>CM053143.1:53613207-55015207 GCA_028571685.1 Heterohyrax brucei | reverse complement strand
TCATTCTGCTGTTCCCGTAGGTCACTGTTAATCCGGATCAACTTGACAACACCAAACAGCAGCAGCTCTCTTAAGTTAATCCTGTAAGAGTGGTCTAAGGTGGAGAAATATGTATTTTAATAAGAACTCTCAATAATTCTGATGAAGATGGCTCTTTGGATTTCAGTAGCAGAAATTCTAATTTTCCTTTCATCTCTTAAAGCTCATTCTCCGAGTGATTTCATTGTTGACATGGAGAACTCCTTCGCCACTACTGCACTTGCTTAGTTCTGAGAGTCCTTTGACAGATGATCAGTGAATATTCACCAAAACAGTATTTACCGAATGACTACTCAAAAATATTGCACTGTGTTCTAGAAAATGAAAATTGGCTCTCGTCCTCAAGAAATTCAAAATCTAGAGATGAGTACTCCAAGAATATAACTGGATTGGTACAAACATAGGTTTTGGAAGCAAACTACAAGTTGTTTGGGGAAGCCATTTAATCTCCCTGAAACTTGTAAATCTCATCTATAAAATGGGGATAGTATCAGTATCACAAAAGTTTTTGTAAGGATTAAATGACATGATGTAAGTAGTCAGCATAATGTCTTCCACAGAATAAATATGTGAACAGTATTGAGTTACTGAGTTTATCTGATTATTTTTGACTTTATTAGGCACAATAATGCCACATTAAATATGTAAAGACAAACTCTTAAAGAGTTACAGATGAAGAGGCAGAGCCAAGATGGCATAGTTGACAGATGTTTCCCATGGCCCCTCTGATATCCAAGGCCCAAAAGAACAAATGAATCTAGTGCATATGACATTTGAGGAACCCTGAACATCAAAGAGAAAGCTGAGAATTTGAACTGAGCAAAGAGGGAGGGAGAGGAGTGTCAGAAGTACATAGGATTCCACAGGCCTGGCCTTGTAGGAAATGGATGTGGCCACCGTGGTGAGCCAAGCAATGGCTCTTCCTCACTGGAAGAAATTGCCTGGAGGGTCCATGTGTCCAAAGGTAAGTCTTTGTGTGTAGTCCAATGTGCACAGATCTAATTTTCTCCTTCCAAATAAGCCAGGTTTGCTTCTCCTAGGGTTTGCTCTTACTTTCTCTGCTCTGAGTGGGCCCTAGAGTCTCACACCATTAACTGAGCTAGAAGTGGGACTCCTTAAGCCTGCTCTGAGCTAGTCTCTGAGACTCAGAGGGGGTACAATCTAACAAACTGGGGAGAAGGGAAAAATTCTGTCAGCTCCCCTAAACCAGAAAATCAGGGCAGAAACTCCTTCCTTATTTAGATTCACACATAAGGGGATATACCATGCTCATAGACACTCACTTGGTTGGCTTTTTGGATAGACACTCAGGTATGGAAGGTTTTCCTGACTTAATATTTAGAACTCTTCAAAATGTGAAGAAGGAGATGAGGCAAAATGTAGCAGAGCATAATGATGAGGTGAACATGCCACAAGAGAGCCTTAAGCAGCAAGAATTAAAAATTGTGAAAGCCAAAATTACAGAATTAGACAACTCAGTAGAAAGTCAGGAAACACAGGTGGCATAGTGGGCTAACTGCTATGTCTCCTAACTAAAAGCTTGGCTGTCCAGATCTGCCAGGTGATCTTTAGAAACTGTACGGGGCAGTTCTACTCTAACCTATAGGGTCACTGTGAGTTGGAATTGATTCAATGGCAGTGGGTTAATAAAAAGTCAAAGGAGTAGAACTGAAGCAATGGAAAGACAAATCAGTGAGACTAGATATAAAACACACAACATCAACATACTTGAGGTGAAAATCAGATAAAAGAATTAAGAAATATAAAGACATGCTAAGAACTACATGGGACTCTCTCAAGAGGAATAATCTACCAGTGATTGGAATATCAGAACAAGGGGATGATGGAGAACACAGAGAGAATTATCAAAGATTTTCTGTCAGAAAACATTTCTATATCATCAAAGATTAGAAGATATCTCTCCAGAATGCTCATGGAACTCCACACAGGTAGATCCTAAAAGAAAGACACCAAGGCATGTTATAATCAAACTTGCTAAAATTAAAGATAAGGAGACACTTTTAAAAGTAGCTAGGGATAAACCAAAAATAACCTACAAACGAGACTCAGTAAGAATACACTTGGACTACTCTCTGGAGAAAATGTTGGTAAGAAAGCAAAGGAATGACATGTACAAAGCCTTGAAGGAAAATAATAGTGAGTCAAAAGTTAATATATCCAGAAAAAATTGTCTCTTAAATATGATAGTGAAATTAGTATTTCCAAATAAACGAAAATTTAGGACATTTGTAACAACCAAACCAAAATTACAAGAAATACTAAAGTGAGTCCTTTGGTTAGAAAATCAATAATAACAGGTGACAATTCAAGACAACAACACAGAACAGAGCAACCAGATATCAACCCAAATAGGGGAATCACAAATAAATCACTGGCAGAACACTGAAAATAGAGAAAAAGAGATGTCATTATATAAACGTTATAACAAAACAGAGAGACTCAAAAGAAAATAGAGAAGAAGTCAAGGCAACATAAATCAAAAATAGGTTTAAATTTAGTAAAATAGGGGTAAATACTGAGGTAATCACAAGGAAAGCTATCATTCCTGGGTATCAAAATAAAAAACCAACAAAACACAAAGTCTAAGATAACACAAAATCACCAACATTAAAAAAAATGAAAAGAAAACACAGTGAAAAATGACTCAGCATAGAAAATTAAACAGAGCAAGGAAGTGTCTACAACACACTCACACAAAAGACATCAAAATGATAGCACTAAATTCACAACAATCAATAATTATGATAGATGTAGGTGGACTAAATGCACCAGAAAGACATTTAGTTACAGATTAAAATATAAAAAAACAGATCCATCTACATGCTACCTATAAGAGACACAACTTAGACATAACCACACAAACAAAATAAAACTCAAAGGAAAGAAAAACATCAAGGTAACAAAGTTTAAAACAGAGCAGGAGTAACAATAGTTATCTCTGAGAAAATAGATTTTAAAGTAAAATTGGATAAGGGAGGTCACTATATAAAAGTTAAACAATCGATATTCCAAGAAGACATAACCTTATTGCATGTTCACATACCCAATGACAGGGCTCCAAAATAAAAGAAACACTGACAGTGTTGAAAAGAGAATTAGGCAGTTCCACGATAGTAGTAGGTGACTTCAACACACCACTTTCAGGGAAAGACAGAACATCTAGAAAATAGCCCAATAAAGACATGGAAGATCAAGATGCCACAATCAACCAACTTGACCTCACAGATATATACGGAACAATCCACCCAACAGCAGCCAAGTATACTTTCTGCTCCAGTGAACACTGAACATTCTCCAGAATTGACAGTGTATTAGGCCACACAGCTATTCTTAACAAAATTTAAAGTACTGAAATAGTTCACATCATCTTTTTAGATCATAAAGCCATAAAAGTAGAGATCAATAACAGAAACAAGAAGGAAAAAAGAACATGCATCAGACACATGAAAACTGAACAACACTTTGCTCAAAAACCAACTGGGTTATAGAAGAAATCAAAGATGGTAAAAAGAAATTCACAGAATCGAATACGAATGAAAACACATCCTACCAAAAACTATGGGACACAGCAAAAACAGTATTCAGAGGTCAATGTATTTCAAAAAATGCATACATGCAATGAGAAGAAAGGACTCAAAACAAAGACTCAACCCTACAACTTAAACAAGTGGAAAGAGCAACAAAAGAAACCCGGGGGCATCAGAAGAAAGCTAGTAATAAACACTGTGGCAGAAGTAAATGAAGTAGAAAACAGAAAAACCATTAAAAGAGCTAACAAGATCAAAAGCTGTTTAACATCAACAAAACTGATAAACTATTGGCTAAAATGACAAAAGAAACACAGGAGAGGAAGCAAATAAATAAGAGATGGGCTATACTACAACAGACTCATCTGAAATTAAGAGAATCAAGCCAGAATACTATGAAAAACTTTAATAACTAAACTTGAAAACCTAGAAGAAATTGATAACTTTCTAGAAACACAGACCTCCTAAAACGAGCACAAACGGAGTAGAACAACTAAATAGAACCATCACGAAAAAGGAGATGGAAAAGGTAGTTTAAAAAGCACCCACCTAAAATTACAAGCCCTGGCCCCAATGGCTTCACTGGAGAATTCTACAGACTTTTAGAGAAGAGTTAACACCACCATTATTTATGGTACTTCAGAGCACAGGAAAGGAAGGAATACTCCAAAACTCATTCTACAAAGCCAGCATAGCCCTGATATCAAAATCAGGTAACCAAACACCAAAACAAACCCACGTGGTCAAGTCGATTCCAACTCATAGCGACTCTATAGACAGGGTAGAAATGCCGCATAGAGTTTCTACGGGGTGTCTAGATGACTTGAACTTCTGACTCTCCGAGTAGCAGCTGTAGCACTTAACTACTATGCCATCAGGGTTTCAGGGACAGTATAGGTAAAGACAGACAGCTTGATTTTATCAGTTGATTGAGAAAAAGCATTTGACAAAGTACACCATCCATTCATGTTAAAAACTCTTAGCAAAATACGAGTACAAGGTAAATTCCTCAATATACTTAGGGGCATCAGTGCAAAACCAACAACCAATATCATTCTAATCAGAGAACATTTAAAGATATTTCTAGTGAGACCAGGAACTAGACAAAGATGCCTGTTGTTGTCAATTTTATTCAGCATTGTTCTGGAGGTTCTAGTCTAAGCAATCAGGCAAGACAGAAATAAAAGACATCCAAACTGGTAAAGAAGAAGCAAAACTATATCTGAAGATGACAGACTCTCATACATAGAAAAACCTGAAGAATCTACATGCAAAAAAGCTGCTGGAACTAATAAAAGAGTTCAGCAGAGTATCAGAAAATGAAATAAACATACATAAGTCAGTTGGATTCCTTTATACCAACAGAGACTGTCGAAGAGGAAATCATCAAATCAATACCATTTAGTGTAGCTCCCCCTAGAAGATAAAAGGCCTATGAATAAATCTAAGCAGAGATGTAATGAACATATACAAAGAAAATTGTAACACTATACTGCAAGAAACTAAAAGACACCTACGTAAGTGAAGAAACCACCTGTTTCCATTATCTCGTGCTGCTTTAGCAGAAATACCCCAAGTAGATGGCTCTAAAAACAGAAATTTTATTTGTCACAGTCCAGCAAGCTCAAAGTCCAAATTCAGGGTGTCAGTTCCAAGGGAAGGCTTCCTCTGCCATCTCTGGTAGGAGGTCCTTGTTGTGAAACTTCCCATGCACTGGAAGCTTCTGAGGTGCTGGGACCCTAGTCCTTTCCAGAGGATGTGCTCAGTTCCTGGCACTGCTTTCTTTTCTGGTGGCGTAAGGTCCCCAAATGTCTCTGCTAGCTCCTCTCCTTTTCATATCCAGGGCTCTCCTCAAGGCACAAAACAAAGTTACACATAGAACCGTGCTCTGCCAACACAACTGTCATTTAGCCACCCTTATTAACATCATAGAGGCAGGAATTTCAACATGGAGGAACATCACACAATACCAGGAATTATGACCCAGCCAAAGTTTTACAGATTTTTTTCAGGGGCATAATTCAACCCATGACACCTACCTTGCTTATGGATAGGAAGATACAGTAGCATGAAAATGTCTAACATGCACAAAGTGATCTATAGGTACAATACAATCCCAATACAGATTCCAATGGCATTTCTTAATGAGATGGAGAAACAAATCACTAACTTCACATGAATAAGGAAAAAAGCCCTGGATATATACAGCATTATCAAAGATGAACGTAGTGAGAGGCCTCATGTTACCTGACTTTAGAACTTATTACACTGACACTGTAGTCAAAACAGCCTGGTCATGATACAAAGATGCATAGATCAATGGAAAGGAATTGAGAATCCAGATATAACATCATTCACCTATGAGGACATGATATTTGACAAAGGTCCGAAGTCCATAAACTGGGGAAAAGACTATATCTTTAACAAATGGTGTTGACACAACTGGGTATACATTTGCAAAAAAGTGAAACAAGACCCATATCATATACCATGCACAAAAATTAACTCAAAATGGATCAAAGACCTAAACATAAAATATAAAACAATAAAGGTCATGGAAGAAAAACTAGGAGCAACTCTGGGAGCCCTAACACATGCCATAAACACACTACAAAGTATTACTAACAATTTACAAACATCAGAAGAGAAAATAGATAGTGGTTAACTCCTAAAAATCAACCACTTAGGCTCATCCAAAGACTTTACCAATAGAACGAAGCAGAGACTGGGAAAGAATTTTTGGCTACCATGAATCTGATCAACATCTATTCTTAATAACCTACAGCCAAGCCAAGGTACTGCAAACCCAGAACAAGAAAAGACAAATGACTCAATTAAACAATGAGCAAAAGATGTAGACAGGCACTTCATCAAAGAAGATATTCAGGCAGATAACAGGCAAATGAGGAAATGCTTACGATCATTACATGTTAGAGAATCCAAATCAAAACTACAATAAGGCTGACATTAATCCAAAATAATAATAATAATAATAAGTGATTCAGAATTTGTGGCAAGATGAAACTCTTCTGCATTGCTGGTGGGAATGTAAGACCTTTCTTAAAAAGTTAGAAATATCATACAATCAGCAGGCCCGCATCTTGGTATATATTCTAGAGAATTAACAGCTGTCACACAAACAGATACATGCACTCCAATTTTTGTTGTAGCACTGTCCACAATAGCAAAAAAAATGGAATCAACCTAGGTGCCCATCAACAGATGAATGGACAAACAAGCTACGGTATAGTCACACAAGGGAACACTATGCAATGATAAAAGAACAACAATGACCTTAGGAAACACCTCATAACGTGGAGGAATCGGAAAGGTCCTATGCTGAGTTAATTGAAAAAGAACAAATATTGTATGAGACCAATATTATAAGGACTCAAGAAAAGGTTTCAGCACAGAAGAAAATAATCTTTGATGATTACGAGGGGAAGATGGAGTGAAAGTGGTATTCATAGATTAGATAGGAAAGGGGTTAAATGAAGGGGGTGACAGCAGGGAGTAGAGGGGAGGTTACCACAACTGGACTGTAAGCAAAAAAACCCACTGCTGTAGGGTCGATTCCGGCTCATAGCAACCCTGTAGATTAAGTAGAGCTGTACCCCGGGTTTACCAAATTCAAAAGGTTTCCTAAATACAATTCAACTTTTTCAGGACAGCACAGAAGAGATAGGGATCTGGGGACTACGGTTTCATGGGACAACCAGGCTAGTTAGCATAACTAAGTTTTTTTTAAGAAAGTATGATGCATACTAATTTGGTGAGTGGTGACCAGGTTCTGAAAAGCTAGCAAGTTGCTATCTGAGTAACATCAATTTCTCCCAATCTACCTGGAGCAGAGGAAAACGAAGGATATCAGAAACACGAGGAAAACCTGAACCCAGGAGATGGAAGGTGTCTTGTGATCCAAGACGACAACAAAACGAGACCAGAAGAACTACAAGAACTGCCAATTAAGTTCACGAACTCATCCTAGAAAACTTGCTACATACCTTATCACTGAATACCACTACAGTCATCTTTGAGGTACTCCCCTTGGGAAGCTAGGCACCACCACCAAGGTCTAATCCACCCTTCAAAGCAATTTTGGAACTCTTTTTCTGGAATGGCCATCAGAGCTGTCCTCATGTTACCTTTGATGTACTAAGTGACATCAGAATGTCTTCCTTCAATATTTCCTTTGTCTCCAGGTAAAGAAAAAATCCACCGGGGGCCAGATCAGGTGAGTAGGGACGGTGTCCCAATACAGTTATTTGTTTACTGGCTAACGACACCCTCACAGTCAATTGGCAAGTTCCCAACTTGCCAGTCTGCCACCATGCCCAATGGCCATTCCAGAAAGAGTTACAAAAGTGCTTTGAAGGGTGGACTATGCGCTGGTGTTGATGCATAGCTTCCCAAGAGGAATAATTCTAAGGTGACAGTAGTGACATTCAGTAATGAGTTATGTAGCACTTAGAACAATTGAGTTCACAGAGATGACTGTCGGACCTTGTAGATTGCACTGGCCACCACAAATGACTGTCCTGTTAGAGACCATCATGTAAAGTCCCTGACATGGTGGGGGAAAAAAAAAAAATGAGTGTGCAGGACTAGAATTCTATTAAAAGACCATACTGATAGTCCATCAGACAGCAGAGTCTTCTGAGAACATGGCCTCAGACTGCGAGCATAGAGCTGAAACTAGTATCAAAACCAACTCTTAACACAAACATTGGACTGGACTATAAAACAGAGTGATCCTGGTGAAGATTCTGCTGCTTGGCTTAAATACATACATGAGGCTTTCTGAACAGCCCTAGTCCAGAGGAAAGATAAGAGAGTGGAGCAGGACAAAAGTTGGCTGCACAGATACGGAAGTACAGGGCAGAAAGCAGGAGCGTGCTGTCACAAGGTGGGGGGGGCATCTACGTTGCACAGTGGTATGACTATGGGATTTTATAGGGAAAATTGAAATTGTAAACTCAAAGCACAAAAAGATATTTTAAAAAAGTTAGAAATGTATGTTTGAATTCTTATGGATGAAACAACACATTATCTGGCGTTTACTCTTGACTACCTTGGGAGGTGATTTGGAGAGACAGATGAAATACGATTAGCAAAATATTGCAATTTTCGAAGCCAAGGGATAAGATCTACTGTCTCTACTTTTGTATATGTTTTCTAAATACAATGTCACGTTCAAGAGAACCAGTGTTCCGTGGAGAGATAGCTGATTGGAGGGTGTCAACAGGAAATGTACAAAGTGAGCCCAGACTTCTTGTTGTTCCAGAAAAGAGAGGATTGATGAAACACCATCAAACTGATGAAAAAAAAAGTTTAATGTCTCTCCTTCCTTCTAAGATTAGGACACAATGGCTTGGATCATGTGCACCTTAGTTTTCAGCTTTGCTTTTCAATACTTAAGGAAATATTTTCCAGCAGATATTCCCAAAGAAATTTCTTTTGATCTCCTGACTCCTGCTTCCATGGGTCTTGATTGTGAATCCAAACAAAACGAAATCCTTGAAAACTTCAATCTTTTCTCTGTTTATCATGATGTTGTTTATTGGTCTACTTGTGAGGATTTTTATGTTCTTTATGTTGAAGTGTAATCCATACCGAAGGCTGTGGTGTTCTATTTTCATCAGTAAGTGATTCAAGTCCTCTTCACACTCAGTAAGAAAGGTTACACCATTTGCACTACACAAGTTGTTGATGAGTCTTTCTCCAATCCTAATTCTTCATTTTTCAGATTATTCACTCAACAGTCAGATCAAACAACTGTTGTGAAAGGATACAACCTGACACAAACCATTTGTCACTTTAAATCATGCAGAACCTTGTTCTGTTTGAACAACTGCCTCTTGAGCCATTTTCAGATTTCTTATGAGCACAATTAAGTGTTTCAAAATTCCATTCTCTGCAAAATTATTCATAGTTTTTTTTCTTTTTTATTTAACATGACTGAGTGAAAATGTACATTCCCATATAAATTTACATGTCCACCTATATGCAGCTTCCACTGCTCTCCCTGTCCGGTGACAGCACACTGTTCCTCTCTGCTCCATACATGTCTCATCCTCCCAACAGTCTTCCTTCTCCTCCCCTCCACCCACTCCCCTTCCTCCAGCCAGAGGTCAGCAGGATGATATCCTATAGATGTATAGAACCATAAAGTGCAACCAATATATGGTCACTCTGCATTGCCAAGTCCAATCTATTCCTGTCCAAAGAGTGGACCTTTGTTATAACTTATGGGTAAAGGCAACACCAGGGAGGTTTTTGTTTTTTTTGTTTTTTTTTTTGATTCACAGAGTAGAATGCCTGAGCACTGTCAATAAAATGTGAGCAAACCTCGTTCTGGTATCTTCTTTCAGTCAGAATCCATCGGACATCAATAATGTGTCTCCCACATCACAACCACTTCTAAATATGGCTTCAATTCCTGGCAGTTCCTTTCCTTGTCAATGTACTGCTTCAATTGCTTTTGAGTGATTATCAGCAAAATGTTACTTGCCTGTGGCTTTAATATGTTCAATAATGTACACATTCAGTTGGATCACCTTGATACTTGTACCTCCTTCAGTTGTATTCCTCTCATTATACTATGCATGCTGGTAAATTTTGAAGAAAAAGACTACTATAATCTTATAATTCCAACTTTAGTCTCTTTGGGCCTCTGGGTGTTGTTATGTTACCTTACCTGTATTGCTGTAGCTGAGTAGTTTGCTCCCATAGGTAAGCCAGGGGATTAGAGTAAATTAAAGTGGGTGAGGTCCTCTTGCCCTTCTATAATAAACTCAAACCAAACCTGCTGCCATCGAGTTGATTCCCACTCACGACAACCCCATGAGTTACAGAGCAATATTGTTCCACAGGATTTTCCACTCTTCTAGTACTTACCGTGCTTTAAGCAAAAGTTTACAACCCAAGCAAATCTGTCATATAAAACTCCACATCCACACTACTATACAACTCTAGCTACTATCCGCACTCTGTGACAATATGTTCCTGCTTTTCACCCTGTGCTTTCCCATAGCCATTCGATCAACTCTTGTCCCCCTCCACATTGTCATCTCATCTCTGGATGGGAGCTGCTCAGATAGTTTCATGCATATATTTAAGCCAAAAAGTACACTGTTTGCCAATGTCAGTCAACATCTTACAGTTCAGTCCAATCTGTGTCTAAGGAGTTGGCTTGATACTAGTTTTAGCTCTAGGCTAATTGAGAGTCCACAGGCCCTGTCCTCAGAGGACCCTCCAGTCTGTCAGAACAGCAAGTTTAGTCTTTTAATAGAGTTCTAGTTCGTCACACCAACTTCTTTCCTGTTACTTTGAGGACTCTATGTCCGTGTTAGTCATTGATATTGGCCAGCAGCATCTAGTTTTTCTGGCCTTATGCTGACGAAGTGGCCCGATCATATGGCCTCTTCTGTCTCCTGGGCTCACACTTTCCTCATTTCTTTGATGTCCTTTATTGTCCTCTGTCTGCACTCCAGGTGGATTGTGACCAGCTGAACTACTTAGATGGCTATTTAGTAGTTTTTAAGATCCCAGACACCACTCACCAAAGTGGAATGTCGAACATTTTCTAAAAAAATTAACTTAATTATACCAATTGACATAGATGTCCCCTAAAACCATCATCCCCTGGCCCCTGATCCTGGTGTTCTGTCCTTCAAAAACTTGGGTTATATTTAGGTAAACTCCTAGATTTGATATAGTCCTGCTGTGCTGACTTCCCTTCTACTGTTTGCTGTCACTCCCTTCATCTAATTCAGTTCCTATCTAATCTATAAAAATCACTTTCTCTCCATCCTCCCTTTGTAACCATCAAAGATTAGCTTCTTCTGTGCTTAAACCTTTTCTTGAGTCCATAGAATACCGATCTCATATGATATTTGTCCTTTTGCAACTAATTTAATGTACCATAAGGTCTTCCAGATTCCACCGTGTTATGTCTCCTAAGATCCTTGTTGTTCTTTATCATTGCACAGTATTCCATTGTGTTAACATACCACAGTTTGTTTATCTGTTCATCTGTTGATGGGCGCCTAACTTTTTCCATCTTTTTGCTATCACAGAGAGTGCAGCAACAAACATTGGTTTGTGTGTATGTATTCCTATAATAGCCCTTATTTCCCTAGGATATATTTCAAGAAGTGGGATTGCAGGGTCATATAGTATTTCTATTTCTAGTTTTCTAAGAAAATGTCAAATCGATTTCCAAAGTGGTTGTACTATTTTACATTTCCCCCAGCAGTGTAGAAGAGTTCCAGTCTCTACACAACCTCTCCACCACTCATTATTTTGTGTTTTTTGGGTTAATGCCAACCTTGTTGAGGTGAGGTAATGTCTCCTTGTAGTTTTGATTTAGATTACTCTAATGGTTAGTGATCTTGAGCATTTCCTCATGTATCTGTTAGCGGCCTGATTGTTTTCTTTGGTGAAGTACCTGTTCATATCTTTCTTCCATTTTTTATTTGGGTTATTTGTTTTTTTACTTGTTAAAGTTTTGCAATACTTTGTAGATTATGGAGCTTCAACACTGATCAGATTCGTGGTAGCCAAAAATCTTTCTTAGTCTGTGGGTAGTCTTTTTAATCTTTTGTTGAAGTCTTTGGATGAGCCTAAGTGTTTGACTTTTTGTAGTTCCTAGTTATCTATTTTCTCTCTGGTATTTTATAGATTGTTAGTATTATGTTGCCATATGTTTATGCCATGTATTAAGGCTCCCACTATTATCCCTATTTTTTTCTTTCATAATTTTTATCACTTCAGATTTTCTGTTTAGGCTTTGGATCCATTTTGAGTTAGCTTTTGTGCATGGTGTGAGAGATGCATTTTGTCTCATGTTTTTCAGAAGGATATTCAATTATGGCAGCCAACCAACCATTTATTAAAGAGATAGTCTCTTCCCCAGTTTACTGACTTTGGACCGTTGTCAAATACCAGCTCCTGGTAGGAGAATGATGTTATATCTAGATTCTCATTTCTGTTTCACTGGTCTGTGCATCTGTTTCTGTATCACTATCAGGCTGTTTTGACTATGGTGCAAGTGTGACAAGTTGGTGATTTGTTTCTCCATCTCATTAAAAAATGCCATTGGTATTTGTTTTCTGTCTGCGTTGTACCTACAGATCACTTTAGATAGAAAACAACTTTGAATCTTTCTATCCACAAGCAAGGTAGGTTTCTGTCCTAATGTAGGTCTTTGGTTTCTTGAAGGAGAGTCTTGTAATTTTCTTTGAACGGGTCTTTCACGTCTCTACTTAGATTTGTTCCTAAGTTTTTGTCTTCTTGGGGACTATTGTAAATGGTATTGACTCAATGATTTCCTTTTCAATGGTCACTTAGGATAAGGGAATCCAGCTGATTTTTGTATGTTTACCTTAAATCCTGATAATTCGCTGAACTCTTCTGTTAGTTCCAGTAGTTTTTTCTTTCTCTTTCTTTCTTTCTTTTCCTCCTTTCTTTCTTTCCTTCCTTCCTCATTTCCTCTCTCCTTTCTTTTTTTTGAGAATTCTCTACAGTTTTTTGTGTATAAGACCATATCTTCTGCAAATAGAGAAACTTTTGCTTCTTCCTTATCAATTTTGTTGCCCTTTATTTCTTTATCTTACCAGATTGCTGTGGCTAGAACATCCGCAACAGTGTTGAATATAAGTGCAACAATAGGTAATCAATGTCTGATTTCTGTTCTCAAAAAGAAGGCTTTCAGACTCTCCATTTAGGATGATATTGTCTGTGGGCTTTGCATAGATGGTCATTATTATATTGAAGAATTTTCTTTTTATTTCTATTTTGCTGAGAACATTTGACATGAATGGTTTTGGACTTTGTCAAATGCCTTTACTGCATCAGTTGGTAAAATCAAGTGCTTCTTGTCTGTTCTTCTATCCATGTGGTTGATTTTTTTTTTTCCCCAATGTTGAACCATCCCTGCATCTTGTCACTTGGCTTTTTGGCTTGCATCTTGTCACTAGGTGGTTATAGCTGTTACTAGATAAGTGAGAGAATGAGTCTGTTTTCTTTGTTTGCATGGATTCAGCTCACTTATCTAGGGAGTCAGTCACCAAGTGTGTGGTGCATACTCTTACTTAGATTTGCGGGGGTGATTTCTGTTGGCACAGGTATCTGGCTGCAGCCTCTGAGAAATGCTGGAGGCTACTAGCCTTCTCTGTGAGTTTGAGAGGTTGCCATGTACCCCTATGCCTGATTCTGGGTGAAACAACAGTTTCTGCCCTGAATTTCTGTCTCAAGGAAGTCAGTAGATTTTTTTTCCCTTCCCACTTTCCACCTTTTGTTAAATTATTCTCTCTCCAAGTCTCAGAGAATGGCTCAGGGTTGGCTTAAGGAATTCCACTTCTGGTTCAGGTAATGATGTTAAACTCCAGAGCCAGGAGCAGTACAGGGAAGGAAGGAATCACTGGGAGATGGGAGACAGGTATATCCCAAGGGAATGATTCAGACCCTCGCCCACAGTAGGTTACATGCAAAGACTTAACTTTTGACAATTTCCTACTGTTTCTCATTGGTTCCCGAGGCATGTGTTGATTCCCCATTCAATGTCTTCTGCTAGTGAAGATATCCTACAACCACCACCACACTTAGCTTACCATACTGGCTACAGCCATTTCCTTGAAGGTTGGGTCTGGGGAATCATATTCTCCCTTTCTGTTGTTCAGTCCAATTTTTCAACTCACCCTTTGATGTTCTGAGCACTGTGTCTTTTGATTTCTTGACTGCTGCTTCCATTGGTGTTAATTGTGGATTCAAGTAAAATAAACTCATTGGCCAATCTTTTCTCTATTTATCATCACGTTACTTACTGGTCCAGTTGCAAGGATTTTTGTTTTCTTTCTAATCTGTACTGAAGCTTACGGTCTGTGATCTTCATCAGTAAGTGTTTCAAGTCCTTTCCCAGAGCTGACTGCCATAACATAGTCAATGAAATACAGGTAAGTGTCTTTCCGGTATTCTCTACTCTCAACCAGGATCCATCTAACCTCAGCAATGATATCCATGGTTCCATGTTCTCTTCTTTATCTAGATTGAATTCCTGGCAGCTTCCTGTCAATATGGTACTGCAGCTGTTTTTGAATGATCTTCAGTAAAATTTTACTTGCCTTTGATACTAATTATATTATTCAATAATCTCTGTGTTCAGTTAGATCATCTTTCTTAGGACTAGCATAATATGAATTTTTTTCCTGTCAATTGGCCAGGTAGCCATCTTTGAAAACTCTTGGTATAGACTGGTAAGTAAAATGACCACTGCTGGATTCATTTGTTGAAATATCTATCTCAGTTGGTATTACATCGATTCCTGAAGCTTTGTTTTGATGTCAGTGCCGTTGATACAGCTTACAACTCTCCGTTCAATGCTACTGATGCCTGATCATACGGTAACTCTTAAAATGGTTGAATGTCTACCAATTCTTTTGGCTTTCCAACTTGAATGCTCATCTTCTAGTATCATATGAGAAAATCTTCCTTCATTATTCATAAGGTTTTCACTGGCTAACTTTTTTCATAAGTAGAGTGCTGAGTCCTTCTTCCTAGTCTGTCTTAGTCTAGAAGCACCGAAGACCCTGCTAGTGTTTTGATACTGGTGGCATAGTTTCAAGCATCACAGCAATACACAAGCCCTCATGGAACAACAAACCGACAGATGTGTGGAAACTATAAGGTAGAAAAAGGCAAAAAGATCTTTTCCAAAACAGTCAAATATAACGCTATCATGTTAACTACCACTCTGATGCTTGAATTCAAGTGTCTAGCTACCAAAACTGTGAGACTGTAAAGTTTCTGCTGTTTGAAATATGTGGTTTGTGTTGTTATTATTTATGATAGCCCTACGAAACTAACACATGGTACAAATGTTACCCTGAACTGTGTTACTGGACAGTAGTAAAACGACTGCACATACTCGCTGGTAACTTCTGCTTCTCAACAAGGTAAGTTCTGCAAGAAGAGCGTATTGCAGGTATAAGGCTCTGCTCCAGGCGTGTGTTTGGTCACTGTCCTGCAGTGGCAGAAGATGGAGTCTTAGCTATGGACAAAGCATTTTGAGGAATAACAGGTAGCTGATTGGAGCTGCACCCAGGAGTTCTGGTTTCCACACTTCTTGTTATCATATTCTGTTAATCACCAGGTCATTTGCTTATAGGGCTTGTAGATATGCTCCTGGAAGAGTTCATAACACAAAATTCAAACAGTGAAATTAAATAAGCTCTGTCATGTTACGTCTATCCTGAGCTCACACTTTACTGAGGGCCTACAGTGATCTGGTACCTTCAGTGTAATGCTGTCAACTCTCAGCTGCCCTGGACCAACATCTCTGGCCACAACACAAACCTGGCCCCTACTTACGTTGCCCCCCAACACTCACTGCCAATATTAATTCTTTTTAAGTAAGATAGTTGCTTAAAATAATAAGCAAAGGGGGAAATACACTGAATTCATCAATATATAAAATAGGGTACTGTGATAGAGTATTCGTTTGAAGACTGGATACATTGTATTCCCCAAAATACACGCTGGAGTCCTAACTCCTATACCTGAGAATGCAATCTTGTATGATAGTAAGAATTTCTTTGTTGTCATATTTATAGCATATTGAAGTAGGGTAGATTCTGCATCTAATCACTTTTGAGTTTTAAAAATAGCAGATTAGAGACATACAAAAACATGAGGGGAAATACTACCTATAATAAAGGAACTCAAACATATATGAGACCTATCTTAGGCTGGGTTTTCTAGTGAAGCAAAACCAGTAACACATGTAGGTACAAGGAAAGATTTATGATATATATTGATAGATAGATATAGATATAGAAAATAGCTCATGCAATCATAGAAGCTGGATGTCCCAAGTTCTGGCAGAAGCCTCACGTGGCCATGGAAGTTGAGGAACCCAAAGTCAACAGATCAGAGACCAGAGTTCTAGATCACCAGTTGTGTAGGTCTGTGGATCCCAAGCTGGTGGCGAGACGGAGAGGCAGAGGCCAGGGAACCCAGGATCAGCAGGTCAGGGAGCAGGACTCTCAAGTGCCGACTATATGGATTGATGAATCCAGCAGCTGCTAGTTTGAGTCCAGGAACAAGACACCGGAAGAAGACAGCAGGAGCTCCTGGCTACGTGAGCAGACCAGCAGTAGTAGTGGAAGGTCGGGAGACGAGGGCTGAGGGGCGGGAAGCCACCACAGACCCCCCCCGCCACTTAATACTCAGCCAAATATGGAGTAGCCAAGTGGACGTAATCCTGACCACCACAAGATCCTAAATTGGATTTTTATTCTCCATAATCATAAGAAAATTCCTGTTCTATAAAGCCACCAATTTGTTGTATTTCTGTTAAAACAGCACCAGAAGTCTGAGGTTGAGCTTAAACTCTGGCTAGTAATCTTGAAACTGGTATTTTTTTCAAGCCTCCATTTTCCAGTCTAAGATAATACTATTCATGAAATATTAATACACTGTAAACTCTAAATTGCTATGTAAATCTCAGATAATCATTTCCTTCTAATTTCTTAGTACCAAAATTTTTTTTAAAAGTGCCATTTTCCACAAATATTTTGATTAGAAATAATGGTATTTCATTCTGAAATGGTAGAAAGAATATTGATGAATACAAACAACAAACTGTATTTCTTGCTTTATGAGTTTTAGATTTTATGGAGTGTGGTGGGTCAACTATAGAGGAGCTCTATTCTCAGCTTCTGATTTTCACATTCTTATATGACTACCTCCCCTTCAGTATGAGTGGGCCTTGTCATTTGCTGCTGCACAAAACCATGTGGGGAAGATGCCATGATGTACTAGATTATTATGTGTTTCATAAGACCGTATCTCATCTTGCTAAGACATGCTATCTCCCTTCCTGGTTTTGAACAAACAAGCTATCATGTTGTGATCTACCAAGTGCAGAAGGTCATGTGTCAAGGATCCCAGGGTGGCTTTGGGCTCGCTGTCAGAAAGAAGCTCAGATCCTAGCAGTCTAGCAGTCTCCAAAAGACTGACTGTTGTCAACAACCATGTGAGTTAGGAAGCTGATCCCTCCTTAGTCGAGCCTCTGATCAGACCACCACCAACTACTTCATTACAATTTTGTGAGACTCTGAAACAGAGGACCTGACTACCGATCTAGAGAAACTTAAAGTATGTTGCTTTAAGCCACTGTGTTTCTAGTAATATTCTGATGCAGCACTAGCTAACTTATAAAGAGTTGTACAGTTTCATTTTTTAATTTAAAGACTGACCGTAATCCCTGCAGTCAGTTTTATTTACGCATTCTAAGTGACTAGTTTTATTCAATTTACCTTATAAATGAAACAAAACCAAAACAGAAAAACAGCTTTGGCTTGTCAAACTCTTCCTAGGCACCAGGCACATGCTAAACACTCAACGTGTATGATCTCCCTGACACTATTTTCTCAGCATGTAAGATGCACATCTGTACCACCAGCCATTAAATAAGCAAACAAATAAGTAAATAAATGTGTTTGAAAATGGTCTTCCATCCAATGTTCTTGCAATACAGATACAAGAGAAACCACTTAGCACAAGGAGATACCTGGTGAACTGTAAGAATTAGAATGCCCTGAGCGCAAAAACTGTGCTCCTAGAGAGATTAATAAAACAAGCTAAATAATTGCAAATTTTGTCAAAATTTAATGACAAAAATGATTGGTTCTGAAACATTTACATCATCTCATTCAATCTTCTTAGCAATAGCACCAATTGAAATGTTCAAATTATTCAATTTATTTAGTGATCCAAATGGTATGAAAAAATAGATTTACAATTTGTAAGCATTATAGAATGAGCTAATGACCATGATGTATCTTCCAAGAAATAAAGTTCAAACACAAATTATTAAAGCAAAAGTATTCATTTTACATCACGTTGTTCTTTTAAAGAGAACTGTTAGATTAAAAAACTGTAGGTCACAGACCACTGGAGGTGAGATTTTGGGTTATTTTCCTAACACGTTGATTGTAAAATGATTACTACCAATCCCTTGACTCAAAATCAACAAAAACAGTTTTATAAAATTAAATTAAACTGTAAAATACAGGTTCTCCAAGGAACCTAGTGATGACCAAAGAAGCCCATTACCTTCAAGCTGATCCTGACTCATAGCACTATAGTAGAACCATTTCACAGGGTTTCCGAGGAACAGCTGGTGGATTTGAACCACCAGTCTTTTGGTTAGAAGCCAAGTTCTTAATCACTGTACCACCAAGGCTTTGGTGATAGGACAGGAGAGTAGTATTTTGCTTAATCACTTCCTTTAAATTTCAGTCACATTTACTTTTATTAACAATGTTAATAGAACATTAGAATTTTTTCAAATATATTTTTGGTTTAGATCCAATATATCTTTTACCAATTTTTCTAAGATGTATGTCTGTCTCTCACTATCCTACCCATATAGACTTCTGTTCAAATTTATATTGTTTTTCTGGGTTTATGTACTAAATTTTGCTAATGTGTTGTCTGAATGCAAAAGGATTTACTTAAACTTACAGTAAGTAAACTATTGTATTTCCTTTCAAACTGCCATATTATAGAATTTGACTTTATCTGTGAGTAAATACATGGGCATTGTAGTTTAGTGGCAGAAATCTTGTCTTGTAGGTAAGGGACTTGCTATTGATTTCCAGCCAGTGTACTTCAGCCACCGCTGGCACGTCATCTCTCAGAGGAGACGTGTGTGCTGCGGAAATGCTGAACAGATTTCAGTGTAGCTTTCTGATTAAGAGAGACGAGGAAGAAAGGCCTGACAGTTTGTTTTTGAAAATCAGTCAGTGAAGACCCACGGAACACAACAGATTCAATTCCATTGTGCATGTGGTCATCATTTGTTGGGTAGCAATTCCTCAGCAGCTAGCAACAATGGTATTCATAAATATATCAAGATATTTATTTTAGAATTTTTTGTTGTTTTTTCAAGGTTTGTGGAACATTAGTATAGATCTGAAAATTCTACTTATGCAAGTGTCATGGATTGAATTCTGTCCCCCCCCCCCAAAAAATATGTGTAGCAATTTGGCTAGGCCATGATTTCTCGTATTGTGCAAATCTCTGTATGCCATAAACCTTGCATCTAATGAAGTTAATGAGGGAGGATGGTGGCAATTGTGTTGGTGGGGCAGGATTCAATGTGTAAGACTATCTGGTGCCTTGAGGCAATGTCTTGGGATAGAAGAGAAAGAGAAGCAGTCAGAGAGTTGGGGATCTCATACCACTGGGAAAGAAGCGGCACCAGGAGCTGAGCGTGCCCTTTGGAGAGGACCTGAGATCCCTGCACCTCAGAAGTCCTCGATCCAGGGGAAGACTGATGGCTAAAGAACTTTCCGCAGAGCCAACAGAGATAGCCTTTCTCTGGAGCTGACACTCTGAATTTGGACTTTTAGCTTACTGGATTGTGGTGAAATAAAATTTCTGTTTTTAAAGCCATCCACTTGTGCTGTTTCTGTTACAGCAGCACCAGATGCTTAAGACAACAAGCATGCAGTATGTTTTTAAATCAGAAAAATACATATTCTCCTCCTGTAAAAGTAAAAATGTTTTCAGCTTTCCCCCAACATATGTATGATTAACAATATTTCTCTTTCACTGAGAATTTTTAACATTTCTTGAGATATGTTTTATATACTGTCAGAAATCAATCAGTTGACAGCTAACATGTATGCTAACTGAATTTCTCTCATTTTATAAATGAAAAACGAAATCATGAAATGTCAAGAAGACTTACACTTGATCCCAGGGAGAGTGGGAAACCAAACGGGATCCAGCGACTGTTAGATTTTAAAATTGCTCTTGTATTTTTAAGTATAAATTGAGAGTCTGAATTCAATTATGTTTGATCTTTGTTGTCTATGTTGTTTTAGTTTAGCATTGTTTCGTATATGTTAAATGGTGATTTTACTTGTTTGTTTAATTCTTTCTCCAGAAGCAACTCCTCAGCAGAGCTGTAACCAAAGATTTGAGCTGACAAGTGTTTTTTTTTTCTTGCTTTGTTTGTGTTTACTGTTTTGTTGCTCACTATTACGAGTTCACAAGTAGAGTAGGAAGAAAGGAGTTAATATGCTCTACCACTCAGAAATTACTACCCACTACCCAAATCACAGTTTAGTTTCTTCTCCAAACATATGTTTGCCATTTTTAATCACAGACTCAGTGATTAAGAAAGGAATGAAAAAGAGACATGACTAAGGAGCAATTCAAATAAACAAAGAATTAAGATGCTGTGATGTGTTTATAAAGACTAGAAACATCTGGAATATTCCAACTAAATAGTACAGATAATGCACCCTTTCTTTTAATAAGGGCTTTGAGTACCATAATATATCAAAATTGCTCACGTGCTGCTCAACACTTGTATTATTTCCCCTTTACTTTCTAGCATTTGCCACATTCTGAAATTTTTTCGTTATTTCAATATGTGTTATGTTCATTACTTCTCATACATACTTTCAACTGCTATATGGAGTAGAAAACATCTTGTTTTAAAACAGCAGCATCTTAATCAAATTTTGATGATTTATGCTTTCCCTATAAGATTATACACATAGATTATTTGTGGTTGTTGTTCAAAAGGAAAACTGGCAATGTTATGAAGTGCAAACATTCTGACATCAAGCAAATAATTCCTCCTAGACTTGAAAATGAAGTGAAAATAGAGTAACTTTTATCATCTTGCATCAATCAAGGTTCAGATGCTGGAAATAGGAGGCAGAGTAGGTGATTTAAGGACACTTACTATGGAGAATTGGTTACTGTCAGAAGAGCTATAGAAACAGATCTGCTTCACTTAGGACAATACAGTCAACAAGATGGAGAAGCAGGAGACCATCACTGGAACATTTGAGAATATACCAAAGTAACAGTGATCCAAGTATCAGAAACTTGCTGCAGCTGCAAATGCCATAGCTGTTGCTTTCCGTCACTCATACACATAGACTTGACACTGGCACACCATGTGGAAATGCCTGCATAGTTGTGCTGACCAACAGAAAAAGAGCTCATGCAAAAGGAAAAGAGCAATTGCCACATATTTGCCTGCCAAATTCCATCCGAGCGCATCTAAATATAGAAACATAAAATGAAGAAACGCTTACAAGAATGTCTGGAAGAAAAAGAAAGCTCTTGGATGTTAGAGTAGAAGCTGAATGTCAATCAGTAGTATCCGTGACAGTGTTTTGAATTTTTTTTTTTTTTTACTTTGTTATTTATTGTACCCTTCAAAATTCAGAATCTCTAGTGGCGCACTGATTAAAAGCTCAATAACCAAAAAATGGTCACGAGTTTGATCCAACTAACTTCTCCTTCGAAATCCTAGGGGTAGTTCTCCTCTGTCTTAGAGGGTAACTAAGAGTCACAATTGACTGAAGGTAAGATGTTGGTTTAGTTTTAGTTTTCTTTTTTTTTAAGTGTTCTTCAAAATCTCCTTAACATGCTGGAATAATTTGTGAGTACCACTATTAATTATTGGTACATTTTATGAAACACTTTTAACCTGTGAAGGGTCCAACTGTTATGATTTGACACCATGCTAGACACAGAGAAAATAAAATCAATTATTCATGTCCTCTACCTATGTGAAATTACGCAAATTAACACAACATGATTAAGAAAACAAAGGCGAAGCAGAGAGAGGAAACTTCAGTAAAGTCATATGAATATTCATTTAGTCTCTTGGTAAAAGAATTATGAATTTAGAAGAAATGTATGCATTCTCAAAGGAAACCAAGACAGCCAAAAAAAATGCCAAAAATATTACTAACATCTCAGCTAATCAAACTGGTGAGAACACAAATTATGAAAGAAGAGGTGCAAACAACTAACATATGAAAAACATAATAGAAACACAGGTTAAAAGTCAACTTTTTGTTCCCTGCTCCCACAAACACATATTTCAAGACTTGCTATACCTACATGCGTCCTTTTATTCAGTCATCACCTTCATCAGATTCAACTATAAATTGTTGTCTCCTTTCTGAAAGCAGCTTAAAATCTTATATTCTCTTTTAAATTTCTGTGGTATAATTAAAGATGACAGAAGCTGTATCTGTTTTATTGAATACTTCATACTTTGTAGCTTTGACATCCTGATGGTTTCTTTTCAGTAAGTCGTTTGAATAAACAAATACATGGTCATTATCAAAACATTGATTACAATACCAAAAAAAATGAAAAAATTATAAATGTCAAAATTAAAAGAACAATTAAAAACTGATCTGATTTAGGAAGGAGAGTGGTTGGAGAGGAGGGGGAAGGAGACTGAAGGAGGATGAGACATGCATGGAGCAGGCAGGAATAGTGTGCTGTCACCGGACAGGGAGAGCAGTGGAAGCTGCATATAGGTGGGCGTGTAAATTTATAAGGGAATGTACATTTTCACTCAGTCATATCAAATAAAAAAAATTTTTAAAAAAATTGATCTGCTCATATAAAATAAAGTTAGCCAATAAAA
Organism: Heterohyrax brucei; assembly: GCA_028571685.1. Classification (NCBI taxonomy): domain Eukaryota; kingdom Metazoa; phylum Chordata; class Mammalia; order Hyracoidea; family Procaviidae; genus Heterohyrax; species Heterohyrax brucei. The sequence goes on along the minus strand of CM053143.1, from coordinate 54,992,140 downwards.
TGATACACATGTCAAATTATTTTAATGACAAGAAAAGACTCCTTAAGCAATAGTGCACAATAAATCTATACTGCATCTTGAATAAAATAGTTTTATATATATATATATATGTACTGCATTAACAGGCACTTCACCAAAGAAGACGTTCAGGTGGCTAACAGATACATGAGAAAATATACATAATCTTTAGCCGTTAGAGAAATGAGACTCAAAACTACAATGAGATACCACCTCACCCCAACAAGGCTATCATTAAACCAAAAAAAAAAAAAAAAAAAAACAGAAAATAATAAATGTTGGAGAGGTTGTGGAGAGATTAGAACACTTCTATACTGCTGGTAGGAACGTCAAGTAGTACAACCACTTTGGAAAATGATTTGACACTTCCTTAAAAAGCTGAAAATACACCTAACATGCCATCAAGCAATCATGCTCCTTGAAATACATGCTAAAGAAATAAGAACCATCACATGGATAGATATATGCACACCCATGTTCATTGTAGCACTGTTCACAATAGCAAAAAGATGTAAACAAACTGGGTACTCATCACTGGATGAATGGATAAGCACACCACGATAGATTCACACATTGGAATGTTGCACAACAGTAAAGAACGGCATTGAATCTTTGAAACATCTCATTATGTAGGTGAGTCTGGAAGACATTGTGCTGAGTGAAATCAGTCATAAATGGATAAATATTGTATGAGACCACTATTATAAGAACCCAAGAAAAGGTTTCCACAAAGAAGAAAACATTCTTTAATGTGTATGAGGGTGGAGAGGGTGGAGAGGGTGGAGAGGGGTATTCACGGACAAAAATTATTTTAGGCAAAGGGAAGGACAACACAGAAGTCAAACAGAGTCGGTACAATTGGACTACACCAATAGATAAGAAGTTTTCTCAAAAAAATCAAACACTTAAAAGGATAGAGTAGCAAGGGTGTGGGTCTGGAGACTGTTTTTAGGGGATATCTAGGTCAACTCGCATGACACATTCTTACTGATTTTATTTTTATTATGAAAATGTTCTGCATCCCACTTTGGTGAGTGGTGTCTGAGGTCTTGAAAGATATCAGAGACTGTTTAAGAAGCATCAGCTGGCCCCAACCCACTTCTAGAAAAGGAAAATGAAGAACATCAAAGGCACAAGGAAAACACGAGCCCAAGAGACAGGAAGGACCACATGAAGCAGAGTCTCCATCAACCTGAAACCAGAAGAACCACATGGTGCCCAGCTACCACCAATGACCACCCTGACAGGGAACACAACAGAGAGTTCCTGAGGGAGCAGAAGAAAAGCGGGATGTGGATTTCACCTTCTACTGTAAAGATGAAACTTAATGGTCTGACTGAGATTGGAGGGACACCAGAAGACATGACCCCTAGACTTTCTGTTAGCCTAAAACTAAAACCATTTCTGAAACCACCTCTTAAGTTATACATTAGACTGGTTATAAGACATAAAATTTTGTTAAGAATGTACTTCTTAGCTCAAATAAATACATGACCTAAATGATCAGCTCCTGCCTAAAGGCAAGATGAAAAGGCATACAGGGACTAGACTGCTTGGATAAAAATATCTCACTGCCATGGAGTCGATTCCAATGCATAGTGACCCTATAGGTCAGAGTAGAACTTCCCCGTAAGTTTCCAAGGAGCTCCTGGCAGACTTGACCTGCTGACCTTTCAGTTAGCTGACAAAGCACTTAACCACTATGCCACCAGGGTTTCAGTTAGCTCAGTTGGTTAGAACGTGCTGATAATAATGCCAGGGTCATGGGTTCAATACTCATACGGCCCGAGAGAAGACTGGTTGAATGGACATGAGAAATACAAGGTGGAAAGGAGAAGTGTGCTGTCATATACTAGGGAGAGACACTAGGGTCATATAACAACGTGTTTTTAACTTGTCGTATGTTTTAGTCAGCTAGTTGTATGTTTTAGTCTGTTCTAACAGAAATACCACCGAGTGGATGGCTTTAACAAAGGAGGGTTTATTCTTACACAGTCCGATAGGCTACAAGTCCATATTCAGGGTGTCCGCTCCAGAGGAAGGCTTTCCCCTTGTCGGCTCTGGAGGAAAGTCCAGTATTGCATCAGTCTTTGTCCAGGGAGCATCTTGACACAGGGACCTCAGGTCTGAAGGACGCACTCTTCTCTCGGTGCTGCTTCCTTGATGGTGCGAGGTTCCCAATTCTCTGTCTGCTTCTCTGTCCTTTTATATCTCGTAGGATGAAAGGACTAAGGGTGAATCAAGCCATATGTCAGGGAAACTCCTTTTACAGTGGAGCAGGAAGGTGATTCTATGAAGGGATTTACAGCCCCACCCTAATCCTTTAAGATACAGCATAGGAAAACCACCAAATGGAGGACAGTCACAAGATACTGGGAATCATGGCCCAGCCACATGGCTACACCTATTTTGGGGGGGACACAATTCAATCCATGACATCATATATGAGAAATGAGCTTGAACTGCAAGCTTTCATTTAAAGCACAATTTAAAAAAAAATGAACACAGAAAGGAAAACAAAACTAAACCAGAAAAGTAAAGATGTTGAAGCATTTACGAATATGGGTAGAGACTATAACATTCTGTATGGATTACACCTGAACATAAAAAAAATGAAAATTCTTACTACTGAACCAATAAGAAACATCATAAGAAGTGAAAAAAAAAAGTTGTCAATGATTTCTTTTTTCTCGGATCAACCAATTGCCACAAAAGCAGTAGTCAAAGAAATTAAATGATGCATTGCATTGGGTAAAAGGTCTCTTTAAAGGATTAAAAAAGCAAAGAAGTCACTTTTATAACTAAAGTGCACCTGACCCAAGTCATCATATTTTTGCTTCCCTTGTGTGTGTGCAAAGGCTGGGCAATGAAAAAGGAAGATCAAAGAACAAATGCAATCAACTTGTGTTAGTAAAAAATATTGAATATGCCACAGACAACTGTAAAAATGAACAAATCTGTCTTGGAAGAAGTGCAGCTAGAATGTTCCTTAGAATTGAGAATGGCAGGATTTTGTTTAATTTACCAGATACATGTTATCAGGAGAGACTAATCACCAGAGAAAAACATCATTCTTGGTAAAACAGAGCATAATCTCCAGAGAGGACTACCCTCAACAAAATAGCCTGACCCAGTTGATGCAGCAATGAACTCAAACCTAATAATGACTGTGAGAATGGTACACAACTGAGCACCATTTTCTTCTTTTATACCTAAGAGTGCTGCAAGTTAGAGCAGTGGTATCCCTAGGGTGGTGTGGGCTCAGACAAAGTGGCACTGTCAGAGGGGCTGACACTAAAATGACTGTCTGTAAAAATATAGCTGTTGTTAGTCATAACAACAAAAACAATTTTCATAATCCCAGCTTACATGCATCATTATATCTGAACAATTAAAATTCCTGTGCTAATTTACTTTTTAATCTTTTTTTTTATTGTGATTAAGTGAAAGTATACAGTCTAAATCAATTTCGCATGCCCACCTATCTGAAACTCCATCCTGTGACAGAATCCTCCTCTTTTTCATTCTTCTAGTATCCTGTTAATGAACCCCGCTCCCCTCCTCTCCATCTTCTCTTCTCCCATCTGAAAGAAATCAGGAGGACAGCCTCCTATACATGTATATGAAACCAGTAAGTACACACACCGCATATTCACACTATGTCCCCAAGCTTAGTCCATTCCTGTCTGAAGAGTTGATCTCAGTACTGTTCCAGGTCAGGGCCAGCAACAAGTCTAGGGTCCCATTTCCCAAGTGACCCTCTAGGCTTTTGGACCATCAATTCTAGTCTTTTAGTAAAGTTCTTGCACTGCACACTATATTTTTTTGTGTTACCTGAGGAGCTCTACATTGTGTCCCCAGTGAAGGCTGCCTTTGGTGGTGGCCAGGCACCATCTGGTTCTTTGGGTCTCATGCTGATGCGGTCTCCCATTCATATGGGTCCTTCTGTCGCCTGGGTTCATTTTTCTTTGTGTCATTGCTGTTCTCCGTTATTATTGTTCCAAATGGGCTTGGGAATATTTGATATTCCTCACATGGCAACTTGCTATCTTTGAAGACCCTAGATGTCACTCACCAATATGGGGTGCAGAAGACTTTCTTAGCAAAAAAACTAGCTATGTCAATTGACCTTGAGTTCCCCTGAAAACATAGTCTCCAGTACCCTATCCTGCTACTCTATCCTTTGAAATATTGGGTTGAATTTAGAAAACCTTTCAGTTTATGGTGAAGTCCAGTTATACTGACCTCTCCTCTACTGTGTGCTGTCACTCTCTTCGCCCAACAAAATTCCAATGAAGTATGTAATTTATAAACATCTCTCTTACTTTTTGAGCCTTGTGATGCTCTCCAATCAGACCTATCATTATTACCCAGTTACAATGATGATTAGAGTCATGTGATTTCTTCTATTCTCACTATAATCAGGTGCTATTGTTTTTGTTGCTAGTGGTGACTTTATAGTTGCTGATTTTGTTAAATTTTCTGGTGTTCCAGCTACCATATTGTAGTTATTAGTGTTTGTGAATCTCATTCAATAACTTTTGAGAATGAAGTAGTAATTAAAGGAAAAGGAATGATATATACAAATCATGATTTATGAATAATATTAGCACAAATTTACTTAAGTACTCAGTGGCTGGTAAGGAAGCAGATCCACAACAGCATGAGTTACTGCACTGGGTAACATCAATCTTAGTGACACCATTAAGTTGGAGCTGACTTAACAGTCGTATTACAGGGTCTTGTGTGTTGCTGTAATGCTGAAAGCTATGCCACTAATATTCAGACACCAGCAGGTCACTCACAGCAGACAGCTTCCAGCTGAGCTTCCAAGCTAAGATAGACTAGGAAATAAAATATAGAAGTCTACTTCTGAAAAGAATTAGGCAGCAATAACCTTATGAATGCCAACAGAACACTGTCTGACACAGTGCTAAAAGACGAGCCTGTCAGGTTGGAAGACACTCAAAAGATGAAGGCAAAAGAGCTGCCTTTTCCAAGTAGAGTCAACTGTAGCAATGTGGAGGGAGTTGAGCTTTCACAGCCTTCATTTGCTGATGTGGCAAGACTCAAAATAAGAAACATCTGCAAACAGCCATTAATAATTGGAGCATAGAACACATGAAGTATAATTTAGGAAAGCTGGGAATTGTCACAAAAGAAATGGAATGTATAAACAATAATATCTTAAGCATTAGTTAGCTGAAACAGACTGGTACTGACCATTTTGAATCAGACAATTCTGTAGTCTACTATGCAGAGAATGACAGCTTGAACAGGAACAGAACTGCGTTCATCATCAAAAAGACCATTGCACGTTCTTCCCTGCAGTAGAAGCCTGTCAGTCATAGGATAGTATCCACATGCCTACGAGAAAAGACAGTTACTACAACTATTATTCAAATTTACACACCAACCACTAAGACAAAAGAAGAAGAAACTGAAGGTTTCATAATATATTCACACAATGGGATATTATGCAAAGATAAATAAAAATGATAATCTTAGGAAATATCTCATAGCGTGGAATCATCTGAAAGATATCACACTGAGTGAAAATAGTTGCAAAAGGACAAATATTATATGAGACCACCATTACAAAGACTCAAGAAAAGGTTGAAATACAGAAAAAAATAGTCTTTGATGATTACAAGGGTGGGGAGGGAACAACAGGGGTATATATAGATTAGACAGTAGATAGGAATTGCGTTAAGCGAAGGCAGTGAACACACTCAGTGGAAAGGAGGTTAGTACAGCTAGACTAAACCAAAAGCCAGGATGTTTCTAAAATACAATCCAACACTTCAAAGAATAGAGCAGCAGGGTCAGGAGTCTAGGGACCATGGTTTCAGGGAACATCTAGGTTAACTGGCAAGAGAAAGATTTTTTAAGAGAATGTTCTGCATCTCACTTGGTGAGTGCCATCTGGGGTATTAAAAGTTATCAAGTGGCCATCTAAGTAGCGTCAGTTGGTTCCTACCCACATGGAGCAGAAGGGAATAAAAGTCATCAAAAACATAAGGAAAACATAAGCCCAAGAGACAGAAAGGGCCTATGTAGCCCAGAGACTACATCAGCACAAGACCAGAAGAAGCAGATGATGTCCAGCCACCACCAATGACTTCGCTGACAGGAAATACAACATTAGAGTCCCTTACATAGAAAAAAAAAAAAAAAGGATGTGCAGAGCTGGAACTCAGTTAACAGACCAGACTTGATGGTTCAACAGACTGGAGGGTCTCCAGATCACTTGGCTCCCTGACTGTTAGCCAAGAGCTGAAACAAGTCTTGAAGCCAACTCTTCAGAAAAAGATTGGTCTAGACTATAAGATGATAGTGGCAAAGAGTGTGCTTCTTGGCTTAAGTAGACACATGAGACTAACTTAGCAGCTCCTATCTAGAGGCAAGATGGGAGGGTGGAAGCAGAAAGGAGCTGTTCAATGGACACAGGAAGTACAGAGCAGATAGCAGGAGAACGCTGTCACGGGGAAGGGAAAGCAGCTACAGTTACACAGTGGTGCGTGTGCAAAGTTTTGTATGACAAATTGACTTAGATAATAATCTTTGACTTAAAGTACAATAAAAAAATTTTTCAAAAATAAAAAAATTGAAGATTATTACCAGTTTCTGTAGTGTAAAACTGATCGAACATGCATTCAGGATGTGCTGACAATTACTTGTGACTGGAGTGCAAAAGTTGGAAACAAAGAAGGACCAGCATTTGGAAAATATGGCCTTGGTGATAGAAATGATGCCAGAGACTGCATGATAGACTTTTGTAAGGTCAATGACATTTTCATTGCAAATATCTTTTCTCATCAACATAAATACCAACTATACACATTGTCATCACCAGATAGAATACATAGGAGTCAAATCAACTACGTCTGTGGAAAGAGATGACCAAGCCAAGTGCCGTCAAGTCGGATCAGAAAAGCGATGACGGAAAAGTTAAATATCATTAATTGGGACAAGCCCAGGTGGTGACTGCAGCACAGACCATCAACTGCTCTTAGCTAAGTCAAGTGCCATCGAGTCGGATCCAACTCATGGTAACCCAAGGGGCCAGGGTAGAACTGACCCCCATAGTATTCAAGGAGCACCTGGTGGATTTGAACTGCTAACCTTGTGGTTAGCAGTGGTAGCACTTAACCCACTACACCACCAGGGTTTCCCTCAATTGCTCTTATGCAAGTTCAAATTGAAATGATTGCTGAAGTGCTACCTTGACTATATCACACTTGAGTTTAGAAACTATCTCAAGAGTACATTTGATGCATAGAACACGAAGGACCAAAGACCACGTGTATTGTGGAATAACATCAAGAACACTTGAAGAAAGTAAAAAATCATTAAAAAGACAAAAGAAAGACCAAATTAGATGTCAGGAGAGATTCTGAAACTTGCTCTTGAGTGTTGAGTAACTAAAGTAAAAGGAAGAAATGACGTAGTGAAATAACTGAACAGAAGATTACAAAGAGCAGTTCGGGAAGCAAGAAAACTTTTATAACCACATCAGCAAAGAGCTGGAAATAGAAAACCAAAATGGAAAAACATAATCAGCATTTCTGAAGCTGAAAGAACTGAAGAAAAAGTTCAAGCTTTAGGTTGTAATATTGAATAACTTAGGAAGCATCAAAAGAAAATGGAAGGAATACAGAATCATTATACCAAAAATAATTTGTTAATGTTGAACCATTTCAAGAGGTAGAATATGATCAGAAACCAACACTACTGGAAGAAGAAGTTGCAGCTGCATTAAAGGCATTGACAAAAAACAAGTCTCCAGGAAATGATGTAGTATCAACTGCGATATTTCAACAAATGGACGTAGTGCTGGAAGTGCTCACTCACCTGTGCCAAGAAATTTGGAGGACAACTGTCTGGCGAAACAACTGGAAAAGATCCACGTGTATGCCTATTTCCAAGAAAGGTGATCCAACTGAATGTGGAAATTATAGCACAATATCATTAATATCACACACAAGTAAAATTTTGTTAACAATCATTCAAAAAGTAGATGTAGAAGTATATTGACAGGGGACTGCCAGAAATCCAAGAAGGATTCAGAAGAGGACGTAGAAACTAGGATATCACAGCAGATGTCAGATGGATGTTGGCTGAAAGAAGGGAATATCAGAAGATGTTTGTATTTTGTTGACTATGCAAACCCATTTTTTTGTGGATTGAAACAAATTATGGATAATATTGTGGAGAAGAGGAATTTCAGAACACTTAATTGTGCTCATGAGGAAATCTGTACATGGATCAAGACGCAGTGGTACTAGCAGAAGGGGACTCTGCACAGTTTAAAGTCAGGAAAGGTACGTGTCAGGGTTGTATCCCTTTACCATACATATTCTTTCTGTATAATAAGCAAATAATCCAAGTAACTGGACATCAGGACTGGAAGAAGGCTAACTAATAATCTGTGTTATGCAAAAGACACAGCCTTGCTTGCTGAAAGTGGACTTGAAATACTGATGGAAGAAGATCAAAGACCACGTCCTTCAATACAGATTACATGTCAACATCAAGAAAACAGAAATCCTCACTTTTGGTTCAGTGAGAATATCATTACACTCAGACAAAGACTGAAGGTTTCAAAGATTTCATTTTACTTGGATCTAGTCAACACTTATGGAAGCAACTTTCAAGAAAATCTGCTCCACATGGAAAATCTGCAGTAAAAGACCTCCTCAGAGTATTGAAAAGCAAAGACGTTCCCTTGAAGACTAAGGTACACCTGAACCAAGCTGTGGTGTTTTCAATCAAAGCATATACATGTGAAAGCTGGACAGCAAATAAGGAACACAGGAGAACAGATACCTTTGAATCGTGGTATTGAAGAATGTTGAATATACCATGGACTGCTAAAGGAACAAACAGATCTGTCTTGAAAGAAGCATGACCAGAGGCCCCTTAGAAGCAAGGATGGGAAGACTTTGTCTTCAATATGTTCAACATGTTGTCAACAAAGATCAATCCCTGGAGAAGGACAACATGCTTTGTAAAGTAGAGGGTCAGCAAAAGAGGGGAAGACCTTCAATGAGATGGATTGACACGGTGGCTGCAACAATGGACTCAAGCCTAACAATGCTTGTAACGATGGTGCAAGACCAGATAGTCTTTTCTTCTGTTGTACGTAGGGTTGCTATGAGTAGGAACCAGCTTGACAGCTCCTAACAGCAGCAACAACAAAACAAAACAAAAAACAGAAAATGTGATAAAATGTTAGCTGTGGGTCAGGGTTACTTAGGTTCTTAGCTTCAGTTGTTCCAGCACCACTGCCCTGATCATCCATTCTCCTTTTGATAATTCAAAATTACAGTTCAAACTGTTCCGTATTTTTGAAATTTTTCAAATAATAAAATCTAGTCAATCCAGGCTGAATATCATATTCTACTTAATAGTTGTCTGGCATGGGAAACATGCATATTTGTATAAATAAAAGGTTTCTCTTATTTTTTTTATCTTTATATTTCTGTGTGCAATTCAAAATCCATTTCATTTTATTGCTTTTGATAGGAAACTTGCAGCATTTGACCATAGTGCAATTAATTTGTATCTTAATATTATTTAAATTTGAGACAGTTTTGAGCTGAGACTCCATTACATATTACATAATAAATAATTAAAAGATGATCAACTCTTGGCATATTATATAATCCAACAAAATGGTAGATTGTTACAAACAGTTGTTGGACTGAGAAGTCTCTTCAAATTATGGAATGTAATTACTAGTTTGTGGCAGATGCCACAAAATTCAGCAACCTAGTCTCACATTTGGTATAAGCAATTTCCATTCCAGTGGCTTTGCTCACATACTCACATGTACTGTATTATGAAGGATTTTAAAGCAAACTCTTCATTTTGTTTCTCCCATAAGTGTGATGTTAAAAAACGTGACTCTGGTTTCCATCATGTAGTCTTAAATCTACTTACATACACAGTGGGGTCCATGTAACTTTGGAAATTGAATACCAGCTAGAAAAATTTGGGTAAATGTATATTACATAACAACATATATTACATGTGTTATATAACAAGGAGATATAGACTGTAGAAGGACAAAACTAAGTAACAAATAATAAAGGCTAGAAAGTCATATAAATGGTTACAAAGGATGAATGGTTAGGAAAACAAATAGCTTTCTCCTATACCCTGTGTTACCTTGAGGCAATTGTTGCCTACTTTGCAGAAATCATCAGCAGAGGCCGAGACAATACTGTCTTCACAAAGCAGGGGCAGACTAATCTGCTGCCGTCAGACATGGGGCCTCTTGATTCCACTGTCTGGAAATTTTTAGGACTGTACATTACAGTCAAGGGAAATTATTCCTTCCCAGTTCTGCTTCACATCACTGTTTAAAACTGAAGACTACAAATGGGAATGACCAACAGTGATCATCTTATAACCTGTCTGTACAGATCTCCTCTCTTATCTTCTAAATCAGGGAGTGGAAAATTGTAACACTCAGGACAAACTTTTCCTGCTTTCCACCTGCTTCCTATTTTGTGGAACACAGGTGGCTCAGAGGTTAAAAGTGCATTTGCTAACCAAAAGGTCAGCAATCTGGGTCCATCAGCCACTCTTTGGAAACCAGGTGGAGCAGCTCTGCTCTGCCCTATGGTATCACTTGGTCAGAATTGACTTGATGGCAATGGGTTTGGTTCCTATTTTTACTATAACATATTCATATCCATTCATTTACTTATTATCTATGGCTGCTGTCACACTATTTAAGGACAGAGTTGAGTAGTTACAAGAGTGTCTGGCTCTGACAGCCTAAAATATTTACTAAAGTTGCATTTTTTTAAAGGACTTCTGCTCTAAACCAGCAGACTAAGGTGTGACTTTGATACCATCTTTTCAACAAATTTTACCAAAGCAACTGTTGCCCACCAGAATAAGAACTCATAACTAAACTTACTAAACACATAAAGAAAGCAATACCTCAAAGAAAGATTGAAAAAGATAGATGTGCTGAACAAAAAAATTACATTTGACCACTAGTTTCTAGTTTCTGAAAATAGCCCTTGAGTGCTCCAGCAACTGAAGTACCTTTGTCTTTCTAAAAGAAATACTCAATATTTAAACATGTGCAAATGAACTGGGAGCTCCCAACTCATCACCAGGCAACTAAGCACAGGAAGGGAGTGGGCCAGGATAAGGTCGATGTGTATAATCATTGAGTTGTGCGTATTCATTACTAACTCTGTATCTAAGGGTTCCTGGACTTTAGAGTACTCCCTTTGGGGGCTACCTGGAGTGGCAAGAATGTTCATGCGCAGGATAGTATAGCAAGTCCCTGGGACAATGAAAGGATTGTGTCATGACCTTCCCCAGACCTTATCTGATGTATTTCTTGTCTTGAATTGTTTGTAGTCAAAATAAATGTATGACTAAGAATAGGTGATAGTCTCCATGAATTTTGTGAGCTGTTATAGAGAAGAAACAAAGCCATAAGGAGCCATGAGATCCTGACTTAGCTTCAGGTAGCCGAATGACAGACAAATGCTGTATGGGTAGTCAATCAAGAAAGCCAGGTGTTTCTAGCTTGTGTCCTAGCCACAATTGGCTAGAGACACAGGTAGTCTAAAATGCCGGGAATCGTGCAGACTCCTGAGCCTATGGCTGGTATCCGGTGATTTGGCCTCAGGTGACCAAGGATGTTTTGACCTGGTTCAGGGTGGCTGGGACAGAATCTGACCTGACTCTGCGTCAGAGAAAAAGAAAGTCCTATGAAAATGTCTAATGATGATGAATATAGAAGTCAGTGAAGGTGAAACTTGGGTCCACTTTCAGGTGGATATGGAGTTTGTGCTGAATTTTACCATTCAGTTTTACCAGCTTGCCCCTTGCTTGGGGCATCTGGCATCACAACAGGACAGAAGAAATAAGAGACAAATAATATGTGGGATGAAACTATAAAATAAATGTGTACTAGGTAGATAGGCAGACAGACAGATAAACAAATGGTGTTGTTAGATGATACCAAGTTGCTTCCACCTCACTGTGACCCTATAGGACAGAGTAGAACTGCCCCACAGGGTTTCTAAGGAGTAGTTGGTGGATTTGAGCTGCTGGCCTTCTGGTTAACAGCCATAGCTTTTAAGCACTGCACTATGTGTTTCCAATATGAAAAAATAAATAAATAAAATTTGTTAAAAAATAATGAAACAGAAATTCAGGCATGAAACGAAATATGTTAAAAATTGGGAAAAAAGATTATTCAATGGTAGAATGTACAAACCTGAAGAATGAATAAACAAGTTGGGGCAATACATTCATCAGAGTTTACCTGAGAAATGCTATATATATGTGCATGTGTACCAAGAGAGAGAAATTTATTTTAAGGAATTGGCTTATAAGGTTACAGAAATTGATAAGATCATAATCTATTAGCCAGGCAGTAACCCAGAAACTCCTGAAGAATAAATGTAGTCTTGAGGCAGAATTCTTCTTATACTTCCTTGAGAAATCTGTTTTTGCTCTAAAGCTTTCAGTGGCATGGATGCCCATTTACATTATGGGAAGTAATCTGCTTTATTCAACATCAACTGATTTAAATGTCAATCATATATAAGTACCTTCACAGTAACATCTAGACTAGTGTTTGACCAAAAAACTAGGAACCATAGCCTAGCCAAGTTGACATGTAAAATTAACCATTACAAGCATCGAAATGAGTAACTTTTCCAGAAAACAGAAGAAAAACTAAAGAAAAATAGATGTCAGATGGTGAAAACCAAGTACCAAATGACTTTCCAAAGGGGAGGGCAGTGGTGAAAATAAGAAGATATTCTGGTGACATGTCAGGTTATTATTTAGTTTCGGAAAACAACTAAAATTACTGATTTTTAAAAATATTTTCTTAAAAGATCAAAAAGCTGCCAATACAGTGAAAAATTAAGAGATAGTGTTCTAGGCCAAAGCTGAGAATCAACAGTGGTAAATACAACACTGAAGATGTTTTAACTCTGAAGACATTCCCCAAATTTGGCAAACTTAAACTTTGAAATTTAAGGTACCATAGGGCATGAAAGAAAGCTAAGAAATAGTTTGTAGGTTTCATCCCAGGGTATGCAGTCTAGATGGAGGCTTCTACTGAAGTTATGCCCCCAAATCACTCCTATCCTCAGTTAAGGATTTTCTTTCTCTGTGCCAAGCCAAGTGCCGTCGAGACAGATCCGACTCAGCAGGCATATATATATATATGTAGACACACACATATGTGCATTTATATATATGCATACACATACACATGTGCACACAGATACTTGTTGATCTTGTCTTCAAGACACTGAAAATAAAGTTGCCTTGGCATTGAGTAGAAAAAGAAGGAGAGAAAAATCCCATCCAGAAGAAATTGGAACCACAAGCTGACTCTCCAAATTACACTACTAGGATGCTAAAAAATAAACAAACAAAAAACTTTCAAGTTGTAAATTTATCATACTTTATTGTTCTAAGATCCACTTTTGGAGAATATGGTATAACATTTAACAAAGATTTAACAATCATCTGCAATTATCAGAGGTAGAATACAAAAGATTAATGCTTATAACTCTTCAACACATCAGGAAACAGATTAGACAAAACCTGGCAGAACACAATGAAAAACTAAGTAGGCTGCAAGAAAAACTTGAGCTACAGTTATCTGAAATTCATAGATTAACAATAAAATTACAGAATTAGACAATTCAGTAGGAAGTTAGTGGAGCAGAACTGAGCACAACTGGCACCAACATATAGGAAAAATCAGATAGAAGAATTGTAAACAATGAATAAGCACTAAGAGCTACATGGGACTCTATCAAGAGGAACAATTTACTAATGACTGGAGTGCCAGAATGGATGGGGGGGATAGCAGAAAATACTGATAGAATTGTTGAAGATATGTTGACAGAAAATTTCCCTGGTATTATGACAGATCAGATGGTGTCTATCCAAGATGCCCATCGAACTCCAAAAAAGATAGATTTCATAATAAGGACACCAAGACGAGTGATCACCACACTTAACAAAACTAAATGTAAAGAAATGCTTTTAAAGGCAGCTGGGTTAAACAAAAAATAACCTACGAAAGAGAGTTGATAAGACTAAGATTGGACTACTCAGGAGAAACCATGCTTGCAAGAAGGCAGTGGGATAACACATGCAAAGCCTTGAGGGGTCGGGGGGGGGAACTGCTGGCCAAGAGTTATATATCCTGAAAAATTGTCTCTCAGTATGAAGGAGAAAGTAGGATATTCCCCAATAAACAGAAATAAATTTGTAGAAAACTAAACTGAAATTATAAGAAATATTAAAGGAAGTTCATTGACTAGAAAATGAGTAACAGCAGATATAAACTTAAAGCTTCAATGCAGGAAAGAGCATCCAGATATCAACCCAGATAAGAAAACTAAATAAAGTAAGTCAAAGCTAAAATTCTGTATGTAAATGCTGACAACATTATATCAAAAAAGGGACTAAATAGCATATTCATAGATCATACATATGTAGAAGTAGTTAGACCATTAGAAGTAAATACTGAGGTTACTACAAAGGAAAGTAACAATCTCACACATCACAATGAGAAACAAAATCAAGAAGTCTCAGCAAAATACAAAACCAAAACCAATAAAAAAGATGAAAAGAAAATTCATAAAGAAAAACAATTCAGCACAGAGAATCAAGTCACAGTAATGGGATATTCTCTGAATAAACATACTAACTGCAGATGCACTTTCAAAATGAAGAAAAGATAAAGTATCTTGTTTACAATATTTTACTTGTAATTTCCTTATAATACATAGGGAAAAATGGTAAGTTTTAATAAAGAAATGTATTTAAAGAGATTTTTAAATAAAAACTTGATGATAAGAAAACATTTTCTTTTCATGTTCTATTTGGCAGCATTATTTATTTATTTATAATGATTGGGTGAAAGTGTACAATCCAGTTTAAATTTCCATGTCTGCCTATGTGCAGCTCATACTGCTCTGCTTGCCCAGTGACAGCACATTCATCCTATCTGTTCTATACATGTCTTATCCTCTTAACAATCTTCTATCCCCTCTTCTCCACCCTCTTCCTCCCCCCTAGTAAGAGGCTGGTAGAATGACATCCTATAGATGCTTAGAACCATAAAGTGCACACATGACATGGTCACTCTATGTCACCGAGTCCGATCCACTCGTGTCCAAAGAGTTAACTGCAATAATGATTTATAGACGGGTAGCATCAGGAATAGACACCATGGTCCTGGGAGAACCCCAAGGCCCCTGGGCCATTAATTGTGGTCTTTCTAGTGGAGTACTCAGGGTACACCCCTTTTTATTCTCATGTTGCCAGTGAGATTCAACTTTGTGAGCCCCATCCTGGCTATCACTGGTGGTGGCTGGGCAGCATGCATTTCCTCTGGTCACATGTTGATGTAATCATCCATTCACGTGGGTCTCTCTGTCTTCTGGGTTCTCTTCCCCCAGAAGAGAACCCCTTGGTGATCATTTGTTCCTGCTGAGTTGGGACCATTTGATGTACCTCAGATGGTAGCTTGCTATTTTTTAAGATCCTAGACACCACTCATCAATATAGGGTGCAGAAGATTCTCTTAGCAAAACGCTAGCTATGCCAATTGACCTTGATGTTCCCTGAGAACATGGTCCCAGGACCCCCACCTTGCTACTCTGTCCTTGCAATATTGGCTTAAGATGGGAAGAGTATTCATGGTATTTTAAAGTCCAGTTAAATTGATCTTTCTAATGTGTGCTGTCACTGATTTCACCCAACCAAATTTCTGTCAACTATCTAATCTATAACCAGCCCTCTGCATCACTCCCTTCCCTCCCTTACAGCCATCAAAGAGTCTTTTCTTCTGTACATGAGTCTGTTTTTAAGTCCCTATTGTAGGGGTCTCATACAATATTTGCTCTTGTGCCACTGACTACTTTCACTCAACATAATGTCTTCCAACTGAAACCAAGTTATGAGATGCTTCCTAAAATCATCATTGTTCTTTATCATTGCATAGTGTACCATTGAGTGTATATACCATAGTTTACCTATCCATTCTTCTGCTGTTGGACATCTGGGTTGGTTCCATCCTTTTGCTGTTGTGGACTGTGCTGTGATAAACATTTGTGTGCATGTATCAGTTGGTGTGAATGGCCTTGATTCTGTAGGATATATTCCGAGCAGTGGAATTACTGGGTCAAATGGTATAACTAGATTCAGTTTTTTAAGGAAACGCCAGATTGATTTCCAAAGAAGGTGCATCATTTTGCAATCCCACCGATAGTGTAGGAGGGTTCCACTTTCTCCACAGCCCCTCCAGCATTTGTTGTTTTGCATTTTTTGGATCATGGCCAACTTTGTTGGGGTGAGATGCTATCTCATTGTAGTTTTGATTTGAATTTCTTTAATAACTAGTGTTCATGAGCGTGTCCTCATGTGGATTTCGGCTGGCTGGATCTCCTCTTCAGAGAAGTATCTGTCCATTTCTTTTGCCCATTGCTTAATTGGATGATTTATCTTTTTTTATCAATATTTTGTACTATCTTATAGATTATGGAGATGAGGTATCAGTCTGATGTGTAGTTGCCAAATATTTTTTTCCTTTCTGTAGATGGCCTTTTAATTCTGTTAATAAAGTCTTTGGATGAGCAAAAGTGTTTGATTCTTAATAGTTCCCATTTATCTATTTCCTCTTCTGTTGATTGTGGTTCGTTTGACAGATTTTGAAGTCTTTCTATGTTGTGTATTAAAACTTCCATTGCTGATCCTATTTTTTCTTGGATGAGCTTTATTGTTTCAGATTTGATATTTAGGTCTTTTATCCAATTTGAGTTGTTTTGTATAAGGTGTAAGTTATGGATCTTGTTTCAATTTACTGCTGAATGATACCCAATTTTGTCAGCATCATTTGTTAAAGAGACTGCTTTTACCCCAGTTTAAAATCTTAGAGCCTTTGTCAAATATCAACTGTTCATAGGAAGATGATGGCATCTGTCGGGTCTCAACTCTGCTCCATTGGTCCATATGTCTCTTTATTTTACCAGTACCAGGCTGTTTTGACTACTGTGGCAGTGTAATAGTTTCTAAATCTGGATAGTGAGAGGTCTACCAGTATGCTCTTCTTCTTCACTAGTGCTTTACTTATTGAGATTTCTTTCCTTTCCAAATGGAGTTGGTGATTTGTTTCTCCATCTTATTAAAAAATGTCACAGAAATTTGTATTGGGTTTGCATTATGTAAATAGATTGCTTTGCATAAAAAAAGACATTTTCACACTGTTAAGTCTTCCTATGTATGAGCAGGGTTGATTTTTCTACTTATGTAAGTCCCTCTCAGTTTCTTGTGGTAAGGTCTTGAAGTTCTCTTTGTAAAGATATTGTTTTAGTCAGCTAGGGCTGCTCTAACAGAAATACCACAGAGTGGATGGCTTTAACAAAGAAAGATTTATTCTTACACAATCCGGTAGGTTGCAAGTCCATATTCAGGGTGTCCCTCCAGGGAAAGACTTTCCCCTTGACGGCTCTGGAGGAAAGTCCGGTATTGCATCAGTCATTGTCCAGGGAGTGTCCTAACGCAAGAACCTCTGGTCTGAACGACGCGCTCTGCTCCCGGTGTTGCTTGCTTGATGGTAGCGAGGTTCTCAAATTGTCCTTGGTTCTTTTTCCTTTTATTCCTTGCAAGCTAAAAGCATTAAGGGTGGGGCAAGCCATACTCCAGGGAAACTTCCCCCTACAGCAGGACAGGGAAGTAATCCTATGCAGAATTTGTAGCCCCACGCTAATCTTTTAACACACACAGTTAGCAAAGCCACACAATGGAGGACATTTCCAAGATACTGGGAACCATATCCCAGCCACATGGCTGCACACATTTTTGGGGGGACACAATTCAAACCATGACAGATATGTTATTTCTCTGGTTAGATTTATTCCTAGGTATTTTATCTTCTTGGGGGCTATAGTAAATGGTATCGAATTGGTGATTACTTCTTTAATAATCTCTTTGTTGGTGTAAAGGAATCCTACTGATTTACTTGTGTTTATCTTGTATCTTGATACTTTGCTAAATGCTTCTATCAGTTTGAGTAGTTTACTTATTGATTCTTTAGGATTCTCAGCATATACAATCATATTATCTGCAAATAGGGAGATTTTTTACTTCTTCTTTGCCAATGCAGATGCCCTTTATTTGTTTGTCTTGCCTACTTGCTCTGGCTAGTCCTCCTAGTACAATGTTGAACAGGAGAGGTGAGTGGGCATCCTTGTCTAGTTCGTATTCTCAAGGAGAATTGTTTCAGTCTCTCTCCATTCAGGATGATGCAGGCAGTTGGCTTCGTATAAATGGCCCTTATTGCATTGAGGAATTTGCTGTCTATTCCTATTTTGCTGAGAGTTTTTAGCGTGAGTGGGTGTTGGACTTCATCAGATGCCTTTTCTTCATCAATGGACAAAATCAGGTGATTCTTGTCTTTTGTGTTATTTATGTGGTTGATCACATTAATTGTTTTTCTTGGCAGCATTTAAAAAAAAATATTGTTGACATCTTACCTTCAATGGAAACAGCACAAGTTGCATTCAGCCTATTAGTTACTCACAGGCTCCTAATGAAAGCATAATCTGGTATTTTGTTTAGAGAAAAGCATCTATCCCAACCATCGAAGAACATACACAAATAATTTTCCAGTTTAAAAGGGCAGTTCTTACTCAAACATAATGAATCACGCAAGGAAATAATTTATTATCAGTTCAAATTAGAAATAGCAATGGAAAGTTGAAACAGGTCATTGATTATTCCTGACTTTGGAATTATCAGACACAAAGTTAAAACAACATAACTAAGTTATGTATTGAAGTGTGTTTCCCAAAATGTGTATTGTAATCTCAAATCCTATACCTGTGGGGAAAACCTTGATGGTTCAGGGGTAAAGTGCTATAGCTGCTACCCAAATGGTTAATGGTTCAAATCCACCAGTAACTCCTTGGAAACTATATGGGGCAGTTCTACACTGTCTTTAGGGTTGCTATGAGTCAGAATCCACTTGATGGCAATTATTTTTTGTGTATACCTAAGAATGTAATCGTGTTTGGAAGCAAGGTTTTCTCTGCTGTATTGGTTAAATTATACATAAACAGGATGGGTTTTAAATCTAATCACTTCAAAGTTATAAAATCGTTAGGTAAGATACACACACATACATACATACACATATAGAGGTTGGAGCAAGTAAGGGGGAAGAGACAAAGGGCTTGTAGTGATTATCTCCAAGCAAAATGATTCCAAGTATCATCAGCAGACATTAGAAGCTCTGATTTAGATTTTTAGCCTCCAGAATTGTGAGAAAATAAATTTCTGTTCTTTAAAGCCCCTTATCTGTGATATCTATTTTATTGCAGCACTAAGAAATCTAGACAACGTGTATAACATGTTGAAAGAAATGAAAAACAAGCCTGAAAATATCCATAGGGGACATAGTTATGAAATAATAGAGAGAAATGTTTAGACATAATAATTCAGTAATTAAATTGAAAAATGACACAGATGAGTTTAGCAGCAGATTAGACATAAAAGAAAAAACTAGAAGAACATCACGAAAATTTATCTGGAATTAAGACCACAGAGAATATTGAAGTGATATTTAGAGACAGAAGAGATAGAAGAATTTCTAATGTGTGTCTAACCAGAGTTCCTGAAGAGAACAGCAAAGGAAAAGGAACCAGGAACAAATTTTGAAGATACAATGATTGAAAATTTCTCAGAAATAATAAAAGAATAATTTGTATGATCAAAACCTTGATGATTTTCCAGTAGAGTTACACATATACAATGCAGTAAAACTGCAAGACATGAAAAATTAAAAAAAAATTAACATTTAAAAAGATAAAAACCTATTGCTATTGAGTTGATTCTAACTTACAGTGACCCTATAGGACAGAATAGCACTGTCCCCTAGAGTTTCCAAGGCCGTCGTCTTTACAGAAGCAAACTGCCACATTTTCCTACTTTAGAGTATCCAGTGTGTTCAAATTGCTGCTGATCTTGCAGTTAGTGCCAACTGCTTCACCAAGTCTCTTTGTATTTTAACAATACCAACAAACATATCTTCTGCTGTCAAGTTGATTCCAACTCATAGCAACCCTGTAGACAGAGTAGAACTGCCTTGTAGAATTTCTAAGGAGCTCCTGGTGGATTTGTATTTTTCTGAGCCAAAAACGAATAGAGTATTATTGTGAAGTAGTATTAGATATATCCTAGTCAATTTATGCTCTTTCTATCTCCATTTTTCACATTTGAATTATAATAGTATACAGTAAACATCTTGATCTAAATGAGTCTAAAATAATTTTTGATTTAGAATTTAATTTTTAGAGTTCAAGTATACAAGTACAAGTAAACAATATATTTTTTTTTATAAAAAAGATAATATTTTGCTACCAGCAAGTACCAATCTAAAGAAAATTCAGAAAAATATATTTCAGTTAGAATACAGGTATCATGGATTGAACTGTGCTCCCACCCAAAAATGTGCAGAAATTTGGTTGCGCTGTGGTTACCAGCTTTGTGTGACTGGTGTCCATTTTATGATTTTTCTATATTGTAAAACCTAATCTCTGCCTGTGGGTAATAGCTGGGACTATGTTAAAAGAGAATTAGGGTGGGACTGCAACAAGCTTACCAAGAGAGTTTTCCGGGAATGTGGCTTGTACTACTTTTTATCGTTTTGTCCTACAAGAGGTGAAAGGGAAACAAGCAGAGCTGGGAACCTCATAGGATCAAGACAGCAACACTGGCAGTAGAGCACGCCCTTCACATCTAGGGTTCCTGAGCCAAGATGCTCCCTGACCAAAGATCGATGCAACACAAGAACATTCTTTCAGAGCTGACAAAGAAGGAAAGCCTTCCCGTGGAGCTCTCACCCTGAATTTGTACTTGTCTACTAGACTATGTAAGAATAAACTTTCCTTGTTAAAGCCATCCACTCATGGTATTTCTGTTGGAGCAATACCAGATGATTAAACCAGCAAATGAGACAAGATACAATGCTTGCGACAGAAGAAAGACTGAAAAACAAAATTATGGAAAATACATAAGCATCTAAATAATCATTGTCTTCAAAAAATAATAATGCTCTTCAAATCAAACCAAATCACTTGCTGCGGAGTTGATTTTGACTTATGGCAATCCCACGTGTTACAGAGTAGAGCTGCACTGCATGGGGTTTTCAGTCTGTGGCTGCTTGGAAACAGATTGGTCAGCCTTTCTCCTGAGGTACCTCTGGGTGGATTCAAACCACCAATACTTCAGTGAGCAGTTAAGGGCTTAAACACTTGTGCTGCCCAGGCACTCCATACTAATACTAAACCAGAAGCCAAAGTCCGCTGTTGCCAAGTTGGTTCTGACTCATTGCAATCCTATAGAACAGAGCAGAACTGCCCCAGAGAGTTTCCAAGGAGTGTCCGGTGGATTCAAACTGCCATCTTTTAAGTTGCAGCTGCAGCTCTTACACACTATACTAACTAGGGTTAAAATAAAAGGAAGAATTAAAATACCACACCAAATTAAGATGCAAGCTGGAAAGTGATGTATGTATATAAACTGTATTGTCTAGGAAGACTTGTACTTTTTCCATAAGGCATTGAATCATTTTAGACATGGAAAAGTATCCAAGCTGTTAATTTCTAGAGTTAAAACTACAACAGAAACCAAAGTAGTAGAAGATGAAACAGAGAAAACAAAACAAACAAAAAGCCGATTAATTAAAAAATAGGCAAGAAACACAGAAAGAAACAAAACATAGAAATGCAGGTGCAACAAGAAAACATGAATAATAAAACAAAATACTGGATGGAGAATATAAATAGAAATATACTACATGTAAGTAAACAGAAGCTCCTATTAACAGACAATGATTATTGGTGTTGACAAAATAAATAAATAAATAAAGGGCATATTTCAACTATAAATCTGTATTAAGAAGGATACTTCTAAAACACCAGGATACAGAAGGTAAATGGTTTCGTGTTACAGTGGGAACAATGAAATAAATTATTAAATACCTAAAGGTGAATGATAATGGAATCACTAAGCATAATGCTTTGTTGTTGGTGTTACTGCGTGCTGTTCAAATGGTTTAGACTCGTTGCAATCTTGTATGGCAGAGTAGGATCACCAAGTAGGTATCTGTGGCTATAATCTTCAGGGGCGGAGATTGCCAGGTCTTTTCTCCTGCAGAGTCACTGGCGGGTTCAAACTTCCAATCTCTGGGTTAGCAGCTGAGCTCTTAGCTAGTGTACTACCAGGCTTCCTTTAGTACCTTGTAGGGCAAGGCTGAACAACAACAACAACAAAATTCTCATAACAGGACCAATAAGCAACATCATGATAAATGGAGACAAGACTAAAGTTTTCCAGGACTTCATCTTACTTGGATTCACAATCAACACTCACGGAAGCAAACAAGAAATGAAACGACACATTTCATTGGCCAAATCGGCTGCAAAATGCCTCCTTAAAATGTTCAGAAATAGTCAGGTGCCCCTGACCCAAGCCATGGTATTTTCAGTTGCCTCATATATATGTGAAAGTTGGGCAATGAGTATGGAAGATGAAAGAAGAATTGATGTCTTTGAATTATGGTGTTGGCAAAAAATATTGAATATAGCATGGACTGATGAAAGAATGAACCTGTCTTGGCAGAAGTACTGTCAGAAGCTTTAGAAGAGAAGATGGAGAGGCCTTGTCTCACATATTTTGGACATGCTATCAGATGGAACTCGTCACAGGAGAAGGACATCATGTTTAAGATAGAGGGTCAGTGAAAAATAGGAAGACCCTCAACAAGATGGACTGACACAGTGACTGCCATCAGGGGTCTCAAACAGCAATGGTTGTGAGGATGGTGTGGGACTGGTGTTTCATACTGTTGTGCATAGTGGTGCCATGAGTCAAAACTTACTAGATGGTACCTAACAGCAACGGGACTAGGCTAATGCAGTAATTAACAGGAAATTTATAGCCTTAAATACATTTATTGGAAATAAAAATATTTAGTATACTGAATTACACTTTCAGATCAAGAAGTTGGAAAAGTATAGAAAACTAGGACTATAGAAGAAAAGATGAAGGAAATAATGTAATTAGGGACAAAAATCTTATCCATCTGTATTCAAGGTACTAAAAACCAGTTTCAAGATCAGTTTTAACCTTTCCAGAATCAATATTGAATTCATATCAGCAACTATGCTTTTGAAATTCAGCTAGTTAGCAACAACTGCTGTCTACTAACTTCAAATTCATAGCTGAAAATCAACCAATCCATAAATACTTCACCTGCAAAACTTTGCCATCCATGAACTCCATGCTTCCTCAGTGCTAAATAAAATCACCTCTCTGCTTTGCCTAGTAACACCTTGTTCTACAAACACAGCTTTCTCTTATCTAGAAAGCAATACACTCAACTGATGTTTGAGATAGTGAGGAGTGGCCTCTTTCTTTGACACTATCGACCCAATTCATTCCTTTATATGGACAGGTATAAGGATGCTCTTTGAAGATTTATCTGTGATGCCATGGAGTTGGAGGAGAACTAACTGTCTAGACCTGTGTAGGAGGATAGGTTAAAAGTAATGGATACATTCTTTATAGTAAAATACAGAAGTCTGATGCAACAGTTTATGTTACACATGGAAAATGTACAAATCCTTAAAACACTGTAGTGTATGAAAAGGATAAGAAGAATGAGATATACGCACAGTATATCACAACATCATTTATCTCAATTAAAATTATAAAACAACTAAATAATGCACATTTTTTTCAAGAAGATACAGAACCAAAAAGAGTGCAATGATGTGAGTGAGGTGTAATAAGGAGAGTGAACACCAAACCAAATCAAACCAAATCAAAAAAAATCCAAACTTGATAACTTCCAGTACTTTCTGATTCATAGTGACCCTGTGGGACAGACTATACCTGTCCCACAGGACTTCCAAGGAGCTCTTGGTGGATTTAAACTGCTGAGCTCCCCACATTTTGGTTAACAGATAAAAGCCTTACCACACCTCCCCCAGAGCCCTAAAGGAGAATCAACTCAAGTCAAACAGAGTGAGATGAAAGAAGAGGAGGAAAACAGAGAACAGAGTCTAGAGCTCCTAGAGCAGTAGCCTCCAGAGAGACCCAGAGGAAGAAGATAAGAGGAACGAAAAGGGAGAACAGGAGAAAGGGAAAGACAAAAGCTGAGGCTAGGTCAAGAAAGGAGGAACATGTGGCTAATACGTTATGACCTCCAGGAACATATTAACACAGTTTCTTCACTTGTAGACAAGAACAGTAACAATAAAAAAGTCAGATATTTAATGAAGCAATTATGGTATGTATGTATAGATGACAATAAACTATTACAAGATCTATTTGTTTTAATGTACATGCTCATGTGAGTTTCCCTCCCCCCCCGTAGCTTTTCTCATTCCTGGACATAAAAATATGCCCCAGCGGCTTTTCCTAGAACCTATGAAAATTGATTAACATTTTTCTATCTTAAAAGGGTCTAATTTCATGTTCGTTTATTAAAAGGTTTGAATAAATAACCCTTTCATCAAGTAATTAAACTTTTGATGAAAAGCAAAAATCAACTAAATTTGCTTTTTTTATATAGGCAATTAATCAAAGTAAATGCATTATCATAAATTACGCTTACAATACCTATCACTGCTTTCCTGTGACTTTTGCATATATCATGCATATAATGAGCTATAGGTATTTTTATATTTTTCATTTCATTTATTTGTTTTTACTCCTTACTTTTTATCATACATTATACTATAGCCATCTGTGGAACTCTAGGGGGATAAATAATAAAATATAACAAAGTCTTCATTTTCCCTCATATAAATTATTCTCTATAACTTACCTTAAATTGTGTGTGTGTGTGTGTGTGTATAAATCACTATACAGAGAGTGATTTCACAAAAAAAATTTGTCTATAAACGATACCATTTCTTTAAAGTCATCATCATGGATTATGTCCACTTTTTCAAATAATCATAACACTGCCTATATGTTACGATAATCCTCTTGAAACTGTTCAAAAATTATGCTATGAAATGAATATATACGCATTTTCTTTATTATTTTATTTAGCCATATCTTTTTATTAAAAAACTTAACACTGTAGTACACAGATTAATTCCTCATTTCATAGAACTATGAATGATTTTCACCTGTTCAAATTAAGTAGACTTATAAAGAATTTTGGATTCACTTTAGTTAACCTAATTTTTTTGGGGAGGGGGTAAAATTACACCAGGAATAATTACATGAGGATATACAAAGACAGTAACTTGCGGGCAGAGATATGGTTTAATAGTGGCTTAAAAACGCCTCCTTGAAGAAATTACCCCCAAATACTTTTCAAATCCTAAAAATTCAGAAATTGTCAAATTTAACTTCCTTGTCTGTTTCTGGAAACCCTGGAGGCACCGTGGTCAAGCAGTTCAAATCTGTCAGACACTCCTTGGAAACTATGGGGCAGTTCTCTGTCTATAGGGTCGCTAATGAGTTGGAATACACTCAACAGCAATCGGTTTTTGGTTTGGTGTCTGTTTGTAATTCCCTCATAAAGTAGAGAAATATGCAGAAATGAATGTACTAACCTAACCAAAAGAACTGAGGACATTTTTAGAACTAGGTTTCTATGTATCAGATTCGGGTTATCCAGGCTGTCTGCATCAGCAGGACATGATTTTGCTGTCTGCTCAGTTTCTCTGTTACCTTTTTTTTCTTTTATCTTAAGTAAAGGCACTAAGAGCTTCTTAAGGATCTTCTTTCTTTGCCACTATCCCAAGAAAAAGGAAACAGTCTTGAGTCTCTGAATCCAGTTTGAAAGCAAGCAGTGAAGCAACTGAAGATGTATAATTAACCTATAACAGCAGAGGGCAGTATTTCCTCATTTCTGAATTGTCTCCCTGTGCTGAAAAGTTTCAAACTTGGAAGGGTCATTGGGGCAGAAAAGTATGACATACGCCCTATATTTCGTATTGTTTGGCTTAAATCCTTATTTTCTACGTTGGTTGCCCTAAAGGAAAAACAAACAAAAAAAAAGGCAGTGACCTGATTCCTAGTTATCTTTTTTTTTTTTCTTTTAAGGAAGCGATGTATACCCACAAAAATTAGCTGCAGTGAGAAGCAGGGAAATTAATCTGAGCGCAGTTAAGTGAAACCTGCGCATATATTTTTTTTTAATATTTAAATTTAAATTTTATTTGTTTCAATTTTTCTTTTATCTGTCCTTGCCCTCAGACAAAAACCTAAACCAAACAAAACTTCATTAGGATTCCTTTTGCTAGAAAATATCTACAGGTAAAATGACTATCAATGAACAACATTCTGCACTAACGTTGCAGCAGAAGATCTGTCGCTGTCTCTCTCCCTGTCTCATTCCAAAGGCCTTCCGTTGTTATTGTTGTTGAAACTAATGTTCAGCTACTGGCACCTGGAATCCAGTTTTGAAAGAAAATCAAACAAAACAAACAGTGAGTTGCCCTGGTTTCTCCCAAAGGAAGTGAGTGGAAAGCGGCTGCTGGTGCTGAGGCCTTGTAGTCTAGTCACCTGGAAAGTGGGGGAGGGGGCAACGGGGTGCAGGTTTAGGGATGAACTCGCCCTAGATCGCAAAGATCCCTCTCTCTGGACAAAAGAGAAATGGGGGGGACTCGGTTTAGAGTCTGTCGGATCACACTGTGCAGTTGCTCCCTCTCATCCCTTCGAAAGGAAGGGGGCAGGAAACGGTTAAAGCAAATCTGCGCCTTGCATTCCCAGACAGGCTTTGCTTAATCCTTCCTCCCCGCTCTAACAGACCCCTACCCCCCGCCTTTCTTTTATTTCTCTCGACCCCCTTACCCCTGAGTTATTACTAGCATAACAACCTAACGGTCTTACCCCAGACCTCGCCACCAAAGTTATTTATCTGCAAACCTGACCCCACCCCCATCCATTCTGCGGCAGCCTTTTGCTGTTATTGCTGTGTCGCCGGCCAAGATTTGACCAAAAAAAAAAAAAAAACCTCCCCCCCCCCCGCCACCCCCACGCCGTGCCTCCACCTCCTCGGGCTCCACGCCGGACCGCCTACAGCCCTCCGGGAGGCTGGAGTGATTAGCATTCCGAGAAGCCAGTCAGAGGCGGGGAGAGCTGCAGGGCGCTCGGTGTAGGAGTGCCAGGCGAGGCTGCTTCAACTCTGGCCCAATGGGGCTGGGGAGAGGGAGGGGCAGTAGGTGACAGGACCCGGAGCTAGGAGGAGTCCCGGCGAACTAAAGTGCGCGGATCAATGAGTGGCGAGCAAAGTTTCTGAGTCTGGCTCCAGCTCGCGGGTTTCCCTCCCCCTCTGTTTGTGTTTCGGCGGCGCTCTGTGTGTGTGTGTCTGTGTGTGTGTCTGTGTGTCTGTGTGTGTGTGTTGAGTGTGTGTGTGCGCGTGCAGCGGTGAAGGGGCGGGGAGAGCATGAGGGACCAGTCGGAGGATTAGAGGGGCTCCCGGAGCTCCAGCTCCAACAGCGGTGCAACCTTCCTCCGGGGCAGGAGAGAACGAGAGCGCTGACAGGCGCCGTCCGAAGCTGCTGCGGGCGCCGCCACAGCCCAGCGCCGCCTTGCGCGCCTCCACCGCCAACGGTGAACGAGAAAGAAGGAACCACCACCACTCCCCGCCCCAAACAAAAAGCCGTGTGGATTACAAAGTGAAACTGACACAGGACAATAAAGCAAAGATAACGAGGGCAGGGGCCAGGAGCACTGCAGTGGGCTTCTGACTGGGGCCGCTGGAGAAAGAGGCCCCTGGCATGGTGAGGGGAGGAAACTGGGGGACCGCGCGCTGCTTCTGCCCGACCCTCGCGAGGCCGAGAAGAAAAGGGGAGCTGCGCTCGCTTTGGATGTACAAATAATGGGTTGGCAGGCTCCCCGGCAGAGGTGAAAAATGCCGAGGAGCACTGGCCGTTGCCTGCGCCCCACCACGGGCACGAAGCCGCAGCCGGGGCGGCGGCAGTGGCTACTGAAGGAGAATGGACGGAGCTGACTGCTCCCGAGTGTCGGAGCCACAGCGCAAACGCTAGCGCTTGGAACGCCGTTCAGAAGCTGCCTGCGAGCAGACGACGCCGCCTGGGCCTCGGTGGCCACTGCCACAGCCTTGTTGGAGGGGCGTTGCAGCCTCGTTCTTGAGGAGTGGGGACTCGAGGAAATCCCTCTTCTTCAGATTTTGGGAAAGGAATTTGATTCTCCCGGTTCTCCACCATCCCTGCCTGTGCGCAATCGTGTTTCCATACATAGCTACCGGCCTTTTCTTTTGCCTTTTCAGTTTCTTCTTGGTGGGTAAGTTCTAAAGTTTCTGAAGACAACTGTTTGCAATGATTCTTCATATACCTTAAATACAGGCCTTCTCTCCCAGCTCACATTCACCCGGGCAAAAAAAACTCAGAGTCGCTAGTTTCAAAGCAAAGGAGGGAAATAAAAGAGGCTTCAGAAACTTTTTCTGGGAACTCATCAACGCACAGGACTGACCCGCGGAATGGTCTGCTGCTTTTTGCCAGGGCATCTCGCTCGCATCACTTGTTCATCTGGCTACCTGGACACTTCGGTTGATGGGACTTGCTTTTGTTGGACTGAAGGATTTCTGAAGTAGCAGAGCTCTCAGACAGAGCCTTTGGCTCCCCCCTCCCCCTCCCCGCTACTTATTCCGTTTGCTTAACCCATTCTCTTCATCACCCAGTTTCAGGGAGCTAGGACCATGGACTTGGCAGCAGATAGGGGTCCTGGCCGCCTGTGGCTCTCGCTGCCCTCTGTAACAGTATTTGAGCTCCTTCGAGTCTTTTGGTTGCTTTCCTTGCTCCCAGGGCCCTCTAGGGTCCGCGGGGCCGAGCAGCGCCAGGTGTTCCAAGTACTAGAAGAGCAACCTCCTGGTACGCTGGTGGGTACCATCCAGACGCGCCAGGGCTTCACCTACCGGCTCAGCGAAAGCCACGCCCTGTTTGCCATCAACAGCAGCACCGGAGCCCTGTACACCACCGCCACCATCGACCGCGAGAGCCTGCCGAGCGACGTGATCAACCTGGTGGTCCTTTCCAGCGCGCCCACCTATCCCACTGAGGTGCGAGTTCTGGTCCGAGACCTCAATGACAACGCTCCTGTCTTCCCGGACCCGTCAATTGTGGTCACTTTCAAGGAGGACAGTAGCAGCGGGCGCCAAGTCATCTTGGATACTGCCACCGACTCAGACATCGGTTCCAACGGGGTAGACCACCGCTCTTACCGGATCATCCGGGGCAACGAGGCGGGCCGTTTCCGTTTGGATATTACCCTGAACCCGAGCGGAGAAGGTGCGTTCCTGCATCTCGTATCTAAGGGCGGACTGGACAGGGAGGCCACGCCGCAGTACCAGCTCTTGGTGGAGGTGGAGGACAAAGGCGAACCAAAGCGGCGGGGCTACCTTCAGGTAAATGTGACTGTGCAGGACATTAATGACAACCCCCCGGTTTTTGGCAGTTCCCACTACCAGGCGGGGGTGCCTGAGGACGCAGCCGTGGGTTCTAGCGTCCTCCAGGTGGCGGCGGCGGACGCCGATGAGGGCACTAACGCGGATATCCGCTATCGGCTTCAGGACGAGGGGACCCCTTTCCAGATGGACCCCGAAACGGGACTTATCACGGTGCGGGAGCCTCTGGACTTTGAGGCCCGCCGCCAGTACTCGCTTACGGTGCAGGCGATGGACCGAGGCGTGCCTTCCCTCACTGGGCGCGCCGAGGCGCTGATCCAGCTGCTGGATGTGAACGACAATGACCCGGTGGTGAAGTTCCGCTACTTCCCAGCCACCTCGCGCTACGCCTCAGTTGATGAGAACGCTCAGGTGGGCACCGTGGTGGCTCTGCTGACAGTGACAGATGCAGACTCCCCCGCGGCCAACGGAAACATCTCAGTGCAAATTCTCGGGGGCAATGAGCAGCGCCACTTTGAGGTACAGAGTAGCAAAGTACCGAACCTGAGCCTCATCAAAGTGGCCAGCGCCCTGGACCGCGAGCGCATCCCTTCCTACAACCTGACAGTTTCCGTCTCTGATAACTACGGGGCGCCCCCTGCCGCAGCGGTCCAGGCACGGTCGTCTGTGGCAAGCCTGGTGATTTTCGTCAATGACATCAATGACCACCCTCCTGTCTTTACACAGCAAGTGTACAGAGTCAACCTTAGCGAGGAGGCACCCCCGGGAAGCTATGTTAGTGGAGTGTCTGCCACTGATGGTGACTCTGGGCTCAATGCCAACCTGCGTTACAACATTGTCTCTGGCAATGAACTAGGCTGGTTCCATATCAGTGAACATAGTGGCCTGGTGACCACCGGGGCTGCCGGAGGCCTGGACCGTGAACTTGCTTCTCAGATTGTACTGAATATCAGTGCCAGGGACCATGGGGTTCACCCCAAGGTTTCCTATGCCCAGCTTGTGGTAATTCTCCTGGATGTGAATGACGAAAAGCCTGTATTTAGTCAGCCAGAAGGGTACGATGTGTCCGTGGTTGAGAATGCCCCCACAGGGACAGAACTACTTGTGCTTGGAGCAACAGATGGGGACCTGGGTGACAATGGGACAGTGCGCTTCTCCCTACAAGAGGCTGAGATTGTTCAGAAGTCCTTCCGTCTAGATCCTGTGTCTGGCAGATTGAGCACTATCTCCTCTTTGGATAGAGAGGAGCAAGCTTTCTACTCCCTTTTGGTCCTGGCAGCAGATCTGGGCTCCCCTCCCCAGTTATCAATGACTCGTATAAATGTGACTCTTCTGGATATAAATGACAACAGCCCTGTATTTTATCCAGTCCAGTACTTTGCTCATATTCAGGAGAATGAGCCTGGAGGTAGCTACATCACCACAGTGTCTGCCACTGACCCAGACTTGGGTCCCAATGGAACTGTCAAGTATAGTATATCAGCTGGGGACAGGTCTCGGTTTCAGGTCAATACTCAGAGTGGGGTTATTTCTACAAGAATGGCCCTGGATAGAGAAGAAAAAACAGCTTACCAGCTGCAAATAGTAGCAACTGATGGTGGCAATTTACAGTCCCCAAACCAAGCAATAGTGACCATCACTGTATTGGACACTCAGGACAACCCACCTGTATTTAGCCAGGCTGCCTACAGCTTTGTGGTCTTTGAGAATGTGGCTCTGGGATATCATGTGGGTAGTGTGTCTGCATCCACTATGGATCTCAATTCCAACATTAGTTATCTCATTACTACTGGGGATCAGAAAGGTATGTTTGCTGTCAACCAGATGACTGGGCAGCTTACCACAGCAAGTGTGATAGACAGAGAAGAACAGTCTTTTTATCAGCTGAAAGTAGTAGCCAGTGGGGGTACAGTGACTGGAGACACAATGGTTAACATCACAGTTAAGGATTTGAATGACAACTCTCCTCATTTTCTTCAGGCAGTAGAGAGTGTAAATGTGGTGGAGAATTGGCAGGCAGGGCATAGTATTTTCCAAGCCAAAGCTGTGGACCCTGATGAAGGCATGAATGGCATGGTGCTGTATAGCCTGAAGCAGAACCCCAAAAACCTGTTCACTATCAATGAAAAGAATGGTAATATTAGTCTTCTGGGGCCCCTGGATGTTCATGCTGGTTCCTATCAGATAGAAATCCTGGCGTCTGATATGGGTGTTCCACAGCTGTCCTCTAGTTTCATCTTAACAGTACATGTCCATGATGTAAATGACAACCCTCCAGTGTTTGACCAACTTTCTTATGAGGTCACCCTTTCTGAGTCAGAACCTGTGAATTCTCGATTCTTTAAAGTGCAAGCTTCTGATAAGGATTCAGGAGCAAATGGTGAAATTGCATACAGTATTGCTGAAGGAAATGCAGGAGATGCTTTTGGCATATTCCCAGATGGTCATTTGTACATAAAAAGTGAACTAGACCGTGAACTTCAAGACAGATACATTTTACTGGTGGTTGCTTCTGACAGAGCAGTGGAACCCCTTAGTGCTACTGTGAATGTTACTGTGATTTTAGAAGATGTAAATGATAACAGACCTCTCTTTAATAGTACCAGTTATACATTTTACTTTGAAGAGGAGCAGAAAGCTGGGTCATTTGTGGGTAAAGTAAATGCTGTAGATAAAGATTTTGGGCCAAACGGAGAAGTAAGGTATTCTTTTGAAATAGTGCAGCCAGATTTTGAGTTGCATGCTGTTAGTGGGAAGATTACAAGTACTCATCAGTTTGACAGGGAGTCTCTGATGAGGCGGAGAGGGACTGCAGTGTTTAGCTTTACAGTTATAGCAACAGATCAGGGGTTGCCTCAGCCTCTGAAAGATCAAGCCACTGTCCATGTTTACATGAAGGATATAAATGATAATGCTCCTAAATTTCTGAAAGAATTCTACCAAGCTACGATATCAGAATCAGCAGCCAACCTGACACAGGTTTTAAGAGTATCTGCTTCAGATGTTGATGAAGGTAGTAATGGACTTATTCATTATTCTGTGATAAAAGGAAATGAAGAAAGACAGTTTGCTATAGACAGTAATTCTGGTCAGGTGACACTAATTGGTCAATTAGACTATGAAGCAACACCTGCCTATTCCCTTGTTATTCAAGCAGTAGATTCAGGGACAGTCTCTCTCAATTCTACCTGTACCTTAAATATTGATATTTTAGATGAAAATGACAACACGCCCTCTTTCCCCAAATCAACATTATTTGTCGATGTTTTGGAAAACATGAGAATTGGTGAACTGGTGTCCTCTGTTACTGCCACTGATTCTGATTCAGGAGACAATGCTGACTTACATTACAGTATTAGTGGAACTAACAACCATGGAACTTTTAGTATTAGCCCAAACACAGGGAGTATTTTTCTTGCCAAAAAACTGGATTTTGAAACACAGTCTTTGTATAAATTAAATATAACTGCAAAAGACCAAGGAAGGCCTCCTCGGTCATCTACAATGTCAGTGGTTATACATGTGAGGGACTTTAATGACAACCCTCCTAGCTTTCCTCCTGGGGATATTTTCAAGTCTGTTGTTGAGAACATTCCCATTGGGACTTCTGTCATTTCCGTGACTGCACATGATCCCGATGCAGATATCAATGGGAAGCTATCCTATACGATTATTCAGCAGATGCCAAGAGGCAACCACTTTGGCATAGATGAAGTCAAAGGGACGATATATACTAATGCAGAAATCGATCGGGAGTTTGCTAATCTCTTTGAGTTAACTGTAAAAGCCAGTGATCAGGCTGTGCCTATAGAAACTAGACGGTGTGCTTTAAAAAATGTGACCATTTTGGTTACAGACCTCAATGACAATGTTCCAATGTTTATATCACAAAATGCCCTGGCTGCAGACCCTTCTGCAATGATTGGTTCTGTTCTGACAACAATCATGGCTGCTGACCCAGATGAAGGTGCCAATGGAGAAGTGGAGTATGAGATCATCAATGGTGACATGGACACCTTTATTGTGGATCGTTATAGTGGAGACTTGAGAGTGGCGTCAGCACTGGTGCCTTCCCAGCTGGTCTACAATCTCATAGTTTCAGCAACAGACCTTGGCCCTGAAAGGAAGAAATCAACCACTGAATTGACAGTCATTCTTCAGGGCCTTGATGGACCTGTTTTTACTCAGCCCAAATACATAACCATTTTGAAGGAAGGAGAACCTATTGGGACCAATGTAATATCAATAGAAGCAGCTAGCCCTAGAGGTTCTGAAGCCCCAGTGGAGTACTATATTGTTTCAGTTCGTTGTGAAGAAAAAACAGTTGGACGTCTCTTTACCATTGGACGACTTACTGGCATCATTCAGACTGCAGCCATTCTGGACCGCGAGCAAGGAGCTTGCCTTTACCTGGTGGATGTTTATGCCATAGAAAGATCAACTGCTTTTCCCAGAACCCAGAGAGCAGAGGTAATGATTTTGCAGTCATTTATTAATTATTCACTGATGTGCCTTTAGAGGGGTCATTCTCTTGGTGTTCACTTTCTAAGATTACTTACGTTTACCGTTTCTTGTTCATTTTACAAAGAGGAGTGCATAAAACTGTCCTCTTACAAAATTACATTAAAGTTAGCTTTAGTATTGGCTAAAAGTAAACAATCAACATTGTTCACTTCACCTGCTATCTCATGGCATTTGTACGTATAGGACAAGGGAGATTCCTTCTCTTATATTCCTAATAAAGGAGATTCCTATATTTTAGGAATCTCGGGGGCGGGGATGCAAAACTGTTTTTTATAAGCTAAAGCACTCTTCTGAACGAAAGTATTCTCAGTAAGCAAGTCTGTTAGTGGATGAGCAAGTCAAAATTAAGAGATTACTCCAAAATCAAGAACATTAATAAAAATCAGCATTACACTGTAGCTTTTTGGCACTGGGAGTGGGGAAGGAAGATGGACTGGCATTTTATATCAAGGTGGTATTAACTTTCACATCCTCAGCAGTCCTGGTAGTTTCTTTATAGACTGTGACTAATTTTAATGTGCTGAGCCAAGCTTTGGGAGATTCCTGATTTTGTCTTGATGTTTCAGAAACTATCTTTTGATTTTGGGTAGTCCTTTCTCCTCCCTCTGGAACTAAACCAAGTATATACTATGAGTGACCAAAGATTAGAAACTGGTTCTTGAGTCTCAGTGGTGTTGTCCCATGACAAGATGTAGGTACATTTTGTCTGTCTGCTGGATGATAGGCAATTCATGTTTCATAACATCAGCCGAAAGCTTTTCAAGCTTTGCCTTCCTACTACATCTCTGTTTTTTTAATAGAACTCCTTCCAATGTTGTTTTGATATTCAAGTTGAAATAATATAGCTATTTTATGTTTACCCTTACTAAATTCTTTCTCTCCCTCCCCACTCCCCCCAAAGACATTCTAGTGTCAGTCAGCGAAAAAAACACAAAATATCAATGTGGTTTGTGATACTTGGCGGTGGACCAGACACAACATGCTAGTGAAATTGAGGCTCATGTGTTTGTTTCCTTGCTTTCTTTTCTTTCTTCCTCTTTTATTCAAGTGGGGATTTTCTTCATTTAAAATGGGTAGTTATTATTATTATTTAATCCCTAGTGATTCATTCTTTTCATAATAGCTAGCTGTGTCTGTTTTATGAAAGGTGAAGCATACTCAGGGCTTAGAGGACATTATTATTCTAAGTGGAATACAGTTTTGTATACTATATACCCTGAAGGGATTTCTAGGCCAAGTGTTCTTATTACCTAGTTATTGTTTTTAAGATCTTAGCATAGGTTTTATATATTGGGCTAAGTGGTATTATTTGGACCATGCTTTGCATGTAGTTTTGTTTCCATTTGAGGTCAATCTTCTCCTCAAAACTATGCCCAGCCTTTAACGTCTTATTCAAAAGTCACTTCTTAGATGAGGAGATCTGATCATTTTAAAAACCAGATTTTTTTTTTTTAAGGTAAATAAATAAGTCATTCCAAATTTTAGGTTAATTTGTTGACCTGTAAAGCATATTATGTTTTATTTCCCCAGTGCATTGCATTTTATTAGAAGACTGTAGAAAACTGTGGACAATGAGAATAAAGGTCTGTTATCATCAGATTTATATTGTCTTGTTATCTACTTACTAAATAGAAAATATCAGCTTGGTTCCAATTTACTAAATAGTGTTGACATTGCAATAGGCATGGGGATTAAAAAATAATCATTATAAATCATTTTGTTAGTAACAGGGAATGCTGTATCTATTACAATTTAAACTTCAAATTAAAATGAAGATAATGAAAATTAAAAGTTGTTATTTATATTCACTGTACTCTGTTCATTTAAAAATCTGCAGAGAATGAAATATGATGATTTCTTTAAAAAAGAAAAAGTTTTTCAGGGTATCTTCTGTGAACCAAAGTGCTGAAATTTAAGCCAAGTTGGAGTTCCCAAGCTCCAGCCACTCTTAAAATTAAAAGCAAATGTGTTTCTCCAAAGAATAGTGAAAGCAGTGGTTGGGAGCTAAAATTTCATATTATTATTGCTTCTTTCTTTCAAGTATATACCATCAAGTGCTCTTTTCCTTTTACTCAAATGTAATTAATTTACCTTTATTCTGCAAAAAAAAGACGTTACAAAGTTATAAATTACCTCCAGTTATCAAAGATGATTTTTTATTGTTTGTTTCCAAGTGTAGACTTTGCTCCAGTGTGTTTTTTTTCAAAATTTATCCATGTGCACTGAGAGAAGTCTGAGTTGCTTACTCAGGTTTCTGGCTAGAGTCATGGCTGATCACATTCCATGAGCAAGTTGAAGGTCAGCGGATAAAGGAGAAACAACTTAATCTACATTCTTCTTCTAGCTCTAGCATTTGGGTTGGAGGGCTGAGGACTGTGGTCTTTATGTTACTCATTCCAGAGATTTGTCTACTTGTACACCTTTACTTGCCTTACCTATCATATCTGAAACTTTGACATTGGTAGGAGTGTCTTTGGAGGATGTACTCATCCTTTTGATTTCACCCCTTTGTACTCTTGTAAGAGGACATGTTGTCTTATGTTTGAATACTTTATATTATGTTTGTACCAAGTTTTTTACATTTAATGGACCATACAGACGAAGTTTAGTGCACATTTATCTTTTCATATGTGTTGTATGGAAACATACAATTTAGGAATTTAGTTGGATCATCTCATGGTCAGGGGCTTTGTCTTATTGGTATCTCAGAGCCTAGTAGTTGCTTGGTACATGTTTGCTGAATGAGATGGTTGAAGAGCCAAGATCAGAACAGTGCGTGCTCTTGTGTATCAGGAATGAATCAACAGAGAAAACTTGATTGGTAGTGGATGGCATTAGCAAACATGATCTGGATTATTGATTGAACTCAAAACAAACTCCCTGTCATTGAATTGATTCAGACATGTTAATTATATGTTCTATAGATGAACTAAGAATTGGCAGAAAACTCCAAGGGGAAGCTTTGGTGGGTGATCTGATATGGAGCTTAGAGTTTAAGTTGGAGAAAACAGACTGTGTGCATTCAGGTAGTCTCTGAGTTGCAATACCTAGACTTTTCAATCTCGAGAACTTTTAAAAATTCTCAAGGACCTCAAATAACCTTTTTTAGCTGAGTTTTATCTATTGATATTTACCTTTTTAAGATCTAAAATATGAAAATATAAAAATGTCATTCTTTTAAATTAAAATCTAATTAAACCCATACCAAATTTTTGTTATTAGAAAGCCTATTTTTGTAAACAAACAAAAAAAAGTTTAAAGAGTAGCATTCTTTTACATCTTTGCAGTTCTCTTTAATGTCTAACTTGATGGTACACAGCTGAATTCTCAGAACTTTTTCACTCAGTCTGTTGTGATATGTTGTTTTGGTTAAACTGTGTGAAATAGGATCCATCCTTACACAGATACTCATATATAGCATTGGATAAGGAAGGAATATTTTAAAAGCCTTTTCAAATAGTTGTCTTTGTTGTGGTGGTGGTGATGGTACCAGAAACTGACAGGTGGCAGTTTGTTGAAACTTACTTACTATGTGGCATCTGTCTGTCAGAACTTTTTATACTCTTTTACATGAAAACACTTTGGTTTGTCCTGGATTTTGAGTACACACACACACACACACACACACACACACACATATATATATATAAATATATGTGTATATATATACGTGTGTATATATGTATGTGTATATATATACATACATATTTAATTTTTACACATGCACTTAGAAACATCATGAATTAGTCATTTGAAAAATGCTGATTAAGTGAACTTTGCTGGTCTTCCAAGTATAGATATACTTCATTTTACAATACCCAAATTCACATTTGTTAATGTTGCCAAAGATATTTAGCAGACTAGTTTTTAAATATTGGGACTCTCAACCTCATGGTGATCGATACAAGTTTTGTAAAATTTGGATTCTTACTTGGAAGCTCAAATTTTATCATTAGTTACACATATATTAGATTCAAACTGCCAGCCTTTTGGTTAGCAGTCTTAGCACTTATCCACTACTCTGCCAGTGTTTAGATATACAGCAATAATTCTTTGTGTGCATTTCACATTTTATCATATAGAATATTGAAAAGACATGGCTGTTTAAGGGTCTAGATTTGATATAATTTTACATTTCTTCAAGGAAGTTTCTTTTTTTAAAATGAAGTTATCATTTTAATTTTTGCTGTGAGTGTGTGACAGTTAAGAATGACTGCTGGAACAGTTCGGAGTCACTTCTTTGATTTATGCCAATGTACAAGCCATTTGAAGGAGTCCTAATGGCACAGCAGTTAAGCTGTCCATGGATAAGTGATAGGGTAATGGCTCCAACTCACCAACCACTTCCTTGCAGGAGAGAAAAGTGACCATCTCCTTTTAAAAAGGTTTACAACTTTGGATATCCTAAGGGGCAGTTCTGCTCTGTCCCATAGCATCAGTATGAGTTGCAGTCCACTCTATGGATTTGATTTTGCTTTGGATCAGCCATTTAACTCACCATTGCTTTTTACTTCACTACTGTGAATGCCAAGACAATGAATAAGGTCAATTATATCTTTATAAAGATACTTTTGCCCTCTCAAACCTTCTTAGTGGGGCCTCTGGTATGCCTAGAGTGCTCTGATGGTGACATAGTTAAGCATTCAGGTGCTCACCAGAAAGTCATCAGTTTGAATCCACCAGCTGCTCCTGGACACCCTGCAGGGCAGTTCTACTCTCATGTAGGCTCCCTGTGAGTCAGAATAGACTTGATGGTAATGAGTTTGGTAGGTTTTTGGTATGCCTAGAGGTCCATGGTCCACAGTGAGAGATCTGTTGGTCCAGACATTTAGGTTTCTGAAAGTTAATAAATAATGCCACTAGAATATTATGTATATATTTAATATTTTACTGTGCCTTAAGTTAAAATTTACAATCCAAGCCAATTCGTCGTACAAAAGCTTGCACACACACTGCTATGTAACTCTAGCTGCTCTCCCCACCCTGTGACAGCACACCCCTCCTTTCCACTCTGTATTCCTTCTGTCCATTCGACCAGCTCCTATCTCCATCTACCCTTTCATCCTGCTTCTGGACCAGAGCTGCCCACATAGCCTCATGTATACACTTAAGCCAAGAAGCATACTCTACCACTATCATTTTATGTCATGTAGTCCAGTCCAATCTTTGTCTAGAGAGTTGGCTTCAGAATGGTTTTAGCTCTGGGCTAACAAAGAATCTCGGGGCTGTGTCTTCTGGGGACCCTCTAGTCTGTTGGACCATCATGCCTGGTATGTCAGGGCAGTTGGTGGTGGTGGCTGGGCGCCACCTGGTTCTACTGGTCTCATTGTGTTGTAGTCTCTGGATTATATGGCCCTTCTCTTGTGTTCATGTCTTTAATGCCTTCCATTCTTCTCTGCTCCAGGTGGATTGGGACCAAATGATGCTGCTTTGATGGTTGCTTGCTGGCCTGCCATTCAACAAAGTGGGATGTAGACTGTTTTCATTAAAAAAA
Source organism: Heterohyrax brucei (assembly GCA_028571685.1). Classification (NCBI taxonomy): domain Eukaryota; kingdom Metazoa; phylum Chordata; class Mammalia; order Hyracoidea; family Procaviidae; genus Heterohyrax; species Heterohyrax brucei. Next base: position 54,952,634 of record CM053143.1, on the reverse strand, counting down.
AAGGGGGGGGGACAAATCTAGATGTCTTCTGATACTGTGGTCCCCTGATTCTGTCCCTGCTATTCTGTCATTTGATTTGTTGAGTAATATTTAGGAAACCTCTTAGTCAAATGCTGCCCCTTCCTTTACCTAACCCAAATCCTGTCTACTGTCTAATCAATGAATACCCGTTTCCCTCACTACCTACCCTTGTATCCATCAAAGACTATTTTTCTCTGTGTTTAAACCTTTTCTTGAGTCCTTGTGATAGTGGCCTTATGCAGTGTTTGTCTCTTTGCAACTGACTAATTTCCCTCAGCATAATGTCTTTCAGATAGAACACTATATTAAAAGTATCTTTAGGATATTAGGAGAATGAATTATGTTGCATCAAAGAGTAGAAATGAATTTTAGCCATTGGATAGTGAATTAATTTGTTTCCACATTGAAGCCATTAAGATGTCCAACAGAAATGGTGGAAATTTTGTAATTGATGGAAATTTGTAAAATTGTTACTGAATATAGTGTTTAGAAACAATTTTCTTTCATAAGACTTAGGATGAGGGTGAGTTTTGTCTTAGTCATCTCACACTGCTTTAACAGAAATACCACAAGTGGATTCCTTTAACAAAGACAAGTTTGTTCTCTTACAATCCATTAGTCTAGAAGTCTGAATTCTGAGTACTAGCTCCAGGGGAATGCGTACTCTTTCTGTGGGCACTGGAAAACCTTCTTGTGTTGCATGCATCTTTCTTTGGTCTGGAAACATCTTGGCACAGGAACCTCAGTCTGAAGCACTTGTTGTGCTCCTGGTGCTGTTTTCTGAATAGTGTGAATTCCCCAACTAGCTGCTTGCTTCCGTTTCCTTTTATCTCTTGTAGGATAAAAGGTGGAAACCCTGGTGGAGTAATGGTTAAGTGCCACAGCTGCTAACCAGAAGGTCAGTAGTTCAGATCTGCCAGGTGCTCAGTGGAAATTCTATGGAGCAGTTCTACTCTGTCCTATAGGGTTGCTATGAGTTGGAATCTACTTGATGGCAGTGGGTTTGGTTTTGGTTTTAGGATAAAAGATGGTGGAATCTGTACCTCAGGGAAACTCTATTTACATTGAATCAGGAATTGATTTGGATAAGGGTATTACAATTTCTGCCTAGTCATCTTTAAATAATCCAATCTTCAACTATTAACCAAAGGTAGAAATTAGGATTTATAACATATGAAAATCACAAAAAGAATGACAGCCACATGATAGTGGGAATCATATCTTAGCCAAATTGATACACATAATTTTTGGGGGGAAACAATTCAATCTATGATAAGTGCACCTCACATTAAATATCTTTATAAATTGGTGTATTGTCTATTGTAAACAAAATATAGGTAACAGAATGAAGTATATAACAATAAAAAATAATTATTGTTATTATAAAAATACATTGAGTGTATCTGTGTTAAGTGTCACTGAGTGAAGTTACTTTTAAGCATTTTATCATTTGAGCCTCATAAAAACCCTAGTTAGATATCACTTCAGTCTCACAGCTGCAGAAACTGAGGTTCAGAAAATCGTAAAATTTGTCTGAGGCTACCTAGATAGTCACGTCACATCCTGACTTGTACAACTCCAGGATTTGTACTTATAATCACTGTGCTATGCCTCCAGGGCAGTGGTTTTAGTTACGACAAAGGTTTTTCACTCTGTAGATATGGGCATATGGGTATGCTTCTTAAAAATTTTGTTTATGCTTCCCTCTTTGTCATTAAAAATTCCTGACAAAGTATGATTATGTATTATCAGAACCATGAGGAAGTCAGATTTTGGCTCAGTCAGAACCGTTAGCACATGCAGCAGATTACTGGAATCAGTGAGGTGGTGGTAAGAGCAGTTCCATACTGGGGTCTGTGGATGTGTTTCTGGAGGAGGGAAAGTGGGTGAGGATGGGAGCAGGGAACCAAAGGCAAAGGAAGAGCACAGATAGATGTAGTGTGTTTCCTATCCTACCACACCATACAATGTCGGAGGGTGGAAAAGCCATGTCTGAATTTTTAGATGCTAAATCTTCCTCTCCAAGGAGCAATGAAGAGGCTGGAGTGGGCAGAATATGAAGATTATATTAAAGGAAACTAAAATAAAGTGGGGGTAAGGGATTGAGGAAGAAAAATGTATTGTTTTTTCTGCTTTGGAACTCCAGAATCTTTCTTTAAAGACACCCTATAATTATTTTCTGATTTTTTTTTTTTTTTTTTAATACACTACACAAGAAACTATGAGGTAAAAGGCTCTGTGAGTTTTCAGGACATGTGCAAATGTCACAACCAGGATTATCAATGGCCAGTTAAGCTCATGCTGCATATTTTATGTGTCTTCAGCATGCTTGCTTTGGCCGTGCTGTTTTGGTGATAGATTTCCACGGACATAATTTATATCCTGATGAATGTGTTGCTTGTTTCTTTTTGCCATTATTAAAACACTTACCACTTTAGTCCTTTATTGTGCCATTAGAGTTTGAGTCTGCTATTCTAGGAATAGTTTTGAAAAATACTTACGTATTTAGCATTTTGTGGTATCAATTTTTCATTGCATTGTCTGGAGCCTGCACTTTGTCATCATTAGAATGAAAAACTGCCTGAGAGCCTCATTAGCTGTGAGGATATGTTATGTTAGGCCCTGAGGTGGGTCCTTTATTCCAAGAATTAATAAATCTATGGCTCAGTTCTTTACAGTACCGATAAAAGGAGCCTGTGAGGGGAACTAGTCGAAGAATGACAGGCAAATGATGGGGGCCAACATGAGCTGAAAAGTTCCATAGAGTGTCCTCCACATAGAGTGTGATAAATCTCTAAGGCTTCCAGGCTTTAAGTAATTCTGTGACAAAAGTAACCAAGTTTGATAGTATGTTAAATAAAAACAAGAGAATAGGCGAAATATTAACAGGTGGAAAAAAATTCCCTTAGAAAAATGTTCTTTTTAAGCTATATGCATATAATCATATGTTAACACATGTGCATCCATTATGTAGTGCCTTCTGGCTTTCCCTGCTGTGAATATTTAGAGACAAAAATTTAATTTGGAAATGAAGCATAATCCAGTTGGCAGGTTGATTTATGTATGGTGATTAATAATTGACTATAGGAATATAGTCTATATATACATCTCCATGTTTAATAAATGATCAATAAATAAAAAAAGGCAAAGAATTTAAAGTTTTTGATGAAATGGTCAGAGCCATTCAAACCATGCCGTTGGCAGCTGGAAGCAAGTGGCCTTGTTCTGCATTATTTGCTATAGATTATTTGAAATTGTTCTGAAACACTTTATCACTCAGATTGTAACATGTATACTTACATTGTATCAGACACTGGGGAAAACTAGGGATTATCTTGTCATCGCAATAATTTGGGAGGTAGGAATGTACCTCATCATTCAACAGATGAGACTGCTGAGGCTCACGGAGGTTAAGTTTATTGAGCTGGTTTATGGTAGAAGCATGATTTGAACCCAACATTCTGACTGTAGACTCTGTGTGCCTAGGCTCAACACAGTTCTGACTAATTCTAATTATTATAATATGGTTAACACTTTCTGTACTTAAGATATGGTTAACACTTTCTGTACTTTAAGAGGAATTTGATTTTTACTTTGTAAAAAGCTGTTCCCATAATTTTGTGTTTCTTTGCATAGCTTATTTAAGAATATAGAATAAAGTGAAATTTGGGGAATGACTCAGTAGTAGGATTATTTTAGGTATCCATCATTCTTTGTTTAGGTTAGAATTAAGTAAATATTGCTGTTATCTGTCAGTTCATTCTGATTTTTTCAGCTGAGGGCGGGCAGTATTTATTTTCCTTCATCCAGTGATTGCCTCATTTCTTTTAGTCTCTTTTCTGCAAACTCCTTGAAAGAGTTGCCTGTGACCACTTCTGTCTAAAATCTACTCCTGTCAAGTTTAGCTTCTGCTGGCCAATGAAATTGCTCTTAGCAAGGCCAATTTGACAGCCATGCTGCTGGATCCAACCATCAGTTCTCAGTATTCATTCAGTGTAACACATTCACAGCATGTGACCTAGTTGCTCTCTCTCTCATATGAAAATACTTTATTTGGCTTCTCTGGGTCATTATACTCTCTTGGCTTTTTGTCCTGTCTGTTGCACCAGGTCCTTGGCCTCTTTTACTAGCTGTCTCTATCTCCCCAAACTAAAGGTTAGATTGCCCTTGCAATCAGTTTTTGAAACTTCTCTCTGTTCAACTTACACTCATTCTATTGAAGATCTCAGTCTCATGACTGTGAATAAGTTATATACACTGATGATTCCCCAAATTTTGTTTCCAGTCCATGTGTCTCTTCTAAATTCTTTACTCATTTAATCAACTACTTACTCAGTATCTTTGATTGGATATTTGAAATGAACATTTGCAAATCTGACATCGTGAGATCTTCAGTAATAACCTGTTCTATCTTCAGCAATCATTCCTCAGTCAATGTCAGTTTCAGCCTTCAAATTGTTTACTTAAAAGCTTTGGGGTCATTTTTGACTGTTCTCTTTTCTTTCTTTCTTACTGTGGTTGCATAAAAGTTTATAATACAATTCAAATTTGCATGCCCGCCTGTCTGCAGCTCCCTCTGCTTTCCTTGCCTGGTGACAGCACACTCCTCCTTTCCATTCCATACATCTCATATCTTCCTAACAATCTCCTGTCCCCTCCTCTCCACCCCTCCAATCCCCTCTAGTAAGAGGCCAGTAGGATGACATCCTATAGATGCATAGAACCATAAAGTACACACTTGATATGATCACCCTGTGTGCCCGAGTCCATTCCGTTCCTATCTGAAGAGTTGACTTCAGTAATGATCTATGGTCAAGGTCAGCATCATGTTTAGGGGCCATGCTCCCAGGGGAACTCTCAGACCTTCTATCATTAATTGTGGTCTTTTGGTGGAGTTATTAGGATGCACCCCTTTTTTTCCTTGTGTTGCCACTGGGACTCAACATTGTAAGCCCCATCATGGCTGTCATTGGTGGTGGCCAGGCATCATCTGGTTCGTCTGGTCACATGTTGATATAGTCATCCATTTATGCAGGCCTGTCTTGTGGGCTCTTTTTCCCTCATGTTGTTGTCCTTGGTGTTCATCTGTTCCAGCTGAGTTGGGACCATTTGGTGTACCTCAGATGTCAGCATGTTACCTTTTAAGACCTCAGATGTCATTCACCTATATGGGGTGCAGAAGACTCTCTTAGCAGTTGGCTAGTTATGCCAAGTGGCCTCGATGTCCCCTTTGCTGTCTTTTCTTACTCATTCCATATACAATCTGTCACATTGTCTTGTTGCTTTGACTTTAAAAGTATGTTGAGAAATTTGTAAGTTTTCATCACCTCAGGTGATACTGCTTTTGTCTAAGAGACCATCATCTTTCCCTTAGATTACTGAAGACATCCCCACATTGGTCTCTGATGTCTTTTCTAACTATTTTTGTTTTCTCCGTCTGCTTTTTCTACTTTTCTTACTATTCCTAGAAATTTTTAGGCACACACCTGCCTTAGAGCTGTTATTCCTGGATGTGTCCTCTGCATAGAATGCTCTTTTCTCCAGACACAAATGATTCTTCCCTGTGCTTCAACTATTTGCTCATACATTATGTTCTCAGTGAGGCTAAGCCATCTTCTCAGTGAGGCTAAACCATCTTTTAGTAACTTAATTATTACGGCAACCACTGCCTCATCCTACCAGTTGCCATTATTCTGCTGCAGTTTTTTATACTGTCTCTCTAAGTAGGATTTAGCAGCCTTCACAGTCAGTATCTCCCGTCTCCCCAAGTGCTAAATATCCCAATACCCTTGGAATCAGGATTTAACATTATTTTCAATTTGTACTGTTATCTTTGAGGAACTCAGCCAACCTCTTAACTTTAAATAAATTGTCTGTGTGTATGTGTGTGTGATATAATTTTATTACTCTGTAATTTTTTGTATGTCTTATCTGTCTTCCTCCAACAGAACGAAATTCCATGAGAGCAGGTACATTTATCTTCTGTGTTCACAGGTGTACGTCAAAAGACTAAGACATTAATTGTAACAAGGGAGGCACAAGATACATTTTTGTTAAATGATTAAGTGAGTTTAGGGATGAATCGATTGTATTTCTTGGCTTTTGCCATTGTTTCCCCTTCAGTGTGTAGTGTTAATATAGCAGCCAGAGTGGTCCTTTAGAATGCAGGTCCAAAAATTTCACCTATTTGCTCAGAATGCATGACTTCCCATTTTACTCACAGTAAAAGCCAACTGACTTTTCACAGTGACCCGTAAAGCCCTATATGACCTGATCTTTTGAATTACTTCGTGACCTCTGTTTCTCAGGGATCTGTCTGACTCATTTAGCTTAACAACTGCAATAAGGGCTGCAAGTCCAAGTTGCAGGCATTATTTTTTGTCAATGTTCAGTGAAAATCATATATTTTATTTCTTGAATTAAATGCACTGATTCAGAAAATACTATACATTAGGTTTATTTATTTTTTATTTTATTATTCTTTAGGTGAACATTTACAGCAAAAATTAGTTTGTCATTCCAACATTTATACATAAATTCTTTTGTGACATAAGCTGCAATCCCCGCAATGTGTCAACACTCTTTCCCTTTTCTCTTTTCACTTTGAATTCCCAAGTTCATTCATCCAGTTTTCCTTTCCTTTCCTTCCGTTCTACCTTTGCTTTTAAGCAAGTGTTGCCCATTTTATCTCCTATACTTAATCGAACTAAGAAGCACATTCTTCACGGGTGTTATTGTTGTTTTATAGGCTTGTCTAGTCTTTGGCTGAAAGGTGGACTTTGAGAGTGGTTTTAGGTCTTAGTTAATAAGGTATCCAGGGGTCATAGTGTTAGGATTTCCTCAGTAAGTCTGTTTTTTTTTTTTTTTTTTTTAATGACTTTGAGTTTGAATTTTGTTCTACATTTTTTTCCTGCTCTATTTGGATTCCTGTCATCTTTTGTGATTTCTATCAGAGAGATAAGTCAGTGGCAACAAATGGGCACCATCTAGCTCTCCTCAAGTACTCTTGTCCCAGAGGTTTTGTACTTGTTGTACTCTGCCTGCACTCCTCACTACCTCACTTTCTTCACATTTTTTTCACAAGGTTATCTCACAAGTTTATCTCTTCTCTCAACTTCTGTTTCCTCTTTTCATTTCTCCTTAAGTCCTTATCATCGCTCAAAATAATACATGTGCTACTTTATGTTTTGATGGTCTTTTTGTACCTTTTTGAAGTCCCTGGGTGGTACGTATGGATAGCATGGTCAGCTGCTAATAGAAAGGTAACAGTTCTGGTCCATCCAGAGTCACCTTGGAAAAAAGTTCTGATGATCCACTTCTGAAAAGTAAAAGCAGTCACTGGAAACGCTAGGGACCACGATGCCCCTCTGACCTACAGGGAATTGCCATGAGCTGTAATTGACTCCAAGGAAACTGATGTTTTTCTAGTCTCTCCAGAATATATGTTCTATAAGGGGAGAAATTTTATACTACTGTTTCATTGTATTTTTGGTGAAAGTATATATAGCAAAGGGTTCTGCACACATTTATCAGTGACATTGGTTACATTCTTTGCATTGTGTCACCATTCTCATTATTTCTAGTCTAGTTTTTTCATTTGCATTCACTTAGCCTCATGTATCCATTCCTCCTCAACCAGCTTGTCCATGCTTTAAAGTAGCTGTTGACCCTTTGGTCTCATCTAGTTTTTTAAAAGAACTCATCACTGAAAGGTGACATTTTTAACTTTGTGAGCTAAGCTGCTTTAATTGAAAAGTGTCATTTCAAGGTTTAAAGAATATGTCAGGTTGATAGTCTTGAGGATTCCTCAAGTGTCAATCAATTCAGTAATTATGGAGTTTTTTGAAATTTGGAGTTCTGTTCCATGATTTTCTCCCTTTATGTTGGGATCCATCTATTGTGAACCTGGTCATAGCTTCGGTAGTATTGACTGGTCGCCATCTAGTATACACATATGTTCCTTATGTACATCTTAGTGACTTCAGTTATTTTAATCAAGCTGTTCATATTTTCACCCATATTCAATGCTACATTCTCCATCACCGTAAAAAAAGTGACTAATATCAAGATAACATTTTCCCCTCTTACCTCATCCCAGTAACCGCCAATGAACTTGGTCTCTCTATGTATAGCTGTAGTTGTCATTTCATAAAAATCAGATCATGTAATAGTTGTCCTTTTGTGATTGCTTTGTTTTGTTCAACACAGTGTCCTCCATGTCTGCCCATGTTGCAAAAGGTTCAAAAACTCATTTTTTTTTTTATGGCTGCAGAATATCTCATTGTACTTATGTAGTACATTTTGTTTATCCATTTATCTGTTAATGGACACTTAAGTTGTTTCCATGATTTTGCTGCTGTGAATAGAAAAAGGGTGAACATAGGTGTGCATATGTTCATGTCTCTTCTAGCTTACTGCAGACTCTCAGAAAATATTTCAGAAAGTAAGAGATTACTTTTGAACATGCTCGAGTGCCAGAGCTAGATTAGTGATGCATGCCGAAGTAAAGGGGTTATTTTTCATATCCTAAGCCACATCTATATAGCTTCTTCTGAAATTAGTGACACTAGCTAATTAGGCAAAGACTGATTTTCTTAGCTAAAGATGACAATGAGTTGGCTAGTCAAGAGCCTTGATACCTAATAACTAAACTTCTGTAGTGTCTGTAGTACAGTAGGATAACCAATGTTTATTTTAAAGGTACTTTAGGAAAAGAGAACATTTAAGTATATATGTCACAATCCATACTGTACTTTCACCACATCTGCTCATTTCCTTGGAACTTGTCTAATTTTTCTTTAGAGAGCAACTTTAAACAACTAACTGTAAACCATCTTGTGTCTTGGCAAAATGTTGAGTGCGAGCAGGCTGGAGTCAAAATTCACTAGTAGTGTCCTAAGTCACAGTATACTTGGTAGAGGGTCAGCAGAAGAAAGGAAGAACTTCAGTGAGATGGATTGGCACAGTGGCTGCAACAGTGGGCTCAGACGTAGCAAGGATTGTGAGGGTGGTGCAGGACCAGGTCGTATTTTGTTCTGTTGCACACAGGATTGCCATGAGTTAGAACTGACTTAACAGCACCTAATAACAGCAAGTGAAACACTGAGTGTCGTGGTATTGTGTGTTTATCTGTGAACTTGTGTGGAAAATTTTTAATGTAGTTATTAGATGTAGTCACTTTAATTGAAATCAAGGAGACTGGCTCCATCAAATTGAGTTAAAACTATCTTTTCTTGAAAACTTTCTTTTTTACAAAACTTATAAATCTGGTAACAAGTGAAAGTTTTCTGACTTGATATTTCTCTGAAAAGAAAAATATTATTTTCTAAAATTTACAAAATAAACATACACCCAGATAAGGTAGATGTATGTATAACTATCTATGTATGTAATTGTACTTGTCATAAAAATCAGATCATATAGTGTTTGTCCTTTCGTGATTGTTTTGTTTTGCTCAGCACAACATCCTCCAGGTTCACCCATGCTGCAAAAGGTTTCAAGAATACAGTTTTTTATATATGGCTGCATAATATCTCATTATATTTATGTAGTGTGTTTCTTTCATGTTCTTTTTTTTTAAATAGACTTTATTTGTTAAAGGAGTTTAGATTTACAGAAAGAATGAGCAGAAAGTACAGATACGAAGGTCTGACAATTACATTTGTGAACTCATCCTAGAGAAAAGTGCTACATACCTCATTGCTGAATATCACTGCAGACACTTTCTAAGTATTCCACTTGGGAAGCTACTCCCTGATGCCAGCATCTGGTCTACCCTTGAAAGCAATTTTGGAACCCCTTCTGGAATGGCCATCAGAGCTGTCGTCATTTTACCCTTGATGTCCTGAATATCATCAAAATGTGTTCTTTTTGATATTTTCTTTTTCCTGGCCCTTAGGGTTGCCATGAGTCAGATACGACTTGACGACACTTGGCTGGCTTGCTTAAAAAAAAAAAAAAAAAAGGCATCGGAGGGCCAAATCAGATGAGTAGGAAGGGTATTCCCATCAAGTTGTTCACTGACTTGTTAAAATCTCCCTCACAAACAGCTATGCCATTAAGTTCACAAACTTGCCACTGTGCCACCACGTGCAATGGACATTCCAGAAAGAGATCCAAAATAGCTTTGAAGAGTGGACTAGGTGTTAGCTTCTCAATGAAAGTACTTCGAAGGTGACCTTAGTGATGTTCAACAATGAGGTATGGGAACACTTAGAACAATGAAGTTTGTGAGCTTAATTGTCATACCTCGTGGTTCTTTTACCCGTCACTCTCCTGACGCTTTGTCTTTTGTTGTCAACATCTTGTATTCATGTGGTACATTTGTTACAATTGATGAGCCAATGTATGTATTTTCTATTTTGTTTATGCTGTTGAGAGTATACACAGAAAAACGAACACCAATTCAACCATGTCTACATGTACAGTTTAGTGACACTGATGACATTCTTTGGATTAGGCAAACATTTCGTCCTCCTTTGCAGAGCTGTTCCTCTCCCATTAACATAAACTTACTGCCCCCAAGAGTCTTACCTTAATCATTTGAGTTCCTGTTGTCACTTAGATCTATTGGACCAATGTTAATGCATTATTATTGACCTAAAGCACGTAGTTGACATTAGGGTTCAGTTTTTGTGTTGTGTAGGTCTGTAAGTTTTGACAAATGTTTTTAAGATCGTGTGCAAACCATTACAACATCTTACAGAACAGTTTCACTGTCCCCAAAATACTCTGTGCTCTACCGGCTCATCTCTTTACCCCTCCTTGTGAATTGCTGTCAAACTACAGTTTTGCCTTTTCTAGAATGTCATATAATTGGACCATACAGTACATAGCCTTTCAAACTGGCTTCTTTCACATAGCCATATATGTTTAAGGTTCCTCCATGTGCCTGGTTGCAATAAACAGTTGAGCACTCAGCTGCTCAGATACTGACTGTTCAAACTCACCCAGAGATGCATTGAAAGAAAGATCTGGTGAACTGCTTCCAAAAACTCAAGCCATTTAAAACCCTAGGAAACACAGTTCTATTCTGAAACACTTGGGGTTTCTATGATTTGGAATTGACTCTGGAATTGACTCAAAGGCAACTGTTTGGGTCTTTTCATAGCTTATTTACTGATTTATTTTTATTACTGAAAAAAATTTTATTGTATATATATAATTCCTTTTGCTTATGCATTCACCTATTGAAGGATATCTTGGATGTTTCCAGTTTGGGACAACTATCAATAAAGTTGCTATTAGACATTCTTGTGTAAGTTTTTGCATGGACATAAATTTTTAACTCATTTGGGTAAAATGTGAGATAGTGATTGTCTGATCACGTGAGAAAACTATGTGTATCTTTGGGAGACTTTGCCAAGCTGTCTTTCGAAGTAGCTGTGGCAATTTATATTCTGAACAGTAATGAGTAAGACCTCCTGTTGCTCCACATCTTTGTCAACATTTGCTATCATCGCCGTTTTGGATTTTAGCCGGACTAATAGCTGTGTAGTGGTATCTCCTAGTTATGAATCACAATCCTCAAGTGACAAATGATGTTTCATGGTTTTTTAAGTGCTATTTGCCACCTGTTTGTCGTCTTCGTTGAGGTGTGTCTTCAGATCTTTTGCCAACTCTGTAATTGAGTTGTTTGTTTCTTATTGTTGGGTTTTAAGAGTTTTTTTTTTTTTTTTTAGTTTTCCAGTTTGAATGTAAATCTTTTATCAGATACGTAGTTTACAAATATTTTCTGTCAGTCCGTAGCTTTTATTTTGATTCTGTCTACAGTACCTTTTATAGAACAGAAGTTTTTAATTTTGATGACTTTCATCTCATCAAATTTTTCGTTCATCTGCTGTGCTTTTGGTGCTTTGGTGCTGTATGTAAGAATTTATAGCCAAACTCAAGGTCATAGATTTCCTCCTGTGTTGTCTTCTAGAAGAGTTACAGTTCAGCTGTTTACATTTAGGCCTACGGTTTATTTTGAGTAAAAAGGAAAGCAATATTAAGGTGTAAGGTCAGTGTCTAGGTTCAGATTTTTGCATGTGGATGTCCACTTGTTCCAGCACCGTTTGATAAAAAGAATATCCTTTCCCCATTGACCTGCCTTTGCTAGTTCATTAAAGATTGGTTAGCTATATTTGTGTGGGTCTATTTACGGTCCCTCTATTCTGTTTTACTGATTATTTGTGTATTCCTTTTTCAAAACCATAGTATCTTGATATCTATTCCAAACCAAAACAAAGAAACCCACTGCCATCAAGTCAATTCTGACTCATGGCAACCCTATAAGCAGAGTAGATCTCTGACTCATAGCAACTCTATAGGCACAGTAGAACTACCCAATAGAGTTTCCAAGGAGCATCTGGCAGATTTGAACTGCCAGCCTTCCGGTTAGCAGCTGTAGCACTTAACCACTATGCCACCAGAGTTTCCTATAGCTTTACCATATGTCTTTTAGTTAGATAGTGTAAACTCTGTTGTTCCTCAGTATTATTATGACTGTTCTGGGTTTTTTACTTTTCGTTATAACCCTTAGAAACAGTTTGTTGATAGTCACAAAATAACTTGCTGAGGTTTTGATTGAAATTGAATTGAATCTGTAGCTCAATGTGGGAAAAACAGCATCGAAATAATATTAAATCTTCCTGTCAGTGTTAATTATTTCCTCTTCCCTCCTTTGTCGATGCAGTGTTCTATAGTGGATAATCGTTAGTTTTTCTATCCAAATAGTTATTATTTATGTTTATTCATACATCCACTTGATCTAGCAGTGGATTCAAAGCAACTTGTAAAAGCATATGTGAACTAAAGCTAAATAAACACATATACACGTAAGAGAGTTAATAAAAGGGAAGAAATACAGATTATCTAAATCCAGAGACCTAGGAGGAAATTGTCCCACAGATGCACAAAAAGTGATCATAATATGATAATTTTCTCAATGGCACCCTTGTGAGTTCAGTGGCAGATTTTTGACATCTCTTTATTGTGACATATTTTAGTGTGGTTTCATGAAAAATCGGAGAAGTGCAGTTCTGGCAAATTATTTATTTATGGATCAAAAGAGATTTACCACTGGCAAAGTGCTTTTTCTCTGGCTTTATTTCATGAAGTCGATTAATATTTTATAATCACACAAAGAATGCTCCTATTGGGGTTTTCACATTAGCATATCTGCTGCACATCGCAAGGAAAATCTGACTATCGGGACTTTCAGTAATATTTTAGTGTAATCCATGTGGAGACTTTTCTGGAATTAAAAAATATACATATTGCAGTTAGTTAAAACTTTGGCAAGCAGTCTCTAGCAATAAGCATTTTACATTGCCACCATTTCTCAGGAATTGAAAGGATTATCTTGTGAAATAGTGAAGTTTATTATTGAAAGCACTGATGCCACTTTCAATATGTGATGTATTCTCAAATACTAAAAATCAGACCAATAACTAAAAGCCACCTTGAGTCTTCATTGCCATCTGGTAGAGTCACTAACGTCCTGAAGTCAGTAAATGAGGAATCAGTACTGTGTAAAGGATGGAGCATGGATAGCAATGGAAGAGAGTCTCAGGTTTTTAATTCTAGTACAGTCATTTGGCATCTCATTTTCAAATGATAAACTGAAACAATAGTGTTGAAGTAGAAACACTCTCTTGACACTGTTGGTTGAGGAGCCACGATTAGAACTCTTTTCTATCAAACCTATGCAATGTTGGCTGCAGTCCTAAATGGGGATGTGAGGAAGGGGCAATACAGCTGCCTCCTAATCACTGTTTCTGTACCAGCATCACTCCAGAGACATCCCAAAGAGTTATGGAATTTAAACTAAAAGACGTTTTTGTTATGCAAATATAAACTCAAGGTGAATCCTTCAGACCCCTCCTTTTTGCTCCTTTCTGCCTGCCTTTTCCCTCCTCCCCATGCAGCTCTCCTATCCGCCCCACCAGGTTGCTATCCCTTATCTTCTCTTTTCCCCAAATTCTGGAACCATTAATGGCTAAAGTTTTTTCTTAGATTATACAATGTCTAATTAAAAATTTAAAAACTTCTTGACAAATTAAAGATTTGAAAACCTTAAAATCTTTTATAAAATTCTGAGAAATTTACTATCAGTTGCTGACATTATTTACTTTGGGGGTGTTTTGTGTCCTTAGATGAAAACAAAACAAAACAAAAAAGAAATATTGCACATGGCATGATTATGCCAAATGTCTGACAATTTATCGATGTTTGACAGTCCCATTAAAAATTTTGCTGACAATAAAACATGTATGTTATTTATTTATCTAATACTAATTTCAATTTTTCTTATGTTAAACTTCCTCTAACAGGGAGCATTGTTCAGAGATCCTAAATGCTCCTTCAAGTGACATCATTGCAGGATTGTTTCTCTCCAGTAGCTGTGTGGTAGTCCTTTAGTTTGCTCCAAAAATTTGACCCATGTTCTATTGTTTAGATAGTACATTCAATTATCCACTAAAAATATTAAGATACTAATTCATCTGGATTACTATGTGGAACCAAAAAGCCTGTGTTGCAACTCCAGCTTAATATTTTATTACTTTGCATAATAAAATAGGGACAAGTATTTACTTATTCACTGAGGTTATAATTAATTACAAGTAAGTAATGGTTCCTTAGTATTTCAGCTTCAGACTGTGGCAGATTTAGAACACTACTTGACCGTTGGCTTGCAGAAAAATGAAGGAAGTGGGAGTGAAAATTTTCTTTATAGGACAAGATGGATTTGGATGGGTGGGTCAACAAATACTTGCCAAAAATGTGGGTCACACTGAACACAGATGGCTGTAGCTGATAGAGGTGTCTATTATAATTTTTCCTCTCAGCATTTTGTGTGTGTGAGAGTATATTTATACTTAAATGAAGAATTTTTGTTGCTCAGCAACCAGGAGAAATATATTCAGAGAATCCATTTTTATTAACAGCAGCAAACAAATGGTGATTGTAAATGGTGGGTGGTTGGGTAGGGCAGTCAGTGGTGATGCTGCTGAGTAGTAGTGACATGTGAGCAGAGGTGACTTTCCAGGAGAGAGGTATTTGCTTTGCATGTTTAATTCCTCTAACTTAAAACAGATCACCGTACACATTTACTTCTTGGCTTGTCTCTACTTTTTGCCTCAAATACTATTTGAAGCAAATAACTTCAGTAAATGCATTCTATTAGTTAGTAAAATAACTTATTTTTCTGTACAAAATAAATATTTGAAAAAATAAAACAAATATGACTTTCATTTTCCTGCAAGTTTAATATTTTCTGAAGTTTTTAACCACAATGAAAAGATTTAATGTAGACTTTTTGAAGAAATTCTATGATATTTTTAATGTTGAGAGCAATTGTGTAGTAGTACATGGTGTGTATAGTAAAATAAACATCAATTTGAAAGTCAGAATGGTTTTGTTGAAATTCTGGCTCAACCTCATGTGCTGTGTGACATTGAGGAAGAATCAAAACTATTCTGAAACATGTCCATTAAGCTGTAGAATTCTAATTGCTTAGTTTCTTGAGTCTTGTGAGGCAAAGCTCAGTCTTCATAGAAGTACAGATTTTCCTAAAGGGCTATTTGGTTTACTTTTATTGAAGCTGCTTTCAGTTGCTTACTGCTTGTGTGGTCTGGAATGCAATGATTGAAGACAAAAAATGTAAACATTTACTAGGCATGTAAATAGCTACTGTTCATGTAAAAATTGTGATGACATTTCTAAGGGTATTATGGAAATGGGAAAACAAAACTTACAAATATCATTTCCTAGTTTTAAGGAAATTATTAAGGAAACACATTAAAAATACCTCAGTGGTAATTTTGTTCTTCACTATACTATAAGAGAAAGAAAAATAATTCTAAAATTCCGGTGACTAGTGACACAAAAGACATTACTAAGAAATGTCATTAGCTAATACAGAGAAGTGGATGTGGTTTTAAAATATTGATCTTGCATATAATTTCAGTAAATTGCAGGACACTTTTTAAATTGTAATATGACAGAAAGCTAGACGAGTATCTTCCAGTTTGCAGATTGCATTTGCAAAGAGTGTCAAATAGAGAAGTTGTTTTAAAAATATAGGCTGTCCTCTCAGGAAAAACAATAAAAACAAAAACCGTATTGTAAGTTGGAACAAGCAAGTTGTTAACAAATACTCCAGGAACTTGACTTCAGACCATATTTAGACTGCAAAAGATCTTTATTTTGCTTAGCAGAGACAGACCATTACATACTCCAGCTAATGAGCGATCATTGTATGCATTTCGATTTTATGAGTTTGTTCCTTAAGAAGACTTATTATGAAAACTATCCGTTCTATTTGTGCTCTTCTGCTCAAAGAGTCTTCTTTGTGTTCTGACTGAGGGAATGGCATAAGGTACTGCACTTTGAGTGTGTTTGTTTTGGTTTGTCCTTCTTTGGACAGCTCATGGTGTGTGTATTCAGTGTTCTTCCAGGGAAATATTCTGGTCTGATCCGTAAGGTTTTTAATTAATTAAATTTTTATTGTCCTTTGGGTGATAGTTTATGCTCATTTTAATTCCTCATACAAAAATATATGTGCATATTGTTTTGTGACATTAGAAGTGGTCCACAAAATGTAACAGCATACTTCCCCTCTCCAGTTCAGGTTTTCTGTATCCGTTTGACTAGTTTGTGTCCATGCTTTCTCATTGACTTTTAGAAAGGAGCTGCCCATTTGGTCTTGTACATCTGATTGAACCAAAACTTTACCAAATGCCTCACATGTATTATTATTAATTTGTTTTATAGTCTTATCGAATCTTTGTTAACTCAGAACTGAAACCGTTCCTGAGATCCATGAGGTGTTCACTGGCTAATTTTTATAAGTAGATCACCAGGCCTTTCTTGCTAGTCTGTCTTAGATGGAAGCCCTGCTGACACCTGCCCAGCATGGGTGACCTTGCTGGTATTTGAAATAGCGGTATTAATAACTTTCAGCATCATAGGAACACGCAAGCCATCAATCTTGCATCAAACTGCAGATAAGTGGTGGCTATAAATGTAACTATAAAACGTGTAACTATATATGTAAAACTCTAACTACATAATCATAGAAATGTGTATATATGTAGAGAGAGAGAGAGAGAGAGAGGATATAGTGATAGTGCTTGCAAAGTTTCCCTTCTTAAAGTAGATGATCAGAAAACAAAATTTGAATTCTTACATAGCAAACCATTTAAGAAAGGCTATATGCAGAGTACAGTGGGAAAAGCAAGACTTTTGATTCAGATACACTTGTATACAAATCATGACCTGTCTAATATTTTAGAGAATCAGTTACTTCTTTTGTGAAATCTCTTTCATAGAGCTGCCTATAAATAAGTGCCCCCAAGCTACTTACACATAGGTATCCATTTATTTCTCTCACCTTTGCATTTGCATAGATGCTAATTTTGCTCCCTGTTCAGTCAAGGAGCAAAGGCTGTAACCTTGGACATGGTATAAATGACACTGTATCTTTTTATCCGTTCCCTTACATGAGGACCAACTTGACAGTTTTCTTGGGATGTTTCCAAAAAGGGAATTAAGCCTATTTAGGATTTTTGGTTTCTTCTGTGATGGAGAACGGGGTCATAGGAACTGAGAAAGACTGTTAATTTTGTTCCTGGCCATTTGCCCAGTTTTGTATTTTAACCTTGCTTTTTTCTTATGTTTTATTGTGAAAAATTTATTTGCCTTTGTATTCCCTCTATATCCTCCCTGTCATTCAGACATTCACTATGCCAGACATAGTGTTGTGTATTGTGGAATTCACATTTGAGTAGTCCAGATTTATGCCCTCCAGGGCACTCTAGCAGAAATACAAACATCACAGAAACCTCAGTATAAAATGCAGGAGATTGTTGTGATGAAAAAGTTATATATATTGTACATCAGAGGAATTAGAGAAAATTCAGCTGTATGTAAGGAATCAGAGAAAATTTTACCAGTCTGTTTTTTGTAACTGGTTTCACCCAGTTGAATTTATGTATCCTGCTTAATTTACGTGTGCTAATCAAAAGGTTGCCATGAGTTGGACCTGACTCGATGGCAGTGGATTTAATCAAAAGGTCAGCGAATCAAATCCACAGGTCCTCCTTGGAAACTTTTAGGGGGCACTTCTACCCTGACCTGTAGGGTCTCTGTGAATCAGCATCTAGTGGAGAGCAGTGGCATCCTACTTAATTGTGCACCCGTTGTCCATAATAAATAAAAGTTTATCTGTATATTTTAAACTACTTAAAGTAAAACTATTTGAAGTAAAGTCACTTTCTCGGTTGCTTTCCTGATTTTAAAATATTTGATAGTAAAATAGCACTGTGCCATCAAATGGAGTCTGAGTCTGATTTAAGATTTACTCCACTTGGGCTTCATTGAAGGAACGAGGAAGTGCTTGTTGGTCTGTGCTTCTAGTCACTCTTTCTGTGCCTTCTTTTTCCTCCTGTTTTAACACACATCTCTTCTGTAGTGTGGAAACCCTGGTTGTGTAGTGGTTAGGTGCTACTCTTGCTAACTGAAAGGTCAGCTGTTCGAATCTGCCAGGCCCTCCTTGGGAACTCTTAGGCGCAGTTCCACTCCGTCCAACAGGTTCGCTATGAGTCGGAACCCACTGGACGGCCCTGGGTTTGATTTGGCTTCTGTAATGCCTAGGGAGCCCTAGTGGTGCAGTGGTTAAACACTTGCCTGCAGGAGGAACATCTTCCTTAAGCATTATTTTTGTTAGGTGCCACTGTGGTGTTCCAACTCATAGCCATCCAAAGCACAGTAGCCCGACACATTACCTTAATAGGTCTTGCAGCACCTTCCCAGTCACTGCTGCGTTTAAACCCACTGATGCAGCCACTGTTACTCTGTTTCCTCAAGGCTCATCCACTTTTTCAGTGATCTTCTTCCACTCTCTAAAGAGTACAGTCTTGGAAATACTATGGGGCAGTTCTGACGCTGTCCTATAGAGTTGCTGTGAGGTCAGAATTGATTCCGTGGGAGCCTGTTAACTGACTTGTCCCATGATTCTGCAGATGGCCTTTAGATTTGATGTCATGGCCATACATCTTGGTCAGGAAATGTATTCATTCATCTGTCTTCAGTATTATTTCTATTTATGGTAATAGTTATTAAACAAAACAAGAAAAGACCCACAAAAAAGAACAAAACCCACTTCTGTTGAGTCTATTCCAACTCACAACAATCCTGTAGGACAGAGTAGAACTGTCCTATAAAGTTTCCAGGGAATGGTTGGTGGATTTGAACTGCTGATCTTTTAGGTTAGCAGCCAACTACTGAACCACTGCGTTGCCCGGGCTCCAGAGCATCCGACTCGACGGCACTTGGCTTGGCTATTAAGTAGCTGTTGAACGATAATAGCAAATACCACTTAAACAATAAAAAAAAATAACATTTATTAAGAGCATGCCAAGCCAGCCAAGTGCTATCGAGTCGGATCCGAGCATAGTACGTACTTAATTCAATATTCAAGTCACTGTCTGAAACAGTGTTATAATTAACCATTTTACAGACACTAAAACTAAGACTTAAAGAAGATACATTTACTTCCATTTGTTCACATAGTCAGAAAATAGTGTACCTGGAATTTCAACTAATTCTTAACAAGAGAAAAACCTGACCCAGAATTTCTTTCTGATAAACATGTAGGTATGGAAACTTCCTCTTCTTCCTTTTATCTTTTTATTTTAGAAACTAAACTTCTCATTGTACATGGCAATTATTGGTATAATTTTATACATGTATATATTGCAGTATTTTTCAATTTACTTCACACTTCTTGGAATGAGTTATAAATGAAAAAAATAATCTGAATACAGAAGAAGAATTTGTTGAGATAAATCTGGAAAAATATTTTTTTAAGGTACTGTTGACTCAGACAAAATATTGAGAATTTAATAAAACTTATTCTTCCACCTATCTCTTCAAGAAATTTTATTCTTTGTGTTTTGTACATAGTCAAATTAAGCAAAATTTAAATTTATAAAAAATCTATTTTCATACAATAATACATCATTGTGATTGATTTGTTCTTAAAACTTAATGCACCTAATTTTTTTTTCATGTAAATTCTTCTTTAGCATGCAAATTATTTTTCACACAACTTGAGGAAGATCTATTGAACATGAAACTTTAACAAGTCCCCCTAGTGATTCTAATGCAAATAGCCCACAGACCACATTGTAAGAAACCATTCTTCTTCAGTAGGCTGTGTCCTATGCAGTAGATTAATCACACATTGCCAAATTCAAATGTTCTTCTCTAAAGTAGTACACGTGAGGGCCAACACAGGGAGCACTAGTGGATAATCATTTTTTTCTCATTTAAAAACTACTCGAAAATGCTATAACAGTTTGACATTAATTGACAAACTATTTCAAGTATCTGTAGCAATAACTGAGAAAGCCAAACCCACTGCCATCAAGTCGATTCCAGCTCATAGCAACCCTATTGGACAGAGTAGAACTGCTCCATAGAGTTTCCAAGGACAGCTTGGCAGATTCAAATTGCTGACCTGTTGGTGAGCAGCCATAGCACTTAACCACTAAGCCACCTTGGAGTCCATCTGTAGAAGTAATGAGGTACTAAATAGGGAAGTAAAAAATGGAGAATAAAATCACAATTAAAAACTAAAAATATACATTATCCCAGTTATTAATTCAATAAGCTCTGATAAATGTGTTTTCACTATCTTTCAGAATTCTTTCATTGAATTCTAGAAAATTGTCTTAAAAATTTACATTTATTATATCTTTAGATGAAAGATAAC
The DNA here is from genome assembly GCA_028571685.1 of Heterohyrax brucei. Lineage (NCBI taxonomy): Eukaryota > Metazoa > Chordata > Mammalia > Hyracoidea > Procaviidae > Heterohyrax > Heterohyrax brucei. Next base: position 54,931,852 of record CM053143.1, on the reverse strand, counting down.
TGTTGATTTGTTAGAGTGAATTTACTTTAATTGATTCAAGCTGCTTAGGAAAATCAGAATTTCAGGAAGGGATGAAGAGAAGAAAAGACAACCAAAAAAACTCTAAGATTTCAAGTGTCAGGAATGGCTTTATGAGGCATCCCTAGGGTAGTATGTTTAAAATACAATCCTAAGAATCTTTTTCTTGGAATAGAATGCATGCAGTGTTTTAAAGAGTATATGAGGTAGCCTGAGGCAGTAGGTATTTGGGAATTTATGTTAATGTTAGAGATTTAGATATAATTGTAAATGATACATTTTTGGCTTTATTGATTTATTTTGAGTAAGCCTTTTTATTCCGTCTTGACGGCACTTGGCTTGGCTTTTTATTTTGATAATTGTCGTCTATTTTGTTGATGTATACTTTTAGAATTGCTGTTAAGAGTTTCCAAGTATTTCTTATTTCTGAAGTTTCTAAGATGTGAAATCATGAATGGTTTACTAATGTCCATTTATGAGAAAATTGGTAAATGATTAATAGAACAGAACATATTTCAGTTATTGGAACCCCATTTTGTGCTCAATATATCTTTTTAACTTCATTGCATATTGTGATAAGCAATTTCTTTTGAAAGTCCTTTATATTTGCAGATCAAATTATTATCTGCAGCAATCAAAATACAATCATTAACCTATAAATGTATCATTCTATATGTAAGATGATAAGAGAAAACTTGTAAAAATTGTGATTTAATGTAATTGAAACACATGGCTAGCCATCTGGAGTACTTCTGATAATATAAAGCCATTCTGCATTTTAAATAAAGGATTCTGAATTAAATCAGTATCCTTTTGTACCTTTCAAAGACATTGATGTATTGAATGTATAAGTGGCTTTCCATCTTATACAAGAGATTGATGATTGCCTAAATGCCCTTTTATTTCTTCTTTTAATAAAATGGAAACATACAGTCATGCAAAATGAAGTTTTGTTGAAAGTAAATAATGCTAAGTATTTTATTTCAGCAATTCCCCAAATAATACATAATACAGATTCTCATAAGTATAATGTGATGCTTGTCATTACTGAATATTTGTTGAATGCATGAATAAACTTTTGATTATTCGAATATTACATGTCAGTGATTTTTGTTGTACAGATTTCTGTAAAATAATTCTAAATTATGATTACAAACTTCTGAATCAATTAACATGTCTACTGAGGTTGATAACTGACAGAATCAAACTGACTTGGTCTTAGTCATATGAAATAATTTAAATAAAAATATTTTGGAAATATTTATTAAGTTTAAGAGATTAAAAATATGCCATATTATGGAATATGAAACTAAATTTGCCATTGTTTTTACTATAATAGCTTGTGGTATTTTAATTTTTAATAATATTGTTATCAAGATCATAAAACTATGTAACTGAAATTTTAAGTTTATTACTTATGCCAAGTGCCGTCAAGTCGGATCCGACTCTTGGCGACCCTTTATAGTAAAAATAAAAACCCAGATCTAATTCTTCAGTGGATTATATGTATGTAAAGTATTCGTGTGCAGTGGTCATCAGAGAAATACATAGTTCTCATTTCTTGTCCAAGACATATGGAAGTCTCTGTAGCCAAATAAATTATATGACTTTATATGACTACATATACTTAGGTTCGAATAATAGAAATACAACAGTCAGTGAAATCAGAAAAACAAATACACAAAAAAAGTTTAAAGACTGACAATACCACCCTGAAAAACTCAACTTGATAATGACTGAATTTATGCTGTTAGAACTTTACTGGCTGATGAGAACTTCATTTCACTGACTGACAGGTATGCACTCTGAATAAAAAATAAAACTGCACATTTAACAATGCCTTATTGTTTGTCCACTAAGCTTGTCTTATGAAGTTTAAACTTATTAAAATGCTGTTTATATTACAAAATACGTAAATTGAATTCATCAATAATTATAATTGTAGTTTGTTCAATTTTACAGTTATCAATTCTAAAATGAAAATGAGAATTCCAGAATTCCTTCTCTGATTAGTTTGTATGAGAAACATGTTGAATTGATAGAAAAATAAACAATTAAAGTGATTCTTAAGATAGGTAATTAGAATATACTTTTCTATTTCATTGACTCTTATCAAGAGTATGTGAATTCTATGAGTTGGCTATAATAAAAATATGTAATTTACGAAATTACTCATGATATATATTTCAATTAACTTTACAGTGTGCCATGGTGTGTAATATAAATAAATCTAAATTTTAAAAAAGTAAACATTGCATTTGTAATATTAAGAGTATGAGGTATATATGTCATGTATATTTAGAAAAACATTTGTAGGTTTAGCGTATTATTATTTAACATACATAAGGTATTTCTCACTTTTTTTTAAACATTAACTTAAGAATTCAAGTTTCTCTATATTTACTTTTATGGCTTCTGTCATGTTTTAGGCTGTGGAGTTTTCTCTGTCTCCATTAGATTTTAAAAGTGTCCATGGTAGGACTGAATGATGGCCAGCTTATCTTTCTTGGTGTTTCTGCCTTCCTGTATCAGGCAGTATATTCTGGTCTTATTATAAATCATTTCTGTATACTTGTAAAATATTTATTCTTCTAAGTTGTCCATTTACACTGCTATGAAATGGAGTTCAAATCTGTTAGTTAAACTGCTTAACAGTTACACACACATGTACACACACCAACACATTCATTTATTTAAAAACTATTGAGTTTTTGGTAATGACTTATTTTCCTTTCACATTTTAAGTTCAGTGTTTGTATGGTTGCCATTGTGCTTTATTGTAGCTTAGGCTCATCAATTTCAAATATAACTGTTTTCTAGATTTCTTTCTCATTTATGTTCTCACTGTGAATGTACTTTAAATATTAAAGATGTCTAAAAATAAATAGTCTGTTACAACTTTATGTGACATGCCTGGCATTTAAAAATTCTTTGATGTCATGATACATATTTGAATGTTATTCTTTATAACAGAAACAGTTGATTGAAGAGATAGACCAAATTTTGCATTACTCCATGGCTGAGAATACTGAGATGCTATATAAAATTCCAGGGAATAATGTTTTAGTTCTATTTATTCATGATGTCATCATATAACATCATCTATTTATCCATTATTCTACTGATGAGAAAACAAAGCTCTCGGGTTGATGGTTTCAGTGTCTTGTTGGATCAGTGGTATGAAAATTGTGTTAGGACAAAAGCAAAACATCATCTATTCACTTCCTGGTTTTAAAAAACCGCTCAGAATATAGACACTTTTTATTTTTTACTTATCACATTAAGTCAGTCTCTTTAAACATAGAAATATTTCATCTGTGTGTATTCTTTTGGATAATAAATCAGTATTTGTAATTTTGCAGTTATAGATTGGGTTATAGTTCACTATACTTGCCAATATTAGTTGTATAAAATCCTCTATAGCAAAAATTCTGTCCAATATTAATCTTTATTTCTGAGAAGTTTCAATGAATAACTGCAGTTTTCATTTGTCTTCAGTGGGTTCTTTGAAAAGATCTGTAGTTCTCATAATAAGGCTTCTAGTTTTTCTGTGAAAACTGAGGTACATGAAGTAACTTAAATCATCTGCTTCTGTTCTTAGACTTAATTGCTAGCTTACCCATCATCATTAAGGGCAGATGGTCTTTTCAGAAGCTAGTCAGCACTTTTTCCCAGGCAGATACAACTATAACTCTACTGATTTGAAAGCAATTGTGTGTGAAGCCACTGGTCCAGGGAGTTGGTTATGTTAGGGCAGCCAGGACAACAATCCAGAGTGCCAAGGCCGGAGGCTCTTCCCATGTCACCAGCCTGCACATGTTACTCTCCAGGTCACGTCCTTCTTTTCTTTGGCCCCTAAATCAGCCAAGAATTTTCACCTGATTTGCCATTTCCATTTGATATGAAAATTGTTTTGATGAGACTGTCATTTCATTTCCTAATATCATCATCAGGGTTTAATGATTTTTTTATTACCTTAGACTTTTTAAGCAGTTTTTTAAAAATGAGTTTAATAAATATTGCTTATTGTATGTGTACAGAACTTCACTGCTAAAGAAAATAATTTGAAGCTAGATATTTACCCTGCCCCTATAGAAGAGAAATAGAGCAAAAGTTGTCGAAGTTTACACTAACAGCTAGTTAACCATGTTATTAGATTGCTGAACTTAAAATGGCTTTCTGGAAACAGAGTTGAACTTGGACTTACATGAATTGCTAAACATAAGCAACAACAAAAAGGAAAAAAAAATAGGCATTTTCAAAAACAAAGTCAGTCCAGAACTATGAAAAATGAAGCAAGGAACAGTACCTGAGCTGAGGAGAGGACAGTGGTGCGTGGTAGTAGATGAAATGATATGAAATGATAGCAGTTTAGTTTGGGATGTGAGTAGGAGGGAATGAGCAGAAGTGTATTAGGTGTTACAGGCTCCCTTTTTTTTGCAGGCCGTTTTCAGCAATATGCATTTTAAAGCTGTAGTGACCACTTGTAGTTCGGCTGCTGCATTGTCAGAAATTCTTGCTGAACATAAAGCAGTGCTGTGGTTTTGCCAGAACATGTGAAAGAAGTACTGCTTATAAATTTTTACTTAAGATTATCTGAACTATAAATTTATTATTTCCAAGACACTGTATATTAAAGTCCACTTTCCTGTAGTGGATGGATCTCCAAATTACTTGGAAAAAAATTCGGAAGCAAATTTAGTGAATAAATTATTCTGTTTTTGTAGTCATTGATCAAACAGTAGGAACACAGTGGGACTAGGAGACCTAGTGCCATTTTAATACATTTTTCCTTGCAGGCTCACTAATGTAGAGAGACTCCGTTAATGCCCAAGTTTTCATTGCCGGAGACGACTGCAGCACACCCCCAAACACGGGGCACCGTTTTGGAAATAGCCGTTACCATGCACACCGTAGTTCTGTGTGTGCTCATGCTGGGGGCCGCTACTTCTCGGCATGGAAGATTCTTTCTAATTATTCATTATTTAGCTCAGGAATACCCTTGAGAAAAAATCCTCAGATGCCTTCCAGGTAGAATTAATTAGTCTGTTCTCCTAAATTCTGTAACATTTTTTTTTCATGCCACAAATTAATAGTTACCAAATTAAATTACCGTAATTACGGTATTCCAGCCTCCTACATCTGATGATGGCCTCTTTGTTTCTTCTCTACTTTTCATACATTTCCTCAGTGCCTAACACAGTGCCACATAGCAACACTTACTAAATGTTGAGGAAATGAATTCACTGAACTGCATTGAAAGAGTGAATGGATATTGCTCTTTGGGTGTTGCTGTAGTGATCATTTTCAGATTATTTCCGTCTTGAACTTTTGAAGGTACATATGTAATGTAGCCAGAGTATGAACTGTGGACAGAAAACATGGACACCGTTTACTTCAAGTCCTGTCAGTAGCAGGCACTTTCTTCTACACAGTGTGCATTCCTGTTTGTGAATCTAGAGAACTGAAGGAACGCGCAGGTATTTTCTGAGGGAGCACTGAGTGGAACAGGCCTTGTTCTTGCTGAATCATCATGGTGCTGCTTTTACACTGAAGGAGAATACTGCTAACAGACAAGCACACAAACAGTGTATCCAAAAACTAGTTCTCAGTTAATGGGGTGTGAAGTTTGCCTCTTCTCTCATGCTGATCTAGTGACTGTGTGTCTGAAATCAGTCCAGTGAACTTCCTTTTTCTCCCCTGCTAATCTGTCGCTCAAGGCCGTGGAGAAATGTCTGAGGAACTGTTATAGAGCCACTGAAAAAAAGAAAAGGAAACTATAATTATATATAGTATTTTTCCTTTGGCAAGTTATTTTCCTTTATTTGTAGGGGGGAGAGGGATTTTTGTTGATGTTTCTTATTAGTATTGAAATTTAGCTTCTCCTAATCTCTGGTGGGAAACCCTGGAGGCTTAGTGGGTTAAGTGCTGCGTCTACTAGCCAAAAGGTGTGGAGTTCAGATCTACCAGGAGCTCCTTGGAAACTCTGTAGGATGGTTCTACTCTGACCTCTAGGGTCACAATGAGTCACACTCAACTTGCTGGCACTGGGTTTGGTTTTTGGTTTTTGGTAAACCCTGGTGGCAGGAATTTCTGGTGGTGTAGTAGTTTAGTGCTATGGCTGCTAACTAAAAGGTTGGCAGTTCAAATCTGCCAGGCACTCCTTGGAAACTCTATGGAGCAGTTCTTCTCGGTCCTGTAGGGTATCTGTAAGTCAGAAACGACTCAATGCAGTGGGTTGGTTGGTTGGTTGGTTGGTTGGTTTTTGGTTAAACCCTGGTGGCGTAGTGATTAGGTGCTACAGCTGCTAACCAAAAGGTTGGCAGTTCAAATCCTCTAGGTACTCCTTGGAAACTGTATGGGGCAGTTCTACTCTGTCCTGTAAAATCACTATGAGTCAGAATCAACTTGACGGCAGTGGGTTGGGTTAATGATTAACTTGGATACCACAAACAGAAAAATGGTACATGAATTATGCTACTTTTTCTTTGCTCTCTGTTAGAGAAATGCATAACTTTTTTTTTTATTCCTATGTCTGAAGCCTATAGCCAGGCACTTGTCTTTAGTAACACTTAATGATTTTCTTTTGCCCTAAATAACTGTTCTGCCTTGAATTAATGCCTTTGATCTGCATTTGCCTGTTGGAATTACTTTTTGGCGTATACAGTAACTAGATAGACAAAGTTTTGTAAAGTTGCAGTTTATGCAGTTTGTCACAGTGAATACTGATAGAGCATATATGTTGAAGATGAAGTATAAGATGAAGTATTATCTACATTGTACATGTAGTGCTTTAAATGTTCACCTGGTAGACTTTTCCCAGCTGCCAAATCAGAACATCCTGTATTCAGTGCCACAGTGTCACAGTTTAGCTGTGGTCAGTCTTTCAGAGAAGGCAGTGAAGTTTTCTTATTTGCCTCCTCAAGGCTCTTTCTTAAAAAAAAAAAAAAAAAAAATTAAGTGATGCTGACTCCACGGCACTTGGCTGGCAGTGCTCTTTGTAGGCTTTTAGACTTAAGTGAGTTACTCACTTCGTTAGTCCAAACACTAAAACCTTGTGTCTTTTAACTCTGATTAGTGACACTTTAATAAAGTCATTTGAAGTTCAGTGGACTGAATTTTCCAACTTTTCTGATGTTTCTATGGTCACAGCAAAGCAACCAGTATTGAAGCTTGTGTACGATCTTTTAAATGCAAATCTCGGAAAACTGTGTAATTTTGTGTATCTCACCAGCGCGGACTGCAAAATGTGAGGGATGAAAATAAAAGCAGTTAGCAGTTTCTTCTGTTTTCTTTTTTTCAGGTCGGGGTAGAGTGAGGGATGGGAAATAGAGAAGTTATCACTTGGCTAAACTTTGGTCTATGAGGATAACAAATTTGCAGAGAAAAACTTCTATGGTTATACGTTTTTGTTTTGTTAACAAACCAGTGAAGACAAAACCTCATTTTCTTCCACATGATTAGATAATATGGATAGCACAATCTATTGAAAGAAAACTTTTTTAGAAATAGATCCCTAAATTATTTTTTTAAAGGAAAAGTATGTCCAATTGGCTATAATTAAATCATGCATGGTGAACTCACTTTGGAGGAACTGATGCATTTTGTATTGGATTGCAACTTGAGTGAACATTTACAACACGTGAGAATGGAAAGGATGAAAAATTATGGTTGTCTCTTGGTTCACAAGAAGCCGAGGAGGCAGGTCATTGACTTGATTTTCATGGGAAGACTGACTCCAGCCTGCTCGCATATTCAGAGGCCTCGAAACCTGGTATTGACAGCCTCAGTTTGGGAGGGGAATACGCAGCAGCATTGTGCCATGGTTTGTTGAGGAAAAACAAGGGAAGATTTAAAACAAAGCTGTGAATGGGAACAGTAATCCTTGTGTCTTGAAGCTGACTGACTTTTCCTCTTTAGTGCTTCATAAAAGTGTTAAAAGTTTTCTCTAAGTCTGTACTATGGTAAGAGAAATATTTAAGTTATAATTCAGTGACTCTTGGAAGTGGAAGCACTTACATGCATTCAAAGCAAATAAGGTTGGAGCAGTGAACTTCAGATGCCTTAAGAAAGCATAAGGCTGTAAAGTAGGTTCAGGGCTAGTCAAGGTACTTATAGAAATGCTAATACTTTAAGACTCAGGTTTTTTTTTTCCCCTTAAAACGCGTGGTTATTAGCTTTGTGTGTATTTTGGCTTTCTAAGTCTTGATATCAGTAAATCTGGGTATTTGTATATTCAGTCGCATTGGAAACTGTGGCTGGGCAATTAGTTACTGAGTTTTAGAAAGCATTTTTTTCTTATATCAACTTTGTGAATCCTCAGATGTTTTCTATAAGTTAATTTATGGAAACAAACAAACAAACAAACCAACAAAAACAACTGCCAATGTTTAGATGGAATTCTGTACCAAAAATATCAACATATTCACTAATCTCTGCTGTCAAGTCAGTTTCAATTCAGTGACCCTATAAGTCAGAGTAGAACTGCCCTACAGAGTTTCCAAGGAGCACCTGGTGGATTTGGACTCCAGACCTTTTAGTTAGCAGATGTGACAGTAAACTACTATGTGACATACTGGCTGCAACAATGGGCTCAAACACAGTGATGCTTGAGAGGATGGTGCAGGACCAGGCAGTGTTTCATTCTGTTGTATGTGGGTTCAGTGTGAATTGGAACAGATTCAGTTTCATCTAAAGACAATAACAAACATGCACAATATACATAATACATAGTACATGTTCTGTATATAGGAAACTCTGGTGGCGTAATAGTTAAGAGCTGTGTCTGCTAATCCAAAGGTCAGCAGTTTAAATCCACCAGGTGCTCCTTGGAAACTCAATGTAGCAGTTCTACTCTGTCCTATAGGGTTGCTAATGGTTGGAATCAACCTGATGACACTGGGTTTGGTTTTGGTTTTGGTTTTATTCTCTCTCTCTCTATATATATTTATTCATTCATATGGTGTAAAGTACATATTTTAGCATTTTTACATACCAATATACATACATACATTAATTAATGATACTATCTTAAGATGATACAACAGAGAGTGATGAAAGACCAGGAAAGCCAGTATAGAAATATTTGTAAACATTTTTAGAAGTAAAAGTAAATCTCAGTAGAAATTCCAGTGGAAAAAAGTCTTCTAGAACCATTTATGTCGTTTACCAGTAATTCTTCAAGTTTGTTGACATTTAAAGAGATGACTTTTAACTCTTAACTTAAAATATTCATTTTGAAAAAGAATTGATTTATATGTTTGAATATGTGTTTGATATATAATTTGAATATTATGTCAAAAATGTATAGCATGAATAAAACAAATACAAATAATGAATATATATGAATAAAAACTAGTAAGTTTGTATCAATGCTTACCTTGTTATATTTATGTTACAGTCTGAGTCATTTTCACCAGTTTTAAAATAGTAATCACATTTACTTTTTAAAAATCAACTCAACTTTCTTAAAATTCCAATAAGATTTTAATATATATTTCCTAAATTTTCAGAAGGCCCAGTCTTTATAATCTGTGGACCACTGGGATATATGGCTGAACTTAACTGACTTCTGTATTTGGCTATGTAGTCAATTCACTTAGCTATTTTAATTGTATTTACCAGTTGTTACGAGGTTATATAGGAGCCAAACCTCTGCATCAATGACTTAAGATTTCCAGCTTTGAGAAGAATTACTATACATCACTGTTAAATGAGCTGGAAAGATCATGAGTTCTGAAGTCAGAGGGCCCAGGTTTTGAATATCAGCTCCTGAATGAACTCTCTGATGCTAAGAAAGCTGCTCAATATTTCTTATCCTAACTTCCTTTTTGAATAAAGTACTGATTTTAATAACTAGTTTAGTAGTGATTGTATTACTTTAATTGGTTAGTATAGATAAAACTCATAGTATAGCAGCTTTCATATTTAAGTCACATGTTCAATTATTTGTTTATCACATAAATTGGAACATATCCTTTGCCATATCGTAAAGTGGCCTAATAGATTTGTAACATCTAAGTCCAGAGAGCATTACAACAAAATAGCAAATTGCCCCGTATCTGTAGTAACAGTGAAGTTGTATGTCTGTTCTTCAGGAACATGAGAGGCTCTTTCTGCCTTCATTTGTCTTGATAATCAGTGTTTTCCCAGTGCTGAGCCCAGTGTCTGATACCTAAAGTGCAGTCAGTAATGGTTCATTGAGTAAGAGAATGAATAGAATAAGGGTGGGAGAAAATTAATTAATGTGAAATACGTATTTTAATCCAAGATTGCATAGTGAGTGGGCTGCTTTTTTGTTGCAGTAGATAAAGGAATAATACCAGAGACTATCTACAGATAATCTAAGTCAAAACTTAAACTTTGAACCGTGTAATGATGTCTACCTGAGTAAAATGACATTGACAATTACTTGTGATTAGACAAAGGCATTTTATTTTCCCCTAAAGAAACATTCTTTGTGTATTGCACAAATTATATTTAGGGTGATTTATATTGAAATGATCACTTCTAAGAGAAACTTGTAGACATAGTTTTCACTGCTAAGAAATATGATGTAGAGAAATCTGGTAGTTATGTATTGATAATGCTCTGGAAGTATCAGTTATTTTCCAAAATCCAACAAAATTCAGAAAGAATGTTAGAAACTAAAATAATTCTTTGTTTCTATAAAATATATTACATACAAGATATTGTGTACATTTTGATTACTACAGGAGAGAACAGAATGCTGATAAAGGAGCATAAATTTTCCTTGGGGGTTTGGACAACTCTAATGAGAGTAAAGAAATTAGAGCTCTGAAGTCAAAGAAAGAAAATTAAAAGGCATTCTTGGTGAAGTTTACAAAATGATGTAAAACACTGCTGGAACTGGCATTTGTTCAGAATTTCCCAGTATGTTAAAGGTAATGGCTAACACTTGTGGCTTGAGAGAAATGTATTTAGAAAAAAATTATTATATTTACCCTATTGAGACATATGTTACCGATTGACTTTACAGCAATATCACAAGAGATGAAAAGAGTTGAAAGTATAAGCTTAAAAGAGGCTGAAATTAGTTTTGAGTTGTTTTCACACCCTTCTGCAAATGGTCCTGTGCTTTCACGGTCAGAGATGGAATCTTGTATCCAGTGGATCTGAATTTCTCATGTTCTTGGGTTCAGGTTCACTGTAGAGATGTTCGTGGTGATTTAGGCAAACAAATAACATAAATTTAATTCTATCTATCTATCTATATATTCAGTTATAAACATATCAGGAGTACAACTGGAATGGAGTCTCTGAGTAGTAGTACAAATGGCTAAAAGTTTGACTACTAGTTGAAAGTTTGGTGGTTTAAACCCACCCAGAGGCCCTTTGGAAGAAAAGTTGGTGGTTTGCCTTGAAAACCTCATGGAGTCCCATTCTACTGTGCACAAGAGTTTGCTGTGAATCACAGTTGACTTACTAGCAACCACATTTGTAGTAAAATAATGTATTCCTTTAGAATATTGTCCTTTTGCTTGATAGTCACATTTTCACATGAATTAGATTCAGATTATATAAATTTGCATAAAATTTCATTTCAGAAGTGAGAGAATGCTTTTTATTAATTTTTGTAAAGATAAAGTAAATACATACTGATTAAAATCTGGTTAAATACTATTCAGTGTGCTTTCATAGGGCCCTAAAATCAACGTGAAATTTCAGACACACATGTATTGAGTTTACAGTTGCCCACTAATTTAAATTTATTTTGTAACGATGTGTCCTTTTTATGTATAAATCCATTAATTTGAATTAACCAGTAGAGGCCGGTTATTTGGTACTTCATAAAAAATGCATATTTCACATAATCAATAAATCTTTTATTTTATCATGGCTTTTCTTACAGGAATACAGAAACAGTAAATTCTGATTCTGGCAATTCACGGGTTGAAGTCAGTTGAATGCTGGTTTGATTGTGTTTATCTTTGGTCACAGTGTTTTATCCCTTTCTCTCCAACAAAATGAGAGATTTGAAGGTTTTTCTTTACTTCGGCAGTGTCAACTCAAAGAAAAGGAGGAAATCATAGGTTTTGGATTGGGCTCACATTTCCTGTGATGTTACCATTATTTTCCAGATTCAAAACTAAAACATCATCTTACTTTATTTAGGTGATCTTTTTGAATTTCCATTACTTAATGGTGATTTTTTTTTTTTTTTTTTTAAATTGATTTCAAGGCCTTGTTTCTTATATTCTTGTATGAGCAGAAAGAATCCAGTTTGGTCTTTGTAAGGAGTAAAAGACTGGGAAGGATAGGAAGGAAGTGTGTGTTGTATAGCAGTGTTTCGAGTTGGTAGTTTTTGCTTTTGTTTACTGTGTTTCACATTCAGTCCGAATGTTCCTATCTCTAACAAGCTTTGGAGAAACACCTTTGTCCCCAGAGCTGGCCTCCAGGAAGGCCTGGATCTTTACAAGCCTGGAGAAATGGGTACTGGCCGTCATCCATAGGAAAACAGTGCAAGTTTACAGAACTCCTGCTGATTTCCTTGAAAGTCCTCTTTCCTCATGCACTGCAGTTGAGCCATTTGAAGTCTCTAGGGAGAGACACTAAGCAGAAAGATTTCTGAGGTATCTATTCATCTTTCTCAGTCAGACAGTTCATGAGTTTTGAAGGAAATGCCTGATCTTTTAAGGAAGGGTGGTTTGCCATATTCTCCACCCTTATAATTTGGAGTCAGTGAAATGTGAACTTATTATTGGATTTGTGAAAAAGGATGGTGACTGAGGATTCACAGTAGATTTGTGACCCATGGTCTCACATTAGTTGCAGTGAGCCAGAACTCTCGCTTGTTGGACTTTCTTGTGGTTATATGATGTGGTTGATTGGTCAAGTAGGAGTAAACGTTGTTTTTTGGTTTTAATTCTGATTTATATCATATTTCTATAATTAACTTACCCTTAGAGACAAAGAACTGTATTAGTTTTTTTTTAATTGTGATTAAGTGAAGGCACACAATCCAAATGAATTTTGCATGCCCATCTATGTGCAGCTCCTTCTGCTCTTCTTGCCCAGTGACAGCACACTCCTCCTTTTCCTTTTGCACGTGTTGTAGCCTCCTAACAGTCTCCTGTGCCCTCCTTTCCACCCTCCTCTCTCCCGTATAGAAAGACACCACTAGGACAGCATCCTCTAAGTGAATAGACCGTAAAGTACACACATCATAGGATCACATTGTCTCCCCAAGTCCCATCCATTTTTGTCCGAAGAGTTGACCTCCGTAGTGTTTTCTAAACAGGGGCAGCAGTAGGTCTGGGGGCCATGTTCCCAGGGGAACCGCCAGGCCTTCCGACCATCAGTTGCAGTCTTTTATTGGAGTTCTTGAGCTGCACTCCTTTTCTTCTCATGTTGCCATGAGGACTCAACATTGTGTGCTCCATCACGGCTGTCTTCGGTGGTGGCTGGGCACCATCTGGTTCTTCTGGTCATGTGTTGATACAGTCTCCCATTCACCTGGGTTATTCTGTTTCCTGAACTCTTTTTCCCTCATGTCTTTGTTGCTCTCAGTGATCATCTGTTCTTGATGAATTGGGACCATTTGGTATACTTCAGATGGCAGCTTGCTAGCTTTTAATACCCCAGACCTAACTCACCAATATGGGGTGCAGAAGACTCTCTTAGCAATAGGCTAGTTGTGCTAATTGGCCTCCATGTCCCCTGAGAGCATGGTCTTCAGACCCCGCCCCTACTACTCTATCCTCGCAATATTGGGTTGAGATTAGAAGAGCTTTCAGTTTATGGTGAAGTCCAGTTAAGTTGATCTACTTTCTACTGTGTGCTATCACTACTTTCACCAAATTTCTATCAACGGTCTAATCGATGACCAACACTCTCCCTCCCACCTCACACTTGTAGCCATCAAAGAGTCTTTTCTTCTGTACATAAGTCTATTTTAAGTCCTTATAGTAGGAGTCTCATACAATATTTGTCCTTGTGCCGCTGACTGGTTTCACTCTGCCTAATGTCTTCCAGTTGAAACCAGGTTATGAGATGTGTCTTAAAACCATCATTATTTTTTATCATTGCGTAGTGTTCCACTGGTATCAGGTTGATATTATTTTGATTTTATAATTACATACAGAAGTGCTATCCTGTGTGTAACTGTGATCATATTAAAGGCAATTGAAATATTCTGGAAGCATTTGATTATCCAGTGCAATGATTTTTAAACTGTGATATGAAGAAACTTTATCTCTTGATAGGCATCTGAGTTGATTCCATCTTTTTGCTGTTGTGGACTGTGCCACAATAAACATTTGTGTGCATGTATCTGTTCTTGTGACAGCCTTTTTTCCTGTGGAATATATTCCAAGCAGTGGGATTACTGAATCCAATGGTATATCTAGTTCCAGCTTTCTAAGGAAGCACCAAATTGGTTTCCAAAGAGGTTTTTCCTGGTCGTAAACTGTGACAGAAGCCCTGGTGATTCAGTGGTTAACCACTTGGCTACTGTCTTAGTCATCTAGCACTGCCCTAACAGAAATACCACAAGTGAATGGCAAACAAAGAAAAATGTATTCTTCATAGCTCAGTGGGCTACATGTCCAAATAAAGGTTGTCTCCTGCAGGAGAAAGCTTTCCTTCTTTGTTGGCTTTGGAGGATGGTCCTTGTTTTGCATGCATCTTTGGTCAGGGAGCATCTTGATACAGGTACCACGGGTCTGAAGGATGCTCTCTACTGCTGATGCTGCTTTCTTGATGGTATGAGGTTCCCAACTCTGCTTGCTTCCCTTTCCTTTTATCTCCTATAGAATAAAAGGGTAAAAGGTGGTACAAGCCACAGTCTGGGGAAATTCCCTTTACACTGGAGCAGGGAGGTGACCTTAGGAAAGGTGTTACAGTCCCACCTTAATTTTCTTTAATATAATCCAGTCTATTAACCACAGGCTAAGATTAGGATTTACAGCATAGGAAAATCACAAAATGGAGAGCAGTCACACAACACTGGGAATCATGGCCCAGCCAAGCTGCTACGTACATTTCTGGAGGACACAATTCAATCCATGACAGCTCCTGACCAAAAGGCTGGCAGTTGAATCCACCATTCTGTTCTTGTAAACCTTATAGGACAGTTCTCCTTTGTCCAGTAGGGTCATTATGAACAGAATCAACTTTTCAGCAGTGTTTTTTTTTTTTTTTTTTCCTGTTAAATCTGTGGCAAGCCTTCCATATCCAGAATTCTTCTTACCATGAGACATTCTTCATCTAGAAGAGAATGAATTCTTCAGAATTCTTCAAAATTTCCTATTTCCTACAAAAGTTCTACTTGCTACTATCACCTTGATTCTGAGTCATAACAAGACCATGCACAGCAGAGTAGAAATGCCCCCTTGTGTTTCCAAGTCTGTAATATCTAGGGAAGAAGACTGTCACATCTTTCTCCCACAAAGCAACTGGTGATTTCGAGTTGACAGCCTTTAGCTTGGTGGCCCAGTGCTTAAACACTTTACCACAAGGGCTCTATAAAAGTATTGGACTCCCCTCCTCAGTCTAGGATAACTGGTTTTTTGGGTCATAAACTTGGATACAACAGTTCATTTCAGAATGATAGGCACTTCCTATGGAAGCATTTTAAATGGAAATTCAACAAACTATGGATATATTATGCTTAAAATTTTTCTGTAAGGGAGTTTAGGTGGTATCAGGTTGATATTATTTTGATTTTATAGTTACCAACAGAAGTGCCATCCTGTGTGTAACTGTGATTATATTAAAGACAATTGAAATATTCTGGAAGCATTTGATTATCCAGTGCAATGATTTTTAAACTGTGACATGAAGAAACTTCAAAGGCTGGGGCAAACTTGATCACCAGTACTTCTTTCTCTCTATCACTGTCACAGCAGGCCCAAGTTTAACCATTTTGAATGATTCCTTCCACCTAGCATTTATTTTTAATAACTCATTTTTATGACTGAAAAAAATTTGAACAGAATAAGTAATCACTACCTGTTGCATGTGAAAGTGTGCCAGCACTCAAGTTACTAACAAATTTGGGAAAACAGAGGATGCCATGAGTACCTTTTATTTGATCATTTATCTTTTAAATAAAGATTTCTTTTTCTATTTTTATTTTTTACACCTGTAAGTCAGTGTTTTCTAGTATTCTATTTTTGCACATTACAGTTAGAATATTTTCAAAATATGGTTTGTGTCCCTTATTTCATTTTTTTTTTCCCCCCGAGATTGTTTTCTTATCTGAGTAACTAAAGGTAGAGGGACTTTCCTCTCTGACTGCTACAGGTCTTCTCCTTTTCATGGACGATGCATTTAAGTTGCCATTTGCTGAAATAAAACAGAGACTTCTCCATGGTTTTCAAACACAATGCAACCTTGACACTGAAGGAAGAAAGCTAGCATTAACTTTGTAAAACCATATGACTAAATTAAGTTATATAAAAAAGTATTAGCAGAATGATTCATTTACATATTGCCTTGTCTCCAGCAGAGTGCTTGTACATAATAGGCACTTGATGAATGTGTTTTTAATTCATAATTAGCCTTCTTCTGTATGGTAGTGTTAAAAAATAATTCCACTCTAATTTGAAGATGTTTACACATCCTTCTGAAAATGTAGCAAGTTGTACATTTTAGAAGACACAAAGGGAACCTTCTTAGCAACTAATAAAGGTTTTTAATGATCCAGACCAGACCTTATATTTCAAGAAATATTCAGTTCTATGGGGAATTTCACATTCACTCAGAATGCCTTCTTTTTTCAAGAAGTTTTACAGTATTTTGAAAATAAAAACATCTGTTTAGTAATGATAGTCTATAGAAGTTTCACCAAAACATGACTTCATTACAATGAAACTATCCAATGCCTGTCACGCATAATCTCAAATTCTGTCCACCGTTGACTTGTCCATTTTTATGTTGTTTGAGAGTGTGATGTAAATTAGCATTTTCATTATTTTCTCTTTAGTTTGAAATTGTTTTATGCCTCAAAGTGGAATTGGCTCAGAAGCGAGATAAGTGTGTCTTAAAGCAAATCTTTTTCTTAATACATTTGTTATACTTTTCAGTCTGTTAGTCAGTCTAAGACTTGATTTATCTGTAAAACAAATTAGTACTTGCCTTAAAAAAAATAAAGACTGCTGTGACAGGATTGCTAGGAGGCGAAATCAACTGAACACATAACAGAGCTTATGGTTACATAGTGTCTTAGTCATCTAGTGCTGCTTTAACAGAACTATCACAAGTGGATGGCTTTAAAAATAAAAATTTTGTTCTGTCACAGTGCAGGAGGCTGCAAGTCCAAATTCATGGAATCAGCTCCCAGGGAAGGCTTTCTTTTGGCTCTGGAAGAAGGTCCTTGTGGTCAGTCTTCACAGGACTGGTAGTTTCTGAGGTGCAGGGATGTGCTCTGCTTTTTGGCACATTTTCTTAGTAGTCCCCAACTCTCTCTGCTAGCTTCTTTCTTCTATATCTATAGAGACCACCTCAAGACACAATATAATCGTACATATAGAGTCTTACCACGCCAACCTGCCTGTCCTCCCTCATTAACATTATAGAGGCAGGATTTACAACGTATGGGAACATCACACAATACTGGGAATCATGGCCTAGCCAAATGGCTACACATAGTTTTTAAGGACACAATTCAATCCATGACACGTGGACTTGGAGAGACTGTAGACCAAGTATCTCTATCTCTGTGTCTCCTTGTTTCTATTTCTGTCTCACAAGGTAGAAGTTTTCAGTGCTGGTATTTCTTTATAAATGACATCTGTAGCTTTTAAATTGCGCCTTACATATAAACATTCTTATTAAAGTGAATGTTTGCTACATTTTAATCTCAGAATATATTACTTAACAACTAAAAAATTCCAGTAGAAGACTTAGTGAATATGCTTTGGTCAGTCTGTGGTGTTTGACAATTTGCAAAGCCATAATCATCGGACTGACCCAGATGTCTCAGAAATGTCATGGAATTGATCATCTTTTGGAATCGATTTGATTTTAATCATCTTAAGAAGATACTCTGTTTTAATCATAATAACAAGGAGATTGATTTTGTTATTCAGAACTTTTAGTAAAATTCAAAAGATGGAAAAAGTAAATACTGACAGCATGCTATTTACAGACACAGAAATTGATACATATTTGAAAGGTAAAGGTGGGAAATGATTGCATTTCAAAATGTGTTAGAAAACAATATATTCCACTATAACTAAGATCATTTTATATGACTTTGCCATAGGGTTTCCATAGGTTGTAAATGGGCAAATAATTATCATCTGCTCTAATTAGTTCATCTTAAATCTAACGGGAAACTTTTATTTATGAAAGACTTTTTATTAACAAATATTTTTATGTATAATACTTAGCATATATTTATTTCCTTTTGGATATAACTTTTGATTCAAATCTGCAGAAATAACCAAGATACTTTGCGGTTACACATACCTTGTGAGACAGAAATAGAAACGTGGAGACACAGAGATACAGATACAGAGATAGAGATACTTGGTCTGTAGTCTCTCTCTACATAAACTTGTTGCTCTTACTTTGATAGCCTGTTAAGAGATTGTAATTATTCTCTGCTGAATAAATATTGACCAAATTCTCACTCCCTTTTCATACTTAAAGTATAATAAAAGTGCATGCTAGGTAAGAAATGAGTTCCAAGCAAGTATAAACAGTTGTCCCTTCTCAAATCCCAGAAGCTAGTTCAAAGAAAGAAATTAAACCTGAACTGTAATGTCCACAGATGCAGCTGTGAAATTACTGCCAAGTCTCACATCCTCACACTGGAAAAATATGTGAGGATAGAAGACTGAAAGCAAGACGGATAGGTGGAAGAATAGGTTTTAATGAAAGGATTTGGCTACAAAAGTTGGCCTAAAAGCAAAACCAAAACCCCAAAGAAAACCGCTGCCGTTGAGTAGATTCTGACTTAGCAATTCTATAGGTTTGCGTAGAACTGCTGCACAGAGTTTCCAAGAGGCACCTGGCACATCTGAGCTGCTAGCGTTTTGGGTGGCAGACATAGCACTCAACCACTATGCCACTGGAGTTTCTGGGCTAGTAAGGAAAGAAACTTAAAGTTCGGTTTTTACCTTTGACAGAGTTTTGGATCAAGCATGGTGTCCTAAAGGAACTACTCAGTAGGGTTTCTTAGACAATCAGGATTTTAGGATTTAATAGTGTGGGGGAAAGTCAGATCAGTTTAACTTCAACTATAAATTCATGTCATGACAACCTTTCTTGTATTATCAACAGCTGAGGTTTTGATCTATCTAGTTTTAGAGGATCCTCATATGGTATATGTTGGGTCAGAGTTAAAGACCATTTTAATGAGATACTAATTTCCAATCAAATGGTTCATAGATACATTTACTAACTATCTCTAATCTTAAGGGTGAAACCTGGGTAGTTTGAACATTTAAGAGTCTTGGCTGCTGACTGAAAGGTTGGAGGTTCGAATACAGCCAGAGATGCCTTAGAAGAAAGGTCTAAAGGTCTACTTCCTAAAAATCAGCCATTGAAAACCTCATGGAGCACAGTTCTATGCCATACCTGGAGGAGACATGAGTCAAAGTTGACAGCAATTGGATTATGGGACTAGTCTAATCCTACAACACATTTAGTTCTCTACAATGAAGTGATTTAGTTAGCTGGCATTAACAGAAAAATTAGTGGATACCTTCAGTAAATTGTAAACCCTGGTGGCATGGTGAAGTGCAATGGCTGCTTAGCGGTAGGTCGGCAATTCGAACCCAACAGGTGCTCCTTGGAGACTTAATGAGGCAGTACTACTCTGTCCTATAGACTTGTTATGAATCAGAACAGACACAGCAGCAACAGGTATGTTTTTTTTTTTTTTCAGTAAAGTGATATCCTTCACATATTTTAATATAACAAAATATAACAAAAATTCCGTTGATGTGTCTTAATTACAGAATGCAATGCAGACATGAAATCAAATCCATTCGGGTAACTGAAAAGCAAAATGTGTTCCTGGGGTTGAGGTGATACGATGGAAAAAACGTCACGGACTTGTTTTGAATTTCAGTCCTTCTTTTACCAGTTTATGTTCTTCATCAGGTTCTTTAATTTAGGTCACCTTCGAGTTTCTTATCCATGAATGGGGAGAATACCTATGTTTAGGTTTTTTAAATTACATTAATAAGGTAAGAAATTACTGTACATGTAAGAATGTATTTTATGGCATAGATGAAATATCTCGTATCTGCTTGTCTTGTTTCTCAGGTTACAGAGGTGTAGCTTAAATCATTCTCTACTAATTAATGGTGGATTAATTAATGGTGAGTAGTAAGATATTTTTGTTGAAGATAAAAAAGTCTGAAAACACTTGTGACAGATAAGCGCTGATGATGAAAATGAGTGCTAGAATTTTTTAATGGATCAGCTTACTGTAGTGTTATTGAAAATCTACCTAACACTGATAAATAGAAATACATAGAGCTCTTCATCTCCCCAGATAATATTTGTGTTAGAGGGATTTCTCTATCACAGCTGCATCCCCTGATTGACATAATAACATCCCATGAGTAGCAGCCCTGCTGTTTGGATCATGTTTTGTTTTCTGTCAGCAGTGTATCACAAGTATTTTCCTCAGTGGGCTAAATAGACCCTGAGTGGGAGGCCGATAAAAGCAGCCTCCTCCTCATGCATCACTCTGAATGATTTCAAAGAGAAAAGAAACAGCTGTGACAGTGTTCACACGAGCCACTCAGGGTGGCCTTATCTTTGTAGTATAACAATAATAGTACACTGTGGCCTGCATTCCTCAGCCCAGCTCAAGAGGAGCAAAGTCGCCTAATAGCCATCCTTTTTTTTTTCCTTGACATTTCTTAAAGTTGGATCTGTGATAAAGGGAATGACATCTTTACCTCCCTGGGTCATTTATCTTCAAAGGAAACAGAAAGTACTGTTCTTTATAGATTTATTACATGTCTGAATCAATATTTATTTTATACAGATACTTGAACTAATATGTAGCAGATTGGTATTTACATAAGCATTCTAAAGTGCTTTATTATTTGAACAGTTAAAGAAATGTGGTAATAAATCTACATATGCAGAGGATCTTCTGCGTAATGCACAGACTGTTCTGAAATTGTAGGTATGCGTTTTACTTGTTTTGTTTGGACCTTTTTATAGGCCACAAGCTACATTTATGTATTTCAAGGTATCCTATGTGGGAGTTATTTTCAAAAGTGACTGTATAATACATGAACTAAGATCAGATAACATGAGTAGAGTGTATAACTTAGCCTAATACAATGCACCCATATGAATATCATCACCAATATATAGCAGACAGGATATTGCTTTAATTCTCCAGCAGTTCTATCTATGTCAAACTTGCAGGAGTCTAAAAAATAGGAAAATTAAATCTCTGAGGTTGTGACTCTTCTATGTCTTGGGGTTTCTTCTAGTTTCTAATCTCACTGTAGCAGTGTCCCCAACACCTCCCAGCACCTGCTTCCATAGGAAACACATAGCAGTCATACTGCATGAATAAAATACAAAGTGCCTCTGCTGTTTTATGTAAAATGTAGTAGCAGAAAATATTCAAGTGAATTAAATAATAGACCATCTGTTTACTGAACTGTAAAATTACATGTTTCTGAGTTCCTGAAGTTAAAAAAAGGGGTGGGGGGATTAAAACCTCTCAGGAGTTACAAAAGATAATTCAGTGAGTGTTATTTCCGTATTTCTTCTGAATAACACTCTTGAATTCAGATTTTATGATAATTTGTACATATACATTTCTTGATCTATCATGTATATTGCCATTTGCCTACTTAAACTGAAACAGACTTTTCCTATAGAGCAAAACAGATGGGTAAAACAAGATTTGGGCAAAATTTATACTTAACTGACAATTTTCAACCTTTTCAATAATGATAATGAAACAAAGGAATTAAATGGAATTTTACTAGAAATGATTTAACTAGAAGTTAATTAAATGATATGTATGTACAAATCTAACTTTGTTTTAAAACACTGGATTTTTTTTTTTCCACGTGAAATCACAGAAGATATGTTATGACCCACTCATATGGGTTTTCTCCCTTACACTAATACATTAAGGAGAAACAAAATATTTTTATCTTCTCATTGCAGCTCCAACTTCAAGTCTAAAGCATAAATTGTTGACCACTGCTGGCATGTGCCTACGAATAAGTTTGAATTGAGGATTTATACAAAGGGCTCAGCTCTTCCTCCTAGGGGGTTGTCACTTACCGCAGGTGTTCTTATTCCTTGTGGTGAACAACCTTGGAGAAGCTCTTGAAGTTGTTTGTCAGGTTCCACAGACTAATGAAGTAATGAGGCCGCAGATTCCTTTCCCTTGACTTATGGAGGGAATAGCAAGCTGCTTCATATAGCTGCAGGATCATTTCCTTCTTCCCTTGGGCTTTAGTTTCTTCTGTTGTTATTTGACGTTTCCATACATAAATCCAACTAGAGTTCTTTTAGTAACTAGCCAAGGTGTAGGGCAGCCTACTGTTATTATGAGTGGATGTTCAGGAAAAAAAAGAAAATGAAACTGCAGTTAGTTGATGCTAGCTTTTTCTTTCTTTAAATGAACTATGCTTAAAGTTAAGTCTCTATGTTTGTGACAGTTGAGACTTATTATTAAAAACGAATGGCCTGTTACATTGTGAGATGTATCATTTTCTGTTACCATGGATGTCCACTTTGTCTGTATTTTGTGAGGGTTTGGCATGAGGTTTTGGGCTTGAGAAGCCAACATTTTATCTGTTATAAAAGCAAGCAACTGGAAGTAGAAAGTAAGGCCGCTCATGACACTGTGTTCTCAGCATGCTCATCTAAGATTTTTATTATACAGACTTGTTTGCTGTGCAAAACATGAGTAACTACTTTACTATTGGTTTATTTAGAAAGTAATTTATTGTTCATGAGTAATGATTGCTGTTGTTGCCTTGTCCTTACTGATTTTTTTGTGATCAGACTTAGAAATGAAATGCTCAACAAATAATAGAAGCAGCGGCACGAAACGTTTATACAGCATTGGCCACATTCTGTTCTAGCGTGTTGACGGGTACTAGTGCATTTAATCACTGGTTTCAGTTTCTCAGTGAGGAAACTGAGTTATAGATAAAACTCATTGCTGTTGAGTATGCTGTTGCATAGTGACCCTCTAGGGCAGAGTAGAACTGTCCCATAGAGTTTCCAAGGAACACCTAGTAGATTCAAAATGCTGATGTTTGGGTTAGCAGCCATAGCACTAAAGCACTATGCCACTAGGATTCCTGAGTTATAGATACCCACTGCCACTGAGTTATAGATAGATAGCATTAATTCATCTACGGGATTGAGGCCTAATGTGCAAAATCTGTTACTCCAGTGAATTATGCTATTTGGTATGTATACTTGATTGTGAAGGGTGTTATTGGTTTCCTAATAAGTGAATCAGGAGTCTCCGAGAGGTACAAATGGATAAACACTGGACTGCTGGCTGAAAGGTTCGTGGTGCAAATGCACCCAGAGGTTTTTCAAGGGGCAAGCATGGGAATATGCTTCTGAAAGGTCAGAGCTTTGAAAACCGTATGGAGCAGTTCTGCTCTGCATATGTAGATCACCATGAGTTGAAATGGACTCCATGACAACTAACAGCAACAATGTTAGCTGAATTATCTGTTTTAGACCACTAAGCTTGCAACACATACGAAAAACCGATTTATCCCTAAAGTGGACTGGATTATACAGGGGATGATTTAAGATAAATACCAAATACGAACAATCTGCTGTCACATACTATCCCTTATAAAGCCACCTATTTCACTTGATTATTGTTGCTCCTAGTGTTACTCCCTCAAGGGGTCCCTGTTATTAAATCATTATTTCTTTACATAATAAACCAATTCAGAAACTATTGAATCAAAACCCAAATAGCTTCCTGTGAAGACACACACTGTCCTCAAGGAGTTCATAGTCTAGTGGCAGGGTGGGGCTGAGAAGCTGAGGGATAATGACAATGCACTTATACTGCGTGCCCCGAGCAACACTGTGTACATGCTGAATCACCGTCCCTCTCTCGACTATACTGACAAACTCAGTGTGCCTTTAGGGAGGGGTGTGCGTGGGAGACTTCCTATGGAAAGCATAGCCATCTTCATTGACATTTTGACTTACTAACATAAAGATTATAAATACATGCAATATGATTTGGTTAATTATACAAACTCTAGGTTATATAGACAGGTACACACTAATATTTATTGTTTCAACTACTTTTTAGTAAGGTCAGTCTCAAATTGCTAGCTAGAGAATTACTGTCTCCTTTTAGGTTCGCCAAGAGTTGGATCCAACTCGACGGCCCTTGGCTTGGCTTTTTTTCCCTACAGGGCAAAGTTCAATTCAGTTAACTAAAATGAATATGAATTAGATCTCAAACTTATGAGGGAGTTGGAGGGAATTCAGACAGTTAAACACTGTGTGATCTTTGAGACTTCAGTTTATTATTAGCTAAACAATTTGCATATAAGAAAGGGTTGAATATGATATGTATTACTACAGCAGTATAACAGTGCAGTGGGCCTACAAGGAAAGAGATCCATTAAACTGTGGTTATTCGGATGGCTTTTGATAGTTAACTAAGAATAATGCAGTTTCAGCAGTTAGAGTTGGAGTAGAGGACTGAGTGCTCAACAGATGGATTTGGAGACTATAAGATAGTTGTCTTTGTTTCAAGCCTAGTGTGGTTTACTCAAGGTAATGATGAGAAGTGATCTAACAACTGTTTATTCAAAACCCGCTACGTGAACAAGGGACTGTGATAGGTGATATGAAAAGACATGAACTCTTGCCCTAATGGTGAGGGCAGGTATCTGAAAAATTGTTTTTAAAATTGTGATTCTTGCAAATTTTCGAGTATTATAAACCTTAAAAGCCAATGTGTTGGTAGCAGAGGATCTGACAAAAGATAGTGCTGCTTGATCTACATTTTGCATAGGTAGGTAAATATATATAGATATTAAACATGTAACATATATACATGTAACATATATGTAGTATGTATTCTCCTTCCTAAAGGCATGTAAGTTTTATATGTTTGTATGTAAATATAAATATATATGTATGTATTTTCTAACTTTTCTTTTTGAAGAGTTCCAGAAAGTAGAATAGTAGAGATATGATTGAGAGTCAAGACCATCCACAAAGAAAAGTGATCATCATCTCACTTCACCTGTTAATTGTTACTGAGCGTCTGTCATGAGTTCCAATGGTTTACTCTCATAAGTAGATGCCAGCATCGCTGGGGTAGATTTCATACACGTAGTGGGAGAAAAGGCTGTTGGGTGAAATTGAACTTTAGTGCTTTGGGTTGATTGTTGACTTGCCTTTTTGTTTTTTAGTTTTACATTCTATCATTTTCCTGACTGACCACAGGTAGATTGAGGATCAGACCTTCTCAGTGCAGTTATACCCTGTTGCTGTTAGATGCTTTTCTTACCCTCAGTGGTCTTGGTTGTAGCATCTCTCTCCAAATTTATGACCTGGTGATAATAATATATAACATTTGTCCATTGTGACTTCATTATAATAATGTCGCTATTAACAGCGT
This sequence comes from Heterohyrax brucei, assembly GCA_028571685.1. Taxonomy (NCBI): domain Eukaryota; kingdom Metazoa; phylum Chordata; class Mammalia; order Hyracoidea; family Procaviidae; genus Heterohyrax; species Heterohyrax brucei. Next base: position 54,906,243 of record CM053143.1, on the reverse strand, counting down.
GATTAATTTTTGTGTGTATTTTTGTTTTCTCAATGTAAGTGTAGGTTATGTATTTTCCTTTTAAGAGGAAAAGAGGTTATAAACTCCTTGATCGTGAGGCTCATAACCAATTCAGCATGATTTTCTGAGAACTTAGCCAGGTGTTGGGTACACACTGAAAAATATTTGTTAAAAGAACAAGTGCGCGTATCGTTATGGCAAGAGGTAAGAGTGCTTTATGAAGTTTGGAGATATGATATTTAAAATACAAGTGATCTTCCTTTGATAAGAGGATAATGATAGAATAAAGTTTCCTAGAATATGCAAGTTCCTGATAGGGGAAACTTTCACTTTAGGAGCTGTTTTAAAGATGTGCAGATTTGCTTTTTGGTTATTCTTATGTGTTGAATCCTCTAGAGATTTACGAGTGAAATAACACAAGTCGCTATTGAGAACAGTGAATGTATTCAACTGTGCATTTGTCTTCATTATTCAAAACCCTATGTGAATGGATTGCAGCTATTATGATTATGCCAAAAGGAAAATAATTTATTTTTTAGCTGAACATCAGGTGGATTGCATATATAAAAGTTGTGAAACTCTCTTGATCATTTGGAAAATTTTTTTCAATTAAGCAAAAAGAAATTTCTCCTTTAGTTAAGAAAAAATAAATAAATGAGACTGAAATTATGAGATCAAATTTCACAGAGTGAAAAAAGCTCCACAAGACACTATGTATGTATGTGCACATCTGTGTGCCTTCTGATAGACAGATTGGCAGCTATAAATACAAAGCTGAAAAAAAAGTGTAAGTTACATTCAGTCATGTTCTCTGCTATAATAAAGCAATATATTGATAGAATAAGGTATTTATATATAGGAGTCCCTGGGTAACACAAATGGTTAAGTGCTTGACTACTAGCCAAAAAGTTGGCTGTTCAAACCCACCCAGTAGCTTCCTGGAAGGTTGGCCTTGGTATGTGCTTCCACAGGGCCACAGCCTTGAAGGTCCCGTGGAGCAGCTCTACTCTGCACATGTGGGGTCACCAGGAATCAGACATAACTCGATGGCAACTGGCGAACTATAGTGTATCTATCAGTCTCTCAGTCGATCTCTCAGTCTGTCAATCTATGTACTTTCTTAGCTTGAGGGAATAAAATGGAATAAATGCTAATTTTGTAATATTCATATTCAATTATTACTACTTTTGTTTTCCTGCTTGCTTTAAGAAAGCACTGAGTGTAGGATCCCAAAATTAAATTACAGTTTTAAAATAAACATATCACTTTACCTGATTAAATTGTCATATTCTAATTATTCAATTCTAAAGCAAAATTTCTGGTTTTTAAAACGTGGTTTGTTCTGAGAAATTTATAGGTTCTGAACTATTACTGATATTTACCCTTTATTTCATTGTCACTGTTTAATTAGCCAAATGGTACACATGGTGATGAACTTGGCAGCTAACTGAAAGGATGGATGGAGGTTTGAATCCACCCAGAGATGCCTTGGAAGAAAGGTCTGATGATTTCCATCTGAAAAAATCAGCCACTGGAAACCCTGTGGAGCACAGTTCTACTCTGACACATGGAGTCATCATGAGGGAGCACTGACTCGATGGCAACTGGTTTTATTTCTAAAAGTGTGTGCTTCGTATTTGGTGTATATGTTTACGTACTGAGTCACCACCACTGCCACTTACCACTGAGCTGATTCAGGATCCTCATAACCCCATATGTGTCACACTAGAACTGTGCTCCAGAGGGTTTTTTAGAAGTAGATCTTCAAGCCTTTCTTCTGAGGTGCCTCTGGGCAAACGCAGGCCTTCAGTCTTTCAGTAAGCAGCAGAATGCTAACACATGAACCTTTGCCTCACCCAGGTACTTCTATATATTGGTAGATCTTGAAAATTTTTGACCGAAGCTACGCATTCCACAAATAGTCATTTAGAATCTCTTCTGTGTGTTAAGTTCACTACCTGCTCCTTGGAAAATCTATGGGGTCATTCTCCTCTGTTCTGTGGGCTCACTATGAGTTAGAACACAACAGCACCTAGCAACAACATGTCTTAAGTGTAGGAGCCCTGTTGACACAGTGGTTAAGTGTTTGGATGCTAACCCCAAAAGCTGGAAGTTCAAACTCACCAGGCACTTCATGGGAGAAAGATAAGGCAGGCTACTTTTGTAAAGATTGCAAAAATGATTGGAAACCCTGTAGGGCAGTTTTGCTCTGTCCTGTAGAATCACTATGAGTTTGAATCAACTTGATGGCAAAGTTTTTTTTTTTTTTCCTGTTTGGCGGGTGTTGTGGGAAACTCTGGTGGCATAGTGATTAAGTGCTATGTCTGCTAACCAAAAAGTTTGCAGTGCAAATTCTCCAGGAGCTCCTTAGAAACTGTGTAGCAGTTCTACTTGTCCGAGGCACTATAGGAATCAACTCAGTAGCAGTGACTTTTGGTAAGCATTGTGACTCTAAATGTTGGAGACCCTCACAGTACAAGGAAATAGTTGTTAGCGGTCTTTCTTGAAATTTGATTGTTCTCACTACTTCCTAGAATATTCTCATTCTCTCTCTACCATCTATGTCTCAATGTGTCTTCCCTCTATACAGTCTATTTTTAGCAGTCCCACAGCTTCAACTGTCACATGTATTTTGATGACTCTATTCTTTGGTTTCACATTTGGACTAGCTAGAAATTTCCACCTAGCACATTAAGCTCCCAGCATACTTCAGTTCCCCTTGTGTTGATAAAAAGTTACAAACAAAGCCATTATAATGACTATATGACAGGCAAAAAAAAAGAGTATTTGCTTGCAGACAGCCATCCAACTGTGTGGCTAGTTGCCTCCATAAACCACGGCTTCCTTTGCCATGAGACCAGAAGAGCTGAACAGTGCCCAGCTAAGTGCTATGTCTGCTGACCAAAAGATAGGTAGTTCAGATCCTTCAGGTGCTCTTTGGAAACTCTGTGGGGCAGTTCTACTCTGGCCTGCGGTGTTGCTAAGTCAGAATCAACTCAACAGCAGTGAGTTGGTTTTTTGTTGGTACCATTACTGAACATTTTGATGAAAGATTTTGCGAAAGAACATTCATCAGAAGAGGGTAAATGCAAAATGCAATTTCTAATTATCGTGGACTTTCTGGAGCCATTAAGGCTAGAAGAACCCCAAAACTATTGTACTGAGATAATCATGAAAATTAAAACTGAACCTATCTCGTGAAGTCTTCTTAAAACCAAATAATAATTTGTCTAAATAAGTAAAGAGTATCAGCCTTGAAAATTGTGCCCTTTTCAGAACCGTCTATATGGGATCAAAGTGACAATTGCAACTGGAAAGATAGGGATGTCAGACAGCAGTGAGTTTATGTTAATGTGGGAGGAATGACTCAGAAACTGAGTACGAGAATGGCTGTACAACTTGAAGAATGTAATCAGTGTTGCCAAATTGCACATGTAGAAACAGTTGAATTGGTTGCATATTTTACTGTGTATATTCTCAACAATAACAATAAAATAAATTCAGTATATATATTAGAAGAGAACCTAACCTAGGCTGTGGGTCACTGAAGACCTCTCTGTGGGAGTGATATTTAAACTGTAACTTGAAGGATCACTTGAATTTAATTAAGCAAGGTTTAGTGGTTAGTCAGCAGTGTTCCAAGTACCAAAAAACAAACAAAAAAAAGTCTCATGGGTAAATGCCCTGAGGCTGGAGAGAGTCAGATCCTGAATAACTTAAAATAGAGGACTTGATTGAGTTAGTTGGCTCAGAGAGTGCTGAAAGGAAAGAATTGGGAGGTGACACAGGAGAATTATTTTATGTCAAATCGTGAAAAGCCCTGGGACTCAGGTTAAGAAGTTTGCTCTCTCTCATGCGAAAGGAAGAGACATTTCATTGGATTATTGATTGTTAAAACGTCTTCTTGCTACATAGAACCAAAGGTGAATGCAAAGGTACCAAATAAGCATTGGGATATTGTGGTCTTAGTAGTTTAGCATAGAGATCAAGAGCCCTTGAATATTAACTGTTGATTGTGAGACTGGAAATAATGCTCATCAATGTGACTTCACAAGCTGGGACTGGCTTTTCTTAGTGATTAACTGAAAGTGAGCGTGTGGAGTATAATGGAAGTGGCAAAGGTGACTGCTAGGTTTCTGTTTCGAAAAACTGAGTAGTGAATTAGGGAATATGATTGGAAGAGTAGCAGTAGCTGTAGCATAATGAATGTCCTTTGGGTCTTGTGAAATGTGAGGTTAATCTGAGACACCCAAAGGAAATAGCCTGCAGACAGCTGGATGTTTGCCTCTGGGGCATATTAGAGTAGTCTAGGTGAAAATTTAATTCTGGAGCTGAGTTCCTGTTTTAGGCTGTGTTCTCTCAAAAAGCAAAACCAGTGAAACATATAAACATCTATAAAAATTTATATCAAGGAAATGGTTCATGCTGTTGTAGGGACTGTGATATCTCAAATCTGTTGGTAAGACTGGAGGCTTCTCTTGATTTACATAGCAGCAGAGGCTGGTGAACCCAAGGTCAGTAGGTCAGAGAACAGGGCTGTTGCTTACAGGCAGCAAATGTTGATGAATCCTAAGATTAGCAGGCAAGACTGCAGGTAAGCTGCTAGCTAAAGTCCCCAGAACAAGAGGTCAGATGAACAGGAGCCAGCTGCAGGCTCCAGAGTGAGCAAAGAGCTCTGAGTCTTGCCAGAATGTCCACTTACATTAGATGCAGACCACATGCTCAAGGCAACTCTTTCAACTCACTGGCTTCTCACAGAAGATCACATCATGGCAGTGATCATGTTATATCATGTTATATCAGATCTCAGCATGGAAGTGACCACAATCAAACCACTGAGACTCATGGCCCAGCCAAGGTGACGTAACCTTAAATACAGTGTCCATCAGAGTAGCCATGAGTATAGATATGCTATCCAAACGACAGTAGATTAAACATCCCCACACTCTCAAAATCTTAACATTACGTGTAGACTCCTTTCCGTGTTTTCTTGCCTCCTGCTTATAATCAGTCATCAAATCTTAACAATTTTACTCTCTGTTATCTTTCCTGTTCAGATCACCATTTTTATTTCTGACAATCTAGATTAAATTCTTGTTATTTCTCACCAGAAGTATTATATGTTACAGTGTAGCAAGACTGGTTGCAAGATTATTAGGCTGTTACAGTAAACTAGTAAAGTTAACTGTTATTTGGAGAAGGGTGTTAGCTACAGAGAAGGAGGCACATGGCTAGATTTAACTCTTGACTCGCTATTGGTTTAATGGTATACCAACAACTTCTTATACCTCTGGTCCTCGTAGGTTGTATGTCATTGTGGTTCTAATGCATTTAGCATCAAGGTGGGTCGTATTTGAAATGTGTGAATCTCAGCATACTGCAGTTGAGCTTCACGGTTGTATAGGTTGAGTATCCTGTTAGGTGGTACTTCCTGAGTGTGTTAATTTCATAAACTTTTGCCTTTTTTGTATGAGATAAGGCTTATAAATATAATTATTATTATTATTTTATGTGATAGGGAGCTTGGATGGGCTTCTTTTATGTGTTCTGGGCCATATTTGGAAAATCAGAGCTTCTTTATATAGCCTGATGGAACGGCACCCGCAATATAGTCTCTATTTAGTTATTATTGGTATTTTGTTATAGTGCACATCAGTGGCACTATGGTGCCTTATTGGTAGCTTGTATAACCAGGTTATATTTTTCAAAATCCGTATTACCATCAAAAATGTAAATACACTTTATTAGTAAGCATGCATTACAATATGGAAAACACATGACATCAAAAAATTAAACAAAAAAATAAAAGCAATATTTGGTAAAGAAATGGGAAGGGGAGGTAGATAATGAATATTTGATTAACAGTAACCAAAAATCAAATCCATTGCTGTTGAATTGGTTCTGACTCATAGGGACCCGAAAGGACAGAGTTTAACTGCCTCACAGCACTTCCAAGGCGTGGCTGGTGGATATGAATTGCCAACCTTGTTAAAACTAGTGGGGAGAAATTAAAAATGCCCCAACATATGAGTGTACTAAAAGTATTCTCCTCTGCAATTTTTGACATAGGAAATATTTATCAAATTGTATCAATTTACTTTACCGCACTCCACAGCAGTCTCATCTTGTAATCAAAAGCTGAAGAAATTTTTTAATGTTGCTGTTAGCTGCTATTGTGCTAGCCCTTTACTCGTGGTGACCGCCTCATGTAAAAGGAATGAAATGCTGTCCATTTCCATGCCATTCCCATAATCAGTTGCCAGTTGGACTGTTGTGTTCCACAGGGTTTTCATTTTCTGATTTTTGTAAGTAGATGACCGTATCTTTCTTTCTATTCCATTTTAGTCTGCAAGCTCTGCTGAAAGCTATTCAGCAGCCTAACAACACGCAAGCCTCCAGTAATAAATGTGCTGCATTGGTTTGCTACTGAACCCAACTCTCCAGTGTGGAAGATGAGTATTCCACCATGGAACCACCAATGCTCTCATCAGTTTTTGACAGAGCTTGGAAAGATAGTATTTGCCAGATCTTTTGTAAAACACTTCATACATATTAACTTCTAAAAATCCTATGAGATCCATATTATCTCATTTTACATATGAGTTCCTTGAGGAATAGGAAGGTTACTGTGTTTTGAAGGTGATACAGTTGTAACTGGAGGAAATAGACTTGAATGCTGGTGCTGTGGTTCAGAGTGTGCTCTTATCCAAGAAAATAAGGACTACAAATGTTGTAAGCACCTACTAATGTGTCAACTAACAATGAGGTATATAAAAAAAGGGTAAGATTCAATATTTAAATATACTGAATTTAAATACCGGATTGGGGAGAGAGAATATACTCTATAATTGGTTTGAAAATGATATAGGAAGAGGTTATTTAGTTGTTCAAAGTGAATGGAGTTCAATGAAAGTTTTCTTGCAAAGTGCAAGGCTTCCTGCAGGGAAGTTCAAAGATAACCATTACCAGATAGCTGCAATATTCACCTTTTCTTACATCTCATGTAAGGGACTCTGCAACCTAGTGTATATAAAAGTTAGATTTGGTAACTTCTGCCAACAAATTTGCCATAGTTTTAAATGAGGAAAAACTTAAAGGAGAAATTCTGCTCTGTATCAGATTGGTGGGTACTATGAACAAAAGGGGAAAAGGCAATTTCCTACCTGATGGTGTGTAACTCTCTAAATCTGCCAGTCCTTTTTTTTTTTTTTCTTTTTCCTTTCTTGTTTCATCTTCTGTTTTGGGTTTTATAGGACTTTCTAAATACACAATTTAGTATTTGTTACTAGTTTGGAAATTATTTTTCTGGAGCCAGTATGAAGTGTTAAGTATTTATAGACAGAAACTTTGGCAAGGAAGAGAGGTTCTTGAAAAGGCCTTTTGCTGTAACAGAGGAGACTGAGTAGATGCAAGTGCAAATCCAGATTTGTCAAGCATTGTTCATGCTTGTGGAAATAAAATATATAATTGAGAAAGTTGGTTTCGTAATATAACTTTGTGATTATTAAATAGCTGTGCTTTTTTTTTTCCCTCTGAATCACTTGGAGGGAAGATCCATAGTATTCACAGTAAACAATTTATGCAGTTAAAATATGAAAAAGACAAAGAAAAGCAAACTAAGAAAGGCATTTTAGAGTAGAATGGGAAGGGGGCCAGTAAGACTGACTGGTAGAGGTTTTGGAGGAAAGCCAAGAAGTCTGTGATACTTCTACAGTTAGGGGATATATATATATATATATATGTATATATATAGTTTTGGATGAAAAATGTTAACTCTTTACAATGAATTTGAGACTTTCCTGACTCTGAAAATCAAAACTGAATGCAAATTAAGGTTTTTTAAAGTATGATTAAAAAGTATACCACATGCACGCATGACATTTGGCAGTGCCTTAGTTCTGTCTAAAATGTCATGATAGGAAAACATCTGAAACCTCATTTGGAAAAAAAGGAAAAATTGGATACTTGCCCAGTGCCTGCTGAGGAATTCTTATTCTTAAGGTAATCATGTTCTCCATGCTTGCTGTGGTCTCAGATGTTATTGGAGGGAATTTGAAGTGCCATCTATTTGTGCCTTGTTGTTGTACACCCTTCAGACTTCAGTGGTTGGATTTCACTCTGGCAAGGTGACAAGAGAAAAATATTGTGTTTGGCAGCAGGCAATCTTAGACTACTTCAAGAATAAATATGCCAAGGGAGAGTCATATTATGTAGCTTGAATTATATTTTCTTGTATGATATGTACAAATGCTTATGGTAGACCAATCTATATCAACCTCTGCTTTTCTAACAAAATAAATGCACACCAGGCACTTAATATACATGTGCTGTGGTTGGAGATCGTAAGTGAGATGAATTTTTTGATAGAGAATAAAAACCAGCAGAGAGCTCTAATCTGAACTTAGTGTTTTAAGTCTTATCAACAGTGTTTTTCTTAAAGGATAGAGAACAACTGTCTACCATCAGAAATGGCCATAAAGAAAAAATGCTTAGCCTCTCTGCAACAATTTCAGTCATTATAATCTACTGTGTAAATTAGTTCACGTAGTTGTTTGGCATAAGACCTGACTATTGGGCATATATTAATATTTGAACTTCAAATATTATTTGATCTGCAAAAGAGGCATGGGGTTCTAGAACCCATATTGGAATTGGAGACAGAAAATCAATATTTAGTTGTATCACAATTAAGTAAATCTTTGATTTCGTTTATTCACCTGTAAAGTGGGGATACAAATATATTTTATTAATATTATTATTATTCCTTGTAACTATTGGTAGGAGCCTTGGTAGTGCAGTGGTTAAGTGCTCAGCTGCTAACTAAAAGGTCAACTGTTCAAGCCTACCAACAGCTGTGTGGGAGAAAGATGTGGAAGTCTACTCCTGTAAAAGATTACAGCTTTGAAGACCCGATGGTGCAGTTCTATCAAAACCATTGCCACTGAGTCGGGTCCAACTCATAACAACCCTATGAATCAGGTAGAACTTCCCCATGGAGTTCCCAAGCAGTACTTGGTGGATTTGAACTGCCAACATTTTGGTTTGCAGACATAGCACTTAACCAGTATGCCACCAGGGTTTCTGTCGTATACAGCTGCTGTGAGGTCAAATCAACTTGACAGCAACCATTTTTTTGTGTGCAACACATTTGTGTGTGTGTGTGTGTGTGGCTATTGAACTTAATGTGCCTCAAAAAGGGATTTACTATATTTGCTCATTCAATCTAATTTTTGCCTTGCTGTTGGCAAGGTGACGAGATTTGCCAGTTCCACCTCATGGTGACTCTGTTGCACAGCAGAACTGCATTCCATAAGATTACTAACCGCTGTGATCTCTCCGAACTAGATTACCAGACCTTTCTTCTGAGGTGTTTTGGGGTGGGTTCACACTACCAAACTTTAAGTTATTAGCTGAGTGCTTAACTGTTTGTGCCACCCAGGGTCCCTCACCCAGGGACCCTATCAAGCAGGGATAATTCAATTGTCGAGTTGTAAAGAGAAATGTAAGAAATTGATTAATAAACCATAAAGGACTGAGCAGCATAATGAATTAGTCCCATGCCCTACAAAGTATCTGGCATCTACAGGGACTCAAAATGTGCTATTGCAGAATAAAAACAGTTTTCATAGTTACAGTCTACAGACCTCATTAGTCATTTGAAAAGATGTGCCTTGTACTTGAATTAATATAAACAAGCACTAAGATTACAGTCTCTCTCTGTCTGTATCTCTCTGTCTCTTTATCTATCTGTCTGTCTATCTGTCTATCTATCTGTCTATACACAAACCTTCCAAAGCTCAACAAACAGTAATCAATATTTTGGTAATGTTGCTGTTGTATCAGGTAAAGCTGATAATCTCAGTAAAATTGATGCGTGAACGATGCTGGTAGGATAGTGTATCATCTCCCTGAGGTCCATGTTTATCATCATGGGTTCCTTAGTTAATTAGCTGTTTATATGTCTATTCATATGCTTATGAACTATTTTATAGGAATTTTTTAAAACTATGTATTAAACACAACAACATAAATATTGGATCACACAAATACCTTTGGATTTCATCAGTCATTTTCTAAGGGAATAGCTCTGAAGGCCTTTTCAGGCAGTTTTTCCAAAAAAAAAAAAGCAACTGGATGGAAAACCATGAAGGCCCCAGGATAATGGAAGAGGACTTTGAGGCTGTAGGCTGGTGGCTCATGGCATAGGGCACATCAACTGTGTTGACTTGATGCTGTTTGGTGTTTAAGTGCCATAAGTAATACTGGAGAAATAGTTAACATAGCATTACATTATTGAATAAATAATGAAAAAGCCACTAGAATTTACGAAGTTTTTTTCTAGGTTCTGCCAATATAGTAGTAAATACTTGTCTTCGTTATTCAGTACTGCTGTCACAGAAATACTACAATATAACATAAGACAACCCATTCCCAAATAGGATTACAACTACACATATAAGCACTATGACTTATAACACACATTTTTAGGAGGCATAATTCACTCAAGAACAATATTCATGCAGGAGGTCTGTCTTGAGGGAGTATCAGTTGCTAGGGCAGATGGAAGATAATTAAATAAATATGTAAATTGGATAATTAGAAACAGTGGAAGAATTACAAATGAAATCAAAGATTGTGATATAAAGAAGAATGATGAAAAGTATGCTATGGACTGAGATTTGCCCCCTTGCTAAAATGTATGTTACAAACGCAAACCCCTATACCTGTGGTTGTAGTCCCATTTGGGAATGGGTTTTCTTTGCTATGTTAATAAATGATAGTAAGTATTAGTGAAGGGTGCATCTGAAGTCAGTCTCTTTTGGGATATAGAAAGAATTAAATAAACAAGCAAGGAACCTGGCAGGCAGAAATAGGAAAAGAAAGATGTGAAACCACATGAAGATTACCCAGCAGCAGAAGCTCCAGCGATACAAGGACTTTCCTCTAGAGTAGACACAGAGAGGAAATGTTCACCTAGAACTGATACCCTCTCAGCTTTCAGCCAAGATCCATCTGACATCAGCAGTGATATCCACTGTTCCAAGTCCTCTCTGAATCCAGCTTGGATTTCTGGCAGTTCCCTGTCAGTATACTGCTGCAACTGTTTTTGAATAATTTTCAGCAAAATTTAACTTGGGTGTGAAGGATTTACTTGGATCCACAATCCACATCCATGGAAGCAGCAGTGAAGAAATTAAAAGACTCACTGGGTTAGGCAAATCTGCTGCAAAAACTCTCCTTAAAGTGTGAGAAAGCAAAGATGTCGCTTTAAGGACGGAGGTGTGCCTAACTGAAACCATGATGTTTTCATTTGTTCCATACACATGAAAATGATATCATGTTAATGAGATTGTTTGATAGTTTCCGTATTCTGTTGGATCACCTTTCTTTGGAATTAAACAAATATGGATCTCTTCCAATTTGTTGATCAGGTGATTGTCTTCCAAATTACGTGGCATAGAGCAGTGAGCATTTCTGGCATTGCATGCGGTTGTTGAAACATCTGATTTGGTTTTTCATCAGATCTGAAGACTGGTTTTTCACCAATGCCTTAAGTGCATATTGGACTTCTTCCTTTAATATTGTGGGTTTTTGATGCTATGCTGTCTCCTAAAATAGTTGAAAGATGACCAATTATTCCATCTAGAATGACTGTATATTCCTTCTATCTTTATTTGATATGATGCTTCCTGCATCATTCAATATTTTGCCTGTTGTTGTTAGGTGCCATCTAGTTGTTTCCAACTCGTTGTGACCTTTTTTACAACAGAATGAAATACTTCCAGATACTACACCACCCTCGCAGTCATTTTTATGCTAGAGCCCATTGTTGCAGTCACTGTGTCATTCATCTTATTAAATGTCATCTTCTTTTCCACTGACCCTTTAGCTTATCAAGCATGATGTCTTTCCCCTGGGACTAGTCCTTCCTGATAGTCCTTGCCATCGTTGCTTCTACTGCATATTCTGATTGTATGTCTTCCAAGTCAGTTTTGTTTGTTTTCTTGACAGCCCGTGGTATAGTCAGTCTTCTTCACCAATACTGTAATTCAATTGCATCAGTTCTTCTTTGATCTTCCTCATTCATTTTCCTGCTGTAACATGCATATGAAATGAACGACGGCTTGGGTTAGGCACACGTTGGTCCCTAAAATGACACTTTCGCTTTTTAGTGCTTTAGAGAGATCTTTTGCATCAGATGTGCCCAATTTAATGAGTCTTAATTTCTTGACTGCCTTTTCAGTGAGTGTGGATTGTGAATCTAAGTAAATCCTGCACTATGGAAATATGAAGCTTGAGTTTTTCCTTCAGTTCTTTTGGGTTGAGATATGCTGAGGATGGTCTCCCCTTTTGGTTGTCTAATTCTAGGTCTTTGCGTATTTCATTATAATACTTTGTGTTTTTGAGCTGTCTTTTGAAATATGGTTATCAGCTCTTTTTCTTTGTCATTTTACTTTAGTACTGTACATTGAAAAGCAAGTTTCAGAGTCTCTTCTGACATTATTTTAATTTATTTTTTCTTTTCCTGTCAATGACCTGTTTCTTTATGTATGGTGTTCTTGATTCATGGTGCCATCTAACAGGTAGTTATGCCTTTGGTCATTGGTGTTCAATGGATCAAATCTATTCTTAAGATGATTTCTAAATTCTCCAAGTTTGTACTTAGGCTCTCTCAAGCTTTTATTTATTTATTTTTAATTAATTTTCTTCTACTTCAATTTGAACCTACATATGAGTAATTGATGACCTGTTCTGCAGTTGGCTCCTGGCCTCATTCTGACTGATGATACTAAGCTTCTCTGTCTTCTCTTCCCACAGATGTAGTTGATTTGATTTCTGCATATTTCCACCTGTCATGCTTTACATGTACAGCTGTGATTTATGTTTTTGTAAAAAGATATTTGTCATGAATAAGTCATTGATCTTGCAAAATTGTTTCGTGCAATCTCTCATGTTATCTGTGTATTTTTCAACTACTGATCCTTCTTCTTTGTTTCGAACTTTCACGTTCCAGTCATCAGTAATTATCAGTTCAGTTTGATTGTATGCTTGATCAGTCAGATTGTAGAAGCTGGTAAAAATCTTACATTTCTTCACCTTTGGCATTAGTAATTAATGCATAAATTTGCATACTAGTACTGTTAACTGGCTTCCTTGTAGGTATATGGATATTATCTTACTGCTGTCATCATTGTACTTCAGGATAGATCTTGAGACATTCTTTTTGAGGATAAAGGCTCCTCACTGCCCTTCAATTTGTCATTCTGGCAGAGTAGACCGTATAATAGCCTGATTCAAAATGCCCCCCACTACTCCATTGCAACTCACTAATGACTAGGATTTCAGTCTTAATGCATTTCAGTTTATTTTTGACAACTTCTCATTTTTCCAGATTAATACTTCACACAATCCATGTTCTGGTTATTAATGAATGTTTGCAGCTACTTCTTCTCATTTTGGGTAGTGGCACATCAGCACATGAAGGTCACATAAGCTTTACTACATCTAATTCTTTAAGGTAGAGTCCACTTTGAGGAGGCAGCTCTTCTCCAGCCTTGGGTGACTTCCAGAAGAGATACATGGATGTATATGGAGAATCGCCTTTAGACAGTGTCGTTTATGGAAAGGAGTCATCTTAAATATCAGTTGATTTACTAGTCTACTCCATCAATTTAGAACTATGTTTCCTTTGCTGGTCAGTATATCTATAGTGTCTAGTAGAGAGCCTGACACGTTGTAGGCATCCATCAAGTAATTAAATGGTTAATGATTATAAGAAGAGTTAAGCTGAATGGCAATAAAGTGGATCTGATCTTAGGGATAATCGATTAAGATGACAATAATAATGACACTGCCATATTATTTTTGCAAATAATGTGTGTCGTCTTTGTTTGCTGGCCTATTCCTTCCCCAACATAGTAGTTTTCTAATGAGGTATGCTCTTTTTTTTTTTTTTTTTTTTTTTTGCGGCGACCTGTGAAAGAGGATTGGAAAGGTGGCACTTGTGATGATGGCTGAGGGGAGGGAAGGTGGTAGCAGAGTACTGCTGGCACACAAACAGAAGGCACAAGGTATCTGAAAATATGGCTCTAGTCCAACACAGGATAAGCAGTGCAACAATGTCTTACAAGTGTAAAAACTTTTAAAAAATGTTTTAATAGTACTTTAATGGTACTTAATCTTTAGAACTAACTGAAGTAGGGCAACAGGAATTAAGTACATTTTATGAATTTGAGATGCTTAGATCACACTAGTGAATGTCAGAGGTGTGTTTTAGAAAAAGGGTGGTGGTCTTCTCCACTCCTCTTGTGGAATATTGGGCTGTTGTGAGCCTTCCAGTCAATTCCAACTGATAGAAACTCTATAGGAGACAGTAGAACTGCCACATGTCATTCCTGTGGCTCTAATTTTTATGAAAGCAGACTGCCGCATTTTTTCTCCCACAGAGTCGCTAGTGGCTTCAACCATCAACCTTTTGGTTAGCATCCACGTGCTTAACCACTGTATCACCAGGGCTCCTTCTTTCTTATAAAACCCACAGCTGTTGAGCCAATTCCCACTCATGGTGACCCTATGCAACAGAGTAGAACTGCTTCATAGAGTTTCCAAGGAGTGCTTGGCAGATTTGAACTGCTGATCTTTTTGTTAGTAGCTGTACCACTTAACCATTATTCCACCAGGGTTTCCTCTTTCGTATAGGATGCATTAATTTATCATTATTTGTGTTGCTAGTGTTGAATGTGGAATTTTTACAAGAGTGCAAACCACATGCCATTTATGTAATAGTGGACTAATTTCAAAGTGTCTTGATGCGTACTTATATCCCTACAGAGAAAAGAGAAAAACAAAGATAATATTGTTATATTCATGTTTGTAGATGCAGAAATAGAAGTTAAGTAATGTTGCCTTGATCAGTAGCGTATAGAAGGAAGAGGTAGAAAGCTCATGATTTCAATATAGGATTGAGTGCTATAAATCTATTCTCTCATGCATATCCTTGTAGAGTCAAATAATAGAATAAACAAAAATCCTAAAGGTAACGTTTTATTTTTTAAAAAAGAATATATACTGCTGATTTTCTGCTTTACAAAATATAAGTTATAGTGCACAAAATTTATAAAATATACAGAAACACAAAACAATATCAGAAGGGAGTCACTATTGATAATTTGATGTGGAAAACTGGACTAGTTTCTTCCTATAAAGTTAAAAAGTTGAAATGTGTTTTTCAAGTAATGCAATTTATAGAGACTGAATTTATGTAAATTTATTATTTAAAGCTATTTTGTTGAAGCAATGATAATTAATTGCATAAATCAGAAGTGGCATAATATATCTTTGTGTGCATGTGTGTGTATGTGTGTGTGTTTCAAATTTCTATCCCTATTCTATATAGGAAGATTCTCTCTTGTCATTTTTTCCAACTCCTAAGCAGATAATTGTTCTAACAAAATTGTGCTTTGTCCAAAAGAAGCTGCAGAGATCAGAATAAGGATCAGATTTCTAAAAAATTTAATTTAATTGCTCTGTAGTTAAAATGTCTGTTTAACAAATTAAACTAGAGTTCTATAGTTAGAATCTGTATATTTGAATAGATACGTTAACTGAATATTTGTCTTCTCTTACTGGCAAATAAAACTTCAGCAGTGTACTCTTCGATGATACTAACATCTGCTAGTTTTTAATGACCACTAAGTGTGTGCCAGATGCTATTCTATGTATGTTACACATTTTATTTGATTTGGCCATCATACAATCCTATCAGGTTGGTAATTTTATTATCTCAGGTTAACTGGTAAAGAAAAAGGGACACAGGAAGGTTAAATAATTTTCCAAATTCATAGGAGCCATGGTGGTGCAGTTGTTAAAGTACTTGACTGCTAACCAAAAGGTTGGCAGTTTGAACCCACCAACTGTTCTGCAGGAGAAAGGTGTAGAAGTCTGTTTCCGTAAAGATTCATAGCCTTAGAAACCCTATGGGACAGGTCTGATAGCTCTGTGCAGGGTCACTGTGAGTTAAATTAACTTGATAGCAATAGAATTTTTAACAAACAGATAAAAATAACATAGCCAGATATGAGTCTTGTTTTAATTTAGTGCAGATGGATATCCAATTTTGCCAGCACCGTTTGTTGAAGAGACTGTTTTTACCCCAGTTTAATGACTTAGGGCCTTTTTCGAATATCAACTGTTCATAGACAGATGATGTCATCTCTGGGGTCTCGATTCTGTTCCACTGATCCTTCTGTCTGTTTTTGTACCAGTACCGGGCTGTTTTGACTACTGTGGCAGTGAAATAGGTTCTAAGGTCAGGTTATGAGAGGCCCCCACTGTGTTCTTCTCCTTTAGTAATGCTTTACTTATGCGGGGCTTCTTCCCTTTCTAGACAAAGTTGGTAATTTGTGCCTCCATCTCATTGAAAAATGTTACTGGAACTTGTATTGGGATTACATTATACAAGTAGATTGTTTTGGGTAAAAACAGAAATTTTCACAATGTTAAGTCTTGCTATCCATGAGCAGGGTAGGTTTCTCCATTTATACAAGTCTCTCTTAGTTTCTTGTAATAAGGGTTTGTAGTTCTCTTTGTAAAGGTCTGTAATTGATGGTTTGAGGTTTTCAACATTCCCCTGGGAGCATGGCCTCTGGCCCTGATGCTGCCCCTGTCCATAAATCATAATAAAGGTCAACTTTTTGGACAGCAATGGATTGGGCTTGGTGACACAGAGTGACCGTAACTTGTAGGAATTTTATGTTCTGTGCATCTATAGGATGTCATCCTGCTGACCTGTTGCTGGAGGAAGGGGAGTGGGTGGAGAGGAGGGAATAGGAGACTGTTGGGAGGATAGGACACGTATGGAGCAGAGAGGAGGGGTGTACTGTCACTGGGCAGGGAGAGCAGTGGGAGCTGCATATAGGTTAGCATGCAAATTTATATGGGAATGTAAATTTTCATTCAATCATCATAAAAAAAATAAAATGTGAAAAGAAGAAAAAGAAAAAAATTACATTGTCAGGATTTAAATCTATCAATAAAACTATAGCCTACATGCTGTTCCTTTAGAAATTAATGAAAGCTAAGAGAAATATTGTTTACCATCTAATTTCAAACAGCATCTAGAGGAAGACAATTTTATTAGAAAAGTGATGAGATGCATAATTCACACCATATACAAAAAGTAACTCAAAATACATCAAAGACCTAAATGTTAAACCTAAAACCATAAAATTTCTGGAAAAAAATAGGGAGGAAACTATAGGACTTAATCTTTTGTAAAAATGTACTAACACACAAAAAGCATGAACAAAAAAAGACATTACAGATAAATGGAATCTTCATGGCATCATCCCCATAAACTTTGACTAACATGTCCTTGATTTCACTTCCACTTTTGCCACGTTTAACAAGAAATTTAATGTTTATTCAATGCTCTAATTCAAGCTCCAGCACTCTCATTACGGCACACAAAAACATACAACAACAATAATGTACACCATTCAGCAACACATTGCCACGTGTTGACACTTACACAGCTGTGAGACACTGATATGCCAACATTAAGAAACCTTACCAAGTTGTTGGTATAGTGCTGCCCAAGTAGGTACACAGTGGTAAGTTTGCAAACTGAAATTTTCAGAAGTCATTTATTCCTTGATGACACAAATGCAGATACTTCTCAGATGTAACCGAATGCCTTCCAAGACTGGTTTTCTGAGTTTGAAAAAACTTAGAAACACAGTCTCATGGGACAACTCAGTTAATTGTCATAGCTTAGTTCGCAAAAATCATTATCTGCATCTAATGAAGTGAGTAGCACCTGGGGTCCTAAAAGCTTGTGAGTTACCATCTAAGACTATTAACTAGTGTTTTCTACTCACTAGGAGGAGAAAAACAGAAATCCTGGTGGAATAGTACGTGAATGATATGGCTACTAACCAGAAGGGTTTGGAGTTCAAATCTGCCAGGTGCTCCTTGGAAACTCTGTGGGGCAGTTCTGCTCTGTCTGTAGGGTCACTGTGAGTTGGAGTTGACTCAATGGCAGTGTTTTTTTTTTTTTAAGAGTAAAAGAGGAAGAAAGTAATTAAAGCTCATAGAAAGAAACAAATGTATGTGAATAGCCACCTCATTTATCCTGTGAATATGAGAACTAGATGGTGCCCAGCTATTGCTACTGATAATTCTTACCATGTTAGATGATCCTAGATAGAATGTAAAAATTTATGGAACAGAATTCATATTCTTTTTTTTTTTTTTTATGTGATTGAGTGAAAGTGTACAATCTGGTTCAGATTTGCATGCCTGACTATCTGCAGCTCCATCCGCTCCCCTTGCCTTGTGACAGCCTCCTTTCCATTCTATACATGTCATATGCTCTTAACAATCTCCTGTCCCTTGCTCTACACCCTCTCCACACCCCTATAGTAAGACGCCAGTAGGACGACATCCTATAGTTGCATAGAACCATAAAGTGCACACACAATATGGTCACTTTGTGTCCCTGAATCCAATCCATTCTTGTCTGAAGAGTTGACTTCAGTAATGATTTATGATCAGTTGCAGCATTGATCTAGGGGCCATGCTCCCAGGGGAACCCCCAGGCCTTTGACATCAATTGCAGTCTTTTAGTGGAATTCCCAGGGTTGCAACCTTTTTTTTTCTTGTGTGCCACTGGGACTCAACATTGTGATTCCCATCACAGCTGTCATTGGTGGTGGCCGGACACCATCTGGTTCTTCTGGTCACATGTTGATGTAGTCACCCATTGACGTGGATCTTTCTGTCTTCTGGGTTCTTTTACCCCCTTTTCATTGTTGTTCTTGGTGATCATCTCTTCCTGCTGAGTTGGGGCCATTTGATATACCTCAGATGGCAGCTCGTTATCTTTTAAGACCCCAGATGCCACTCACCAATATGGACTGCAGAAGGCTCTCTTAGCAATAGGCTAGTTTTGCCAGTTGGCTCAATGTCCTCTGAGAGCATGGTTCCCACACCCCTGCCCCTGCTACTCTGTCCTTGCATTATTGGGTTAAGATTGGAAGAGTTTTCAAGTTATGTTGATGTCTAATTAAACTGATCTTTGTAATGTGTGCTGTCACTGATTTCACCCAACCAAATTTCTATCAACTGTCTAATCTATAACCAACCCTCTCACTCCCTCCCCTCCCTTGCAGCCATCTAAGAGTCTTTTCTTCTGTACACAAGTCTGTTTTTAAGTCCTTGTAGTAGGAGTCTCATACAATATTTATCCTTGTGCCTCTGACTAATTTCACTTAATATAATGTCTTCCAATTGAAATCAGGTTATGAGATGCCTCCTAAAATCATCATTGTTCTTTACCAATGCATAGTGTTCCAATGAGTATATATACCATAGTTTTTCTGTTCATCTGTTGTTAGGCATCTGGGTTGATTCCATCTTTTTGCTATTGTGGACTGTTCCATGTGCACTGGAGAAGAAGGTTTTGTTATCTGTTGATGGATAAAAAGTTCTGTATATGTCGATGAGATCTAATTGGTTAATTGTGACAATAAAATCTTCCATGTCTTTATTGAGCTTTTTTCTGGAAGATCTAATATCGAAAGTGGAGTGTTGAAGTCTCGTGTTATTATAGGGGACATCCTTGTCCATGATGGTGGATTTTACATTAAAATCTACTGTATCTGAGATTAGTATTACCACACCTGCTCTTCTTTGTATATTGTTAGCTTGGTATATATTATTCCATCCTTTAATTTTCAGTTTGTTCATATCCTTAAGTCTAAGTTTCTTGTAAGCAACATATAGGTGGGTCGTGTCTTTTGATCTAAGATGTCACTTATTGCCTCTTTACTGAAGTGTTCAGTCCATTTTCATTCATAGGTGTGTGTTTAGTGCTATAATTTTGATGTATTTATTTTTGTGTTGGTGTATTCTCTGTTGCTCTTAGTTTTCTGTTCTGGTTTGTTCTTCTTTATGAATTGATTTTTCATCCTTTTCAGTGTTGATTTGTGATTGTTGAGACTCCTGTGTTACATTTCTTGTTTTGATATGCTGCATCTTTACTGCACTGTGCAGCTACCCCTCTGATCCCCCTTTATGATATACATTTAAACACAATTTTAACTTCTGCATATCTTATTAACTTCTCCATTTGAAAGGACTATAACTAATGTGATGGTATCTTAGTTTTTGTGATACAATCACTGGATCCCTTCTTTTAATATTATGGGTTTGACTGAGTTTTGTGCCTTCTCTAACTGAGTACATTTCTGGATGTTGTGTCCTGCATTGCCTCCTTCAATATAGACTTATGGTTTTGTTTTTCTAGGCCAAGAGCTTCTTTCAATATTTCTTGTAGCTTTGGTTTGATTTGTAGAAATTCTCTAAGTTTCTGTTTATCTGTGAATGTCTTAATTTCATCTTCATATTTAAAGACCATTTTGCAGGATATATAATTCTTGGTTGGAAGTTTTTCTTCTTCAAGACTTTGAATGTGCCGTTCTACTGCCTCCATGCCAACATCATTTCTACTGAGAAGTCAGAGGAAAGCCTACAGGGTTCCCTCTGGATGTTACCTTTGGTTTGAGTATCACTGCCTTTAAGAGTTTCTGCTTATGTGTCATTTTGTTAAGCTTGGTTGTAATATGTCTTGATGTCTTTCTTTTGGAGTCAGTTTTATGTGGTGTTCAATACACATCTTGGATATCTATGTTCTCTTATTTCATGATTTCATGGAAGTTTTCTATCAGCAACTCAACAACAATACTTTGTGTTTTCATGTATCTCTCCCTGTTGAGGAGCTCCAATTAGTTATAGATTGTTCCTCTTGATAGAATCCCACATATTTCTCAATGCTTCTTCATTTTTCTTGTTTCTTTTCTCTGATTTCTCCTTGTATATGCTGGTGTCAGTAGCTCTGTCTCCAAAGTCAGAAAGTCCAGTTTCCAGTTCTTCTCTTTTGGCTTTGAATTGAACTGTCTAATTCTGTCATTTTGTTATTGATCTTTGGATTTCAGAATGCTGATGTCCCATTAGGTTAAACAGCTTGCTTAATATTTAATTCTGCTCTGCTGCATTTGTATAATGTCTAAGAGGGCTCTATTTATAATTCTTTTGTCCTTGACCTCCAGTAGTTTCAGAACTTCTTCATCTGGGAGGTTCTTTAATTCTTTATTTGGGGAGCTTTCTGGAGCCATGTAGGAATTTTTTTTTTTTTTAAACATTTAATTAGGGTCTGTTTCATTCTGGACATCTAGAGGCTGTTTAATTTCTCTAGTGTTACCTTAAAAGGAGCTGAGGCACAGTTCTGAGAAAGAAGTTGATCACCAGCCACATCTGTGTACTCTAGTGAATGGGTGATGTGGAATCTCTGGGGTAGCAGAGACTGTGCCTTCTAGCTGGCAAAGACACAGCCCTACGTATGGAATCACTGAGGGGCTGTCAGCTGACACTGTAATGTGGGTCAGTAAAGGCTGGAAGAGATGCCATCTGGCTGCACTGTTATTTTTCTAGGCAGGCTTATTTTTAAAAGGTAAAAGCTATCCGACTGCTTTAAAAGTCAGTCAGGCTATCAGGTGTGGTAAGCTCCTCCTTCTTGCTGACAATAGAGAGGCCTCGTCAGCTGTTTCCAGATGCTGTGATATAGTTCAAAGTAGGTCAGGCTACTGGTCTTCTGTTATCCCCTTCTGGACCCCTCCCATAAGGCCACACAGTGTTAAACACAGCTTTTCTTCTGGCAAAGTGCTTCCAAGATTGAGACTGCTTCTCAACCTGGGAATTAGCCTCTGATGAGGCCTCCAGTTGGGTATTTCTGCCTCCCAGTCAAACAAGATGGTGTCCCAGTGAATCTGTCCTGGCCCCATGAAATGGTAGAATCAAGGCAGAGGTCCAAAAAGAGAGGATGGAGGGGTTGTGGTGCTCTGAGTCCAGAGCCAGGCGCTCAAAATGTGGCTGTTCCACTCACTGATCACTTTAGCATTGCAAGTCTGTGTAGCTTCTGTTTCCACAGCTCCTTCACCTGCTGGCGAACAAAAAAAAAAAGGTTATAAACGCCAATTATCTTTATTCCATGGTAGCCAGATGATTCAACCAGAGTAGGCCTCAGCCAAAAATAAGCAGTTTCCCATTTAGTGGCATGCAGTCCCAGCCAACAGCCCTAGGCTGTGTTCTAAGGCTCACTGGGTGTCCAGAAATCTCTGTTCAATTATCAATCCAGGCCTTAGTTTTCATAGGAAATTAAGGAGACATATGTCTAGTCTGTTATCTTGACTCCACCCCCTCAAATTCTTTTTTTTTGAAAGCCAGAAATGGGAACAGTAAACAACAGAGGAATCTCTGAGGTTATTGCCCTGAGACTTTCTTTAAATCTAAAACCGAGCCTATTCGTAAGATAACATTTTACAGAAATAAGAGTGGCACAGAAAATAAGAAATATTACCTGTAAGTGTTATGCTTAAAAAACATCCATATGAAACCAAAGATCAATAACTACTCAAAAGGAAAGACAAGAAGATTAAGGGGGCATGGAAACAAGAGTACCAGAAGGAGGATAAACAGAACACAATTAAGGAAAATGTTGACACATTGTGATAAATGTAGCTAATGTCATTGAATGATTTGTTTGGAAAATGTCCAATGGGAACCTAACTTGCCATGTAAACTTTCACCAAAAACTCAGTAAAATATTAATAAAGAAAGAAAAACTAGGACCATATACATTCAAGTTTAAACAATTCTTTCTTTTATAAATAGTGTGATCTTTGTTAATCTCCAACTCATGAGGATACCATGTACAACCCAATAGAATTAAATGCTGCTGGGTCTTGTGCCATTTGGTTGGGTATTAAACAGTTGTGATCCATAGAATTTTCTTGGCTAATGTTTTGTAAGTAGATCACCACACCAGTCTCCTGGTTTGTCATGATCTACTGATTCTTTTTCCTCTTGATGGCAACGTGCAAGCCTCCATTGACAGGTGGTGTCTGAGCACAAAGTATATTGGTAGGAAATCAAATCCAGATCTCCTGCACAAAAGGGTGAGAATTCTACTGCTGAAACAAAAAACAATATAAGCAAACAAAAAATTATTTGCCTTTGATGCTAACCCATACTGACTCTTTGAATCCAGCCCAGAAGAACTGCTCCATAGGATTTCCAAGGAGTGGCTGAGCTCTTAAACGCTGTACCACCAGGGCTTCCTACTACTGAACAGATACTCCTGTATTAGCCTCCAGGAGACGCTGTAACCAGGTGCCCAACTGGTAGCTCCAAACAACCGAAAATTTACATCTCACAATTTTAGAGGCTAGAAGTCCAAATCATTGCAACTGCAGGACTATATTTCCACCAAAAGATCTGTCTTTCCCAGTTTCTGGCAGCCCCAGAAATTCCTTTGGCTTATATGTTCATCTTCATGTGGCCATCTATCTTCTGTCTTTCTGTGTCTCTTACAGTACACCACTCATATTGGATTAGGACATACCTTTGTCCAGAATGACCTCATACTTACTTAAGTGATACAGTCTTCAAAGACTCTATTCACAGGGCACATTCATAAGTACAAGGAATTAGGACTCCAGCATATGTTTGTGGAGGACATGGTTCTATCCATAACATAAATGTTGAGTAACTGTGAGGCTTAAATTCATAGACACATGTTGACATTTTTAGAACAAAATGAATTAACACTTAGAAAGCCTATATTTTTGTAAATTTCCACTTGAGAAAAGGCAGCATTGTACCATTTAGTGACAAAGTGTGAAATATCCCTATAGGTCTCAATGGTTTAACAACTCATAAAACTAAAGGAAAAAAAAGATTTTGGTCATTATTTTATGTTCCCACTAGGTGATTCTAAATTATAAGTCTAGCACATAAATTTATGACCTTCTTTCTTAAAAATCAGTAGTACAACATACTTGGTAAATAGCAGCAAAATTATTTCACATGCATTTGTTTGCTGGAGGCAATTATTATTACAGAAAACACACAAAACTTCGTACTACTTTAACTGATATCTTTAAATACTGCCTGTAGCTCCAAAGAGCACTTGCTTGAGTTTTCATTTTGATTTCACTGAGTGACCCTTATTTGTGTACTTGGTCAGTCCCCAGAACTGTGACCTGGAAATGTCCATTTTCAAAATTTATTTATTGTTGTTGTTGAGAACATACACCAATTTCAGAATTTCTGCATATACAATTTAGTGGCACTGATTATACTCTTTGAGTTGTACGGCCATTTTCACCTTCCTTTTCCAAGTTGTTCCTTCCCTATTAACATGAATTCACTATTTCCTATCTAAGGTGTGTTTTGAGAATTCTTTCTAGGTTATTCTAATGTGCAAACCTGATTAGAAACTTCCTCACTAAAAGTGATTAAGTGCTATCAGCCCTTTGTCCTGGATTTGGTCATTTCCTTTCTCCACTAAATATTTTTTGGAACTTAGCTCAAAAGACTATCTTGATTTTTGAGGTCTTTCAGAAAAGCCTTTTAAAGAACTATGTAATTAATATTTTTTAACAAAGTGTGAGACTTCACTCATTACCATTGAGTCAAGTCCGGCTCATAGCAAACAATTTAATGTATAATAATTATTGCATAGTTTTCCATTTTAATTAGTAATACTCAGATTTGAAGTCACCTATTCTATATTTTGAAATCCTGGTGGCATGGTGTTTTAAGCGCTACATCTGTTAAACCATAGGTCGGCAGTTCACATCCACCAAGTGCTCCTTAGAAACTTTATGGGTCAGTTCTACTCTGACCCACAGGGTTGCTCTGCATTGGAATCAAGTCAACAGCAGTAGGTTTGGTTTGGGTTCTACAGTTAGATTTCCTTATATTTGCCTAGTATTATAAGAAGCCACATGTCTAGTTGTATTTTGTACCTCATTTTGTATATGAGTAAGTTGGGGCTTGGAAAAGATCACTGATAGCTGGTTATGACAGCAAAACTAGAACCTGGGAGGTATAGGCATCTGTACAAAGGTAGCTCTGTCAAGCCCCACACTGCAAATGGAGAACTTAATTTCAGTAAGACCATATTGCCAAGCCAAGTGCCGTCGAGTTGGATCCAATTAGTCTAATCTAATTCTTCTGGGAAGATTTAAAGCCTTTGAAACCTTATGGGGCAGTTCTACTCTGTTGTGTATGGTTGCTGTAAGTCAGAATCAAGTAAATGGCAACGAGTTTGGCTTTTAAGTAGCTTACTGTTACATCCTGCAGAGCAAGACATGATCTTGATTCTTCTTAAGGGCTTTCAATATATATTTCATACACTTGAGGACAGCTATTTCTAGATAGAAAGTATGCCAACTCCACCCCGTGCCAATAGATGGATGACTGGTTACATATTTTACATTGTGTTGGGTTTTTCAGAGCTTATTTGAAACATATTTGATAGTTATAATTCCAAGAACTAAATTTCTAATATGTACTTTCCAGTTTTGGTGAATGTATGTGAATCAAAAATGTATGTGAATCAAAAGCACTTGGCTTTTGGCTTGGCTCCTAAAAATATATAAATTGAAAAAGGTAAACTTTGGCTGTTGTGAATGTTATTATCACAGTCGAGTAACAATATTAACCTGTAAAGGTCAAGTCATTGTGAACACAACGGTGTAGAGTGCATTAAATTTCCAGCAAGGGTCACATCTACTGGTGTTAAAAGCAGCTTAACTCCTATAGGTTTTTACCTTTCTGCTTTGCACATTTATATTAATTACAATGCTATGCAGGCATTTGATATCGTGACATCAAACATAAGATAACTTTATTAAGAAAATTAACACAAGGTAAATTAAAGCTAGTAAGTTATAGGACCTGATGTCTTTTCTTTCATGTAGTCACCTGGCATTTGCTTAATCTTCTAGGATGGATGGATGGATGGAGAGATGATAAGTAGATAGCTGCCTTCTAATCAACTTTGTGCATAGTCTTAATGTTACAACAGAATGAAACATTGCTCAGTGCTGTGTCATCCACACAATTGCCAGAATGTTCAAGTCTATGCAAATATTGTACCAGTCCAACTCATCGAGGGTCTCTCTCACCCTCACTGACCCTCTACTTTAGCAAGCATTATGCCCTGCTCAAATGATTGATTGTACCTGTTGACATGTCCAAACCAAGTGAATCAGATAATGTGCTGTTGTATCCAACTAATATTCAAATGTAGTTAGCCAGGCAATTCTTCCAAGTCTACTTTAGTCTACAAGTTTGGCGAGACCTCTCTATCATGGGTGATCCTGCTATTTGAAATAGGCATAACTTCAGCAGCACAGTAGTGTGCATGTCACCACGTTACAACAAACTGACAGATGGGTGCTGAAGTCTTCTAAGACACGTTTCAAATGACAGTGGTTATGTGCAATGTAAGAAGTAAAAGGTATACTACTCATGATGATGACGGCAATAATCACAGTCACAGCAACTTAAAATTGGGAGATAGGTACTGTGGTAAAGACTTTTACCCATATTGTAGTATTTGATTTTCAGTATAACCCGACAAGGTACTTGTTATTATCACATCCATTTTATAGTTTGGAAACCCTGGTGGCCTAGTGGGTTAAGTGCTATGTCTGCTAACTGAAAGGTTAGCGGTTCAGATCTACCAGGTGCTCCTTGGAAACTCCATGGGGCATTTCTACTCTGACCGATAGGGTTGCTATGAGTCAGATATGACTTGATGGCAGTGGTTGTTTATTTTATAGTTGAGCAAACAAGCTGAGAGTTTTAAATGCTCCACTGTTAATTGAAAAGTCAGTGGTTTGAACTCGCTAGCAACTTTGTGGGTGAAAAGACCTGACTGACTGCTCTCGTAAAGATTACAGCCTAGAAAACATGCAGGTCACTGTGAGTCAGAATCAACTCATCAGCACGCAGCAGGGACAGGATACATTCAAAACTTAAGCTGTTTAACTTCAAATGTGTTTATCTGTACCCTTGCCTAGTTTTACCCCAGCATCTGTTTTCCCAACTTGAACCTTCACTTGATGGCATGAGTATAAATTTTTGCTGCCATTGCTCTGTACATGGTGAACTCCTTTGTTTAACATCTGCTGAGTCCCTTGTATTTATAATATCTTCCATGAGTCATCTGAGTTTTATTTAACATATCATAATTAGCCAAGCCAAGTGCTGTTGAGTCGGATCTGACTCATGGTGACCCTAGGTGGGTAATTATGGTTTAATTTTTACTAATAATTCTACATTGTAGTGTTTAGTGTTATAAAACTTTACTGGTGTGTGTATAAGTTTTACCAGTTTACATAGGTTGCTGAACATACTCTGATTAATTGAAAAACTAACACTTGTTAGGTACAAATGAGTTGCTTTTGACTGATAATGACTGCGTATAACATAATAAAATACTGCCTCATCCTGCAGTAGTCTCACAGTTCTTTTTATTCTTGAGCCCATTGTTGCAGCCATGTTATCAGTCTATCTCATTGAATGTCTTCCTCTTTTTACTTGGCTCTCTCCCAAGCATGATGTCCTTCCCCAGGGACTGACCCCTTCTGATTACAGCACCATCATTGCTTCTAAGGAGCATCCTATTTGTACTTTTGCCAACAGATTTGTTCATTCTTTTAGCTGTCTGTGGCGTATTTAGTATTCTTGATCAACATCTCAAAGGCATCAATCCTTTTTTGTTCTTCCATACTCGTTGTCTAGCTTTCACCTGCATAAGAGACAATTGAAAACAACATGGCCTGGGTCAGGTGCGTCACAGTATTAAAGGTAACATCTTTGCTTTTCAACACTTTAAAGAGATCTTGTGTCACAGATTTACCCAATGCAGTGTATCTTTTGATTTCTTGACTGCTGCCTCCATGAATGTTGGTTGTGGATCCAACTGACGTGAAGTCCTTTACAACTTCAAACTTTTTATCTGTTGATTACAATGTTACTTATTTTTCCAGTTTTGAGAGTTTTTATTTTCCCTTTGTTTAAGTGTAATCCGTACAGAAGGCTTGGTCCTCATCAGTAAGTGCTCAAATCCTCTTTACTTTTGCAAGCAAAGTTTTCTCGTCAGCATACATAACACATGTTGTTAATGAGTCTTCCTCCAAACTTGGTAACTCATTCTTCTGCATGGAGTCCAGATTCTAGTATTATTTGCTCGGCATATAGATTGAATAGGTATGGTGGAAGGATATAGCCCTGAAGAACTACTGCCTGACTTTTAAACCATGTAGTATCCCTTTTCTTTTTGAATGACTACCTCTTGATCTATGTACGCATTCTTCATCAGTACGCATTTTTCATCAGTTCAGGAGTTCCTATTCTTTGCAATGTTATCCACTGTTTGTTATGATCCATGCAGTTGAATGCCTTGGTGTAGTCAATAAAACATAGGTAAACATCTTTCTGTTATTGTCTGCTATTAGATAGGATCCATTTGATAAAATAACATCAACCTCCTTTTATTGAGAACCATGGGATATAAAAAAATAGGTGATGTCATTCAAATTCCAAGTGGAAAAACTGGGAATCATACTTAGAAATTTTGCTTAATGCAAGTTTAATAGTTGATGGTCCACTCTAGCTTAAGTAATATGATCTTTAGTTTGCATATAAAATAACATGCTATGGTTTTTATATGTGTGTAACAATTAAATGTGCTACCACAATGAACATGATAACTAATTAAATCATTGAATTAGTATGTATTAAGTGCCTACTATTTTCCAAGCACTATGCCAGAAAGTAACATAAACGTTTGATTATTTGAAGCTTAAAATGGTGTTGTTCTGTGAGCTCATTAAGGTTTCTAACTATAAAGTGTAATGCATTTAAGTTATTTTTTTATTTTGACAAGAGAAGTCATAATTTTGTCAGAAGATAGTTTACATTTTAAGTTAGATAAAAACTGCATCCATTCCTGTTTACTGATATACTAGTGCTCTTACATATGTATATATGAAAATTTTAATAATTTTGAAGCACAAAAGAACTTCAGATTACAAAATGAATCTTGTATGTTTGAGAGGAAATGGATGTTTAAAAGATACAATACAATTTAGTTACTATAAACCAATTAAATTAGTAACTGTAAGTCAAAATTCTATGTATTTGCTATCAAGTATAGGAATCTCTTTGATTCATCAAAATGAAATGGAAGAGAGGAATTATTTTGTCACTGCAGCCCTTCTATAAACAAGTCACCCAGGCTTAATGTCAATACCAGAACCCTTAAAACTTGATGCTTTGTTCTCCAGAGGGCTGCATTTTTTTTCCTACTTGTGCTATGGTTGTTGTCTTACAGTATTTCCATTTATTCGTAATTCTTCTATTCTTAAGAAAGACAATGTAATTGGCTTATTCCAGCCTATGATTTTTAGGAAAATTGGGAATTGGTCAGATATTACTTCTCCTAATCTTTGGATTATGGTGATGTGTGGCATCCTTGAGGGCCATGATGTGTTAGGCAGGCGCGGTATACAGATAGGAAATTGACTGAAGGGATTATATAGCAATACAGGCTTACCACTTAGAACAAGGCATACAACAGATTATTTAATGTACACTAGTTATATATTAACACATTGCCCCACTGCCATTTAGTCAATTCTGACTCATAGTGACCCTATAGGACAGAGTAGAACTGCCCAATAGAGTTTCTAAGGAATTATACATTAGTTCTTTTTTCTTTTTTTTTTTTTACTTTGTATGAGTGTGAACGAGGTATTGGTGGGTGAGTCTCTTTCTCTTTTGCTTACAGTTTTATTGTAGAAAAAGAGTACACATCAGAATCAACCAAAGGGGGAGTTGCTCATAGGTCTTGGAAAGATCCTAAATTGGAAGCTTCTATTCTTGCAGGGACCTTTCACTACTCTCTTCCAACAGCCCCTCACCCGTTTCGGTAATTGTTAAACAAAACTGATAGGTAGAGCTTGGAGGTTAAATGAAATGGCCTTTTGGTAGATCCATTGTTTTAGCTTGTGTATTTGCTACCTATTCTCAGTAATGTTGCATAACAGATAACTACAAAATCTCAAAATCTCTCAGTGGCCATGCTTGGGTATCTGTGGGTAGGGTAGAGTTGGCTGATGTAGATAGTACTCATCTGGGCAGCTCTGCTTCAGGCTGTGAGCCCCTCAGTTACGTGGGACCCCTCAACTCAGTATCCAGTGCCCTGCTTCTAGTACTGTGGGCTAGCAGGGAGGATTGTTCTAGTGATCATGGCATAGATACAAGGCAGCAAGTACATCTCAGGCTTCTACTCTTACCGTGTTTGCAAACATCTCATTGCCCAAGCAAGTATTATGAAAGACCCCAAAGTACAGAGGAGCTAGATGCCACTGTCAGTGTGAGAAACTAAGAAGTTGCTTCAGAGAGTGGAGAAGAATTTCGAGATAATAATTCTGTCTGTTACACCCGCTATCTTTAATGTATATCAGCTATTTTTCTACGTTTCTCATAGTCTTCATAGAAGCCTTCTCTACTTCCCAGTACTCCCAATATCTGTTAGGCAAAAAGAAAAGAGAAAGTGAAGAAAATAGTGATGGAATGTTTGCTTGTTTTATACTCCATTTTCCCTTTGATGCTGGTCTAACACATTCAGATTTACATCAGTTGAAAAGTATACTGGGGAATACTTTTGCAGAGTGTTTGTTTTGAAGAACAGTATAAAAATTTCCATAAGGTTCAGTTGCAACCACACATATTTTAACTTGATCTCTTATTCTGCATTTATTTTGGGGCACCCTTAAGAATCTGTTAAAATGCAGAAATTATGCAGTATTGATTTCAGGAAAAGTTGAAGTGGTTACACATGATTGCCTTTGCCTTAAAAGAAATCCTTATTTGGTTCTAATTTGAACAATATTGAAAGCACAACAGAGCTAGCTTTTTATTATGTCACCACACATTTAGCGAGTTATGGAAAGCATTTTGTTTCAAGAATGAAGTTAACTATGTCTTGTCCTCACTTCTAGTGCTTTTTGCCGTTTCTGGCAGTTCTCCAAACCTGCCTGCTACTCGTAGATCTTTCGTTCTTAGTAAGAAGTACATTAAAATCCAGGAACATATGCTGCTGACTGCTAGAATAGTTTTTAGTGATGAGAGATTAACATAATTGCTTTTGTTTGAGAAATATGGTTGGTCACAGTTACATACATCTAGGTTTTATGCGAGTTATGTTCTGCTTTAAAGCTTGTTATTTTTTAATTTTACTTTGCTTTAAGAAATAAAACATTTACAGTGCGTACATTCCCTTCTTTGCCCATATCCAAGATTATCTGAAGTAGAGAAATGAAAATTTGTGAAAAAGTCAATGACAAGACTTAAATATTCACACAATTTGTATTTAAGAAACAAAGTTTAAAATGGAAAAATACTTATTAGCCTAAAATTCCAAAGGAGAAGAATATGTTTATTCCTAAGTCAAATATTGCTTCCTCACATATCATTGTACCATGTTTCCTTTATGGAAAAAAAAAATTAATAAAGCATTGTAATAAAATAGTGTCTGGTATATTGGATCAAATACTAAAGTGTCAATTTCTTTAGGAAAACACAATGATGATTCATATTTTTTCTTGTAGTTCTGAATAAAAGCTGTACCTACAATGCATAAACTTATTGTCTGATGATTTCTTTTAAGTCAGTAGAATTTGAGTCTGAAACAACCTTGTGTCCTTAATAATTTATGGCCTAATGAAGTTTTCCTTAATAGGTCACGCAT
The DNA here is from genome assembly GCA_028571685.1 of Heterohyrax brucei. NCBI lineage: Eukaryota > Metazoa > Chordata > Mammalia > Hyracoidea > Procaviidae > Heterohyrax > Heterohyrax brucei. The sequence goes on along the minus strand of CM053143.1, from coordinate 54,874,571 downwards.
AGCCCCTGCCAGTTTTCATAGGGATCATATGGCTTTTTTGTACAGTGTATTTTCTTTCAGAGTTGTGTTTCCATGTTCAGACATTCTATCAAGCTGAGACATTATACTGCTATTACAGCCATCGTAGACTCTTTTGAATTTAAATTAGGGTATTTATACATCAAAAATAAATAAACACTAAAGGAATCGTTCGTAGAGTCAGATCAGACCTTACATACCTACCTAGTCCAAACATTAAATTCCTGACATTTAGGGCATTTAAATGTAAACTGTTCTTTGTTAGGGCGTTCTCATAACTAAGATATGAGTCACTTGCAAACTGTAATAGATTTTGGCTGTGCCACATGATGAAGTGTTCTGGATGTAGCGAAACATTTCACCCAGACTCAGGGCAGCCCAATTCCCAGTGGTCACCCGAAATAGGGAAAGAAAAGAAGAACAAAATTAAGGAAAATTTGTAACCCTTGGCACCCTACTTTCCTTGCAGTACAGCTCTTATTACTGCTGTTGTTAAGAAATGCAGCTTTAGAGCTTAAGCCCACACATGGCAGTGCTGAATCTTCTTTTTCTTGTGACTTAAATTAGCTCTGTATTTGAGATTTTATAAAGGAATCACACACACATATGTACACACACGTGTATGTATGTATGCCAAATGAAGTTATGCAAGTTAGGTCTTCTATGAAAATAACTATTGTAAAATGTCCAGATCTCTGCTGACATACAATGAGAACTTGTGCTTTACAGTCTCAGTATACAAGATTTGAAGTCAGTTTTTTAAATAAAGTTTTGTTAAGGGAAATTTATATAGCATGCAAAATGTATTGATCCTAGCAAATTAAATGAATCAGGTGATATTTGGTTTAACTTTGAATAGAGAGCATGCAAAGCTATTATCAGACATTTTAAACCTAAATGTGATTGTTTCCTTGACATCCTAGTTCTGCTATTTCTACCCTGATGTCTATTTTAATAAATGATGTTGTCTTGATTCCTGAGTTTAAAGTCAAGGGGCAGACTTTGTCTTTGCCTGCACAGCCCTGTGCAGTGATGTGGAGTGTCCCCAGCACTGTGCTTTGATTGCATCGGGGCAAATGCATAACTCTTCACTCCAGATGCATCTTGGGCAGGAAAGGTGGAGTTTTCCTTTCCAGGGCCAAAGGAAGTGACACCTCTGGAGGGATGATTGTACGATCCTGGTATGGGTTTCAGTTTGGTTAGTTTGCTTTCAAATTAACTCCTCACTTCAGTCCCCGTACAGAAAATTAAATGGTAGTCTTCCAGGGTCTTGTTTCAGTCTGATGAAATAAAAATTGCTTTGAGTAATATTAAATATATTTCCTCCCTGGATTTCAGTAGTACCTACACTGTATACAGTAGGGCCTCATTTACTAAAGTGTTATTCAAGGGACATCATAACGTCCCCTAAATAGTAATGCACATTTGCATAATGGCAGTTATTTTTTCAAGGTAGCTAACTGTGGGTGTGATTTAGCTGAGTCTTTAATGTTTAATTGGTAGTCTCTGAAGAAGAGGTGGGGGATTACTTAGGATCTTCTAATCCAGTTTCTCAAAGGGCAGAATTTTTTTAAAACAAAACATATGTAAAATGTTCTTCTGAAACTTAAAAATATTACATTATGATTCTGAGTATGAGATTATTAAAGGATCATAAAATATGGTTTTATGCCATCATAAAAATACACTTCATGAGATCGTAATGGGAATTTGAGGCTCACATAAGAACTAGGAAATTAATGGAGTTGGTTTGTTCTAAATAGCACTGTAATAGACGACAACTTTGATTAATACACCACATTATGTATCAGGAATGTATTGTTGTTTTATATATTATTATTAAAACTGCCAAATATGTAATTCTAGTAAAATTGTAAAAATCAGAAATATCTCCTGAGGGAGAGTTACACTTGTCTGTCAGTTTGTCGTACTATGGGGGCTTGCCTGTTGCTGTGATGCTGGAAACTTTGCCACCAGCATTCAGGCACCATCAGGGTCACCTGTGGTGGACAGGTTCCAGCTGAAAAGAATTAGCCAGTGAAAACCTCATGAATAGCATTTGTTACATGCCAGGTATGGATAGGAAACCCTGGTGGTATAGTGATTAAGTGCTACAGCTGTTAACAGAAAGGTTGGCAGTTCAGTTCTGCCAGGTGCTCCTGGGAAACTCGGTGAGGCAGTTCTGCTCTGACCTGCAGGGTCCCTGTGAGTCTGAATTGAATTGATGGCAGTGAGCATTCAAAAGTGAGCAATGCAGTTCACGATCTCAAAAGCTAAGTCTGGATGTCATTGATTAAAGAAGTAAAAATGATCTTTGGCATTCTGACACTTGCAGTGATTGGTCTCTGTAGTATATAAATTTGTTAAAGAAATAGTAGTGACAAAATTTCAATACTTTTTTTTTTTTTTTTTTAGCAGAACTCTTACCTAAAAAACTCCTTGTCATTGAATTGATTCTGACTCATAGCAACCCTATAGGGCTGAGTAGGGCTGTCCTCATAGGGTTGCCAGGGAGTGGCTGATGGGTTTGAACTGCTCATCTGTTTGCTGGCAGCTGAACTCTTAACTGGTGTGCTGCCATTGAATTGATTTCAACTCCTAGTGACTCTGTAGGGCAGAGTGAACTGCCCCATAGAGTTTCCAACGAGTGCCTGGTAGATTCAAACTGCTGATCTTTTGGTTAGCAGCAGTAGTAGTACTTAACCACCATGTAACCAGGGCTCCATAGGGTTTTTAAATACAATGTCAATGACAGTATTAACGTTGTAGTATTTTTGGATGTAATACTTGTGAACTCAACATTGTTTTTGGTGCGATGCTTTGCCACAGTTTATGTGATCCCAGTGATTATATTCCACAATATGTTTAATTATAGGATGTCAGTTTCATGAAAAGAAAACCACAATAATGTTAATAATTAGGTTTAGCCTTAATAAAGCAAATCAAGCATTGCTTGCCTTGATGCATCTTAATATTATTTTATAGTACATGTACTTTGTCTGTTCCAGTATTTAGATTTTAATCATTTCTGAAAATACATATCTATTAGTGTTGCATTTTTTAAGATCTGCTATGCAGATATTTTTGAAACACTTAAGTGTTTCTGTACATAGCAGATCTAAAGTTTTCTCACTTATCATTATCTGTCCACTTGCCTTTCTGCTAAATAACTGAGTTTTTTGGTGACATTGATAACCCCTTGCAGATTTCTTTTTCCTTGAAGTAAATATGGGACAACCTTAAAATTGAAAGAATTTGCATGACAAATGTATATTGATTTATTAAATGTATATTGATTTATTAAAATAATAGTTTCTTATTGTTGCACATAAATTGCCTGTTTTATATGAATGATCATTGTCTTCATGAAAAGATAAGGGTCATTGGTTTAAGTCAGACCGTTGACTAACTTGCTCACCAACCCAATTCTCTCCACACATAGACTGGACCAAGCAATGGACAAGGGTTAAGAGGCTTAATGTACTGCTCTTCTTAGTTAAAGTATTTGACATTTCAGTACCTAGGTTTGGATTCTGTGTAACATGAATGAGTTTGACTTGGAGATACTTAAGATTCAAATTTAGTATTCGTGTGTATGTGTGTATGTATGTATATATTTACTGTGGTGAGTATGATAAGAACAGAATTTTGTCATTTGAGCATGTTTTTACATTTGCAATTCAGAAACATTAATTTCTTTCATTATGTTGTAAGTCGTCACCTCTAATATCCTATTTACATATGAACATGTTTCTAAATTTTAATGCAGTGTGAATTCTGCAATCCCCTGTAGGAAAAAAAACATTTTGTTTTCATCCTGACTTATTAAGAGTTGCTTTATTTAGTGTGCAAAATAGTTGTAAACTTAAGAAGGTGTTTCTTTTTTTGTTTGTTTTAAATCCTGATCCAATAAGAGTCATTTCATTTCAGTTGTAGAGAAGTTACGAATTTAAGATTGTTTTTAATTGTAGTTGAGGGAGTAGCTAGTGCAATTAACAATGTATTAATTGGGGAATGAGTTTATACCATATATTGCTACTTTAGAAAATTTCTTAGCCTTAGATGTAAAATATTGCTTTCATAATATAAATTTAAGTAACTGAAACATCATGTTATGTAGTTAAATTTATACTTACATAGTGGTTCAATAATTACTATTGCTAATTAATCAGATAGTTATAGGCTGTTTTATATACTTACGAATTGAAAAGTAGTGTATCACTAAGCTATATAACACTTGATGCAGTTAATACAGAATACAATGATAGATTACATATCACAGGGAAAAAAAACAATTAGAAAGAGAAGAGCATGATAAACATTTCCTAAAAATTATCTGCACAGTAAAATTTTTGATGTCTTAAATATCTATTTCGTGTTCAGCAAGTTGAATACCTGGGACTATATTCCTTCAGCATAAAGAGGTTTTGTAACACTATTTGGTCATTAAACAAACTTTTTTATGTGTTTTCAGTGAACGCTATACACAACAATTTAGGTTGCCGTTTGACTCTGTACAAATTGTTCAGTGCTGTTAGTTACGTATTTATTAATGTGGCAACATTCTCTGTGTTCCATTGCTCTAGTTTGCTTGCCCCTTTAGCTTCCTATTTTTGCTTTTTATATTGCTGATCTTTTATTCTCATATAAGTGGGTTTTTAATGGATCACTATACTCACAGAGTCACTATTAGTAGAAATCGACTTGACGACAGTGATTTGGTCTCTGTTTTTTGTTTTGTTTTTTTTTTTTTTTTTTGGTACTCTCAGGTAATAGCGTTTATTTTGTGTATGAGTGTGCTATTTCCCAAAAAGGAAATAATTTCAATTGCGAGCTTCAAGAGTATCTTAGGCTAGTAGTCTTAGAGAGTTTTCTACTCTCACTTTAGTCCAGTAAATTTGAACTTTTTAGGAATCTGAGTTTTTGCCACATTTTCTTCCCATTCTACCTGTGTCAGGCTACGGTGTCCCTGATCACAACCATCAGTCATGGTAGCTAGGCACCATCTAGCTCTTCTGGACCATGGTACACAAGGCCATGGATTATGCAGGCTGTTAGTCCCTTAGACGAATTCCTTTTCTGAGACTTTGGTTTCTTCCTCCTGGGAGTAGAGCGAAGTAGCCAAAGCCAAGTGCCATAAAGTCGGATCCGATTGTATCTTACTATTATCTTTTTTTTTTAATTAAATACTTCTCTCTCTACCTCTGCACTCTTAAAATGATCTAAGACCGTTTTCTTCTGTGTTTCCATCTTTTCTTATAATAGTGTGCTCGAACAATATTCATTCATTTTCAGCGTACTGCCTTCCAGATGCCTCCATGTTGTGAGATGGTTTCCAAATTCATTGTTGTTCTTAATCATTGCATGATACTCCATTGTGTGACTATACTATAGTTTAGTTATCCATTCATTTGTTATTGGGCACCTAGTTTGAGTCTATCTTTTTGTTATCATGGACAGTCCCGCAACAAACATTGGTGTGTGTGTATCTGTTTGTATGGTAGCTTTTATTTCACTAGAATGTATTCCAACAAGTGGAATTCCTGGATTGCATGGTATTTCTATTTCTAGCTTTTAAAGAAAGCAGCAAATCAATTTCTAAACTGGCTGTCATGGATTTAATTGGGTCCCCCAAAGTAGGTGTAGCCACATGGCTGGGCCGTGATTCCCAGTATCTTTTGATTGTCCTCCATTTGATGGTTTTCTATGCTATATGTTAAAGGATTAGGGTAGGACTGTAAATCCCTTATAAGATCACCTCCCTGCTCCACTGTAAAGGGAGTTTCCCTGGAGTATGGCTTGCCCCACCCTTAATCCTTTCATCCTGGAAGAGATAAAAGGAAAGGGGAGCAGGCTAAGAATTGGGAACCTCACACCATCAAGAAAGCTAAACTGGGAGAAGAGCGTGTCCTTCAGACTTGAGATTCCTGCGCCAAGATGCTCCCTGGACAAATACTGATACAATACCGGACTTCCCTCCAGAGCCAACAAGGGAAAAGTGTTCCCCTGGACTGGACATCCTGAATATGGACTTGTGGCCTACTGGGCTGTGTAAGAATAAACCTTCCTTTGTTAAAGTCATCCACTCTGTGGTATTTCTGTTAGAGCAGGACTGACTGACTAAAACCCTGGCTATACCATGTTTCATTATCATCAGCAGCGTGTAAGTGTTTCAGTCTCTTTATAGTCTCTCAGAGACCAGTAATTGTATCTTAGATGGGTGCTCGAAAGGATTAAAGACCTCAGAAACTATTCAACTCACTAAGATGCAGAACATGAACTTTGTGGACTCTTATGCCAGTTGACTCTGGTGTCCCTTGAGACTAAGGTCCTAAGCCTTCACACGCAAAAAACCTATCTTGAAAGATGTTTGGTTATGTCTAAGAAGTATCTGTGTGTCCTGTATGAATATGCATGTGTGCACACACATTTCTGTTTATACATGTGCATACAGATGCTTTTGTGCACACATGTATATACTGTACCTACCCATATTCATGTATGCTTAGATTCATACATATGTGACCATGCACTCATTTTTGGTTATTGTTGACATGGTTGGCCATATTTTTATTTTAACCTTGACTTAGGTTGAATGTGTCCCCCGAAAAATGTGTGCAGCAGTTTGGTTGGGCCATAATTCCCAGTTTTCTGTGATGTCTTATATATTGTAAATCCTGCCTCTATGAGGTTGGTGAGGGAGGATGGATGATGATTGTGTTGGTGAGGCAGGACTCCGTGTGTAGGATAGTATTGTGCCCTGAGGCAGTCTCTTGGGATATAAAGAAAAAGGAAGCAAGCAGAGTTGCGGACCTCATACCACTAACAAATCAGTGCTAGAAGCAGAACACATTCTTTGGACTAGAGTCCCTGTGCCTCAGAAACTCCCAATCCAGGGTAAAATTGACAAGAACCTCTCTCTAGACCCAACAAAGAAAGACTTGTTCTGGAGCTGCACCCTGAATTTTGACTTCTGTGTACTTCTCAGTGAGAAAATCAATTTCTCATTGTTAAAGCCATCCATTTGAATTTCTGTTATAGCAGCATTAGATGACTCAGACAAACTTATTATTTATTCCTAAAATTACTAAAAGATATACCTTCATTTTTAAAACTAGTTGTTGATGGTTTAGTGGTTAAGTGCTGTGGCTGCTAAACAAAAGGCTGTCAGTTTCAATCTACGAGGTGCTTCTTGGAAACTCTATGGTGCAGCTCTACTGTGTTGTATAGGGTCCCATGAGTTGGAATCAACTCGATGGCAATGTTCTTTTGGGGGGGGTGATTTTAGTGTCAATCATATATTTTTGTGTGTAAGTATAATCATCTCACTTGTCAGGTTTTTGACATCTAGTGATCAGGTGTCTCACCCCCAAAATGTTACTTGGATGATCCCTAAATGGTAACAAAACCTGTGGCAGCAGACAATACCTGTGGCTCATTTGTTAACTGCTGTTGACAAATATAAAGAATTTGACCACAAAGCTGTCAGCTGCCCTTCTAGTTGTAGCTGGTGATACCATGTATATTTGTAAGGAGACAAATATTCAAGCACCAAGAGTCTGTCTGATAGCAGGTATGGAAAGATGCAAGTTCTTTTTCTCAATAGTGTAATGTTTCTTTTATCTCTGAAGGTCAATATTCACAACAATTCAGAATTGATTCTTGAAAATGCCCCCTGCTTGAATTGTGGCAGCTGTTGGCAGTCCCCCTGCCCCCCACCCAGGATCAACTTTAATCAATGAGATGCCACTTGTGCCAGTTCAACTTTCAAAAGGTCCCTATGCAGCTTAGGGCTTCTAAATGAGAAATCTGAATTCATGATTTTGTAATTTCCCTTTACATTTTAAAACACTTACAATTTATATGTCATTTACTTTTGAAGACAGTTAACATAGACTTTTTTCTTTTGGCTTTCTAGCTATGTTATACCTGGTGTGTATGCGTGCATGCGTGCGTGTGTGTGTGAAAGAGAATGTGTGCTTGCACATGTGCGTTAGGTGAAACTTTGCAGAGCAAATTAGGTTATCTTTCGGCAGTTTATACACAAATCAGTTTGTGATGTTGCTTGCAGTCCCCAGTAATATCTGCTTTGATATCTCAATTCCCCATTTTCATCCATCCTCGTCTCCAATCACTTCCTGCCTTTTTTTCATTGCTTTGGGGGACATGTTGCTCTTTTGGTCTCATATGTATTTGTATGGTTGAATGAAGAACCACATTTCTCATATGTGTTGCTGTTTATTTTATGGACCTGTCTAATGTTTGTCTGAAGGGTGAACTTTGGAAATGGCTTCAGTTCTGATTTGACAGGATGTCCAGGGCCATAGTCTTGGGGGTTCTTCCAGACACTGTCAAACCAATAAGTCTAGTCTTTCTCTGTGTGACTTTGAATTTTGTTCTATATTTTTTCTCGTGCTATGTCCAGACACCTCTGTTGTGATTCCAGTCAGAGCAGTTGGTGGTGGTTGCTGGGCTGGTGGAGGCTGTGGTGCCTCTTTTGGACTAATATTTCCATGGTGTGTTTTCTTAATTCTCCTTTGCTCCATACGAGTTGGGAACAGTAGATGTATCCTAGATGACTGTTCAAAAAAAATTAAGTATTTTATTATGCATTAAGTGAAAGCTTAGAATCCAAGTTTGTCATACAAAAACACACACATTGCTAAGTAACTCTAGCTGCTCTCCCTGACCACATGACAGCACACTCCTCCTTTCTACCCTGTAATTTACTGTGTCCATTCAACCAGCTTCTGATCCCTCTGCCCTCTCTTCTCACCTCTGGACAGGAGTTACCCAGTTAGCTTCATGCATCTGCTTAAGCCAAGAAGCAAACTGTTTGACAGTATCATTTTATGTTTTATAATGAAGTCAAATCTTTTTCTAGAAGGTTGGTTTGTGGAGTGGTATCAGTTCTGGGCTATCAGAAAGTCCAGGGACTGTGTTTTACAGGGATCCTGCAGTCTGTCAGACCATTAAATCTGGTCTTTTTTTCTCCTGCACACCCATTTTTTTTTTTTTTTTTTTTTTGTCCTGATGCGTCAGAGACTCTGGTCCCTGTCAGAGCAGTCATTGGTGGTTGCCAGGTACCATGTAGTTCTTCTGGTCTCAAGCTGCTGTGTCCCTTTATGTCTCTTGGGCTCATATTTTCCTTATGTTTTGATATCCTTCATTCTGCTCTGCTCCCAGATGGCTTAGGGCCAATTGGTGTTGTTTAGATGGCCTTTCACTAATTTTTAAGACCATACTGCCACTCGCCAAAGTGAGGTGTAGAGCATGTTCTTAAAATGCTCTATTATGCCAGTTGACCTACATATCTACAGAAACCATGGTCCCCAGACCCCTGCCCCTGCTACTCTGTCCTTCAAATTATTAGACAGTGTTATATGTAGGAACTTCTTAACTTTTGATTTAGGCCAGTTGTGCTGACTTCTCTAGTGTGTGCTGTCCCTCCCTTCATTTACCTTAATTCTTATCTACTTTCTAATTAACAGATACCCCTCTGACTCCATCCCTACCCTTGTAACCATCAAAGAATATTTTCTCCTGTGTTTAAATCATTTCTTGAGTCCTTATAAATAGTGATCTCATACAATATTTGTCCTTTAACAATTCACTAATTTCACTCAGCATAATGCCTCCAAGATTCCTCCATGTTATGAGAGGTTTCCTAAGATCATCATGCCTCTTTATCATTGCATAATATTCCCTTGTATGAATATACCATTTGTGAATCCATTCATCTGTTGATGGGCACCTAGGTTGACTGTGTCTTTTTGTTATTATGGACAGTGCTGCAATAAACGTTGGTGCGCATGTATCTGTTCGTATGACAACGCTAGGTTTTTAAGAAACTGCCAAATTGATTTCCAAAGTGGTTGTAACATTTTACATTCCCACAGGCAGAAGAGTTCCAGCCTCTTTACAACCTTGTGAACATTTAATATGTTGTGCATTTTTGGAATAATACCAGCCTCACTGGGGTGAGGAAGCCATGGTGACATAGTGGCTAAGTCTGCTGATAAAGAAGTCAGCAGTTTGAATCTTCCAGGTACTCCTTGGAAACTTACGGAGCAGTTCTATTCTGACCTATATGCTCACTATGAGTCAGAATTGACTAGATAGCACTGGGTTTTTTGTTGTTGAGATCAGATGGTATCTCATTGTTGTTTTGATTTGGGATTTTCTAATGGCTAGTGATCCAGAGCATTTCCTCTTGTCTCTGATAATATCCTGGATATCTTCTTTGGTGAAGTACTGTGTCCTTTACCCATTATTTAATTGAGCTATTTGTCTTTTTCTTGTTAAAGTTTTGTAATACCTAGTAGATTATGGGGATTAGATGCTAATTGGATTCCTAGAAGCCAAAATTTCTTTACCAGTCTGCAGGTAGTCTTTTCACTCTTTTGGTAAAGTCTTCGGATGAGTATATGTTTGATTTTTAGGCATTCCGAGTTACTTGTTTTCTGGTGTTTATGCATTGTTAGTAATATTTTGTAGTCGGTTTATGGTATTTATTCAGACTCACAGAATTATCCCTGTTTGTTTCTCGACGATCGTTACTGTTTGAGATTTTTTATTTATATCCTTTATGCAGTTTTTGTACATACTGTGGGATATGCGTCTCGTTTCATTTTTTTTTTGCAGGTAGATATCCAGTCATGACAACATCATTTGTTAAAGAGGCTGTCTTCCCCAGTTTATGGGCTTTGGACATTTGTCAAATATCAGTTGGTCATATAGGTGGATGATGCTATATCTGGATTCTCAATTCTGTTCCATTGATCTATGTATCTGTTTTTGTACTAGTACCGGGCTGTTTTGACCACTGTGGCAGTGTAATAGGTTTTAAAGTCAAATAGTATGAGGCCTACAACTTTGTTCTTCTTCAGTCACACTTTACTCATCCATGGCTTCTTCACTTTCCATATGAAGCTTGTGACTTGTTTCTTGTTGTTAAAAAATGCTGTTGGAATTTGTATTAGGATTGTATCGTGTCTGTAGATTGCTTTGGATAGAATAGACACTTTCATAGTGTTAATATTCTTACCATGAGCAAGGAAGGTTTCTCTGCTTATGTAGGTTTCTTTTGTTTTCTTGCAGTAGAGTCTTGTAATTTTTTTATAGGTCTTTTATGTCTCTGGATAGATTTATTCCCTGATATTTTATCTTTCTGGTGGCTGTAGTAAATGATATTGATTTGGTGACTTCTCTTTGATTGTCTGTTTGTTGATGTATCCTGATGCTTAGCTGAACTTTTCTGTTAGTTTCAGTAGTGTTTTCATGTGTAGATTCTTTAGGATTTTATGTGTGTAAGATTATATCATCTCCAGTTAGGGATGCTTTTATTTCTTCCTTAGCAATTTGGATACGCTTTATTTCTTTATCTTTCTTTATTTCTCTGTGTAGAGCCTGCAAGACAATATGGAATAAAAGTGGTGACAGTAGACATCCTTGGCTGGTGTCTGTTCTTAGTGGAAATGCTTTCAGACTCTCTCTGTTTAGGATGATGTTGACAATTGGCTTTGCTTAGATGCACCTTGTGATGTTGAGGAATTACCCTTCTACTGTTTTGCTGAGCATTTTTTAGCAAGAATGGATGTTGGACTTTGTGAGATGCCTTTCTATGTCAATTCATAAAATCAAGTGGTTCTTTTATTTATGTGGCCGATTATATTAGTTGTTTTTCTAATGTTGAACCATTTCTGAATCACTAGTATGAATGCCACTTGGCCATGGTCAATTATTTTTTTGATATGTTGTTGAATTCTATTGGCTAGAATTTTGCTGAGGAATTTTGCATGTAAGTGCCTGAGAGATATGGGCTGTAACTTTTCTTGTCACCAGGTAATTAGAGCTTTTACTAGACAGGCAAATCCAGGAGCCAGTTATTTTTATTTTTTGGATTCAGCTCAGGACTCCAAGTTGTCAGTCTCCAAGTGTGTGGTACGGGCTCTCCCCTGTTGTCCTAGATGGGCGGGGAGATTGATGTAAGCACAGGTATTCAGTGGCAGACAGTGATAAAGTCAGGAGTCTAACAGCCATCCCTATGTGTTTGTGAGGAAGATATATCCATTTATGTCTCATAAGTACTAGATCTGTGTTTGCAATTGATGGATTGTAGATACATTCTGAAATATTTAAGTTGTGAACTTAGTAGCCTTTAACTACATTTATTCTATCACATATCCGGAGCTGATATTATGGAATTGGCCAACATAGCAGGAAATTTAGAAAATGGAAGACTTTTAGATCTGCCTGGAGGGTTTACTTTGTTCAGTCTTTTAATTGTGACAGAGAAAAACATACGGGCTGACCCAAGATCATTTAGCTAGTTAGTCTGTATGAAAATAACCCATAACCATTTTGTACTACAGAGGAACAGTGAATTGTATTGGGATTCTGGTTTCCTGAACTCCCTTTCCAAAGGCTGTTCCTGGCTCTAAAGAATTCATAGGTCTGTTCTGACAGTTTGTAAATTAGGTTCTCTACTTTTTTATTGAGAACTTTTTCTGTGCCAGAAACTAAGAATTTAACCTATGTCACCAAATTCCAGTCTTCATAAAATACTGTAAGACACATATTTTTGTACCAATTTTAAGATGAAGAGACTGAACCTAAGAGAAATTAAATGCCTGTGGTCTCACATCTATTACATGATGTAATAAAATGCGAATTCCAGTCTTTCTACTTCTAAACCTCATGGTCTTTACAACGCTACAAGGAAGTTGGACATGCATTTTATAGGCTACAGTTGTGGCTATTTTGAATGTTTTCTTAAAGGAAGTGGTATAGAGCATGAGTATTGCTCTCCAAAACCAGAGGTGGCAGAATTCTAACTGCAAAGGCTGTCTGGCTTTGTAATTCTCTAGACTAATTTGATGCATATGCTTATGATCAAAACTTACTAAAAGATATATACAGAGGTGTATGGTTATTTAGCAGTTTATTCTGTATATTATTTTCCTGGATCTTTTTAAAATACATTTTTAATCAGTTTCTCATCCATTTAGTTCTCCAGATCTTCTATATTTCTTGTCAGAGAATAACCACAGTCCTACCAAATAGCCTTCACCCCTTCAACTCCCCAGAAGAATAGAAGCCATGTTATTTTGTTCCTGTTTCCCTCCTCATATCATGTAATACCCTTGGTTCTGATAGACCATTTATAGCATAGCTATAAAAGATGACATTTCATTCTATGAGAAAAAAATGTCCTTGTTATATCCTACCTAAATGTCTGGATGGGGTTTTTCTCCGTGACTTAATTTGTGACTCAGCTGGGGAAGCATTAGTTTTATTAGCGACTGTCTTCCTTTTACTTAGTAGAGATTCAACTTTTAGCACCTAACTCAGAAAACACATGGTATGAAGTTATTTAGACTTCAGAAATCGTTCTTTCTAAACAATTTTTCTTAGGTAGGGAAACAACAAATAGCTTTGGCTAGGAACTTTCAAACAGCGTGTATAAACACTATATTTGAAAGGAAAGATTGTTTAGTTTTAACCAAAATTAGGAAGTGCTGATAGTAATGAGACTGGAAAGAGAAAAACAGCCCCCTCCCAGTAACAAGTATCAAGAGATGACTTTAAAGAGAAAAAATGATGTTTCTTTAAAAAAGGGGAACTTGTTTTGCCTGGCAAACATTAGATGCCAATATGTACACGTTTCAAGAAGAATTTTATACAACACCTCCGCTGTGTGTCAAGTGGCATTTATTAGTTGAAGGATGGTGCCAAGGTTTGACAGTTCTTCACTGATGCACAAATCTGGGGATTAAAATGACGGTTGATGAGTGAATGTTTTCTAATATAAAGTCAATGACAACTGCTAATATCAGTTACCATCAGCAAGTCAAATGATCTCTACTTAGATTTTATACTGGCCTTAGAAATTTCACGATTATTTTTGTTCTTTGGATGTTATATTCAGACTCTCACTCATTTTGGTAGGTATAGTCGAGTTGACTATAATGTGTAATGTAATACATTGTACATTTTAATTGGTATCTTGTAGACATGTAGATCATAAATGCCTTTTTCTCTCTCTTCGTAGGTGGAAATAACACTTCAAGATATCAATGACAATCCACCTGTATTTCCAACAGACATGCTGGATCTCACTGTGGAGGAGAACATTGGAGACGGCTCTAAGATTATGCAGTTGACTGCCCTGGATGCTGATGAGGTAGCTCATAGCCTGTCTCTAAATTTTAGAACTTTTATATTGCAGTGATTTATCACATTTCTAGTATATATTAACATACTTTATTAACCAATAATTAAGGTTAAGTGCTATATGCTTCTTTCCAAAGAACAGTAATTCTTGAAATGCAGTATTAGTGTGCTAAGACAGAGGCAAAAAGACAATTTTCCTTTGATCAAGGAACTCACAACTCACCACATTGCATTTCAGATTTCTTGGCTGTATTATTTTCTCCAATAAGAAAAATATCTGCAGCTATGTCCATTTTTTAATGCCTTTACCTTTCTAATTTGCTGTCTTCATAGAAGCTAACGTAACTGAGAAAAGCAAACCATTTAATATTACACAATCTTAAAGTTGTCATCTAACTTTGTGTTTTATGTCATTTTATTTTTGTGCATATGTATATGTGAAATAATGATTATTATTATAAATATTTATAGTAGTATATTACTTTTTATATTTTAAGGCTATTACCTAGGCAAGTAATGGTTTTCAGTTGCTTTAAAGAACAAAAATTTTTTGCCTACTAGTTAATTTTAAATATTGGGGAACAGTTTTAATTACTATCTTGTATATTTGTAGTTTAAGTTTAGCTATGTATTCATGATGCTCGAAAAGACACAGAGATTTATATAATTTTTAATTTACATTTTTTTCCCATGCAGGAGAAATTCATAGCTTGTTTTCACCATCTTACTGAGTCAAGGGTTTAATTAATGCTCTGGAGTTGCAGAAAGAGGATTAACCTTTCCAGACATCAGAATCCCCTTTCCTCCTTTCCCATAAGCTGAGCCCAACATGAGAGAGTCTAATTCCTTTAACCTCATCAAAACTCTAGGAATATTTGAAAACTTTATTTTTACCTATGAATAAACTTCTTATAACTTTATTCTTTTAACTTTAAAGAGGTAAACAACTCTGAATAAACTATGGATTAATTTGAATACCCAACACAGAAATGTAACAATTCAGTTATGTATGAATTTTGCTGGAGTCTAAGTAACAAAAAAAAAAAAAAAAAATGGTGAAATGAAGCATGTTTATATCTTTATAATTTTGCTGTTAGAAAAGATTTTGTATTTTAAGTTTATTATACTTTGCTAAATTTTATGTAGGGAAGTGTTATACTTCTACATTCCAACTATCATTGGTAGAGTTATATGCCTGAATATTTCTGTTACTTATTGTTTTAAGATTTCATCAGCTATAATTTAGTAAATATTTTATTTCCTTAAAGCTTGACATTGATAATATACGTATTTGGGTGTTCCGTGTCATAACATTCAGTTCACTCTCAGTGGAAATAGAAAAGAAATAGCTCATGTTACTGACATAAATAAATTCATGTCAGATAATTGTAATTACAGAGGTTGATTCTTTGGCTATACCCTCTTTAGGAGTATAGAAGATAAAAGTCATTTATTTTCAAATAGTTTGTTCTAAAAGTTAAGCAGTAAGCATTTTAATTTTATCTGTATTTTCTGTAGGTTGATTATTAGCACTCCATGGATCAGTTTGATTAGAATGGGTTTATTCAATATAAGCTTAAATGAGTCACGAACTAAAATTAAATTGAATTTGGAAATTGTGTTTTGTAATCATCTTTTTCCTCTTAAAAACAAAAACAAAAGCCAAACTGCTTACTATCTGGTTGATTCCAACTCTTTGCAACTCTATTAAGAGCCAGTTATTTGAACGAAACACCAACATTCAGTTCCTCCCTTTTTACTGATGTTTAAGTGAAAGTTTATAGTTCAAGTAAGTGTCTAACGCAAAGACTTACACACACTTTTTTACGTGACTCTAGTTGTTCTCCCCACACTCCTCCCTCCACCCTGTATTTCTTGATGGTATGAGGTCTCCATCTGTCTGCACTGTTCCTTTTCCTTTTATTTCTTGTAGGATATAAGTGGTAGTGCAAACCGTATGCCATGGATACTCCCTTTACACTGGATCGGGGAGGTGACCTTAGCAGGGATGTTCCAGTGAGAACAGAAGTGTATAGGACTAGAAAATAATAACAGACAAAGGAAACAGAGAGAGATCCAAAGCAAACTCTGTCAAATCAACTGCTACTCATAGTGATCCAAAGGACAGAGTAGAACTGCCCAGTAGAGTTTCCAAGGAGCGTGCGGTGGATTCTAACTGCTGCTCTTTTGGTTAGAAGCCTGTGGTGGTATCCACGACACTACCAAGGGATTGTTGGCAATTAAGAAGGGACAAAGATGTTGATGTATATGCAGTGTGACGGTGCTTGAGGCATAAAGGCCATTGAATATTATGTAATTATGTAATTCTGAGTCTTTGTGCTTTTGAAAGATCGAGTGGACTGGAAGGGAGTGTGCAGGTGTACTGGCAGCTCTAAAGGAAAAGGAGGCATACTTGTAAAAAAAAAAAAGAAAAAGAAAAAGCTGCTGTTTTCATTCTTGAACAACTGTTCCCTAAACAGTTTAATAACTACTGACTGTTTCAACTTGTAGCTGAAGAGAATAGATACCCAGGCTTCTAACAGTGTTCAGAATTTCTGGCTGCTGCTTCTTTATTTTTCCTCAGTCAATGCTTTACTGTTGTTATCAATACTTTTAGTTAAACTTTTATTCTGTTTCTTGCTCTAATCTGAGTAAGTAATGTCTTAGCTGAATTTGTAAAAAGATGTTACCAGGTCTTTCACGAAACCATGGCTCTATTGTCTTTCTCTATCCAATTTTGCTAGAACTCAATACTGAAATGCAAGGGGTTTCTTTTCATTTGTGGGTAGAATTCAGTTGTCATACGATTGCCCCATAGATTGATTCTGACAGATAGATAGGTTTCTTTAAAACACTAGAATTATGTAGATCATCAGCAAATTGTGTATAGAAATATCCTTTATTATCTTTATACTTTCATTTAATTACTAGGTCTAATATAAGAGTGTTAACATGCTGGAGAAACTCTAGTAGGGCACCTGAGAATAAAGCATGGATGAAGGAATCAGCTTTAGAATAGCAGCCATGTACATGTTGGCCTTAATTTAAATATTATTTGAAACATGTGTTGGATCAAGATACACATCTTTCAGAAGCATATGACCCTTTCAGTCTCTTGTTCCCTTTCATAAACAAAATTATTATGCTTGTAATGGGCCAGGATACTCCAACTTTGCTTCATGGTACCACACTTGTTGTTGGAAATGTTACTTAAGATTGTAAAATATATTTGTAACTTATAGCTGTTGATTTTTAGAATTCCTTCCATGTGCCTTTGTCTCCATGGTTCTTCAAGCGGGGAGAGTGTTTTTACCCAGCGTCATTTCACTGCAATGCAGCTGAAACATGATATTTGTTTCTCCTGGTGTTGCTGATTCTGCATATTTTGTATATTAAGTAAATCAGGAAACCTTTCAAAATATCTAATTAAATCATTACTCTTGGCCAGACCTTTTCAGGCATTTATGAAGACTGTTAATTCACCACATCAGCTGATTTAGAATACCAAAAAAAAAAAAAAGAAAAGAAAAAATGCTGTTTCATTAATGTCTGATACATTTCTTGTGCACCAAACTGTCTGTCACAAGTTTAGGAATTTTGACAATTATTTCAGTCACTTTGTAGACAGAAAAAATTAAATGTTAAACTTTTTAAATAATAATTTAAATAGGATTTTGCGTCCTGGAGTGCCTCTAGTTTTCAAGGACCTCCCATTTTAGTAGGTCAAAGTTGAATGTAACTGCTTTCTTATCTGACCTACGTTGTAGGAATAATGGAATTGTTAATGAAATAGGAAAAATAATAGAGAATGTGGTTAGATGAGCAGTCTGAAAGTCTTACAGAATGTTTTTGTTAGACCATAAAATTGCAAAAAATATTTCACATACTCCAGGTACACCTGACAATACAAGATAAATGTAGTGTGTTAAACTCAGCTGTTTCATTACTGAGTTAAAATGCACTTAGAGGTTGTTTGGGAAATCCTGGTTGTATGGTGGTTAAGAGCTAAGGCTGCTAACCAGAAGATCAATAGTTCAAGTCTGCTGGATGCTCTTTGGAAATCCTTTGGGGGCAGTTGTACCTTGTCCTTTAGGGTCACTATAAATCAAAATCATCACAATATACTAAGTTTGTTTTTTTTTAAGAGGTATTTGCTGTATGGAATTTTCAGACTGGCTGAAGAATGCACTATAAAAAGATAGCATATGCCACTAAAGACATATTTTGGAAGTATTTTTGTCTTTGTTAGAAATCATCCTCTTATGAGTTTGACCATGAAGGAAAAGACATATGGAATCTGTGATGGAAAAGATGTAAGCAAACTGCAGACACTGTAATCTTCCAGCATGTCATTCGTATTATTACCATCAAACTTATGTTCTTCTCAATATTACTACTGAGACTTTTACTCTGTATGTTTTGGCACAATGGTTAAGAGCTCAACTGCTAACCAAAAAAATCAGCATATTCAAACCCACCAGCCACTCCTTGGAAACCCTGTGGAGCAGTTCTGCTCTTTCACTATGAATTGGAATCAACTTGATGGCAACAAGTTTTTGTTGTTGTTGTTTTTTGGTAATAATGGTGTAGAGTATAGTTATTTTAACTAAATATGTTTAAATAAAAATAAATAAATTTGGAGCCATCAATTGCAGCATTACTTTTTGTCAGAGTCAATTATATATAACAGAGAATCAGAAAACACACATTCCCTGTGATATATAGCAACTCAAATAGTATTTTACATTTAATTGCTGATTTGCAGAGAAATCAATCATCAAAAATATATTTTGCCCATCATATTTTGCTTATAAGAAAAAGATAATGAAAAAAAGAAAAAATAATAACAACTAGCATTAACTGACTCTTTTCCAAGGATTGCTCTAAATACATTTATCAGTTTATTTAGTCTACACAAAAATTCCACGTAATGGGCAATATTTTCATCCCTATCATACAGACAAGGAAACACAAGCTCAAAGAGTTTAAGCGTGTGGCCCGATGACAAACAACTAATAAGTGGTTGTATAGTAATTCAACCCAGAAGTACGTCTCTAGAGGATCATATCTCAACCACCATGTTGCCACTGTTGTTGTTTTGTGCCACTGAGACAGTTCTGACTCATGTTGTTGCTGTTGTTAGGTGCCATCGAGCCAGTTCCGACTCATAACAACCCTATGCACAATAGAATAAAATGCTGCCTGGTCTTGTGACACATTCACAGTTGTTTTGATGCTTAAGCCCATTGTTGCAGACACTGTGTCAGTCCATTTCATCGAGGGGCTTCCTTTATTTTGCTGACCTTCCACTCTACCAAGCATGATGACCTTCTCCAGGGACTGATCCTTCCTGGCACCATGTCCAAAGATGTAAGATGCAGTCTTGCTATCTTTGCTTACAAGGAGAACTCTGGCTGTACTTCTTCCAGAACAGATCTGTTTGTTCTTGTGGTGGTCCATGGTACATTCAGCATTCTTCTCCAACACCACAATTTAAAGGCATCAATTCTCCTTCTGTCTCATTTGTTCATTGTGCAGCTTTCACATGTGTATGATGTGACTGAAAATATTGTGGCTTGAGTCAAGTGCGCTTTAGCCTTCAAGGTGATATCTTTACTTTTCAATACTTGAAAGAGGTCCTTGGCAGCAGATTTTCCTAATGCAGTATGTCTTTTCATTTCTTGACTGCTGCTTCCCTGGGCATTGACTGTGGACCCAAGTAAAATGAAATCCTTGACCACCTCAACCCTTTCTCCATTTGTGACAATGTTACTTACTGGTCCAGTTGTAAGGATTTTTGTTTTCTTGATGTTGTGGTCCAATCTATACTGAAGGCTGCGGTCCTTCATCTGCATCAGTAAGTGTGTCAGATCTTGTTCACTTACGGCAAGTAAGGCGGTGTCGTCTGCATAACCCAGGTTGCTAATGAGTCTTCCTCCAATCCTGATGCCTTGATCTTCTTCGCATAATCCAGCTTCTTGGATTGTTTGCTTGGCATACAGATTGAAAAGGTATAGGGAGGGGATACAACTCTGACACATACCTTTCCTGACTTTAAACCATGGAGTGTCCACTTGTTCTCCTCTCACGACTGCCTCTTGATCCGTATATAGATTCGGTAAGAGCACAATTAAAGTTCTGGAATTCCCATTCTTTACAATGTTAATTTATTATGATCCGCACAGTCAAATGCCTTTGCATAGTCCATGAAACACAGGTCAACATCTTTCTGTTATTCTCTGCTTTCAGCCAAGATCCCTCTGATGTCAGCAATGATACCCTTGGTTCCACATCCCCTTCTGAATCCAGGTTGAATTTCTGGCAGTTCCTTGTCAATATACTGTTACAGTTGTTTTTGAAAGATCTTGAGCAAAATTTTGCTTGTGTGTGGTATTAATGGTATTGTTCAGTAATGTCCGCATTCAGTTGGATCACCTTTCTTTGGAATGGGCATAAATATGGATCTCTTCCAGTCAGTTGGCCAGGTAACTGTCTTCCAAATTTCTTGACATAGATGAGTGAGCATTTCCCTCACTGTGTCTGTTTGTTGAAATGTCTTAACTGATACTCCATCGGTTCCTGGAGTCTTATTTTTTGCCAGTGCCTTCAGTGAGGCTTCAGTTTCCTCTTTCAGTACCATTAGCTCCTGATCATATACTACTTTTTCAAATGGCTAAGTATCAACCACTTTTTTCTGGTATAATGACTGTGTATTCCTTTCATCTTCTTTTGATTCTCCCTGAGTTGTTTAATAGTTTCCCTGTAGAATCCTTCACTACTGCAACTCGAGGCTTCAATTTTTTCTTCAGTTCTTTCAGCTTGAGAAATGCAGAATGTGTTCTTTCCATTTCCATTTCCAGCATGTCATTTTTTTTTTTTTTGCACATGTCATTATAATACATCCTTTTATCTTCTTAAACTGCTCTTTGAAATCTTGTTTAGGTCTTATACTTCTCCATTCCTTCCTTTTACTTTAGCTGCTCAACATTTGAGAGCAAGTTTCAGAGTCTCTTCTGACATGCAGTTTGGTCTTTTCTTTCTTTCCTGTCTTTTTAATGACCTTTGTGCTCTGTTTGTGGATGATGTCTTTGGTGTCATTCCACAATTCATCTAGTTTTTGGTCATTAGTGGTCAACACATCAAATCCGTCCCTGAGACAGTCTTTAAACTCAGGAGAGATATACTCAGTGTCATACTTTGGCTCTTTTAGACTTGTTCTAATTTTCTTCCGTTTCAGTTGGAATTTGCATGTGAACAGTTGAGGATCTGTGCCACAGTCAGCATATTGTCTTGTTCTGACTGCTGGTGTGGAGCTTTTCCATCATCTTTTTCCACAGATACAGTTAATTTTGTTCCTGTGCATTCCATCTGTGAGGTCCTTGTGTACAGTCACCATTTATGTTGGTTTGAAAAAAAGATATATGTTACAGAATGAAACACTGTCCAGTCTTGCGCCATGCCCAAAATCATTGGTATGCTTAAGCTCATTGCCGTATCCACTGTGTAAATCTATCTTGTTGAGAGTCTTTTTCTCCTTACCAGACATGATGTCCTTCTCCAAGCATTGATCTCTACTGGAAGCATTATCTTGCCATCTGTGCTTCAAAGGAGCACCCTGGTTGTACTTCTTCCAAGACAAATCTTTTCATTCTTTTGGCACTCCATAGTATATTCAATATTCTTCTCCAACACCACAATTCGAATATATCAGTTCTTCTGTCTTCCTTTGTCCACCTTTCACATCCATATGACGTGATCGACAGTAGCATGGCTTGCATTATGTGCTCCTTAGTCTTCAAGGTGACATCTTAATTTTCAACACTTTAAGGAAGTCTTTTGCAGCAGATTTTCCCAATGCAATGTGTCTTTGGATTTTTTGATTGCTACTTCCAAGAGTGTTGGTTGTGGCAACAAGTAAACTAAAATCCTTGACAACATTAGCCTTTTCTTTATTTGTCATTATATTGCTTATTTGTCCTATAAGGGGAATTTTTGTTTTCTTGATGTTGAGGTGCAGTCCATACTGAAGGCTGTAGTCTTTGATAGTCATCGGCAAGTGTTTCAAGTCCTCTTCACTTTCAGCAAGAAGGTTGTGTCATCTGCATAAGGCAGATTGCTAATGAGTCATACTTCAATCATGATGTTTTGTTCTTCTTCATATAGTTCCAGCTTCTTGGATTGTTTGCTTA
The DNA here is from genome assembly GCA_028571685.1 of Heterohyrax brucei. Taxonomy (NCBI): domain Eukaryota; kingdom Metazoa; phylum Chordata; class Mammalia; order Hyracoidea; family Procaviidae; genus Heterohyrax; species Heterohyrax brucei. The sequence goes on along the minus strand of CM053143.1, from coordinate 54,852,189 downwards.
GCTTACAGATTGAATAGGTATGGTGAAGGGATGCAACTCTGACATGCACCTTTCCTAACTTCAGACCATACAGTGCCCCATTGTTATGTTTAAATGACTGCCTTTTGATCTATGTATGGAGTCCTCATGAGCACAATTTAGTGTTCTGGAACTCCCATTCTCTACATTGTTATCCATAATTTATTATGATCCACACAGTTGAATACCTTTGCATAATGAAACATTTGTAAATATATTTTTTGTGTTCTTTTAGGCAAGATCCATCTAACAACAACAATGACATCTTTGATTTAACTTTCTTTTCTGAATCTGGCTTGAATTTCTGGCAGTTACATCTCAATAGACTGCTGCAGCTGCTTTTGAATAATCTGTAACAAAATTTTACTTGTGTGTGGTATTAAGGATATTGTTGATAATTTCCACATTTGGTTGGTTCACCTTCCTTGGAAACAGACAGAAAAATGTATCTCTTCCAGTCAGGTGGCCCAGTAGCTGCCTTTCAAATTTCTTGGCTTAGATAAGTGAGCACTTCTAGTGCTGCGTCCATTTGCTGAAATATCTCATCTGGTACTCTATCAATTTCTGCAGACTTGTTTTTCACCAATGCCTTCAGCACAGCTTCATCCACCATTGGATATTTTACCTTATTGTTCCAATTATAATTTAAGTGTGTGTATACACACATGCACACACACAAATATGCCTACATACATATGTATGTGTATATATATATATATACATGCGTACATATACACATTAAGAAACACCTGAATAAAATTGCATAAATTTTCAACGTTATATAGATAAGATTATAATAGATTTGAAAACAGACTTTTAACATCATCTGTCATCAAATCGTGTTCCTTAATTTTAATTGTCCTTAATGTCTTTATTTTTGGCCCTGTTAAAGCCACCTCTTGTTGAAACTCTTCCTTTAACTTCTGTGTCAGCTTGTACTTTTGTCTGTCCTCCTAAGTCACTATTTGTTTTTCCCCTGTCAATCCCTGACTCCACTCTTTCTTCCTACTTTTCAAACACAGATTGAAAAAGAAAAAAAAAAAAAAAAAAAAACATTGCCATGGAGTCAATTCCTACTCACAATGAACCCATGGGATACAGCAGAACTGCTCTGTAGGGTTTCTGAGGACCATCTGTGGATTTGAACTGCCAACCTTTTGGTTAACAGCCAGGCTCTTAACCACTGTGACACAAAAGCTCCTTAAACATGGCCTTTGAGCCCTTACTGTACTGCTCTTTTTTCTCTGTATTCTAATTAAATTTCCTAACAACTCCTGTGACTTCAACTGTTGCCTCCATACAGTGACCTTCAGAAATTATTTGAAACCCCATTCCTAAGTCTCTAATTACCAGATGACCATTGTTCAAAAGCTAGTACTTATTCTTTTAAAATACCATGCATAAAATGTCACTTCATAGTTGTTCTTGCACCAAAGCGGCTACTAATCTTGAAATGTTTTCTGTATCAGTATTTTCTGAACTCTCCGGACAAAATAAAGTGCAATTTTGTTTATTATTTTCCTCAATTGTATGTGCCTCTCTACAGTTCTTCTCTGACCTACAGGGTCGCTGTGAGTCAGAATTGACTCAATGGTACTATTGTTTTTTTTTTACCCACTCAAGTAACTAATTACAAGTTCAACCACTAACTGAAAAGTTAGTAGTTGAAACTCACCTTGAGGTGTCTTGGACAGAGGGCTTGGTGATCTGAAAGGTCACAGTCTTAAAAAGCCCATGAAGTTTAGTTCTACTCTGAATACATGGGGTTGCCATGAATGGGAATCAACTTAAAGGCAATAAGTTTGAGTCTTCTTTTTTTTTTTTTTTTTTTTTGGTGGAAATCTTTTTACCAACCTTTCCGTTTCTACTGTCAAAAATAAAAAAAGTTGTGACATTCACAACCCAACATATTGAGAGAACACAAGCACAATAAGTCATCTGTACTTCCATTTTATGTAACAGATACCTGGGATCCTCAGAAAAGTTTGCTTATTTTAAAATTATATCTCAAGTAAAACCAGTCCCAGTCTCTACTGGGCCTAAATCTCCTTCCCATGCCTCTTAGCATTCTAGCACATTCTACACTATTAGTGTCCTTAAAACATTGCTTCCACTTAAGACAAAGGTCAATTATTTGTTGACATAGAATTCAAAAGAGTTTGAATTGCATGTGAGATGTTCCAAAATACATGTACCATATTTGTTTGCAAATAATACATTCTTCTGTGTTTGACTGCAAGTGTGCCCTCCCTACATTGAGGCACTTTTGTAATCATGCTATGTTAATTGTTTTACAGCAACATGTAAAATAAATAAATAAATAAATGACCTAGCAGTTCTTATGAAAAGGTCTCACAGGGGAGGGCATAGTTGGCAAAAAATGTGTGAGGAGTGTGTTATTTGCACAAAAATATGGTGTTGTCTAACATATTAGCTTGATTTACTTCTGTAGAAACCCTCTAATCTGACTACTTAACAGTGAGTAAGCCAAGCATATGGTTCTCCTTTTGCCTGCGCTGTTGCTTACATTTAAAGACTTTTCTTTAGCCTTTGCTTGAAAACTTGTATTTTCTACAAAACTCAGTTGAGCTCCATATGCTCCGTTTATATCTCCCCTAAATAAATCAAGTCAAAATAATCCCTCTTTTCAATTTTTATAGTGTTTATTGCAAGTCTTGTTCATTCATCACTTGCCTTTTTGGTGCATTTCTCTTTTGTACGGTACCAGAAGGAACATAAACTCAAGAGTCAGGCACATTTGGTTTGAAACCAGCTAACACTTAGAGTGTGGACCATGTATAAATTAGTTAGCATCTCTCAGCTCAATACCTGCTTTTGTGAAAAACGGTCTCACAGAATTGTTGAGACCCAAAGTAGATAATATACACAAAGGACTGTTAAGTGCCTGGCAAAGAGCAAAACTTCCTGGTTGTTGCATTGAGAGTAGCACTATTTATATTTTCCACAGTGACAAGAATACTCCTTTTCATGAGTAGATTATAAGAATGTATACATATAAATATGTGTATGCACATATAAACATGTGTAAGTGTATACACATATAAATATGTGTGTGTATATATGTATATAACACTGAAGGCTGAGACCTATGTATATATACATATATGTATATACATAAAACACTGAAGGCTGAGACTTACTTTGCTATTTAATTGGGTGAATGGTGAAATGCTTCATAGTACTACATTGTTTGATTACTTTGTGAAATCTCAGAATATCATATGAAATAAAAATACAAAAACCTCACTTTGTCAAATGCATTTTCAATAGAAACTTGAATGATGCTGTTAATATTCTGGAACTCCATCAATTCAGATCCCCAATCTATTTTTCTTAGGGTGCAAATGCTCTTGTCACATATGCTATCATCAGTGGAGCTGATGATAGTTTCCGTATTGACCCTGAATCCGGAGATCTGATAGCAACCAAAAGATTGGACAGGGAACGCCGTTCCAAATATTCACTACTAGTTCGTGCAGATGATGGTCTTCAGTCCTCAGATATGAGAATTAATATCACAGTCAGTGATGTGAATGACCACATACCCAAGTTTTCCAGACCTGTGTACTCTTTTGACATCCCCGAAGACACAACCCCTGGTAAGTCCATTTAAGCCCTACGTGATCACTTGTGCCTAGACTTAGGGGCTCCATGTTTTGGCTAGTGTTAATCAGTGATGAGTTTTTATCATATACTACCAGTTATGAAAATACATATACTGAATTTTGAATCTTTGCTTTAATCATCTTTAGTAAATTTCTCAAGCAAATCACTAGCCTTTTGAGAGCAGATGAGGTTAGGCATTCATCTAATAACTAATTTCAGATGTTTTTCTTTTTTGGAGAGTATTTGTTACCTGGATGTTAATTTTTCTGCCAGTAACAGTTTCCATACTGTTGCCAACTTTAAAAAAAAATGTATTATGTGATTATGTTGCTGTGTTTAGAAATAACAGAGAAAAATACATGGACTTCAGTAAAAACCTGTAAATACAGAATTGTTAATGCATGATCCTGGATGACTTAATTCCTTTCTCTTAGCTTCAGTTCCTTTTGTAAAATGGAAAAAATTGCTATTAGAATTAGAGTCAAGGCTAATTTACAAAATATACATGATGTTTCTACCACATAGTTGGAGGATCTCCAGCTGCTTAATAAATGTTAATAGAGTCTGAATTCTGAATTATAATCTTGCCTCTTTCAACATACTTTGTGATTGTTGAGTCTGAGCATTCAACGCCCGTATTCCTTATTCCTTGTGTCTACATTCTCATTATTGGAAATTCTTACTTAACACTGAAATTTGATTCTCAGTTACACATGGGATAGTTTAATATCAGCTTGATAAGACATCAGTTTGGAAAACTCTATTTGGTATAAACATCAAACATTTATAAAGGAATACTACTTACTGCGGTTTTCTATTCTCTTCTCAAGAAGTGTTGTTTATGTCCTTTATGAAATCCCTATAGCTGTGATCTCTTGCCTTAGTTATAGCAATGACCACATGAGTTGTATTGTGAGGAGCAGTGGGCCAGAGCTTAAGTGTATTTTATTGCTCAGAATCCCCAGGGCCTGACACTAGCAACAGAATCTAATATATGCTCACTGAATTCAAGTTGATGAATTCCTAAAATTGCATAGAAAACTAATGTTAGAAGTAGCAATAAGTAGATCTATTCCCTAAAACACTTCATGTACACAGCAACATGTATACTTTGTGTATACTCCATGTACCCAGATATCTAATGTAGCATATGCTTTATTGACACCTGAGTGTGTCAGTGTAAATGAGAATGTAGAATACTGCAAGATGTCACCTTCATTGTATGTACACATATAAAGATAATTGTCTATTTAAGATATTTTTCTATAAATCAAACTTTTTGGTGTTTTAGTATATATGTTCTCTTAGTGATACCCCTTGTTTCATTCATTTTAGACTATTAATTTATTCTTTTCTATAGGTTCTTTGGTAGCAGCTATTTTAGCTACAGATGATGACTCTGGTGTAAATGGAGAAATTACATACACTGTAAACGAAGATGATGAAGATGGCATCTTTTTCCTGAATCCAGTTACTGGAGTCTTTAATTTGACTCGAGTCTTAGATTATGAAGCACAGCAGTATTATATCCTCACTGTCCGAGCTGAAGATGGTGGGGGACAATTTACTACCATCAGGGTTTACTTCAATATACTCGATGTAAATGATAACCCACCTGTATTCAGCTTGAATTCATATAGCACATCGTTAATGGAGAATCTACCTCTAGGATCTACTGTTCTTGTGTTTAATGTTACTGATGCAGATGACGGTATGTACTTTATTTACCTTTCTTAAAAAAAAACAAAACTTTATTAGAAATGTCAGATTTACATGGCCTACTGTTTTCAGCTGTCACAAAATTGTATTTTGTGAATCTGTGTCCTAAACTGAGGAATAGATTTGTAATTAAAATGATAGTCATTAAAAAAATTAACTGCTTGACCAGTGAAGTTACACCAGTTGCAGCACTGTGAATTGTCGCCCTTTTATAAATAATATAAACTTTACTTTTCTTTGTCCTAATATTGTGGGATTCTTGTAGATTAGTCATAGAGAAGCCATATAACAGCTTTTTAGTAGTTTTTTTCCCTCCTCTGGTAAATAAAACATTTCTATTTACATACGTATTTTAACTAAAAAAAAAAAAAAGAAAAGAAAAGAATAACATTTGGAATGACAAAGAAAACTAAAGCCTTAAAGAAAAAGAATTCATAGTTAAATTTTATATTTCTGACTGAAAATTGCCAACATTATTTTAGTAAGTTTCCATGGCTTGATTCAAAGAACATTTTCGGATCTCTTTAACTTACAATATATAATCAGGTTAAAGATTCTGCATTAAACCTGTACAAGTTTGATTTGCATTTATATAGAAGCATTTGACACATTTCTCTTATAATCTGGCTGCCCTGGTCTTTCTCCAAAGACTTATTTTATTAATATACACCCATGTACATATACTCTATAAATCAAGTAATATAGTATTGGATGTCACATTATAGAGCTTATCATTCTTTAACTGAGAATTGTTTAGAAATGTGTACCCTGTCTTACAAGGTACTGAGTGCAGCTGCTTGTCTTATCAGTGGAGAAAACATGGGGACAGTACTTAGGAGAGGTTAATAGGTCTCTTGCTGGTGGATGTGCCTGGTGATATAAACATGTCAGTGCTAACTAAGAATTTCCTGGTTCTTATGGATTTGGATGATATATGTAATGTCAGAATTCTGTTCTTTCTTGACATTCTGTTCCATATTTTAATTTCCTTTCAGAAATGGCTAGAATGACAGAAAGATGCTACAGATAAAACATTATTTCATGCAGGCTCAATTCACAAAATTGGAAATGGTTTTGTTTAGAATGTATTAAGTGCAGATTGAAGTTTCCATTTTACTGAACACACACACGCACACACACACACACGTATATGGTTGCAGTACTAGAGCTACTACTACTAGTACTGTTAACAGTAACGTTAATAAAAGTGTTGTTGGTTTTTATCCCGTGTGTACAGAGTACTTACGGCTTTCAAGGCTGTAACCTTTTGGAGGTTGCTTGCCAGGCCCTGTTTCTGAAAATTGATAATAATAACAACCCATGTATGTTTAGTGTTTAATTTGTGCCAAGTCCTGGCTTAAGAACACTGCACCCTCTATTTCTTGTAATTTTCCAATAGCCCAGCTCAGATGATTGGCTGAAATTAAACTTTTAATACTCTCTATTTGGGAGGTTGACTTCTCTATTATCTGACCTTTAAGTAGTTTAACTTTTCCTGGCGTATGATTGTTTCCATTATCATTCTATATTCTTATTTGTCACTGTGAGTGTATCCAAATTTTCTGTAGTGAAGTTTATACTGTATTTGTTTTTTATTGAGTGTCACAGACACAACATTGTTTCAGGAATTAGTGTGCTGCTTTAGATTACATTTTACTTATAACTTAAACTGTAATGGCACAAGTTGAACATAAGAAACTTTCCTTGTGAAAAAATCTGCTGAAATACTACATGTTCGTGAGCACAGATACATATGAACTATTGGCTCAAATAATTCTTCATGGATTTTTTTTTCCCACCTTTAATGGTGTTGGGCAAGTTTCAAGCTACTTTTTGCCATTGTTTTCATTTTGAATACTTTTATCAGTGTAATTTCCTGTACCTTGACCTAAAATATAGGACACAGTTCCTATTCGTTTGGAATTTCAAGGATAATGATAAGAATGTACAAGGGTAACCTTGTTTTTTAAAAATTGCTAACTCAGTTACACTGAATAGTTCACAAACAGAATTGTTTAGACATTTTTTAAATCATCAGACTAATTATAGTCTTGGATTAAATGCTTTTTAATAAGGTGATAGTGTCATCTTTTTAGATAGAGAAATTTTGTATGAAAATAAATTTAGTATTTTCTGTTATCTCAGTGTTTAACCTTTAAAAAGTCAGGTAACGTGATCATTTTGTATGAAACAGCAAAATTTTCACAAGGAAATATTGGAGGTGGTAATCTCAAAGCTCTCTTATAAACAGTTGAATATTGATGCTAAATGTAAGAAATTTGACAATGATGTATTATGACTGGTAATTATTTTATCACTATTTTGGGAAAAAAATTCTATATATTCTTCAAAATATCGGGAGTCTTGTAAGGTTGATTTTATAATAAAGCAATGAAATTAGTGTTTAATATACTTACATGTCATGTCCTAGGGTCACCATGAGTCAGATCTGACTCGATGGCACTTGGCTGGCTATACTTACATGTGTGTATATGTAGGTTTCATATGCCAGTGACCTGATGACTTGTTGAAATGGTTTCAGAAAGATGAATGTTTTCTGAAATACTTCCATGTGTTACAGTTCTGTGAGTAGTTGATATGTATGAGTTTGTTTGCTCTTATTTTTTTTGAGAAATCATTAGACAGTATTTATGTATCAAGAATAAATGTGCAGATATTGTAACATAGAACTATGCCTATAGTGTTATACATATTTTATGTGCTATATATCCTGGAACTAAATTATTCATTAGACTGAAATAGGAAAAAATGCACACAGAAAATAAAACTGCCAGGAAGAATCTTGTAAGTAAATCATTTTCAGAATATTGGACAGAAATATGAACTGTTTCAAGTTTAAAGACCTGGTGGGTTGTAACAGTAAATTCAAATTCTAAAAGTTATGGAGAAACTACAGAATTTAAAAATAATGTATTTACTCTTGTATTATTTGGATATTTCATGCAAAAATTAAGGGAAGAATCAGGTCTGAGCTCCAGATTTTTTGCACAATGCAAATGTTCTGGGAGAATTTGGAGTTTCAATATGTCAACATCTATTTTCTAGATGGAGAGCACATGCACAAAGTCACTGAAGAGTCTTGTCACGAATGAAAAGCCCTTTTCTTTACAGTTTAGTAAATGTAAATTGCTTCCATGGCCCATAATTGGAGCAACTAGCTTTCAGTTCCTGAGATGAGAGTTGTTCTGAGAAAATACCGTGGAACTTCGTAACAAATAAAAATTAAAAACTGCTGAATCATTACCCTGACTTTTCCCAATGATAATGATAATGTATAATGCTAGGTATCTTTAGTTCATTATTACTTACTGTCTTATATTTGTCGTTATAAACTTACTCATAAAAATAAAATTTCTCTTTCCATAGTTTTAGATAAAGTGAAGTACTCATGTTTATGACCTCTCTACCCACACATCTCACCATTTTTTCCTCTTAAAAAGAGGTTGTTCTGCTGTTTACAGCAAGATTATAAAATCGTGGTATCATGTTCCTTTTATGCCTTGACAGTTTAATTGTTGACTCAAAGAAGTAGCGTATAGGGTGGACTGAGAGTGTTCACATCCCTGGTTTAATTGCTTGCATTCCAGTTGATTTATGGAAAACAGCTACTCCATCAGTTGCTAATCATGTGCTGTTTTTCATTCCAATATTTCTAGTGTGTCTTGACCCAAGGCATAAAAGATGTTATGCACTTACACAAAACCAAATCTTATATCTCCCCTCAATAGCATTAATTTTATTCAGATGTTTTCATAACTTTGTTCCTCGATAATAATCATGTCTAAATTTGAGCCTTATGGGCCTCAAAAGACTGTAGATTCAGTATTTACTGATAGATTTTCCATTAAAAAGCAGAAAATTTCTTTAGAAAGTAAATTTATTTATGCTGTGTATATCTTTTTGTGTACATTATGTGATAAAACTTTTTATCCCATCACATCTGAAGAAGTTTAAGACAAGGAGTTGAAGTGGGCTGTTGGTCTTCTTTTATCCAGGTTTTAAAATTATTTTCTCTCTTGCCACTGAGTTGAGCTGTGGACTCTGTTAGTTTTATTTATCCATATTCTTCCTAATTCTCAAACTCTAATTATTATGAATGTAAAACGTCGTCTTTGCTCACTTATTAACTAATAAGGTAAAATCCACAATTTTTAGTAGGGAGGAAAACCATGCCTTTTCAAAGACCTACTCAGTCATTGTTTATCTGAGAAATTTTTATTAGTAAGTCAGTACCTGGAAGTTATCTTTATAAATATTTCAACTTTATTAGGATATATACATAAGGCACTAGATAGAGAACATCAAATCACAGAACAAGAGTAATTTTAGCAGTTTAGTAAAGGGCACACTTTATCTGATAAGGAAGAAACTACAAAGTTATTCAAGTAAGCGTCCTTTTGCAAAGAAATGAATGAACTTCGAGAAGAAACAAATCTAATTCATGTATTCGCACAACTCTGAGAATGAGTATTTTTCAGGGGAAAAATGAGAAAAGTACGATCAAATTTTCTAAAAGCCTCTTGACAAAAAGTGGGCACCATATCTGGTATGTGGAATTCAAGAACTCGATAAATGAAGCTTTTTGTAAGCAATTCATGTAACTTAGTAGAATTTCACTATTTCCAGATATACAAGTATTTACTAAGGAACGATTGTGTAGATAAATAATATCCTTCTTACCATGATATCCTATAACAACACCAGTGCCGCTAGAATTCAATATATAAATGAACCTGGCAGTATGGGTAGCGAAGTAAGCTCTTTTCTGGGACAGTGAGTCTGACTTTACATTTTCACCAGTTGTGTGCTAGTGCAGTTTAAATTAGTCGCCTACATAATGCATTTATTCTCTGCATCATCTGTAAGAGACTGCAATTTTTTTTCTTTTTAATAATGACTTTAATTTTAAAATACTAAAAAGCTACATAAACTTGTAGAGGAAATAAGATAAAAATATCAAATAAAGATCGATAGTAGCATAAACGTTTATATTTAGAGCCTTTTATTTATAATTGTATAAATAATGTTTTCTTGAGATGAAAACCTCAAACCCATTAGACATATACAATGTTTTATACATAATATATAAGCATAGATGGTATAAATATACATATGTATATATGTGCCCATGTATACATATATAATGTTTTATATGTAATAAACTCTGAGAAAGAAGCATTTTCTCAAAGGCCATCCCTTGACCAGATGCTTAATAAGAATTAAAAAGTATGTACTAGTTCTGACAAGAAATGTAAAAGAAGTCTTAAGCATCGATGACTAATGCATCAGAAAATTTTATTACCCTTCTCTGAAAATTAGTGTTGGCCTCAGTAAATTACCGAAGTTATGTTTGACTAATGGTATAGAGCGGGGCATACTTAGTGTTGGACCCTCAGGAATTATGTGACGGAAACAAGGAAATGGATAGAAAAATATCCACCCTTTGGAATACTTTCTCCTCTTTAGTTTTGTGATTTAACGTTTCAACACCGTAATAAATAGCAAGCAGTAAGAGTCATTGGCTCACCAGATTGTAAACATCTTTTCAAATCACAAGTTAACAAGAGATATTTCTATGTCTTACTTACTAAGCAATGAAACAATAACAACAAAACTGTGGCTACATCATCCATGTGTTTGGGGAATCTTACATGAAACATGCAGTTACTTTCCAGAATTTTTGTTACAATCTAGACTGCAATTAGCCTTCATTTCAGAAAATTAATTATTTCCCTTCAATTTCAGGCATCAACTCCCAGTTGGCTTACAGCATTGCTTCAGGTGATAGCCTTGGGCAGTTTACAGTTGATGAGAATGGTGTCCTGAAAGTCGTAAAAGCTTTGGATCGGGAAAGCCAGTCCTTCTACAACCTGGTTGTTCAGGTGCATGACCTGCCGCAGCTTCCGGCCTCCAGGCTGACCAGCACAGCCCAAGTCTCCATTATTTTGTTGGATGTAAACGACAACCCACCAACATTCCTTTCCCCGAAATTGACATACATTCCTGAGAACACTCCAATTGATACTGTTGTTTTCAAAGCTCAAGCAACGGATCCAGATAGTGGTCCGAACAGCTATATTGAGTATACCCTGCTGAACCCTTTGGGAAACAAGTTTAGTATTGGAACTATTGATGGTGAGGTGAGGCTGACTGGAGAACTGGATAGAGAAGAGGTTTCTAATTACACCCTTATGGTGGTGGCCACGGACAAAGGCCAACCGTCTCTCTCTTCTTCTGCAGAGGTTGTAGTTATGGTACTTGACATCAATGATAACAACCCTGTCTTTGCACAGGCTTTGTATAAAGTGGAGATTAATGAAAACATTCTTACTGGGACAGATATAGTACAAGTATTCGCAGCAGATGGGGATGAAGGTACAAATGGACAGGTTCGCTATGGCATTGTTGATGGAAGTGCCAATCAGGAATTTCGGATTGACTCAGTCACAGGTGCCGTCACTGTGGCTAAGCCTTTGGACAGAGAAAAGACTCCTACTTACTTCTTAACTGTTCAGGCAACAGATCGAGGAAGTACCCCAAGAACTGATACCTCCACTGTCAGCATTGTTCTACTCGATATTAATGATTTTGTCCCAATATTTGAGCTTTCTCCATATTCTGTGAATGTTCCTGAAAATTTAGGAACGCTGCCTAGTACAATTCTTCAGGTCAGTATAAATAACTAAAACAAATTTTGTTTTCACTAAAATTCATACACGTGAAAAGCACCCTTCTTTGCCCATTTCATGCTTTCTCTACCCTATTCCTTATTTTCATCTGTAAGTGCTCAATTTCGGATACAGAAAATCTTGAAAAGATTTATGCCCAAGAAGCTAATGATTTCCTCATACATTAAAATGCTGTATTTTCAGTCATAACTGTTTATTAGTGCAAATATTTATGTATTTGTTCTTTTTAATTATTTTATTATAGCGATAGAATGTCATCAATTTCCATATATTTTTTTATTTTAAGAATAATAATTGCAAATATTAAGACAAACTGTTGTTACAAATTTTTGTGAAGACTTCCAAAATTGCTATGCAAATACTACACATAGTTTTATACAAATGTGCAGTACATATTATTCTACGCCACTTTCCTAATACCTGAAAATTTAAAAAATATATTTTTGAAGTATTTCAATCTTAGTACAAACAGCTTTTCCTCATTATTTTTTGAGAGTTATAACTGATGGCATGATTTGCATATTAGTTTTACCCACATCTGTTGTCTGTATTATTTTCTCCTGTAGGTGCTGGCAAGAGATGATGATCAAGGTTTGAACAGCAAACTCTCATACATTCTGTCTGGTGGTAATGAAGACAATGCTTTCACCCTCTCAGCCAGTGGAGAACTTAGAGTGACACAGAGTCTAGACCGGGAAATGAAGGAACATTTTGTCCTGATGGTCACAGCTACAGATTCAGGTACACCAGTTAAAACTTGTTCAGTTATGAATAGTTTCTGTGTAACATGAATAAGTGAATTTTCTTTTGTCTGTTCAAAGTATTGGTTGAAATGCACTAATGTGCGGAACTTTCTTGAGTGTATCTATGTAACTTTTGTCTATCACTTTATGAAATGTGTATGTTAGTGATGAGGATTTAAATGCATCACAGGCAAAGCTCTGTTCCTGAACTGTAGAATGAGCCTTCGCCCTATAAGCTGCCAAAGTACTGCTGGGTAAGACTCGATACTGCATTGCCTGATCCAAGACACATTTAAAACACTATCTTTGAAACATCCAGACTCATATTAACTGGTCACTGAGATAAATTGTCTAGGTTTTCCAGAATTACAGTTACCTGTAAAACCTGTTTAATGAAGGCTTACAGAGCTCCTAAAAGAATATCAGTGAAGCCCAAGGTTTTCGTTAAGCAAACTGTGTACTATGAATAGAAATTGTGAAAGGCAGAATACACTCTTTCAGTGTAGATTGGAATAGCTATAAAATTAGCAGGAGATAACACAGAATAAAATTTATTGAAATCAGCTAATATTAGCATTTACCACTGTTTTATTTTGTACATATTGACTATTTATGAATACTGAATAATTCTAACTGCAATTTGAAAGAATTAACAAGTTGTTAAGGAATTTTTGTGCCTTGATTACAGTGTTAAGTACTTTTAGAAATATGGTTGAATGAATGAGTCATTGATTGGCAAAAAGATTTATGAATTAAAGGATATCTTTGCTATGTAACAATTTTGTGTAAAAATGAATGTCACAACTCAGTTTTTAAGTATTAAAAATTTAACAATATTCAAATAGTGAAAGATACTTGTTGAAATTATTTAAGCCGTGACAAGTTTGTTAGAACATCAAATGAGTGGGGGAAACAATGAAACAAATGCACCAACTATGCATATGTATGTCTGTGTGCATAGTGTGCATACGTGCGTGCGTGTGTGCGTGCGTGCGTGCATGTGTCTGTGTGTGTGTATCCCATTGCCGTCGAGTCGGTTCCGACTCATAGCAACACTCATAGGTCGGAGTAGAACTTCCCCATAGAGTTTCCGAGGAACCCCTGGTAGATTTGAACTGCTGACGCTTTAGTTAGCAGCCGTAGCATCTAACCACTATGACACCGGGATTTCTCTATATATTATATTAATTAAAAACGTGATATATATGCCCTGATGCTGTAGTGGTTAAGTGCTGCTAACCGAAAGGTTGGCAGTTCGAACCCAACAACTGCTCTGTGGGACTTAAATGTGTTAGTTTACTTTCATAAAGATTACAGCTTTGGATAGCCTATCTGGCAGTTCTACTCTGTTACTGTGAGTCAGAATCGACTCAGTGGCAATGAGTTTGGTGGTTTGGAGTTACATAAAAATATTTATGTTAAGACTAACATATATATGCATATTATGTGTGTGAGGATCCCTGGTAGCACAGCTGTTTAGTCCTGGGCTGCTAACCAAAAGGTAGGTAATTAAACCCACCAGCCAGTCCATGGGAGAAAGATGTGGTTTTCTGTTTCCGTACAGATATACAACTTTGAAGCCTATTTAGGACAGGTCTGCTCTGTGGTATAGGATTGCTTTGAGGCTGAACTGATTTAATGGCAGTGGATTTGGTTTTTAATTTGGTTAGTTTATACACATACACACATACACACACAAATACATGCATATATATGTAATATATATCTTAGGCACTTGGCTGGCTTATCTTAATTTTAATTTTAATGTAAATGTGTGCGTAACTACTTATACAGAAGAACACTTCTGCAGTTTCAAATTGGCTTTCTTTAAAACTGATGAAATATTTTTAATATATTAATATAGAGTTATACATGATCAATTTTAGAGTATACAGTGTATTTTTATGGCACCATTTCTCAAAATAGTAGGTTAGGAGATTAAGTTAAAATAGATTTGTGTATTTAAATGAAATTTAAACATATTTAAATGATAGTGCCATTGATTATTAACCAAAATTACTCTATTTTTTTTTCATTTCTTCCTTTGGAAATATCTGCATCTATTCCTTTATGTGGAAACCTTGGTGGTATAGTGGTTAAATGCTTTGTTTGCTAACCAAAGGTTGGCATTTCAGATCTTCCTGGTGCTCCTGAGAAACTCTATGAGGCAGTCTGACTCTGTAGTGTCACTGTGAGTTGGACTTGGTGGCAGTGAGTGATTCTTTTATGAAAGACAACAATTTCCTGGTGTATTTTTTTAATACATGTGAATGACTATATTGTAGTATATGCAAACTATACAGTACTGAATGATGCAGAACAGAATGGAGTGTGGAGACCACATAAAACTCAAACCAGGCTATTCTGAAGCATATTTCATTATATACATGCTGTGAGCCAGAATTCAACTTGACAGCTATGTTTTTTTTAAATGCAACATAGAAGTAGCAAAGTAGAGATCTAAACTCAAGAGCATCTAACTTGAATTCAAGGATGTATTTTGACTTTAAGTGTTTAGGCAAAGTAAACTGTGAGAAATACTCATTTCCAAGTTGTTTCATTTGCAAAACAAATCCATTAATTATAAGTATAATATACTTTAAAAAATAAAAACACTTTGAACTGATCTCAGTTTGATTCCTGGATCTGCCATCATATTCTGTCTGTTTCAAGCAGGTTAAATTTCAGTACCTTTCTCAGTAAAAGAAGATAATATTTTCAAAGCAGTTTTTTTTTTAATAAAGATTATTCAAAATTAGGCTACTAAGCTCCATGACTGTTGGATAGTGTATAGAATAATTTTAATACTAATAGTAATTTCTGTACTTAGGAAATATTTGAATTTATTCCTTACTCTGTAAGTATTCTTATTAAAGTAGTATGAGTTTAATATTTTAACAAGCATTTTTTTTAAAAAAAAAATTGTAGTTCTTGTTGAGCTTCATTTATAGCTTTCTATATTAGAAATTTCTTTTGTGTATCAGGTATTTATTTTTAAATGTTTTCAAAGAATATATTCCATAGTAAGCATTTAGCCATCCAAAATGACCACAGATTTTAAAAACTGAGTTCAGTCAACTTTTGTTTAAGAAGAATTTCAGTGGGAAACCACCACTTTTTCAGAGTTGGTTCTCTATCAAAATGACAGCATCAGAGAGGGATGTTTCATCAAGGGGAGGAGGAGTGAAAATCTTTAAAGGATGCAGTGAAGTTATTTCCTTGTGATGCATATGGGTGTGTCAGCAGCTCAGGAATACTATTCACCAAGAAGCAGTTCAATCAATGCACTGGTCTCAGTGTGCAGTCTCCTCAAGCGGCAAGTCCTGGATCCTGGGAAACCAAACTGTGTGAGTTCTACACGTCATTCGTTAGCCATGAATTTGAGGAAAATCAAGGACTTACAATTTTTGGTATAAGGACAAATAATGGAAGCATGGCTCTAGTATCTGTGAGGCACTGTTGTTGTTAAAAGAAGAAGGTGAAAATCAAGTGTGTGAAGATTCTGCTTAAAATTGAGCTGTGGTACTGACAAGGAACAGGATGTGTCTTCATGGAGTTTCAGTGACACCTGTGGCTCAGGTCACAATTATCTTGGCTGCCCTGGAGAGTAGCGAATTAATTAAACTTTGCCATATAGTGCAGCTTTTTGTGAGAGTTACTACTTTTTGTTTGCTGTGAAAGGGATTGGTATTTCTGAGGTCCTTGATGGAAATGTTCAGTTAGCTATTCAAAGATCATTTACTACAGGTGATATAGAAAACACTGATAAATTGGACTCCAAACCTGCTGCCATGAAATCTGTTCAGACTCATAGCAATGCTCAAGTAGAGCATAGAAGTGCCCCCTAGGGTTTCCAAGGAGGGCCTGGCAGATTTGAACTGCTGACCTTCTGCTTAGCAGCAGTAGCTCTTAACCACTGAGCCACTAGGGTTTCCAAGAACTTGGACGAATTAATCTTAAAGTCATTAAAACTTACATACGATTCCAATTCTATGATCACCTTTCTTTCATACTATCAGTATCATGAGTAATCACTTTTCCTGGAGAGTGTAAGAATTATAGATGCCAGGTTTCAGTATCTGCAGGTTAACCCTATTTTCTAGGCATGAGACCTCTGACATAAGACTTAAAATGCATATTCACTGTTGATTTACAAGTCAGATTGGTAGATGACCAAAGAAAATTCAAAAAAAAAAAAAAATGAAAGCTTTTAGATCCTAGATGCTATGTTATTTTCAAATCTGTTGTGGTTGAAGAACCAGGGAAGTATCAAAGTTTTCTAAACAAGAGAAATGTTTTATCCTTTAGATTATAAACTACTTTTCCTTTGTCAACTCTTACGTATCCTTTTTAAACTTGTATTTACAGTGTCAGTACAGTGATAAGTCACCTTTTGCAATGTGGCAGGTATTGAAGTGGCAGTTTTTTATCATGCAAAGTCTTTGAGCATTTCTTGGAGAAAATATTAACATTCCAGCTATTATCGTTTGTTTTATTTATTGACTGCATGGCAGTAGAGTAGCACATCTGGAAACTCTCTACTCCTGTCTGCTGTTTAAAATGAGCTACAGCCTAAGTATCACTTGGGTGTGGGGCTGAATGTTACATTAGTGAAAGAAAAAAAAGAAAAGAAACCAGAATGGAGCTGTTAAAATTCTACATCATTCTTTCCTGTAGGATTAAGTTATCAGACTACAGCTCCATTAAAGATATTTTGTTTGAATATTATTTGCAAATACACATTTTCTGTCTTTATGATATGGTTTTTATTTCTTCTCTGTTGACTTATAGGAGGCCTGGTTGCACAGTGGTTAAGTGATATAGCTGCTAACCCAAAGTCGGCAGTTCAAATCCACAGGCTACTTCTTGGAAACCCTGAAGGGCAGTTCTGCTCTGTCCTGTAGGGTCGCTATGTGTCAGAAGTGACTCAACAGCTATGGTTTTCATGAGGGTTTATGTGGGTATTTAGTCTTACTGAACAGCAAGAAATCTGTTCTTTTTAAAATGTGAACCATAAAGGCAAAATAATTGAAAACTATGTTGAATATTACAATTAAATTATCATTATTTTATCTTTTATGTATCTGGTAAATTTCTAAGCTATAAATGGGAAAATTGTTGGGTTTTGGCAAAAAAATTAAGATTTGTAATTTGTCTTTAACCCGATAGCATAAAAAGTAGAATAAGAATTAAAATGCAATAAATAAAAATACAGAAAAACGTATCATCTGTATCTGTAGAACTTTTAACTTCTTTGTGACAAGTATGCAACTAGATATAAGGGACAAATACTTGATGTGATTTTTAAAGCATATTTTCCTGGGAAAAAATGCAACTTCTCAAAGTATGTATTCATCCATGTGTTTTCTGAAAGAATGCAATCCATTAAATCGTAAAGGTGGGCAACTGAAATATTAGTATACTAATTTTATTTCTCTGTTTTCATGATATTTCTTTGAGTAATACACTTACCCTATGAAACAGCTTCACACTTAAAAGCTAGTCTTTATACCAAAATTCCATTTGAATTTCCCACGTCTTGTACATTTATGACATTGTAGTCATCGTCTGTTAGGATAGTTGTAAAGCACCATAGGTATAGAATTTGGAGTCCAGATATGTGTGATCAAGTTCCTCACTGAAGTGAGACCTTGTATAGATCTTTCAATCCCTCAGGAATTATTCCCTCTAACATAAATGAATTTAGCATCATAATACATATCTCATGGAACTGTGGTTAAAGATTTAGCTGCTAACCAAAGGGTCAGCATTTCAATCCACTGGTTGCTACTTGGAAACGCTATGGGACAGTTCTATTCTGTTCTGCAGGGTCACTGTGAGTCAGAATTGATTCACTCGTAGTGGGTTTGGTTTGGTTAAGCACTTTATCTAAATATGATTCCCATAAGTATAATGTCATTATTATTACATCTTTAGCACTTCTCTGTCAGGTACTGAATTGTCTTTTTGTAGGAATATTACTGGTTGTAGTCCATCTTATCCTTAGATTTGTTGGTTTTATCTTTCTTATCTCTGCATCCTCATTTCTTTTCATGTGTTTGACACATAGTAAATTTCAATGTTTTGAATAAAACACAAAATATGTTATTATAATAATAATACATCCTACTTCAAATAAGTTTCCACTTTTTAGTTTGCTGCACTTAAATATTGCTCTGCTAAGGGTCACCCTTTAAAATATAAACAAAACAACTTTGAACCATCTGGTTTGTCAGTCAGCTATTGGTGAATTTAAAAACAAACAAAAAGTGACAAAAACTACCCCTAACTCAAAAGCTTAAAATAGAAATCATTGATTCATGTTTATCTGTGTCGGTTGGTTGGCTTAGAGTTGGGCTACACTGATTCAGACTGCACCTGGCAGGACCTGTGTTCAGCAGCACATCAGGCTGTGCTGTGCTTATGGTTGTGGGTCAGAACACCTGTTCCAAGGCTATTCTGGATGCAGGCTACAAAGGCAGAGCTTACCCAGGAGATGCTTTTCCCCCAATAATAATACAAGGTGCAGGAGAGCATGGCCAACAAGGGAATCTCATTTAAAATCTTTAATTGTATCATACCTGCTAATATTTCTCTAATCAAAGCAAGTTATATAACGGAGCACAAAAGCAAAAGTCAGGAACAGAAAAAAAAGTCACCCACTATGGATTCAAAGCAAGGCACATGAGTATTTCTGAAGAGTAACCCTGATTTGTTCATATTGATTAGTTGTTGATGTAAACTATGGTATTATTCTTTTGATGTTTTAAAAATTTGGTCCAGAGTATAACATATCTGACCACCAACTACTGCACAGTTTTTTCCTAGCAGAAATTAACATTTACATATTCAGTTTCAGTAGTGTTTAAATGTGTTTTACAGCAAACCCTATGTACAGATATTTTACTTTATTTATTTTATTAAGATTGAATGAAAATGTACATACTCTGTCCTTGCAATATTGGGTTAAGATGGGAGGAGTACACAAGTTGTGTTGAAGTCCTGTTAATATTAATCTTCTTACTAATGTGTGCTGTCACAAATTTCACCCAACCAAATTTCTAACAACTATCTAATCTAAACCCTCGCCCTTTGCCTTCCCGTCCTCCCCACCCTTACAGCCTTCAAAGAGTCTTTTCTGTTATGCATGAGTCTGCTTTTAAGTTTTTATCGTAGGGGTCTCATACAATACTTGTCCTTCTGTCGCTGACTGCTTTCCCTCAACATGATGTCCTCCAGTTGAAACCAGATTAAGAGATGTTTCCTGCTATTATCATTGTTCTTTATCATTGCATAGTGTTCCATTGAGTATATATACCATAGTTTACTTATCCATTCCTCTGTTCTTGGGCATTTGGGTTGATTCCATCCTTTTGCTATTGTGGACTGTGCTGTGATGAACATTCATGTGCATGTATCAGTTGGTGTGAATGCCCTTGATTCTGTAGAATATATTCTAAGCAGTGGAATTACTGGATCAAATGGTATATCTAGATCCATTATTTTAAGGTAGCACCAGATAGCTTTCCAAAGAGGTTGCACCATTTTGCAATCCCACCAACAGTGTAGGAGAGTTCTAATCTCTCATCAGCCTCTCCAGTATTTAGTGTTTTGCATTTTTTGGATCATGGCTAACCTTGTTGGTGTGAGGTGGTATCTCATTGTCATTTTGATTTGAGTTTCTTTAATAGTTAATGCTCACGAGCATGTCCACATGTGTTTTTCAGCTGCCTGGATCTCCTGTTTAGAGAAGTGTCTGTCCATCTCCTTTGTCCATCGCTTAACTGGATGATTTATCTTTTTCTTACTGATATTTTGTAATACCTCATAGATTGTGGAGATCAGGCATCGGTCTGACATAGAGTTGCCAAATATTTTTTGCCCACTCTGTAGGTGGTCTTTTCATTCTTTTGATGAAGTCTTTGGACGAGCAGAAGTGTTTGATTCTTATTAATTCCCATTTATCTATTTTCTCTTCTAATGAATGTGCTTTGTCAGATTTTGAAGTCTGAGGATGAGCTTTATCGTTTTAGATTTGATATTTAGGTCTTTTAACCAATTTGAGTTGGTTTTTGTATAAGGTGTGAGATATGGATCTTGTTTCAATTTTTTGCAATGAATATCCAATTTTGCAAGCACCATTTATTAAAGAGATTGTTCTTACCCCAGTTTAAAATCTTAGGGCCTTTGACAAACAACAGCTGTTCATAGGAGGATGGTGGCATATCTGGGATCTCTTCTCTGTTCCATTGGTCTGTATCTCTTTTTGTACCAGTACCAGGCTGTTTTGACTACTGTGGCAGTGTAATAGGTTCTAAAGTCAGGTAGTGAGAGGCCTCCCAGTGTGTTCTTCTTCTTCAGTAGTGCTTTACTTATCTGGGGCTTCTTCCCTTTCCAGACAAAGCTGATGATTTGTTTCTCCATCTCACTAAAAAATGTCACTGGAATTTGTGTTGGAATTGCATTATGTAAGTAGATTGCTTTGGACAAGATAGACATTTTCACAATATTGAGTCTTCCTATCCATGAGCAGAGCAGATTACTCCACATATGTAAGTCTCTCCCAGTTTCTTGTAGTAAGGTCTTGCAGTTCTCTTTGTAAAGATCTCTTATTTCTCTAGTTAGATTTATTCCTAGGTATTTTATCTTCTTGGGGGCTATAGTGAATGGAGTTGATTTGGTGAATTCTTCTTTAATAATCTCACTGTTGGTATAAAGGCATCGTATTGATTTAGTTATGTTTATCTTGTATCCCGATACTTTGCTGAACTCTTCTATTGGCTCCAATAGCTTACTTATGGATTTCTTTGGATTCTCTGTATAAACATCATATCATCTGCCAAGAGGGAAGTCTTTACTTCTTCATTGCCCGTATGGATGCCTTTTATTTCTTTGACTTGTCTAATTGCTCTGGCTAGAACTTCTAGCACAATGTTGAATAAAAGTGGTGAGAGTGGGCATCCTTGTCTAGTTCCCATTCTCAATGGGAATTCTTTCGGTCTTTCACCATCCAGCATGATGAAAGCAATTGGCTTTGCATAGATGCTACTGATTATATTGAGGAATTTCCCCTCTATTCCTATTTTGCTGAGAGTTTTAAGCATGGGTGGGTGTTGAACTTTGTCAAATGCCTTTTCTGCATCAATTGACAAAATCAGGTGATTCTTTTGTGTTATTAATGTGGTTGATTACATTAATTGTATTTCTGATGTTGAACCAGCCTTGCATCTCTGGAATGGAACCAACTTGATCATGATAAATTATTTTTTGTGTGTGCTGTTGAGTTCTATTGGCTAGAATTTTGTTAAAGATTTTTGCATCTAGGTTCATGAGTGATATTGGTCTGTAATTTTCTTTTGTTGTGGGATCTTTCCCTGGTTTTGGTACCAGGGTTTTACTGGTTTTATAGAATGAATTTGGAAGTATTCCATCTCTTTCTATGGTGTGAAATAGCCTCAATAGTATTGGAGTTAACTCTTCTCTAGAAGTTTGGTAGAATTCTCTGGTGAAACCATCTGAGCCAGGACTTTTTTTGGTTGGTAGATTTTTGATGACTTTTTCAATCTCTTCCTTAGTGATAAATTTATTAAGTTGATCAACATCTCCTTATGATAATCTTGTTGAGTCATATGAATCTAGAAATTTGTCCATTTCCCCTAGGTTTTCAAATCTGTTAGAGTATAGTCTTTCATAGTATTCTGTTACGATATTTTTTATTTGAGCTGGGTCTATTGTAACATCTCCCAACTCATTTCTTAATTGGGTTATTTTTGAAAAATGAGATTGATCATTCCACAATAATGGAGACTTCAACACTCCCTTTTCAGTTATGTATATATCATGCAGAAAAAAAACTCAGCAAAGATGCAAATCTTATTACAGCAATCAACCAACTTGACCTTATTGACATATACAGATCTTTTCATCTGTCAGCAGATAAATACCCCTTCTTCTCCAATGCACATGGAACATTTTTCAGAATAGACCATGTGTTAGGTCATAAAAAAATTCTCTGTAAAATCCAAACCATTGATTTACTGCAAAGTATCTTCTCGGACCATAGAGCTATAAAAGTTGAAATCAATAACAGAAAATTCATAGGTAGAAATTCAAACTTGCAGAAACTGAACAACACTTTGCTTGGAAAGCCCTGGGTTATAGAAGAAATTAAAGACAAAGAAGTTTATGGATTCAAATGAGAAGGAAAACACATCCTACCAGAATTTATGGGATGCAGCAAATGCAGTGCACAGAGGTCAGCTTATCTCTGTAACTGCACACATCTGGAAAGAAAAAGAGCCCAGATATTTTACTTTAGATGCAAAAATTTATCAGTTCACAAAGAAATTTGCCTTTTACTTACCAAAAGGGAAAATCACTTCATTTTAATAATATTGGTAGAACAATGCTGGATATTAATTGTGTATAATAAATTTTTAAAAATAAATAGCACAAATTGAAGAGTATAAAAAAATCTATTGATCCATTTTCAATGTAGAAATCATTCATTCATTTATTTTTTTTCCTTGAACTTTTTTTATGAACCAGGTATATTCTGGATCCTCGGGCATTGTGAAATAAAAATAATATTAAACCAATCATAAAAATCTGTTGAAGTATATTTAATATTTTCAATTTGGAGCAACATTTTTGATTAGAGAGTTGAAGATGTTCCAAAAAGGAAAAACCCTTCACAAATTTTTATACCCTAGGTTGTCACTAATTAGTATGCATTACCCTGAAAAAAAAATGGCCAGAATAGTATTTGAAGAATAACTTTTAATCATGTGGGATTCTCAGCATTTTGTGAAGAACAATTAAAGTCATTACTGTTTGACTGTAAAACATAGCTTCTAGTTTGACCTTTGGAATTGCTGTTGTTGAAATCAGTGCACATAGTTGATCCTTTAAAAGTGTACAATGGACAAGGCAATCATTTTTTACTAGACTATCACTCATCTGGAAACACTGGTAGTGTAGTGGTTAAGTACAAGATCTGTTAACTAAAAGGTCAGCACTTCAAATCTACCAAGCACTTCTTGGAAACTGTGGAGCATTTCTATTCCTTCTTGTAGGGTCAATATGAGTCAGAATCAACTTGATGACAGTGTTGTTGTTCTTTTGTTTGTTTAATGGTTGCACTTAAAGATGGCTTTCAAGAGACTTGTTTTGGCTCAAGATTAAAGTTTCAAAGATTACTCAGGATGAAAGTTTAGCTTGGGTCATTTCAACCTCCTTGGTTCTACATAATCTGGATTCCAGAAGAATTAAAATTCCATCATCAGGAGGAATTCAATTTATAGTAAACCAAGTCCTCTACCAATCAGCACTCAGAGTGTCATCTGAAAGAAGTTAACTGTCAGATTCTTTCCCAGGGAATTCTGAAGATTATGATAAAACTGAAATATATCAATTTTATGTAATTTTCGTGATAAATTTTAATTGAAAATTGCAGATGTAGCTTTGAATATCATTATACAGTGCATTATGATGAATGATTAACATGCATGTTACTTATAGAAAGGCTTAAAAATGCAACTTCCTTAATATGTCATTTGTTCATCCATCATTGTAATTTTGTGAAAAAGATATTAATTTATCCTGTGCCAGTGAGAAACTCCTAGGGATCTGAAGCTTCAAGTGAGTGCAGCGCTGTCTAATTTCCATCTAGGGGGAGATCTTTCACTAAAGTAATAAATGTCCTTCACAAAATTAGGTATTCTAATCCAAAGTAGAATGCCTGGTGGCATAGTGGTTAAGTGCTACAGCTGCAGTTCAAAGCTACCAGGTGCTCCACAGCAACTCTATGGGGCAGTTCTACTATGTCCTGTAGGGTCTCTATGAGTTGGAATCCCAAGCAGCCTTCTTTCTTTACAAGATTTTCCTTACTATTTTATCATATCTGTAATAAAGTAACATTTTACTGTTGTTAATGGTGAAGGAGTTACTAACGAAATCAGGCCCATGTATTACAAATAAATTAGATAATTCATTAATGGAAGTATGTAATAATGATAAGCATACAGGTTTACAATTAGACCTAGGTTCAGATTTTTCTCTTCTATTACCTAGCTGCATGCCCTTTGACAAGTTACATAGACATCCATGTTCGTATCTGTAAAATATAGCTACTGATGACTCTGAAAAGTTTATTGACAAAAATACTAAGAGAATGGTTAATTTTAGCTGTTAATACCAGTCAATATATCTGATAGACATCTCAAGCATAGAAAAGCCAAAGTTAAACTTTTTGATTTCTGCTTACCTCCCACAGCCATTTGTTGCCCAGGATTTAAAAATTTCTGAAGGCAGAACTTAGTGTCATTCTTTATTCTTTTTCTTAGTACTCTACGTTTAACAAGCTCACTAACAAGTTTTGGCTTCTGCCTTATAAAGATGTCAAAAAGTATTCTTTTCTTCATCTTCACTAATACCATGTTAGATCAAAACAGGGCTAATAATGTTCACCTTTTAGCTTTCTTAATATTGTGCCCTTAATCTGCTTTCCAACAAGCAGTGCGTTAACTTTTAACCAACAATTCAGATAAGCATATTGCATCCCTTACTTAAAAAACTCTTCTTTGTCTTCCAGCAATGACATCTAAAATTCTTACCATTGCCCACGTAGTACTAGATGAACTAGAGTCTGCCCATCCATCTGACTCTTCTGCCACCACCTGCCATCACCCATGGTGTACTGGAGCGAGCTCAGCCACAGTCACTTGTTCAGTGTCCATCTTCTTGGTGTCTTTGAGTGTGTGGCTAAATACTTACTGCAGGATGATACTAGCCAATGTGGTACCCTTAAAACTCCCAACCCCTTTCTGATCTTGACTGGTTGCACTTTAACTCTTCTCAGTCGCAAATTTTCTTCTCCAGGACATCAACAGAGTGACCTTTTTGGCAGAGAAGAGAAGGATGGGGATTGACAAATTGGGGGTTATTTATGGCTTCATTGCTCACTTATTTTGTCATTCATACCTAGCTTAAATATCAACTTCTCAAAGAAGACTTTTCTGACTACTAATCAATCTCAGTTTTCTGTTCCTGTAATGTCACTCTCTGTTACATTGCTTTGTTGTGGCCTTCTTAACACCAGTTGTTATGTAAAAGTATGTGTTTATATGTAATATAAAATACATGACTATGTATAATCTATTTACCTCTATCTTTCTTCCTATAGACTGTAACTTCCTATATCTTGCTCAAAACTGAATTCCCAGAAATACTCACAACAGGTACATAATAGGGCTTAATACATATTCATTGAATGAGTGAATTTATGAGTGAAAAATGGTAATGATAGTTAACCTAGTTATTAAATAATGACCGTTCTGTTTATATGTGCAACTATTATTCATGTTTATTTACCTTACCTATATTTAGTTTGGCATAGTGATGAAGTGCTTAGCTGCTAACAAGAAGGTCAGCAGTCTGAACTCACCAGTGACTCTACAGGAGACAGAAATGGCAGTTCGCTTCTGTAAAGCTTCCCACTCTTGGAAATCATACAGGCCAGTTTACTCTGTCTTATAGGGTCACTGTGAGTTGGAGTCAGTTTGAAGGCAGTAGGATTGGTTTTTGGTCTGCATTTAGTTCACTGTTGCATATTTATCATTTGCTAATTTTTGAAGAATTTTACAAAAAGAAATCTTTTTTAGCTAATGACTGAAATTCTAGAATTTTTTGCTACTTTGATTGGGTAATTTAAATTGATCTCTGCCTTGAAAACTAGCATAAGTGTTTAAAGCTCTGTGGTGTTTAGTGTGCTATGATAAATTGCAGTCATATGTAAGAACCCGATGAAGCATTTTATAGCTTTAATTCCGTTCCAGTTGCTTGAAATACTGCTTCAGCTGTATTCTTTGTATTCTACAACTCTCACTTTAGCTCTCTGGTTCTTATTCAGTATTGTTCCCTATTTGACAATTTTTAACCTTATCTCTAACCAATACTTTATTGCTTACCTTTCCTTAATCTGTATCCAGTATTCCCAAAGCAAAAAAAGTTAGACTTCCATGTTTTCCAGTATCCAAATGCCTTTTTAGACTCAAAAATATATCTTCCATGTATGAAGCCATATCATTCTTTATATTGCAGATTTGGTGTTGGTGTAGAGATAAACTAGTCCAACAGCTATACATCTACGTATGAAATTTTTTACAGTTTTCTTAGAAAAATAATTTTTTAAATAAAATTGAAGGTGATCTTTTGCCCTCACTAGTCAATTTAAAGCCTGTGTGCCGTTAAGATCTGCCATTACTCTTTCAAGGAATTTAATTAGTGTCCAAGAAAGCAGTCAACAAAATGAATGCCAGTGATGGGATGTTACACTTCTAATTCTGTATATACTACGGAGGAATTTTTAAAGAGAACTGTAATAATAATTAAAATAAAAAGGCTTTGAGTAATTCTCGCACAAAAGTACCCTGTATTTTCAAAACTTTCCAAGTTAGATTTGACTTAAAAATGATAATTTTACAGCATAAGACTTGGAGATGAGCCAGACTAGTTCCTTTATTTTTCAGGGAAGGGAATTGAAGTCCAGAACAATTAAATTTTACAGAGCTCCCAGAAGCAGGTAATGGTAGAGTCAAGTATAATATACAGGATTTCTGTCTTTCATTTGAGTTCTTGTTCACCTAGACTATGTTTATGGATTTATTTTTTCATTTAAATAAATCCAGATCTGCAGACTCTTGTCATGACATGGATTCTAAAAATGCAATTTTAAGGAATCTTCTTATGTGTCACTCGTTGAATTCTAATCAATGAAACATTCAACTATTATTTTTCTTTCTCTGAAGACATTAAAGTTATAAAGTAGTTTTAAGTAAGGCCAAATTAGCTGGAATCTGTAATTTTTATATTGATCTTGGAAAATAAGCTGAAATTTATGGATTCTTCAGCTTAAATTGCTAAGCAGGAGAAAACATACAGAGTGCATTAGGCTTTTCAAGTAGAATATGATAACATTGATAATTCCTTTTTTGTATTTATTAAAATAAAATTCTGATGCCTCTTGTATTCTGCCAGTGATAGAAACCCTAGTGACGTAGTGGTTAAAGGCTTTGGCTGCTAACCAAAAATTCAGCAGTTCAAATCCGCCAGACGGTGCTCATTGGATAGTCTATAGGGCAGTTCTACTGCATCTGTAGGATTACCATGGGTCAGTATCCACTCAGTGGCAGTGAATTTAGTTTTGGTTTGGTGTATTAGTGATGTTTGGTTAGTCTTGAGGCTAATATACTTTAGATTTTGTTAATATATAACAAGTATCTTAATATTTCTTTGTTTGCAAATGTTAACAAAGCACTCTTTTCCAGATACTCTTCTAGATGGTGGAGATACAGTGCTGAAAAATAGAAAATCTCTGCCCTTAATAGAGCTTACATTTTCATCAGAAATGTAGGCAGTAAACAAATAAATGCACTATAGTCTCAGTCAAGAAGTGATACGAAATGTCACAAAATTAAAGATAGCATGTTAAAGGGACAAAAAGTGAGGAGTACAAGTTTTGTTTTTGATAGCGTTGGCAGAAAACTGAAATATGAAGATCTTGATACATACTGTTGCCTGCATATAAAACAGCCTTAAGGCAGGGATCATATGTGTTATGCTGCGAGAAAAACAAGAAGTCCTGAGTGACTGGACTATGAGAGAAAGACACAAGGGTCTTGGAAGATGAGGTAGCCAGGGGCCAAATCTTGTGAGGTATTTTAGGCCATGGTAAACTCAGAAAACCCACTGTTGCTGAGTTGGGTCCAACTCATTACAACCCTGTTGGTCAGAGTAGAACTGCCCTATAGAGTTTCCAAAGAGTGGCTGGTCGATTTGAACTGCCAACCTTTTGGTTAGCAGATGTTAACAATTAACCCCACCAGGAGTTAGGCCTTGGTAAGGAGCTTATAAATTCATTCACAAAGTGGTGCTGAGCCCTGGAAGAGCTTTGAACAAGAGAATAATGTGATTTGGGTAAGAGCTGCCTGTATGGAGAAGGAGTTGTCTGGAGCAGTAGTGGAAAAATGAAAGATAACTGAAATAGTGATTAGAGAGTAATTACAGAGAGGTTGGTGGTACAGACCTACCTGGCAACGTTTGGGGGATAAAGACCTGGTAATCTGCTTCTGTAAATATTACACCTGGAAAGCCCCTGGGGCAGTTCTACTCAGAAACATTGGGTTGGTATGAGTCGGAATTGGCTTGATGGCACCCAACAACAGTAATCTCTGAGAGGAATGATAGTGTTTAAATTTAGGTGGAACTGATAGAGATAGTGTTATAGCTATTTTATCCATTTTGAAAGTTGAGTCAGTTGGACTTGATGATGAAATTGAAGGTATAGGGAGTTAGGGAAAAAGATGAATCAAACATGACCTCTAGATTATTGACCTGAGCAATGTGTTAAGCACTAGGAGACAAAATGTTTTGTGGTAGAACATCAAGAACTCTTTTACTGATACCTTATATATTTGAGAGGAAACCCTGGTGGCATAATGGTTAAGTGCTACAGTTGTTAACCAAAAAGTCAGCAGTTTGAATCCTCTAGGTGCTCTTTGGAAACTCTTTGGGGCAGTTTCACTCTGTCCTTTAGGATTACTGTGAGTTAGAAATGACTGTGTCAATGAGTTATATTTGAGATTTTATGGGAGATTTAAGTGGAGATGTTAATAGACAAGTGGATAGAAATGTTTTGTTTCTGGGGAATATATCCCAGTCAAGTGACAACTTGACAGTCGTAATCACTTAGGTGATATCCACTGTGTCCATACTGAGTGCTTATTATCTGCCAGAGTTTGTGCTATATTATGTAATTTAGCCTCACAATGGCCCCATGAATTAGGCACTAATATTTCGTGTTTACAGACTGAAACACTTGCACACATACAGACTGAATATTTAAGAAATTAGCAACCTGACTCAGATTATCCAGCTGTTTAGCCATGAAAACAGGATTTAATTATAGTTAATTTGATTTAGGGGGACAATTTATTAACTATTACGCTACTATTCCCATATTCTAGCCTGTCTACCGTATTTTGTTTTATATAGACCACATTTATAAGAGTGTCTTCTATTTGGAGAGCACTGGTTATGAAATTAGAAAAATACGTAAGTAAAAAGAATTTGTGATTCTCCATCATTTAAACCCTGGTGGTATAATGGTTAAGTGCTGTGGCTGCTAATCAAAAGGTCAGCAGTTCAGATCCACCAGGCACTCCTTGGAAACTCTATGGGGCAGTACTGCTCAGTCCTATAGGGCTGCTATAAGGCTGCTGTGAGTCAGAATCGACAGCAATGGGTTTGGCTTTGGTTAGGCTATTTAAACATCTCATAACAGAAGAAATATTCATAAATTCTACATCAGAGGGTGGCTTATTTTACCAAATGTGAAAATCCATTCCTAAGCAAATGCTACTAAGAATATATATAAATGTACACATATATGTGCAAACACATATACGTTGTATTGTTAGGTCATGTGTATGCACTTGAGAAACAGTACATGTGTGCATGTATGAGTGTGTGAGAGAAAAAGAGTAAGAGACAAATTGTATATAATTTGGGGACTTGGAATTTATATACATAAATAAGCTATCATCTAGGAATCTATTCACAGTCTAATATATTCTGACTATAGATTTTACCCAAAGAGTTCACGTATGAAATATCTGTGTGTCAGCATAATTAATAACTCTGAGGGGAAAAGTTCTGTTACTAGCATTTCTAAATGAGGACATTTATCATATTGCTGCTGAAGAAGCCTGGTGACGCAGTGGTTAAAGCTGTCTGCTGCTAACCGATATATGTCTCAGTAGGAACTCACCAGCCATTCTTCAGGAGAAAGATGTGGCATTCAGCTTTATAAAGATTACAATCTTGGATGCCCTATAGAATGGTTCTACTCTGTCCTACAGGGTCACTATCAGCTGGAATTAACTCAGTGTCAGCAGCTTTGATTCAATTTTTGTTTATCACTGAAGCAAGAAGATAAACTTCTTCTATATGCAGAGTTTTAATGGAGGAGGAACGTTGTGCTTGTAAAAGGTAATGATAAAATCGAGAAGGGCTAATCACCATCCTTATTTGCTTGGTGAGGCTTTGATGATACTTTTAATTAAAACTAATTTCACCTTAATTAATACTACTTTTCCCACTATTTAGTTGGGGATAATTACATTATCAATAGCCCTGTAGCCAAAAGAGACATTTGCTTTGAAAGGAGTTGTCTTTTAAATATTCCAGAAAGGTTGAATATTGTCAAAATTATTTGTTGGAGAATTGTTACAGAAGAGCTTGTCTCATCTGTTACGATAAATGTTTTTAATAACAAAAAAATACTTGAAATGTTTCCTTATGGCACCAGTGATTTTATAAATTAAATAGTGGTAGAGTTATCTTCAACTACCAGGAAACAACTGTATTTAACGTACTTGTGTAATTGAGTGTGAGGCTGCTTCACTATTTTCCATTAGAATATTTGTCTTAGTTGAGAGTTTTATTCCCAAGACTGATAACTGGCTTTATTTTCTCTTAAGATTTGGTGCTACATTTGTTAATGCCATGGAAGTGTTTTTTGTTATAAGTCATTTTACCTGGCAGCTTTATTTAAATCAGTCATTGCTTAGTAGAAAGATACCTTCCTACATAGAATTTCATGTGCATCCAAAAATAAATGAAGAAGTGATTTACCTCACAAAATTCTATGAAATAAGAGAGATAATTGTCCTTATGTTGCATAGAATTCAAATTTGGTAATTCTGTCTTCTCTTTATTTGCTTTTATATAAGCAATAAATCTGAGGACAAAAGAAGCTTGTCTTTTAAATGGCAAAAACTTATTTGCGGTGTTTAAGAATAAAATAAAAATAAATTATATACAATATAAATGAACTCTTGATTTTCTCATGAGAAATTTTCTCTAAAATATCTTTAAATATACACTGTTTAAACTTAGTCCTTTTTATAGTCAATTTTTATAAGTATTCTATAAGTATATGATTTGATATCTTCACTAGTGAGGGAGGAGCTAGGTTGTGATTAAACTTTGGTGGTAGCCACTTTTGTTTCATTGTTTCAGTATATTTGTTGAGAAGGTTTTGTTATTGTTGTTTTGTTTTCTTAATGTCCTGGAAACAACATTTCCTTATAATATGCTTTCCAAGGAAGATAAAATCTTTAGCTCACATTTTTTTATATATAATTTAATAACATTGCTAAATAGTTTCTTTAGTTTCATTTCTCAGTTCTGTTTTGTATTCTAGTTTACATGGAAAAGAGTGTTTTCTGTGGTACAGAATTCTTGCAAAACTTGTGAAAAACTAAACTGGTGCTTAAGTATGCTCTACCTAATTCATATGAACTTACTTATGTAACTGATCAGCAACAATACATCATAAGATTTAAGTTTTAAAATACAAAAGCTACTGACTTTTTAAAAATATGTCATACCTGTTTGCATTATGTATTTTCCAGATTCAGATTAAAATCTAACTACATAATGTTCAGTGTTAATTTAGGATGGTTCACGTTCATTACATCTTCATGCGTTACTTGACTATGAGAAAAAACGTGTTTACTTCATGGGAGGAAAAAAAAAGTTAATACTTTATTACAACAAACACACTCCCAGTCAGGGTACTCATTCACCAATGTTTGATGTCAGGAATAAAATAGGCTTTGTTGCAAAGCAACAGATTTCAGTTAAGCAAAAATTCTGTTTCTGATGAATAGCTTTTCATGTTTAATGAAAATGGTGTCTTTAATTTATAGTGGCTGACATAAAAATGTAATCTGCCTGAAGTATGAGCTTGATGCAGTAGTTTAAACTCATTCATTGCATTGAATATAAATATGTGTTTTCTGATAGAGTAGATGCTTGAATCTTTTTTCTTTTAAAATTTTATTTTAAATTTATTTTCCTTTAGTTTTTATCAATTTGGACTTAATAAGCATGGAAGTCTTAAAAGGCAATACTAGCTTAATCATTTCTCAAATTGAAAAGTTTAAAATACGACTCTGGCAAGACTGGGGTTTGCCCATGGAATAGTGAACAATCAGAGGATTAAACTGGAGAGAGTCTTGCTGTGTGTTTGTGCATGTATAGGAATTTCTTTGTATGTTTTTCTGTGTGATTTGTTTGGTTTCTTTTTCTGTATACTTTTAAAAATGTTCAGTCTAAATATTTAAAATATTTATTCTTTACTATTTTTTGTAAAAATTTGAGGTTTTCTATTAATCTACTTGGTTTTTTTTTACACACATAAAATGCATATAACTTTACAAATTGAGAGTTGTGATTCCTTTTATAAATACTGATGTGTTTCACATAGGCATTGTTCCCCCCTTCTTCTGTAGTTGTAAAAATGGACACGTTGACTTTTTATTTCATTATCTTCTGCACCTACTGTGCTGTTATATCCTATCTTTTTTCCTCTGATTGCGTCTGATTCTTATAAATCAATCTCATATTAGACTGAATAATTATAACCTGTTATACTACGCTCCATATAATTCATCATTATCAGATCCATGTAAGCTAAACATTAGCCCCTAGTATTCTGATTCTTTTCATGTATTACTGATTAATTGGGAAGCTTTGTTTATAAGTAGCATGCTGTCTCCACGTTGACCTTTGTTTGTGGTCTTGTTCTCTGATCCACACTTAGGGCTAATGCGTATATTCTAAAATTCTGTACTCTAGAAGTATTCAGCTCTTTGAACTCTGAACATATAGTCACTGGGCCAGATTTCTGTGATAAAATCTAAGGAGATATTATCACAGATTGAGTACAAGACCGTCATGGGTTTATATAAAGGTTAGTTAAACAAAATGCCTGCTCTCTGTTGATTTACAACTTAACATAGAATATAGAAGAATTACATTATTAATGATAATGATAACACAGAGTAAAATGTTTATAATAAGAGTGACATAGCTTTATCCATGTTTAATGATCTTAGGGAGCACTGGTGGCATAGTGGTGTTAAGAGCTCAGCTGCTAACCAAAGATCAGTAGTTCGAGTCTACCAACTACCCCTTGAAAATCCTATGGAACAGTTGTAATCTGCCTTACATAGCATTGCTATGAGTTAGAATCCACCTGAGGGCAATGTATTTAATGATCTTAGAAAATAATTTTTAAGAGTTCAGAACTGGATCCCTGTCCTCTTGTCCTGGATACAAATACATTGCTTAAATTCTTGAGTTACTAGTTCTTCATTAAAAAAGATAATAATACCTTCTTCACGAGATCCATATATTCAATGAATAATACATATGTAAGCCCTTAATCATGAGTTGGATCCGACTCGATGGCACTTGGCTTTGGCAAGCACGTATCATAGGTTTGGAATCAAGTAAGTGTTCAGTACTTGGCTTGGCAATATGTGTATATAAATACACATGTAATGTATATATTGGGGTGGTCAGGAGTCAGACCCAACTTGATGACAATGGGTGGATGTTTCAGTTTATATAAAATGTATGAGACAGGTTTACAAGGAATAATTATGATTTCAATTTTTGACATACAGACTTTGAGGCATTCTGGTAATTTCCAAAAGGAAACAACAAATAGACAACTATTTGGATGTATTACCCTGGGGCCTGCTGAAGGTCTGGACTAAAGATAAATAGTAAATATGGGTGGCATTTCCCGCGGGATACAACTGTAAAAGTGCTAGGAATTTAAGCATCGTAGGCCACTTCATCATATGGTTAAAAGGAAAATTTCAAAACTAAACAGACACACGGAAGCATAGTTTTATCAGTCAGTTAATAGAAAAGAAGAAATACCAAGATCTGTATATGCCAAGAGCTAGGGAACTTGTATCCTTTCCCTGGAAGGAGTGATTTAGACAGGAAACTCACTTGAAATCAGATGAGATGCGATTTTATTGCTTGACTTTATCTTCCTGCCTAATGCTGGGAGGCAGTGACTTCTGAGGTGTGTGCTACCAATAGACCATGATGGATCTCAAGTTTGGTAGCAAAGTTAAGAGTCTCCACCCTCCGTTATAAAAGTTCAAAATAGAAGTGAAATTAAAACTGGAGGCTAGTCCCAAATCTCAGTGCGGAGCTTACAAACTATAGAACAGTATCTTTGTAAGATTTTGCATAAGAAACTGGAAACAACAAAAAAAGACCTGTATGTACACCTTCTACATAACAAAACAGTGAGGTAACTAGAGAGATTTTTTTTTTTTTTTGGTCCACTCTCTACCCATTCTTGAATGAGAAGAAAACAGAAAAAGAAGATCCTCTTAGAAAGTGAGTTGTGGCAGCTACTAAGGGAGGCTACTGTCGGAACCACCTTTGTAAAGGGCCTTGTGTGGACATTATGTGGCCTATGGGAACCATTTCTCAAACCAGGGCTGTCTTTTGTCCTTTGTGTGCTTTTATTTTCTGTGTACACGTCTTCTGGGAAGATGATGTTAGTCTCTGGTATGAAGGCAATGAAGTGAGACAACTTGCTAAATATTTTCCTGAGTAAACAACTTTATTTTTTTCTTTTTGCTTACTAATTCAGAAAATAGATTGGCAACAATGTTTATGTAGCTTATAAACAAAAGAAATAAATCACATGCCTCTGACCAAATGAGTTAGTCATCATTTTGTGTGGTTTGCCATGTGTGTGTCACCAGACACGGTAGGAGACCATTGATGAGACCTTTGTCTGGCAGTTACTGGGGTTATTTCTTAACAAGTTTAAGAATCATGCATCAGAATTGAATGGCCAGATCAGAAATATTCAAGGCATGTTTAAATCTCACTGTGAAATTTTTGGAGAACTGTGCTCGTCATGTATTTATGTTACAAAGGAGTCGTTAAGAGTAAGGAGTAATTGTCCATAAATAGTAAAACTGTAAAAAATTGAACTGGCAAAAGTTGTGTAAGACATATTTACAACAACAATAAAAGAGTAGCTGCTAAGACTACCTATGTACCATTAAAATCCCCATGGGATTTGGTTTCTTGGTCTGGAGGTTTAGGGTCATGGTCTCGTAGAACATACAAGTTAATAATATATTTAGTGTGTCTTTTCTATTGCTAGATTGTTGCTTAGTGCCTGGGGTCTTAAAAGCTTGCAAGTGGCCATGCAAAATATGATATTTGTTCTCTATTCCCCCATTGCAACAAAGGAATAAGGAGCTTCAGATAATGAAGGAGGATATGGAATGAGTGGCTAACTGCCTTCGTGAATAACTGCTGCTTTTGCCATGAGACCAGAAGAATTGCACTGTGTCTGGCTGCCATTCCTGAACATTTCTATCAAAGATTCTATAGAGGAATCCTGATCAAAAGGAAGAAAATACAGAACAGAATTTAAAATTACTGTAGTCATAAAGATTGGATGAATCCTGGAAATGATGGCCCTGACATAATCTTAAAACCTTAAACCAAAAACATTGCCTGAAGTCTTCTTAAAACCAAACAATAGTTTAGTTTAACTAGTAGGAAATGTTTGCCCTGAGCATTATGGCATCTTAAGAACTATCTGCATAGGGCCAAATTGACAGCAGCATGGTGAAAGAGTGAAAGGATCTAGTGAGATTTTGTTAATGGAGAAGGAACAACTCAGAAAAAGAGGGTGACAATAAG
This sequence comes from Heterohyrax brucei, assembly GCA_028571685.1. Classification (NCBI taxonomy): domain Eukaryota; kingdom Metazoa; phylum Chordata; class Mammalia; order Hyracoidea; family Procaviidae; genus Heterohyrax; species Heterohyrax brucei. The sequence goes on along the minus strand of CM053143.1, from coordinate 54,815,768 downwards.
TGGCACTACTCAATGTCCTCAGTGTCACTGAACTGTACATGTAGAAGTGGCTGAATTGGTGCATGTTATGCTTTGTATATTTTCAACAACTCATAGCTACCCTATAGCGAGAATAGAATTGTTCTGTAAAGTTTCCAAAGAACACCCAGTAGATTTGAGCTGCTGACTTTTTCGTTGACAGTCAGAGCTGTTAACCACTACAAGTCGGAATTGACTCAATGGCAGTAGGTTTGGTTTTGGTGGTTCATTCTCGACAGTAACAAAATAGATTAAAAAAATATTTAAGTGAAAAATGAATCAACGTAATCTTCTGGCTAATACTGTAACAGAATAGAGGGTGTTGGCAGTTTCATGGTAGAATTCTTGCCTTCTGTGTGGGAATATATCCTCATGTGCAGCCTTCACCTGTCTGTCATAGCAGCCTGGCATGTTGTGTTGATGCCAAACAGGTTTCAGCAGAGCTTTCGGACTAAGCTGGAAGGCGTGGTAATCTAATTCTGAAAATTAGCCTGTGAAAACCCCATGGATCACGACTGTCTGATCCATAGCCAGTTCTGGGCATGGCACATGTTCTGTTGTACATGAAGTCAGTGTGAGTCAGGGGCCAACTGAGCATCAGCTGGTAACAACAGCAAAATGTTATCGTAGGAGAGACTTGAAAATTTTATGAGGGGAAACATCCTGAGAGCTGTGGCAAAGAATTCTGTAAGATTTCAAAATGGGCCTTTGATGCTTTAGTTAATTCCCTGTTATTCTAAAATGAGTACAACAATAATGACTAATCTAGAATGCATTTTAAATTTGTGCCAGGTGTTAACCTAAGCACATTGCATACATTATATTATTATTACCCTCAACACCTCTTTGGTTAGGTTTTGTTGTTCTCAGATGAGGATACTGAGATCTCAAAAGTAGAAAAGTAGAAGAGATAGAAAAGCTCCTCATTTTCCTCACCCTTTAGCCTTTAGGAGCTGGATTTAGTTGTCTCCTCTTTCAATTCAACACGGTGTGTCTTCCCCCATGGCATCTGCTTAGCCACACACATACATAGTTGTTCTCCTGTGAAAGTTTTATGTATTAATTTTTTTTAATACAGCCATTAGGAGGATTGCTAGTATGATTCAGTTCATTAACTTCCGTTCCATTGAAGTGCATGTAATTAAACACAAATTGTGAAATTTTTGGCTAGACATTGAAAGCAAACACGCACCTTGTGAGAAATTCAAAATGCATGCCCAGATTATTATGTCCAAATGCCTTAGAGGCTTAAACTGGAAGACAGCTAGGATTCTACACAATTGGTCTTTCCCTCTACCTTTGTGCATCATTTTGGTTCTTGAGCTCAGCAACAAAATATCTGCTTGTTCTAGAGTCCCAGAACATCACATTTATTAGTAGCTCTGACTGCTAGCAACAGCTTCCAACAGTATAGTGGAGTGGCCTCATATAAAACAGCTTCAAGTCCAAGTCTCATAGACCAACTCTAGGCTCTGTTTTTCACTAGCTATGTGGCCTTGTTGCACGGTGGTTAAGAGCTCACCTGCCAACCTAAAGACCAGCAGTTTGAATCCACCACCCTCTCCTTGAAAACCTTTTGGGGCAGCTCTTCTTCTAGGGTTGCTGTGACTCAGAATCAACTGGATGGCTACAGGAGGCCTGGTGGTGCAGTGGTTAAGAGCTCAGCAACTAACCAAAAGTTCAGCAATTTGAACCTACCAGAGGCTCTTTGGAGACCACATAGGTCAGTCTACGCTGTCCTATAGTCAGAATCGACTCAATGACAACTGGTTTGGTTCGGGTTTGGTGTCTTGAAAAAAATTGCTTAACCTTTCTAACCCTCAGTCTCTTTCTACGTAAAATGGAGACAACAGTGGTACTGCTTTATGAGGAATAGATAAGACACTTCTTGTAAACTTCTTAAACCAAGACTTGACCTACCTAAGGACTCACTTTATCTGTTATCATTATTAATACATTGAATGAGATTTTTAAAGCATTAATTTGGTTATGCTTCTCCAATGTTCATAATACATCCAGAACCACTTTGGTGTATGTATGAAATATTTGTGATGTAATCTTAACTATTGTTTATACTCAGTGACTTGAGAAAAAGCAGTGAAACTATTTTAAAAAGTTTATTGTTAACTATAAATATTACCATTGGAATGGGGGCTAGTTTTCTTCTACTTAATGTAAAATTAAACTGCTAGCAGGGGATGCTTCTACATTAATGAACATAAAAAAAATATTATTTGTTAGTGCCAGTGGAATCTATAATGTAAAATACTTTATTGGGAAAAATATGCATGGCCATAATCATTAGCAAGCATCCTAAGTGTAACTGTGTATGTTTCTGGGAGGTATTCTACCTCTTCACACTGCCAGCTCAACTGCTCATACACGTTCTTTCATCTACCATAAAATCTAAGCTTCCAGAGCACAAAAATAACAGTTGACCAAAACTTTTGCATTCCGAGATTTCCCAGTATATTTATTTTGGTTCCTAAATATCTGAGGATTGAAAGTATGTCATCAACAATTAAAATCTAAGAACATAGAAAAATGTTTCAATACAAGTAAATAAAATGTTAGAAAGTTGTAAGATCAATTACAAAAAATAACATGAGGATGTTATAGATTTCAGCCCCATTCTGTGATAGTAAAAGAATATTCCATACACATGTTATAGATGAATGAATGGATTAATAAGTTTATTTACAGAATGATAGCTCCTAAAATTGAGTAGGATTTAAACTTAATACAAAACCAAACCCACTGCCGTTGGGTCTGATCCAACTCATAATGACCTTGTAGGACAGAATAACCCCGCTGCATAGGGTTCCCAAAGCTGTAATCTCTACAGAAGCAGGCTGCCACATCTTTCTCTCGTGAAGCCCCTGGTAAGTTGGAACTACTGACCTTTTGGTTAGCAGCCAAGTACTTTAACCACTAAATAACATTTTAAACAGGATAGGGGAATACTCAGGGCCTTATTTTATTTTGGATAAACAGTTAAATAATTCTTAATTGTTTCTATTTATAAGACTCAAAGTTTGTAAAAAGAAAAACACAAAACAGTTTAGAAAACAGAACAAAAGGTCAGTGATTTGTCATGTAGTTATGCGGACAACCCACAGAATCTAACCAAATACAGCATCTGACCTTCACCACAAAATGTGTCTGCTAACTTTGTGTAATACAGACAGTGAATCCCAAAATTTTGTCAAATGTTAGATTTTCATTGTATGTTGATAACCAAACTGGAACAGGAAATAAAAATGATCTATTTCACTTTTACATCAAATATGAACTCATCAGCTGGTCAACATAAGGTTATTTCTACCAAATGGGAGATTATCATTTTGAAATATAACTTGAAACTTATTTATTTATTGACTACAAGTAAGTACCCCGTTGGCATCGTTAATAGAATTGTTGATAGTCATAGCTAGGGATAAAGTCTGTAGTGTTGCTTTGTCACATGGCCAGATATTACAGATACACCTGTGGATATTCTTCAGACCTGATTTATGCTACTTTAATGTAATTTCAAAAAAGTCAGAAGTGCCTCTTTTGTGCAGTTTAATCATGCTGTTTTGTTCTTCATTGTAAAATCAGCATCTTAAAATAAAGACATGGCATACTTTTTTGTGTAGTATCACTAGAAAGAAGTTCAAATTCTAGTACATAAATGCAAATATTTTTCCTGTAACAAAATAAAAAATTGCTGAATCGTGTCATAACTGTTCAGAAATCTTTGATACATTTATTCTAAATCCTTTTCAGTGACGCAGAATTTATGGCTAATTATTATTAAATGTGTGGATTTTTTTTTGTTGTTGTTGTTATTTGTAAGTGTTAAAACTTGATTTTCTTTTCCTTTTAGGATCTCCTGCCCTGACTGGAACTGGAACAATTAATATCATAGTAGATGACATCAATGACAACGTCCCCACTTTTGCCAGTAAAATTTATTTCACAACAATTCCTGAAGATGCCCCAACTGGAACAGATGTTGTGCTGGTGAATGCATCAGATGCTGATGCCTCAACAAATGCAGTTATCAGGTCAGTGCATTTGTAAAGGAGGATGATTGTTTAATTTAAATAGCAGCCTTTGGGCTACATGATCATAATGCTGAATACATGTATTACTGGGATAGGTATAATAATAAAATTGACCTTATGGCTCACTATGAGGGTAAATAAATATAATAATAACAAGTAATCTACTTAGAATAATACCTGGAAAAGAATTCTCAACACTTGGCAATTCTTGTTGATGTAATCCATGTATAGCAATTAGGACTCTAAAGGCTCTAATTGCCTTCTAGTGAACTCTGACTCATTGTAGCCTGTGTACAACTGAACAAAACATTGGCTAGTCCTGTGTCATCCTCACAATTGTTAGCATGTTCTGGTCCATCTTGGAGATACTGTACCGGTGCATCTCACCAAGGGTGTCGTTCAATCCCTATGGCCTCTGTTTCGATCATCTAGTGTGGTGTCACCCAGCAGTTAACCTTTCCTGATGACGTGTCCAAAGTAAGAGTCTGGAAATGTTCTATTGTGAATATAGCCATAAAGCTTTTGTTATTTAATTTCCGGAAGTAGCTTGACAGGTCTTTATTCCTAGTCTCTTATTAGTCTGGAAGCTACACTGAAACCTTTCAATCATAGGGGACTCTGCTCGCATTTGGAATATAGCTATAACATAGCTTCCAGCATTAAAGCAAAACATAAGCCACTGTTGTGTTGTTGTTAGGTGCCATCAACTCAGTTTTGATTCATAGCAACCATACATCCAACAGGACTAAACATGGCTTAGTGCTATGCGATGCTCACAGTCGCTGTTATGCTTGAGTCCACTGTTGAAACTACTGTTTCAATCCATCTTGTTGAGAATATTCCTTGTTTTCAATGACCCTCTACTTTAGCAAGCATGATGTCCTTCTCCAGGGATTGATCTCTCCTGATAACACACACTACAGTACAACAAACTGGCAAATTGTGGTGGTTAGCCTCCTACCTGTCACCTCTTGCTATAAGATGCCATCAAATCTGTTCTGAATCATAGCAACACTATGTACAACAGAATGAAACACTACTGGGTCGTCATTATGGTCACAGTTATAGTTAGTCTTGAACCCATGGTTAGAACTGAGCCCATCTTTAGAGCCGCTGTGTCAATCCATCTCATTGAGGGTCTTCTACTTTTTTACTGACATTCTAATTTACTAAGCATGAGGTCTTTCTCCGAGAACTGATCCCTCCTGATTAACATCTAAAATACATGAGAAGTTTTGCTATCCTTGGTTCTAAGGAGAAAACTTTGTACTAAACAGATCTGTTCATTCTTTTAGCAGCTTATAATATAATCAATATTGTTTACCAACATCATGATCAAAAGGCATCAACTCTTCCTTAGTCACTGTCTAGCTTTCTCGTGCATATGAGACAATTGACAGCATCACGGTTTGGGTCAGGCGCACCTTAGTCTTCAAGGTGACATCTTTGCTTTTCAACACTTTAAAGGGGTCTTCTGCAGCAGATTTGTCCAGTGCAGTGCATCTTTTCATTTCTTGACTGCTGCTTTGATGGATTTTGACTGCACATCCAAGTAAGATAAAATTCTTGACAGCTTCAGTTGTTTCTCTGTTTATCATGGTGTTGTTTATTGTTCCAGTTGTGAGATTTTGTTTTCTCTATGCTGAGGTGTAACCCATACTGAAGGCTTTGATTTGTATCACTAAGTGTTTCAAGTCCTCTTAATTTCAGAAAGCAATATTGTGTCATCTGCATTAGGCAGGTACTTAATTAAGTCCTTCCCCAATCATAATGCCATGTTCTTCATCATATAGTCGAGCTTCTCAGATTATTTGCTCAGCATACAGATTGAATAAATATAGTGAAAGTATTTGATTTTGATGTATACTTTTCCTTATTTTAAAACCAGGAGATATGTCCTTGTTCTTTTGGAACAGCTGCCCTAGATCTATATACAGGTTCTTCATGAATACAGTTAAGTGTTCTGGAGTTTCCATCCTTTGCAATATTATCCATAATTTTTTATGACCTGTGTCTTCTGTTCATACACAATAAATCCTGGCAATAATTTTGGAGACATGTCCTTTTAGTTACAGTTCTCTATCTGCCAGGGAGGTGAAATTTTTTCTAAAGACAATATATATAGAATGTTGTCAAAAAAGAGCAGTTTTATCTGAAATGTTTAAAGTCGTGACTGTGAAGCTGAATGTTGACAGAATAGACCACGTGATCCATTTATTTAGCATCAAATAAACTTAGCTCAAATAAAATGCTATGAAATGTTTCTTATGTATATCAAGCAAAGATTCATCTAGAAATGCCATCCTGTAATAATGAGCTATAGTGATCAATATAGAATTGGTCTAGAAAGTCTTGTTCACGTGTTCAGAGTGTTTTCACAGTTGTGTTGGTCTGACATGTATTTGGGTTGGTTTATTGATTGTCTTTTCTTCTTCCTTTACTTATACTTTTATATGTACTGAAACCTATACAACTCAGTGTTGTTAATTGAGTTATAGCCCCCCAAAATATGTGCTTTTAATCTTAACCTTTGTTATGACTTTTATCCCATTTGTGCAAGTGTTGTGTTCATTATGTTAATGTTAGTGAAGTAAAATCAGGATGTATCTGGGTTCGGTCTCTTTTGAGACATAAAAGAGATTAAACAAGCAAGAAAAAGAATCATTGATAAGGGAGAGAGATGCCAAGACACAGAAAAATCACCCAAGAGGACCTTCCTTTGATTGGCAAAAAGAAGAAGCTTTCCCCTAGAGCCAGCACCCTGAATTCAGACTTCTAGCCATGTTCACTGTGAGGGGGGAAAAAAAGTCTGTTGTTAAAGCCACTCAGTTTTTATATTTGTATTATAGGAACACTAAATACTCAAGGCACTCTATATGAATATCTCCAAGTGACTATACAGATTGTTGATACAGTTAGTTAAAATAAAAATGAATGCTGTCTTTAATTTGTGAAAAAGTATAGAGCCGTTTATAAATTACAGTAGGGTAGATTATTCACACCATTTAACATTTTTTAAAAAGTATTTGTATAGATAGTTTTGATAACCTAAATCCTATTTATCCTGGCCTGTTTTTTTTTTTTTTTAACTTTTTGGGGACACTATTCAATTGATCTGGAAATTCTGATGATGTAGTAGTTAAGTGTTATGGACGCTGACCAAAAGGTCTGCAGTTCAAATCCATCTGGGACTCCTTGGAAACTCTATGGGGCAGTTCTAGTGTGTCTTACAGTGTCACCAGCAGTTAAATTGACTAGACAGCAATTTCTGTGTGTGTGTTTAATTTAGTCGATCTGGTGAGTAAGTATGACCTCATCTCTTACCTGCTTTACAGTTTTTTTTTATGGCTGTCATTTTGCTTATGGGGCAGAATGTGAATTCTTGAACCTGGCTTGGAAGATGTTTGATGATCAAATAAATAGTGAGCATAAGTTACATACTAACTTCCTTGTTGGATAAGGCCTGCTGTTCTGTCATGTCCTAGCCAAAGTATGAAACTGTAACTCTCGTATCATGTAACTACATCTCCCAGAAAATGTGGGGATTTAGACCTTATTACAACTTTGCACATTTTACTGTGCTTGGAATCCTTCCTCCACTTGTATGTATGGCAAATTCTCATCCTTCTTTTAAGACTCAGCTTTGGTGTTCTCTCCCTTTGGAAGTCTTCCTTAACTTCCTGGGTGAAACTAATCATCTCTGTTGTGCTTGTACATACGTCCATTTAAACAATACTTATGTTTTAATTATTTGTTGTCTTTCTCTCCACTTTGTTTCCAGTAAAATACAGTCTAATTGGTGCTAAATAAATGGCTACTGGTTGTCTGTATATTTCTCAGATTACTTAATATAGACTCCTAACCAAATTCATTTATGCATTCTCCAAATATATATTCATCTATTCAGTATCAGTTACATGTCAGGCAGTTTGAGACAATGTTATATGGTGGTTAAATGTATAGGCTCTGAAGATCAGTGTAACTTTGAGCTAGTAACATCTCTGTGCCTTGGTTTTCTCATCTGTAAATGGGGATAATATTAGCACTTAATATCAGCCTAATTACAATTAAGTGAGATGATACATGCTCAGATTTTAGAAGGGCAGCTGGCACATTATAAACACATAATAAATGTTAGCTGAAATAACATGTAATTACTAAATAACTTATTGTCATAGATGAGGTTCTCTAGATAGGCAAAACCAATCAAGTGTATAAATACATATACAGATAGATTTATATCAAAGAAGCAGCTCACACAGTTGTAGAGGCTGAAACTGCACAAGTGTTTGATCAAGATAGTGGTCTATCCCAATTTACGTGGCCGTGGAAGCTGACGAACCCCAGCTTGGCAGATTTCCCACTCTCAGGCTGTGAAGGTTGACAGCTCCCTAGATCGTGGGCAAGACTGCAAGGTTTCTCCTGATTCACGCAGCTGCAAGGGATGGAAAACCCGAGATCAGCGGGTGAGGAAGCAGACTGTTACTCACAGGCTGTAGAGATAAGCAAATCCAAAGATCCACAAGTAAGCTGCTAGCTCAAGTCCCAACAACTGGAAATCAAAAAGGCAAGAGAAGTAGCTGCTGGGTTTACAACAGCCCCAAAAAGCTTGCTAAGGTGAGCAGTAAGGAAGGAGGCTGTGGCAGGGGGAAGATGAAGACCGAGAGGGTGCTGAGCCACCACAGGCCCCACCCCTGCCAGTACCACTCAGCAGATTCCATTAGGGGGGTGATCACAATTTTAAACAACTGCCAAAACCTTGGGAATCATACCCCAGCCTAGCTGACACACAATCTTAAGCATCACACATGTGTTTATGAGGCTGACAGTTCCATCAACTTAATTGGTAAGTGCTACATATCTCACTGCTGGATATAACTATGGTCACCTTCAAAGTGCTCTCCTTGGGAAGCTATGCACCCATACCAGCACCTAGTCCACCCTTCAGAGCAATTTTGGAACTCTTTCTGGAATGGCCATTGAGCACACTGGCATGGTGACAAGTTCACCAACTTAATTGTGTAGTTGTTTGTGAGGGAGTTTTTAGCCAGTAAGCAAATAACTGTATTGGAGCACTCCATCTACTCACCTAATCTGACCTGGCCCCCAATGACTTTTTTCTCTACCCAAAAATAAACTAAACATTGAAAGGAGGACATTACAATGACATTCAGGACATCAGGGGCAATATGACGACAGCTCTGATGGCCATTCCAAAAAAGAGTTCCAAAGTTGCTTTGAAGATAGACTAGGTGCTGGTGTCAATGCTTGCTTCCCAAGGCGAGGACTTTGAAGGTGATGGTAGTGACATTCAGCAACGTAGTATGCTCCGGTTTATCTAGGATGAGTTCACAAACTTACCTCATGTATTACTACTTATGTTACTTGTTCTCTGGTAAATTCTGAATGAAATAGAATGCACTTTCTTATTTAGTCAGTCATTTGTTACTACTCATGGAATCTGGGAAGAGAAATACATTTACTTTTTAGATTAACTGAGCTTATATTTGAATTTTTATAGTCACTTATTTAGCTAGTTGGTGGCCTTTCTAAGGAAAAATATTTTGTGTTTCTTATAACTTGACAATTTCCTACATGACCTACTATGCTCTTGTTCAACATAGCCGACGAGCAATTATTTATTTACCTTTTTATCTTGACTCATTTCACTTAATCAAGCTATGCATTTTTATGGATCATGTACTTACCTTCAGATTTACATTGTATTTGATCTTCAATATGTACCCTTCCAGCAGATCAGACAGCTTAAATTTCTAACCTTGAGCTACCTAGTTCATAAATCTGTCTCTTTCACAGACTAATCTGTGATTCTTTTTTTGTCAAAACACTGGAAAAAGTTACAAATCTATATTGACAGCCTCAATAGTGAAAGACAAATCCGTTAACCCATGTCATTAATCCAGTCCCATCCTATTTCTTCCAATTCTTGAATTCAACAGTTATGGCTTTTCTGTATTGGGTATTCTAAGTATATCCTTTTATTTACCTGCTGTAACTTGGGCAAGCCATTGTTAATGTCTCTGAGACTAATTATGTACCTTAGTATAAGTGGAATTAGGAATTCTTACTTCATAGGTTTCTGAGAATTAAATATTTGTTGTCCACCTGTCATGTGCCAAGCAGTGCAGATGGTACCAGTTGGTATAAATAAAGTCACAAGAACAAATATTGGGACATGGAATTCACTGCATGAATGTTAATTTTGTTTGTTTCTTTCTATTCTGTTCATGTCGTTTGTTCCTACGGCATTCTTCTTGCACAGTATCTAGCACTTTTAGATGAATATACAGAATGAGTGATTCTCCTGTTTTCTGGAGCACCTACTTTTACTCACTTGAATTTTGTCATCAAATGTACTGAGAAGTTTACTTGGACTTATTACCTCAGTATCTGCTCTACTCCTGAAGAGCTTTCGATCTTTACTTTCAGTCTCTGTTAGAAGATTCTACTGAAATTTGTCAAGCCACTGGCCTTTTCTGAATCTTTAGTTTTTTACATTTCCACTCCAGGTCATTCACCCTTTTTGGCAAGTCTTCTTTTTCTTTCTCCTTTCCTCTTCCATGTTTCTCCTTTCCTCTTCCACTACTTATAATTTCCCTTCTATTTCTCCTCTTTCTCTTCTTACAAAGTAACCTGAACCTTTGTGAAGGCATTTTTTTTATTTCTTTTTCTTTAGTGTGTGTGTGTGTGTGTGTGTGTAAGTGAGTGAGAGAGAGAGAGAGAAAGAGAGAGACTGAGAGATTGTTCGTTCTGTGGCCACAACCATCAGTTCTATGTAGCAAACCTCAAAATCTGTACTTTCATTTCTGACTCAGTTTCAGAGTTTTCCATCCACATTTGAACTCTTTAATGAACAGCCTACCTGAAAGTTATGTTGGTATCTTAAATGCAATATATCTGAAAGTCCTAACCTTCACTATTTCTCTTCTTGATTTTCTGCTTCATCTTAATGATGTTTACTCGGTTTTTTTTTTTTTTTTTTTTTCAGTCGCTCAGGGTCCTCCTCTTTCCCTGTCTTCTATCACTATTTCTTCTTTTCTGACACTCATCCTTTTCTCTGTATTTTTGCTGTCAGCACTCTGTTGCACTCTGTAAAAACATCATGCCTGAACTATTACAGTAAAAATTAACTGACCTTCTTGTTCTGGTTTCTAACCTCTCCAACCTGTGCACAGCACTGTACACTGTAATTATGGAATACTTGATATGTCCCAGATACTTTGTTAAGTTCTGAAGAGTTAGGCACTCCAGGTCCCATGAAGACAAATTTAATATCAGAGATAGCTTTGTAATCATGCAATGAAAGTACCTTTTACAAGTATTGTTTCAGTACAGAATGAGTAGAAGGGTATAGTCAGTGCTACTTAAGGAGGTCAACAGAATTTTCAAGTAACTGATGATTTCTGGAAAGAAAGAGGCAATTTATGTTTAACTAAGGGCGAAAAGCATGGTGATGTGGTGGTTAAGTGCAACAGCTGCTAACCAGATCAGTAGTTCAAATCTACCATGTGCTCTTTGGAAACTTTATGAGGCAGTTCTACTCTGTCTGTAGGGTTGCTGTCACTCAGAGTTGACTCAGTGGCAGTGGGTTTTTTAGTAAAGTGCTACAGCTGCTTACTAAAAGGTCAGGAGTTCAAATACACCAGATGCTCCTTAGAAATTCTATGGGGAAGTTCTACTTTGTCCTATAGGGTTGCTATAGGGTTACTACTAGGTAGAATTGACTTGACAACAGTGCATTTGGTTTTTCAGTTTGGGTCCTTTACAGAACATATTTGTCAGTGACTGGCCTAGAAGACCTTTCTTTCTTTCTTTTTTGGGGTACTCTTTTTAAGGAGGGTTATTGTTGTTAATAGATGCCATTAAGTCAATTTTGACTATTAATGACCCTATGTGACAGAATAGTACTGCCTCTTGGGTTTGCTAAGCTATACTCTTTATAGGAGCAGGTTACCAGCTCTTTCACTCATAACGGTACTGGTTGAGTTCCAACTGCTGGCCTTTGGTTTAGCAACCAAGTGTTTAACCATTGTACCACCAGGACTCCTGTAAGAAGGGTAAACCAAAAACCCATTGTCACTGATCACAGCCCAATAGGAGAGAGTAGAACTGCTCCACAGGGTTTCCAAGATGTAAATCTTTATGGAAGCTGTCTGCTATATCTTCCTGCCACAGAGCAGCCAGTGGGTTCAAACTGCTGACCTTTTGGTTAGCATCTGAACACTGTTAACCACTGCACCACCAAGGTTCCATGTAAGAATGATGAGCCAAAAAAATCAAACCTGTTGTCGTCCAATTGGTTCCAGTTTCAACTTATTGCAACTGTATAGGACCAGGTAGAACTGCCCTACAAGGTTCCAAGGAATGCCTGGTGGACTCTAACTGTTGACCCTTCTGTTAGCAACCATAGATCTTAACCACTATGGCACCAGGGTTTCTGTAAGAAAGGTAGCACCTTTAAAACTTAAATTCAGCCCCCTCGAAGAAAGCTTTATTTTATTTATTTTAATCCACCAAGCGCTTCTTGGAAACTCTATCAGGCAGTTCTCTGACATACAGAGTTGCTATGAGTTGAAACCAGCTCAACAGCAGTGGGTTTTGTTGGGTTTTAGTCGAAAGTGGTCTCTTTCTGTTTGAATATGTAAGCTATGCTTCTTAACAATCTAGTAGCACTTAAACATATTGCCTTGTTTTACATCTATTTTCCTTTTAGAATATAAGCTTCAAGTACTGATTTTTTTTGTCTACTCATCTATGTCTCTTAACCATTTGCCATCTATTCATCTAAATATCTACATACATAGATATATTATAACATTAGTTTATCTATTTTCCTGCCAACATGTATAGATGGGTTATAAAATATTACAATGATTACCATATATCCATACATTATCATAAGTATAGACTGTTTACCATATACAAATTACAGTGCCAAGTGCTTTTCATAAAAATATTTGATGTTCAAAACTACCAAATAAAATAAAGGCATCTATGATCACATTTTACATATGAAGAAAATAAAGCTTAGAAAGATTAAGAAATTTTCTGAATTTACCTGCTGCTGATTAGTCAAGTCTCTGAGTACAATAAACAGTTAAAAGCTTGACTACTAATGAAAGAGTTAGCAGTTCAAACACACTCAGAGATGCCTCGGAAGAAAGACCTGACAATGTTTCTGATGTTTTCACAGCCTTGAAAACTCTATTAAGCAAAATGCTATTCTGTACACATGGGGTCACCATTGGTTCGAATTGACTTGACAGCAACTGTTTTTTTCTCTGTTGTTATTTTTGTTTTTGTTTGTAATTAGTGAATTCAGAATTGACACACATGTAAACTGTGTTCCAAAGCTCATTCTCTTAACTCTTACTAAATCATTGCATTCCAACGAAATACAGCACAGTGCCTTATCATTCTAAAAGAGCTCATGGAAAGGCAAAAACAGGTTAGAAAGATCAAATGGAGGTATGGTAACTTTGTAAATGCATCAGTGATTCTGTTTTCAGGTGAAAACCTTCTCAGTTTATGCTAATAATCTGAAACAGTGATTTTGTATTCTAAAATCAAATAAATTAATATTAGACAAATAAAATTAGACTAACATTGAAATAAGTCAATGTAATGAATTCTGTGTAGCCACATCTTGCTAAATTGTCTGTTTTAGCCTTAGCTACTGGATATGACATTTCTTGTCTTCATTACATTCTCTTGGGCTGAGTTTTACCTTTTTTTATACTATGCAATGGAAAAAGTGTCTGATGAAGCCACAGATACAGAAGTTCAAACTCTAGCCTTTTACAGATTGCATGTTTTTTTGTGTGTGTGTGTGCATGTGCCACTTTTAAATTCAGATTCTTCATCTGTAAATATCTTGTTTGCTTGAGATTTAAATGAGAGGATATATAAAGTGCCTCGTTCAGTTTGTGGCACCTGAGATACCATCACTTGAGACACACTAAGAACTCAGTAAGATGCTGCAAATTTTGAAAGAATGGCATAAATGGTTAGATGTTAGCAAAATAGCACATGACCCAGTCTAACAACATAAAGAACATTAAAATAAATTAATGTCAGCCAGGGAAGCAGGTGCAATCTCCACGCAGAGAATGAGAATGAACTGAGACTCAAATAAAAGAGGCAGTCTATACATTTATGGAACTTCTAGTGTTTCTTCTACCTCTCTTTCTCTCTCTCTGTCTCTGTAACTTACAAATATAAATTTACATGAGCCGGTATTACAGAACAGCTCACATCACATTTGAAATATACTTAGGAATCTAATAAAGTCTACCCACTGCCACCGTGTTGTGTCTGACTTGTAGTGACCCTAGAGGTCAGAGTAGAACTGCCCAACAGAGTTTCCGAGGAGCACCTGGTGGTTTTGAACTGCAGACCTTTTGGTTAGCAGATGTAGCACTTAACCACTATGCCACTAATAAAGTCTAGAAAATAGTTAATCACACATTAATAAATATGAAAATTATTTCATTAAAAATAATAAATATAGTACACTACTTTTCAACAAATAATCACATGGGCTGTAGCAATTGCAATAGGATAGGATCAAAAACTATATCAAAACATATCTTTGTGGATTATTTTTTTTGAGCTTGGACTAGACTTAACTCTTGTGGCCTTTTAGTCCACTGCTGCCTCTTCCTAATACATTGTGGTGTTGTCAGCGTACAAAAAACCCATTCTTATTTTATTTTTATTTTTAAGTGTTAAAGGGAAGGAGTATTGGACTGAATGCTGCTCTTTGCTGTCATACAGCTGTCAGAAAGTTTATAGTGCTATGAATTACTTTTATTTCCCTGTTAGGTATTCAGATATTCTCACATCTACTGATAGCAAAAAAAAAAAAAAAAGACAATGTTGCCATCAAGACAATCCCAATTTATAAAGACCCTATATGACAGACCAGAACTGCCTCATAGAGTTTCTGGTGAGCACCTGGTGATTTGAATTGCTGACCTTTTGGTTAGCTGCCATATCCTGTAACTACTGAGCCACCTGAGTTTCTCCAACAAGGTCCCTCCAAATAAAATGCGCAGTCCTCATAATCCAAGTTCCTATAGACTTTCTAGAAATAAGTCAGTCAGATTATCACGAGTCCTAAACTTTGAACCATTAAGTATTTATTTACAGGCTTTCAATATTCTTATTTTGAAGAAGCAGTAGATCACTTCTACTGTTAAAGGTGTTAATTATACAAGAGTCACCTCTGGGCCAGAAAACATTCAGTATCAGTCATTCCAGAAATTAGCATGTGAGTGTACCAAAAAACTTAAAAACCTGAGCAATACCAAGTACTGTATCAATATTATAGTCATTTCCCAACCAAATTCCCTCTCTATTCTTTTTGTATTTCACTGTATTTTACAGGAGTGCTATTCTCCTTAAATGTCAGCTCTCCAACACTTCACTATTGTACTAAAATAGGATACAAATGCTGAGATGTTTGTTTCACACTATGAGCATGGAAGGGGTGTAAATTCCACTGGCTGTAATTTTTTTTTTCCTCCTGTTGTTTTTATTAGACACATGCTGTTGCTATGTTTTTGTGGAAACAAATCAAACTACAGAAGCATGTAGTTAATTCCAACAAGGATATCTCTTTGTTGGTATAAAGGAGAAAACGTTTTAAAGAAATGTATATACCTGTTATCTTTCAACTTTTAAAATGTATGGACCACAGCCAATTTATGAACCTTCAGGCTGAGCTACTTAATTCCTACTGGGTCTCTGGGATACCACCTCAGTCACAACCTTGGGAATATATACAGCTAGTGATAAAATTTATTCTTCACAAAGAAGAAAGTAGCTATTCTCAGTGGAAATTCCTGTTCATTGGCCAATCTGGTTAACATCAAAATATCCATGGAGATGTCATACCTCTCCTGACAACAAGAAAGCAACATGCCCATATGAGGAATGACAGATGAGAGAAATTTGTAACTAAGAATGTCTTTGTATACATAATCATTTCTTCAGTTGTTCTGGATAGTTAATGTATGTCAAATATAGTGTTTTTTCTTTAGAGAATAAAATCTCCAACTGATCTCTTCTGGTATATTGTGGTGTACAGCAGAATAATAATTTAGGTTCATTTAATGGATATTCACTTGTGTTCCTGGGCACTAACCACAGCATTACAGAAATGCTTATATTTACATTCTAATTTATTAAAAATAAAATAGCCTTCTGGGTTTATTTGGGGACCTTGTGTGATTTGGAAACCCTGGTTGCATAGTGGTTAAGTGCTGTGTCTGCTGACCAGAAGGTAAGCAATTCAGATCCACCAGGCCCTCCTTGGAAACTCTATAGAGCAAGTTCTACTCTGTCCTATACACTTGCTACAAGTCAGAATCGACTCAACAGCAGTAGGTTTGGTTTATTTTTTTACACGATTTGAGAGGGCCGAAAATCTTGAAGGGACCCGCTTGAGGTCATTGGACATACCAAATAAAGATTGTTAATGTGATGCTGTTTATATTAGAAATATTTATCATCTGGGCATGTTCTTGAGTTGTTGTGTGATCTTAGATGTAACTTTTTTCCTTTACTATTTTTTCTCTATTTTTAAATTACAATAAGTAGATGTCTATGATACTAAACCTAGAAGAAATACATATGTCTGCCTCTTGTCTCTCCTTTAGCTATAGGATAACTGGAGGAAACTCGCAGTTTACCATCAATCCATCCACAGGACAGATTATCACCAGTGCATTGCTAGACAGGGAAACAAAAGAGAATTATACGTTAATAGTGGTCTCCAGTGATGCAGGATCTCCAGAACCTCTTTCCAGTTCCACCAGTGTGCTCGTTACTGTGACTGATGTCAATGACAACCCACCACGATTTCAACATCACCCTTATGTCACACACATCCCATCTCCTACTCCTCCAGGTAATCAAACCAGCTCTGATGCTGTACAGATAAAGGCAAATTACACATTGTACCTTTTCTATTAATACATTTATGTTCTTTTTACAGATATGTCTCTGATAACACTGTTTGTAAATTCTCTAAAATTCAGCATGTTTGGCCTAATTCAGTTGTAAATCACTACCAAATTGTTCCTATTATTCTCTGTTAAATACCTGAATGTTGCTGAGTGACCAAAATGAGTATTGATTATAATGTAGAAGGGTTCTACCCCAAGATATACGTTGTTTGTAATTTCTCTGATAGGAGAGATGTTATGTATTTTTTTCGTGCCTTCTCCCATCATGTGGAAACCCTGGTGGCATAGTAGTTAAGTGCCATGTCTTCTAACCAAAATGTTGGCAGTTCAATCTACCAGGCGCTCCTTGGAAACTCTATGGAGCAGTTCTACTCTGTCCTATAGGGTCACTATGAGGTGGAATCAACTTCCATGACACAGAGGTTTTCCCATCACCTAAGACATCATCTGGCAGAAAAAAAATAATTCTAAAACAACTGTAGATATAAAATTAATATTTTACATCATAGATTTCACTTACTTCATGATTCATAGGTCAGTTTTCAAAATGTTTAATGAATGAATTATTCTTATGTATACACATTATATATGTATATATAATTCCCAGTTTACTTAATGGACTTTCTTTCTGTTAGTGAATTTACAAAGTCATTTATAAGCCAGTTTCATACTGACAATAGGTATTTCTCTGTACCTCTTTAAAAGTCAGTTGGTTTGTTTTGTTGGCTTATGTGTAAGGAATGACATACCCTCTTAACTTCACAAATATTCTGTCATTTGTCATTCTGAGATTACTTTGTAAAATGGAAAAAGTACAAATATAGCTTGTAATGATTTGACTCTCCCTTCTTTTAAAATGGAGCGCTGGTGTCACAGTGGTTAAGAGTAGACACTACTAGCCAAAAAGTCAGGAATTCAGATCTACCAGCCTCTCCTTGGACAACCTATGGGGCAATTCTGATGTGTCCTACAGAGTCACTATGAGAAGGAATCAACTTAAGAGCAATGGATTGTTTGTTTCTTTATTTGCTTTAAAATATATTTTAATTAGAAGAAAAAAAAAAATGTATCCAGCATTCTTCCTCTCAGGGGTCTTCGATCTTTACCATTTGATCTTTACAATTGATTCCAGTTGAAATTACAAAATCTGTAAATTCATGTGCCAAGTTTCAGTCAGATGGAAATGTCACTATCAGTCTCATAAAACTCAAAGGAGGCCTTCTCTGAAGTGGTGCTAATTCCCTCTAGTATGGTGTAGTGCATTAAAGCATTCCCTGTGTAAGACAGTGTGCTTCAGTATCTTTGTCTTGTTAGATTTACTGGAATTAATCAGAATCACAAGCCTTTTTTCTTGTTTTGTTTTACAAAAGGCTTTTCACTTTTCCACAAACTGTTCTGTGTGGGTGGGAGTGCAGGTTTGGGAAGGGATTCTGAGTATGTTGAAAACATGTCCTTATGGCAGCTTTTCGGCATATTTCTGCTCCAATCTGTTGCATTGGCGCTGATTCCAAGAACTAACTTTTGGAATGCAAATTTGGGTCATATTTTTTTCTCAGTCCTTATTTCTCATTGCTTTCTAATTGTTTTAAATGATTTAAATGTGTACACACAAACATACACATGCATATATGGATGACATATACATGTGTCTGGGGGTCAGTTCTACCCTGGCCCCTAGGGTCGCCATGAGTCGGATCTGACTCGACGGCACTTGGCTTGGCCATGTGACAGTAGTTCACAGATAAAAGTATTATACCATGAAATAGTGGATATGAGATACAAATAATTCTTTAAAAAACAAATGGCATCATTTTTCGTTGACATGGTTACATATTTAGTAATTCAAGGGTATTTGAAAACATGATAATTGTATTTTCTTATTAAATAGAAGCATAGCTCTTTGCGAAGCTCACATACTATCCTGTTTGTTGGAAATTGTATACACACAGATTTTTCTCCCAGGAATAATAATTTGAATGCTTAGCTATTTCTCTTCTCTGTGCATTTCTCAAAGGTGTACTGAATTAAATCTAACAGACTGTATGTGTTTTTGTGAGGAAAAGCAGGCCAGTCTTTGAAGATTATGATGAACCAGATATGAATTGGGAATCTGGAAAAAAAAAATAAAGGAGATGCAGTTATCTACAATATTAATGAGAAAATAAAATTATACCAGGCATAAATACAGTGTTTTGTAGGTATTAATCTACTACCAACTATTTTATTTGGACTCAGTGTGATAGTAATTGCAGGCTTTGTCTTTTATAGGTTCCTTCGTCTTTGCAGTTACAGTCACAGATGCTGATGTTGGAGCCAATTCTGAACTGTACTATTCCCTTTCCGGTGAAAATTCTGAAAAATTTCATATTGACCCACTGAGAGGAGCTATAATGGCAGCTGGACCACTCCACGGAGCTTCAGAAGTGACATTTTCTGTCCACGTGAAAGATGGTGGCTCATTTCCAAAGGCAGATTCTACAACAGTGACTGTTAGATTTGCAAACAAGGCAGATTTCCCGAAAGTTAGAGCCAAAGAGAAAACCTTTATGTTTCCTGAAAACCAGCCGGTAGGCACCCTTGTCACCACCATTATGGGAACTTCATCTAGAGGAGAACCTTTATCCTATTATATTGCAAGTGGGAATCTAGGTAATACTTTCCAAATCGATCCGTTAACAGGACAGGTCTCAATCAGTCAATCTTTGGATTTTGAAAAGATACAAAAATATGTTGTATGGATAGAGGCCAGAGATGGCGGTTTCCCTCCGTTTTCCTCTTACGAGAAACTGGACATAACAGTGTTGGATGTCAATGACAATGCCCCAGTTTTTAAGGAAGATCCATTCATATCAGAAATACTGGAAAATCTTTTGCCTCAAAAAATACTTACTGTTTCAGCAGTGGACAAGGACAGTGGACCGAATGGACAGTTGAATTACGAAATTGTTCATGGAAACAAAGAAAATAGTTTCAGTATTAATCATGCTACTGGTGAAATTAGAAGCATTCGACCTTTAGACAGGGAAAAGGTTTCTCAGTATATACTCACCATAAAGTCTTCTGACAAAGGTTCTCCTTCACAGAGTACCTCAGTTAAAGTCATCATTAACATTTTAGATGAAAATGATAATGCCCCTAGGTTTTCTCAGATATTTAGTGCCCATGTTCCTGAAAATTCCCCTTTAGGATATACAGTTACACGTGTCACAACCAATGATGAAGACATTGGTGTAAATGCAATTAGTAGGTATTCGATAATGGACACAAGTCTTCCATTTACAATTAATCCCAACACAGGGGATATTGTAATCAGTAGACCTTTAAATAGGGAAGATACGGATCGTTATAGAATCCGAGTTTCAGCACATGACTCTGGGTGGACTGTTAGTACAGATGTCACAATATTTGTGATAGACGTCAATGACAATGCTCCAAGGTTTAGCAGACCCTCATATTATTTAGATTGTCCTGAACTTACTGAGATGGGCTCCAAAGTGACTCAGGTATCTGCCACAGATCCTGATGAGGGGTCAAATGGACAAGTGTTTTATTTTATAAAATCTCAGTCAGAGTATTTCAGAATTAATGCCACCACAGGAGAGATTTTCAATAAACAGGTCTTAAAATACCAAAATGTCAGTGGCTTCAGCAATGTAAATATCAACAGGCATAGTTTTATAGTGACTTCTTCAGACCGAGGCAATCCTTCCTTACTCAGTGAAACAACAGTTACCATCAATATAGTGGACAGCAACGACAATGCACCTCAATTCCTGAAGTGGAAATATTTCACTCCTGTCACGAAAAATGTTCAAATTGGTACAAAATTAATCAAAGTTACTGCAGTAGATGATAAAGATTTTGGACTGAATTCAGAAGTAGAGTATTTCATTTCTAATGAGAATCATTTAGGAAAATTTAAGTTGGATAATCATACAGGATGGATATCAGTAGCCTCTCCCCTAATTTCTGACTTGAATCAAAACTTCTTCATCACAGTCAGTGCAAAAGATAAAGGAAACCCTCCACTGTCATCCCAAGCAACTGTTCAAATAATTGTGACTGAGGAGAACTATCATACTCCTGAATTCTCTCAAAGCCACATGAGTGCTACCATCCCAGAAAGCCATAGTGTTGGGGCCATTGTCAGAACTGTGTCTGCAAGAGACAGAGATGCAGCTATGAATGGCTTGATTAAATATGGCATTTCCGCAGGAAATGAAGAAGGTGTTTTTGCAATCAACTCTTCTACAGGTGTGTTAGTACTAGCCAAAGCTCTTGATTTTGAGCAATGCCAGAAGCATGAAATGACTATTAGTGCTACAGATGGAGGCTGGGTTGCAAGAACTGGTTACTGCAGTGTGACGGTGAATGTGATTGATGTGAATGACAATTCTCCAGTATTCACTCCTGATGAGTATTTCCCCACTGTTTTGGAAAATGCTCCGAGCGGGACAACAGTTATCCACCTAAATGCAACGGATGCTGACTCTGGGACCAATGCTGTGATTGCATATACTGTACAGTCATCTGACAGTGACCTCTTTGTCATTGACCCTAACACTGGCATCATCACTACTCAAGGCTTCTTGGATTTTGAAACCAAGCAGAGCTACCACCTTACCGTGAAAGCCTTCAATGTCCCTGATGAAGAAAGATGCAGTTTCGCCACTGTTAACATACAGTTAAAAGGGACAAATGAATACGTGCCTCGTTTTGTTTCCAAACTGTACTATTTTGAAATCTCAGAAGCAGCTCCTAAAGGTACTATTGTTGGAGAAGTGTTTGCCAGTGACCGAGACTTGGGTACAGATGGGGAAGTACACTATCTGATTTTTGGTAGTAGCAGGAAGAAAGGTTTCCAGATCAGTAAGAAGACTGGGCAGATTTATGTATCTGGGCCTCTTGACCGAGAAAGAGAAGAAAGGGTCTCTTTGAAAGTACTGGCCAAGAATTTTGGTAGCATTAGGGGTGCAGATATAGATGAGGTCACTGTGAATGTCACTGTACTTGATGCCAATGACCCACCCGTTTTCAGTCTAAGCACCTACAATGTTCAGATCAGTGAAGGAGTCCCGACTGGAACCCATGTAACCTTTGTCAGTGCTTTTGATTCAGACTCCATCCCCAGCTGGAGCAGATTTTCTTACTTCATTGGGTCAGGAAATGAAAACGGTGCCTTTTCCATCAATCCACAGACAGGACAGATTACTGTGACTGCAGAATTAGACCGAGAAGCCCTGCCCATCTACAATCTAACTGTTTTGGCTGTTGATTCAGGGACTCCCTCAGCGACAGGGAGTGCTTCCTTACTAGTGACTCTGGAAGATATTAATGATAATGGCCCTATGTTGACTATCAGTGAAGGAGAAGTCATGGAAAACAAACGCCCCGGAACCCTGGTGATGACCCTTCAGTCCACTGATCCTGATCTCCCTCCAAACCAAGGTCCCTTTACTTATTACTTGCTGAGCACAGGTCCTGCCACCAATTATTTCAGTCTGAACACTGGTGGTGTTCTGAGCACAACCAGAGAGATTGACAGAGAACAGATTGCGGACTTCTATCTGTCTGTGGTTACTAGAGATTCTGGTGTCCCTCAAATGTCTTCAACGGGAACAGTGCATATAACAGTTATAGACCAAAATGACAATCCTTCACAGTCTCGTACAGTGGAGATATTCGTCAATTATTATGGCAACTTGTTTCCTGGTGGGATTTTAGGCTCTGTGAAGCCACAGGATCCGGATGTGTTAGATAGCTTCCACTGTTCCTTTACTTCAGGAGTTGCAAGCCTCTTCAGTATTCCGGGGGGCACTTGTGATCTGAGTTCCCAGGCAAGGTCCACAGACGGCACCTTTGATCTGAACGTCCTTAGCAATGATGGACTTCACAGCACAGTCACAAGCAATGTTCGAGTTTTCTTTGCTGGATTTTCCAACACTACAGTGGATAATAGCATCCTACTTCGTCTAAGCGTTCCAACAATAAAGGACTTCTTGACTAACCACTATCTTCATTTCTTACGCATTGCAAGTTCACAGCTGACAGGCCTAGGAACTGCTGTACAACTCTACGGTGCATATGAAGCGAACAACAGAACATTTCTTTTGGCAGCTGTGAAGCGAAATAATAATCAGTATGTGAATCCCAGTGGTGTAGCAACCTTTTTTGAAAGCATCAAAGAAATCCTTCTCCGGCAGAGTGGAGTCAAGGTAGAGTCTGTGGATCACGATGCGTGCATTTACAGCCCCTGTCAGAATGGAGGGAGCTGTATCAGAAGACTGGCAGTGAGCCCTGTTTTAAAGAGCCATGAGAGTCTTCCAGTCATCATCGTGGGAAACGAACCTCTGCAGCCTTTCATATGCAAGTGTCTGCCAGGCTATGCTGGTAGCCGGTGTGAAACAGATATAGATGAATGCCTTCCATCCCCTTGCCACAATGGTGGGACCTGTCACAATTTAGTGGGAGGATTTTCATGCAGCTGTTCAGATGGCTTCACTGGGAGGGCCTGCGAGAGAGATATCAATGAGTGCCTGCCTAGTCCTTGCAAAAATGGAGCTGTCTGCCAGAATTTTCCAGGAAGCTTCAACTGTGTTTGCAAAACTGGGTACACAGGTATGACAGTGTTTCATTTTGTTCTCTAAGATTTAAGCCATGCTTAAATATAGTGAATTTTATCATTTTTAAAGGAGTTTCTGTAAAAAACGAGTATAATCAAAGTAGATGATTTTAAGAATTTACTATTGTCCAGACACTGTTCTAAACATTCTGTGTGTATTTATTTTACTTCCTCCTCACAAGAGCCCTATAAGGTAGGGGTGATTGTTCTCCCCTTTTTTGAAGTCAAGCAAGCTAAAGTACCGAAAAGTTAAAGAAGTTTTCAAGTTAATTTATTATGGGGCCAGGATAACTGTTTAAGCAGGTTCATTCTAAGGTCTAAGCTCTTAGTCAATAGGCTAAGTGTCTGTATTGTTGCTGGGTGACACTGAGTCAGTTCTAACTCAGAGTGCTCACATGTAACAGAACAGAACTCTCACAAAGGGTTTTCTTGGCTATAATTTTTCTGAAAGTGGATTGCCGGGTCTTTCTCTCATGGAGCCCCGGAGTGGACTGGAACCACTAACCTTCTGTTAGCAGCTGAGTGCTTAACCACTGTTGCACCAGGGCTGCTTAAGTTAGTGCAAAGAGTATAATATCTTCTTAAAAGAGTGCTGGCCTGTTCAAATTTAAGTTTGGTTATTTAAAACTTGGACCACTTTACTTCTAAAATAACTTAATAATTATTGGTTTTAATTCTCTTTTTCATTATTCTTACTACCTTTTTCTTTATCATAATAATCATTGCTATTGAAATTTGACCCACATTGTGAAGAGAATACTGGAAGAGTTCTGTTTTGCAACTGAAATTAAAATGAGTTGTTGTTCCAGGAGAGGGGTAGAAAGCAAAACAGGCTGTTATCTCAAGCCATTTCAAAGCTGAACCACAATTTATGCAGAAATTTTCAAAACAGTTTCAAATATATAGCAGCAAAGTTGTTCAGTAAATCATTGCATTCTAATTAGTTGTGTTATACATATATACATATGTCTTTTTATCTGTCTGTCTACGTGTCTAAGTATCTATGTATCTACCTACCTACCTACATATTTATCTGCCTATCCGCCTCCTTACCTATTTATCTACCATGTGAGTACATGGTATACTGTTGATAATTCTGAAGAAGGCAAAATTCTCTCCAGTAATTTGCATACTGCAAATTGCATAGCTAAGTGTGATTTTGTGTTATAGTAGGGTGCTCTTTAGGATTTATAAGCAAAATATAAACTCTAATGAAGTGATTTAAACCAAAATAAAACTTTTTTGTGTTCTTTTTTTTTGGTAGATATATGTTTTAAAAGATGCTTTTAAGCTAGTATATTTATCATTTATTTGGCATAGTTCCTATCATGTCCCTATGTGTAATCTTATATTTGGAAAGTTGAATGACTTAACAGAGATATAGAGAAGTTTGACTAAGCCAAATTACAACATTCAGGCTTTGCTTTCTAGCAAAAGATTATCTTTGAAATGTAAATGAAGGAAAGGGGCAGTGAGTGTGGTATAATGGAAGTAATTAGGGATTTGGTAGCATCTGATTGATCTTTCACTTTTGGAAGTCACCTAACCTTGCTGACTTTCAATTTCCCCACCTATAAAATGGAAATAATCGTGTTTGCTTAGGTTCACTGTGACAAGCATTCACTAAGCGTCAGCTCGAATGACTGGTATTAGTAACTGTAATGGTAGCATACGAGGTCCAACAATTAAGTTGGAGAACTTCCCGCCATGTGTTTACACTGGCAGCACTGTACAAACAACTTGGTAAGATTTCATAACCTTGTCACGGAGCTGTGTTCACGTCGATGTGTGGCAGTGTTTTGCTGAATGCTGTTCATTATTGTAATTGAATGTTTTTGTCTACCATCATGAAAATGTCAGAGTTTGAATTAGAACAACAAACAAACACTGAATTTCTTGTTAAACTCGCAAGAGTAGAAATGAAATCAGGGACATGTTAATCCAAGTTTGGGGGATAATGCCATGAAGAAAAAGGCAGTGTACAATGGATTAAACATTTTTCTGAGGCGAGAAAAAGCATCACTGATGAAGAGAGGACAGGGTAGCCAGTAACGAGCAGAACTGACAGAAGCTTTGCAAAAATTCATCAAATTGTGAATCCAAATTGTTGGCTAACTGTGAGAAGCATGGCAGACCAGTAAACATCCATAGAGAAACAGTTAGGAAAATCTTAACTGAAAATCTTGGCATGGGAAAGGTGTATGCAAAACTGGTCCTAAGGGAGCTCACTGATGAACAAAAGCAAAGGATAGTTGAAGTTCGCTGAGACTTTTGGAGAGGTGAGACTATGTTTTGTGCTGTGTTATTATTGTTGGAGAAACATGGGTGTAACAACACAACCCTGAAACAAACTTTCAAAGTGCACAATGGAAGTCACCCAATTCACCATGACCAAAAAAATTAAAAAAATTCTGTCAGTCCAAATCAAGAGTCCAAATGCTGTTGCTAACATTTTTTGGTATCAGAAGGATTGTTCATCATGAACTGTACCAACTGGACAAGCAGTTAACGAAGTTTACTATTCAGAAGTGTTGAAAAGGCTGCATGAAAAAGTTAGATGAAAACACCCCGAATTTTTTTCCAACAACTCAGGGCTCTTGCATCATGGCAATGCACCAGCTCACACAGCACTGTCTATGAGGGGTGATTAGCCATTAAGCAAATAAGTATATTCGAACATCTCCCCTACTCACCTGATCTACCCCCCAATGACTTTTTCTTTACTCAAAGGAAATACTGAAAGACATTTTGATGACATTCAGGACACCAAGGGTCATGTGATGACAGCTCTAATGGCCATTCCAGAAAAAGAGTTCCAAAATTACTTTGAAAGGTGAACTAGGCACTGGCATCAGTTCATAGCTTCCCAAGGGGTGTTCTTTGAAGGTGACCGTAATGATATTTAGCAATGAGGTGTGGAGCACTTTTTCTAGGATGAGTGCACAAACTTCATTGTCAGCTCTCATAGATTTGTACTATAGAATTTTTCAAAAGACAAGAAGCCTTTTAGCACAAGGTAACTATGAGTCTCATCAGAGTTGTCTCCATAGCATCACGAATAGTAATATTCCTATAGGGTCCTGGTGGCACAGTATTGAAACATTTGTCTAACCAAAAGATCAGCAGTTCAAATCCTCCAGCCACTCCTTAGAAACGCTGTGAGGCAGTTCTAACCTGTCCTGCAGGGTCATTATGAATCAGAATTCACAGGGTGGCAGTATCTTTTTTTTTTTTAATACACATGTTACATATACAGGATTTTTAGACAACCTCCCTAACTCTTTTCCAACACCTCACTCCCACCCCTTAAATTACCTTCTTTGCTGGAAATTCAACAGTGAAGATTATTTCTTTGTCCCAGTTCAGTGTAACACAGTCCTTCACTCCTAGAATAAATTGAACTTAGTTCTAGAGTGAAGAAAACAGAAAAGAATTTGGTAGTTGTTAGTGAATAGGGAAAGGACACGGAAATGAAAGAAGGTATCACATGGTGACCTAAACATTGCTTACTTCTCTATGAGGCATAGAATTAGCCTTATTCATATTACTTCTGTCTAGTTTATGTCTTTGTTTTTTCCTAAATCTAGTAGTGGATATTTTTAAGAATACCCTACAGTTTATCATGGCATAATAATTATCACGTGCATCTTTAAAGCACAGTTTTAAGGCCTCTTGCGTTATAAATATAATTTCATTCAGTTCTTTTTACAACTTTATGAGGTGGATAGCATTATTATTTCCCTTTTTAATTGCAAAGAAATTGTATTTCAGGCAGGTTAAAAACCCATTGCCTTTGAATCACTTCCGTCTCATAGCTACACTGGAGCACAAAGTAGAAGTGCTCTATGAGTTTCCAAGGGCAGGGTCCCTGGGAAGGAAACCGTGGTAGTGTAGTGGTTAAGTGCTATGGCTGCTAATCAAGATGTTAGCACTTTACCTCCACCAGGGAATCCCTGGAAACTCTGTGGGGGCAAGTCTACTTTATCTTATAGGGTCACTGTGAGTCAGAATTGACTCAGTGGAAGTGGGTTTGGTTTAGTTAATCTCTACAGAAGCCTATGGGCACTATCTTTCTTCCAGGGAATGGCTGGTAGATTTGAACTGCCAACCATTTTGGTGGCAGCCAAGTGCTTAACCACTGTACTACCAAGGCTCCCAGAAGTATTGAGACTAAATAACTTGTCTTAAACTGTACCACAAACAGTGATCCAACTTTTTACTGTAAATTTTACTTCAGAACATCTGTTCTTTAAATAGCTTCAGTTTGTAATTTAATAAAGTACTATGGCTAGTGTTATCAAGTCCTTGATATCTTCCAAAAATTTTCTGACAGTTATGACAAATAGTATAACAAAAGCCAAGTAGTATAACAAAAGCCAACTGTCAATTCGTACACTGAATTATCAATGTGCTTTTTGGATATGTTCATCTTTTTAATGTTCTTTGTAAGGTTATTCCTGAAGGGTCATCTGAGGTATCTCATTCCAGGTAGTCTCTTCTCACTAGCCTCACTCAGGAAGACACAGTTAATAAAGCAAAACATCTTAGAGAGCTATTGAAGCTCTAGTAAGCCAAAAGAGAAAGTTAACGCATAAAAACATGCAAACAAACATATAGTACAGAATGAATTTCAGGAATACTAGTGCTAGTTACATTCTACATTAGTTAAATTTATTGAATGTTAAGAGTTGTGGACCCTGGTGGCATAGTGGTTAAGTGCTACTGTTGCTAAACAAAAGGCCAATTTGAATCCACCAGGAGCTCCTTGGAGCAGTTCTGCTCAGTCCTTTAGGGTCGCTATGAGTCACAATCAACTCAACAGCAATGGGATTGGTCTTTTTGTAATATTATTATATTTTATTTTTGTTTTAGTGTTGTAGTAAAGCCCAGTTTCCTTGAGGAGTGTAACTATTGATGTATGTGTATTAGACCATTAAAATTGTGAGAAATCACCTGCATTTGTAATTTTTGTGGACGTTAACCTACGTTTTGCCAATTGTTTTTGAAGTCTGTGACATTAAAAATTGGAGCTGTAAAATGAATACAGTTTATTATGGTACAGGACATGGGAAACATTAATTTCTTTTATTTACTTTATTAATTTCTTTTATTTACTTTATTTTAATTGTTATTAAGTGAGAGTACACAATCCAAATTAGTTTTGCATCTCCTTCTACTCTCCTTGCCTGGTGACAGCACACTCCTCCTTTACATTCTGTATTTGTGGTATCCTCTTAACAAGCTCCTGTCCCCTCTTCTCCACTAGAAGAGGGGACAGGAGCTTGTTAAGAGGATCTAGAAAGAGACCTGCTATAACTGCATAGGACCATGAAGTACGCACACCATTTGGTCACACTGTGGCCCCGAGTCTAGTCCATTTTTGTCTGAAGAGTTGATCTCAGTAGTGATTTCTGGTCAGGGGCAGCAGTAAAACTAGAGGCCATGCTCCCAGGGCCTCTCCTCCAGGCAGTCAGAACATTAACTGTGGACTTCTAGTAAAGATCTTTTTCTTGTGTTACCATAGGGTCACTACATTGTGTGCCCCATCACGGCTGTCGTTGATGGTGGCTGGGCACCGTCTGATACTTTTGGTCACATGTTGATACCGTCTCTTAGTCACTTGGGTCCTTCTGTCTCCTGAGCTCTTTTTCCTCATGTCTTTGTTGTTCTCAGTCATCATCTGTTTGGGATGAGCTGGGACCATTTGTTGTACCTCAGATGGCAGCTTGCTAGCATTTAAAACCCCATTCACCACTATGGCATACAGAAGACTCTCTTAACAATAGAGTAGTTATGCCATTTGGCCTTGATGTCTCCCCACACATGGACCCTTGCCCCTGCCACTCTATTCTTAAAATATTGGTTTGAGATTAGAGGAGCTTTCGGTTTACGGTAAAGTACAGTTAAGTTGATCTGCTTTCTGCTGTGTGCTGTCACTGCTTTCAGCTATCAAAATTTCTATCATCTATCTAATCTATGACCAACCCTCTCCTTCCCTCCCCACCTTGTAGCCATCAGAAAGTCTTGCCTTCTGTACATAAGTCTATTTTTAAGTCCTTATAGTAGGGTTGTCATACAATATTTGTCCTTTTGCTGCTGAATAATTTCATTCAGCATAATGTCCAATGGAAACCAGGTAATGAGATGCTTCCTAAAATCATTATTCTGTACCACTGCATGGTGTTCTGTTGAGTATATGTACCATAGTTTGTTTATTCATTCATCTGTTGATGGGCATCTAGGTTGATTCCATCTTTTTGCTGTTGTGGACTGTGCTGCAATAAACATTGGTGTGCATGTATCTTCTTGTGTGACAGGCTTTGTTCCTGTAGGCATATTCCAAGTAGTGAGATTACTGGATCAAATAGTATATTTATTTCAGGCTTTATATGTTCCAAGTTATTTTCCAAAGCAGTTGTACCATTTTGTAATCCCTCCAGAAGTGTAGGAGATTTCCAGTCTCCCCATAACCTCTCTAACATTTGCTTTTTTTGTTGTGCGTGTTATTTTGCATTATGGCCAACCTTGTTGAAGTGAGATGGTATCTCATTGTAGTTTTGATTTGGATTTCTCTGATAGTTAATGATTGTGAGCATTTTCTCATGTGTCTTTTGGCTACCTGGGTGTTCTCTTTGGAGAAGTGTCTGCCCATCTCCTTTGCCCATTCCTTAATTGGGTTATTTACCTTTTTTTGTTGGTATTTTGCAGATTATGGAGATCAGATATCAGTCCAACATATAGTTGCCAAATGTTTTTTCACATTGTTTGGTTGGTCTTTTAACTCTTTTGATAAAGTCATTGGATGAGTAAGTATTTGATTCTTAGTAGTTCCCATTTATCTACTTTCTGTTGATTGTGCTTTGTTTCTCAGATTTTGGAGTCTGTCAAAGTCATGTATTAGAACTTCTATTGTGCTTTAGCTATTGTTGACTCTATCTTTTCTTCCATGTTCTTTGTTGTTTTAAGTTTGATATTTATGTCTTTGATCCATTTTGAGTTAGTTTTTGTGGAAGGTCCGAGATACGGGTCTTGTTTCAGTTTTTGTGGTTGAATATCCAATTTTGTCAACACCGCTTGTTAAAGAGATTGTTTTTACCCCATTATACAATCTTATGGCTTTGTCAAGTATTAATTGTTCACAAGAGTATGGTGGCATCTCTAGGGTCTCAACTCAGTTCCATTGGTCTGTATGTCTCTTTTTGTACCAGTACCAGGCTGTTTTGACTACTGTGAAGGTGTAATAGGTTCTAAAGTTAAGTATTGTGAGGCCTGACACTGTATTCCTCTTCTTCAGTACTGCCTTACATATCTGGGATTTCTTTCCTTTCCAGACAAAGTTGGTGATTTGCTTCTCTGTCACATTAAAAAATGTTGGGAGGATGAGACATGTATGGAGCAGAGAGGAATAGTGTGCTGTCACCGGGTAGGGAGAGCAGTGGAAGTTGTGTATAGGTGGGCATGTAAATTTATACAGGAAGTACATTTTTACTCCGTAATAATAAAAAGAAAAAAGAAAAAAAAATTGGATTGCATTATATGTGTAGATGGCTTTGGGTAAAATAGACATTTTCATGATTTTAAGTCTTCCAATCCACGAGCAGAGTAGGTTTCTCCGTTTATGTAAGTCTCTTTTGATTTCTTGCAGTAAGGTCTTGTAATTCTCTTTGTGTAAGTCCCCTATTTTTCTGGTTAAATTTATTCCATATTTTATCTTCTTGGGGGCTAGAATATGTGATGTCAGTTTGGTGATTTCTTCTTTGATGATATCTTTGTTGATGTAAAGGAATCCTACTGTTACTTATGTTTATCATATGTTCTGATACTTTGCTGAACTCTTCTATTAGTTCCACTAGTTTATTTATGGATCCTTTAGAGTTCTCTGTGTATATGAACATATCATCTGCAAACTGGAAGATTTTTAATTCTTCTTTGCCAAAGCAGATGTCCCTTATTTATTTGTCTTGTCCAATTGCTCCAGCTAGAACCTCTAGTACAATGTTAAATAGAAGTGGTGAAAGTGGACATCCTTATCTAGTTCCCATTTTCAAGTGGAATTGTTTCAGTCTCTGTCTATTTAGGATGATGTAGGCAGTTGGCTTTGCATAGATGACTCTTATTGCATTGAGGGATTTCTCCTCTATTCATATTTTGCTGAGTTTTTAGCATGAATGGGTGTTGGACTTTGTTAAATGCCTTTCCTGCACCAACTGACAAAATCAGGTGATTTTTGTGCTTTCTGCTATTTATGTGGTTGATCACAATAATTGGTTTTCTGATGTTGAGCCAGCCTTGCATCCCTGGTATGAATTCAACTGGCCATGATGTTTTGTTTCTTGTTTTTTTTTTAATATGTTTTTGAATTCTGTCAGGCAATGATTTTGTTGAAGATTGTTGCATCTAGGTTCATTAGTGACGTTGACCTGTAATTTGCCTTTTTTGTAGAATCTTTCCCTGCCTTTAATATCAGGGTTATGCTGGCTTCCTAGAATGAATTTGGGGGTACTCCATATCTTTCTATGCTGTGAAATAGCCTTAGTAGTATTGTAGTTAACTCTTGTCTGAAAGTTTTGTGAAATTCTCCAGTGAAGCCTCTAGGCCAGGTTTTTTTTTTTTTGATTGGTAGTTTTTTGATAACTTTTTCAATCTCTTCCTTTATGGTGGTTTTATTAAGTTGTCCTGTTTCTCCTTGTGTTAATTTTGATAGGTGATATGAATCTAGATATTTGTCCATTTCCTCTAGGTTTTCAAATCTGTTAGAGTACAGTCTTTCATAGTATTGTGTTATGATATTTTGATGTCAGTTGGGTCTCTTGTGACATGTGCCATCTCATTTCTTATTCAGGTTATTTGTTTCCTCTCCTATTTTTCTATTGTAAATTTAGCCAGTAGTTTGTCAATTTTGTTGATCTTTTGAAAGAACTAGCTTTTGGGTGTTAATTTTTTCAACTGTTCTTCTGTTTTATAATTCATTTAATTCTGCTCAAATATTTATTATCTGTCTTCTTCTGGTGCCTAAGGGGTTCCTTTGTTGTACTCTTTCTACTTATGCTATAGGGTTAATTCTTTCGTTGGGCCCTTTCTTCATTCTGGGTGTGTGCATTTATAGAGCTAAATTGACCTCTGAGCACTGCTTTGGCTATATACTATAGTTTCTGCTATAGTATTCATTCTCATTTGATTTCATAAATTTCTTTATTTTATCCTTGAGTTCTTCACTAACCCATGGATTTTTGAGGAAGATGTTTTCAGTTTCCATGAGTTCAAATTTCTACCTATTTTTCTTCTGCTACTGATTTCAACTTTTATGGATTTAAGTCTGAGAAGGTGCTTTGCAATAATTCAGTGGTCTGGATCTTGTTGAGACTTACTTCATCTCCTAACATGTGGTCTATTCAGGAAAATGTTCCGTGTGCATTGGAGAAGAAGGTGTACTTATCTGTTGATGTATAAAAAGCTCTATATATGTAAGTGAGGTCTGATTAGTTGATTAATTGTTGGAATAAGATCTTCTGTATCTTTACTGAGCTTTTTTCTGGATGATCTGACCATTACTGAAAGTGCAGTGTTGAAGTCCCCAACTGTTGTTACTGAGGGATCATTATCATTTTTCAGTGTTATCAGTGTTTGTTTATTGTATTTATATGCTCTGGTATTGGGTGTGTATATATTTAATATTGTTAAGTCTTGCTTGTGTATTGAACTTTTCAGCAATGAATAGTGACCATCCTTGTCCATGATGGTGAATCTTATATTAACGTCTATTTTATATGAGATTAGTATTGCCACTCCTGCTCCTGTTTGTATGTTGTTAGCTTGGTATATATTTTTCCATCATTTGATTTTCAGCTTATTCATGTATGTATCAAGTATGTATCTTGTTAGCAACATATAACCACATCATGTCTTTCAATCGAAGCTATGACTCTCTATCTCTTTATAGGAGCATTCAGTCCATTTACCTTCAGTGTAATTATTGATAAGTGTGTGTTTAGTGCTGTCATTGTGATGCCTTTGTTTTTTTTGTTGTTGATGTTTTCTCTATTGCTCTTAATATTCCTGGGTCATTCTTTTTTATGGGGTTGACTTTTCATCTTTTTCAGTGCTGATTCTGTGTTTGATGAATTCTTGTATTATGTTTCTTGTGTTGACATGTCACATCATTATTTTGCTTTGTGGCCACCTATGATCCCCCTTAATACTTTAAGTTTAAACAAGACTTTATCTTCTGCATATCTTTTAATTTCCCCTCCATCTTAAAGGGTATACCTGATATAAAATAGCCCTCTTTTTAGTGTGATAATATCATCATGTTAAGATCACTGATTCCCTTATTTTCTTATTGTAGCTTTGATTGAGCATTGTGACTCCCCTAGTTGAGTAGGACTCTGGATGCTGTGTCCTACATTGCCTCCTTAAGTATACACTTGATGTTTTTGTTTTTTAAATAAAGAACTCTTTCTTGTAGTTTTGGTTTGGTCTTTACAGAGTCTCTACACTTGGACTTATCTAGAAATGTCATAATTTCATCTTCATATTTAAGAGACAAATTTTGTGGGATATGTAATACTTGATTGGAAGTTTTTCTCCTTCAAGGATTCGAATGTGTCATCTCACTGCCTTCTTGCTGGTACTGTTTATGCTGAGAAGTCAGATGAAAACCTACTGGGCTTCCCTTTGTACGTTAGCTTTGATTTAAGCCTCGCTGCCTTTAAGAGCCTCTCTCTATGTTTCATTTCATTGAGCTTGATTATAGTATGTCTTGGTGTCTTTTTGGGGGGGTCTAGTTTTTGTGGTTTTTGGTAAGCATCTTGGGTATCTATGCTCTCTTCTTTCATAATTTCAGGGAAGTTTTCTATCAGCAACTCTACAACAGTACTCTGTATTTTTGGCTGTCTCTCCTTGTTCAGGAACTGCAATTATTCGTAGACTGTTCCTCTTAATGCTTCTTCATTTTTCTGATTTCTTTTCTCTGATTTCTCCTTCTAAATACTGGTGTTAGTTGTTCTATCCTCACTTCACTAACTCTGGCTTCCATCTCCTTAATTCTACTCTTTTGGCTTTGGATTGAATTGTCTAATTCTCTAATTTTATTTTTGACCTGCTGCATTTCAGGTTATTGATATTTCTTCAATTCAAATGGCTTGCTTAATTTTTCATTTTGTTCTGCTGCATTTTGTTTGATATCTAGGAAGGTTCTATACATAATTATTTTGTACTTGTCCTCTGATAATTTCAGAAAGACTTTTTCATCTGGGAAGGTTTTTGATTCTTTGAGAGTTTTCTGGAGCCATGATGGACTGCTTCTTTAAATGGTGAGCTATTGATTGTTTTCTTCATGCCATCAAGAAGCTGTTTGGTTTCTCTGGTGTTACCTCAACAGGAGCTGAGGTGTAGATCTGAGAGAGGAATAAGGGCACTACTAGATTTGGTTACCAGATGCCTCTGTGTACTGTAGTGACTTTCTCCAAGTGAACTGTCTGGTAGCAGCCTCCAACCCCTGACTGCTAAAGGTGGGTGTTACTTGTGACAAATCTCTATTGTTATGCCACTCGAGCCTATCTTGTAGCTCAGGGAATGGAGGAGACAAGGATGCCACCCCTCTCGACTGTCTGCGACCACTGTGCTCTGTAAATATGTTTAGCTTAAAAACTGCTTATATGCTGAGAAGGGCACTGTGCTGCATCTACTAAAGGCTACTGGTCTCTCAAGGGTGGCGGTCTCTGCCTCCTGGCTGGCAAAGACAGTGTCCTACTGATGGAGTCCCTGGGAGGGACTGAAGTGGATCAGTGAAGGGTAGTGGAGATACTGCTACCCCACTCAGCAAACAGTTCTCCAGGTGGTCTTATTTTTAAAAGTTTCTTTACTGCTGAACCAGGAGCTACCCGTCATTTGCCAAAATCAGTCAGGCCCTTAGGTGTGGCAGGCCTCACCTTCCAGCTGACAACAAAAGCACCTCATAGACTGTCCTCAGACCCTATGATGTGGTTCAAAGAAGGGAGTGGTTATGGCCTTTCCACCATCCTTTGCCAGACCCCACCCATAACTCTAGGCACTATCATCCTAAACACAGCTTTTCTGCTGGGAAAACAGTATCAAGACAGGGACTACTGCTCAGCATGAGAATTAGACCCAACTGAGACCTCTGGGTGGATGATTCTGCCTCCTAGCTGACCCAGATGGCATCCCACCCGAGCTGCCCTTCCTGCTGTTGGACAGCAGAATCTATGGCATAGCTTAGAAGAAAGAAGGTAGAGGGGTAGTAGTGCCCTCGGTAGCTGGGCTGTCAGTATGTGGCCATCCCAAGCACAATCTATCTGCTGCAGTATACACTGTTTACTTAAGCACTGCAGTTCAGTGTATTAGCCAACTCATGCTCAGTCCCCACTTCCCAAGTAACAAAGAAGGCGTCAGTAGTTGCAGTCCTCCCAAAGGATGTGTCAGTAGAAGCAGGACTCAGCATGCCACTACCTTTGTCTTTAAGAGAGGTCATTTTCCCCTTGTTGGTGCCTAGTCCAATCTGACAAACCTATGTCAGATCTTAGGGCCCCCAGGATATCCTTGCTGTTCCACTCAATTATCATTGTAGGTCTTAATTCTCAGAGGAAATTGTGTCTAGTTGGCCAACTTGGCCCGATCCCCAACTTTAATTTCTGTAGGTTAAGTAAGATGACTAAAATTTACATCAGTTATCACTATGCCTAATTAAATAAAAACAGTGTTTCATATTATTCATGCTGCAGGATGCCAGGAAGTCTTGGAAGAAAATAACCTAATAACTACAAAATCAGTATTTGTTTCCCAATACTAAAAGAAAAATTTATTGATTTAGTAGAACACTAACAACAACAAAACCAAGCCCATTGCCATCAAGTCAATTTTGACTCATAGCAACCCTATAGGACAGAGTATAACTGCCCCATAGAGTTTCCATGGAGTGGCTAGTGGATTCAAACTGCCCAGCTTTTAACCACTGTGCTGCCAGGGTTTTAGAACACTCATTTAGTATTCAATATTTGCTTTTGGATTGTAGTTAAGGATCCCTGGTAGTGTAGTGGTTAAGAGCCCAGCTGCCAACCAAAGGTTGGCCGTTTGAATCCACGCTGCTCCTTGGAGACCCTATGAGGCAATTCTTCTTTGACCTATAGGGTGACTATAAGCCAGAATTAACTTGATGGCAACAGGTTTATTTATTTTTGAATTATTAGTTAATAATCACCTTAGCATTTGTATTCCGACTCCCAACTGTTTACTGCTTGCAGCATATTAATGGAAACCCTGGTGGTATAATGGTTAGGTACTATGGTTACTAACTGAAAGACTGGCAGTTCAAATCCACCAGGCGCTCATTGGAAACTCTATGGGGCTCACTATAGGGTTACTAGGACTCAGAATCAACCTGATGGCAGTAAGTTTTTTTTTTTTTTTCTGGTTTTGAGCACATTAATAGTATTTAGTATGAAGTCTCCCATAGGAGTGAATGGTATTAGAAAATGCAGCATGAAGATAGAGCTTCTTTCTGAATCTGAATATCTTAGAATTAGTTCACAGCCCCTTTAGCCTTTCCCATCCACTTTCATACATCTGGATGTGTTTTAGGTGTGGTATTTGGAATAACAGCAGACACTTATTACCATATGGGGAAATTTTCCTGTGTCCTCAAGTAAGTGCTGATATTTCAGGGAAAGATGAGATTTGCTCATTCATCACTTTTGCATCATTTGACAGTAAATAGGAATGTTTTCCAGACATGTGAAGTTATATATAGTCTGTGCATAGTAATTTCATTGAGAAACTTGGCACACATAGACTTTTAAAGAAGGGAAGAGTAGCCCAGAGTGATTCTTGTAAAATCACAACAATCATATATTCATGTTGTAGCTGTCCATGTGACTAGTAAACTGTAGAATATTAACCACATTTAGTGAAGTAGTATTAAATGTGTTTTCACTAAAAAAGAGTAGCTCATATAAGGAAGAATAAAAGGCTCAATGCTTCTTTTTAGTTTATTTCAGATAGTGGGGTTTACCAGTGTACCTTTGATGGTACGTTAACATTAATAACATACCTTTCTAACAGCTGAAATGCTTCTGATCTCTGCAGAGAACAAGTATATGTCCCTGTTTTAGTCAGCTGGGGCTGCTCTAACAGAAATACCACAGAGTGGATGGCTTTAGCAAAGGAAGGTTTATTCTTTGATAGTCTGTAGGCTGCAAGTCCATATTCAGGGTGTCCGCTCCAGGGGAAGGCTATCCCCCTGCTGGGTGTGGAGGAAAGTCCGGTATTGCATCAATCTTTGTCCAGGGAGCATCTTGACAGAGGAACCTGAGGTCTGACGCATGCGCTTTTCTTCTGGTGCTGCTTGCTTGACGGTACGAGGTTCCCAATTCTCTGCCTGCTTCCCTTTCCTTTTATCTCTTGCAAGATGAAGGGATTAAGGGTGGGGGCAAGCCATACTCCAGGGAAATTCCCTTTATAGTGGATCAGGGAGGTGATCTTATAAAGGGATTTATAGTCCCACCCTAATCCTTTAATATACAGCATTAGAAAACCACAAAATGGAGGACAGTCACAAGATACTGGAAATCATGGCCCAGCCACATGGCTACATATATTTTGGGGGGGACAATTCAATCCACAACAATCCCTAAGCTTACAATGAATGTTGTTAGTTTGTAACTGTACAGATTTCAAAACAGTTTAGTTTTTGTTTGTTTGGTTTTTTTCCTTTGCTTTTGCTTTTCTGGAGTCTTGGTGTCATAGTGTTTAAGAGCTTGGCTGATAACCAAAGCGTCAGAGGTTAGAATCCACCAGCCACTCCCTGTAATCTCTACGGTGCAGTTCTACTCTGCCCCACAGAGTCACTATGAGAATCAATTTGGTGGCAATGGATTTTTTGCTTTTCTTACTGGCAGCCCTTAGTAATTGTATTTTTGCTTTTGTTTTATGTACCATTTTTGTAAAATTGCTACTTGAGAAAGGTATTTAGACGCACTATCATTAGAGCACTATCTCTAGTAATGCCCAGACAATATCTAGTTTATGATAAAAGACAAACAAAACACCAGAAAATCTTATTAGTGTGAACATTTAGAATTAATACCATATACTTATCATAGAATTCTTTTTATTAATAAAAAAATCAATTTAGATATCAAATAGAACCTATACGTTCACATATTTTCTCTTTAATGAATACATGTAGCAATGGAGAATTAACACTTGTAAATGCTTAGCACATATATATTAGCTAAGATATTACATTGAAAATTAAATCAACTATTGGTTATCAGAAATTATCATAGCCATCATATCAGGCCAGCAGTGTCCCAGTTAAGAGGCGAGAATAAATTTAGCTATGCTCCACGTTATCTAACATTAATGTGCACTGTTAATACACAGTACAGAAGTCAACACTTCTGACAAAGACTGGACTAGACTGTGGCACATAGAGTATGCAGTTGGCATGTGTACTGTACAGTTTAATAGATGAGGCTGTCCAACTGGTTCTTCTGTAGAGTGGAGAGGGGAGGGGAGAGAAGAGGGGTCAAGCATTGGTTGACTGGAGGGTGGAAGTAAAGAGTGTAAGGAAGAGTGTGCTGTCACTGGGTAAGGAGAGCAGATAGAGTTGCAGAGGGGTGGCTGCTTGGGGTTTTATATGGCAAATTGACTTGGATTGTAAACTGTCTCTTAATCACAATAAAAAAAAACTTCTAAAAAATATGTTACTGTTAATGCAAGTAAAACTTGGGGTCTCCTCTGTATCTCCAGTTCCTGAACTGACTCTGACTCTTGGTGAACCCACATGTGTCAGGGTAGAACTGTGCTGTATCGGGTTTCCTGTGACCATGACCTCTTAGAAGTAGACTGACAGGGCTTTTCTTCTGAGGCCCCTCTGGGTAAACTAGAACTGTCAGCTTTTTTGTTAGAAGGCAGACATGTTAACTTCTTGTACTACGCAAGGCAATACTCGGTCTCCCTTTGTGACAAACATAGTTAACCACTTGTCTACTAACCAAAACGGTGGTGGTTCAAATCCAAACAGGGATGCCTTGGAAGAAAAGCCTGGTGGTGTACTTTTGAAAGATCACAGCATTAAAAACCCTGTGGAACCAGTTCTACTCTGAAACCCAGGGGATCTCCGTGACTTGGAATCGAGTCAGTGGCAACCGGCTTTGAAATAGCAACAGCGTAGGTCATCACAGTACGTTATGTTTACATTCACGTATTTCGTCCTATACTGTGCCTCTGAGCCTGAAGATCACTGCTACATTTCTCCTGTAAATTTAAACGGCAGACTTGAAAGTCTATGGTTACCATAGCCGCCTGTTATGCATTCATTTTCATTTTAAGCAATTCACATTCTTGATGTGCTACGAATTTACACTTCCTGAAGCACATCTCCTTCTTTTATAGTGTGTGTCAACACAATTAATTGATGAATGTCAAAGCAATGAGATCAGCTCATTCTTCTAAAGAGCTGCTATGACAGTTAACATACGTTAATGAAAAAAGCCTCCTAGTTTTCAAGAAGCCTGCATGCCTTTCTTTGTGCAAGCCTTATCAGTGTACCTCTGAGCAGAAGGCACTGACAAGTATTGTTAATTGACTCGCAGCATTAATTAAGTTAATGATTCAAGATTTTGTTTCACAGTGCTTCGACACATCAGATTATTTTACGAGAAGCGTATTAGAGTAATTCAAACTGCTACATTCTCTGATAATCATTATTCCATTAACACTGGGATCTAAGTAGAGAGACCCGAACAGAATAATACAGAATTTGTTGTTGAGTTGTAAATGGGTCATAGAACACTCACTTTGCAAACCTGAGAAATATGAATTTACAGCCTTTCTTTTGACTGTAGGTAAAATTGTGGAATCCTTCACTCACTCAAAAGAAAAAGTCCCTTAAAAATAAATTGTAAAATAATTTCAAAGTATGCATTTGAATTTAAATTCTTAGTGTGTTATCCTTAGAAATCACTTATGATAGATTAATTTTGCTCTGTTAGAGTTATATTTTTAATGGTAAATAGTTTCCATATTCTAAAGTCAACAAATAAGATTAATTTTTCCAATCCCAACAATAAATTCATTTTTTTTTACCCTAGTAAAGACATCTAAAACATTCTTGATAATTACCTACTAAAGGAAAATGATGAAATAAAATAGTCTGTTTTCAATTAAATGTGAACTAGAACATTGAATTTGTTTTTGTCTTACTGATGTCTGCTTATGTTGTGGTATTTTCAAAACATGAGATTCTCTTGAATATTTTTACTTATTAAAGAAATTCTCAAAATTAATATTTGCTTTTTGTCAGCTTCTTCTTTTGCATCTTTAGTCACGTATGGTTCAAAACGTGGATAAATCTTATTTTCCTGAAGAATTCTTTTTCACCATTCTTTTGGATTAGCTGCAATATCTTTTCGTTTCTAATTGAAACCCTGGTGCCATAGTTGTTAAGTGCTACAGCAGCTGCTAACCAAAAGACTGGTGGTTCAGATATGGTCGGTGCTCCTTGGAAAACCAATGGGACAGTTCTACTGTGTCCGATAGAGTCATATGGGTTGCAACTGACTGATGGTATTGAGTTTGTTTTGAGGTTTCTAATTGAATTGAACTCAGATATTTGTGTTAACATCTCATTCTGTGTGGGATAGATAACTGCTTTAAAGAAATTAGAAAGCAATGTAAATGTTGTTGTTAATGTTATGTTTAAACCAAGACTTACAGTCTTTTCCAAACAAGATAATAAAGAAAAACGTAGATATGCATTATTGGATCAGCGATTTAGGTTTTTATAACA
This sequence comes from Heterohyrax brucei, assembly GCA_028571685.1. Lineage (NCBI taxonomy): Eukaryota > Metazoa > Chordata > Mammalia > Hyracoidea > Procaviidae > Heterohyrax > Heterohyrax brucei. Next base: position 54,774,278 of record CM053143.1, on the reverse strand, counting down.
TAACAACATTTGTGGGGATGGCACAGGACCAGGAAGTCTTTCCTTGTGTTTTGCACAGGATCTCTCTGAGTCCAGAGATGGCACATAACAACATCAACAACCCATACTCATGTATCTTTTTCTTGGCAATAATATATAACAAAACATTTGAGAACATACTCATGACAATATCTCTCTAAATTCTTATCCTTTGTTCTCTATTTCAAGTCTTCAAGAAGAAGGTAATTTTGCAGCCAATATTTTTTTCATAATATAAAGATGTTGGGCATACCTGTAAATTATGTTAATGCATATATTTAATGCATGTTATTTTTAATACAACTATAAAATAAATTTTTAAAAACAGAACGAAAAAAGAAAATGAGACCTCATTTACTCCAATAATGCATGGGAAAATTATGAATGCTCTTACAGGGGAAAATATTCAAGGAATAGGATGTGGCTTTACAGATAGCAAAGAAATGACTGAAATTATTGCCAATGTTAGGTGCTGTGTGGCAGAGCAGAACTGTTGAATAAAGTTTTCTAATCTGTGAACTTTGTGGTAACAGATCACGTAGTCTTTCTCCTGCACATAGCAGCCAAGTTGTTGGACAAATGTTGGCGTTGTATGAAGAAAACAAATACCCACTTGTCTCAAATTGACAGAAATCTGACTGGAAATCACCAGCAAAAGGAAATCGTCATCTGTTACTCAACATTACTCAGATGTGATACTTTGCACAGTGTGGAGTTTTTTGGTTATTACTTGAGTACAACACAAAATCCTATTGCTGTTGAGTCAATGTCTATTTACAGGGACCCAAAAAGGCTGAACAGAACTTTCCTATATGGCTTCCAAGGAGTGGCTAGCAGTTCAAACATGCCAACTTTGAGCTCTTAACCACTGCGTCACCAGGGCTGCTACCTAAGTTCTGTGACGCTAGATTGATAACTTATTTTCGTGTTCTCTCCTTAAGATAAAAAGAATTCTGAAATTTTCAGCTGAGTATTTTGCCTTGTAAGGAGGTTCCCAGTTTTATTTGCAGTGGAAGGACTATGGTATTTATGACACTGTGGTGTACAAAGTATTTAGTTAGCAGTGTCATGAAGGCTGACTCACATTTATATTTCTGAACCAGAATAACTGTGGCAACATAATGAAGCCACAGAAACAGAACCAAACTAAACAAAAATGTTGACTATCTTTTAAGCATAATTACCATGATGAAATAACTCATATGTGTCCAGCATTAGGTCTCGTTGTGCATTTGTGCATATAAAATTTCCATGCTTTCATTAGACTGTTAATCAGTGCATCAGTGCTATTCACGCTAGGAAGCAGAAAACAGCTTTATAGAGACAAACTTGACAGGAAGAATTAAAACTCGCCTGTCAATGAAAACCTTGGTGGTGTAGTGGTTAAGTGCTACATCTGTTAGCCAAAAGGTCTGCAGTTCAAATCTGCAAGGCACTCTTTGGAAACTCTATGAGCAGTTCTACTCTGACCTGTCTTGTCTCTGTGAGTTGGACTCAGTAGCAGTCAGTTGGATTTGATTTGGTTTTCTCAGTGAATGGAAGTTAACAAAGAACTCTGTAACATCTCGCTGGTTCTCAGAGCTAGAAATCTAGAGACTAAGCTAAAAAATAAACTATTCTAAAAAATTAAAGTTAGAGAAGACTGACTTGTTGAAACACATTTACATCTAAGTACAAAGAAACAAACGCACAACAATGGCAGAGACGCGGGTAGTCCTTACCATAATTTGCTAACCAAGTGAGTGATTAACTGCTCTGTCTTAGCTTTATATTCGCTGCATGTGAGAGCAGAAGACCTGTGTTAGTCTTCACCATAGTTTTATAATTCCCTGGGCAATACATTAGTCTCCAAGAACCTTTTATTCTTTATTGGTCGAATGTAAGTGTTATCTGTTGTATGGGTTCACATCCCTTATTAAAATGTGAACACTGAATCAGACACATGTCTGGCATGTAGTGGGTACTCAGTCAGTATTGGTTGATCGAATTTAATAAGATGATATGTGAGAGAAGTCTTCATAAACTGGAAAATGTGCTAACTAGGTACAAAGAAGACAAAGTGAACATACTCTGTAGTTGAGAATAAATCTTAATAAAGATTTGAAAATATGCTTGATGTGTTCTCTTATATATCATTGTGTTTCACAACAGATATGTGTGAGACAGAAGTGTTTCTTAAGAGTTAACGGATTGTAGTTTGACAGATGAACTAAGTGAGGTTGGTAATCATGTGTGAAGGAAATCTGTACAGTGAAAAGAGTACTGACAATGTTATAACTTTCTATCTCTAATATGTGAAAGATGAAGGAACAGTGACGAGAAAATAAGTTCCAGGAAAGTATTTAAACACATTCATTATTTGTCATTTCCCTGTACACAGCTTTTCCTTTGTAGATGTCTGAATAATTTTATAAAGATTATAATGCACACCATTACAGTAGGAAAACTATATAACATTTTGATCTCTAAGATACCTTTCCATTTTCCTCATATCATGGGGTCTTATATTTCTTTTCACCAAGATATGATTCTTCAGGAGAGATTTTTGCATGTGGTTATATGGCTGTGGTTTTAACAAATTTACATGTAAGGTATTATTTTAAGGCATTTGATGCTTTTCAGGGAAAATGTGTGAATCTTCAGTCAATTACTGTGAATGCAACCCCTGCTTTAATGGTGGTTCCTGCCAGAGCGGTGTTGATTCCTACTACTGCCATTGTCCATTTGGTGAGTATTCTTTAATTGTTGAGGTAAAATATGAATCTATTTGTCCAACAGTTTAACAGCTGTATTTTCTTGCAGCCACCAGTGATCAAAACACAAGAAAGGTGTTAGTAAAATAAAATTTTACTGGTTTAGTATCTCAAAAGTTAGTTGTGGAAAACTCATTGAATATATTGCTTTCCTGCTTACAACTAAAATAATTCAAGTCCAGGTAAATAATGAATTTAATGTAGTTTTCCCAGGATATTTCCCTTCAGGTATTTACAGATGTCTTCAATTTAGCTTGTGTGTCATGTGCTGTAGGCTCATTTCCAACTTGTAGTGACCTCAGATTACAGAATACAGTTACCCTATGGGGACCACATCATAAGCTAAAAGGTTTTCAAAATTCAACCCAAAATATCAAAGGACAAACTAGCAGGGACAGGTATCTGGGAACCATGTTCTCAGGGGACATTTAGGTTAACTGACATAACTATTTTTTTGTTAAGACAGTCTTCTGCACCCCCGTATTGGTGAGTGGTTTCTGGGTCTTAAAAGCCAGAAGGCTGCCATCTAAGGAATATCAATTGGTCCCAAACCACCTGGAATAGATGACAACTGAGAATATCAAGCATACAAAGAAAAATGAGCCCAGGAAACAGAAGGACCCATTAGATTGGGGGACTACATCTGCAGAAGATCAGAAGAACCAGATAATTCTCAGTTTCCACCAAAGACACCCCTGAAAGGCAATGCAGTGTGGAGTCCCTGATGCAGATCAGAAACTATTAAAAGACCTGAATTGATGGTGCAAATGCCTGGAGGGTCCCATGGGAACATGGCCCCTAGACTTGCTGCTGGCCCAGACCTGAAACCAGTACTGAGGTCAACATTTCAGACAAAGAATGGAATAGACTCGGGGATACAGAGTGAGCATGTGGCGTGTGTACTTCATGGTTTTATACATATGTAGGAGGCTGCCCTAGTGGTTTCTTTCTAGAGGGCAGAGGAGAGGATGGAGAGAAGGGAATAGGTGTTCATTAGGTGGACACTGAAAATAAGAGTGAAAAGGAGGAGTGTGCTGTCACAGGACGAGGAAACCAGATAGAGTTGCAGAGATACAGATGTGGAAAATTGATTTGGATTGTACACTTTCACTTAATCATAATAAAAAAGAAGAAGAAGAAGAATTAACCAATACGATGTCCTAGGATGAAATCTTTATGGGAATAGATCTCTGGGTCTTTTCTTCCTTAAGGAGCCACTGACGGATTCAAACAGTTAACCTTTCAGTTGTAGACCAGCACTTAAACATCGCACTACCAGGGCTACATTAGGCACCTCCTGAAATCTCTCTGTATTTCAATTTTTTTTATTATGATTAAATTAAAATGTACATTCCCATATAAATTGGCATGCCTATCTATATGCAGCTCCCGCAGCTCTCCCTGCCCAGTGATAGCACAATGTTCCTCTCTGCTCCATGCATGTCTTATCCTCCCAGCAATCTTGTATCCCCTACTCTCCACCCACTCTGCCACGTCTAGTAAGAGGTCAGCAGGATGACGTCCTATGGATGCATAGAACCATAAAGTGCACACATGGTATAATCACTCTGTGTCACCAAGTCCAATCCATTCCTGTCCGAGAGTTGACCTCCATTATGATTTATGGACAGGGCAGCATTAGGGAGGTCATGCTCCCAGGGGATCTCCAAGGCCCGTGGACCATCAACTGCAGTCTTATAGTGGAGATCTCAGGATGTACCCCTTTTTGTTCTTGTGTTGCCAGTGAGACACAACTTGGTGAGCTCCACCACGGCTGTCACTTGTAGTGGCCAGGCACCATCCAGTTGTTGCGGTCAGAAGTCAATGTAGTCACCTACTCACGTGGGTCTGGATGACTTCTGAGTTCTCTTTCCCCCGTGTCATTTTGGTCATTGGTGATCATCCGTTCCTGCTGAACTGGGCCGCTTTGCTGTACCCTCAGATGGCAGCTTGGCAGCTTTTAAGACCCCAGATGCCACTCAAAACTGTGGAGTGCAGAAAGTTCTCTTAGCAAAACACTAGTTGTATTGATTGGCCTTGATGTCTCCTGAGAGTGTGGTCCCCGGCGCCCCACCCCAGCTACTCTGTCTTTGCAATATTGGGTTAAGGTGGGAGGAGTAATCATGTTACACTGAAGTCCAATTAATATTCATCTTCTTTCTAATGTGTGCTGTCGTGCATTTCACACAACCAAATTTCTGTCAACTATCTAATTGAAACCCTCTCCCCTTCACACTTCCCCCTCCCCACCCTTGCAGCATCAAAAAGTTCTTTCCTTCCATGCGTGAGTCTTGTCTTAGGGGTCTCATACAATGTTTGTCCTTTGTTGCAGATTACTTTCCCTTAGCATAATGTCCTCCAGTTGAAACTAGGTTATGAGATGTTTCCTAAAATCATCATTGTTCTTTATCATTGCATAGTGTTACACTGAGTATATATACCATAGTTTACCTATCATTCCTCTGTTGTTGGGCATCTGGGTTGATTTCATCTTTTTGCTATTGTGGACTATGCTATGATGAACATTCATGTGCATGTATCAGTTGGTATGAATGGCCTTGATTCTGTAGGATATATTCCAAGCAGTGGAATTACTGGATCAAACAGTAGGTCTAGATCCAGCTTTTTAAGTAAGTGCCAGATTGCTTTCCAAAGAGGTTGCACCGTTTTGCAATCCCACCAAGAGTGTAGGAAAGTTCCAATTTCTCCACAGCCTCTCCAGCATTTGTTGTTTTGTGTTTTTTGAATCACGGCCAGACTTGTTGGGGTGAGATGGTATCTAACTGTTGTTTTGATTTGAATTTTGTTAATAGCTAATGATCATGAGCATGTCCGCATGTGTTTTTTGGCTGCCTGGATCTCCTCTTTAGAGAAATGTCTGTCCATCTCCTTGGCTCATCGCTTAATTGAATTATTTATCTTTTTCTTATTGATATTTTGTAGTACCTTATAGAGTATGGAGCTCAGGCGTCAGTCTGACATATAGTTGCCAAATATTTGTTTCCCATTCTGTAGGTGGCCTTTTAATTCTACTAATAAAGTCTTTGGATGAGCAAAAGTGGTTGATTCTTGGTAGTTCCCATTTATCTATTTTCTGTTGTCTGTGGTTTGTTGGACAGATTTTGAAGTCTGTCTATGTTGTGTATTAAGCTTCCATTGTTATTCCTAGTTTTTCTTGGATGAGCTTTATCATTTTAGATTTCACATTTAAGTCTTTTATCCAGTTTGAGTGCTACCATTGCTAACCACAAGATTGGCAGTTCAAATCCACCAGGCGCTCCTTGAATACTCTCGGGGTCAGTTCTACCCTAGCCCTTCGGGTTGCCATAAGTCGGATCCGACTCGACGGCACTTGGCTGGCACTTGGCATCCAGTTTGAGTTGGTTTTTGTATAAGGTGTAAGATATGGGTCTTGTTTCAGTTTTTTGCAGATGGATATCCAACTTTGCCAACACCATTTGTTGAAGAGATTGTTTTTACCACAGTTTAATGTCTTAGGGCCTTTGTCAAATATCAACTGGAAGATGGTGTCATCTCTGGGGTCTGAATTCTGTTCCATTGATCTATTTGTCTTTTTGTGTACCAGTACCAGGCTGTTTGGACTACTGTGGCAGTGTAATAGGTTCTAAAGTTGGGTAATGAGAGGCCCCAAGTGTGTTCTTCTTCTTTAGCCACACCAACTGGGGCTTCTTCCCTTTCCAAAGTTGATTTGTTTCTCCATCTCATTAAAAAATGTCACTAGAATTTGTATTGGGATTGCATTATGTAAGTAGATTGCTTTGGGTAAAACATAAATTTTCACATTGTTAATTCTTCTTATCCATGAGCAGGGTAAGTTTCTCCATTTATGTAAGTCTCTCTTAGTTTCTTGGGGTAAAGGGCTTGTAGTTCTCTTTGTAGAGGTCTTTATTTCTCTGGTTAGATTTATTCCTAGGTACTTTATCTTTTTAGGGACTGTAGTAAATGGTATTAATTTGATGATTTCTTCATTAACAATCTCGTTGTTGGTATAAAGGAATCCTACTGATTTACTTATGTTTAGCTTGTATCCTGAGACTTTGCTGAATTCTTCTATCAGTTTGAGTAAGTTTCCTTATGGATTCTTTAGGATTCTCTGCATATACAATCATTAGGGAGATTTTTACTTCTTTGCAGATGCAGATGCCCTTTATTTCTTGGTCTTGTGTAGTTTCTCTAGTTAGAACTTCTAGTACAGTGTTGAATAGGAGAGGTGAGTGTGCATCTTTGTCTAGTTCCCATTCTCAAGGGTAATTATTTCAGTCTCTCTCCATTCAGAATGGTATTGGCAGTTTGCTTTGTATTAAGTGGCCCTTATTGCATTGAGGAATTTGCCAGCCATTCCTATTTTGCTGAGAGTTTTTAGCATGAATGGGTGTTGGACTTTATCAAATACCTTTTCTGCATCAGTAGACAAGATCAGGTGATTCTTATCTTTTGTGTTATGCTGGGAAGTTTCCCCAGCAGACAGGGCTGAAGACAGGGCACACGAAAGATAAGAAAACAGACAAGTAAAAGTGGGGTTGAGGGGTTAACAACCCTCCAGGTCAAGAGCCCAGTTTTTCTGGGGTCCCACATATTTATTGTGAAAAGAACAATAACCACGAGGTGATATTAACTCATGTGCAACGTTTTTCTTTCTACAAGGAAGCTGAAGTATAGGTTAAGGTATTCTCAGAGATTTCTAGCAGGGCATTCAGGGTGGCTTTCCATCCTGCATAGAAGCACAGCGTTCCGTGCTTTGTTTATCAAAGCCAATACCAGGAACAGTCTCTGATACATTTAGTAGGTTAGGTGTACTTTCATCTGTGAATAGCATGCACAGTAGCAAAGTCCTCAAGTAAGTTCCCACAGTGTTATTTATGTGGTTGATCACATTAATTGTTTCTCTGATGTTGAACCAACCTTACATCCCTGGTATGAATCCAACTTGGTCATGATGGATTATTTTTTTGGTATGTTGTTGTATTCTGTTGCCAAGAATTTTATTGAAGATTTTTGCACCTAGATTCATGAGTGGTAATCTTCTTGTAGTTCTCCTTTTTTGTTGGGTCTTTCCATGGCTTTGGAGCCAGGGTTGTGCTGGCTTCATAGAAAGAATTTGCAAGTATTCCATCCCTTTCTATACTGGGAAATAGTCTCAGTAGTAGTGAAGATAACGCTTCTCTAAAAGCTTGGCAGAATTCTGCGGTGAATCCATTTGGGCCTGGGCTTTTTTTGTTTGGCAGTTTTTGGATGACTTTTTCAATCTCTTCCTTTGTGATAGGTTTATTAAGTTGTTCTGCTTCACCTTCTGATAATTTTGGTAGGTGATACGAATCAAGGAATTTGTCCATTTTCTCTAGGTTTTCAAATTTGTTATAGTACAGTCTTTCATAGTATTCTGTTAGATATTTTTTATTTCGTTGGATCTGTTATGACAATGCCCCTCTCATTTCTTATTTGGATTATTTGTTTCTTTTCCTGTTTTTCTTTAGTAAGTTTAGCCAGTGGTTTGTCAATTTGGTTGATCTTTTCAAAAAAAAAACAACTTTTGGTCTTTTCAGTTTTTTTAATTGTTCTATTCTCTAATTCTTTGAGTTCTGCTCTAATCTTTATGGTATGTTTTCTTCTGGTACCTGAGGGGTTCCTCTGTTGTTCTCTCTCTGCTTGTTCAAGCTGTAGGGTTAGTTCTTTGGTTTGGGTTCTTCCTTCCTTCCAGATGTGTGCATTTAAGGAGATAAACTGACCTCTGAGCACTGCTTTGGCTGTATCCCATAGGTTCTGGTAGGAAGTGTTTTCATTCTCATTGGAATCCATCAATTTCTTTATTTCACCCTTTATTTCTTCTATAACTCATGGCTTTTTGAGCAAGGTGTTGTTCAGTTTCCATGAGTTCCACTTTCTACCTATGTTTTTTCCGCTATTGATTTCAACTTTTAAGGCTTTATGATCTGAGAACATGCTTTGCATTAATTCAATGGTACGGATTTTGTTGATAATTGCTTTATGTCCTAACACATGGTCTATTCCGGAGAATGTTCCATGTGCACTGAAGAGAAAGATGCAGTTGTCTGCTGATGGATAGAAAGTTCTATGTATGTCAGTGATGTCTGGTTAGTTAATTGTGGCAATAAGATCTTCTGTGTCTATACTGAGCTTTTCTCTAGATGATCTGTCCAATATTGAGAGTGGAGTGTTGAAGTCGCCCACTATTACTGTGGAGTGATCTATCTCCTTTTTGAATGTAGTCAGTGTTTCTTTGATGTATTTAGGTGCTCTAATATTAAGTGCATAAATATTTAATATTGTTAAATATTAAAGCAATTAACACTGCTTGTGTATGGAACTTTTCAGCAATGGCGTCCATCCTTGTCCACGATGGTTGATTTTACATTAAAATTGATTTTATCTGAGATTAGAATTGCCACACCTGCTCTTGTTTGTGTAGTGTTAGCTTCATATAGATTCTTCCATCCTTTAATTTTCAGTTTGTTCTTATCTTTAAGTCTAAGGTGAGTTTCTTATAGGCAACATATGGATGGGTCATGTCTTTTGATCCAAGATGTCACTCGATGTGTCTTTACTGGAACATTCAGTCCATTCACATTCAGTGTAATTATTGATAGTTATATGTTTAGTGCTGTCTTTGTGATATGCTAATTTTTGTGTTGATGTTTTCTCTGTTATGCATATTAACCATTTCTGGGAGATTTTTCTTTGTGAGTTGATTTTTCTTCTTTTTGTGGGTTGATTTTGTGGTTGTTGAGACTCCTGTGATACATTTCTTGATTTGACATGTTGCATCTTTATTGTGCTTTATGGCTGCCCCTATGATCCCCCTTAATAAACTATGTATAAACCCAATTTTAATTACTACCAGTATTATTAACTTCCTCTCTGTCTGGAAGGACTTTAATGACTGTAGTACATCCCTGTTTTCAATATGATGACAGCATAATTTTCATAATATGATCACTGGATCATTTCGTTCACTATTAAATCTTTGATTGAGTTTGGAGCCTTCCCCAAGTGAGTAGGCTTCTGGGTGATGTATCCTGAATTTGCTTCTAAAATATAAAGTTAGTAGTTTTGTTCTTCTAAGCCAAGAGATTCTTTCAGTATTTCTTGTAGCTTTGGTTTGGTTTTTATCAAGTCTCTGAGTTCCTGTTTACCTGCAAATATCGTAATTTCATTTTCATATTTGAAAGATAGTTTTGCAGGATACATAATTCTTGGTTGGAATTTATTCTCCTTCAAGGCTTGGAATGTGTCGTGCCACTGTCTCCATGCCAGCACTGTTTCTGCTGAGAAATCTGACAGAAATCTCTAGGGTTTCCCTCTGAATGTTAGCTTTGCTTTGAGTCTCTGCCTTTAAGAGTTTCTGCTTATGTTTCATTTTGTTGAGCTTGATTATAATATGTCTTGGACTCTTTCTTTTGAGATCTATATTGAGTGGCATTCGATACACATCTTGGGTATCTATATTCTCTTCTGTCCAAATTTCTGGGAAGTTTTGTGTCAGCAGCTCAGGAACAATACTCTGTGTTCTCTGGTGTCTCAGCCTATTCAGGAATTCCAATTAATTGTAGATTGTTTCTCATAATAGAGTCCCACATGCTTCTTAATGCTTCTTAATTTTTGTTTTTTTCTTTTGTCTGATTTCTCCTCATAGATGCTGGTTTCTGTAGCTCTGTCTTCCAAGTCAGAAAGTCTATTTTCCATTTGTTCCATTCTGTTTTCTTGCCTTTGAATTGAAGCGTCTGTGTCTTTGATTTTGTTCTTAATCTGTTGGCTTTCAGAGTACTGGTGTTCCATCAGATCGAGCAGCTTGCTTAATTTTTCATTTTACTCTGGTGCATTTTGTATAAGGTCTAGGAGGGTTCTCTATATAATCCCTTGTATTCTCCTTCCAACAGTTTCAAAAACCTTTCTTCATCTGGGAAGTTCTTTGATTGATTCTTTTGGGGGCATTCTAAAGCCATGGCTGATTTCTTCATTACCCTTTTATCCAGAGTTTGTTTCATGTGCGTCAATAGAGGCTGAGAGAGCTGCTGTGAGGATGGACCATAGTTGTTTCTCTAGGTGACACTATGTAGAATACTGCTTTTCTGCTGGAAGAGTGCTCCCCTCTGAGCAGGCGCTGCCTCCAAGCCTAGGAATTAAGTCCCTCTGAGGACTCTGTATGGGTGTATCCTCCTCCTAGTGGAGCAAGATGGCCTCCTGCACAAGTACAGGCTACTCAGTGGCAGAGGCAGAAAGAGTGGCCAAAGATGCCGAGATGCATAGACTCTGAAGCTAGGCTCTAAAAATACAGCAGTTTCACCTCCTGATCCCACCAGCAGTGCATCTGAGATTAGCTGTTAGTCAAGTCCAAAAACGGGGGTCAGTGGAAAAGAAGAAGTTTTCAATTCAGTAGTGTAAAGTCCAAATTAACAGCCCTATGCCATGTCCTAGAGTTCACTAAGTGTCCAGAAGGCTCCATTTAATTATCTGTTCAGGTCTTGGTTTTCAGAGGGATTTAAGGGGACGTGTGTAGTCCGCTATTATAACTCCATCCTCGGTATTTCAAAATTTTGAGAATTATCAGTTGTGTGTTTTTGTTTATTTATTTACATTAATTCAACTACTTCCATTGTAATTCAGTTTCTAGACACTGTGGGTTTAATAATTGGCTCTGTCTAGGACAGACAAGGTAACTAATCAAAATTCAGGCCCATATGTTCTTCTGTAGGAGAAAATTGTTAAAGAGAATTTTTTTCAAGCAGTGCATTTCATATACACACATACTTAGCTGTTGACCTTAGTCAAGTGAGCTAAAGGATTCATTCCAGGATTTAGCCAAATACTACATGACACTGAGCCAAGGACTGTGAGAAGCTTTGGACAAAGATTTTATTTTTAGCTTTGTGTATTTTCTGAGTTGTGATCATTTCATTTATTTAAAGATTGCTTTCCCCATCGTACAATATCTATATCCAGATATCCTGAAGTAATTAGAGGCCTCATCCCTTTCCTTAAACAAGACAAGGATATCTTTTTAGTCTTTCCTTGGGCATGTTAGTGTGATGTATGGGCCTGCAAAGTAGAGCTGATTTTGTAAAAGTTAATAGAACTTAAAGGGAATTTGAAATATACAGTGATGAATAAGATGTGCTAGATGTTACCCATTTTCAAATAATTCCTTGACTACATCTGTTTTTTTTTTAATTTGTTTAAATTGAGTACATTGTCAGTAGAGCGATAAAGGCGAGCAGAATATAAAATAATTTAATTTTGAGTAGTGCATTTTACTAATGTTTCTGAGGTCCCAAAATCAAGTGACTTGTTCAAGGTCAAAAAATCAACTCAAAATGAGATAGAAATACTCATGACAAAGTTATGACTAGAAGGCACATTGTGTTTTCACTCCAGTATGTCTTTCACAGTACTCTTCTTTTTTAAAAAAAAAATTGAGATTCTCACCAGCAATGCCCATGAAGCAGTGAAAGAGAGGTCAAGTTCAAAATACCTACAGATTTATATCTCCTCTAACTCTTTTGGGAACCCTGGTGGTGTAGTGGCTAAGTGCTACAGCTGTTGACCAAAAGATAAACAGTTCAAATTTACCAGGTGCTCCTTGGAAACTCTATGGGGCAGTTCTACTCTGTCCTGTAGGTTTGGTATGAGTCAGAATCCACTCAACAGAAATAGATTATGACTCCTTTATTTGAAAGATCACTTATGATCCTAAGAGATGCTCTTGTGTACAGGTGTCCACAGTTAGGTTTCATGGCTTAACATGCTTTGGAATCAAAGACAAGATGGTTGGAATGGAAAGTAGATGTTCAAGTGACTAAACAGAGATATTTATGTTTTTAGGGGTTCCCTTGCATTCCAGTTACCAATTATGGGGACTTAAGAAAATAGATAGCAAGTAGGAACAAATTACTTCTGAAGTTTAGCTGATATTACAGCCAGTGCCTACTGTAGGGGGAGATGTTTTAAAGTCAAAATAAACCTTCACCGTACCCAGCCAGATATTTTAGGGAAGGTGGAAGAGTGCAGCAGTGTGAATTAAAATAGAAGCAATTTACATGTAGCTGTCACTGCAGATCTGTCTATGCCATCCAAAGACAATTTATGTGTATGTGTATATAAGTATATATATATATGTATGTATGTATGTATATGTCTATATATTTACATGTAGACAATAATAGTTTACAACATAAGCCCTTAAGAAACAAAAGATCTTGAAACAACAGTACATAATTTGACAAAAGAGATGGAATTAAATGCATTTTCCTTCTCAAACTAATATGGAGGGAAAGTGTAAAAATAAAAATAGCAGATGGAATGTCTCAAATGAATACATGTAGGTATGTAAAACAACATTTAATTAAATACATGTAGGTGTATAAAGCAACTTTAATTTTGTAATTATAAAAAAAATTGTACTATGTACCTTCTCATCATTGGAATAATTACTACTTGGATTTTTTAAAAATGATTTATTTTTTTTAAATTCTTTACAAAAAAATGTAAAGTGCTTCAGATTTTATAAAGATAGTCTGGACAATGATCACTTCTTGGAATTGTTTCCATATTGTTAAGAGATGTCCAATATGTCAACAATATCTCTTATTTATTTATTTTAACCTTTGTGTAGATTTATTTCACAGAATTACATTTATAGGACAATTTTAACATCCCTATTAAATTTTACTGTAGTACTTCAAAGAAAAAGAAATTACCTTGTTGGTGAAGCAATGATAAAAACTCTTAAGAGAAAAAAAAATGCCACAGAGAATCATTTTCGCATTTGAAACTACAGCATCAATTTAATGAAAATGCAAAATATCTTTTAGGCATCTTTATAATTTCTGCAAATATAATACTGAAACTTTAAGTGTATCTTCATGTTGATAGTTGTTGTTTGGTGCCATCAAGTCATTTCCAACTCACAGGAATCCTGCATACAACAGTAGAAACACTGCCCAGTGCTGTGCCATCATTATAGTCACTGCTGTGTTGGAGCCCATTGTTGCGGCCACTGTGTCAACCCATTTCATCAAGGGTCTTTCTTTCACTGACCCTCCCCTTTCCCAAGCATGATGTCCTTTTCCAGGGAATGATCTCTGCTAATACCATGTCCGAAGTATATGAGACAAAGTCTAATGAGCATTAGTTCTAATGAGCACTGTGGCTGTACTTCTTCAGGGACAGACTTGTTTGTTCTTCCAGAAGTTTATATCAGCATTCTTCATCAACACCATAATTAATTCAAAAGTAACAATTCTTTCTCAGTCTTCTTATTCCTTGTCCAACTTCCTCATGCATGTGAGGCAATGGAAAACACCATGGCTTGAGTCAGGTGCACTTTAGTCCTTAAGTGATATTTTGCTTTTTAACACTGTAAAGAGATTTTCATAGATCAATTAAATTTGAATCAGAAAAACTAGAGAGTACACATAGGATAAATTCTTCTTCTGTAATTTGGCTGTTTCACTTTTATATTTTATCATCACCTTTAACTTCATTTAAAGTTTTCAAAGGTAATGTATATAACATGTATAATAAATATGTAAAATAAGAAATTATTTGGCATGCATAAACAAATTTAGTAAAACAAATACTAGTATGAAATATAGAAATTATATTAATATAACTTATATGTAATACATTTATAATACATACAATGCAATAAATATGTGCTATATGTAAAATATCCTCAACGGCACTTGGTGTTGGCATGTAAAATATATACCAACTCGATGGCACTTGGCTTGGCTGGCAATATATATGTAATTTTTTCACTTTTTATTTTCTGCTGTTAAATATTTGAACTACATATATATTATTCCTACTATTGCTCCATAAATCACGTGAGGGTAGTTATAACCTTGGAAAATAAACTAATTAATCTTAATGACATTGCGAATATATTTATGGTTAGAAATATCTCAGACTCCACATTGTGATACTCAATATAAGACTGAGTTTCAAAGGAAAATACGAATGATGCAAGCTTTTTTAGAGGTCACAGGCCATTTTGATTTGAAGAAAATTTGTCCGTAAATTGTGTTGTAGTCAAGACAACTAGACAATCAGCAAATGTGGGCTCACATTTCTGCTCTGTCTCCCATGGTTCTGTGACCTTAGGAAAGTTTCAGTTTTTCTGGAAAATTATGACATTTGTTCCTTTAGCTGAACAAGTCCTCGATTCTAAATATAATGCATTTATTTGCAAGAGATGTACAGCCAAAATTAAGGAATGAAATCTTTGTGAGTTAATAAGAATCACGATGCATTGGCTTGGATTAATTTTCCAATCATCAGACACAGTCTACTACTATTGGTGGGAAAAGAATTTTGGCGTAGTATTGTAGCATCAATAAAACTCACTTTTCAAATTTGAAAAGAAACCAGCACAAACAAGTGGGAATGCTGGATTTCAGAAAAACAGAAAGCTGTTTTTTCAGTAGTCTGCAATAAATCATATCCATAAAGGGTATAAACCTGGAAAGAGATTAAAAACTTAAAACAGTTATTTTCTTCCCTAAAAGATGTAATTAAACAAAAAAAAAAACTCTTGCCATCGAGTCAATTCTAAAGCATAGCAGTGATTTCCTTCCTTAGGCTTGTAGCCCTTGAAAATTCCATTAGTATAGGTGCCAGCCAAAGCTAAGTGCCGTCGAGTCGGATCCGACTCATAGTATAGGTGCAGATTATTTAAATGTCAAAATACAGTTTGTGTGTCTCAGTTACAATAAAAATTCTGTTCTTAAGGATTACATATTATGAACACATTTTTTCTGTTCAAAATTTTAGCATATCAAAACTGAAAAGATTGACAAGCTGGTTTTGGAAATTTTAGTGAAGAAAGCTGTTCCAATGTACCCTATTCCCGTAAATCTGAAAATGAGACATACTTAGAAATGTCCTCTAAAGAACTAAAGAAAAACAGTGACATTGGTTTATCATGGCTGTGGTATGCACTAAAGAGAATAATTTCGTCATATTTTAATTTTAGTTTGGATTATGTTATTTGGAGAATAATTAAAAGAAAGTTGTTAAAAGCATGACTCATTATTGTGACTTTAAAAATAACTTTAAAAATAATTTAATCCAAGTTATTTAGTAAAATGTCTCTGGAATTTGATTTGTTAATTTGTCAATTTTCTGTCTACAGGTGTCTTTGGAAAACACTGTGAATTGAATAGCTATGGATTTGAGGAGTTATCATACATGGAGTTTCCCAGCTTGGATCCCAATAACAATTATATTTATGTTAAATTTGCAACCATTAAAAGTCATGCTTTATTGCTTTACAACTACGACAACCAGACAGGAGACCGGGCTGAGTTTTTAGCCCTTGAAATTGCTGAAGAAAGACTAAGATTCTCTTACAATATAGGCAGTGGTACATATAAACTCACCACAATGAAGAAGGTGTCAGATGGACATTTTCACACTGCAATTGCCCGGAGAGCAGGAATGGTAAAACATTTAATTCAAAATTAAACTTCATTTCATTATTGTTGTTAGTCCTGCCAGTTAGCTCTTCAAGTAATGCCTGAATTGGGATGCAAATTGAGTTACATTGTGTGTGTTCATTGTTTTGCCAATTGTGGGCAAAAATTGTTTTTTTTAATGGCTGTTGTTGGCTGGTGTTGAGTGGGCTTCTGACTCAAGGAGACCCCACGTGTTGATAAAGTAAGAAGCAGTTTACCAAACCTTTCTGCCACAGAGCTTCTGAGTGGATTCAAACTGCCGACCTTAAGGCTGCCAGCTGAGTCAGAATCTACTCACTGGCAGTGGATTCATGGCTACTTTTTTCTCCTTAAGTATTTCTACTCTAACTGAAGAAACAACTTAAGAACTACGGGGAAAAACTCTCCTGTGAATAAATTATTGACAAAAGAAGTGGTACTTAACACTTAGCTCAATGTAATGCTATTCTTAGTAACCTCTATTCCACTATAAATTTAATATACTGGCATCTGTAAGATTTATGGCATGAGACTGTGTTAAAATTAAGTTTCATGTTTTCACTGTCTTCCTGATAATCTCAGAATTACAACTTCATGATATTCAGTATTCTCACATTATAGTTGATTGTGCATAATGACTCCCGTGTTCTAACACAATTGGTATGTATTTATTTGTTTATCAACAAGACATTTTTAGTTATAAAAGAGATGTGTCATATCATCTCATGTTAATGCATGAAAACATTTGACATAGGTGTAATAGAATGAAAGACCTTAGTGATTTTTTATCATGTATTTTATGCATATGGTTATCCCCATTCCAAGCAACTATCAAGAGTTTTTAAACAACTGAATGCTAACAAAAATCATCTCATATTTGGATTTTAGCACAGAGCTTTCGAAATCATAATTATCAGTTAATGTTGTATCCTCCAAACAGAACTAGAAAGGATTAAAATATTTAATTGAGTGCAAAAATGAAAATACTACTCCAAATAACAAAATATATGCCAGAAATAATTCTTCCTTTATATGGAGTAACTTAGCATACAAATGACTATATT
This sequence comes from Heterohyrax brucei, assembly GCA_028571685.1. NCBI lineage: Eukaryota > Metazoa > Chordata > Mammalia > Hyracoidea > Procaviidae > Heterohyrax > Heterohyrax brucei. The sequence continues at coordinate 54,756,971 of CM053143.1, read as the reverse complement.
TTATCTCTAAAATCTAAGTCAATCTAGGAAAAAAAATTAAATAAGTTACATAGTTTTGTGAAACATACATTTGTCTTAAGAGAGATATTTTTGCCACTGAATTTTGAGAATAATTTATATTGTTGGACCACGTATGTGCAACATTTGGTTACAACATTTAAATGTTTTTGCCATGATCATTTCTTTTTATATGACTCAATTAGTTTTAAAGGTTAAATTTTGTGTCTTCTATATTTAGAAATTTCATAAAACAGAAAGATCAAAGCAATGTTGTTATAGTTTTGAATTTTGTCTGACCAATGTGGATAACAGGCAGTCTTTTATCAAAGGACAAAATTCCTCATTTCCTTTCAGGAATTTTATAATTTAAATTTGTTTCGAAAGCTATGAAATACAATAGCTTTTATTCCCTACTCTACTACAACATTAAAAGGTTTTAAAAAAATTTTAAAACTCGACATTAGTTCCAATTTTGAAAGAGAAAAGAAGGGTGAGTAAATATGACCAAGTAGTCTGTTCTCAGGATCAAAGTTGTTAGTTGCCAACCAATTGATTCTCACTTATGGTGACTCCATGTGCTTCACATGCTTGATAAAGTTTTCAAGGCTGTGATCTTTTGAAAGCAAATCTCCAGGCCTGTATTTCCAAGTTTCTCTGTGCAGGATTCAAATCTCCTGTCATTTGGTTAGCAGCCAAGTGATTAATGTTTTGTACCACAAAAATTACTTGGGATGTATACAATGAGGCTACAATTAGTCATAATTATTTCCTAATACTCTGAAGTGACACCAATGGGGAATAGCTATGACCTCACCTCAATTGTTCCAGCATATGTAAGATAACTATAGTTCTTAGATGCTGTCAAGGAGACTCTTACATACATAAAGAAATTTTGTATGATAAACCTCCAAAATTGTGCTAAACTTTAAGAACATTCTAGCTTTTCACAGAAGGGCTTTGGGGCAAGAAGGGTGGAGAAAAAAGAATGTAAAATTAAAAAAAAAATCTGTAAAATGTGCCTACAGTCATCAATTTTTGAATAATATCAAATATGGAAAAGAACAGCTTGTTTTTAGTGCTTCTACCATAGGAAAAAAATACCTCGCTATTTCAGAAGACATTCCAAAATGAGATCCCTACTGGATTTTGAATCTTCATTTTCTGCACTTCGGAAGGATTTTACTGGAAACTGGTAGAATCATTAACTTCTCAGCTTGAGTCATTGCAAAGGCTGGATAGAAATATCGCAATTTACAGAAGTAGTGGTAGAAAAATTCAGCAGTGAAAGAGGGAGCATTTAACTACAAAGATTAAATTGCGTGAGTTACAAATCAAATAAAAGATCTAATCAGGTATCTTTTTCTTTGATGGAGTTGTTGCCAAGTTTTTAGAATGTAAGAAAGATGTATTAAATATTAAGATTGACTACAGCATTAATCCTGAATAATTTCTTTCATTGTTGAAGCCTTCATAAATATCCAGGTGATAGTGGCTGGTTTATGACAGCTTTAGAGAACTCTGTGATGGCTGCTTTACACCATCTAGATAGAAAGGGCTGTGTTAAGATTTTGTTTCAGGGATAAATGAAAAGAAATTATATTTAAATCAAATAGTCTACTTAAACAATGTAGGTTATGTTGTGATAGCCTAATATTGTCTTTGAAATAGGATGCCACAAAGTGTAATAGATCTCTGGGGCAAAAAAAGCAATACCTACTGAAAGGGTTCACTAAGGTTGGAAGGAGGTATAAAATTGGAAGTGTATTTCTAAAGACTGTTAATACTTATTATCATTGGCCTGAGTCAATGGCTAGAAACAGCTGACATGACTAATTGGGATTTATTGTTTGGAGCTTATGATAACTAACTGATACAATCATTCCGAACTGTTTTCATCAACTAATATTTTGATGCTCAGTAACTATACCATGACCCCAGTGACTGTTTCTGAAATGTGAGATGTTTAAGATCTACTTCTACAAATTTCCCATCTAAGTGTATACTTCTGTGAGAAATCACTAAACACCACATAATATATTGGTAAAGAATGAGGTTTTAAGAAATGAATCATTTCTAGCCATAAAGAAAGCAACCTAATTCTAGAAGATAGAAAAACTGATAACTAGCTTAGTGAACTTGCTTAGCTTCTCTGTGTTGTTTTGCCTAGTTTGCACTACACTCCTTAAACTGAATTTTAAATGATAAACATTCTGCTGAATGAATACCTGTGTGACACTTACAATTTGACTGTGTAAATATAATGATTTTGAAGTAACATTGTTCTGTGGCATTTATATGTATTTAAGTAGAATTCTTCAGCTACCTAAATCCTCCCATGTTTCTGGATTTTGTGTTATTTTTCTCCGTGTGATTTACCAGCCATGTTCCTAAATACTACACTCCAAAGACCATTTCATCCTCTGGTGTATACAAAGTTTTGTCATTTACTAGTTTAGGGGACAAAGGAAGAGCAGGCTGACAGGAATGCAGAGCACAGAATACCGTGGCTGTACTACAGCTTTGGTCTTAAACTGCACCTCCACCAGCTTCAATGTCTGTTACACTATGTAGGTCTCTGATTTCTCTCATACTGTAAGACTTTTTGCCCCTGACTTTATTTATTGACTAAATGGGATGTTCATGCGTTCTACTAAGCAGAAAGTTTTTGTCTTACTGTACGCATTCCATAGGATGAAAAAAGTATCTACTGTTAGTTGTGGTTTAAATAATATTTAGGGAGTTTTTACTACATAGAAATATGTAACAGGTATTCTGATGATATGTAAATATACTTCACATTATTTATATATAATAGCTCATAAATGAACAAACTTTGTTTAACTTTATCTCTCCCTTTAATTTTAATACAAGTATTAAAACCTTCATCTAAAATCTGTTGCTGTCCAGTGGATTCCAACTCATAGTGACTTTATAGGACAGAGTAGAACTGCCCCATTGGGTTTCCGAAACTGTAGCTACTGGATCCAAAGTTCTATCTTTTTGGTTATTAGTACCCAAGATCTTAACCACTGTACCACCAAGACCCTAAGACCTCATAGGTTGCTGTAATAGTATTTGTGCTCTACTTTCATAATCTTTTGTAAATCTGACTTAGATAATAAAGGAAAACAAAACTTTGAAAATCAGGTGTGTAAGTGTCTTCATTTTTCAGACTAGCTAGGTAATGGAATAAACATGTTTCATAAAATCATGACACCAGTAAGCTGTTCCAGACCTACTGTGTGATATTTTAAGAAAGGTTAATGACATTTTAAAATTTTCATCTATAAAATAAGGTGGCTGGAAAATATTTTTCCAAACGCCATCCCACCTGTTGCATATAAGGATGTCACAATTTTAATTTTAGATATCTTTAAGAAATAGTGTCCTTAAACAAACAAAAAAATCTGTTGCCATTGAATCAATTCCAACTCATAGAGACCCTACAAGACAGGGTAGAACTGTCCTGTATAGTTACCAAGGAGAGCCTGGTATATTTAAACAGCCTACCTTTTGATTAGCAGCTGTAACACTTAACCGCCAAAGTGTCCACAGAGTCCATAGGTGGTATAAAAGGTAGGACAGTGTAGAACTGTCTTCTAGAGTTTCCAAGGACTGTCTAGTAGATTTGAATGACAGACCATTTGGTTAGTAGCCATATCTCTTAATAACCATGCCTCTAGGGCTCCATAGCTAACCAAGAGTTTCAAGTACAACAGTTGAGACTGTGAAAGGAAATCCTGTCAATCTATTTCTGAAAAAATCAGCCATTGAAAACTACCTGGAGCACAGTTGTACTCTTACCCACTTGGGCTGCCATAAGTTGAAGCTGACTTGATGGCAGCTGTTGTTTTGTTTTTTGTTTTTTTTTTAAAAGAAATACATGCTAAAACCTTGATATTGTATAGTGATTACATCATTTGTATATATTAAATGTACATGTGTTATAACATGTTAAATCCAAATGTCAAAATTTCAAAATTGTGTTCACATAGGCACAAACCCTGGGTGGTATTGACTGCAAATGATGGTAGTGACAGCAGGACCCACAGTGAACATTTCCTTCTCTTGTTTTTCAGGCAGCTTCCCTAACTGTGGACTCTTGTTCTGAGAACCAAGAACTGGGATATTGCACTGTCAGTAATGTGGCAGTTTCAGATGACTGGTGAGTAAAATTATTAGTGTGGTCTTTAGTATTACATGAAATAAAAAGGAAATCATACAGTTCAATTATGTCATGCAAGCATTACCTAATAATTTATTTCTCTGAAAGAGAGTTTCGTACTCAAAAACGGGTAGTAATTCATGTACGACGTATTATGTAAAATGAAGTGAAGTGTGAAATGAAGTATAAAGATAAGGACTAGAGAAAGTTTAATGTACCTTGTATTCTTTGAAAAGCTTCATGAAATAGTTGAATGTAAGCTGGTTCCTGAAAGAAGGGTAGGATGATGATTCTTCTAAAAAAATTCTCTGACAGCTTTGTGTATCAATTTTCAACAGCTAATTTTGGATAGTGTCTACAACTTAAACACAGCATTAACCCTTCTGAAGTATAGTTGAAATAATAACAGAGGAAAAGAAATAGAAACATGTCACCCATCACATTAAACAACTTAGTGTCATCCCTTTTCAAGTCTGTAGTAAAGGAGTGATTTAATCTGAACTTCGTATTACAGTTGTCACTGTTTCTGTTATGCTCCTTACTGACCCAATATTGTTATATAAATCTAAGTTGACTAACTGAAAGTATTATCTTTCTAAATTTTATTTTTTTTACATACTTGAAAAAATCTAACAGTAATATATCTGTTTAAAGAACACATGTCAATATATATCATTTTTCATCCAAATTTACTGTATTGTAATGTATGCTGGAAAAAGTCATACTCACATTCTACCAAATCTCTGATTTGATGCTAACACACTTATTACTATCTTTCCTTTCTTATTTAGGACTCTTGATGTTCAGCCAAATCGAGTCACAGTTGGAGGTATCAGATCGCTAGAACCAATCCTTCAGAGGAGAGGACATGTGGAAAGCCATGATTTTGTTGGGTGTATAATGGAGTTTGCAGTCAATGGAAGGCCTCTGGAACCCAGCCAAGCTTTGGCAGCACAAGGCATCCTGGATCAGTAAGGCAGCTTAATTTCTTACTATTTTTAGGGAAGATACATCAAGCATATAGTAGTTGTGTATCAAAGATAAAAATGTTTATTGTGCTGAAAGCATTAACAAAACAAATACTGTATATTTTTCAGATTTTTAATATTTATTTAGAACTTTGAAATATGTTTAGCATAAAGTGTAATATTTAATTTAAAATGTTTTTTCTGGTCTTTATATAAATATATACATATAGTATATTTACCATATTTTATGCAGATAGCATGCAGTTTCTTCATTTGATTGCCAGTTGTACCTTCCTGCCCTGAGGTATTTTCTTAAGAGCTGCTGTGCCAGTTTTTTCACATGTTACTCCCTGAGTGGCTCTAACAATTAATCATTCAGCTGCTAGCCAGAATGTGGACGCTTGAACCCACCCAGAAGATAGCTCTGGCCCAAATCCCTATGGAGCAGTTCTGCCTACATAGAGCCACGATGATTCTGACTTAGCTACATGACAACTAACAACAGGAAGAATTTTGTTTGCATGTCTGTATATGTGCACATTGTTTTTATGCAAATAATGTGCACCTTCTAAATCTGTTTACCAATGGAGCCCTTTACCTATTAGGTATTTTCCTAAGAGCAGCTATACCATATTTTTTTTTTTACATGTTGCTGTAAAAAATGTAGTATATGTGTATATGCGTACAACCACCCAAACCAAACCAAACCTGTTGCCATCTAGTCCTTCTCAACTTGTGGGAGACCTATTGGACAGAGTTTAACTACCCCATATGGTTTCCAAGTAGTGCCTCATGGATTTGAACTGCCAACTTCTTGGTTAGCACCTGTATCTCTTAACCACGACACCACCATATATAAATGTAGTTGCTATGAGTCAGGACCAACTCAGTGACAATTTTTTTTTTTTAGGTATGTATAATATGCCTTGTTATACCTTATAGACATCTGAACATTAATTTAATTCATTAGGCATCCATACTGAACTTCCCAGTCAACATGACAAGTGAATTTCTAACAAACATCTCGTTTAAGATATCTGAAACTGAACTTCTACTCTTGCTTCCTTGCTCTGGTCAAACTTGCTGCTCCCTCAGTATTCCTTAACTCAGGTCTTGGTACCTCAGTCCATCTGTCTGCTATGCGAGAACCCTTAAACTTGACTTCTCTTTTTGTTACCGTACCTCATGTTCAGTTCACTAGCAATCAGAACGAGCATTTTTAAAACAGGTCAGTTCTTGTCACTTTGCTTCTCAAACTGTTTCAATAATTTGCTATCTCTCTGAACATGTTATTGTGAACTATAAGGGCTCATGATCTGGCTTCTGTTTATCTTCCTGACTTTATCTACTTGCTCTTTTCTTTCTTGTTCTCTCTATTCCAGTCACACTGGGCCTCTTTCTTTTCCACAACATACCAGGCATGCTTCCACCTTAGGAATTTATCACTTATTTTGCCTGGAATACTATTCTCCCAGATATGCTATGCTCCTCAATTCTTTTAGGATTTTACAATAAGTGGGTTTCTCAGTGTCCAATGCAGAAAGCCTGCATCCTCAACAATTCCTGTATCAGTTCTCTTATTTTTCCCATAACACTTATTTCATTCTAGTATACTGTGTATTTAGCTGAACTTTTCTTTATTATCTGTCTCCTCCACAGGAAAACAATACACCACTAATGTATGGATGTTTTGTTCACCACTGTACTTTTATGCCTAGAACTGTGCTTAGTATATACTATACACTCAAGAAACTTCAGTTAGATGAGTAGTCTGGTGGAGTAGAGGCATAATCAAATAAATATGTGGCCCCTGGGTCAATTTAGCCAAGAATGCTTATTAGACCAAATGAGTATGCTCAAATAAGAATTGATTTACAAACAAAATTATCACATCTTTTTCTTTGCTGTGTGAGATATAGTTTTTGTTAAGTTTTCTCCTTTATATATGAGTAGATCTTGTGATATGGGACAGCTTCTTGTGCAGTGATTTGCTCCAAATGTAGTTATAACCTGACCTTCACACAATGAGGTTCTCAAAGTCAAACAGCTTAAATAAAATTTATGTTTAAATTGAGCTCGTTTTTCCCCGCCTTGTTTTGGGTTTGATGCTCTCTATTATGATTTTGTTTTAGATGCCCTAGACTAGAAGGTGCTTGTACTCGAAGCCCCTGCCAACACGGAGGCACATGTGTAGATTACTGGTCTTGGCAACAGTGTCACTGCAAGGAAGGACTGACAGGGAAATACTGTGAAAAATGTAAGTAAGGTGTTTCATCATCCATTAGAAATTATACCAACCCTGAAATCTGTGTATGTGTGTATACATAAATATGCAATCAATTTTAAAAATACCTTTTCTTTCTAATATTAAAAAAGTTAAATGGACACTCTTTGTTGAAACAGCATGACATTTCAAAAATTATTTTCGTTTCACCTGAATAATAGTGACATTCTTTTCAAGAATTATTTAGTAACTAAATTTTCAGCTTCCATTTTATAAATTTTCATCGGGTTGTGTTTGTTTTACTTTTAGGAACAGTGAGTAATGTATAAGGCCGAAGACTATGCACTCAGTCTTTGGTTTAACATCTGCCTTTTAGGAAATATTCTTTGGTGACTTCTTTATTGCATTTGGTTATGGTAAATAATAAATCACTAAATATTGAGTATTTACATTATATAATGGCTGCATCATCTATTAAAATTAGGAGTCGTACTTGAATTTTAATTTGTAATTAGTAGAATTAATTTTTGGTTATTGTATTAGTTGCCTGTTTATAACTTGGATGCTATTTTTCATGAAACATTAATGATCTTTGAAACATTACTAGAGAATGGTAGTATCTACATATAAATCATATGCCCCACTAACTGATCCTAATGGGACTTCTATTACAAAAATTGTTTCATTTTTAAATACACTGATATTGCTTAAATCATTTAGCAGAGTTATTTCATTCACTTATAAGATTAAAATGACTAGAAATTAATGATACAATAAAGAATACACTGTAAGATAAAAGATTTTAGTAGAAAGTGTGATTGTGTTTACTTAGGATATAGTCAAAATATAAAATATGTTGATATGTGACATTACATTTACAGTGGTAATGAGTATTCAGTACATTGAAACTCCTTTATCTGGAATATGTGCTGAATTATTGACTTGATCAATGCCTGAGACCTCTTTTTCTTTTCTTTGAGATGGCATTCACATGCCATAGAATTCACCATTTTAGAGTGTACCAATCAGTACAAGGAAATCCTGGTGTGGTAGTAGTTAAGTGCTACCTCTGCAGACCAAAAACTTGGCAGTTCAAATCCACCAGGTGCTCCTTGGAAACTCTGTGGAGTGGTTCTACTCTGTCATATAGGGTTCCTATGAGGCAGAATTGGCTCCACAGAAGTGGGTTTCGATTTTGTTAATCAGTACAACAATCCTTCTGAGCTTGTTTTCCTTATGTCTTTTCTTTGAAAATATTATTTGTTATTATAACTTGGATGCTAGATTTCAAAGATCAGCTTGAGAAGACAAAAGAAAGTATTATAATGACATGTACAGAGAGCTGGAAATGTAAAACCAGAAGGGAGGAACATGCTCTGCATTTCTCAAACTGAAAGAACTGAAGAAAAAATTCAAACCTCCAGTTGAAATAGTGAAGGATTCTACAGGGAAACTGTTAAATGCCTCAGAGAGCACTGAAAGAAGATGGCAGGAATATACAGAGTCATTAATGCTAGAAAGAACAGTCGCTGTTCAGCCATTTGAAGAGACAGCATATGATCAGTAACCAATGGTACTGAAGGAAGAAGTCGAAGCTGCATTGAAGGCATTTGTGAAAAACAAGGCTCTTGGAATTGATGGAATAACAACTGAGATATTTCAACAAACAGATGCAGCATTGGAAGTACTCACTCATCTATGCCAAGAAATTTGGAGGACAGCTACCTGGGAACTGACTGGAAGAGATCCATATTTATGCCCATTCCAAAGAAAGGTGATCCAACCGAATGTGGTAATTACCAAACAATATCGTTGATATCACATGCAGGTAAAATTCTGCTCAAGTTCATTCAAAAGCGACTACAACACCATGTTGACAAGGAACTGCCAGAAATATTCAAGCTGAGTTCAGAAGAGGACATGGAACCTGGGATATCATCACTGATGTCAGATAGATCTTGGCCGAAAGCACAGGATACCAGCAAGATGTTTACTTGTGTTTCACTGCCTACGCAAAAGCATTTGACTGTGTGGATCATACTAAACTATGGCTAACGTTGTGGAGAATGGAAACCCCAGAACACCTAATTGTGCTCTTAAGGAATCTGTATGTGGATCAAGAGGCAGTTGTGCAAACAGAACAAGGGAACACCGTGTGGTTTAAAGTCAGGAAAGGAGTGCGTCAGGATTGTATCCTTTCACCATACCTTTTGAATCTGTATGCCAAGCAATAATCAGAGAAGCTGGATTATATGAAGAAGAATGAGATATCCAAATTGGAGGACTACTCATTAAGAACTTCCATTATGCAGACAATACCACCTTACTTGCTGGAAATGGAGAAGATTTGAGACACCTACTCATGAAGATCAAGGACCACAGCCTTCAGTATGGATTGTGCCTCAACGTCAGAAAACAAAAATCCTTACAACTGGACCAGTAAGCAACACTGTCATAAATGGAGAAAGGATTGAAGTTGTCAAGGATTTCATTTTACTTGGGTCCACAATCAATGCCATTGGAAGCAGCAGTCAAGAAATCAACAGACGCATTGCACTGGGAAAATCTGCTGCAAAGGACCTCCTCAAAGTATTCAACAGTACGGATGTTAGCTTGAAAACTAAAACACACCTGACCCAAGCCATGGTATTTTCAACTCCATCGTATGCATGCAAAAGTGGGACTATGAGCAAAGAAGACGGAAGAAGAATTGATGACTTTGAATTGTGGTGTTGGAGAAGAATGTTGAATGTACGATGGACCGCCAAAAGAACAAACAGATCTGTTCTGGAAGAAGTCCAACCAGAGTGCTCCTTGGAAGCCAGGAGGGCAAGACTACATCTTACATATTTTGGAGATGTTGTCAGGAAAGATCAGTCCCTGGAGAAGGACATCATGCTTGGTAGAGTGGAGGGTCAGGGAAAAAGAGGAAGACCCTCGATGAGATGGATCTACAGAGTGGCCACAACCATGAGCTTAAGAATAAAACAATTGCGGTCATGGCACAAGAACAGGCAGTGTTTCTTTCTGTTGTTCATAGGGTCACTATGAGTCGGAACGGACTCGACAGCACCTAACAACAACATAACTCGAATGTCTAGACTTTTGGAAATGTACATTTTACGAGATAATGTGCTACAAAGTGATTGCTGTTATAAAGTTAGGTTTAGAAATTTTACCTTTTGTTATTTGTAGGAGTATCTAACAAAACAGAATCTAAAGATCACAAATTGCTTTTCAGTTTTTTATTGTGATTGAGGGAACGTTTACAATACAATTCAAATTTGCATGCCTGCCTATCTGCGGCTCCCTCTGCTCTCCTTGCCCAGTGACAGCACGTTCCTCCTTTACATTCCATATATCTCATATTCTCTTAACAATCTCCTGTCCCCTCCTCTCCCCACCCTCCACTCCTCTCTACTAATAGGCTAGTGGAATGACATCCTATAGATGCATAGAATCATAAAGTGCACACATGATATGGTCACTCCATGTTCTTGAGTCCATTCCATTCCTATCTGAAGAATTGACCTCAGTAGTGATCTGTTATTAGGGGCAGCATCAGGTCTAGGGACCATGCTACCAGGGGAACTCTCAGGACTTCAACCATCAATTGTGGTCTTTTAGTGGAGTTCTTATGTTGCACCCCTTTTTTTCTTATGTTGCCACTGGGACTCAACATTTTGAAACCCATCACGGCTGTCCACAAATTGTTTTAACTGTGAAAATCCATGTTCATCTGGAAAGTTTGAAAACACAGTAAAACTGATTCTTGACAAATTTTTCGTGCACATGTTTTTAACAGGTGGCTATCTCTTCAGATATTTGTGATTTATATCATGTGTCAATTATTTTAATAAGCAAATGATTAGTGATTGTCATAATTTTATTCTATTTCATGGTTCTTAGATGGATTTAATCATTTGAAATCAATGTACATAATTATCCACAAGTGGAAATTATTTTTTTCAAGAGTAGACTTGAAAACATTAATTACAAAAATTCTTCATATTTTTATTGGCCTTTAAATTTTTTTTTGTAACTGTAGGAAACTCCCTAAGAAGTGTTCAGTAGAAACATTGATTTTTTTCTTCCCTCTTTTTCTTTTTTCATTGCCTTTCAGCCATTACCCCTGATACTGCCTTATCATTAGAAGGCAAAGGACGCTTGGACTATCACATGAGTCAAAACGAGAAGCGGGAGTATTTGTTAAGACAGAGCATCCGAGGTGCCATGGTAGAGCCTTTTGGTGTGAACAGTCTGGAAGTAAAATTCAGAACAAGGAGCGAGAATGGCATTTTAATCCATATCCAAGAAAGCAGCAATTACACTACTGTGAAGGTAAGATGAAAGCTCTTGGTGACTTCATTTGATTAGACTGCCTGCTGTGTCATGGTTTAAATCACTTCTCCTGCAATTTCAGTCTTTTTATTTACAACCCATTAGAGTTCCATCTTAGTCTGGGCTCTATTCCAGTATCATCTATCTTAACTATTCCCGAGGCATTGGCCAGAGTAACACAGATTTGAATGTTTTGGCTCCTGAAAACTTTTGTCTTGGTTTGGAGACTGCTACTAGGTAGGTCAACAAAGGAAGAATTTCTTGCCATCTATTTTGTTAGATAAAAATGTATGTTTTCTTTTTTTTTGTCTACCTTGAAAAGAAAACAAAAAGACACAGTATCTTTAAAATGGAAAGATATTCTGAGTTATTCCAAACTTTGATATGCATCCATCAATTGACTGGATTAAAATAAGCAGAGAAAAAAAGAAATTATCTGACTTCACTCAGAGACATATATTCTATAGACTGTTTAGGGAAAATTTGTATTAATAGGTATCTTTAGGATTTATTATAAAAGTTTAAACTAGTTTCTACAAATGATTTCTAAATAATTAGCTTTGAAACAGTGAAGTTTATGAGAATAATGTATTGGTTTATCATTCATTGTTCTCTAGCCAGGAAATGAATACAATATTTAAATTAATGACTAGTTTTATTTGAGACGCGTTTCTCATCAGTTCTTAGCTTTCTCAATCTTTAAAACTGTTAATCTGCTTCCTTTAACATACACACACAAAAAAAATGTCTTAATCTTATAGATCAACTCTTTGGTCTATAATTTGACTGCTTTTCATGAATGTAATTTTGTATATTGTAAATCTATGATAATGTCTTATGATAGAAATTTTAGTAAATTACTGAAAAACAAGTCCATATAAATTGTGTGTGTCTGTGTGTGTGTGATGAAGTGAAAGTATAAAATCCAAATGAAATTTGCTTACCAACCTATCTGCAACTCCTTCTGCTCTCCTGCCTGGTAACAGCACTCTCCTTGTTTTCATTCTGTACTTGCCATGTCCTCTTAACAAGCTCCTGCTCCCTCTTCTTCATCCTCTTCTCTCCAGTGTAGAAAGGAATCAGTAGGACAGCCTTTTACAAATATATAGAACGATAAAATACACATGCCATATGGTCACATTGTGTCCCTGAGTGCGGTCTATTTTCGTCCAAAGGGTTGACCTCAGTAGTGTTTTCTGGACAGGAGCAGCAGCAGGTCCAGGGACCTTGCTCCTAGGGGAGTTCCCCAGGTCATCTGACCACAGTTGTGGTCTTTTAGTGTAGTTACTGAGCAGCATCCCTCTTTTTCTCCTGTTGCCATAGAGACTCAATGTTGTGTGCCACATCATGGCTGTCTTTGGTGGTGGCCAGGCACCATCTGGTTCTTCTGGTCATGTGTTGGTATAGTCTCATTCTGTCTCCTGGGCTCTTTTTACCTCATATCTTGGTTGCTCTCAGTAATCATCTGTTCCAGATGAGTTGGGACAATTTTGTATACCTCAGATGGCAACTTGCTAGCTTTTAAGACAGACGCCACTCACCAAAATGGAGTGAAGAAGACTCTAAACAATGGGCCTGTTCTGTCAATTGGCCATGGTGTACTCCAAGAGCATGGTCCTCAGATTCCACCTCTGCTACTCCATCCTTGAAATACTGGGTTAAGATTATAAGAGTTTTCAGTTTGTGGAGTGCCATTAAGTTGTTCTACTTTCTGTTGTGTGCTCTACTATTTTCACCTAACCAAATTTCTATCAACTACCTAATCTATGGCCAACCCTCTCCCTCCCTCCCTACCTTGTAGCCATCAAAGAGTCTTTTCTTCTGCACGTAAGTCTATTTTTAAGTCCTTACAGTAGGGGTCTCATATAATATTTGTCCTTTGGCCACTGACTGATTTCATTAAGCATAATGCCTTCCACTTGAAACCAGGTTATGAGATGCTTCTTAAAATCATCATTGTTCTTTATCATTGCATAGTGTTCCATTGAGTATATGTACCATAGGTTGTTTATCCATTCATCTGTTGATGGGCATCTGGGTTTCTTCCACCTTTTTGCTGTTGTGGACGGTGCTGCAGTAAATATCAGTTTGCGTGTATCTGTTTGTGTTACGGCCTTTGTTTCTGTAGGACGTATTCTGAGCAGTGATATTACTGGATCCAATTGGATGTCTATTTCCAGAATTTTAAGGAAGTATAAATTGCTTTCCAACCATTTTGCAGTCCCACCAGCAGTGTAAGAGTTCCCATCTCTTCACAGCCTCCCCAGCATTTGTTGTTTTGTGTTTTTCGGATAATGGCCAACCTTGTTGGGGTGAAATGGTATCTCATTATAATTTTGATTTAGATTTCTCTGATAGCTAGTGATCGTATTTCTTCATGCGTCTTGTCTGCCTAGATGTCCTCTTTGGTGAAGTGTCTGTCCATCCCCTTTGCCCATTGCTTAACTGTTTTTTGTTTTTACCTTTTTCTTGGTGATATTTTGTAGTACCTCATAGATTATGAAGATCAGATGTTGGTCCGACATGTAGTTGCCAAATATTTTTTCTCATTCTGTAGATGGTCTTTTAACTCTTTTGAAGTCTTTGGATGAGCAAAACTAGTTGATTCTTAGTAGTTCCCATTTATCTATTTTCTCTTCTGTTGTTCGTGCTTTGTCAGATTTTGAACTTTGTCTAAGTTGTGTATTAAAACTTACGTTGTTGACCCTGTTGTTTCTTGCATAATCTTTATTGTTTTAGGTTTGATATGTAGGTCTTTGGTCCATTTTGTGTCAGTTTTTGTGTAAAGTGTGAGATATAGGTCTTGTTTCAGTTTTTTGCAGAATGATATCAAATTTTGCCAACATCATTTGTTTAAAGAAAATGTTTTTACCCCAATTTACAATCTTAGGGGCTGTTCATAAGGGGATGGTGGCATTTCTGGGTCTCAACTCTGTTCCATTGGTCAGTATGCCTCTTTTTGTACCAGTACCAGACAGCTTTCACTACTGTAGCAGTGTAACAGGTTCTGAAGCTAGGTAGTGTGCGACCTCTCACTGTGTTCCTCTTTTTTTTTAATTATGATTGACAGAAAATGTACATTCCCATATAAATTGGCATGCCCATCGACGGCACTTGGCTTGGCTATCTATATGCAGCTCCCACTGCTCTCCCTGCCCAGTGATAGCACACTCTTTCTCTCTGCTCCCAGCAATCTCTTATCCCCTCCTCTCCACCCATTCCCCTGCCTCCAGTAAGAGGTCAACAGGATGACATCCTATTGATACATAGAACCATGAAGTGCACACATGATATGGTCACTCTATGTTGCCAAGTCCAAGCCATTCCTGTCCAAGATTTGACCTCCATTATGATTTATGGACAGGGGCAGCATCAGGGTCAGCAGCCATGCTCCCAGGGCAACTCTGAGGCCCCTGGACCATCAGCTGTGGTATTATAGTGGAGATCTCAGGTTGTACTCCTTTTTATTCTTGTGTTACCAGTGAGACTCAACTTGGTGAGCTCCATCACGGCTACCACTGGTGGTGGCCAGGCACTATCTGGTTCTTCCAGTTACAAGTCAATGTACTGACCCACTTATGTGAGCCGGTCTGACTTCTGGGTTCTCTGTCCCCCATGTCGTTTTGGTCCCTGGTGATCATCTGTTCCTGCTGAGTTGGGACCATTTGCTGTACCATAAGATGGCAGATTGGCAGCCTTTAAGACCCCAGATGCCACACCAATGTGGGGTGCAGAAGGATCTCTTAGCAAAATGCTAGTTGTGCCAATTTGGTCTCCATGTCCCCTGAGAGCATGGTCCCCAGCCCCCTGCCCAAGCTACTCTGTCCTTGCAGTATTAGGCTAAGAAGGGAGGAGAAATCACGTTGTGTTGAAATTCAGTTAATATTGACCGTTCTAACGTGTGCTGTCACTGATTTCACCCAACCAAATTTCTATTAAGTATCTAATCTAAACACTCCCCCCCTTCCTCCTTCCCCACCCTTGCAGTGTCAAAGAGTCTTTCCCTCTATGCATGAGTCTGTTTTTAAGTTCTTATCTTAGGGGTCTCATATTTGTCCTTCTTGCGCTGACTACTTTCCCTTAGCATAATGTCCTCCAATTGA
This sequence comes from Heterohyrax brucei, assembly GCA_028571685.1. Classification (NCBI taxonomy): domain Eukaryota; kingdom Metazoa; phylum Chordata; class Mammalia; order Hyracoidea; family Procaviidae; genus Heterohyrax; species Heterohyrax brucei. The sequence continues at coordinate 54,741,170 of CM053143.1, read as the reverse complement.
AACCAGGTTATGAGGTGTTTCCTAAAATTATCATTGTTCTTTATCATTGCATAGTGTTCCAATGATTATATATACCATAGTTTACCTATCCATTCCTCTGTTGTTGGGCATCAGGGTCACGTCCATCTTTTTGCTGCTGTGGACTGTGCTGTTATAAACATTCATGTGAATGTATCAGTTGGTGTGAATGGCCTTGATTCTGTAGGATGTATTCCGAGCAGTGGAATTACTGAGTCAAATGGCATATCTGGATCCAGATTTTTAAGGAAGCTTGAGGTTGCTTTCCAGAGAGTTTGCATCATTTTACAATCCCACCAACAGTGTAGGAGAGTTCCAGTTTCTCCGCATCCTCTCCAGCATTTGTTGTTTTGTATTTTTTGGATCATGGCCAACCTTGTTGGGATGAGATGGTATCTCATTGTAGTTTTGATTTGAATTTCTTTAGTAGCTAATGATCGTGAGCATGTCTGCATGTGTTTTTTGGCTGCCTGGATCTCCTCTTTAGAAAAGTGTCTCTCCATCTCCTTTGCTCATCGCTTAATTGGATGATTTGTCTTTTTCTTATTGATATTTTGTAGTACCTTATAGATTATGGAGATCAGGCATTGGCCTGACATATAGTTGCCAAATAATTTTTCCCATTCTGTAGGTAGCCTTTTAATACTATTAATAAAGTCTTTGGATGAGCAAAAGTGTTTGATTCTTAGTAGTTCCCATGGATTTATTTTCTCTTCTGTTATTTGTGATTTGTTTGACAGATTTTGAAGTCTGTCTGTGTTGTGTACTAAAGCTTCCATTGTTTGTACTTTTTCTTGGATGAGCTTAATCATTTTAAATTTGATGTTTAGATTGTTTACCAGTTTGATTTGTTTTTTGTGTAAGGTGTAAGACATGGGCCTTGCTTCAGTTTTTTGTAGAAGGATATCCAATTTTGTGAGCACCATTTGTTGAAGAGTTGTTTTTACCCCAATTTAATGTCTTAAGGCCTTTGTCGAATATCAGCTGTTCATAGGAAGATGGTGTCATCTCTGGGGTCTCAATTCTGTTCCATTGATCTATCTGTCTCTTTTTGTACCAGGACCATGCTGTTTTGACTACTGTGGCAGTATAATAGTTTCTGAAGTCAGGTAGTGAGATGCCTCCCGGTGCGTTCTTCTTCAGTAGTGCTTTACTTATCCAGGACTCCTTCCTTCTCCAAACAAAGTTGCTGATTTATTTCTCCTTCTCATTAAAAAATGTCACTGGAATTTGCATTGGGATTTCATTATGTAAGTAGAATAGATATTTTCACACTGTTATGTCTTCCTATCTGTGAGCAGGGTAGGTTTCTCCATTTATGGAAGTCTCTCTTAGTTTCTTATAGTAAGGTCTTGTAGTTTTCTTTGTAAAGGTCTGTTATTTCTCTGGTTATATTTAATCCTAGGTACTTTATCTTCTCAGGGACTACAGTAAATGGTATTGATTTGGTGAGTTCCTCATTAACAATCTCCTGGTTGGTGTAGTGAAATCCTACTAATTTACTTATGTTTATCTTGTATCCTGAGACTTTGCTGAACTCTTCTATCAGTTTGAGTAGTTTACATATGGATTCTTTAGGATTTTCTCCAGATAGTATCATATCATATGCAAAGAGGGAGTTTTTTTACTTCTTCTTTGCCGATGCAGATGCTCTTTATTTCTCAGTCTTGTCTAATTGCTCTGGCTGGAACTTTTAGTACAATGTTGAATAGGAGAGGTAAGAGTGGGCATCCTTGTCTAGTTCCCGTTCTCAAGGGAAATTGTTTCAGTCTCTCTGTGTTCAGGATAACATAGGCAGTTGGTTTTGTATGCCATAAATGACCCTTATTGCATTGAGGAATTTGCCATCTATTCCTATGTTGCTGAGAGTTTTTAGCATGAGTGGGTGTTGGACTTTATCAACTACCTTTTCTGCATCAATAGACAAAATCAGGTAATCCTTGTCTTTTGTGTTATTTATGTGGTTGATCACATTAATTGTTTTTCTGATGTTGAACAATTCTTGCATCCCTGATATGAATCCAACTTAGTCATGATGGATTATTTTTTTGATATGTTGTTGTATTCTGTTGGCAAGAATTTTGTTGAAGATTTTTGTGTCTAGATTCATGTGTGATACCAGTCTGTAGTTCTACTTTTTTGTTGAGTCTTTCCCTGGTTTTAGAACCAGGGTTCATTCTCACTGGAATCCATAAGTTTCTTCATTTCACTCTTGATTTCTTCTATAACCTATGGTTTTTTGAGCAAGATGTTGTTCAGTTTCCATGAGTTCCACTTTCTATGCTTTTTTTCTGCTATTGATTTCACCTTTTGTGGCTTTATAATCTGAGAAGATACTTTACATTAATTCAGTCACATGGATTTTGTTGAGAATTGCTTTATATCCTAATGCATGGTCCATTCTGAAGAACATTCCATGTGCAGTGGAGAAGAAGATGTAGTTGTCTGCTGATGGATAGAAAGTTCTATATATGTCAATGAGATCTAGTTGGTTAATTGTGGCAGTAAGGTCTTCTGTGTTTTTATTGAGCTTTTTTCTAGATTATCTGTCCAGTATTGAGAGTAGAGTGTTGAAGTCTCCCACTATTGTTGTGGGATGATCTATTTCATTTTTGAATGTAGTCAGTGTTTCTTTGATGTATTTAGGTGCTCTAATATTAGGTGTATAAATATTTAATATTGTTAAGTCCTGCTTGCATATGAAACCTTTCAGCAATAAATAGTGTTCATCCTTGTCCACGATGATTGATTTTACATTAAAATTGATTTTATCTGAGATTAGAATTGCCACACCTGCTCTTCTTTGTGTATTGTTAGCTTGATATAGATTCATCCATCCTTTAATTTTCAGTTTGTTCCTATTTTTAAGTCTAAGGTGAGTTTCTTGTAGGCAACATATGGATGGGTCGTGTCTTTTGATCCAATATGTCACTCAATGTCTCTTTACTAGAATGTTCAGTCTGTTCACATTCACTGTAATTATTCATAGGTATTTGTTTAGTGCTGTCATTGTGATACGTTTATTTTTGTTTTGATGTTTTCTGTGTTGTTCTATTAATTTGTTCTGGGAGCTTTTTCTTTGGGAGTTAACTTTTTGTATTTTTGTGGGTTGGTTTTGTGGTTGTTGAGACTCCTATATTACATTTCTTAAGTTGATATGTTGCATCTTTATCGTGCACTACCGCTGCCCCATGATCCCCCTTAATAAACTATGTATAAACCCAACTTGAATTACTACCAGTGTTATTAACTTTCTTCCCATCTGGAAGGACTATAATGACAGTAGTATATCCTGCTTTTCAATATAATGACAGCATAGTATTCATGATATGCTCTCTGGATCATTTCTTTCACTATTAAAGCTTTGATTAAGTTTTGGGCCTTCTCTAACTGAGTAGATTTCTCGGTGATGTGCCCTGAATTTGCTTCTAAAATATAAAGTCAGTGGTCTTGTTCTTCTAACCCAACAGATTGTTACAGTATTCTTGTAGCTTTGTTTTGGTTTTTACCAAGTCTCTGAGTTTCTGTTTATCTGCAAATTACTGAATTTCATTTTCATATTTGAACAATCATTTTGCAGAATCTATAATTCTTGGTTGGAAGTTCTTCTCCTTCAAGATTTGAATGTGTCATACCACTGTCTCTGTGCTAGTGTTGTTTCTGTGGAGAAATCTGATGAAAGCCTCAAGGGTTTCCCTTTGAATGTTAATTTTGCTTTGAGTCTCTGTCTTTAAGAGTTTCTGCTTAGTTTTCATTTTGTTAAGCTTGATTATAGTATGTCTTGGAGTATTTCTTTTGAGATCTATGTAGAGTGGCATTCAGTATTCATCTTGGATATCTATATTCTCTTTCATAATTTCTGAGAAAGTTTGTGTTAGCAGCTCAGCAGCAACACTCTCTGTGTTCTTAGGTATCTCACTCTGTTCAGGAACTCCAGTTTATCATAGATTGTTCCTCTTAATAGAGTCCCACATGCTTCATAATGCTTCTTCATTTTCATTGTTTCTTTTTTCTGATTGCTCACCATAGATGTTGGAGTCAGTAGCTCTGTCTTCCAAGTCAGAAAGTCTATTTTCTGTTTGCACCATTTTTTTTTCTTAGCTTTGAATTGAAGTTTCTATGTCTTTGATCTTGTTCTTGATCTGTTGGTTTTCAGAGTACTGGTATTCCATCAGATTGAACAGCTTTCTTAATTTTGGTGTCCTGCATTTTATATAAGGTCTAAGAGGGCTCTGTACATAATCCTTTTGCATTCACATTCTGATAGTTTCAGAAAGGTTTCTTCATCTGGGAAGTTCTTTGGTTGTTTCTTTTGGGGCCTTTTTGAAGCCATGGATGATTTCTTGGTTATGGTTTTATCCAGAGTTTGCTGCTTTTGCTGCTTTTGTTGCTTTTGGGCATCATGTGAGTCAATAAAGCCTGGGAGAGATGCTGTGAGGATGGACTGCGGTTGTTTCTCTAGTCTTTCTTAAAATGAAAGGTAAAAGATATCTCACAACTTCCAAAGTCAGGCAGGTTTTTAGGTGTACAGGTCCCTTCCTCTTCCCAGCTGGCAAGGTAAGCACCTCTATATCCAACCCCAGATGTTATAAACTAGTTCAAAATACAGAAAGGCTACTGCCCTCTTGGCCTCTGCTGCCAGGTCCCAGCCATAGGTGACACTGTGTAAAAGACTGCTTTTCTACCAGAAAAGCATTCTCCTCCCGGGAGGCACTGCCTCCTGGCCTAGGATTTAGCTCCAGCTGAGGCATCTGTATAGGTATATCTGCCTCCCAGAGGAACAGCATGGCATCTCACACAAGCTCCCTACCTGTCTTGGTACAGACTACTCAGTGGTGGAGGCACAGAGGCTGAAGGTTCTGAGATGTACAGTGTACAAAACCAGGCTCTCCAAATGTGACAGTTTCACCCATCGATCCCACCAGCTGTGCATCTGAGATTAGGTGCTAGTCAATTCCCAGCTCCGCCTGCCTGTTAAGACAGAGAAAGAAAGTTAAAATGGCGAGTTATCTTCAGTCCATGAAAGCTAGCACTCACCAAAAGTGGGGGACCACAAAAGAGGGAGTTATCCATTCAATGGTATGAAGTCCAAATTAACAGCCCTACACCATGTCCTAGGGCTCTCTACGTGTCCAGAAGGTTCTGTTTAATTATCAGTTCAGGTCTTGGTTTGCAGAGGGATTTAGAGAGACACATGTTTAGTCTGCCATTTTGACTCCACTTTCTGTGTTCCCCTTCTTAAGTAGTGTTTTACATATCTGGGTTTCTTCTCTTTCCACAGAAAGTTGGTGATTTGTTTCCCCATCTCATTAAAAAATAATACTGGAATTTGTACTGAGATTGCATTGTCTATGTAGATCACTTTGAATAAAGTAGACATTTTCACAATGTTAAGTCTTCCTATCCATGGGCAGGGTAGGTTTCTCCATTTATGAGAGTCTTTTCTGGTTTCTTGCAGTAAGGTTTTGTGGTTCTCTCTGTATGGGTCTCTTTTTTTTGTGGTTAGCTTTATTCCTAAGTATTTTATCTTCTTTAAGGCTGAGGTAAATGGTATTGATTTGCTGATTTCTTCTTTGCTGATTTCTTTATTGGTATAAAGAAATTGATTTACTTATGTTTACCTTATATCCTGATACTTTGCTGAGCTCTTCTGTTTGCTTCAGTAGTTTACTTATGGATTCTTTAAAATTCTCTGCATATACAGTCATATCACCTGAAAATAGGGAGATTGTTAATTCTTTGCAGATGCAGATGCCTTTTATTTCTTGGTCTTGTCTAATTGCTCTGGCTAGAATCTCTAGTACAATGTTAAATAAAAGTGATGAGAGTAGGATTTCTTTTCTAGTTCACGTTCACAAAGGGAGTTCTTTCAGTGGCTCTCAGTCACTCTAAATTTGGCATTATGTAGACAGTTGGCTTTACATAAATTCCCCGTATTGCACTGAGGAATTTCCTTTCTTTTCCTATTTTGCTGAGAGTTTTTAGCATGAATGGATGTTGAACTTGATCTATTGCCTTTTCTGCATCAATTAATAAAATCAGATGGTTCTTATCCTTTGTGCTATTTATGAGTTGATCACTTTAATTGTTTTTCTGATGTTGAACCAGCCTTCCATCTCTGGTGTGAATCCAATTTACTCATGATGAATTATTTTTTTGATATGTTGTTGAATTCTATCGGCTAGGGTTTTTTGTTTTTTTTTTTTTTTTTAAAGATTTTTGCATCTCAATTCATTAGTGATAGCCAAGCCAGCCAAGTGCCATCGAGTCAGATCCAACTCATGGCAACCATCTGTAATTTTCTTTTATGTAGGATCTTTCTCTGTCTTTGGTTTTGGGGTTATGCTGACTTCATAAAATGAAGTTTAGAATATCCTATTCCTTTCTATACTATGAAATAGTCTCAGTAATACTGGAGTTGATTCTTCTCTAAAACTTTGTTAGAATACTCTGATGAAGCCATCAGGACAAGGACTTTTTTTATTGTTAATTTTTGATGACTTTTCGATCTCTTCCTTTGTAGTGAGTTTATTAAGTTGTTCCACTTCTTGTAATAATTTTGGTAGGTGATATGAATCTAAAAATTAGTCCATTTCCTGTAGGTTTCCAAATCTGTTAGAGTACAATTTTTCATTGTATTCTATTATGATACTTTTGATTTCACTTGGTCCTGTTGTGACATCTCATTTCTTAATTGGTTTATTTGTTTCCTCTCCTGTTTGTCTTTTGTAAATTAAGCCAATGGTTTATCAATTTTGTTAATCTTTTCAAAGAGCCAGTTTTGGGTTGATAATTTTTTCTGTTGTTCTTTTATTCTCTAAGTCATTTAGTTCTACTCTAATCTTTATTATCTGTAGACAACAAGCCCATATTTTCTGAGTTATCTTCATTGATAATCAACATTTTGAAAATTACTAAGATGTTAGTTCACGAAGAAAGATGTTAATATACACAGATGACTATTAGGTTTAATTCACATATAATACTAAAAACAAAAACAGATATTTGCCTCTAAACTTCAGCCTCTTTAGCATCGAAATTTTTCTCCATCTGTACAAACTCTTGTCATGTCACAACAGAAACACCAGAATAGCTGCCATGGGGTCATTTCTGACTCATAGCAACTCTATATAAGACAGAGTAAAACTGATCCATAAAGTTTCCAAGCAGTGCCTGGTAGATTCAAACTTTCAACCATTTGGTTAGCAACCATAACACTTAAACACTGTGCCACCAGGGTTTCCTCCTGTTGCACATACAATCTTTAGTGTGGAATGGAAAAATAATTTTTCTGTCTTCAAATCATAGTCGTCTAGTCCAGTGATTCAAAACTGCAGATGATTTCATCCCTCATGTGACATTTGACAAAGTCTAAAGGTACTTTTTTGTTAATCACAAGTCGGGGGAGTAAACTACTGTCATCTAGTGGGTAGACACCAGGAATGGTGTTGAATGTCTTACTATGCACTGAACAGCCTCCCCTAACAAAAGAAACAAAACAAAACCCACTGCCATTGAGTCAGTTTTGACTCATAGTGACTCTATAGGAGAGAGTAGAACTACTATGTAGAGTTTCCAAGGAGCACCTGGCAGATTTGAGTTGCTGACCTTTTGGTTAGAAGATGTAGCGTTAAGCCACTATGCCACCAACAGAAATTTATTTAATTCAAAAAACCAGTAGTGCTGAGATGAGAAACCCTGCACTAACACTGTATAATAGGACATCTTCAGGTTTGAATTTTACCTCCATTACTGCTACAAAGGGCCCAGTTCCAGAGTTAAGTAAGCAAATGCAAAACAGAGCTGTTACGCTATTGTGCAGCATTATTATTTGGTGTTTATAGTTTTCATTGAAAATTATATCAGAAATAATGAAGTAGACTTTTATGCTTTGAAAACGAAAAATCAAGAAACATTTTTATATTTTGGAAGTCTTGGATGCCTGAGCTTAATCTGTTTAAGCTCCTTTCAAGTTCTTTTGCTTTTTAAATGACATATGAAGCATTTCTGTACATTATCTCTTTAAGCCAAGCAAGTCAAATTACAATGTGGTTGAAGAAATCAGAGACAGAATTTTTTCATTCTTAAGGAAGAAAACTGAATGTCAGTATGCACTTTTGCCATCACGAAGTCTTCAATTTCCAGTGGCACAGCAGTCGGAGATCTCCCCAGATTTCTTTCCTTAGCTGGCAAGCACTTAGTAAAGAGATTCTTCACCCCTTTCAGGGAAAGTCAATGATAATGAGCAAAAATAATGAGTAATGCTGAGGAAAATGCATATTTATTTTGTGTAAAATGTTTTTTTACAGAGAGTTTAAGAGACTTGGCAGGTAAAGTGAGCAGATAAGAGAAAAACAGAGATAAAAGTGACCTACACAGACAGGAAAAGTGGCCATTGTAAGCAGGCAAATTATTTCGACGAGAGGAATATGATCTGCTTATACATGCTAGGAAGCTGATTAGAACGGACTGCTACTTATCAGTTAACTTATCAGGGCCAAGCCCCTGGTTTCCTTCTTTCTTTTGGCTTACTTTCTGACAGTCTTCTTTTTCTTACTTACACTTGCTCTTAGTCTTTATCTGTTTCTCAGTATCTCTGTCGCTCTCAGTCTCTGTTTCTCTGTTTCATTCGCCGTCTCTCTTTCAGACACAGATAGACAGCCAAAAGATATTTTGTGAAAATGAAAAAAAAAAGTTAGATAAATGAATAAATGAGATTCCATATGGTTGGAGAAGAGAGTGTGTCAAGAGTGAATAATAATAGCAATGTGAAGAAAGGAGAATCTGTAGAGCATCTAGGCTGCCTGTGAATAAAGAAGCAATGAAGAAGAGAAAGTTTCAGAAAGGCAAAAGGACAGCATGGCTTGCATACTAACTGTATTGACACTTGATTTTAATTGCTTCGCAAAGCTCTTCTTATTCATGGCATAGGTGCTATGTTAATAGGTGATACACTTCATTGCTATTCTAAATCAGTGCTATTCTTTTGATGTGTAGTATCAACTTATGAACAATGAGTTTGATTTGGTTTTATTATATACACTTAAGTGGGGCAATGTAAACAATACCAACTGAGATGAGGAGTTCAAAACCCTGCAAATTCAAAAATAAATAAATGAACAAATAAATAGAAGAATAAATAAAACCAAAACAAAAAACATAAAAAGAGTAGCTTGACATTTTCAAAGTTAGGAAGGCTGTGTTAGATAGGGTGTTATTGGAGACAAAGGAAACTTGAAGAATATTATAATGAGAACTTATATTCTTATCCAGCACTCCCTTATGACATATTCCAAGTGTTCTCTCTTCAGAAATCTGTCAAACGAAGGGATGAAGAGGAGAGGAGCAGAAAACAGGGAGAAAGCTGTTCCTCAAAGTTTCCTTTCAAAAAGGTGCAACCAAAGGAAGTTGTTTTTACATGAGGCCTTACTCACTTGATGAAACATATTGTCAGTTAACTAAAATGTTCATTCCCCCATCTGATTTTGATGATGGAATTACATTACCTGGAGACTACTAATACAACCCTATATGAGTACTGTATGTAAATGTACTAGACTATTTTCTGCAAAGTACCAATGGACTGATTTTTAGGTCTACCAGATGTTTATTGCATGTAGAACTGGCGTTTGATCTGAATGACAAAATCAACTGATCCATCCCTCCTTTCCTGTACTTTGAGGCACAGTGCCATGTCATTCCCCTGCCAAGGCACCAGCTCTGTCTGACAGTAGTGACAGGATTATGCTTTTTGAACCAAATGTTCATTTTGTCTCATGAATTATTTTATTTTCTAAAGTTGTCTACTCAAGCTACTGGAAACTTCGTAGTTGGAAACTGGAGTAGCAGCATCCTGTTACCCGATGTTCTGCTGGGCAAAGTAAAAGAAACCAAATATCCTTCAGATAAATTATGAAAGAGCCAAAGTGAAGACTTGCCCAGGCACCTAATTATTAAAAGTTTGCCATTATTCATCATAGTTTTTCAACTCAAAAAATAATATAAATAACAAGTATGATTTTTCCAGTAGATAAGAAGTGTGAAATTTTCCTAAAATTCCAATGTGTAATAGTTGAGACGTAAAATTATTTATTTTCTCTTTATTTTTCCAACTGTGCTTCATTTTTATCTAAGTGGTTCATTTTTCTTTTTGCAAGTGATTTTAGTATTTTTTTGATCACTACGGACTGAAGTAGCCCTGGTGGTGTAGTGGTTAAAGTACTCGGCTGCTAACCAGAAGGTCTGTCCGTTTGAACTCACCAGCTACTCCTTGGAAACCCTAGGGGGAAAGTTCTACTCTGTCTTCTAGTGCTGCTATGAGTCAGAATCGAATCAATGACAGTGGATTTGCTATGGTTTGTTTGTATGGGCCAATTGCTAAACTGACCAACAAAGTACCCTCACCTTTGCCCTTAGCATACTACTAGTCAAAAAGATACCCAATTCACTTATCTTAAATAGGTATTTACTCTATTACTATCGCAATTGTGTTTGGGAGCATGATTCTATGCATCGTTAAAATATACTTGTAAATATGAAGTTCTTGAACTACTGAAACTACTTTTGTAATCTAGTATAGATCCTTATATCCTAAAATGTATGTTTACTCCAGTACAGTCAAACACCTTAAGTAATCTGTAGGTTTTAGATTAGTTAGTATTTTAAACTTTATTACAAATATTATTCAAACATATCAGATTTCAATAGTATGCTATTTTAATATGTTTTACAGATTAAGAATGGCAAAGTACATTTCACATCAGATGCAGGAATCGCTGGGAAAGTGGAGAGAAATATTCCTGAAGTGTATGTTGCAGACGGTCACTGGCATACTTTCCTAATTGGAAAAAATGGAACAGCCACAGTATTGTCTGTTGACAGAATATTTAACAGAGATATCATCCACCCTACTCAGGATTTTGGTGGCCTCGATGTGCTTACTATTTCTCTTGGAGGAATTCCACCCAATCAAGCCCATCGAGATACTCAAACAGGTAAATCCTTATGTTGCACAGTCACAAACGAAAGGTGATAGTGTCCCTCAAAAAAATAGCTGAATTTCTGATGATATCAGTTATGGATTATTCCAAGATCATCATTCCTCTCTGTAGACAGTTTATGTTTGTCACTTATCACTCCTGTTAGCCTCTTGCAACTGTCCTACAGAGTTAGTAATTCAGCCATACTGTGCTTTGATACTTTCCTTGTCATCGAAGTGTTTATTTACACATTAACTGATTTATTCATTCATTTGGTCATATAGATGGCAGATACTCATTGAGCCCTGCAGTTGACACTGGGAGTACAATGGGGGACTAAACAATGGCCACTACTCTTATGAAGAAGCCCTAGTAGTTCAGCGGATAAAGCACTTGGCTACTAAGCAAAACATTGGTGGTTCAAACCCATGAGCAACTTTACAGGAGAAAGGTGTAGCAGTCTGCTTCCAGAAAGATTTCCAGCTTTGGAAATCCTGTTGGCAGTTATGTTTCGCCCTGTAGTCACTATCAGTTGGAACTGATGCAATGGCAGTGAGTTTGGTTTCTGTTTTTGACCCTTATGAAACACATGGTTCAGTAACAGTTTGAATGAAATAATTCCTCAATAATACTCTTATTGTAAAATCGAAAACCTACTGCCATCAAGTCACTTCTAACTCGTAGTGAGCCTATAAACCGAGTAGGATTGCCCCATAGAGTTTCCAAGGAGTGCCTGGTGGATTTGAATTGCCAGCCTTCTGTTTAACAGCTGTGGCACTTAACCATTACACCACCAGGGTTTCCAGCTATTATTACACATGGAGGTAAATGATAGTAAGGAAAAATGTAGAGTTCTAAGAAAATTCAAGTGGAATGAGGGCAAGATTTCCTAGAAAATTGACAGTTTCACTTAAATCTGAAAATTGGGGACTTGATTGGGGGTGTGAGAAATTATTTTATGTTCATAAGAACCGAATATTAAGTCAGAAGCACAGAACACAGTGTGTTGGGAGCTAATGTAGAAGCTGGAGATTGCTTGTTGATTGGGTATGTTGAAAGAAAATAAATCAGTTGAAACTGTACTCTTTTGCTAGTGTCAAAATAGATTCTCAGTCTCTGAGACAGGAGCACTAGAGGTATGAGCACACTTAAGTATAGCAGTGTTTTTCTGTTTTGAAAACCATTATCACTTCCTAAATACACAGCCTTTTTAAACCTTAATTTTCTAAAGCCCCCACTTTTACCTCATGAAATTTTGATGTCAGAGTTACACTGTATATCTGTGTATATACCCTGATCCTTTGGAAAAAGTAAAGATTTTTTGTACCCCCAAAATTGAAATTTGCCTTCTTTGAGGTAATGCCACCTCTGCTGAAAATGTGTAGTCTTGTGGCGAAAGTCGTTCACATGTTTGTGGTTGATGTTCTATTTTCTTTTTCTATCTAATCTGGTTATTTGGTATATCTGTTTCTTGGCATAAGGACTGCAAAGAGAAAGCAAGTAAATATTTTAAATAAATTTTAAAAAGAGAGAGAGAATATGTTGCCTGTTGAAATTATTCACAAGTCTTGAGAAATACCAGCATCTGAGCAATCCCCTCCACATTCTTGTCATAAAAATTTTACACATCTGGCTAAGCTTTGAGATGCACAGATTTATTGCCTTTGAACTTCCTGGTGATTCTGAGACTATGGTTTCTAACTTCTCATGATATGATTGAGAAGCTTCTCTTTAGCAAATTCCAGCACTTTGGTTTTCTCTAAAACTCCTTACTGCTACGTTTCTCCTTGAAGGTTTAAAATGTATATATAGAGAGAGAGCTTTAGTGGTGCAGTGGCTAAGAGCTCCTCTGCTAATCAAAATGTTGCTAGTTCAGATCCTCCAGCCACTCCTTGGAAGCCATGCGGGGCAGCTCTACTCTGTTCTGTAGATAGAGTCACTATGTGTTAGAATTGACTCAATGGAAGTGGGTTTGGTTTCAGATTTTATATATATACATAAACCAAATAAATATATATATATGTGTGTGTATATATATATATATATATAAAATCCCATTGCTGTCAAGTTGATTCTGACTCATAGTGACCCCATAGGACAGAGTAGAACTGCTCAACAGGATTTCCAAGGAGCACCTTGTGGATTCAAATTAGTGACTTTTTGATTAGCAGCTGTTCTTAACCACTATGCAACCAGGGTTTTCCTGTATCTATATTTTTACATGTACATAATAAAATCTGCCACTTTGATTATTTTTAAGTGTAGAGTTCAGTGGCATTACTAAATGTCACAATGTTATGTAATCATCACCACTGTGTTTTCAGTACCCTTGAAGCAGTAACTCCTGGTTTTCACCTGCCTCTCATAGCCGTTAACCAACTTTGGTTTCTATGCATACGCCTGTTTTGTACCTGACTTATTTCACTCAGGGTTCATCCATGTCTTAGCATATACAAGAATGCCATTCCTTTTGACAGTCGACTAATATATTCCACATTTTGTTCATCTCTTCCTCTGATGATGGGCTCTTGTTTCTCCCTGCAGGTTTTGATGGCTGTGTCGCCTCTATGATGTATGGAGGAGAAAGTCTTCCTTTCAGCGGGAAGCATAGCTTGGCCTCTATCTCAAAAACAGACCCGTCTGTGAAGATTGGCTGTCGTGGCCCCAACATTTGTGCCAGCAATCCCTGCTGGGGTGATTTACTGTGTATTAATCAGTGGTATGCCTACAAATGTGTGCCTCCTGGAGACTGTGCCTCCCACCCGTGCCAGAACGGCGGCAGCTGCGAGCCTGGCCTGCACTCTGGCTTCACCTGTAATTGCCCGGAGTCACACACAGGGCAGACCTGTGAAACAGTGGTGGCTTGTCTCGGTGTCCTTTGCCCTCATGGGAGGGTGTGCAAAGCTGGGAGTCCTGGGGGACATGTCTGTGTTCTGAGTCAGGGTCCTGAAGAGATATCCCTGCCTCTGTGGGCTGTGCCTGCCATCGTGGGTAGCTGTGCCACAGTCCTAGCCCTTCTGGTCCTGAGCCTGATTCTGTGTAATCAGTGCAGGGGAAAGAAGGCCAAAGGTCCCAAACAGGAGAAGAAGCCAAAGGAAAAGAAGAAAAAGGGAAGTGAGAATGTTGCTTTTGATGATCCAGACAATATTCCCCCTTATGGAGATGACATGACTGTGAGGAAACAGCCTGAAGGAAACCCTAAACCTGATATCATTGAAAGGGAAAACCCTTATCTTATCTACGATGAGACTGACATCCCCCACAACTCAGAAACCGTACCAAGTGCCCCTCTAGCTTCCCTGGAGCAAGAGATTGAGCACTATGACATTGACAATGCCAGCAGCATCGCCCCTTCCGATGCTGACATCATCCAACACTACAAGCAGTTCCGCAGCCACACACCTAAATTCTCTATCCAGAGGCACAGCCCCCTGGGCTTCGCAAGGCAATCCCCTATGCCCTTAGGAGCAAGCAGTTTGACTTACCAGCCTTCATATAGTCAAGGTTTAAGAACCAGCTCCCTAAGCCACTCAGCTTGCCCTACACCCAACCCTCTGTCGCGACACAGCCCAGCTCCTTTCTCCAAGTCCTCTACTTTCTATAGGAACAGTCCAGCAAGGGAATTACATCTTCCTATGAGGGATGGGAACACTTTGGAAATGCATGGTGATGCCTGCCAACCTGGCATTTTTAACTATGCCACACGGCTGGGAAGGAGAAGCAAGAGTCCTCAGGCTATGGCATCACATAGTTCCAGACCAGGGAGTCGCCTCAAGCAGCCAATTGGACAGATTTCCCTGGAATCCTCTCCTCCAGTAGGACTGTCAATTGAGGAGGTGGAGAGGCTGAACACCCCTCGCCCTAGAAACCCAAGTATCTGCAGTGCAGACCACGGAAGGTCTTCTTCAGAGGAGGACTGCAGAAGGCCACTGTCCAGGACAAGGAACCCAGCGGATGGCATTCCAGCCCCAGAATCTTCTTCTGATAGTGACTCCCATGAGTCATTCACTTGCTCAGAAATGGAGTATGACAGGGAAAAGCCCATGGTATATACTTCCAGGATGCCCAAATTATCTCAAGTCAATGAGTCTGATGCAGATGATGAAGATAATTATGGGGCTAGACTGAAGCCTAGAAGATACCATGGCCGAAGGGCTGAGGGAGGACCTGTGGGCACACAGGCAGCAGCACCAGGGGTTGCTGACAACACACTGCCCTTGAAGCTCGGGCAGCAGGCAGGGAATTTCAACTGGGACAACCTTTTGAACTGGGGCCCTGGCTTTGGCCATTATGTGGATGTTTTTAAAGATCTGGCATCTCTGCCAGAAAAAGCAGCAGCAAATGAAGAAGGCAAAAGTGGAACAACGAAGACAGTCCCCAAAGATGGAGAAGCAGAACAGTATGTGTGAACTTTCTGTACTGGCATTATAAAAATAGAAATGCAAGAAACACTCAAACCGTTTACAGCTGCAGATGAGGCTGGGTTGTGTTTGATAACCAGGCCAGTGTGGACCTGTGGTTTGGGAAAACTTTCAAAGAATAATTACCACAATGCTGCTGAAATAGACTCAGAACAACTCTTAATTTAAATATGCTTGGTTCTGTTTGTTTTCCTGCATGCGTTGTATTTTGTAACTAGCTATATGGCATGCAGAATTTGAACTATTATTTACCAGTGTTTGATTTGTGATTTTTAGAGTTAATACCGTTACCATTGCAGAAATGAACTTGTGTTTTCTCAGTGGTGTATGTGCATTGTTTCATTTGTATCATGATTCTTATTGTATTTTGCATTGCAAGATCTCTGAAATTGACCCACACCTACTCTGTACCCAAACCTAATCCTTGTAAAGTGTAAAATAATGACAGAAAAGAGCTGTCCTACCTGTGAGTGAAAGACTAAGCCGTATTAACATGTTTCAGACCTATAGTTTCCATATTTGATGTTGCTCAGAAATGTTTGAGTATTTGAGTAAGTTGGATGTGACAGTGGGTACTAAAATTAAGTCATTTTGTGTAGCACTTTAGGACTTTCTTACAGAATTCTGTTGAAACTTCTAAATCTCTTTATAAACCATTGATCATCTTCTTTTGTCAGGTTTTTCACCAACAGCAAAATGATTGGGTGCTATCCCCAGTACACTGCCACCTTCTTAACTGTCGAATGAGAATTCTCAGCAGCACTTCTAAGCACACTTTTACAAGTTATTTATTTTTAAAAAAAAAGTTTTGTTCTTTCAAAATTGTAAAGAGTTGACTTAACGAAAGCCTATGATTAGACTTATTTTTCAACACTTAACATTCACCGTAAGCACCCAGTTTTTATAATTTATACAAATTCAGATTTCAGCACTTCATTACTTCCTGTCATTTTGTAGATCCTTTCTTTAATACTGTGTAAAAAACTTTTTTTTTACACTTAAGCTGTGTTTTTGATACTGATATTTTCCTATGCTGAATAGTTTTCTTACTTTCGGGGAAGGTAAGAAGATCCTTTTTTTACATTTGTTACTTATGTAACATTCATATTTTTCACGTTTTGGTATTTGTAACATACTGTATGCTTTCTACTTGTAAATGCCAACAATAGAATTAAAATATTTATTTAAAATCCTTTGTATTCACAAATGTAATATTAATTTCTCATCTTTCTAAACTCTTTTTGTCTGCCCAATTAAGGATGCTCTCTGCTTGTAAATAAGATATGGTACAATGAGCTCTAAATGAACAATGTCATTTTCTTTTTAAAAACATAAATAAGGAATATTGCCAGAACATACATTATAAGGTAATGTGGGTGCATTCCTTCCTGGTAGAATTCCTGGATGTCCCTGGTGTATAATGAGTCTAGACTAGAGTGATCTTAGGGGACTAACTTTGTTTTGAACCTGGTTTAAGTACTGTGATAATAAATGTTTGAAAGTTCTCAGTAGGGTGTGTTTATGGAAGGCCAACCTTGGACAAAGCTTATAGGAAGAGCAATGAATTGAAGCTAATAAAGGAAAAATGTCTGGGTTCAATTTTCTCCAGGACCCAGCCAGAAATTCTCGTAAGTCCAATCCTAGGTAGGAATGACAGGGCAACTCTCCTACGTGTGCCTGTCTTTTACTTACTGATCACTGTGCTGTTTAAATTCTAAACAAACTTTATTTTTAAGTAATCGTATGACAATGAAAAAGCTCGGGAGAAGGAAGTGGCCCAGCACAAGATGCATTTGCTTACAAATGCTTGTATCTGAAGTAACAGAACTTCTACAGATTTATCGTCTAATCACAGAACTTCTTTTAATAATTAAATATGTATACCCAAGCCTAATATTTGCTAAGAGGATTAATCACTAATACTGCCATATCCAAAGAGGCATTTACTAATATATGTAAAGGTTTTAGTACTTAAAACCAGAACCACCAGATTGTGATCTATAACAGGATTATTTGTTATTTAGCAATGTTGAGATTATTATGTTGTGTTTGAAAATACAAACCAAACCAAACCCACTGCTACTGAGTGGGTTCCAACTCAGAGTGACCCTAAAAATCAGACTAAAATCCCCCATAAATTTTCCAAGGGGTGCCTGGCGGATTTGAACTGCCCAACTTTTGGTTAGCAGATGTAGCACTTAACCACTAAACCACAAAGGTTTCAAAATAGGAAGCAAAATACAGGTTTAATCTAAATCGTTAAAATTCCTTTAATGTGGGTCAGAGACAGGTGTATTTAAGACACTAACCTAATTTTGTTTTTTCTTATTGTCACTCCCTGTGGTCAGCCAATTGTTTAGTATTTCCCTATGAATTTATGCTTCAAATATGGAAATATAGTGATTTCTTTGTGTAAGTCAAAACTGAATACATTATTTTTTTCTCAAGAAACTCTGAAGCATCTCAGTGCCCTCAAAGATTTAAACTCTGAGAACAGAGCTAAAAGTATGATGATAAGCATGGTTACAGCTAAAGCTTAAGTAGGAAGAATCTAATGCCAAGATTGTGTATTCTTATTTTTAAGAATTCTTTGTGATACAGACTATTATAATTCCTTTGATTAATCAGTGCTAGTTTGGCAATAAGATAGGATTCTTGTTGGAAAATGACAAGTTTTGGTTCTTCTTAGAAATCTTTTCCACCAAAGCTGGAATATTTATAACAAAATCTATCAGAAATGTATGAAATGAAGATCTCACTTAGCACAGAGGATAATTTTACTGAAGTAGTGATATAACAAATCATGTACTTCCTGAGGATGGTGGTAGAGTGGAAGTGTAGGTAGTCTCCAATTTATGATGCACTTGGGTTACAACAATCGACACTTACAACCATCCATTGATTTTTGCTGTTTAGATACATCTTATGTTGGTTACATGTACAGTTTGCTGTTGTTAGTGAGGAAACTCCCAGAAATTCAGGGATACCCATTGAGGGAAGTCTGTTCCTGAAACTCAGGGAAGTCATCCAATGGTCAGACCTCACCATTAACTGAAAACACCTTGGTATGCATGCCCCACAGGTATGACCAAAAACAGCCTGGTATGCCCCAACCTGGTATAACCATAAAACCACAAATAGCTTTTGCATCAAGTCACCCCTCATTTAAAACTATAAAATCTGTTCCCAACCGCTGTTGGGTGGGCTGTGCCACCCTCAGCTCAGACCCCATTTTCTTTCTCTTCTAATAAACTTCACTGGACCCTCAGACTGGTGTGTCTCCAGCTCTGTTTCAGGCCACTCTCTCCCGAACAATTTGTATTCTCAGAGACTCAGATGTTCACTTACAGATGTCCAATGTTATAATTTAGTGTCCAAAATAATGCCAGACTTATACAAAGATATTTATCATAAAAAGCGATAATGATGAAAACTGAAAAAAAAAAAAAAAAGGAGAGAGAGAAAGATTTGACTTATGCCAAAACTGACTTACAAAGAAGTCATCAGAACAAAACATGATAGTAAGTTGGGGACTGCCTATATAGACAAATTTATGAGGTAACAATCCCCACAAATAATGAAGAGTGTGACCTGCATATTCACATACATGTTCATGACCTCAGAATTCTAACCCATCCTCTGGAAATTTCTGTTGGATTGCTTGCAACTCTGTCACTCTTTGGGCTGTTTTATTTTCTGTGTTGTGTAGAAAATATAACTGTATTTCAGGTGCAAAAGGAAAATACCCTAATGGGCATGCTGTCAGAAAAAAAGAAGTCTGATAGACAAAACATCCATGAGCTTGAGTGTCATCATGGCACGGAAGTCTGGGTCTTCATTTCTTAGAAATCATATAGCTATTGTTTTTAAGATTATTTCTGGAATTAGCTGATTTCACTGATAGCTCATGCAGAGAAAATCATGTGAGACAAATGAAGCATTACAAACTCCCCAATATCATGTTGCTGTGCCAAATGCTTAGCTACACCAAAGTCCAAAGTTGCTGAGAAATATGGCTATATAGCTATTAAAAGTTGTGTCTTTTATATATATATAAACGTACACATGAGAATATGAAACTAATGTCCAAGTAAGTAATTACATCCAAACATTCCATCTTCAAAAAAAAAAGAAAGGAAGTCACTAGTTTCATATACATGTACTTGTATTTTACTTGAACTCAACATACGTGTCTGGGAAAAGTAAGAATGATTTTTAAAAATTTGAATCAGTAATTCTGAGATGTAATTATTATTTTCTCACTTTGTTATAAATTCAATTTTTAAAAGGACTAAAATTCCAGGAATATTATTTACTTTCCCCTAGGCAAAATAAGAACAGAAATGAAGTATATTTTAGCATATATTTTCCAGCACATTCAGTATGAAATAAAATATTAAAATCAGTGATACACCTGTTATATTTTCCTTAAAGACAGTTTGAATGAGACGTCACATTACTAATGATTTAAAAGGTTAGTGCTATCGAACCAGCCCGGAGTTTTAAAAGTTTATCAGCTCAAGAGATGTAACCCAATATTATACATGAATTCAGTATTTTTATGTTTCATTAATGAGGGAAAATCATGTGATTCTAATAAAGCAAAATTTTAATGCATGCCAAGAAGAGCAATGATTCATACTACCATTACCTGTACATCTATGATAATCTGAAAAAATATATATACTCTGACTAAAAAACATGAATTACCGTATTCTCCTGTAACGTAAAAATAAATTGAGAAGCAAAGGGATCTAGTCTGCTGAGTTAAGTCCATCTAATTGCAATCAATGATTGCTGAGTGCTCTTGCATATGAGGAATTCTTCCAGATCATGGTAATGAAGCAGTGACGAAAACAGGCAAAGCACTTGACTCAGTGAGACTAGCATTCTAGTACAGAACATCACCAATAAAGAAATCAATATGTATGGTAACCTCTAGTGGAAACAAGTGCTATCGAGCAAACTAAATAAGGACGATGAGGTGTGAATGTTATTTTAGAGGGGTTGATCTGGAAGGCTTTTCTGTAGGGATTATTTGTGCAGAAAGCAGAATAGGGTGAGTGAGGAAGACATGAAGATACTGTGGCAGCCACCATTCCAGGCAGAGGCAGGGGCCTGGTGTAGGAGAACATTCCATATGTCAGGAGGACAGCAAGGTGGCCAATGACGTCAGATCGTTGTCAGCACAACACTGAAAATAATACTAGAAAAACCTGAGGGAATAGATACGAAGACACAAATTAAAAACAAAAATTCAAAACAGGCCTAGGAACAATGAATGTTGGTGCAAATTTGTATTTCTGGATATTATTTTGCAAAATAAGAGCATGTTCAAATGTAGATTCTGAGAATGAGAGTATATGCTCACTCTGCACTGATTCTAAGATCCAGATGGGGTATAATTGAGATAAACATCTACTAACAATGATTGATTCATGCTGTCCTACATATATGATCAATCCTAACCTGTGGGTATATTAATAGAAAGTATGCTAATATAATATAGCCAAGTGCTGTCTATGATAACAATAAAGTCAATTTCCTTATTGTTGAGGCTTTCATATATCCAAAGTGTGAGATATCTACTGGGGATGAGGTTGCAGATACCTTAACATAGAAAAAAATAAAATAAAAAGGCTTATCTTTCAAGAAGTCATGTTTTCCAATGAAATGAGACAAATTCAAATTGGTGGAGGTGAGAATTGGCAACAAGATATCCCCTAGAATTCAAGGCAACTAAGAATCACGCAAATATTTTCCAATGAGTTTTTCATTAGTTGGTTTGCTTTCAATGAGTACAATTATCTCCATTTTTCATCACTAATAAAATGTTCTCAAATGTGTGAAGATTTCAGCAATGGTCCAAGTGGACTGTACTGAAGTACGTTAAAGGTATAAAGAGACAGGCTTTGGGTTTTACTATGAAAATTCTTGTACAGAGTCATTTTATGTACAGTTAGCTGAGCATGTTTCACACCATAATTATGTTAGGATTCAAATAGGCAATTCTTACATGGGCATAATTGACATCACACAACTAATGTAAAGACTGTTCACATTTATTAACTGAATATATTGAATGAATGCCTGGCTCATCAAACCCTTGAATAAGTTGTGATATACTCAAAGTTGATATACTGAAGATGTCTGTGGGAGAATCTCTATGTTTGAAGATATATAATTAAAACAAAAGGACCAATCTGACAGGATTTTTAAAAAGCGCAGTACATAAATACAAGTAATTTCCTGATGAGCCATTTGGATATTTCTGACTTTTTAGTTTATGAATTGTTTTGCCAGACTCCCAAACCAGGTTGCAAAGTACAAAGTGTGATCATCGTAATAGCCTGAGAGAAAGTTGGAATCTTAATCTGTGTGCCATTCTAGTACAAATAAAATAAGCGGCAGTGTACAAAGTCCTTTGGCAAAGTCACTGAGTTTCCATTTTCAGATTGAAGCCACACTGCATGCAGTGCAGATGCTGATCAAAATAAGATTCCTTTTTGCCAAAGCAGTCTTCTCACTCGTCCCATCCTTCTGTAACCCTGTTCTAATGTCCACTCTTAGGCCGCAATGCTGCCCAAAGCATACTTGTTCATACTGCACTTTGAAGCTGAAAATTAACACATCCTAGGGAAATGTGCCTTTTTTTTTTTTTTTGGCCAAACTTTATGATTAAGACAATGAAAACAGGAAGACCCACTCCCAAACTGTGTTAATTCCCTTATGGATTAATCTGAGGGAAGAAACTGACGTCACATCCTAACCCTGAGATAACACTACTCACAAAGTGACAAAACCGCAAGGAGATACAATCCTTATGGAAAAGCAAAAATTGGAAAAGTGCTTTGAACAAATAGAAAATAAGATTTTAGAGACTTTGGGACAACAGTGATCCAGAAACTTAAGTTGAAGGTCATCTACTACTTAACAAGAAACCATTCATATCTTAAAAGTGTTTCTTCTAAGCCAGGCAAAATAGTTTACAACATCACATGCTGCACTACTGAATACATGGATCTGGGGAGGAAATCTAAGCATTTTTATTGTTTTAAGCTTTCATAGTGAGTATTGAATAGTATAGGGTCATTTGGGCTGTCAGTATTTTAAAATACAAAAAGTTTATTTTCATTTAAAATTTTATGCAATTTCAGATGAAGAACAGAATGAGCTCAAAAATTCTCAACAGATTTTAAAGTGCCAAAGGCAATTGTAATTTATAGGTAAATTTTGACTCTTATTTAAGTATGATTCATGGCTACTCTGCTTTTAATCCACTTTTTAGTAGATGATTGTGGGACATGAAATTAGAAGTATGTCTGCACCTGTTACATACTGAATTGTGTTTCAAAAAAATAAGCATTAACTTGGTTAGGCCACGATTCCCAGTATTGTGTGGTTATTCTCTGTTTTGACATTTGATGTAATTTTCCTGTGTCTGGTAAATCCTAATCTCTGCCTGTGGTTAATGAGGTGGGATTAGGTTATATTAAAGAAGATTGGGGTGGGAAGCAATACCTTACTGAGATCATAGCCCTGATTTAACATAAGAGGATCTTGCCTGGGGTGTTACCTGTATTACCTTTTATCTTACAAGAGATAAAAGGAGAGAGAATCAAGCGTAGATTGGAATCTCATGCCAGAAAGAAAGAAGGGCCAAGAGCAGAGGGTATCCTTTGGATGCTAAATTGCTGTGCTGAGACACTCCTAAATTAGGGAAAGATTAACAGAAAGAACTTTCTCCCAGAGCTAAGGGGGGGCCTCAAGGAAGTGGGCAGTGGAGGAGAATTTTCCTACTGCTCGTACTCCGAATTCAGACTTCTAGCCTCCTAAACTGTGAGAGGAAACCCTGGTGGCATAGTAGTTAAGTGACATGTCTGCTAACTAGAAGGACAGTAGTTCAGGCCTACCAGGCACTCCTTGGAAACTCTATGGGACAGCTCTACTCAGACTTATCGGTTCACTATGAGTTGATATCAACTTGATGGCAGTGGGTAAACTGTGAGAGACTAACTTTCTGCTTGTTAAAACTATCTACTTGTGCTATTTCTGTTATAGTAGTAGATAACTAAAACAATGCCATATAAGTTAGTCTGTGAGTGAGTTGTAGTCATGCATTCATTTTTTAATTTATTCAGCATTGAGATTCACTGTGTACCAAGATCAGTGGGTATTTAGAAGAATAAAAGATAACTCTGGCCTTCAAGAGATTGAAGTTTTCGGTGACTGGAATGGTCCTGTTCCCAAACCCTTCAAAAATTCCCAAGGAACTTTCCAGTCGTACTAACGAGTACTCCAAGGACAGACTCCTGGACAGTCAGTTTTATCAACTGTTGCCTAAAATGTGATGATCCAGTGCAGCTTCAAAAGTGAAAGACAAAAGGTTTAGTGAATTTCAAAGATAATTCACTACTTGTTTTAAGCAATTAATAGATATTCAAATTATGTAAGACCTGGTTTAAAATTTCTGGAATTTCAACACTATTTCTGATAACTACCATTGATTTTAATCTATCACATACTACTTACTTGTAAACTTGTTTATTTTGTTTCATGATCATATTTTTTCACAAAATAGTGTCATCCTTTCTTAAAAGCATATGAGATTATCCAGATTCACAATATTATGCTGAGTTTACAGAAAATTGGACTGACTCTTAATTTGGGTCAAATAACCAAGTAATTATCTCTGACAAGTTGTCTAGCTATCTGAAAGTTCCATTTGTCTTCCAGTTCCAGTGCTTTTAATTTTCCACTTATCTAAGCCCCATTTAAATTGTTACAAGATACATTTGTGGCTATGTTTTGTGGAAAAAGAGGCATTGAGAACTGTGAAGAAGAAGAAAAAGAAATTACTCCCTTTTTCTGGTAGTTTCGCTTGTTTTAATCATTTATTTTTCTAATTTATTCTGGTTAAACCAAATACAATACTTTTATGTATTCTTGTTTTTCTATAAATTTCCTCTGAAGTATTCAACATGATTTTACACCGCATTGTAAGACTCTCTTTTAAACAAATCATACATTTCCTGAAAGATGTTACATTGGACAACTTGGTTTTTATTTATTTGCTTGCTTTTAATCCTGTCAATAGTCATTATCAGCTAAATGAAAACTATAACCAAAAATGATTGTGCTGTGCATGATATTATCATTAACATGACAAATAAAATTATCCCTATATATTCGAATTCTATGGTGAGTACATGTTAGACTAACAACTCATTGTAACTTTTTTATAGTATTAGATAACTTAGTTTTTTATTACGGCTATATCAACTTTAGTTATGTTTTGTTTAATAAGTAGCAAATGTCAATACTAATATAGAATGTTTAATGCTTTTATTAATACTATCTGTAACAGAGGTAACACATAGAGCAAAGGGTACCCCACAGCAGCCTAAACCACAAGAACATTTTGCTTATAATATTAAGTCTTAGTCATCTAAGACACAAACAAGTGATCTATAACAGAAATACCACAAGTGGATGCCTTTAACAAAGAGAAAATTATTCTCTTACAGTCTAATAAGCTAGAAGTCCAAATTCAAGGCATCAGTTTCAGGGACATACTTTCTCTCTCTGTCAACTGTGAAGTAAGGTCTTTGTTATCAATTTTCCTTGGTCTAGAAGCTTCTCTGAGTGGGAACCTCAGATCCAACGGATGTGTTCTGCTCCCAGCACTGTTTTCACGGTGGTATGAGGTTCCCATGTCTCTCTGCTTGCCTCTCACTTTTATATCTCCAAAGAGATTGGGTTAATACACATTATCTTGTAGACTGAATTCTGCCTCTTTAACATAACTACCACTAATTCTATCTCATCAACATCATAGAGATTTAATTTACAACACGTATAACAAAATCACATCAGATGACAAAGTGATGGCCAGTAACACAATACTGGGAATCATGGACATGGACCCACCAAGTTGACAGATATTTTGGGATGACACAATTCAACACATGATGTTTTGTCTTAGTTATCTAGTGCTGCTTTAACATAAATACTATGACAACAACAACAACAAAAACCCGAACCCTCTACCCTCGACCACTCTGACTTACACCAATCCTGTAGCTACAAGTGGATAGTTTTAACAAATGGATTTCTTTTTTTCTCTCTCATATTCTAGAAAGCTAGAAGTCTGAATTCAGAGTGCCAGCTCCAGGGAAAAAAAAAAAATTCTCTCTTTGTCATGCCTGGGAAAAGGTCCTTGTTGTTAATCTTCCAAGGAGTCTAGGAGTTTCTCATTGCAGGGAACCCAGCTCCAAAGGATGAGCTCTACTCCTGGCTTTCCTTTCTTGGCAGCATCTTCTCACTCCTTGTATGAGTTGTATCAAAAAGTGATATAAGGCCCATGCAAGGGCAACTTCCATCACATCAAGGAAATGAGCTGCTTAAGGGTGACATATCCCGTTCTAATCCTCTTCATCATAACCTAATCTTGCCTCATTAATCCCAGGCAGGTTCACCACACATAGGAAAATTATGTCAGATCACACAATGGAGGACAAGTACACAATTTTAGGAATCAAATAAAAACCATAAAACCATTTCTGTCCCTATCGGTTTTGACTCATAGAATTCTACAGGACAGAACTGAACTACCCCATAGAGGTTTCCAAGGAGTTTCTGGTGTATTCTAACTGCTGACCTTTTGGTTAGCAACCATAGCATTTAATCACTATGCAACTGGGATTTCCTTTAGGGAATCAAGATGGCACACATTCTAGAGGGACACTACGCAACCATGGCAAATATCAAATACTGAGAGATTTTTTGGAAGTGTTTAAAATACTGGTGCTCTAGATGTCTCCCAGCAAGATCTTTTCCCTTTTGGGATAATTTGGAATAATCTCAGATTTGGGAATAACTTGGGAACAATTTTAGAAAAAATTTCTGATTTTATGAAGCTAGAGAGACTACACTGATATTTTTATAAATTAAAATTATTTATAAAATATATGAATATATGCAATATTAATTGAGGAAGTAATGTTAGTAAGAACAACTGAAATCTGATGTCCTGTGAGTGATACTCTTTGATATCACACACTGACACACATTAATATACTCATAAACAGCATATTTTGATATTTTCTTAAAATTGAAGTTTCGTGAATATTTTTGAGAATTTTATAATATTAAGACATGGAAATATTATAATTTTCTCAAACCAAATAGTTAAAGAAGATGAAGTTCAAGTTAGTATTCTATGTGTTTTCTTAGCTATAAATTGATGTGAAGTAAAATTTGAGACTTAGAAACAGAGAAGGAAAAGAAATTATTAATATAGGATGATTAGGGGCATCAGTCAGCTTTCTATAATGTGGTAGCTTGAGTGTTGCCATGATGCTGGAAGTTATTCCACCTGTATTCAAATACTAGTGAGGTCACCAATGGTGGACAGGTTTCAGGTGACATTTCACACTAAGGCAGATGAGGAAGAAGGACCTGGCAGTCTACTCGACTTGCAGAAAGCGTTAGCTAGCAAAAACCTTATGAATAGCAGTGGAACATCGCCTGATACAGTGTTGGAAGACAAGCCCCTCAGGTTCGAAGGCAGTAAAAATATGAATGGGGAAGAGCTATCTCCTCAAAATGAGCTAACATCACTGATATGGATGAAGTTAAGATTTTGGTACTTTTATTTGCTGATGTGGTACCACCTGAAATGAGAAGCAACAACTGCTTAGTGATTGAGAAACAATCACTAACTGAAGCAGAACAGCATTGCATTTATCATCAAAAATAACATTTATAGATATCTCCTGAAAAACAGCTCTGTCAGTTATAGAAACAGAAGATATCAAAGGATAGCTTAAGAAGAAAAAGTGAAATATTATAATGAAATGTGTAAAAATCTGGAGTTAGAAAACCAAAAGCACACTCATCATTTCTCAAGCAGAAAGAACTGAATAAAAAAATCGACTTGAGTTGCAATACTTTAAGATTCTATAGGCAAAATATGGAACGATGCAGAAAGAATCAACAGGAGATGGTAGACACGCAAAGAGTCACTTTACCAAGAAGAACTGGTTGACATTCAACCATTTGGGGAAGTTGCACATGATCAAGAACAAATGGTACTGAAGAAAAAAGTCCATGTCCAAGAACAGATGGTACTGAAGACACTGGTGAAAAAGAAGACCTCAGGGATTGACAGAAAATCAAATGAGACATTTCAACAAATTGACGCAACAGTAAATGTGCTTATTAATCTACATCAAGAAGTCTGGAAGACAACTACTTGGCCAAATGACTGAAAAAGATCCATATTTTTTCCTATTCCAAAGAGAGGTGATGTAGCCGAATGTGGAAATTATCGAACAATATCATTAAGATCACATACAAGTAAAATTATGTTGAAGATCATTCAAAAGTTGCAGCAGTTCATTGACAAGGAACTGCCATATTCAACCCAGATTCAGGAGAGGACATGGAACCAGGTGTCTTAGTCATCTAGTGCTGCTGTATCAGAAATACCACAGTTGGATGGTTTTAGCAAAGGTAACTGTATTTCTTCACAGTCCAGTAAGATGTAAGTCCAAATTTATTACATCAGCTCCAGGGGAGAGCTTTCTGTTTCTACTGACTCTTCAAAAAAGATTCTTGTGATGCGTTACTTTTCCCTTGATCTGAGAGCATTTCAGCATAGAAACTTCAGTTCCAAAGGATGTTCTTTGCTTCCAGTGTTACCTTCTTAGTGATGTGAAGACTCCAAACTCTCTGCTTATTTCCCTTTCCTTTCAACTCTGATGGCTAAAAGGATAAAGGGTAGTGCAAGCCACATCCCAGGGAAAATCCATTTACGTTGAAGAATGGAAGTGACCTTAGTGAGGGTGTTACAGTCCCACCCTAATCCTCTTTAATATAATCCAGTATTGCCCTGTTATCATAGGCAGAGTTTAGAATTTATGACATAGGAAAATTACATAATGGAAGACAACCACAACATACTGGGAATCATGGACCAGCCAAACTGCTACACACATTTTGGGGGGGACATAATTCAGTCCATGACAAATGACATAACAGTGCTGATGTCAGATGGATCTTGTTAAAAGCAGAGAACAACAGAGAGATGTTTAGTTGTGTTTTATTGACCGTACAGTGGCATTTGACTGTGTGGGTCATAAAAAATTATGCATAGTGCTGTGAAGGATATGAATTCTCAGACACTTAATTGCACTTATAAGAAATCTGTACATAGACCAAGAGGCAGTCATTTTAATGGAACAAAAGGATACTGCATGGTTTAAAGTCAGACAAGTTGTGTGTCAGGGTTGTACATTTCATCACACTGATTCAATCTGTATGCTGAACAAATAACCCAAAGAGCTGGATTATGTACAGAAGACTATGGACTCAGGGTCAGAGGAAGACTCAGCAACAACTGGAGTTATGCAGATAACACAACCTTGCTGCTGAAAGTGAAGAGGATTTGAGGCACTTACTGACAAAGATCAAACACTACAACCTTCAGTGTGCATTACATCTCAACATACAAAAAACCAAAACTCGTTACAACTGGACTTCATGATAAACAGAGAAAAGATTAAAGTTGTCAAGGACGTTATTTTACTTCAATCCACAATGAATACCCATGGAAGCTGCAGTGAAGATATAAAAGAATATGTTGCATTGGTCAACTCTGCTGCAAAAGATCTCTTTAAAGTTTTAAAAAGCGGAGACATCACTTTAAGGACTAAGAGCTAACTCAGTCTAGGGTATTTTTAATTTTTTAAAATGTATGTAAGAGTCAGACAATGAATAAGGAAGACTGGATAAGAACTGATGCTTTTGAATTATGATACAAAGAATATTGACTATACCATGGGCTTCCAGAAGAACAAATAAATTTGTCTTAGAATTAGTACAGCCAGAACACTCCCTGGAAGCAACTATGGAGAGAATTTGTCTCACCAACTTTGATATATCGTCATTAGGAGCCAGTCCCTGAGAAGGACATGATGTTTGGAAAAGCAATGGATCAGTGAGAAAGAGGAATGCCCTCAACAAGATGGGGTGATATAATGGCTACAACAAGGCGCTCAAACATTGCAAAGATTATGAGGATGTCACACGACTGTTCAGTGTTTCACTGTGTTTTACATAGAGTCATCATAGTTCGGAACTGACTCAATGGCACCTAACAACAAGGGCAAATATTTAAAGTAAGACTTGGAAGAGAAAAAGTCTTCCAAGTAAGAAGTTAGAGAACATTCCACACTGTATGAGGGAATGAGCAATGCCATTATGCTGAGAAGTCATTGTTCTAGGAAATGAAAAGTGTCATGGTGTCTGTAAAATGGTTACTAAGTAGGAGAATGGCTCACAATGAGAAATGAGCCTGTCTTGGTCATCTAGTAGTAGTGCAAAATACCACAAGTGGATGGCTTTAACAAAAAGAAATTTATTTCCTCATGGTAAAGTAGGATGAAAGTCCAAATAGTGGATGTCAGCTCCAAAGGAAGGAATGCTTTGTCTGTTGGCTCTGGAGGAAGGTCGTTTTTGTCAATTTTCCCCTCAGTTGGGAGCTTCTCAGGTGCAGGGACCCAAAATCCAAAGGATATTTTCTGCTCTTGTGCTCCTTTTCTGTCTCTCTAGTCAATTCGTTTTTCAAACAGAAATTGACTCAAGACACAATGCATTCTTTTAAATGTAGTGCTGTCTCATCAGTGCAACTGTCCCTCATCTTCTCATATTAACATCACAAAAGCAGAATGTACAACATGTAGGAAAATCACACAATACTGGAAATCATGGCCCAGCCAAATTGATATCTACATTTTGGGGGGATGACACAATTCAATCTGTGACACTTTACCCTCTGGACTCCAAAAACCACACCTTGCAACCTGCAAAACATGTTCATGTCGTAGCAAAAGTCCTAACTCCAAGTCCAAAATCCAAAAATCCCTCTCATCTATGAAGTGTATAATACAGGTTATCTGTTCTCACAGGTACAATGGTAGAACAGGCACAAACTAGACATTTCCATTATAAATGGCAGAAACTGGAGGAAAAGAAGAGATAACAAGCAAATCAGCAGAATACATTACACTAGCCCTAAAGGTTTTGAAAATAATCCTCTATTCTCTGAGATAACCTACACAATGGCTCTGCCTTTCTGGAGAATGTGGCTAATACAAGATCCTAGGCATCAACCACGTTGTCCATATTCTGAGTGGTAGCTCCTTGGTCCGGAACTACTACTGCCTTTCAGACCCACTGGGACAGCAACTCTCCTCTCTCAGTTTAGGGGCACTGTCTTAGTCATCTGGTACCGCTCTAACAGAAATACCACAAGTGCATGGCTATATTAAAGAGAAATTCATTTCCTCACAGTTAAGTAGGACACAAGTCAAAATGCAAGGTGTCAGTTCCCGGGGAAGGCTTTCTCTATTGGTTTTGGAGGAAGGTTCTTGTTGTCAGTCTTCTCGTGGACTGGGAGCTGCTCAGGTACAAGAACCCCGAGTGTATAGGACACACTCTGTTCTTGGTGCTTCTTTCCTGGTGCTACGAGGTAGCTCTGTCTCTCTACTCATTTCTTTCTACTATATCCCAACAGATTGCCTAAAGGTATCATACAATCTTATTGA
The DNA here is from genome assembly GCA_028571685.1 of Heterohyrax brucei. Lineage (NCBI taxonomy): Eukaryota > Metazoa > Chordata > Mammalia > Hyracoidea > Procaviidae > Heterohyrax > Heterohyrax brucei. Next base: position 54,710,141 of record CM053143.1, on the reverse strand, counting down.
CTGAGTACTGCCCCAACAATACAACTTCTGTCCATAGTCCCTCTTTAGCACCTAGAGGCAGGGTTTACAACTCTAGGAACATTGCACAGTGCCAGGTATCATGGCCCAGTTAAATCAATACATACCTTTTTTGGAGGATACAATTTAATCCATGACAAAGCCTTTGGACTACAGGGGCCTTGTGGTAAGTAGTTTGGATCTTATTCTACATTATCCTAAACATTCTTTACAAAATTGAATTGAACATTAAATCTCAACTAAATCCAGAGTTGCTCAAAGTATCATTTTTTATCTTGTTATAAACCCAATCCACTGTCATCAAGTTGGGACTGACTCATTGTGACCCTAGAGGTCAGAGTAGAACTACCCATAGAGTTTCCAAGGAGCTTGTTTTAGTCAGCTAGGGCTACTCTAGCAAAAATACCACAGAGTGGAGGGCTTTACCAAAGGAAAGTTTATTCTTACATAGTCTGATAGGCTGCAAGTCCATACTCAGGGTGTCCACTCCAGGGGAAGGCTTTCTCCCTTGTTGGCTCTAGAGAAAAGTCCGGTATTACATCAGTCTTTGTCCAGGGAGCATCTTGGCGCAGGAACCTCAGGTCTGAAGGACGCACTCTTCTCCCGATGCTGCTTTCTTGGTGGTGCGAGATTCCCAATTCTCTGCCTGCTTCTCTGTCCTTTTATCTCTCACAGGATGAAAGGATTAAGGGTGGGGCAAGCCATACTCCAGGGAAACTCCCTTAACAGTGGAGCAGGGAGGTGATCCTATGAAGAGATTTACAGTCCCCGCCCCCCATCCTTTAACATACAGCATAGGAAAACCACAAAACAGAGGACAGTCACAAGATACTGGGAATCAAGGCCCAGCCACATGGCTACAGATATTTTTGGGGGACACAATTCAATCCATGACAGAGCTGTTACTAGATTTGAACTGCTGACCTTTTGATTAGCAGATGTAAACTTTAACCCAGTGCACTCCCAGAATTTCCATCTTGTTATATGATAGGTATAAAATTTGGATTTAAAAAAAGACTTGTAGCATTGTACTTACACAGAAAGTGACAAGGAGGCAATTCCTAAGCAGGGTTACTCATACACATCTTTATTGAAGGATGAGTACTAGCAAGCTATATTGCAAGCGTGTTTCTTTCACACACCTACTGAATATTTACTGAGATTTAATCCGCAAAAGCAGAGCACTCTTGGACTGTCTAAGTGGGAAATCATCATCTAAGACTCAGGTCCCATTCCAAGATGCATGAAATTGAAACCTATCTATGAGATTATATTTAATTGTCAATTTACCTTTGTGATTTAGGTCTTGCGGGTAGTTGAAATAAATTTCTTCTCCGTTGCAATGGATGTAACAGTGAAGTAGCTAAAATGATAAATAACTCACATTCTTTGATATGCAGTTGTAAGCCATTACTCTGAGAGACTGTCATATTACTGTCATTCTTACCATCATTTGTGACCCTGTCCTTTACATTTAGTGTCATTATAGATCCTTTGATTTAAAATAGTGTGAACTAATGCCTTCCTGCTTCAAACCACGTTGGTTTGTCAGCTCTTTTTGTTTTTCTGCAGTCCAATGCTAAGCTACCGTGTTTGATGCTTGCCCTGTCTGCTGGCAGCCAGCCCATTTTATCCTATCTTATGACAGCTGTCTAGGCCTTGCTGTCATCCATTCTCTATACACATTTAATTCCATGAAATCATGTCATAATAAACAAATTGTCAATCACTACAATTGTGCTCATAATTAAGTCTTCATGTCTAAAATAACTCTTCACTTCTATTTCAAGAAAAAAATGAAGTTGGTTCCTTTAGAATCAGGAAATTGGAATCAGGGTAGGTGCTTGATAAAGTTTGGAGAGTAGTGATTGGTAATGATCATTATTCTACCAGTATTTTTTCTTCTTCTTCGTTGCACTTACTGTATGTACACCTGTGCTGGTCATGGTGGAGCATGAGAAAATAATATAAAACAAGATTCAAGCCCTTGAGTCAAATTGATTTATAGATAAGACATTCTTCTGTCAAAAAGTTAAGATAATATATAGCAATAACATATTTTCCTTTGAAACTAGATATCATTCCACGTGATTTTAGATATAAACAATAAGAATGACAAGGGCTATCATCACACAGCTGGCAAGGGACAGAGTCAGGATGTAAATTGGGTTTGAACTAGATTTCAAAGCACTTTTTTCTTTTTTTTTTGCACTGCTACCTAATACTCACGTATGTCTTTTCAGCTTTCAAAGAATTTTCAAATGAGTTTTTTAATTTGTTCATTATGCTATTCTTGTGAGGTTAATTGAGAAAGTATTACTAGCCACATTTCCCCAGAGGAAAATAATAAACTAAAAGAGACTTTATAAAAATCACCTTTAATAAAATGATGGAGATAATGTTTCTCTTAGATTAAATAGATTTTTAACTCCACAACATCATGAGAAAACCTGGAAAGTATGGAATGCCAGAGTGATGTCGTTTAACACTAAATAGCAGGCATTTGAGAATTATTGAGGAGAAGTTTTTGCTAGCAATAACTGCACCGGAGTATTAATCTGTCAGCAGTGCATGCCGTTGGAAATTAGGAACTAATGTTAAAGAACCTGTGAAGACAAAGGACTAAATTAAAAAGCACTGCACAAAGACCATCAGAATATGCTAACTGCCTTATCTACATTATGCTATTTAATTACATTCATTAATTTTACTTATCTTTCACGATAAGCACAAGAAACTGTGAAGTTTAGTTTGTAGTTCAAAGTCGTGCAGCTGGTGAGGAAAATAAGGTTCAAACCTTCATCTCTTTGATCAAAGGCCATATTAACTGTTAAGCATATTGGTAATTTTCAAGCTATTAAAGATCCTCTCCTTGCCACTGTGCCCTAACTGTAGTCCACTGTTCTCAGCAAGGGTGCATCTTTGCCATGTTTTTCCACAACTAGGTTTATGCATCTCTTTCTTCCTCTGTGTTCTCTTTACTGAAAATGCTGATCCCAAACCTTTATATTTGTGCCATTACTTTCCATTTGCAATTCCTGCTTATCAGTCTCTGTGGACATCGTGAGGGTGATAATCATACTTACCTCAAAGGGTGGTAACATAGGTTAATTTCTGTAAAGTGCTTAGAAAAAAATGCCTAACACATAATCAAAATGCCACCAGTGTAAAGTTTTTGATACACAGACATAATATCTTTGCTCCATAGAATAGTAAAATGAATTTGAAAGGCATTTCTGACATTATTCTGAGCCTCCAAGATAGTTCAAGTTTCAGGCTCTATGGGGACAGATTTAGGGGTTCCTATCTAGAACGCATGAGTGGCTGAGCCCTAGAACTAAATGGCATTTCTTCGCTAGGGCTGAGGTAATGAGTTTAAATCTTCATTTTCATCTCTGTTATTACCGCAAGTGGGTTCTTTGAAAGCCATGTAAATACACTGTCTTAGTTCTAAAGCTAAGTTAGGATTTCTCTTAAATTCAAGCGAGACTGTCACTCCTTGGTAGCTGCAGCCATAAAACTTGCACACCTTGCAGAAACAGCAATGGATTCAGGAGCAGCCAATTTGGAATCTTACTTAAGTGCAAGATTTATAAATCATCTTATAGTCTCTGACAGAATCATTGCTCTTGTGAAGCGGAATCATGTGTGTATTATTACTCATCAATTTTTATTGTAAATAATAGTCATTTCAAAAAAAGTTCATTTACTATAAAGCAAAAACATAACTGAGGACTTTTATTGTTACCAAATTTTGAGTTTCCTTGTGTCCAAAATCTGCAGATTTAAAATGCCACACTCTCACAGCTGCAGTGGAGTCGGCTGGTTTCTGAACACAAAGCATCATTTATCTTTGTATGAATTCTTACAATGCTATTAAAATGCTGTATTGGAATTCTCATTTCTTCATTATTTGATTACATGTGTAATCACTGTGTTTATTTCTTTTGTTCTTGTTTCCTCTTGAGTATAGTCAGTCATTTCATGTTTCAGAATAATTACACTTACACCTGAAAACCCAGCAATGGAGAAGAAAGAAGCAGTGTCCTAGGTCTAAACGATATAGGAAGCAAATACAGTGTATAAAACACAGGAACAAAGCAATGTCAGAGCTATTTGTGCTGAAGCTTCTCCTTTGTGTTTGTTTAACAGTGCAGAAGGATTAAGGAGACAGGAGGTGTGCTTTTTGACCCTGCCTATTAAACTCTTTTTGCACACAACGCAACTCCGCATGAACTGGGGTCATGGAGCCAACTTGCCACTTGAAGTTTGGTCTAATCTCACATCCTTCTTTAAAAGGTCCTTTGCCACTACAGCAAGAATGATAGTATCTTTGATCCTCCCCAGGCCTGAGAGATTTATGGAGAATGTGTGAAAACATATGTGAGGACTCTAAAGCAAAATACAAATGTGTTTAGAATTGCCTCTCGGGTGCCTTATTTTCAGCACTCTATTCTTGTGTCTATGAATTCTTTCTAAATCTTTCTGAAGAGTGGATAAATTATACCTCAGTTATAATAACAAAAATTTAAATTGTCTCATTTGAATTTTCCCCAAATAATAAATGATATTTTCTTTATTATGTGTATTTTTCTTTACATGTAGAAAGACTAGCATAGAAAACATACGTGGTCTGACAAATAAGGCTTCAAGCTTAATTGTTCTCAAGTGCTGCATGTCCCTTGCTGAAGATCACTACAGTCCCCTTCAAAGCCCTCCGCCTGGTAAGCTATGCACCAACGCTAGAGCCTAGGCCACCCGTCAAAGCAATGAGGGAACTCTTTGTGGAAAGGAAATTGTGCACAGTGGCAAGATGGCAAGCTCACAAATTTCAATTGTATAGTTGTCTGTGCGGGAATTTTTAGCCAGTGAACAAATAACTGTACTGGAACACCCTCCCTACTCACCTGATCTGGCCCCCAGTGACCTTTTTCTTGACCCAAAGATAAAAGAAGTATTGAAAGGAAGACATTTAAATGACATTCAGGACATCAAGTGTAATAGGACAGCTCTGATAACCATTCCAGAAAAAGGGTTCTGAAACTCCTTTGAAGGGTAGACTGGGTGATGGCATTGGTGCATAGCTTCCCAAAGGGAGCACTTTGATGGTGACACTAGTGATATTCAGCCATGAGGGATGTAGCACATTTTCTGGGGTGAGTTCACAAGCTTGTCAGTGCTCGTATGATATTATCCTGACTGTATTCTGTATTTCCAGTTACAAAATATGTGATCTCCAAGGACACAAGGGAGAACATATGTTGACGTGTACTCACTGTACTTCTTCAGTGCTCTCTGGTTATGTCCAAGGGATATATATGATTAGGGTCCAGTGCCCTCAAAGACAGAACATAGAGCCAGTATCAATGTGATGTCTAGGCCAAGATGTACTGTATTATCGAAATAACCTTGTGGTATATCATATGATGTTGATTAAATCGCCAATAAATTTTACTCTTTTTCAGAAAACATTTAACTTAGCCAGTTGGGAGTGAGCTCCTGGGGTAGTGTCCTGACTTCAGCAATAACCAGCTGACAGTTCTAGCTCTTGTACACGGTGTTTTGTTCCCTAGTCCTAATTACTTTGGGTGATGAATTTCTAGGTTCTATGGATGATTTCATAGTTGGAGCAGTACCTCTCTGTTCCAGCAGTGCTCTGATATTTCATGAGCCATAAGATGTTGCTTAAAATATTACCAGTGATTTCAAGGACCCCATTCCAAGAATGAAAATATGAATTCAGGGCAAAGATTTCTTATTGTTATCTTTTTATTTGCAATATTGGAGCCACCAGATCATAATTCTTATTCCCAAAGTTATCTCCTGTAAATGCACTATGCATAAATTCATTTGTGCATTGATCCACAAATTTATATAAATGATTAAAAAGTCAAAATGGGAAATGAACTGATTTTCCATAACAATCTTTGGATATATAGCTATCTATAGGCTTACAAGCAGAAACGTCATCTAATAAAAGCAAATCTATCATTATGTTAGGTTTTCTGGAAACCACAAGTGATAGTATCAAGCTCCTCTGATTTTAAACCAATCTAGAAATATGAAAATACGTGACAGCATATTTTACATTCATTGAAATATGTTCTATTTCTCCATCATGTCTATTCAGTCTTTGTGGATGTCTTGAAAACTTAGTTGCAAGATTGGCAACACTTTTTATGAATTAATTTTTAAAAAAATGTTATGAGGTAGGTGTATTATTATCAAAACTTTTGCTAAACCTTCTTACAGGAATTTTGCCTGTAGAGTTCTAATTCTCATCTCATTGAAAACTGGCTTGGCCATGCTATTTCCTTTAGCCAGTTAAATGGAAATTAAGATAGTATTAGTACTTTTGAAAAAAATGTTTAGACAGCATTTTCTAGTTCCACATTAATTCTTCTATCTCTGTGAGAAGGTATAAAAACAACAAATGCTGGATAAAATTTGTTCTTTCAACACAAATATTAGAGTGAAGAGGCTACAGAATAAAGCTGCAGTGGGTATTAGTGTGAGTGTCTTATAAGCCACTGGGATGTTGGAGTGATTTGTCACTACAGCATAATCTAGTGAACCTGCCTGATACAGATGAGTTCATGGAAAAACACCTGAATGGCAAATCAGGGTCAAGTCCATAGAATCTAAGATATTCTTATAACTGAATGGAAATGAGGGTATTATGTGGTTTAGAAATTGCAGAATAACCCTTTATACTTTTTACTCTCTACATCAGATGATTTCACTGAAATTTCTTGGCATATATGGAATGTGGACGTGTTAAGGTACAAAGCCATAATTCCACTTTTATCTCCCACTAGGTGAGAGAAAATGAGAATAAATTCATCGTCTTCTTTCAGAGATACAGTTAGCCATCTGTTGATTGAATTATTAATACTCCCCCTGAATCCTGAGCTGCATTACTCTTCCTTTGGCAGCAATTAGGAAGCACTAGTTTGTCAATTCTCCTTCTTCCTGCAATATAAGTTTAATTTATTCTTTATCATTAAATCTGTATTATGGAAGAACATATTAAAATATTCAACAGAGGGCAATTAGCGGAGTATGTTGTACAAGCAGTAATAAGGCTTGAAACAAATCTAAATTTAGTAAGTAAACTCAGGCAGGAGCAAAGCAAACTGGTTATCTGAAGTTAACAGTCAATTCAGACACAAGTGACTTACTGTCCCCTGTAGATTTTGGTGCTTTCTCCTAAATACTATATTGTTCAATTTTCCATCAATCACAAAATTCTCTTTACTAACATATAAATTTCCCCAATGACTTTCACTGAATGGCCTGTCAGCAATGCTCAAAAAATCTAATACTACAGATGGTGGTTTTAATAAAATAAAATTTAAATTAATATATTTTGTTATATAAACAAAATCAGGGCATTATGGGAGCAAAATTAAAAGGTTTAGGACAAAACTTCTCCAAAAAAGAGTAATTAAAAAAATTAATTTAACTAGTCTATGGTTTCTTTTCTTTTTTTAAATGTGTAGACATTGGGGCAAAAGACACAGCTTAAATTTGACAGCAGCTGCCATTTTTCCTCACCTTTTTAGTGGCAAATTGGCCAACTGACTTTTATTTCCACAGATTAGGAGCAAAGTATAATTTTAAACTACACAGCTGTGGGGAAAAAAAAAAAAAGTTCCTTGGAGTCAATTCCAACTCATAACCACCCTATAAGACAGAGTAGAACTGCATCACGGGAATTCCAAAGAATTCCTTGTAGAATTTAACTGCCAAACTGCCGATCGTTGGTTAGAAGCTGAAGTCTTAATCACTGCGCAGAACACTGGAGTTGGTCTCATCTTTGTAGGCTTTGGTATCTAACGCTTTTAATTAATGCATGTTTCTTTTTGTAGGGAGCTGTCATCTATTTCGTCTCTGAAAAATTATCAAAGGCCAAGGGGTTTTTTTTAGCCCAAAGAAAAGAAAGCTGAAGAAAATCTGACATTTTGCACAGCACTGTCAGAGCAAAGAAAAAATATTTAGAACAGAACTGAAAATCCATTAAATGTTCTGTGTCCCACGGGGTAAGCATTTCTAGTCTTGAATGCTCACCAGAAGTTTTTCCATTACATTTTTTTTTTTTTGGTATGAATATTTGTTAAATAGTAAAATAGTTCTTTGTATCTGTGACTCTCATTAAGCCGTTCAAAGAAAACATGTATTAGTTTCTCTTTATTGTCACCCTCCTTAAGTAGAAAAGTCTGGATTTGAGTTTTTGTTATTTTTTTTTTTTTTATTTTCTAGTCACTTTTCCTGATCAAGAAGTCAAAGAGTTATCATAATCTCCTAATAGAAAATATCTAAAATTTGACTATCTGCTGCTTTTATTCAGGGATTTCTGTGAAAACGTTGTGTTTTTCAGGATAGATCAAGCAAAAGAGCTCGGGTGCCTAGTGGTTAAGCACTTGGCTGCTAATGGAAACATTGGCAATTCAAACTCTCCAGTGGCTTCATGGGAAGAAGGCTGTAGCAGTCTGTTGCCGTTCAAAACTCAGCCTTGGAAATCCTATAAGGCAGCTTGACTCTTGTTTACAGCAACCCTGGGGTCATAGCTGTTACGTTCTGTGTCTGTTAACCCAAAGGTTAGCAGTTCAAATCCACCAGGTGCTTCTTGGAAACCCTCGTGGGCAGTTCTGCTGATTGCTGTGAGTGAATTTGGTGGGGAATTTTAGAGGGTGGAAGACTCAGAATCAACTCAATGACAATGAGCTTTAAACTATGTCATGGATCGAATTGTGTCCCCACAAAAATATGTGCAGCCATGTGTCTGGGCCATGATTCCCAGTATCTTGTGACTGTGCTCCATTTTGTGGTTTTCCTATGCTGTGTGTGAAAAGATTATGGTGGGACTATAAATCCCTTTGTAAGATCACCTCCCTGCTTCACTGTAAAGGGAGCTTCTGTGGAGTATGTCTTGCCCCACCCTTAGTCCTTTCAGCCTGCAAGAGATAAAAGGAAAGGGAGACAGGCAGAGAATTGGGGACCTCCTATCATCAAGAAAGCAGCAGAAGACCGAGTCCTTCAGACCTAAGGTTCCTGCGCCAAGAGGCTCCCTGGACAAAGACTGATGCAATACCGGACTTGCCTCCTGAGCTGACAAAGGGAAAGCCTTCCCCTGGAGCGGACACCCTGAATATGGACTTGCAGCCTACCAGACTATGTCAGAATAAACCTTCCTTTGTTAAAGCCATCCACTCTGTGGTAATTCTGTTAGAGCAGCCCTAGCTGACTAAAACAGACCAAGCAATAAGAGGCTGACAAATACAATGATTTCATCACAGTTTCCACAAATAGTTCTCATGAAAATAAAATTTAGTGCCTGGATAAGAAATAGCACCATTTCAGTGATACAAAATATGTTATAGCTAAATTCAAACAATAATGTTTTATTTGTTTAAAAAAACTCCAGCTAATCAGAAGAAAATGAACAACTCTTCCAAAAAAGGATTTTATAACACACACACACAAAAAAAAACTTGCTGCCACAGAAATGATGCAGATTCATAAAGAACCTATAGGACAGTGGAGAACTGCTCCGCAGGATTTCCAAGGAGAGGCTGGATTCTAACTGCATATCTTTTGGTCTGCAGCTATAGCACTTAACCAATATTGCACCTAAGTTTCCATTTTTCATACTTTATGGTGAAAAAAAATCTTAGACTTCAAAATATGGCAAAAATATTACTCATCAAATAAAATAATGGCTAACTATATTTATACATTGCTTGAGAAACATTAAAATGTTTTCCTTTGAACATATAATCCACATTTTAAATTAACAAAATTACTCTTCTAAATACCTTAAAAAGTAATATCAAATTACCCTATATTTCAAGATATTTAATAAGAAGCATTGAAGATGTAAAACATGTCTCTTTCTAATGTATTGCATAGAAAAGAAGGCCACATGCATTTGTATATTGTAATTTATATTTGCATATGTTAAAATATGACTTGCTAAATATGACAAATTTAAAATCATCATCTTCTGGCAATTTACTCCAGCCATATTTCTACAAAGAAGAATAAAAGAGTAGAAAAATGTGTAAAAGAGTTTTATCTTAAGCCGATATGTTGTCTGTTGGAACTAACTAAACAACAGGAAGTTGTCTTAGTCATCTAGTGCTGCTTTACAGAAATACCACAAGTGGATGGCTTTAAAGGTGAAATTTTATTTTGTCACAGTCCAGTAGCCTAAAAGTCCAAATTCACCTTGTCAGCTAGAGAGGAAGGCTTTCTCTGCCGGCTGTGGGAGAATGTTCTTGCTGTCAATCTTCTCCTGGATTGGAGACTTCTGAGGCACAGTGAGCCTGGGTCCCTTCCAAAGGATGTGCTCTGCTCCCACCACTGCTTCTTTGTTGACAGTATGAGGTCTCCTGACTATCTGTTTGCTCTTCTTTCCTTTATATCCCAAGAGATTGCTTCAAAGCACAATGCAATCTTACACAGAGTCCCGCTTCACCAATACAACTGCTGCCCATTCTCCTTCATGAACATCGTAGAGGCAGAATTTACAACACGGAGGAACACTACACAATACTGGGAATCATGGCCTAGCTAAATTGCTAGACACATTTTTTAGGGGGCACATTTCCATCCATGACAGATATAAAACTGCTGTGGGAAAAAGCATAAGAAATGATCACTGGAACAAGTTGGAAATTAAACCAGCAGATTAATTTATAGCATTGCCAAAAAAGATGGGGTAATTCCTTTATAATATTTTTCCACATTAAAGACACAACAGGTAGACTAAGGATGATTTAGCTTTTCTGAGTGCTCAGTAGTTGGTTATATCATGGTTAGTGGCAGAGACACTTTGCTTGTGCTCGAGTAAACAAGGACTCGAGCAGCCCTTTTGAACAAAGATGAGTAAATTATCTCTCATTATTTTCATCTGTCTCTACATGCTTTCATAAAAGGCATTCTGTATGCAAATATTACAAGGATAATAAAATATAAAAATGCATCTGGGAGTTCTGTACCTGAGATACTAATTTCTGGCTTATGACTTTCTAATCACTCAAGTACTGAACAAGAAAAAAAAAAAAACACATTCCTGAACTTCCCCAGTAAATATATTACCTGCTCATTCCCTCATCCAGTCACTGATTCATTCAATAGAGATTTATTCATTGTCTAACTTGTATAATGTTATTTAGCATTGTCATGGATTCAATTGTGTCCCCCTCAAAAAATGTGTAGTGATTTGGCTGTGCCAGGATTCCCTGTATTGTGTGACTGCCCTCAATTTTGTGATTTTCTGGTGATGTAGATCCTAACCTCTGCTTGTGGTCAGCAGAACAGATTATATTAGAGAGGATTAGGGTGGGACTGTAAATCCCTTCCCAAGGTCACCTCTCTGCACCAACGTAAAGGGCGCTTCCCTGGAGTGTGGCTTGAAGCACCTTTTATCCTTTCATCCTACAAGGAACAAAAGGAAAGGGAAACAAGCAAAGAGTTGGGAACCACACACCACAACAACAGCGCTGGCAGTAGGGCATGTCCTTCAGACCTGAGGTTCCTCCTATTGCCGCTGTTAAAAAAATAATAACACAAATAAAGCAGCTTCAAACAGCACAGCTTTACTCTCTTACAGTTCTGGAGGTCAGAAGTCCAAAAGTAGTTTCACTGAGCTAAAATTAAGGTGTCAGTAGGCCTGTCTTCCTTCTTTGTGTTTCTAGAGAAGAATCCATTTCCTTGTCTTTTCCATCTGCATAGAGGTGGCCTGCACTCCTCAGCTCCTGGACCATTCCTCCAGCTTCCAAGCCAGCAGTGCCGCATCTTGTCTCCTCTCTGACTGTGCTTCTCCCTAAAGTCGGTTCATCTGCCACCTTCTCATAAGGATTCCTGTGGTCATATTAGGCCAACCTGGATAAACCAGAATAATTACCCCATCTTGAGGATCTTAATGTAATCTCATCTGCAAGTTCCCGTATACCATGCAGGATAACATATTCACAGTTCCCTGGTATTAAGACAAGAACATTTTCAGGGAGTTGCAACCAACAATCTGAGACTGAGTTGTGAATAGTGCCACAAGCAGAGTCTGAGGACTGAGGCAAGGGCTTGTTCTTCTAGGTGCAGGCTCCTGGCAATAAAATAAATCCAAAGCAAAACTTAGATTTGTTTTAAACAAACAAAAAATCTTGTGTTCTTTTTTCTTTTTAATTCATTTTATTTATTTATTGTGATTGAGTGAAAGTGTACAATCAAGTTTAAATTTGCATGTCCGCCTATCTGCAGCTTCTACTGTTCTCCTTGTCCCGTGACAGCCCACTCCTGCTTTCTGTTCTATACATGTCATATCCTCTTAACAGTCTCCTGTACCCTCTTCTCCTCCCTCTCCATTCACCTCTAGTAAGAAGCCAGTAGGACAACATCCTATAGATGCACAAAACTGTAAAATGGACACACAATATGGTCACTCTGTTGTAGAGTCCAATCTATTCCTGTTGGTGTTTTTTATTAAGTAATAAGCTTGCACAACTTAATTTGTGTCACTTGTTCAAGAAACCGAATAGCAAAGGACAAGAGAGAAAATAAAGGATTAATGTGTTATGGATTGAATTGTGCCCCCCAAATCTGTGTAGTAAATATGCTTGTGGTTATAATTCAATTTGAGAATGGGTTATTTTTGTTATGTTAATAAGACAAGATGCGTCTTGAGTCAATCTCTTTTGAGATATAGAAGAAATTAAACAAAAGAAACATATGGAGGAAGATGCACGCTAAGCGACATGAGGATCTCCAGAAGAAGCAGTTCAGAAGAGACAAGAAGTTTCCTCCAGAGACAACAGAGAGAGAGAAAGCTGGCCCCTAGAACCGGTACCCTGATTCAGACTTCTAGTCTCCTACAGGGTGAGATAAAAAGTTTCTGTTTGTTCAAGTCACTTAATTGTGGTATATCTATTATAGCAGCACTAGATAACTAAGACAGAATTTAGTCCCAAGAAACGGGAGTGCTGCTCTAATGGATACTTTAATTGTGCAAGTGGTTTTGGAAATGCATGATAGGTAGAGGGCAGAAGTGTTTGTTTCATTTTGTCTTTTATTGTGCTTTACATGAAAGTTTACACTCAAGTTTTCATACCAAAATCTATATGCATATTGTTTCGTGACATTAGTTGTAGTCCTCACAATGTGACAGCACACTACATCTTTCCACCCTGGGTTCCTTATGTCCATTAGATCAGTTCCTTCCCATCCTCGTAACCATCAAAGCATGCTTTTTTCTGTGCTTAAATCTTTTCTTGAATTCTCATAATAGTGATTCCATACAATATGTATCCACTGTGACTAATTTCACTCAGCGTGATGTCCTCCAGATTCATCCATGCTGTAAGATGTTTTGCAGCTTCATCACTGTTCTTTGTTGTTGCATAGTATTACATTGTGTGTCCGTACTGTAATTTTTTTTATCCATTTGTCTGTTAACGGTTACTGTTTTAGTCAGCTTGTGCTTCTCCAGTGGAAATATTACGAGAGGATGACTTTCAAAAGAGAAATTTTATTTCATCACAGACCAGTAAGTTAAAAGTGCAAATTTGGGGTGTCAATTCCAGGGGAAGGCTTTCTCTGCTATCCTTGTTGTCAATCTTCACCTGGACTGGAAGCTTCTGAGGCACAGGGACCCCTGTTCCTTCAATGGATGCATTGAGCTCTGCTTTGTTGGCAGTAGGAAGTCCCCCAATGTCCCTGCTAGATTCCTTCTTTTATAGCTCAAGCGACTGCTCAAGGCCCTGAACTTACACATTGAATCTTGCTCTACCAACACAATTGTCACGCAACTACCCTCATTAACATCATGTGTTGGTTGTGTGTTAGGTGCTGTCGAGTCAGTTCTGACTCATAGTGACCATATGAGCAACAGAAAGAAACACTGCCCGGTCTTGCACCGTGTCCACAATTGTTTTATGCTTAAGCCCAGTGTTGCAGCCACTGTGTCAATCCATCCATTAATATCATAGAAGCAGGAATTCCAACATGGAGGGACATCATACAATACCAGGAATTATGACACAGCCAAGTTGTTGCATAGTTTTTAGGGAACACAATTCAGTCCCTGACAATTATCTAGGTTGTTTCTATCTTTTTGCTGTTATGGATGATGCTTCAGTGAACATTGGTGTGCATGTCTATTCCTGTGACAGCTCTTATTTCTCTAGGATATATTCCTAGGACTGGGATTGCTGGATCATATGGTACTCCTATTTCTAGCTTTTTAAAGGAAGTGCCAAACTGACTACCAAAGTGTTTGTACCATTTTACATTCCCAGCAGCAGTGCATAAGTGTTCCAATCTCTCCACAACCTCTCCAACATTTATTATTTTATATTTTTTGCATTAGTCCCAGCCTTGTTTGGATAAAATGATATCTCATTGCAATTTTGTTTTTCATCTCTCTAGTACTAATGATCACGAGTACCAGCCACAGGGCTACACCTATTTTGGGGGGCACACAATTTTATCCATGACAGACGCCCTCTTCATTAACTGTCAGGCTGGAACTGGGACTGCTTGAACCTACGAGCCTGGCATGAGCCCCCTGCTATGCTGAAATGTAGTGCTTAAGTAAACAACAAAACTTGCAGCAAAGAGACTATGTTTGGGACAGCCACATCTGGAGAACTAAACAATGGCTGCTGACCCAAGGGTTTCTCCCTTATCTGAGCTGTGCCATAGATACTGATGACTCACTGCAAGAAAGGTAGCTTGGGCAGGACACCATCTTGGTCAGCTGAGAGATGGAGTTAGCCATGCATGAGGTCTCACCTGGGGCTAATTCCCACATTGACCAACAGTGCCTGTCTAGATAGTGTTTCTCCCAGCAGAAAAGCTGTTTCAAGATGATCATACAAAGGGATCATAGTGGGGGCTGGTGGCCAAGTGGGGCAGTGCCCTAAATCTGCCCCTCCTTGAGCCACGTCATATCATCTGAGGACAGCCTATGAGGTGCCATCTCTGTAAACCAGGAGGTGGAACCCGCCATGCTTGAGGTCCCTGGCTGCTTTCAGCTGCAGCTGGTCAATACCTCCCTTGGCAGAAAGACAGCTTTTATGTTATGAGCAGCTAGAGAATGTAGTGGTGACTAGGGCCTGAGTGTGGTGGTGCCATTTCCACAACCCTTCACTGAGCCACATCATAGTGTCTGCTGACAGCCTGCCAGAGATTCCATAAGTAAAGTGCTATCTTTGCCAGCCAGAAGGTGGAGTCTGCCACCTCTGAAGGCCCAGCTGCTTTTAGCATCTGCTGGACAGCTGCACTCCCAGCAGAAAACCAGTTTTTAAGACAAACTCATCTAGAGAATACAGTAGTACCAGGCAGCCTAGTGTGGTAGTTTCCTTCTCTCCTCCCTTCCCTGAGCTACACTGTAGTCTCAAGTGGCATGATGACAGAGAGTTGGCACAGGTAGCTCTCCACCTTTAGTAACCAGGAGGCTAGGCCTGCCACCACTGAAGGCCTAACTGGGGCCAGCCTGTAAGTCAAGCAACATCATGGGGCTTGACTGTGTCTAGATTGTCGGCAAGCTATATACAATTCAGCTGCACCTAGAGAATGCAGTGGTAGCTGGTAATCAAAGCTAGCAGTGCCCTTACCCACTCACTTCTTAGAACTATGCCACAGCTCCCGTTATTGTAACACAAGAGAAATCAGATAGCTTCTTGAAGGCATAAAGACAAAAATGAATATCTAAACATTTAAAGAAGCATGCCACTACGGCTCTGGAAAACTCCCCAAATAATCAAATAACTTCCCAGATGAAGCCTTTCTGAAAAGGCAGAATACAAAATAGCTATGAATAGAGTCCTTCTAGAGATTAAACAAAATTCAGCAGAACAAAACAAAAAAATTAAGTAAGCAATAGAAACTTCTAGAACATCAGTGATCTAAAATCCAGCAGACCAATAATAAAATGACAGAGTTAGAGAATTCAGCGCAATGCCAAAAGAGCAGAATAGGAGAAATGGAATACAGAATTAGTGAGTTTGAAGATAAAGCAACTGACACCAGAATTTATGAACAGAAACCAAATAAAAGAAACAAGAAAAATGATGAAGCACTAAGAAGCATGTGGGATTCCATCAAGAGGAATAATCTAAGACTAATTGGAGCTCCTGAACAGGGAGGGATAGCAGAAAACAGAATGGTTGAAGAGTTGCTGACAGAAAATGCCCCTGACATCATGAAAGAAAGGAATGCAGATATTCAAGATGCTAGACCCCAAAAGAAAGAGGCCAAGGTATAATAGAATCATGCTTAATAAAATGAAACATAAGGAAAGGCTCTTGAAGGCAGTGAGGCTTGAAGCAAAACCAATGTACAAGCAGAAGTCCTGTAGGCTTTTGTATGACTTCTCAGCAGAAACTATGTTGGCAACATGACACATACAAAATCTTGAAGGAGAAAAACTTCTGACCAAGAATTATATTTTTTAAAAAGAAAACCACTGCTGTGGAATTAATTCTGACTTACAGTGACCTGGGGGATTCGAACTGTCAGCTTTTTGGTTAGCAACCATAGCAGTTAACCACTACACCATCAGGGTTTCCAAGAATTATTTATCATGCACAATTGTCTCTCAAGTACGACAGTGAAGTTAATACATTCTCAGATGAGCAGAAGCTTAGAGACTTTGCAAAAACCAAACCAGAACTACAAGAAATACTGAAAATAACTCTATGTTTAGAAAAATAATGCCATGAGGCATATAATTTAGGATGAAATGCAGGACACAGTATCCACAGGCCAATTCAGTTAGGAAAGTCACTAAGCTTAATCAAAGCCAAAATATTAAAATTAGGGAACCAGTGATTTTAACATGAAAGTTGTGACATCATCATGCTATAAAAAGCAACATATTACAGTAGATATAACCCATTCAGATAGACAGGAAATTACGAAGATGCACAGAAGTTAAAGATTGGTTGAAATTTAGAACATAAAGGGGGATCAAAGAGGTAGCTGCAAAGCAAACTAACACTGTGACATATCAAAACAAGAAGTATAACACAAGAGTCTGAAGAATCACAAAACCAATACTGAAAAAGATGAAAAGTAAACCCATAAACAAAAATGATCCAGAACAGAATATTAAGAGAAATAAAGAAAACATGAACAACACAAAAATAAAGGCACCAAAATA
Organism: Heterohyrax brucei; assembly: GCA_028571685.1. Lineage (NCBI taxonomy): Eukaryota > Metazoa > Chordata > Mammalia > Hyracoidea > Procaviidae > Heterohyrax > Heterohyrax brucei. Next base: position 54,692,959 of record CM053143.1, on the reverse strand, counting down.
ATAGCACTAAACACATACCTATCAATAATTACACTAAATGTAAATGGATGCTTCATTACAGAGGCAGAGGTGAACAGCTTGGATTGAAAAACATGATGCTTCTATATGTTGCTTACAAGAAACACACATTAGACTCAAAGACGTGAACAAACTGAAAATTAAAGGATGGAAAAATATATATGAAGCTAATGACATACAAAGAAAAGCAGGAGTGGTAGTACTAATCTCAGACAAAATAGCTTTTTTTTTTTTTATTTAACATAACTGAGTGAAAATGTACATTCACATGTAAATTTACATGCCCCCCTATATGCAGCTTCCACTGCTCTCCCTGTGCGGTGACTGCATACTATTCCTCTCTGCTCCATACATGTCTCATCCTCCCAACAGTCTCCTTTCCCCTCCTCTCCATCCACTCCCCTTCCTCCAGCCAGAGGTCAGCAAGATGATATCCTATAGATGTATAGAACCATAAAGTGCAACCAATATATGGTCACTCTGCATTGCCAAGTCCAATCTATTCCTGTCCAAAGAGTGGACCTTTGTTATAATTTATGGGAATGGGCAGCATCAGGGCCGGGTAACATGCTCTCAGAGGAACCCCAAAACCGCTGGACCATCAATTAAGGTCTTTCAGTGGAGATTTCATGATGCACTTCTTTTTATTCTTGTGTTGCCACTGAGGCTCCTGTCTGTGAGCTCCGTCATGGCTATCACTGGTGGTGGCCGGGCACCATCCAGTTCTTCTGGTCCCAGGTCAATGTAGGCACCCACTCTTGTGGGTCTCTCTGTCTTCTCGGTTGTCTTTACCGCATGCCATTTTGGCCCTCGGTGAGCATCCATTCCTGCTGAGTTGGGACCATTTGCTGTGTCCTCGGATGGCAGCTTAGCAGCTTTTAAGACCCCAGACGCCACTCACCAATGTGGGGTGCAGAGAGCTCTCTTAGCAAAATGATAGTTGTGCCAATTGGCCTGGAATTCTCCTAAGAGCATGGTCCCTGCCCCCCGCCCCAGCTTCTCTATCCTTGCAGTATTGAGTTAAGATGGAAGGAGTACTCAAGTTATGCTGAAGTCCACTTAATGTTGTTCTTGTTCCTAATGTGCGCATTCTCCCAACTAGATTTCTAGTAACTACCTAAACTAAACCCTCCCCCCCAACCCTTCCTCCCTCCCTCCCCTCCCTTGCAGCTGTCAAAGAGTCTTTTCTTCTATACACAAGTCTGTTTTTGAGATCTTATCGTAGAGGTCTCATACAGTATTTGTCCTTTTGTCGCTGACTACTCTCACTCAACATAATGTCTTCCAGTTGAAACCAGGTTAGGAGATGTTTCCTGGAATCATCGTTATTCTTTATCATTGCGTAGTGCTCCATTGAGTATATGTACCACAGTTTACCTATCCATTCTTCTATTGTTGGGCATCTGGGTTGATTTCACCTTTTTGCTATTGTGGACTGTGCCGCGATAAACATTGTGGTGCATGTGTCTGTTGGTGTGAAAGGCCTTGAATCTGTAGGATATATTCCAAGTAGTGGAATTACTGGGTCAAATGGTGTATCAATATCCATTTTTTTAAGGAAACGCCAGATTGCCTTCCAAAGAGGCTGGATCATTTTGCAACCCCACCAACAGTGTAGGAGGGTTCCACTTTCTCCACAGCCTCTCCAGCATTTGTTGTTTTGTGTTTTCTGGATCATGGCCAATCTTGTTGGGGTGAGATGGTATCTCATTGTTGTCTTGATTTGAATTTCTTTAATAGCTAAAGATCGTGAACATGTCTGCATGTGTTTTTTGGCTGCCTGGATCTCCTCTTTAGTGAAGTATCTGTCCATCTCCTTTGCCCATTGCTTAATTGGATGGTTTATTTTCTTCTTATTGATATTTTGTAGTATCTTACAGATTATGGAGATCAGGTGTCGATCTGACATAGAGTTGCCAAATATTTTTTCCCACTCTGTGGGTGTTCTTTTAATTCTATTAATAAAGTCTTTGGATGAGCAAAAGTGTTTAATTCTTAATAGTTCCCATTTATCTACTTTCTCTTCTGTTGATTGAGGTTTCTTTGACAGATTTTGGAGTCTGTCCTCATTGTGTATTAAAACTTCCATTGTTGTTCCTACCTTTTCTTGGATGAGCTTTATCGTTTTAGGTTTGATATTTAGGTCTTTTATCCAGTTGGAGTTGGTTTTTGTATAAGGTGTAAGATATGGATCTTGATTCAGTTTATTGCAGGTGGATAACCAATTTTGCCAGCACCATTTGTTGAAGATGCTGTTTTTACCCCAGTTTAATGTCTTAGGGCCTTTGTCGAATATCAACTGTTCATAGGCAGATGGTGTCATCTCTGGGGTCTCAATTCTGTTCCATTGATCAGTCTGTCTGTTCTTGTACCAGTACCAGGCTGTTTTGACCACTATGGCAGTGTAGTATGTTCTCAGGTCGGGTAATGAGAGGCCTCCCAGTGTGTTCTTCTTCTTTAGTAGTACCTTACTTATCCGGGGCTTCTTCCCTTTCCAAACAAAATTGGTGATTTGTTTCTCCATCTCATTAAAAAATGATGCTGGAACTTGTATTGGGATTGCATTATATAAATAAATTGCTTTGGGTAAAATAGACATTTTCACAATGTTAAGTCTTCCTATCCATGAGCAGGGTAGGTTTTTCCATTTATCTAAGTCTCTCTTAGTTTCTTGTAGTAAGGGCTTGTAGTTCTCTTTGTAACGGTCTGTTGTTTCTCTGGTTAGATTAATTCCTAGGTACTTTATCTTCTTAGGGGCTATCACAAATGGTATAGATTTGATAATTTCCTCCTTAACAGTCTCGTTGTTGGTATAAAGGAATCCTACTGATTTACTTATGTTTATCTTGTATCCTGAGACTTTGATGAACTCTTCTATCAGTTTGAGTAACTTACTTATAGTTTCCTTGGGGTTCTCTGCATATACAATCATATCATCTGCGAACAGGGAGATTTTAACTTCCTCTTTGCCGTGCAGATACCCTTTATTTCTTCGTCTTGTCTAATTGCTCTGGCTAGAACTTCTAGCACAATGTTGAATAGGAGAGGTGACAGTGGGCATCCTTGTCTAGTTCCTGTTCTCAGGCGAAAGTCTGTCAGTCTCTTTCCATTCAGGATGATGTGGGCAATTGGCTTTGTATAAATGGCCTTTATTGTGTTGAGGAATTTGCCGTCTATGCCCATTTTGCTAAGAGTTTTTAGCATGAATGGGTGTTAGACTTTATCAAATGCCTTTTCGGCATCAATGGACAAAATCAGGTGATCTTTGTCTTTTGTGTTACTTATGTGGTTAATCACATTAATTGTGTTCCTGATGTTGAACCAGCCTTGCATCCCTGGTATGAATCCCACTTGGTCATGATGGATTATTTTTTTGATATGTTGTTGTATTCTGTTGGCAAGAATTTTGTTGAAAATTTTTGCATCTAAGTTCATGAGTGATATCGGTCTGTAGTTCTCTGTCTTTGTTGGATCTTTCCCAGGCTTAGGTATCAGGGTTATGCTGGCTTCATAGAATGAGTTTGGGATTACTTCATCCCTTTCTATACTGTGAAATAGTCTCAGTAGTATTGGGGATAACTCTTCTCTAAATGCTTGGTAGAATTCTGCCGTGAAGCCATCTGGGCCTGGACTTTTTTGGGTTGGCAGTGTTTTGATGACCTTGTCAATCTCTTCCTTTGTGATGGGTTTATTAAGTTGTTCTGCTTCACTTTGTGATAATTTGGGTAGGTGGTATGAGTCAAGGAATTGGTCCATTTCCACTAGGTTTTCAAATTTGTTAGAGTACAGTCTTTCATAGTATTCTGTTATGATGTTTTTGATTTCTGTTGCATCTGTGGTGACAACTCCCTTCTCATTTCTAATTTGGGTTATTTGTTTCCTTTCCTGCTTTTCTTTAGTAAGTTTAGCCAGTGGTTTATCAATTTTGTTGATCTTTTCAAAAAACCAGCTTTTGGTCTTTTCAATTTCTTGAATTGTTTTTCTATTCTCTAATTCATTTAGCTCTGCTCTAATCTTTATGATCTCCTTTCTTCCGGTGCCCGAGGGGTTCCTCTGTTGTTCTCTTTCTACTTGTTCAAGCTGTAGAGTTAGTTCCTTGATTTGGTTTCTTTCTTCCTTCCCAATGTGTGCATTTATGGAGATAAACAGACCTCTGAGCACTGCTTTGGCTGTATCCCATAGGTTCTGGTAGGAAGTGTTTTCGTTCTCGTTGGAATCCGTGAATTTCTTTAATTCATCCATCCTCGATTTCCTCTATAACCCATGTTTTTTTGAGCAAGATGTTGTTCAGTTTCCAAGAGTTCCACTTTCTATCTCTGTTTTTGCTGCTATTGATTTCAACTTTGATGGTTTTATGATCTGAGAAGATGCTTTGCAATAATTCAATGGTATGGATTTTGTTGAGCATTGCATTATGGCCTATCACGTGGTCAATTCTGGAGAATGTTCCATGTGCACTGGAGAAGAAGGTGTAGTTGTCTGCTGATGGGTGGAAAGTTCTGTATATATCAATGAGGTTTATTTGGTTAATTGTGGAAATGAAGTCTTCTGTATCTTTACTGAGCTTTTTTCTAGATGATCTGTCTAGTAATGAGAGTGGAGTGTTAAAGTCTCCCACTGTTATTGTGGAGTCATCTAACTCTCTTTTGACCATAGTCAGTGTTTCTTCGACATATTTAGGTGCTGTGACATTAGGTGCATAAATATTTAATATAGTTAAGTCTTGCTTGTGTACTGAACCTTTCAGCAATAAATAGTGTCCATCTTTGTCCACGTTGGTGGATTTGACATTAAAGTTGATTTTGTCTGAGATTAGAATTGCCACCCCTGCTCTTCTTTGTTCATTGTTAGCTTGATATATATTCTTCCAACCTTTAATTTTCAGTTTGTTCCTGTCTTTAGGTCTCAAGTGAGTTTCTTGTAGACAACATATGGATGGGTCGTGTCTTTTGATCCAAGATGACACTCGGTGTCTCTTTACTGGAGCATTCAGTCCATTCACATTCAATGTAATTATTGATAGGTATGTGTTCATGGCTGCCATTGTGATATGTTTATTTTTATGTTGATGTTTTCTCTGTTGTTCTTATTAGTCTGTTCTGAGACACTCTTTTTTGTGAGTTGAGTTTTCACCTTTTTCAGAGCTGGTTTTATAGTTGTTGAGACTCGTGTGTTAGATATCTTGAAATGGTATGATACATCTTTGTTGTGCTTTACAGCTGCCCCTATGAACCCCCTTAATAAACTATTTATAAACCCAATTTTAATTACTACCAGTCTGGTCATCTTCCTCTCCATCTGGAAGGACTATAACGACTGTAGTACATCCCTCTTTTATTATGATGACACCATAGTTTTCATGATGATCACTGGATTGCTTGTTTCCAAATCAAAGCTGTGATTTACTTTGGAGCCTTCCCTAAATGAGTATTGAGTAGTGTGTCGTTCTAAAATATAAAGTTAGTGGTTTTGTTCTTCTAAGCCAAAGCCAAGAACTTCTTTCAGTATTTCTTGTAGTTTGGGTTTGGTTTTTACAAAGTCTCTGAGTTTCTGTTTATCTGGAAATGTCTTAATTTCATTTTCATGTTTGAAAGACAGTTTTGCAGGATATATAATTCTTGGTTGGAAGTTCTTCTCCTTCAAGACTTTGAATGTGTCATACCACTGTCTCCGTGCCAGCATGGTTTCTGCTGAGAAATCTGACGAGAGCCTGCAGGGTTTCCCTCTGAATGTTAGCTTTGCCTTGAGTCTTGCTGCCTTTAAGAGTTGCTGCTTCTGTTTCATTTTGTTAAGCTTGATTATAATATGTCTTGGAGTCTTTCTTTTGAGATCTATGTTGGGTGGCGTACGATATGCATCTGAGATGTCTATATTCTCTTCCTTCATGATTTCTGGGAAGTTTTCTTTCAGCAGCTCAGCAACAATACTCTCTGTGTCCTCAAATGTCTCACCCTGTTCAGGGACTCCAATTAATTGAAGGTTGTTCCTCTTAATAGAGTCCCACATGCTTCTTAATATTTCTTCATTTTTCTTGTTTCTTTTTTCTGATTTCTACTCATAGACACTGGCATCAGTAGCTCTGTCTTCCAAGTCAGAAATTCTTCTTTCCATTTGTTCCATTCTGTTTTCTTGACTTTGCATGGAAGCTTCTATGTCTTTGATTTTCTTCTTGATCTGTTGGATTTCAGAGTACTGGTGTTCCATCAGATCAAACAACTTGCTTGATTTTTCATTTTGTTCTGCTGCATTTTGTATAAGGTCTAGAAGGGCCCTGTATATAATCAATTTGTATTCACTTCCTGATGCTTTCATAGAAGTTTCTTCATCTGGAAAACTCCTTGGTTGCTTTGTTTGGGAAACTTCTGAAGCCATGAGTGATTGCTTGTATGTCACAATTGTCTGTTGCTTTTTGAGTCCCATGTGAGTATATAGAGGCTGGAAGAGGTACTGTGAGGATGGATTGCAAATGTTTCTCTAGGCTGTCTTCAAATGTAAAGCAAAAGGTATCAGACCAGTTCACAAGTCAGTTAGGTTTTCAGGTGTAGAGGTCCTTCTTCCCATCTGACAAAGTAAGCGCCACTGTATCCAACCCCAGATGATAACAAACTAGTTCAGAATACAGCACTGCTAGTGCCCTGGTGGCCTCTGCTGACAGGGCCTAGCCTTAGCCAACACTGCCTCGAGTACTGGTTTTGTGGTAGAAAAGCGCTCTCTTGTGGGCAGGCTCTGGCTCCCAAGCTAAGAATTAGGTCCAGCTGCGGCCACTGTACCCAAGATGGCGTCCTCCATACAGGCAGCAGACAGGGGGGCTAAAGGTGCCCAGAGGCAGCGATTCCTCTGCTTCTGTTGCAGGGCCCCCAATGTAGGCAGCACTATGCAAAATCACTACTTTTCTGTCGGAGAAGCGCTGTCCCGTTTGCAGGCGCTGGCTCCCAGGCTAAGAACGAGGTCCCGCTAAAATCTCGGTACCAGCATGGCGTCCCGCACCCTGACCACGGAGTTCCGCACAAACCCCACTGAGGCAGCTACAAAATGAAAGGCTCTAAGTGTCTAGATTAACAGAGTCCCGAGCCTGGCTCTCAGAACATGGGAATTTCGCCTGCCTATCCCACCAGCAGCGTGTCTGAGTCCAGCCGCCGGGCAAGGCCCAGCTCCGCCCGCCAGCCGAGACCGAGGGAAAAAAAAGTCATAATGGTGAGTTTACCTTCCATCTGTGAGAGCCGGGGCTAGCCAGGAGCGGGAGTCAGCGAGAGAGAGGAGGTTTTTCCCTGAATGATATAAAGTCCCAAGTAACAGCTCTGTGCCATGTCCTGAGGCTGATTAGGTGCTCAGAAGGCTCTGTTTGATTGTCAATTCAGGTCTTGGTTTCCAGATGGATAGAAAGAGACGTGTCCTTAGTCCGCCATCTTTACTCTGCCCCCCCAAATAGCTTTTAATGTAAAATCCACCATTCAGGACAAGGATGGTCACAATTTATTGCTGAAAATTTAGTACTTTAGCAGGATATAAAAATATTAAGTATTTATGCACCCAATACTATAGCATCTGAATACATCAAACAAACACTGACAATATTGTAAACTCCAAAATAATAGTAGGGGACGTCAACACTCCACTTTCAGAAATGGATAGATCACCCAGTAAAACCTCAGTAAAGACAAAGAAGATCTTATTGCGACAATCGACCAAGTAGATCTAATGCCATATTAGAAATTTTTACCCAACAACAGATAGGTACACCTTTTCCAATGCACAGGGATCAGTCTTGAGAACAGATCACGTATTTGGTCATGAAGCAAGTCTCAAAAAATCCAAAGCACTGAATTATTGCAAAGGATCTTCTCAGACCAAAAAGCCACTAAAATTGCAATCAGTAGCAGAAAAACATAGGTAAAAAATTTGGACTCAAAGAAACTGAACAACACTTAAGATCATCAAAAGAGAATTTTACGGAATGAATTGTCTTTCAAAAAGAATATGTGTTGTAAATCTTAATCTCTATCCTGTGATTATAATCACATTTGAGAATGGTTATATTTGTTATTTTAATGAGCTAGTGTTAGGGTAGGTCGTGTTTTGAGTCAATCTCTTTCGATGTGCAAAAGAGATCAAACAAGCAAGCTGAAGAAAAGATGGGAGAAACACATGCTAAGCCACATGAAGACTGCTGAGGAGCAGAAGCTCAGAAGAGACGAGAACTTTCCTCTAGAGTTAACAGAGGGAGAAAGGCTTCCCCGAGGGCCAGCACCCTTCATTCGGACTTTCAGCGTTTGAAACTGAGAAAATGAACTTGTTTGCTAAAATCAGTTACTTGTGGCATTTGTATTACTGCAGCGCTAGCTAACCAGGACACTTTTTTAAAATGTGCTTTCATATACTCACTTGGAAAATGAAAATTTTGGAAAATCAAACATGCAGTAATTAACAGGGTGTTTGTGACATAGAATACATGGTTTGCATTAAACAGAAGCACTGACTTTGCAGCTTCAATAATAGGAAAGTTCTTATCTATCAAGTTTCAGAAATTAAGACTGCTATACACATTAAGTATTTCATGAGTGCAGAGATCAGTGAACAAATCTAGAAAACTCAGAGATTTTTGTTAAGTGAAAAAATATAATTTCAGCACTATGTAACCAAAACCAATTACCGTAAGTAAAATGGCTGCAGCAGTTTTTCACCATAATTTAAATCACATCACTGTTTTGAATATGAGTATACCAATCCAGTTTCTAGCTGAATGCTCGTAAAATTTTGAAGTGCTGTCTTAACTCTTATTTAGTTGGTATTATAGTCATACTACAGGGAGACAATCCTAGCTATCTGGGTCATGTTATTTCTCGGTATGATGTAAATATATCCAAATGTAAAGCAGTTCATCTGAAATTCAGATCCCATGAGTCCCTGACATTGTTATGAAAGATTTTACTGACCAGATGATTCTGCTCTCTCAGAAGCAGCACTGCCAGGCAATAGCAGTATTTACTCAAAGACCCCGTGTTTCCGACTTGTGTGGATTCAAAGAGGAATGTTTTACACAGCTGTAGTAATTCTCTCACCTTGTAGCTCTGCCTCCAAGTGATTTCTCACAGGAAAAGTTATGTTCTGTTTGAGGGTGCGGGTTCAGCTCTGATCTAGGTTAAATACTTGGAGACTTCTGAAGGTAGCGTTGAACTTTATTGAAAAGAAAATAAAGTGCAGTGATATTAAAACGGTTTCTCACAACTAAAGCTGAAAATAGAGCAGAAAAGTCATGACAGGTTCTATCATTTTTTGCCACACTCTTAGAGCTGGCATATTGTTTGCTTAAATACTCTGTGGAGCATGACAGCAGAAAGTCCTTTGGTCATCTTGTTGTAACTCTAACAGTGTAAACTTAGTTACTTAATGAAGTTGACCTAATTATTGTGGCCATTCAGTCCTTGAATGAATGTTCATCAGCATGTAAATTATATGTCAGAAAATAAATGTGTAGAAACTGATGTGCAGAAATAATTATAATAGTGAACAAGTGCTATCCCCACTTGCCTGCTTTTCTTTCCATTTGAAGTTACCCTCCCAGCATTGCAGACTTAGACAAGAGGAAGGCTGGCCACCAGAGGCATTTGCAGCTGTGTTGAAACAATTTCCTTTCGATCATCATTTGAGAATATTTCAGTGATTAGTAAAGAGATCAACTGAGGCAACTTTTCTGATACTTTTAACATTTCACTAACATTAAACTCATTAATACTTTTTTTTTTTTTAACTCTCCACAAATGTTATAAGGGGATCTTGCAGAAATACAGAGTTTAAGAATAATATAACTTCTCTTGGTAACCAGAATCTAGTGATTGAATAGTCTGGCTCCAAACCACCCAGCTCATTGTTTTTTTTACCCACAGTGTGAAAGAAAAATCTTCTCTGTGCCAACCCCACATCATATAAAACCCTAACAATGTGCTGAGTGTGACTTAACAGCCATAATGCATATTTCATGAAGGTAAGGAAAATGCATTAAGCAGATTAATTTGTGTTTGGAGAGCTTGCTTTTCTACAGCCAAAAATATTTGTTCTGTTAACTGTGGTTTGCTAATACACCATGCTAGTTCTGAGGCCTACTGATGGCATTGTTATTTGTACTCTTATATCTTCTGTAGATGGATCCTTTATGAATTATTTAAATAGTTCTCAACAGGAAAGACTTACTTGGTGCTAAAAAGTTCCCTTTTCCTTTTTGGTAGTTATAATATTGAAAGATAAAAATAAGCAACTATTTTAGGCAGAATATTTGTTTAGGCAGAACATTTTGTGGAAAGCTGTTCTTTTCACACCCAGCTAATGTTCATTTGCTGCTACTCTATGAAGGCTTTTTAGAAGACAATTTTAACTATATGTAATATTTGTTTGATTAGCAGTATTGTGCATCTAACCAGCCTGATAATATTGTTGAAAAACATGACTGACTCAATAGAAGTCTATGGTGAGGGATTTGGAAATAATAAAAAGGAACTTCTGCAACAATTTCAAGTTACATAAACTCATTGTGATAAGTTGTGCCCCAAAGGATAGAAGATTGCACAGTTTTATTCTTACACCTTCTCCAAGCTGATTATTTTTCTCTGCAGAGGTTCCCATCTTTGTCTTTACACTATATTCACCCGAAACATTTCAAAAGTATAAAAGTACATATGCCTGTATTCCATCTCAAAGGTTCTAAACTCTTAGTCTAGGATGGAGTCTGAGCATAGAGAGTTTTCAAAATTCTAGAGGTAATTCTAATTTCCAGTTGTCTAGTTCTCTAGTGCTGCTATAACAGAAATGCTACAAGTGGATGACTTGAATAAACATAAATTATTTTTTTCACAATTTAGAAGTCTAGTAGTCCAAATTCTTGATGCCTGCTCCAGGGGAAGTCTTTCTCTCTCTGTGCGCTTTTAAGGGAATTCCATGTCTCTTCTGAATTTCTGCATTTAGGCATTCTCCTTGTTGTGGCTTGGCACCTCTCATTCCCCGTCTCTGCCTCTCTAACTTGCTTGCTTAATCTCATTTAAATCTCAAAACAGATTAACTCAAGACACACCCTAAGCCTATCTCATTAGCATAATAAACAAGATATTTACAAATAGGATTATAAACTCAAGCTGAAGGTAGGATTTACAAAACATTTTGGGGAGAGAATGAAACAATGATATCATCAGTCAGAACAAGATCAGGAGCTGACTGCAGAACAGACCATCAGTTGCTCATACGCAGACTCAAGCTTAAGCTCAAGAAAATCCAAACAAATTCAGGAGAGTCAAAAGACAATCTTCAGTATATCATACCTGATCCTTGAGACTATCTCAAGAGTAGGTCTGATGCATTGAACACTAATCACCAAAGACCAAACTAGTTGTGAAATGACATCATGGACACAATACATGAATAAAGAAAAAGGCATTAAAAAATCAGGAAAGAAAGAAACGACCAAAATGTATATTAGGAAGACTTTGAAACTCATTCTTCAACACTGAGTAGCTGATCCTAAAGGGAGAAACGATGAAGTAAAAGAACTGAAAAACAGATTTTGCAGTTGAGCTTGAGAAGACAAAGTAACGTATTGTAATAAATTGTCCAAAGACCAAGGAGAAGAACGTGCTGGGCACTTCCCAAGCTGAAAGAACTGAAGAAAAAATTCAAGACTTACGTTGTAATATTGAAGGACGCTATGGGAAAAATACTGAATGACACAGAAAGTATCAAAAGAAGTTGGAAAGAGAACACAGTCACCGTGTCAAAAGTAATGGTTGACATCTAACAATTTAAGGAGTTAGCGTAAGAATAAGCATTGATGATTCTAAGGAAAAAGTCCAAGCCGCAGTGAAGACATTGACAGAAAATAAAGAAAAGCTCAAGAAACTTATAAAATATAGTTATTTCAACAAATAGCTGCAGTGCTGGTAGCACTTATTTATCCCAGGAAATTTGAAAGATAGTTAGTAGGTTAACCTCCTGGAAGAAACTCTTATTTGTAACCATTCCAAAGAAAGGTGATTCAATGGAATGTGGAAGTTATTGAACAACACTATTATTATCAAACTCAAGTAAAGTTTTGTCTGAAAATAACTCAGAAACAAATGTAGCAGTACACTGATAAGAAATTCAAGTAAGATTCAGAAGAGGACTTGTAATGAAGGATATCACTGCTGATGCTAGCTGGATGTTGGCTAAAAACGCGGAACACCAAAAAGATATTTATTTGTGTATTATTGACTATGCCAAGGAATTTGACTGTGTAAGTCACACCAAATTACAGATAACACTGGAAAGAACTGTATCTTAGTCATCTAGTGCTGCTATAACAGAAATATCACAAGTGGATGCCTTTTACAAAGAGAAATGCATTTTCTCACAGAAAAGTAAGATAAGAGCCCAAATTCAGGGCACCAACTCTAGGGCAAGTCATTTTCTGTTGACGCTGGAGGGAGGTCCTTATCATATACCTTCCCCTGAGCTGGGAGCTTCTGAGGCAGAGGGACCTGGGCCCAAGGTATGTGCTCTGTACCCAGCACTGCTTCTTTCCTTGTGGCATGAGATCCCCAGCTCTCTGCTTTCTTCCTTTATCTTTTATATCCCAAGAGACTGCCTCAAGGTACAACAAAATCTATAGAGAGAGTTCTGCCTCACTAACACATCCTCACTCATTAACATCATAGAGGTAGTATTTACAACATATAGGAACATCACATAATGTCAGGGATCAGGCCAAGATAAATGGATACACATATTTTTGGTGGGACATAATTCAATCCATGAAAATGGGAATTCCAGAACATTTCATTGTCCTCCTAAGAGGCAGTCCTTCAAACAGAACAAGGGGATACTGTTGTTGTTGAGCCATCGAGTCGGTTCTGACTCATAGCAACACTATGCGCAGCAGAAAGAAACACTGCCTGGTCTTGTACCATGTCCACAGTCATTGTTACGCTTAAGCCTATTGTTGCACCCACTGTGTCAGTCCATTTTGTTGAGGGTTTCCCTCTTTTTCACTGACCCTCTAGTCTACCAAGCATGATGTCCTTATCTTGATCCTTCCTGTCAACACGTCCGAAGCCTGCAAGATGCGGTCTTGCCATCTTTGCTTCCAAGGAGGACTCTGGTTGTACTTCTTCCGGAATAGAACTGTTTGTTCTTTGTCAGTCCATGGTACACCAAGGCGTCAATTCTTCTGTCTTCCTTATGCATTGTACAGCTTCTGCATGCATTTGATGCAATTGAAAATATCATGGCTTGAATCAGGTCCACTTTAGTTTTCAAAGTGACTTCTTTACTTTTCAACAATTTAAAGAGATCTTTTGCAGCAGATTTTCTCACCGCAATGTGTCTTTTGATTTCTTGACTGCTGCTTCTGTGGGTGTTGATTGTGGGCCCAAGTAAAATGAAATCCTTAACAACCTCAATCCTTTCTTCATTTATGAGGATGTTGCTTACTTGTTCAGTTATGAGGATTTTTTAAAAGGATACTGGGTGGTTTAAAACAAGGAAGTGTGTGTTAGGATTGCATCTTTTCACCAAGTCTATCACTATGTATGCTGAGCAAATAATCTGATAAACTGAACTATATGAAGGTGGAAAGAGCATCAGGTTTGGAGAAAAACTAGTTAACAACCAGCTATATACAAATGTCACAACCTTGCTTGCTGAAAGTGAAGACTTGAAGCTCTTACTGATAAGATCAAAACTGTGGGCCTAGATAAGGGTTACACACTGCAACAGCTGTGTTAGAATAGAACTTTATTCTGTAGGGCTTTCAGAAAGGGACTGATTTTTTGGAAATAGATAGCTAGACCTTTCTTTCAAGACACCTTTGGATGAATTCTTTCTCCCAAGGTTTGTTAGCAGCTGAGCCTGATAACTATTTGCACCATTTGTACCTCTCAGAGACTCTTAAAATACTGTAGGAATCATAACTGCCCTGTCACACAGTCATACACATACGAGCACACAAATGTGCATACACACTGTCCCCCTACAGAAACACATACACTATATCCACAAATTCACAAAACTAGCATATCTTTGATAGAATTGCTAGATGCTCCAACCAGGTTATACATTATAAACATGGGGGTCTAGAATCAAATTTAAAAAAAAGAAAAAGAAGAGGACTCTATATGATCTTGTGTAATTTACTTCTTATATTTTAGTTTTGTTGACGGCTTTCAACACAATTGTTTTTGCTGAATATTACCATCGTGAGGATTTTAGACATGTGTGGTTATGAATTTTGTTGACAAAAGAATGCTGCCAAAAAAAGGTAATTAACTGAATTGTGTAGAACTTTTTAGTTAAGTTTTTAAGTAATAATAGATTGGACCTCTGGTACTGATAATTTCAGTCTCATAGCTCACTATGATGAGTGTTAAATGAGATAATCCAGGTAAAGATATGAACTCAGAGTTGGCACATTATAAATGCTCAACCAGAATTAGTTACTATACATTTGATTAATCATTTCTGAATTTAAGTTTATCAAAGTAACAAACTCCATCTGCACACTAATTCTCTTCCATGATGTAAAATGCCCCAAAACTGTCTGCATTATGAAATAACTTTTCCACTGAGGAGCTCTTCCTTTTTAAAACCTTATCAGCTAAAATAAAGTCATAAGTTGAGGGAGGAACTTGTTTCTACAATATTGGCAGGAGGCCTGGAATTTAAAATATATGTGTATTCTTATCAACCCTTCAATCATCTGAACCACCTAAGTGGCTGCCAAATCATTTATTTGTTACCATAGAGACACACAGAGACATTTATACATAAAATTTAAAAAAAAAAAAAAACTTTTCTCAAAATGAATAGGAGACATGACACTCCTGGTTAAATTATTGAATTACAGTTAGTTTAGCCAGAAAATGAGTAGGAAAGTCATTTAAATTTAAAAGGAATTCAGCAAAGTTTACTTGTAAAGCAAATTTTGGTCTTGAAATACCTGTGTATTTCAATACCGTGTAACAATATTTTGAATAAGTGGGACTCATTGAGGGTGAATGACAGACTGTATTTTCTTCTCAGATAATGGACTCTGCACAGCTCTTCTTTATAGCATTAGAGCTTCCTCATGCTTTTGGATACACTCAAGAGATTTTTCGGATGTTCTCAGGTAATCAAGTACACTTTGGTGATTTTAATCTCCTAACCAGGCTTATTCCGTAGTATGCTTTTGTTCGTATATTTAGTAGTCTAATATAGTCAAAATCCTGTACTTGCTTTAAAGGAAAATCTGGTCTTAGTCAGAAGATTGTGTGTGTGTGTGTGTGTGTGTGTGTGTGTGTCAGGGGTAGGAGGGTGTTGCATGGATGCCCTGGATGAACAATAAAATTACTGTTAAAAAATTATCCACATTCTCACCTTTCTGCTTCTTTATTTTATTCCCTTTCATACACTGAAAAAAAATTAAGAGATTAATAGACAAGAACCACAGAGAAGTCTTGCCTTTTTCCTCTGGGCGGTCTGCATAGGTGTTGGTGAACCTCGTTTTGGAATTTGGGAAAAGGTGGTGCTTCTCATCTGGTGGCCTAGTTGGAGTGGGTGCTCTGTCACATGGACGTAACTGTTGTGCGGAGTATGTGTCTTCTTAGATAGAACAAGAGCCAAATATTGCACCGAATTCTTTCAGTTCTTGAACTCCTGTGTTAGCCATTTGGCCGTACTAAATTTTGTTTGCATATTCTTCTAATTAGTAAAACATTATTTAATGCAATGAAGCCGTTCTTGATCCTGAGACAGTAAAGTAAAATATTGTCTAAGAAAATATTAGTAGAGTTTCCTCGTGTCACTGAGTGCTGTATGAATTTCAAATCGATGTCTTATCCCTGTTCTCTTTCTCCTTCCTCAACAAAAGTAATAAGAGCTAATAACCTAAGACTTTCTATGTTTCAGGCATCGCAGTTGAATATAGTATGTTTATGAAACTTTGCACAAGAGTAATACTCAGGCAACACTAAATATTCTATTCTAATATATATCCAGAGAGAAAAATACAAGAATCGACCATTCTAAGCTGCCGCCAATGCTCAGAAAATGCATTCCTCTAAAGCCATTCTGTCAGCACTAGCATTTATCAGTTTCCACTTTCTGAAAGAACTCTGAAACAACCTTGTAACGTTGCCATGGGTAATTCTTAATATTTTCAAGGAGAGTGGAAAGGCATTTTGTTCATGTAAGAATGTGAGAAATGCTTTTGTTCAACTGAAAATATTCCCTTCTTTCTTTACAAATTGCAACAGCAACACCTCCCACCTGTCAGAATTGTATCTATACCAGCAAGAGGATTTAGTCATTTTCCCAAGCCCGTGTGGTGGGGTCTCAGGCCCGTCCTCATCAGTGTACAATGTGGCCCAAAGTACACATGCATCAGGAAGAGACTCATTAACTCTATGGCAAGTCTGGGGTTCAAAGTACCTATTTTGTGGAGAATCAAAAAGGTTACACAACTCTCATTTTAATCAACATTTCCCAAATGTTAAAGTAGACTTGTTTTCTTTTTAAAAAGATGAAGGGGAAGGAAAAAAAAAAAGCAGAGAGAAGCCCCACTAATAGTGTCAAATACACTTGCAAGCAGACATTTGGGAATTAAAAAAAAAAAAATCTTACGTGCACATTTTAAAGGACTTAAAGCTTTTCAAATAAGTGTATGCACCATTAGCATTCACTCAGCTATGAAGGCTTTGATCTTCCTTTAAAAGAAGCAAAGGAAAAAAGAAGGGTGTAAAAGAAAAAAGTGAGAAAGCGAAGCTGTCAGCAAGTTGAATGCTGCCAATTATTACACCACTTATAAAGAGCTAATTAAACTCAATTGCTCCTAAGAAGAATCATATTTACTCTTTTTGTGTTCTCTTTTTATTTCTACTGTAAAAGAACTCGATTATTGATAAGACCTATGTTGCAAGCTGAAATGGAAATGTCTTCCTGCAATAATGGTAGCATTCCTTTGATTTAAATGCAAGCTATAGGGTAGTTCTATTTTGAAATTGAATTCTCATGAACTGGTCCTTAAATTTGGTTGTAGCTGTACACAAATGAAACTCATGATTATTAAATTTTTGTGGTATCTCTAGATCTTACTCTGTATTCAAACTAGAACAGAAATACAGTCTATTAGTATTTGCAGGCAACAGATGATTTTCCAGCCACACACTCAAGGCCCTTAATCATTCTAAATAAATGTTTTCCTTTATTTAATCTTACAACTTGCAATTAGTCTGCAAGTCTAGTTTATAGCTTACTAAATATCTCTGTAAGCATTTTCATGCTTTCTATGGCCACTCTCTGTTGAGGCCATTGAATATTATTGAATTTCTTTCCTAACTGCTGATGCCCTCCTGCACACTGAAGACTTCTTCAACACATCTTTTTTCACTGGAACCTAAATAAAACAAACAAACAACAACAACAAAAAAAAAAAACACCATCCTAAATAAAGATTCTTTAAAACCATGTTACCTGAATGTACAAAATCAAACATATGTTCAAAAAAAAAAAAAAACAAAACTGTATGGTTTCATGAATTAGATTCACAAAATGACCATCTATGTAAACACCACCCAGGTCAAAAAACTAAATGTCCAGTACTTAGAATTTCCCTTCACGCTGCTACGTTATAAGCACAGTGCCAGACCAAAAACCCTATTTACTTTCTTTTGGATCATGTTTCCTTAACTTAGTGATTATTGAAGTTCTTTACATATTATGCATGTGATCACCTCATAGTTCATGTTTTATGGATGTCTTCTACTTCTCCTTAGATTGTCTGTTCATTCTTGCTATGCTGTTAATGAACAGAATTCTAAAATTTTATTCAAGTTCAGTAC
Source organism: Heterohyrax brucei (assembly GCA_028571685.1). Classification (NCBI taxonomy): domain Eukaryota; kingdom Metazoa; phylum Chordata; class Mammalia; order Hyracoidea; family Procaviidae; genus Heterohyrax; species Heterohyrax brucei. The sequence continues at coordinate 54,675,104 of CM053143.1, read as the reverse complement.
ATCAGCCTTGATGATTGCTTTTTGCATTCTGTCCTAGATAGATAGCCCTCTCTATTTCAACAGCATGAAGATGTTTTTCTATACTATATTCTAGAAAATTTTTAAATTTTTAATTTTCAAATAATTCACACTTCAATATGTAAAAAAGAAAACCAAATCCACTGTAGTCCTGTTGATTCTGACTTATAGTGACCCTATAGGTCAGAGCAGTACCGCCCCATAAAGTTTCCAAGGAGCACCTGGTGGATTTGAACTGTCTACCTTTTGGTTAGCGGACACAGCACTTAGTCGCTATACCACCAGGGCTTCCAATTCAATATGTAGTATCTCGTTAATGTATTTGTGTTCCGTCGCGGTAATATCAGGCCCCTCCTGCATACGGCTTTCTATCTGCCCCAGAATCATTTATTGTAAGGAAAACAGCCTTGCCTCACTGCTGTGCAGTATCAGCTTTGTTGTGCGTCACACCTTCATATCTGCACCTAGGCTCTCTACTTGGCCAAGCCAAGTGGTTCTTATTTTAGTCACCGTTGAGAAAATGGAGTCATGGCAACCTTATGTAGAACAACACTATTCTACCCAGCTGTACACTATCTTCAAGATATTTAATAGGCTTAAGCCTACTTTTTCTGCTGTTCTGTCAATCCATCTCACTGAGGATTTTCCTCATTTTCAGGGACCTTGTACTTCACTAAATTTGATGTCTTCTCTAGCAATTTTTCTTTAGCTATGATGTGTCAAAAGTAAGTGTTTTAGGCTTTTCTAGATTAGCAAAACCAGTGGCACGTGTGTGTGTGTGTGTGTGTGTGTGTGTGTGTGTGTGTGTGTGTGTGTAAGAGCTAAGACTTCTAACCAAACAGTCTACATTCACTATCCACTCTTTGGAAACCCTATGGAGTAGTTCTACTGGGCTCTTTAGGATTGTTACAAATCAAAATTGACTGGATGGCAGTGGTTGTTTGTTGTTATTTTTAGAGAGAGAAAGATTTATATTGAGAAAATGGCTCATGCATGTGTTGAGGCTAAGAAGTCTCAAGTCCATGACTCAGGCTTGAAGCTTCTTCTGACTCTCATAGCTGCAGGGGCTGACAAAATCTAGATCAGCAGATCAGACAGCAGGCTTCCGGCTTACTGGCTACAGAGGCCCCAAAATTCTAAGATAGGCAGGTGAGCTACTGTCTCAAGTTCCAGGAACTAGAGGTCAGATGCAGAGCCAGTTAAAGGATCTATAACGCAAGCCAATGTCAGTAAGCTTTGGCAGAAAGTCCACCTATATTAGATACAGGCTACGTCTCTGGGGAAACTCTCTCCCAACTGATTGGCTGCTCACAGAAGTTATCAAGGAGGTGATTGCATTATGTCGGATCTCATCATGGAACTGACTACATTATTACATCACTATCAATTTACAGCATAACTGTCATACTACTGACAACCATGGTTCAACTAGTTCTATACATGACTTTAATCATCACAGTAAGCAAGATGTACTCTAGCCATCCTTGCTTCTGAAAAAGCATTCCGGTTGTATTAATATACTGTTAGATTGTCTGTTGTTAAACCACTATCACTTTGCAATGCCTTGGTCACTCAAACTTCATAATGAGTTAGATGCCATTAGACTAAGTCCGTCCAATTTATTTTTCTTCAATATTTTGTTAACTACTCTCAGTCCTTCACTGTTTTCACATCAGTTTTAATTTATCATGTTTTGATTATACAAACCAATGGGAAGAGTGACTATTTACACTACTTAACTTTTTGAACAATTAACATGTTATTTTCTGCCATGCAATCTCTTCCTCATCTTTCATTAAATCAATTTCCACTAATTTGAAATATTTCAAAACCACTATATAAGGCATATGAGTTTAATTATTCACATGTTTATAAATCATACATAGAATAAACACCAGTTGCTCTTGAGTCAACTTTGACTCTTGGTAACTTTATGTGTGTCAGAATAGAGCTGCACTCCACAGGATTTCAGTGACTCGTCTTTTATAAGTAGATGACTATAACTTTCTTCAGAGATGCATCTAGGCAGATTTTAATCACCAATATTGCAGTTAGCAGCAGTTCTCATTAATGCTTTACACCCACTCAGTGACTTCAGAAATCCAATAGCCCCTTTATATTGAGTGGCATCTAGCCACTTGTGCAAATACTATATTAATTGCAATTTTTATTTATAGACTTGAATTTTCAAAATATCTACTTTAAAAATCTGCAAATAATAATTTTATTTCTTCCTTCCTATCATGTCTATTTCATTGTCTTGCCATACTGCAAAACCTCCATTATAGCTATAAGTAGGGCAAGAAGTGATGCTGGACATCCTTGTCTTTTGCTTGTTCTCAGAGGAAAAATTTTCACTGTTAAATGTGATTCTTGACAAATGATGTAGAGACTTTGTATCATAATAAACACGTACTTCACTATTCCTTGTTTTGTAATTTTTATGTATTTTTTTGAATGGAGAGTCAAAATCAGTTGTTGAATTTATCAAAAATTCTTTATCTTTTTAGATGATTTTATCTTATGTTAATGTAGTGAATTTCTTCATTTTCAAATATTAAACTTATCTTTGTGGAATAAGTCCCCAAATATTACAAAACAGAAGTTTTTTTTTTTATGTTGACTGGATTTGATTCATTAACATATTTGTTTATGATCTTTAAATCAAATTTACGAACAGATTGATGTATAAGCATTCTGTTTATATAATGTCATTCAGGTTTTGGTAACAAGGTGTATCTTCATAAAAATCACTTGAGGAATAACTTCTCTTTCTCTATTTTCCAGAAAAACTTATATCAAACTGACATTTCTGTTTTTAAATTTTCAGTACATATTAATAATAATCTAAACACAGACTTTCCCTCATAGACATTATTAATTATGATTACAATTACTTTCATTTCAATTTTGTTACAGCAATAATTGTTAGTTTTGGTTTTTAGTTTTTAAAGTTCGTGTGTGTGTGTGTGTATGTATAATTTATTGGTAGCATTATTTTAATAATACTAGCCGTCCTTGAGTGGTGGAAATGGTTAGACACTTGGGTACTAACTGAAAGTTTTGCAGACTGAGTCCACCCAAGGGTGCCTCTAAAAGAAGGCCTGACAACCAGTTTAAGACAAAATCAGCCATTGACAACCTTAGGCAGCAGAGTTCTACTCTGACACACATGAGATCTGCATGAGTCAGAAATGATTAAATAGCAAAGGGAATTGTATATTACATTTAACATTTATGTATATTATATATAATAGTCACAGTGACACATTCATGTTTTGTTATCTACACAAGCAGTGCTGCTCGCTCTTCTTTAGTGATGTTGTTTATTTGTGTCTTTCTCTTACTATTGAGATAGTTTTTCAAGGATTTTATCAGCTATGAAGTCTTTCCATAAAAACAACTTTTCATTTTATTGCAAGGTTATTTTGTATTTCGCTAATTCTGTTCTGATTTTCTGTCTGTGAATTTTTGTTGGGTTGGTTTTCTCTAGATTTCTAGATGGGTATTGTCATGGATTCAATTGTGTCCCCCAAAAGTCTGTGTAGCCATGTGGCTGGGCCATGATTCCCTGTATTCTATGACTGTCCTCCATCTTGTGATTGTCCTGTGCTGCATGTTAAAGGTTTGGGTGGGACTGTAAATCCCTTTATAAGATCACCTCCCTGCTCCATTATAAAGGGAGTTCCTCTGGAGTGTGGCTTGCCCCACCCTTAATCCTTTCATCCTACAAGAGATAAAAGCAAAGCGAAACCAGTAGAGAGCTGGGAACTGAGTCCTTCAGGCCTGAGTTTCCTGTGCCAAGATGCTCCCTGGACAAAGAGTGATGCAAGACCAGACTTTCTTCCAAAGCCCACAGTGTGGTCAACCTTCCCTTGGAGCCAACATCCTGAATTTGGACATGTAGCCTTCTGGACTGTGTAAGAATGAACTTCCCTTTGTTAAAGCCATCTGCTCTGTGTTTCTGTTACAGCAGCACTAGCTGACTAAAACAGTATTTAGATGATTAATTTTAAGCTTTCTTTTTTCTAACACATGCATTTAAGGTAATTGCTCTCTTTCAGCCTTCCTAAAGTGTTTATGAACTTTATCAGTGGTTAGAAGTACGGTGGAGGTGGGGATGAGTGGATCAGAGGGAAATAAAAGCATTCCAAATATAGAACAAAAGGGGAAAACAGAACACAAACTGTGGCTAAGTATGTAGTTGATGTTACGTGCCATCAGGTCAATCCTGACTCGTAGTGACCCTGTACACAACAGAATGAAACACTGCCTGGTCCTGTGCCACATCTACAGCTGTTTTCATGTTTAAGCACGTTGTTAAAACCACTGTATCAATCATCTTGTTGAGGATCTTCTGCTTTTTTGCTGACCCTCCACTCTACCATGGACAGTGTCCTTTTCCAGCAACTGACCCCTCCTGACACATCCGAAGTCTAGGAGCTGCAGTCTTTACTTTCAAGGAGCACTCTGGTTGTACTTCTTCTGGAACAGATCTGTTTGCATATTCCATATTCTTTTTCATTACCAAATTTAAAAGATATCAGTTTTCCTTCTGTGTCCCTTATTCATCGGCCAGCTTTTGCATGCAGATGATGCAGCTGAAAGTAGCATGGCTTGGGTAAGGTTCACCTTAGCCTTCAAGATGACATTCAGTACTTCCAAGTGGTTCCTTGCAGCAGACTTTCCCAGTGAAATGCGACTTTCAATTTCTTGAGTGCTACTTCCACGGGGGTTGATCGTGGAGCCAAATGAAATGAAGCCCCTGGCATTCTCAACCCTTTCTCCATTTATCAGAATGTTGATTACTGGTCCAGTTGACAGGATTTTTGTTTTCTTGATGCTGAGGTCCAATCCATCCTGAAGGCTGTAGTCTTTCGTTTTTTTCAGTAAGTGTTTTAAATCCTCTTCAATTCCAGCAGTTAGGACTGTCTAAATCTGCATGAAGCAGGTTTTCAATCAGTCTTCCTCCAATCCTGATGCCCTGCTCTTCTTCATGTACTCCAGCTTTTTAGATTATTTGCTTGGCATACAGATTGAAAAGGTATAGTGAAAGAATAGAACCTAGACACATTTTCTGACTTTAAACCACACAGCGTCCCCTTGTTCTGTTCATACCACTGCTTCTTGGTCCATGTACAGATTCCTCATAAGCACAATTAAGTGTTCTGAAATTCCTATTCCCTGAAATGTTATCCATAATTTGTTACTATCCTCACAGCTAAATGCCTTTGCATAGTCCATGAAATACAAGTAAACATTTTTCTAGTATTCCCTGCTTTCAGTCTAGATCCATCTGACACCAGCGGTCACATCCCTGTTTCCATGTCCTCTTCTGGATCAAGCTTGAATTTCTGGCATTTTCCTGTAAACATACTGTCGCATTCTCTTTTGAATGATCTTGACAAAAATTTTACTTGCATGTGATACTAATGATATTGTTCAATAATTTCTGCATTCAGCTGGATCACTTTTCTTAGGATTAGGCATAAATGTGAATCTCGTCCAGTCACTTGGCCAGGTAGCCGTCCTCCAGATGTCTTGGCATAAATGAGTGAGCACTTTCAGTGTTGCATCTGTTTGCTGAACTATCTCAGCTGACGTTCCATCAGTTCCTGGGCCATGAGTAAGTACAGCGTGTGTCTATTTGAGCAAACTGGAAGAAAGGGAGTGAGTGAAAAGGTATCATTTTATGTACTATTATTTATTATTTATTTAGGAATAATGTCATGCATTGAATGATTTCCCAAGAAAGTGTGTGTAGTGATTTGGATGGGCCATGATTACTGGTATTGTGGGGTGTTCCAGTGTGCTATAAACCCTTTCTCTTTAATGTTAATGAGGGAAGATGGGCCACAGTGGGGTAGATGGGGCAGGACTCAAAAGCGTAAGGCTGTACTGCACCTTGAGGCAATCTTGGGTTATAAATGAAAGGGAAAGAAACAAGCAGAGAGTTGGGGACCTCTTACAACTAAGAATCATTGCCAGGAGCACTGTGCTTTCTTTGGAAAGGATCCTTAGTTCCAGAAACTCACAGTACAGGAGAAGACCAACAAGTGCCATCCTCCAAAGCCAACAGAGAAAGCCTTCCCCTAAAGCTGATGCCTACTGGGCTGTGATAGAACAAATTTCTCTTTGTTAAAACCATCCACTGTGGTGTTTCTGTTATAATAACTCTAGATGACTAGGATAACAGATTTCAGTGAACTTTCCAGTCTAAGATGGAGTAGGACTTTGAAATTCTGGAGATCTATTTTAGAAAATCAACCAGTGAAAATTGTATAAATCATAATGGTCTGACCCACAAATAATCATGAGGATGGTGCAGGACTGAGCAGGATTTTGTTCTATTGTGCGTAGGGTCACCAAAGGTCAGGAGCCAACTTGATGGCAGTTAACACCACCAACAGTGACAAATAGCCAGTATGAGAGGGGGAATAACCATTCTGTTAAAGAATGAACAGTTATGATGTAAATATGAAGACAAGTTTTCAGTTCTATTCTATAGGGTAAGTCTCCACAGAGCAAATGAAATTAGTTCTTCTTTTAAAAACAATAACCACAATATTAAATACAATATATTAATAACAATTACTAACAGTTGCTCATTATTTGCCAGGTCCTCCTCTAAGTGCTTTCCATGCATAAATAAATTATTCCTCTCAGTAGCTCATAGGGCAAGTTACCACTATTATTTTCCATCACAAATTTTAAAATTTAAGTGCGAAGAGATTGGGTAACTTGTTTAAGGTCACACAGATAGTAGGTATCATCAGCTGGGTTCCATCTAAGACAGGCTTATTGTAAATGTTTTAGCTTCTGAGCTGTTAAACATTATGCTACTGTTTTTTGTCAATTGTGCCCTCCTCCCATGAGGTATTTCTTAAGTGTACTGTGCTATTTTGTTTTTAAAACAATATTGGCTAAGGGCTACAGCTGCTAAGGAAAAGATCAACCGTTCAAATCCACCAGATGGTCTTGGAAACCCTAGGGGGCGGTTCTACTCAGTCCTACAGAGTCGCTATGACTCAGAATCACTTGATGGCAGCAGGTCTGGGGTTTGCTTGGTATGTAATAACAGTTGATGTAACACTATTTATGAAATACATTGAAGTGGGAGGGCATGGTTAGCAATTAAACCTAGAACACATCTTTTTTTGGATAGAAGTGTGGCATAATGCCTCATAGCAATGAAAAGGATTTGCATTTTATCATTAACTGTTTATAAACTAAAGTCCTAGGGGCACTGGTGATCCTAATGGAAGCAATGGATGTCTCTGAACAATTTTCATGTTCTTAAATACCATAACTATTACACATGTCTTCATGATAAAATATCTCCGTTTCAATTCATTCAGTAAATATTTGGTGAGTGCTTCCTATTTGTGGAAGTAATAGTTAAGTGCTATGTGTGCTTATCAAAATGTCAGCAGTTCAAATCCACTAGGTGTTACTTGGAAACTCTACAAGGCAAGTCTACCCTCTCCTATAGGATCGCTATGATCTAGGATCGACTTCACAGCAATGGGTGTAATTTTGTCCTATATGTGAGACTTTATTTTAGGCCCTGTAGATACAAAAGTGGAGAAGAGAGTTCTCTTCCCCATAAGTTTATACTGTAGTTGGGAATGAGAAATAATACAGAAGTACAAAGGACGGTCTATGACTATTGAATTCTGGCTTTACTACTTTGTAGATGGATCACCCTGAAGAAGTCACTTCAAGTCTTCAGAGCTTTTTTGTCTTCTCTTTAAAATTGAAGAGAATAATAGTATCTTCCTCATTAAAGTGTTATGAAAATAAAACCAAGAATATTTATAAAGATCTCAGTGCCAAATATATACAATGAAAGTGTGTGTTACAAAAATTTTTTAAATGTAAGTTACTGAACGATTTAAAAATAAGTGAAATTAAGAAAATTGAGCATTTAGGTAAATAACAATGAGGGAACTTCATACTTAAAAAAAGTGTGAAGATGTCTGTAATAAGGTTCTAGTGAGCAAAAAAAAGAAACAAACCCACTGCTGTCGAGTTGGGTCCCACTCACAGTGACCCTATATGTCAGAGTAGAATTGCCTCATAGAATTTCCAAGGAGCATCTGGTGGACTTGAACTGCTGACCTTTTGGTTAGCAGATGCAGCACCTAACCAGTACACCATCAGTGTTTCCATCATTTTCGTTGCTTAATGTAGTATGCTTCTTGCTTATTTATTGTTGTTTATTGAGTGACTTATTCATAAGAATTCAGTCTCCATGAGGCTAGGAAATTTTACAGTTTTATTAAGTGCTATTTTCTCAACATCTGGCTTAGTGTTTTGCACATCATATATGCTCAACCAATATTTATTAAATAATGAACTCATTAATAAAATACAGCTTACTAGAATAAATCCAGCTGGCAGTAGACATAATTACATCTCTTATGTTCTAAACAAGTTTTTTAAGTTTGGTAAAAATGAGAAAGTAAAAAGAAAATACCATATGTATGTGTTTATGTACACACGTATATGTATAAGAGAAAAACAATTCAACTAATCCAATATTGTTTAATACTTACATGTCTCCAGATTTTTGCTGTGAGGTGGTAAGTAGGAAAATCTGGAAGCTACATGCTTCCGGATCCAAATACTTCAAAATTGTATTTCCTAAGGCTACTATTTATTTTTTCCTGACCTTCAAAGACAAATGAAGATCAGATTTGTAAAGACAGTGATAATACATGGCAGTAGTAATGAAAACATAAAATAAAGTATCCAAAATACATCACGACTGACTTACTACAAGGTAGTTGTTGGAATTGAATTCTGCTATAAGCTGGCAACTAACCATGAGTGGAAACCCTTGTGATATAGTGGTTAAGTGCTGTGTCTGATAAACAAAACGCTGGGAGTTGTAATTTACTAGGTACTCCTTGAAAGCTCTGTGGCACAATGCTACTCTGTCCTATAGGGTCACTATGAGTAAAATCAACTTGACAGCAATGGTGAACAAAATGCCCTCCTTTTTAGCCCTTAGTCCTCAGTGTTAACTCTCCAGCTCTGAGACTTCCCAAAACTTAACAGATGAGGTTGACTCCACATTGGACAGCTTTGAGTTTGTAATTTCTGAGCCTACAATGAAGTCCAAATCACTAGATTCAGTCTCTGCCAGTTTTATGTAACAGTTCATTCAAGTAAATGTCACCAGTACCAATACCCATTATCCCCAATTCCAGCTCATAGCTACCCTGTAGAACAGAGTAGAAGGGCTCCACAGAGTTTCCAACTAGAGTCTGGCTAATTCAAACAACTGACCTTTTGGTTAGCAGACATGGCACTTCAACACTATGCCACAAGCATTTCCTAAGTAAATGTAAGGAAACTTAACATTTCTTAAATAATTTACACACATCAATAGTGGAAGTACTTTACTTTTGTGATAGCATTTTTTATTCTTAATAGTGTAAAGTACTGTGTTAAAGCAGAAGCTTGGATTGTATAGACATCATTTTCTAGTTTTGTGAATTTGGGCATATTACTTAAAGTTTTAGATCTGACCTTTTTTCATTATATAATAGAAAACAAGCACTGAGCATACTCAGTGCACTAATACATGCAAGCTGCTTAGTGTAGAGTGTGCAAAGTAGTAAACTGTATATTTTAACTATATTAACAATTATACTTATTCTTAATTAGTTTAATTATTAACATCTCTAAAAACTAAACAGTTTCTGAGGAAAAATTATACTTTGAATACATAATTAGAGGGCAATACTGAAAATAGCAAATTATGCAGTTCTGCCAAGGGTATTTGAAACCACCTTTGCTGCTTGTGGGACTGTTTTATTTATACAGTAGTTCAGGAAAAAAAATTGACCACATGTATCAAGAGGCTTAAATCTGTACAAGAGACTTGTAGGAATTAGACAAAATCTAAGAATTGAAAGTTTGTTCAGAAAAGATACTGAAAAAAAAATTCAAAATAAACTGCTGAGGTTAATTTGAGGAATAGTTTTAATATGAGACTGAGTGACAGAAAAGAAGTGCCAGATGAGATTTCCTGGGTTATAATCTTTTTTGGAGCATACCACCTGATATTTCCACCCATTGAGTTACTGCATAGATTTGAACTCCCAAATTTTGGCTGTCAGCTGAGTGCCGAACAGTTGTGCTACCAGATTGTACCAGCAGCTCGACATAGAGCTAGTGGCAACGAAATTATTTAAAAGAAAGAATTTGAGAAACATTACTGACAATATAATTGACAAAAATTCAAGGCAGTGGAATATTGGCAAGGAGAAAAAAGTCAAAGATGTTTAGTGTTTTGAACTCAGAGTTACTGAAAGACTAAAGCATCTTAACTGTGAGAGATTAAAAAAGCTTGTTTCTAATTTAGGTTGTATAATCATAAGCCTAACAAAAACAAATTTCTCTTTCAAAAACTTTCAATGTAAATTTTAAGAGCAAGAAACTAATAAAGTAAAATAATAAATACCATCTGGAGTCATCAGCTGACTAAAAATACCATTAATTTGATTTTTGAAAATTAAATTGAATGAGTCAGTTCATTAACTTATTGAGAAATGGCTTTTCCTGTCATAACAAAATTCTTCTTTTAAATAGCTTAGATATATTGTAAGTTCTTGTTCCTGAATATATACATAAAATTTTTAAGTTTTAAAACTTAAAACTATCTGAAAATTGTACTTTTAATTGGTCTTTATTGACAGTAGCAAGTTATTAAGGCTAATAGAAACATTTGTATAGGATTTTGGTAATTCTTACTACAATTAGAAGGGATACCAGAAACTTACTCTTGTAGTCTCTTCACTCTAGCTTTTCAGTTTGATCAAATGCAGATGGTTTGTACAAGACAAAGAGTGTTTATCTTTTATCTTTGGTGTTTATTGGAGACTAAAACAACTGCTTATCTGTTAGAGGTTCTTCCATCAAAGCATGGTCTTGAATAATAAACTATTGTAGCATAATAAGGACAGATGGATGTTTACACCTAAGCTGAATGATATATAATTTTCACGATCGTCTTTTTCACTTTCAGAAGTTTATCTTGGCTGTTTTGCCAGTTTCTATCTGCTTCATTAATCCTCCACGAATTGTCCAACATGACGGTTATTTGATTTAACAAATTCAAAGGCATCCTACTGAGTAAGTAATCAGGGCCTGCTGATTCAAAATTATACTATAGGGAAAAACAGTTTCAAAATATGTTATCTATCTATGTGTAACAGTAACACTTAGATTTTAAAGTTCAATAACATCTGACATTTTTTCATCTGAAACTTACAGTAAGATAAAAATTTATCCACGTATGATTAAAACCATTAAACCCAAACACTGTGCTTAGGAGACAAATAGAAGTACTCTGTGTGCAATGATTATATTTTATGTAGGTTTTTTTTTTTTTTGGTTTTGTTTTCAGGAAAAGATATTGTTAGTAATTTACTAAACTGTAGTCTCATCCTAAAATAATATCAATATTTAACTGCTATCTTCATAATTAAATTATTTTGTTGTTGTTTTAACAACTTGAGATTCTTGGCACTGTTCCATTGTTCTATTCTACAGTGCTAGGACACTATCTAAAAGCTGAGATGTTTCCAAAACAGAAACTGTATGCATGTTATCCCTTTGTCTTTGAAAGTGGGAAGTATGATGGAAATGATCTGCATATGAATGCACTGTTTTTGTTCTCTGACACATTTTAAACATTATCAGTTCATGGAAGTATCTTTCCACTTTATAGCAATTGTCATCTAATATTGTGATGCATAATTTCAGGCCTTCAGTGCATAACCCTCTGGCCTACTCCAAACCTTCATTCATATGATTGTGCATAGGCTTTATTATCTCCATCAGCAGAAATGCAATTTAAAAGTGTTTCTCAGGAGTAAAAATTCTTTCTTTAGGAGTCTGGCACAGTCTTAAAGTACTCTTCCAATTACCACCACCAACAACAACAACAGCAAAAAAACATTGCTGTTGAATCGATTTTGACTCATCGCAACTTTATATGACAGAGTAGAACTTCCTCCACAGGATTCCATGGCTGTAATCTTTATGCAAGCAGACTGCTACATATTTTTTCCCACACAGTGTTTGGTGGATTTGCAACCCTGACCTTTTGGTTAGTAGTAAACAATGCTTAAGCTTAACCACTTTGCCATCAGAGCTCCTTTCTTCCAACCATAAGAGGTGTTATATTAAGTCTATTTCCAACATGGTCATAGACTCAAGGCACGTCAGAGAAAGAGAAGAAGTGGAACTAGAAGCATAATCAGGAATAATATTCTCAGAGAATAACCAAAGCATGTCTAATATGTTGACTACAAAGTTGTAATGCAGTGGAATCAGTGTTAAAATTTTAGTATAAGAAGTAAAAATATAAGAAGTAAAAATTCCAACAGAATATAGTCAAGTTATAGACAGAACTTAGTGTTTTCATTGGCTAATTCGGGGAAAGAGACCATCAGGCTTTTCTTCCATTATGACAAATGGAGGAAAGAAAATAAAACATCTACTTGGATCAACAATCAGCATCCGTGGACATAGCAGTCAAACAACATATAAAAACTCAATATATATATATAGTATTGGAAAAATCTGCTGCTATAAAAGACCTAACTAACATTATGTAAAACAAAGATATCACTTTGATGACTAAGTTGCACCTGATACAAGCCATAGATTTCCAATTGTCTTATATGCATGGAAAAGCCGAGCAATGAAAATTGAAGACAGAAGAACTGTTACATTTAAATAATGGTGTTTACATAATACACTAACTATATCATGGATTGTCAGAAGAGGAAAGAAATCAGTGATGGAAGTAGTGTAATAGTACTCCTTAAAACTGAGGATGGTGAGACTTTGGCTTGTTTACTTTGTACACTTTATTAGGAAAGACCAATCACTAGCAAAGGACAATATGTTGTTAGAGTGTCAGTAAAAGTGAGAAGAAACACAGTAGGATGGATGGACATGATATCTATTATGAAAATAAAACAGGACCAGGCAATCTTTCATTCTTTTATACATGATTAGCACCATGATTCAGAGCTAAATTGGTGGTCTCTAACCACAACAACAACCACCCCTCACCTACCCCTCCTGGCATCCGTCAGTTTGTTGTGCTGTGAAGAGCTGTGTGTTGCTGTGGTAATGCTGGAAGCTTTGCTATCAGAATTCAAGGACCAGCATGCTCACCCACAACAGGCAGCTTTCAGCTGAGCTTCTAGACTATAATAGACTAGGAAGAAGGATGTGAAAACAATTAGCAAGGGAAAACCTTATCAATAGCAGCAAAATTTGTCTGAAGTAATGCTGGAAGATGAGCCCCTCGGGTTGGAAGGTACTCAGAAGATGAATGGAGAAGAACTGCCTCTGCAAAGTCGAGCTGACCTTAGCAATGTGGATGAACTCAAGGTTTCATGACCTTCGTTTGCTGATGTGGCACAACATGAAAGAAGAAGAAATAGCTGCAAACATCCATTAATAATCAGAAGGCGGAATATACAAATGGTAAACCTAGTAAAATCAGAAATTGTCAATAATGAAATGGAATGTGTAATCCTTCATAACCTTTCATTACTGAGCTGAAAAAGCTGGTGTTGACCATTTTGAATCAGACCACCATATACTAGAAAAGACACCTTGAGAAGGAATGGTGTTACATTATCTTCAAAAATAACATTTCAAGACTTATCCTAAAGTATCATGCTGTCAGTGATAGGCTAACATCCATAAATCTACAGGAAGACCAGATAATATCACTATTATTCACATTTACACACAGCCACTAAGGCGAAAGATGAAGCAACTAAAGATTTTTACCAACTTCTGAAGCAGATTGTTCAAACATGCAATCAAGGTGCATGTTCCAGGGTGACTGGAACATACAAGTTGGAAACAAAGAAAGATAATTAGAAAACATGGATTTAGAAATGTATCATTAGTCAAAACAAGGCCATGGGTAGAGTATCGAATAGACCATCACCTGCTCGTATGTAAGTTTAAGCTGAAACTGAAGAAAATCAGAGTAATCATGAAAGCCAAAGTATGATTTTCTCTATGTTGTTGCAGATAGGTGCTGTCAAGTTGGTTCTGACTCACAACAACCCTACACATAACAGAATGAGCTAATTCCTGGTCCTGTGCCATCCTCAAAATCATTGCTACGCGTGAGCCCACTGTTGCACGTACTGTGTCAGTTCATCTGATGAGAGTCTTCCTCTTTTGCACTGATCCTCTAATTTACCGATCGTGATGTCCTTCTCCAGAAACTGACCCCTCCTGATAACATGTCCAGAGTGTATGAGAGAACATCTCAACATCCTCATTTCTAAGGACCATTCTGGTAGTAATTCTTCCGAAATAGACTCGTTTGTCCTTTTGGCGGTCCATAATATACTAAGTATTCTTCACCAACACCACAATTCAAAAGCATCAGTTCTTCTTCAGTCTTCCTTATTTATTGTCCAGTTTTCACATCCATATGACACAGTGGAAAATAGTATGGTTTGGGCCAGATGTACCTTGGCCCTTAAGGTGGCATCTTTGTTTTTCAGCACAACAAAAAATCTTTTGCAGATGATTTACTCAATGCAATGCATCTTTTGACTTCTTGACTGCTGCTTCCTTAGGTATTAGCTGTAGATACAGGTAAAATAAAATCCTTGACAACCTCATTCCTTTTGTTTTCTTTATGTTGAGATATAATCAGTACTGAAGGTTGTGGTGTTTGATCTTCATCAATGAGTGTTTTAAGTCCTCTTCACTTTCAGCAAGCAAGGTTGTATCGTTTGCACAACACAGGTTGTTCATGAGTTTCTCTCCTGTCCTGAAGCCCTGTTATTCTTTGTGTAGTCCGGCTTCCTAGGCGATGTGTTCTGAAGAGAGACTGAATAAATAAGGTGGACGGATATAGCCCTGATGCGTGCCTTTCCTGACTTTAAACCATGTAATCCACCTATTCTCTTCCAACCTATCTCTTGATCCATGTACAGATTCCTCATGAGCACAGTCGTATTCTGAAATTCCCGTTCTTTTGAATGATACCCATAATTTGTTTTGATTCACACTGTTAGATATCATAGCATAGTCAATAAAATTGAATAAACATCTTTCCAATATTTTTTCTGCTTTCATTCAGGATCTATCTGACATCAGCAGTGACACCTATGATTCTATCTTCTTGATATACTGCTATATATATATATCTATATATATATATAGATGTATCTGTCTTGATGTACTGCTGCAGCCACTTTTGAATGATCTTCAGCAAAATTTTGCTGGTATGTGATATTAACAATACTGTTTGATAATTTCTACATTCAGTTGGATCACCTTTCTTGGGAATAGGAGTAAATATGGATCTTTTCCAGTCAAGTGACCAAGTAGGTAGCTGTCTTCCACATTTCTTGGCATAGACAAGTTAGCACTTCCAGCTCTGCATTTGTTTGTTGAAATATGTCAACTGGTATTGGTTTTAGTCATCTAGTGCTGCTCTAACAGAAATAGCACAAGTGGATGGATTTAACAAAGAAAAGTTGGTCTTACACAGTCCAGTAGTCTACAAATCTGAATTCAGGATGTCTGCTTCAGGAAAAGGTTTTCCCTCATTGTCAGCTCTGGAGGAAAGTCCTTGTGTTGCATCAGTCTTTATTCAGGGAGCATCTAGGTGCAGAAGCCTCAAGTCTAAAGGACACACTCTTCTCCTGGTTCTGTTTTCTTGATGGTGTAAGGTTTCTGATTCTCTGCTGGCTTCCCTCTCTTTTTATCTCCTGTAGAATAAAAGGATAACAGGTGGTTTAAGCTGAACTCCAGGGAAACTCCTTTAGCAAGGGTGTCGCAGTCCTACCCTAATCCTCTTTTAACATAACCATCCTATCTATTAGCCACAGGCAAAGTTTAGGATACATAGCACAGGAAAATCACAAAATATTGGGAATGATGACCCAGCCAAATGGCTACACACATTTTGGGTGGGCACAATTCAATCCACGACAGTATTCTGTCTATTCAAGCAGCCTTGTTTTCTGCCAGCGCCTTCAGTGCAGCTTGGACTTCTTCCCTCAGTACCACTGTTTCTTGATCGTATGTCACCTCCTGAAGTGTTGAAATGTTGACCAACTTTTCTTGGTATAGTGATTCTGTGTATTCCTTCAATCTCCTTTTGATACTTTCTGTGTCGTTTAATATTGTCCCAGTAGAATATATTTGTATTGTATCTCAAGGCTTGAATTTTTTTTTCAACTCTTTCAACTTGAGAAATACTGTACTTATTCTTCCCTTTTGGTTTTCTGTCTCCAGATCCTTGCTCATTTCATAATACTTTATCTTCTGGAGGTGCCCTTTGAAATCTTCTGTTCAGCTCTTCCTTCATTTTTCTCCCTTTTGCTTTAGCTACTTGACATTCGAAAGCAAGTTTTGGGGTTTCTTCTGATATCTGTTTAGGCCTTTTACTTCTGTCCTGTCTTTTTGATGACCTCTTGATCACTTCATGTATGATGCTTCTGATGTCATTCCACAACTGGTCCACTCTTCAGTAATTAGTTTAGTATATGACATCTATTCTTGAGATGGTCTCTAAATTCAGATGGAGCTTCCATGGCCTTCTATACAAGCTACATAGACATGTCCAAAGTCCCTGATGGACAGAATTGCTGGTCTGAAGGCTGTGGGAAACATAGTCATGGGGAACATCTACCTCAATTGGCATAGCATGATTTATTAAAAAAAAAAAAAAATGTATATTCTACTTTGGTGGCAGTGTCTGAGATCTTAAAAATCCATGAGCAGGAATCTAGGGTACTCCTCTGGTCTCACCCCTGTGGTCAGAAGGAAGAATGAAGAAAACTAAAGATGCGAGGAAAGATTGTTCTGAAGGACAAATGGAAAACATCTGTGACCACTTCTGCTAGACTAAGTCCAGTACAATTAGTTTGTGTCTGGTTACTGCCACTAACTGCTCTGACAGAGATCACAATAGAGGATCCTGAACAGAGCTGTAGAAAAACATATAAGAAAATTCTAACTCATATAGAAAGATCTTGACTTGTTGGCCTGACACAGACTGGAGAAACTCTAAACAAGAGCATGGCTCCTGGACACTCTTGCAGCTCAATAATGAAGTAACTCCCTTCAGCCAAAGATAAAGCAAAGTGAGACTGAAGTGGCATTCCAGTCCAGGGGCAAGGACTAGAAGGCAGGAGAGGCCAGGGAAGCTGCTGGGTCAAGTGTTTCAAAGCTCCACCAGTGTGTTCCTGGAGTCCCTCCATCCCACTCTGCCCGTAAGCAGTGGCATGAAGACACTCAGCTGTGTTGCTCCAAGGATTGACAAGACTAGCTTAACTGGCAAGTGCATGAAGACACCATCCTTCTCCAAGAAGCCTCTTGCACAAATTACTCAGCTCCCTTTCTCTGTGGGTTGGCTCCAGTGCTGTCTCCCAGGTCTGCTGTTGCTTCTTGACATCTGAGCCATCTCCAGTGTTAATGTCTCTTCTTACTTCCTTCTGAGTGCTCACTAGAATTGAATTTGATGGCTGCAATTGTACCAACAGTCTCTTCAGGGCGATCTAGACTTTAACTGTGAGGTACTTAAAACTCTTCCAGTCTAAACCTGTTCACAGTTTCAAAATTCCTCCCGCAATTTAGTTATCTGTAGAAGTAGCACCCCACTCTCTGGTTACCAAATTCTGCGTTATTTCTATAGTGGTGCTGGAAAAGAACTACCACAAGTGGATGGCTTTAACAACAATGACAAAAAATTTATTCTCTCAAGGTTTAGGATGGTAAAAGTCAAGATTCAGTGTACCAGCTCCAGAAGAAGGCTTTTTCTCTGTCAGCTCCAGAGGGAGGTCCTTATCATCAAGCTTTCCTTGTACTAAGAGCTTCTAAGCAGGGTTTCCAAAGGACACATTGTTTTCCTGGCTCTTGTTTCTTGGTGGTATGAGATCCCATGTCTCATTTGAATTCTGTCTTTTATATCTTAAAATATATTGGCTTAAAACATAGCCTAAACTTGTATAATGAGTCTTGCTTCATTAACATAACTGCCTTTCCTCCTAGTTCATTAACATTATAAAGGTAGTATTTGCAACATATGGGAAAATCACATCAGATGGCAAAATGATAGACAGTCGTACAATAGCACAATTCTTGAAATCATGGCCTAACCAAGTTGACAGGTACATTTTCGTCACAAAACTCAATCCACAACAGCAGACGCAGCTCTTAACAACTTCACCATCATGGCCTAGAAATAATAAAGGAAAACATTTTTATGAATTTTGAGTTCTTAAATCAGATACACAACACACCAACATTAAGAAATGTGACCTAAATTGATACATTGTCTTCTGCACGTTTCCCTTTCCAACACACACAGTGTTAAGCACCACACAGTGATGGGATAGAGACAGGAAAACAGTAGTAGACATTCCCATTCAAAAAGATGGAAATTTGAAGGACATAACAGTCATTATTTCTTAGGAACTCCAAAATCCAGCCAGGAAAAGGTCACCACTTTCTTGGTTAAGACTGAGTTCTGCTTCCTCAGAATATTTTATATGATTTTCAGCTTTGTTTTCTTTATTCTAGGATCTTCCCTTGAATTTTCCTGCTTGACCCTGTTTATAGCCAGTTGACCTTCTCTGATTATTGAGAAGATTAGTGATCCTAAGGTCTTTATATGTTTTGTAGCTTATCTGTACTTTTTACCTAATCTGCTGTTGTTACTGCTTACGTAATTCTGCTAAGAACACTATGTGCATTTTATAATAAACATTATCATATCACTTGATTAGATAGACCCTCTACCTTGTGAAAGACCTTGTGTGAAGCTATTGTGAGACAATGCTCTTACTTTTTTGGAGAAGACAAATGAAAAAAAGTGGTTTCTTAAGACCCTTTGGCTTTTGACTAGCTCAAAGATTTGTATTACACCACCATAAATCTTTCTGAGATCTTAATGAAGGAGTTTTTTGGACCATGCTAGATTTGATGTTTATGCTTAAACCATTTTGTACTTTGAGAAATTCTGATGGGAAACAATACAGATGGAAAAAAAGAGTGATTTTCAAATACAGGAAGTTCTTGCACTTCTATATTGTTTATCATGCTCAAAATCAGAATGTTTTCTTCTTTAGTCTACCTCTGACTTTCACATTTTGTCATAAGCATCCAAGAGAAATGATTTGGCCCCATCTACATTTTGCTTGGAAATATGCAGAGCCAGGTCCCAGAGTTCATTGGCTAACCTTTTTATTTTTCACATTACTGGCAAACTTTCTGCCAATATCAGGATAAAATTCAAGAGTGTAACATTCCCTGGCTTCATATAAAAAATTCCCCTCTAGCCTCCCAGCCTCTAACCGTAATTTCTTTGGGACCCTTCCTGATTTCACTGAACATCTTCTTCAGGTCTTTTCAGGTTGTTTAAATATCACATTTTATCACAGTTTTCTATTGATGCATCACATGTTACTCCACGACAGCAATAATTTTATATTATAATTTTGTAGGTCAGAAATTCAACCAAGGAACTTCTGATGATACCTTCTGCTCCCTATGGCACTGAGTGAATCTGCTCAGTATTGTGCAGTCAGTGAATGGTGAATGGTCCAGTCTAGAGGGAGAAGGCTGCTTCACTCACATATCTAGTTCATTAGCAAGGAGAGTGGGAAGGATAGGCTGAACTAGGAGTACTGACTATGGTAACTGTTCATGCCTCTAAGGACAGTGGTCTCAGGATAAGCAGACTACTTTTATGGAGGTCAGGGGACAAAAATGTCCCACACCTCCCAAAAATATATCCAATTCTTCATTCCCGGAGTCATTGAATGATGCTTATATGAGAAAAAAGGGTCTTTGCGGATATGATTAATTCAAACAAACAAAGAAAAATACCATCCAGCCAATTCAGACTCATATCAACACTATGGGACAAAGAACTGTCCCATAGGGTTTCCAGGGAAAGTCTGGTAGATTCAAACTTCCAACCTTTGGGTTAGCATAATGGCTCTCAATCACTATGGCCTGGGTTTCTGACTAAGTCAAAGATCTAGACATTTGAAATTATCCTGGATTATTTGAGTGTACCCTAAATGCTATCACAGTTATCCATATAAGAAGAAGGCTGAAGGGGATTTTATCAGATACAGAGCAAAAGGTGACATGAGCATAGAACAGAGTACTGTGAAAATGTTGGCCTTGATGATTGCCTGGCTGTTGGTTCACTAAGAATAATTTTGGGTAAATTAATTAACTTTTCTAAGTCTTAGTTTTATCAGTTATCAAATGGGAATAAAAATAATAACTACTTTATAATGTTATTGCCAGTCAGCCAAGTGCCAATTGATAAAAACTACAACATATATAAAAGAGCTAGTATACTGCCTGATACATGTAATTACAAATAATTAGATGTGTGTTCATGTGCACGTGTACGTGTACGTGTACATGTGTGTGTGTGTGTGTGTGTGTGTGTGTGTGTGTGTGTGTGTGTTTAGTAGAGAGATGCATGCAGCCTGGAGGCAGTGTCCTAGACATCATTGCTGATTTTAGGTTTGGGGTTCAAATAGTCTAGATTCAATCACTTCTAGCTTTATAAGCTTAAACCAAGTACTTCTCTGTGCCCCAGTTTGGTTTTGTTTTTTCATTCTTTGAAAAATGGTGATAATTACAGAATCTGTTTCATGCAATTACTTTTATGATTAAGAGACATATAATTATGACACATTTATAAAGTGCCTGAAGGTTTGAAAAGACTTAACCTGAGTATTAGTGCTTTACTGTAGCTTCAGAAAGCCGTAGATGTCATCTTTTATGTGGATTATTTTTCTCTATCCAGAATTTTCCAGTCAGTGTGGAATTTGTCTGTTCTACTGTCATATATCAGTTTATAGACGTAACCCATTTGAAAAAATTGAGATATTAGTATTTACAAGTGTCAGGCAGAGCAATTGACACTGCTAATTTAGAATATTAATAAATTATTTTATCATTTTGTGTACTGCAAAACAGATCTTCATCACAACTTAAGTTACATTTATGTTCTGTGAGCTGGGAAGTAAAGAATCAGTATCAGGGTGTGGTGTTTGTCGTCAATTCTTCTGAATCTTGGAGTATTATGCACAAAATTACTGTCATCACTCTGAATAATTGCTCTCATTTTATCTTCCATCAACATCACTAAAATTGAATCACCAAGGAATTTTTTAAAATAATGAAGGTCCACTCTTTGGACACGAATGAATTGGACTTGGTAATGCAGAGTGACCATATATTGTATGCACTTTATGGTTCTATACATCTATAGGATATCACCCTGCTGATCTCTGGCTGGAGGAAGGAGAGTGGGTGGAGAGGAGTGGAAAGGAGGCTGTTGGGAGGATGAGACATGTATGGAGCAGAGAGGAATAGTGTACTGTGACAGGACAGGGAGGGCAGTGGAAGCTGCATATAGGTGGGCATGTAAATTGATACGGGAATGTCCATTTTCACTCAGTCATATCAAATAAAAAATAAAAATAAAATTTTAAAAAGTGTATGGTTTTGCTTACATTTTTCCCTTTTAGTACCCAATCCGTTAGGAGATTTTCCCTCAAAATAGATGTCAATAGATTGGCATATTATCATCATTTAATCACAACTATTATCACATCATTAAAAATATACATGCTACAACTGGAATAGATATATTTCTTCTTAAAGAAAGAAACTTACAGAGCATGTTGAAAGACATACGTGAAGTTTAACAAAGTCTATGAACTTAATTGTTCTAAGTGCTGAATATCACTATGGTCATCTTTGAAGTACTCCCCTTGGGAAGCTATGCACCGCCACCAGTACCTAGGCCACCCTTCAAAGCAATTTTGGACTTCTTCCTGGAATAGCCGTTGCTCACAGTGGCAAGGTAGCAAGTTCGTGCTTGAAGGATCCAACTCAATGGCACTTGGCTTTGGCGTCTGTGAGGGAGTTTTTAGCCAGTAAACAAATAACTGTATTGAAACTCCCTCCCTACTCACCTGATTTGGCCCCCGATGACTTTTTTCTTTACTCAGAAGTAAAGAAAATATTGAAAGGAAGACATTTAGATGTCATTCAGGAAATCAAAAGTAAAACGATGATAGCTCTGATTCGTATTTCAGAAAAAGGGTTCCAAAACTGCTTTGAAGGGTGGACTAGGCACTGGAGTCAGTGCATAGCTTCTGAAGGGCAGCACTTCAGAGGTGACCCTAATGACATTCAGTAATGAAGTGAGTTGCACTTTTTCTAGGATGAGTTCACGGACTTAGTTGTCTTTCAGTCTACAAAATTTCAACGTAAGGTTTTTACATTTTCCTTCTAACGTTGACCAAGTTTTATTTTTTTGGACTACCTGGTTATTCCTGTCCACTGAAGAACGAGACAGTAAGCTAATCACAAACCCTGATAAAATTGTCTACATCACAGTAAGTAAAAAAAAAAAACTATCATTTTAGAAAGAGGATAGGAGGTGAGAGTAAATACTAAAAACAGGAGGAAAAAAGTTAGGTTTGCATTTTTGATGGTAACAGATAAAAAATAAGTGAGAAAAAGCTGAAAAAATAAGCTATAAAAACTAAGTCATTACAAACATAGTTTATTACTAGAAGTGGCTAGAAAACCATACAGGCCAGTTTCCTAGGCTACTGGGCCTCCCCCTGCTAGAGTGAGATGGAAGAAGTTGTCTGAGAAGGAAGGAAGACTGCCAGAGCCACCCAGGGAGCCCTAGCAGTGTGGGTGGGTTGGGGACTAATACAAAAGAGCTGCTTTAACTACATCATGCCTTTTCAAATACCTTGATAAAAGAAGGGATTAAATAAAAGACATATAAGTTTCAGGGATCTGCTGATTAACAGCAAGCAGTGAAAGTCCAAAAATATACACCCTTTATTTCATAGCCTTTAAGTTGCATGGAACATATGATTTATTAAATATCTGTCAAACTGCATGAAGAAAAGTGAGCTTCAGTGTTCATTGGGAAGGGTAGCAAATCACTTAGACGTAATTCTCGAAAAGGAATAAAACAAACAGAACAGTGCACAGTACACCAAAACGCTACACCGTTAATTTGTCCACTTCTCTGGTTTAAAGATCAAAAAAGCGCAGGCAGGGTGCTGGGCTCCAACACACTGCTGTGCAAAATGCAAATTGGGAAGCATTTTTAAAGTACAAGATTATGGGAATCTGACAATCCCTGCCCCTGAGTAAAAATGAAAATAAGTTGGCATCTCCAACTTTGAAAAATATAACTTGTTCCCCTAATTTCTCAGCCTAAATTCAGAGCTCTGTTTTAATGCATTATTTTTTTTCCAAGCAAAGTATGTATGCATGTGATTTGAAGAGACAAGTGTGTGTCATGTTTTGTTAAGTGGAAATATACAGCCTAGTAATAATTGCTTTATCTTTTCATTTCCCTTTTGTGAAATGCTGACTTAACTAAAACAGTTAAAAAATAATGCTAACATTTATATCTTCAAGAAAACAGGAACAGAAATTAAATCTCAAACATTTTACAAGTTCATTTATGAAGGCATTTTACATTGTGAGTAGCAACCGATTATTTTTCAAAGCTTGAATGCCATCTTTATGCTCAGAAGCTGTTATTCTTTCATTTAGTTCAAAAAAGATAATTCTTAATCGCCTACTAGAGCCATGAACTGAGTTGTGTTTGAGGTTTACAATAAGGCATACAAGTTTCCTCGCCTCCCAGAAACTATGTTCTAGTGGGAAGAGAAACAATAAACAAGTAAAAAAAAAAAAAAAAGGCAGATTGTGATTAATACTCTAAAAGAAACAACATTGTGATGGAAAATAAAGCACAAGGTAGGGTAACTACTTAGATAACTTAAAAAAATACTTCTGAAGAAATGATACTTATGCTAAGAATGAATAGAAGAGAAAGAATTAAACCTGAGCTCTTAGGTGACAGCTCAAAGAGATATAATATGTAGGAAAAGTACCCCAAAGAAAAGCTCCTGTTTGACAAGCTTGTGGTAGGTAGAAAGCTAAGATGGTCTAGTGCCAAGGTTCCCATTCTCTGGTTGTTCAATCAAGCACTAATCTGGAAACTAACATGAAAGGGGTTTTCAGACGCATTTAAAACCTCCAGTTTGTTAACTTTAAGACACTCTAACAATCTGAGTGGGCCCAACACCATCAGATGAGACTTTTTAAAACAGAGATTTTGTGGTTAAAAAAGTAGAAAAACTCAGAGAGATATGCTTCTGCTGGCTTTGAGGGAAAAAGCAAAAATGTTGTGAACTGCCGGTAGTGAGAAGAGGCTTCTAGAAAGTGAGAGTAACCCCTTGTCCACAGCACGCAAGTGAAAGGATCATAGTCCTAGAATAGGAAAGAAATGAATTCTGTCAACAGTTGAGGAGCTTAGGAGAGAGCCACTTGTCTGACCTGAGAATCACAGCCTTGGAACACACGTGGATTCAGCCTGCGAGCCCCTGAAAGCTCCTTAGACAAAGTATCTGAGCAGAAGATGTAGCTTACCCATACATCAAATCCTGACTCACAAAAACTGGGATAATGAATGTGTATTGTTTCAAGCCAGCATGTTTGTGGTAATTTGTTACATTAGCAATAGACAAGCTATCATCAAGGTCTAGAGACAAACAGAAGACTAGTGTTCCTGGAGATTCCTGAACAAGGAAGTGTAGGCTGAAATAACATAGGAAGGGTAAATAGTGAATACTAAAAAAATAGCAAGAGGATATTGACACGAGCTTGCCATTTAGCGGTAACACAGACAAAAAACAAGCCAAAAAACAAAAAAAAAGGCAAAATAAGCTGTAAAGACTTAGTAACGATAACCATTGCAACTTATATTGCTGCTATACAACTATTAAACACTGGTTGAACAACATATTAGTGCTATGCATTATATGATGACAACTCAATTTTTAAAACTATTTTTTCACCCAACAATAAATCAAGCCCTGTGATATATAATATCCAATGTTAGCCACTAAAGATACAAAATCAAAAAAAAAAGAAAGAAAGAAAATCCTGTTGCTATTGAGTTTATTCTAATTTATGGAGACCCTAAAGGACAGAGTGGAACTACTGCATAGGATTTCCAAGAAGTCACTGGTGGATTTGAACTGCTGACCTTTTGTTGAGCCACCAAGCTCTTAACTACTGAGCCACCAGGGCTCTTTTAGAAAGACAAAAGTAGTGAAACTATGGTCACTAACTTGAAATAATTTGTGATGAAGGACAGCAGAATATACACACAAACATAACTATGATTGGTAGAAAATGTTACTGATAAGGGGATGTGTGTGTTAAGTGGAGTAGTGAGAAAACTAAGGGATGTGTCTTGCAGAGATAGTAAGAGGACTGGGCTTACAAAGTAAGTAGAAATTGCTCAGTTGAACATTATACTCTTCCAGTGTAAACAAGTAGAAAGTACACAGCACTATCATTTTATTGTTCTTGGGGAAAAAAAGTAAAGAAAGAAAAATCTAAATATAGTACTACAAAGTTAAAGGAACCCTGGCATGATGATAACTAAGAGCTTGGCTGCTAAACAAAAGGTTATTGATTCAAGTCCACCAGTTGCTCCTTGGAAAACCTATGGGACAGTTCTACTATGTCCTATAGGGGTACTGTGAGAAAGAATAGACCTTACAGCAACAGGTTTCCAGATAAAGCTAAATGTTGGTCTGCAAGAAACAGCAAACCAAAACCTACTTCACTCAAGTCAGTTATAACTTATGATGAACTCCTGTGTGTAGCAAACACAGGGGAGGGAAAAACACTTTAAATTACAGAAGACACTTTCATCCAAGTGAAGAATGTGGACAATTTCCAGGACAAACTATGGAGTTTCTTCAAAAAATTAATTGCCTTACAAATAGAGTCAGGAGGTATATCAAGCAAACATAAACTAAGCTTTGGCTTTGTTTAGATTCCTTTTCCCCACAATAACTATAAAAAGATACTTTTGATACAGATGGGGCAATACAGAAACAATAGCTGTAAGATGATACTAAGGGAATATTTTTAGTGTTGGTGGTTGTGATAATACTAATGTGTTTTTTTGAAAATATAATCAGTTAAGGATACTTATTGATGCACTCATGAATATTATTTACAAGAACATTAGTCATATAATTAACAAGTAAGTTAAAAATTATTGATAAAAAACACTCAGAAAGGTAGGAACAGACGGGAAAAACCTCAACATGATGAAAGCATTTGTGAAAAACACAGAGTATATACTCATATTCATTGATGAAAAGTTGAAACTTTTCCTTCTAGGATCAGGAACAAGAAAAGGATATCACCACTGCCAGTCAACATATTACTCAAACTTCTAGCCAAAGCAATCAGGCAAAAAATAAGAAATAAAAGGTATCCAAATGGAAAAGAAAGAAGTAAAATTATCTCTATTTGCAAATGAAATCATTTTATATATTAAAAAAAAATAAAGAACCCAGAAGATGCAGGGATGGTTCAACATTAGAACAATTAACGTAATCAACCACATAAACAAAACAAAAGACAAAACCCACTCAATTCTATCAATCCATGCAGAAAATGCATCTGATGAAGTCTAACATCATTCATGTTAAAAACTCTCAGCAGAGGAGGTGGAGTCAAGATGGCAGACTAAATGCATGTCTCCCTGAATTCCTCTGAAAACCAAGGCCTGAAATGATAATTAAATGGAGCCTTCTGGACACCTAGGGAGCCCTGGGATGTGGGATAGGGCTGTTAATTTGGTCTTCATACCACTGAATGCAAAATCTCTCTTTCACCAATCCAACTCTCTGCAATCACAGGCTTACACAGATCAAAAGTAACTCACCATTTTGATTTTTTTTCCTCTGTCTTGGTGGGCAGGCAGAACTGGGACTTGACTGGCTGCTAGTCTTGGACACACTGCTCGTGGGACCAGCAACAATAATTGCCAGGTTCTGAGAGCCTGGCTTTGGACTCTATACACCTTGGCTCCTCTGGCCTATCAGGAAACAGAGAAGCTCAGGAAGAGGCCTGGGAAAGACTTGACTCTTAGGCTGGGAGGTGGCTCCTGGTGGGGCAAGAATGCTTTTCTAGCAGGGAGGTGGTATTTTGCACAGTGTCGCCTGGGGTTGGGGCCCAGTGGTGGAGGCTGTGGACTCTGGAAATTTTGGCACTCTTGGCTTCTCTTTCCTCCAGGATACTGGTACCAGCCAGGTGGGGAGCTTGTGCAGGACGCCATCTTGTTTTGCTGGGAGGCAGGGTCATCCATACAGAAGCCTCAGCTGGACCTAATTCTTAGGCTGGGAGGCAGTGCCTACCCAGAAGAGATGGCTTATCCAACAAAAAAGCAGAATTCTACAAAGTATAGCCTACAGCTGGGGCCCGACAGCAGAGGCCAGCAGGCCAGTAGCCTTTCTACATTTTGAGCAAGTTTGTAATATCTGGGGTTCAATACAGAGGTGCTTACTTTGCCAGCTGGGAAGAGGGACATATACACCTGAAAACCTGACTGACTTTGGAAGTTGTCAAATACTTTTTACTTCTATTACAAGACAGCCTAGAGAAACAACTGTGATCAATTTTCACAGCATCTCTTCCAGCCTCTACTGACTCACATGAAGCCCAAAAAGCAAAAAACGTTGGAGAGGATGGTAACCTGGAAGTCACTTATGGCATCAGAAGGCCCCCAAAAGAAACCACTTCAGAATTTCCTGTATGAAGAAGCTTTTCTGAAACTATCAGAAGGTGAATACGAAATGATTATATATAGAGCCATCCTAGACCTTATACAAAATGCAGCAGAGCAAAATGAAAAACTAAGCAAACTGTTTGATCGATGTAACATCAGTACTTGGAAATTCAATTGATCAAGAACCAAATCGAAGACATAGAAACTTCAATTCAAAGCCAAGGAAACAGAAAGGAACAAATGGAAAAGAGACTTTCTAATTTGGAAGACAGAGCCACTGACTCCAGGATTTATGAGGAGAAATCAGAAAAAACAAACAAGAAAAATGAAGACGCATGAAGAAGTATGTGGGACTCTATGAAGAAGGACAATCTACAATTAACTGGAGTTCTTGAACAGGGAGAGATACCTGAGAACACAGAGAGTATTGTTGCTGATTGCTGACACAAAACTTCCCAGAAGTTATGAAACAAGAGAATATAGATATCCAAGATGCATATCGAACACCACTCAATATAGATTTCAGTAGAAAGACTCCAAGACATACTATAATCAAGCTCAAGAAAATGACATAAGCAGAAACTCTTAAAGGCTGCAAGACTCAAAGCAAAGCTAACATTCAGAGGGAAACCCAGGAGGCTTTCGTCGGATTTCTCTGCAGAAACAATGCTGGCATGGAGACAGTGGCATGACACATTCAAAGCCATGAAGGAGAAGAACTTCCAAACAAGAATTATGTACCCTGCAAAACTATCTTTCAAATATGAAAATGAACTTAAGACATTCCCGGACAAACAGAAACTCAGAGGCTTTGTAAAAACCAAACCAAAGCTACAAAAAATACTGAAAGACTCTTTTAGCTTGGAAGAACAAAACTACTAACTTCGTATTTTAGAAGGACACATTATCCAGAATCCTACTCAGTTACGGAAGGCTCCAAACACAGTCAAAGCTATAATAGTGAAAGAAACGATCTAGCAATCATATCATGTAAACTATGATATCATCATATTAAAAAGAGGGATATACTGCAGTCATTATAGTCCTTACAGACAGAGAGGAAGTTGACAAGACTGGTAGTAATCAAAATTGGTTTTATACATAGTTTACTAAGGGGATCATAGGGGCAGCCGTAAAGCACAATAAAGAAGCAACATACCATATCAAGAAATGTAATTCAAGAGTCTCAAGAATGACAAAACCAATGCTGAAAAAGGTAAAAAATCAACTCACAAAGAAGAAGGTTCCAGAATAGATTAATAAGAACAACAGAGAAAATATCAACACAAAAATAAACAAATCACAATAGCAATACTGAACACACACCTATCAATAATTACATTGAATGTGAGTGGACTGAATGGCCCAGTAAAGAGACATCAAGTGACTTTTTGGATCAAAAGACATGACCCATCTACATGCTGCCTACAAGAAACTCACCTTAGACTTAAAGATAGGAGCAAACTGAAAATCAAAGGATGGAGGAATATATACTAAGCTAACAATGAACAAAGAAGAGCATGGGTGGCAATTCTAATCTAAGATAAAATCAATTTTAATGTAAAAACCACCATCACGGACAAGGATGGACACTATTTATTGCTGAAAGTTTCAATACACAAGCAGGAAGTAACAATATTAAATATCTATGCACCTAATATTGTCAACCCAAGCCAAGTGCCATCGAGTTGGAGCACCTAAATATGTGAAAGAAACACTGACTAAACTCAAAAATGAGATAGATCACTCCACAATAATAGTAGGAGACTTCAACATTCCACTCTCAGTATTGGACAGATCATCTAGAAAAAAGCTCAGTAAAGACACAGAAGACCTTATTGGCACAATTAACCAACTAGACCTCATCGACATATACAGAACTTTCTATCCATCAGCAGGCAAATATACCTTCTTCTCTAGTGCTTATGGAACAGTCTCCAGAACAGACCATGTGTTAGGACATAAAGCAATTTTCAACAAAATCCATAACACTGAACTAATGCAAAGCATCTTCTCAGACCATAAAACCATTAAAGTCAAAATCCATAGCAGAAAAAAACATAGATAGAAAGGGGAACCCATGGAAACTGAACAACACCTTGCTCAAATAAACATGGGTTATAGAAGAAATCAAGGATGAAATAAAGAAATTTATTGATTCCAATGACAGCACAAATGCTTCCTACCAGAACTTATGGTAGACAACCAAAGCAGTGCTCAGAGGTGTTTATCTCCATAAATGCACACATCTGGAAGGAAGAAAGGAACCAAATCAAAGAGCTGATCCTACAATTTGAACAAGTAGAGAGAAAAACAACAGAGGAAACCAGAGAACACCAGAAGAAAACAGATCATGAAGATAAGAACAGAACTAAACAAATTAGAGAATAGAAGAACAAATGAAAAAATTGAAAAAACCAAAAGCTGTTTTTTTGAAAAGATCAACCAAATTGACAAAGCATTGGCTAAACTTACTAAAGAAAAACAGGATAGGAAACAAATAACCCAAATAAGAAATGAGAGGGGAATTGTTACAACAGATCCAGCAGAAATCAAAAACATCATAGCTGACTACTATGAAAAACTGTAAGACTGTATTCTAACAAATTTGAAAACCTAGAGGAAATGGAAAAATTCTTAATCCCTGTCACCTACCAAAATTATCACACACTGAAGCAGAACAACTTAATAAACCCATCACAAAGGAAGAGATTGAAAAAGTCATCCAAAAACTGCCAGGCAAAAAAAGCCTGGGCCCAGATGGCGTCACTGCAAAATTCTAGCAAGCTTTTAGAGAAGAGTTATCTCCAATACTACTGAGACTATTTCACAGTATAGAAAGGGGTGGAATACTCCCAAATGCATTCAATGAAGCCAGCATAACCATGATGCCAAAGCCAGGGAAAGACCCAACCCAAAAGGAGAACTACAGACCAATATCATTCATGAATCTAGATGCAAAAATCTTCAACAGAATTCTTGTCAGTAGAATACAACAACATATCAAAAAAATAATCCATCATGCCCAAGTTGGATTCATACCAGGAATGCAAGGCTGGTTCAACATCAGAAGAACAATTAATGTGATTAACCATATAAATACCACAAAAGACAAGAATCACCTGATCTTGTCTATTGATGCAGAAAAGGCATTTGATAAAGTCTAACACCCATTCATGCTAAAAACTCTAGGCCAAATAGAAATAAATGGCAAATTCTTCAACACAATAAGGGCTATTTATACAAAGCCAACTGCTTATGTCATCCTCAATGGAGAGATACTTAAATAGTTTCCCTTGAAAACAGGAACTAGACAAGGATGCCCACTCTCACCTGTCCTAGTCAACATTGTACTAGAAGTTCTAGCCAGAGCAATTAGACAAGACCAAGGAATAAAGGCCTTCTACATCGGCAGAGAAGAACTAAAAATCTCTCAATTTGCAGGTGATATGATTGTATATGCAGAGCATCCCAAAGAATCCATAAGGAAACTACTCAAACTGATAGAAGAGTTTGGCAAAGTCTCAGGATACAAGATAAATGTACTTAAATCAGTAGGACTCCTTTATACCAACAACAAGATTACTAAGGAATAAATCACCAAGTCAATACCATTTACTATAGCCCCTAAGAAGATAAAGTACCTAGGAATAAATCTAACCAGAGAAATAACAGACCTTTACAAAGAGAGCTACAAACTCTTACTACAAGAGACTAAGAGAGATTTGCATAGATGGAGAAACCTACCCTGCTCATGGATAGGAAAACTTAAGATTGTGAAAATGTCTATTTTACCCAAAGTAGTCTACTTATATAATGCAATCCCAATACAAGTTCCAGTGATATTTTTTAATGAGATGGAGGAACAGATTACCAATTTCTTCCAGAAAGTGAATAAGTCCCCGATAAGTAAAGCATTACTAAAGAACAACACACTGGGAGGCCTCTCATTACCTCACCTCAGAACCTATTACACTGCCACAGTAGTCAAAACAGCCTGGTACTGGTACAAAAACAGACAGATCAGTGGAATAGAATCGAGACCCCCGAGATGACATCATCTGCCTATGAACAGCTGATATTCGACAAAGGCCTTAAGACATTAAACTGGGGTAAAAATAATCTCTTCATCAAATAGTGCTGGCAAAATTAGATGTCTGTCTACACTGAATTCAAACAAGACCCATATCTAACACCTTATACAAAAAACAACTCAAACTAGACAAAATACCTAAATATCAAATCTAAAATGATAAAGCTCACCCAAGAAAAAGTAGGAACAACAATGGAAGGTTTAATACACAATGCAGACAGACTTCAGAATCTGTCAAACCAACTCAAACGGAGAAAATAGATAAATAGGAACTACTAAGAATCAATCACTTTTGCTCATCCAAAGACTTTATTAATAGAATTAAAAGGCCACCTACAGAATTGTAAAAGAAATATATGGCAACTCTGTCAGACCGACTACTGACCTCCATAATCTATAAGATACTACAAAACATCAATAAGAAAAAGATAAATCATCCATTTAAGTGATGGGCAAAGGAGATGGACAGACACTTCTCTAATCAGGAAATCCAGTCAGCCAAAAAACACATGCGGACATGCTCATGATCATTAGCTATTAAAGAAATTCAAATCAAGAAGTCAGTGAGATACCATCTCACCCCAACAAGGTTGGCCATGAGCCAAAAAATGCTCAACAACAAATGCTGGAGAGGCTGTGGAGAGATTGGAACTCTCCTACACTGTTGGTGGAATTGCAAAATGGTGCAACCTCTTTGGAAAGCAATCTGTCACTACCTTAAAATAATGGACATAGATATACCATTTGACCCAGTAATTCCACTGCTTGGAATATCCTACACAATGAAGGCCATTCTCACCAACTGATACATGCACAAGAATGTCCTTCGCAGCATAGTTATTTTAGTCAGCTAGGGCTGCTCTAACAGGAAGATCACAGAATGGATGGCTTTAACATAGGAAGGCGTATTCTTACACAGCCCGGTAGGCTACAAGTTCCTATTCAGGGTGTCTGCTCCAAGAGAAGACTTTCCTTTTTGTCAGCTCTGGAGGAAAGCCCAATATTGCATCAGTCTTTGTCCAGGGGTGTCTTGGTGCAGGAACCTCAGGTCTGAAGGATGCGCTCTTCTCCTGGTGCTGCTTTCTTGATGGTAAGAGGTGCCCAAATCTCTGCTTGCTTCTGTTTCCTTTTATCTCTTGCAAAGTGAAAGGATTAAGGGTGTGGCAAGCCATACTCCAGGAACACTCCCTTTACAGTGGAGCAGGGAGGTGATCTTATGAAGGGATTCACAGTCCCACTCTAATCCTTTAACATACAGCATAGGAAAACCACAAAATGGAAGACAGTCACAAGATTCTGGGAGTCATGGTCCAGCCACATGGCTACACATATTTTTGTGGGGACACAAGTCAATCTATGACAACATTCCACAGTAGCAAAAAGATGGAATCAACCCAGATGCCCAACAACAGAAGAATGGATAGATAAACTATGATATATGTACTCAGTGGAACACTAAGCAATGATAAAGAACACCAATGATAGCAGGAAACATCTCTTAAGGTTTCAACTGCAGGACATTTTGTTGAGTGAAAGTAGTCAGCGACAGAAGGACAAATATTGTATGAGACCCCTATGATAAGAACTTAAAAGCAGACTCATGCATAACAGAAAGACTCTTTTGACAGCTGCAAGGGAGAGGAGAGAGGGAGGGTGAGGGGTGGAAGGTTTAGATTAGACAGTTGCCAGAAATTTGTTTGGGTGAAATTGGTGACAGCACATATTAGTAAGAAGATCAGTATTAATGGGACTTCAACATAACTTGTGTACTCCTCCCATCTTAACCCAATATTGCAAGGACAGAGTAGCTGGGGCAGGGGACTGGTGACCATGCTCTCAGGGGAAATCGAGGCCATTTGGCACCACTAGTATTTTGCAAATGAGGACTCTTGGCACCCCACATTGGTGAGTGGTGTCTGGGGTCTTAAAAGCTGCCAAGCTGCCATTTGAGAGTAGAGAAAATGGTCCCAGCTTAGCAGGAACCGATGATCACCAAGGTCCATATCAATATGGGGGAAAGAGAACCCAAAAGACAGAGACCCATGTGAGTGGATGTCTACTTTGACTTGTGACCAGAAGAACCAGATGGTGACTGGTTACCACCAGTGATAGCGATGATGGAGCTCACAAAATTGATTCTCACTGGCAACACAAGTATAAATAGGAGTGCACACTGAGATCTCCACTAAAAGGCCATAACTGATGGTTCAGGAGCTTCAGGGTTCCCCTGGGAGCATGGCCCCTGGCCCTGATGCTGCACCGTCCATAAATCATAATGAAGGTCAACTTTTCAGACAGCAATGGATTGGACTTGTTGATGCAGAATGACCATAGTGTGTGGTTTAGGCATGTATAAGAGGTGGTCCTGTTGACTTTATACTGGAGGAAGGGGAATGGGTGAAAAGGAGAAGATACGAGACTGTTGGGAAGATAAGACATGAATGGAGCAGAGAGGAAGAGTGCTGTCACCATGCAGGGAGAGCAGTGGAAGCTGTGTGTAGGTCAGCATGTAAATTTATATGGGAATGTACATTTTCATTCAAGCATGATAAAAAAAAAAAAAAAAACTCTCAGCAGAATACGAATAGAAGGGAAATTCCTCTACATAATAAAGGCCATCTATACTAAACCAACAGCCAACATCGTATTTAATGGAGAGACACTGAAAGCATTCCTCTTAAAAGCAGGTACTAGACAAAAATGCCCATTGTCACCACTTCTGTTCAACATTGTTCTGGAGGTCTTAGCCAGAGTAGTTAGGCATGAGAAACAAACAAGGGGCATCCAAACTGGCAAAGAAGAAGTTAAAGTGTTACTATTTGCAGAGACATGATCTTATACATATAAAATGCTAAAGAATCCACCAAAAACCTACTGGATATAATAGAAGCCTTCAGTAAAGTATCAGGATAAATCAGTGGGGTTTCTTTATATCAATAAAGGGTGACCAAAGAGGAAATCATGTGATCATTACCATTTACTATAGCCCCCAAGATGGTAAAATACTGCAAGATAAATCTAACCAGAGACATAAAAGACCCTACTGCAAGAAAGGAAAAGAATTACATAACTGGAGAAATTTACCTTGCTCTCAGATATGAAAAATTAATGTTGTGAAAATGTCTATACTTTCCAAAGCAATGTATGCATACAATGCAATCCCAATTCAAATTCCAACAACACTTTTTGATGAGATGGAGAAATAAATCAACAACTTCATATGGAAAGGGTGGAAGCCTTAAATTATTATTAAAGAAGAGAAACAAAGTGGGAAGTCACAGTCTTCCTGACCTTAAAACCCACTACACTGTCACAGTATTTGACAGACTGGTACTTGCACAAAAACAGACACATAGACCAGTTGAACAGAACTGAGAATCCAGATATAACTTCATCCAGCTGTGAAGAGCTGACATTTGATAAAGGCCCAAAGGCTGTGAATTGAGGAAAAGATAGTCTCTTCAACAAATGGTGTTGGCATAATTGGATATCTATCTGCAAAAAAAAAAAAAAAAAAAAGTGACACAAGACTCTTGCCTCACACCATGCATAAAAATTAATTCAAAATGGATCAAAGACCTAAAGATAAAAGACAAAACAGTAAAATTCTTGGAAATAAAACTTGGGAAGATGCTAGAAGCACTACCCCATGAAAACATGACAACAGTTTGCCAAAAATCACCAACAACCCTTAGTCATCAAAAATGAAAACAAACAACCAGGAACTCTTAAATATTAAACATTTATGCTCATCCGAAGCCTTTATCAAAAGAGTAAAAAGACTTCCTACAGAATGGGCACAAATATTTGCCCACCATGTTTCCAATTATCACCTAATCTCTCTAACCTACAAAATACTGCAAAACCTCAAGAAGAAAAAGACAAATAACCCGATTAAAAAATGGGCAAAGGGACATAAACAGACATTTCACCAAAGAAGACACACAGGTTTCCAACAGATACATGAGGAAATGTTCATGATTGCTAGCCATCAGAAAAATCCAAGTCAAAACTGCAATGAGATACCATCTCACCCCAATGAAGCTGGCAATAACCCAGAAAAAAACACAGAGAAACACAGAACAATAAATGCTGCAGAGGCTATTGAGAGACTGGAATTCTTCTACACTGCTGGTGGGACTTTAAAATGGTTCAACCCCTATAGAAATCAATTTGGTGCTTTCTTGAAAAAGTGGAAATAGAAATACTATGTGATCCAGCAATCTAGCTCCTTGGAATGTATCCCAAAGAAATAATGAACACTACTCAAAAAGATACACACACACCAGTGTTTATTGTAGCTCTCTCCGTAAGAGCAAAAAGTTGGAAGCAACCTAGATGCCCATCAACAGATGAATGGCTAAATGAACTGTCATATATTCACACAGTGGAATACTATGCAATGATAAAAAGCAACAATGGCTTAGCGAAATACCTGTGAATATGTGACCAACTAGACAAAATTATACTGAGAGAAATTAGCCAGACACATAAGGACAAATTTTGTATGACACCATTATTATAAGGATGCAACAAATCATTTGAGCACAGAAGAAATCAATATTTGACAGTTACAAGGTTGGGGAGGGAGGAAGTGAGAGGTTTTTTTTTTAACAAATTAGATAGTGGTTAGGATTAGGGTTGAGTATAGGATGTGTCAGCATGTGCTAGAAGTGTAGTACCCACAATTACTTAACCTCAAAACAAAATTGTCCTCTTAATGTTGACCATCTCTTTGGAAGGACAGTGTAAACGGGTCTGGGATTGGAGGACCATGCTCTCAGGGGACATCCAGACTAATTAGCATACCCAAAGACTTCTCTCTCCCTCTCTCAATATTGCTCCACAAACCACCTTGGTGATGGGGTCTTAAAAACTAGCAAGCTGCCATCTAAATAGCACCAAATGATCCTAATCCACCTGAATCTGAATTAAATGGTAGACACTGAGGGCAGGAAAAAAATATGAACCCACCAGATGGAAAGGGCCATACGCGCCATAGCCGGCTTCAGCATGGGACCAGAAGAACCAGATGGTGGCCAGCCACCACCAAAGACATTCTGGACGGGGTACACAGAACATATCCCTGGACACAGTGGGTGATATAGCAGAGGGCAGAGCTAGAACTCTACCAGAAGTCCAACTTCATGGTCCCTCTGAATGGAGGGCCCCCTGGGAGAATGGGCCCCAGACCATCTAACCTTAAACTGCATCAAGAACTTGGGCCAACTTCCCAGACAAAGACTGACCTAGACTGTACAAAACATAGAGTGATATTGGAGGCGAACAAACTTGTACACAAGTACACAGAGTTGTCTGAAAGGCTTTTCACTGGAGCCAAGTTGATTGGGTGAGGAGGGCCAGACCTTGATCAAAAAGTCATGGGAAGTGCTAAAGCAAAGGGGAAGCATGCCATTACATAGAGGGGGCAGCTAGAATAGAATAGGGGTGAAAGTCCTGGATGTTATATGGAAACATGACATAGACTGTTAAATTGTTCTTAATTCACAGTAAAAAAAATTATTAATTAATTAAAGAACCCAGAAATAATTTACAAAACAGGAGGCAGGGCTAAGATGGTAGAGTATATGGATGCTTCCCATGCCCCCTCTGACAAAAAAAATGCCCAAAAGAACAAATGAATTAAGTACATACAACATCCTAGAAGCCCTGTACATCAAAGGGAAAGGTGAGAAATTGACCGAAGCAAGGTAGAAGGGAGAGTAAGACCAGGAGCACATAAGATTCCACAGGCCTGACCTGCAGGTAAACAGATGTGGCCATGGTGGTGAGCCAAATGGTGGAGGTTGGTGGGCATCCTTCTGAGCAGGAGAAATTGCCAAGGGAGTCCACTCATAACTCTGGAACCAGTGGGAAACAGCATTAGATTGTCAAAAGCTAAATCTTTGAGTGTAAATTACCATATGTGTAGATCTAAATCTTTCCTTTAGTATAGGCCTCATTCCTTTCTCTTAGTAATCGCTGTCAATTCTCTACACTGTGGCCAGCCCTGGAGTCTGATGCCATTAACTGAGTCAGAGATCGGGCTCCTTTAGTTTTCCCTGAGCCATTCTTGAGACTTAAAGGAGAAAAATATTAAACAAACTGAAGACGAGGTGGGGTGGCGGGACTAAAACTGCTGGATCCCTTAAGCCATAAAATCACAGCAGAAACTGTTCTTTCACCTTGATTGAGACATAAGGGTATGTGCCAACCTCGCAGAAGTCAAGGATGGTTGTTAGTCGCCTGTCTTGCTTAGAGGCTGCAGCTAGACACCAGTGCATCTATTAATCATCCCTGCATATCTAGGATAATAGGCAAGAACCTACACCACACACTTGGTGACTAACTACCTGGAAAACTGAACTGAATGTGTATAAAAGTAAATGGACTCTTGGCCTCCTATGTCTAGTAAAAGTTCTAACAGAAAGATATAATTTCAAAGAAAACCATGACCAAATTATCATATACAACCAACCAAAACAAGTAAACAAACACAAAATAAGTAAATACATTTACTGATGGCTCAGAGACATTAAATTTACAATCATTTAACAAAGCAGACCATGAATCCTTCAGAAAGCTCCAAGAACAGCAGATTTTTACAAAGATATCTTTCTGAAATCATCAGAGGTAGAACACAAAAGGTTAATAGAACTCTTCAAAAGATGAAGAAGGAGATAAGGCAAAAATGCAGCAGAGCATGACACGTTGAATGAGCTACAAGAAAGTATACAACAGCAAGAATTAATCAAAAATTAATAATAAAGTGACAGAATTAGACAACTCAATAGGATTATTGTGCCGACAGAATATTTCCCTGATATTATGAAAGATGAGAAGGTATCTTTTCAGGATGTTCTTTGAACTCCACATAGGGCAGATCCCAAAAGAAAGACACCAAGGCATATTATAGTCAAACTTTCCAAAATTAAAGATAAGGCACTTTTAAAAGCAGCTAGGGTAAAACAAAAAATAACCTACAAAGGAAAATCGGTAAGACTAAGCTCAGATTACTTGGCAGAGATCATGCTGGCAAGAAGATAATTGCCAGCCAAGAGTTCTATACCCAGGAAAGCTGTCTTTCATATATACTGGTAAAATTTGGACATTTCAGGATAAACAGAAATTTAAGGATCAGGGGAAAAAAGAAAAAAAAAACACACCAAAATTACAAGAAATTCTAAAGGGAGTCTCTTGGTTAGAAAATCCATAACACCACATAACAACCCAAGACCAGAACACAGAACTGAAACAGTGGATATCAATTCAAATAGGGGACTCACAAAAATAATCATATGCAAAATGCTGAAAATAGAGAAGCAGAGATGTCATTATATAAACATTATAAATAAAAGAGAGACCCAAAAGTAAATGTAGTAATAGATCTTTCATACAGAGAGGAATCAAGGTGACATAAACTAAAGATTGGTTTAAAATTAGAGAAATAAAGGTAAATATTAAGGTAACCACAAAAGAAATTGTCATTCCTGTGAATCAGCAAAAAGCAAGAAAAAACATGAAGTCTCATCAAATATGAAACTACCAACATTGACAAAGATGAAAAGAAAATATGTTATGGAACAAAGGAATTATCTGCAACACACATACACAAATATCAAAACGGTACCACCAAGTTCATACCTATCAACAATCACACTGAATGAAAATGGGCTAAACGCACCAATAAAGAGACAGAAAGTGTCAGATTGGATAAAAAAAAAAAAAATCCATCTATATTCAGCCAACAGGAGACACACTGAACACTCAAAGACTTGAAAAAACTACAACTCAAAGCCCAAAACCCACTGGTACTAAGTAAACTCCAACTCATAACACATAACGACCCTATCAAACAGAGTAGAACTGCTCTATAGAGTTTCCAAAGACTGTCTGGCAGATTTGAATAGCTGACCTTTTGATGAACAAAGGTAGCACATAATCAGTACACCACCAAAGTTTCCTACAACTCGAAGGAGGGAAAACATACATCAAACTAACAACATTCAGAAAACATCAGGAGTCACAATATTAATCTCTGATAAAATAGACTTTAAAGTAAAACTCACTACACTGGATAAGGAAGGATATTGTATAATGGTTAAAGATTCAATACTCCAAGAGGACATAACCATATTAAATGTTTACCCATCCAATGAGAGGTCTCTAAAATACACAGACTAACTGCATTGAAAACAGAAATAAAGAGTTTCACAGTAATGGTAAGAGACTTCAAATTACCACTTTCAGTGAAGGACAGGACATCTAGAAAAATACTCAAAAAGGACACAGAAGGTCTAAATGCCACAATCCACCAACTTGACCTCACAGACATATACAAAACACTCTACCCAACAACAGTCAAGTACACTTTCTTTTCCAATGCACAAGGAACGCTCTGCAGAATTGACCACATGTTAGGCCACAAAATAACCCTGCACAAAATTCAAAGTACTCAAATATAACAAATCATCTTTTCAGATAGTAAAGACACAAAAGAAGAAATCAATAAAAGAAAACAGACGGGGGGAGAAACAGATAGAAACTGAAAAAAAATACTACTAAAAATGACTTGGTGATAGAAGAAATCAAAGATGGAATAAAAAAATTCATAGAATCAGATGAGTATGGAAACACATCCTACCAGGAAGTGTGGTCCACAGCAAAAGCGCTGATCAGAGGTAACTCTAGCTCAATAAATGCACGCATACAGAAAAAAGAAAGGGCCCAAATAGTGAGTTAACCCCACCACTTGAAAAAGTAGAAAGACAGCAGTAAAAGAACCCCTCTGGCATGAGAAGAACTCAAAAAATAAAAAGGAGTAGAACAAAATGAATTAGAGAATGGAAAATGATTGAGTTAACAAGACCAAAAAACTGTTTGTTTTTTTTATTTATTATGACTGAGTGAAAATGTACGTTCCCATATAAATTTACATGCCCACCTATATGCAGCTTCCACTGCTATCCCTGCCCAGTGACAGCACACTATTCCTCTCTACTCCATATATGTCTCATCCTCCCAACAGTCTTCTTTCCCCTCCTCTCCATCCACTCTCCTTCCTCCAGCCAGAGTTCAGCAGGATGATATCCTATAGATGCATAACAAAACTGATAAACCATTGGCCAAAACGACAAAAGAAAAACAGAGGAGGAAGCAAATAATCGAACAAGAAATTAGTTAGGCCATATCACAATGGACAGAAAATTAAAACAATAGTAACAGAATACTATGAAACACTGTACTCTAATAAATTTGACAATGTAGAAGAAATGGACAAATTTATATAAACTGACTGCCTACCAACAGTAGCACAAACCAAAGTAGAACAACTCAGACTAGGGCAAGATGGCAAACTAGTAACATGTCTCCTCAATTCCCCATGAGAACCAAGGCTTAGAGAAACAATTAAATGGAGCAGAGTGGGCATTTTAGGAGCCTGAAGACCAGGTGTAAAGTTACAAGATTGGACTGCACAATGGAAAGGGGAAAACTATGTTTGTCAGAGATTAATTGGCAGCATAAAGGATTACACTTTTGCTGGTGTGCCGGTGGAAAGTCTTCCAGGTATGGACACCATCTTTTCAACCATGAGATTGGGACTGGGGCTGCTGCACTTGAGAGCCTGGCTGGTGCCTACTACCACACTGCATAGCAGCATGTGAGTGGACAGCATCTCTTACAGCAGAAATACTCTACTTAAGACAGTCACATTTGGAGAACCCACCAGAAGCTGGTGGCTAAGTAGAGAAGTGTCCTTTCCCCCTCTCTTCTCTGGGCTATGCCATAGATTCTGCTTGTACAGTAGAAGAAAGTTGACGCAGGTAGGGCACTGCCTTAATCAGCTGAGAGGTGGAGTCAGCCAGGCCTGAGGGCTTGACTAGGGCTGGCTAACATGTGGAGTGGCAGTGCTTGACTTGACAATACCTCTTTCAGCAGAAAAGCTGTTTTTAATACATCCACACCTAGAGAATGCAGTGGCAGCTGGCAGCTGAGTGTGGCAGCGCCCTGAACTCCTCCCTTCCCTAAGCCATGCCATAGGTTCTGCTGACACAGCTCTGGAGAGATTCCACAACTAGGTCGTCATCTTTTTCAGCTGGGAGGAAGATTCTGCCAAGCCTGAGGGTCTGTCTGGGACCAGTTGCCACTGAACAGCATCTGTCTCAGCAGAGTAACTGTTCTTAAGACAGCCACACCTGTAAAATGCAGTAGCACTTGGAAGCCAAGTACGGCAGCACAGTTCCATCATCTCTTCTCTGAAATACACTGTAGTGTCTGCTGTGTGATTCCAGAGTCTGGACTAGTTGTTCACCATTTTTGGTAGCTAGGAGGCAGGGGCTACCACCCTTGATGGCCCAGCTAGGGCTGGCTACCAAGCTGAGCAGCACTACTTGATTGGAAAGCATCTCTTTAAGTAGAGAAGCTGTACTTAAGACAGTTGTACTTAAAGAATTCAGGGTTGGCTGGTGACCAAGTAAAGCAGTGCCCTTCTGTACTCTCTTGTCTGAGCTACTCCATAGCTTCTGCTGGTGTTATACTGGAGAAGCTGAAAAGCTTTCTGATGGTGTAAAGACAATAATCAATATCTACCATTTAAAGAGGCAGATCACCATGGCTCTGCAAAACTCTCAGAACAAAATATCTAAAAATTTCCCATAAGAAGATGACTTCCTGAAATTATCAGGGGTAGAACACAAAATTATATATAGAGCTTTCCTAGATCTTAGGATGGAGATTAAACGAAGTGTATTAGAACAAAATGAAAAATTGAACAAGCTATGGACTGCCTGAACAATAATGATCTAAAATTCAGCAGACCAATAATAAAATTGAAGAGTTAGACAATTCAACTGAAAGTCATAAGAGCAGGATTGCAGAAATGGAATGCAGAATTAGCAAGACTGAAGATAAAACAACTGACATCAGCATTTATGAGGACAAATCAGATAAAATAATCAGGAAAAATGAAGAATCATTAAGAATTATTTGGGATTCTATCGAGAGGAACAATTTATGTGAAACTGGAATTCAAGAACAGGGAAGGATAGCAGAAAATACAGAGAGAATTGTTGAAGAGTTGTTCAAAGAAAACTTCCTTGACATCAGGAAAGAAGAGAAGACAGCCAGTCAAGATGCTCATAGAACTCCACGAAAGGTAGACCCCCCTAAAAAGACATACTGTAATCAAGCTTAATAAAATGAAACCTAAGGAGAGGCTCTTGTAGGCAGCTAGGCTTAAACCAAAACTAACATACAAAGAGAAGTCTTTTAGACTGTACTCCGGCACTTGGCTGGCAAGTTTTTCAGTCCAAATCTTGTTGGCAAGAAGACAATGAAATGACACATACAAAGCTTTGAGGGAAAAACAAAAAATCTTCCAACCAAGAATTACATATCCTGCAAAATTGTGTTTCGGATATGATGGTGAATTTAGGACATTCTCAGATAAACAGAAGATTAGAGACTTGGCAAAAACCAAACAAAAATGACAGGAAATACTGAAAGAAGTTCTTCAATTAGAAAATCATAATACCAGCTGTACACTCAAGGATGAAATACAGGGCACAGCATCCAGAGTCCTGTTTAGTTAGGGAAGTCACAAAGCTCAATCATATTAAAATATAAATATTAAGAAAAAGGATATCTCAACATGTGAATTATGAAAACATTACACTATAAAGATGGATATATTACAGTACTCATAGACCTTTCACATGGAGAGAAAGTAAATGAGAAATAAAGAAGTTAAAGACTGGTTTAAACTTTGAACACGGGAGTTGAGGAGGTAGCTGCATGGCAAACTAACAGTTCTACATATCAAAACAAGAAACACAATACAGAAGTCTCCACAGACACCAAGATAACATGAAAAGGACAAAAAGAAAATCCATGAAGAAAAATGATCCGGAACAGACTATTAAGTGAAACAAAGAAAATGTCAATAACACAAAAATAAAGGCAAAAAAATGACAGCACAAAATATGTATGTATCAATAATTACATTGAATGTAAATTGATTGAGTGCTCCAGAAAAGAGATAGAGACAGAGAGTAACAGATTGGATCAAAAAAAAAAGATCTGTCTATACACTGCTTACAAGAAACACACCTTAGGCTCAAAGATACGAACAAATTGAAAGTCTAGGGGTGGAAAAATATCTACCAAGCTAACAACACACAAAGAAGAGCAGGACTAGCAATATTAATATTAATCTCAGATAAAGTAAATTTTGAAGTAAAATACACCATTGTGGACAAGGATGGTCACTATTTACTGCTCAAAGCTACAATACATAAGCAGGCCATAACAATATTACGTATTTAGGTACCCAATACCAGAACATCTAAATATATTGAACAAATGCTGACGATATTGAAAATTGACATAGATCACGCCACAATAACGGTTGGAAACTTCAACATTTCACTCTCAGTAATGGACAGATCATCCAGAAAAAAAGTTCAATAGAGATACAGACGATCTTACTGATACAATCAACCAACTCAACCTCGCAGATATATACAGAACTTTTTACCCAACAACAGATAAGTACACCTTCTTTTCCAATGCATATCAAATATTCTCCAGAATAGATCATGCATTAGGCCATTAAGCAAGACACAACAAAATCCAAACCACTGAATTAATGCAAAGCATCCTCTCGGATCATAAAGCTATAAAGGTTGAAATCAATAGCAAACACTGGCAGAA
This sequence comes from Heterohyrax brucei, assembly GCA_028571685.1. Classification (NCBI taxonomy): domain Eukaryota; kingdom Metazoa; phylum Chordata; class Mammalia; order Hyracoidea; family Procaviidae; genus Heterohyrax; species Heterohyrax brucei. The sequence continues at coordinate 54,630,591 of CM053143.1, read as the reverse complement.
ATTTACACTCATGGAAATGGAATGACGTCTTGCTCAAAAATTTATGAGTTACAGAAGAAAACAAGGATGCAATCAAGAAATTCAAGGAATACAATGAGAATGAAAATACATCCTACCAGAACCTATGGGATGCAACTAAAGCAGTGCACAAAGGTGCATTTATCTCTATAAATGCACACATCAAAAGTGAAGAAAGAGCCCAAACCAAAGAACTAACCTTACAACTTCAGCAAATAGAAACAGAACAAGAAAACTCCTCAGACACCATAGGGCGGAATTAAACAAATTAGAGAATAGAAAAACAATTGAATTAAGACGCCAAAGCCATTTTTTTTTTAAAAGATCAACAATATTGTTAAACCACTGGCTAAACTCACAAAAGAAAAACAGACAAAAACCAACCCAATTAAGAAATGAGGTGGGAGATGTCACAAGAGATCCAAATGGAATTAAAAGTATTATAGCAAAACACTATGAAAAAATACTCTCTGACAAATTGAAAACCTAGAGGAAATAGACAAATTTCTAGATTCACATCACTTACCAAAATTACCAAAAAGACAAGTAGAAAAACTTAATAAACCCATCACAAAAGAAGAGATTGAAACAGAAAACACCAACAAAAAAAGTCCTCGCCCCGATGACTTCACTGGAGAATTCTACCGAACTTTTAAAGAAAAGTTAATTCCAGTACTGCTGAAGCTATTTCTCAACATAGAGAAGGATAGAATTTCCACAAACTCTTATTATGAAACCAGCGTAATCCTGATAACAAAGTCAGAGAAAGATCCCACAAAAAAGGAAAACTACAGACCGATATCACTCATGAACCTAGATGCAAAAATTTTCAACAAAGTCCTAGCCAATAGAATACAGCAACACGTCAAACAGAAATTTATCATGATCAAGTAGGATTCATCCCAGAGAAGCAGGATTGGTTCACCATGAGAAAAAAAATTAATGTCATCAATCACATAAATATCAAAAAAGGATAAAAATCACTTGATTTTATAAATTGATGCAGAAAAGGAATTTGACAAAGTCCAAAGCCATTCATGTTAAAAATTTTCAGAAAAAATAGGAATAGAAGAGAAATTCCTCAACACAATAAGAGGCAACAGGGTCACCAACTCGATGGCACTTGGCTTGGCTTTGTAAAGCCAAAGGTCAACATCATCCTGAATAGAGACAGAATGAAAGAATTCCCCCTGAGAATGAGAACTGGACAAGAATGCCAGTGGTCACCACTTCTGTTCAAAATTGCACTAGAGGTTCTAGCCAGAGCAATTTAGACAAGATAAAGAAATAAAGGGCATCCACATTGGTGAAGAATGATTAAAAGTAGCCCTATTTGCAGATGATATGATCATATGCACAGAAAACACCCCCCCCCCAAAATCCATAAATCAACTACTGAAACTAATAAAAGAGTGAGCAAAGTATCAGGATATAAGATAAGCTAAGTAAATTAGTAGGATTCACTTACACCAACTAAGTGACCATCAAAGGAAATAACCAAATAGGTCACATTTACTATAGTACTCAAGATAAAATACCTAGGAATAACTCTAAACAGAGATGTGAAAGGCCTATACAGAGAAAATTACAACACCCTATTGGAAGAAACCAAAAGATACTTAAATAAGTGGAGAAATCTACTTTGGTCGTGGATAGAAAAACTGAACATTGTGAAAATGTCTGTTTTGCCCAAAGTACTCTACATATACAATGCAATCCCGATACAAATTCCAATGTCATTTTTTTAATGAGATGGAGAAACAAATCACCAAGTTTGTTTGGAAAGGTAAGAAGCCTTGAATAAGTAAAACACTACTGAAGAAGAAGAACACAGTGGGAGGCCTCACACTATCCTACCTTAGAATCTATTACATTGCCACGGTAGTCAAAATAGCCTGGTACTGGTATGAAAAGAGAAATGTAGACCAAGAGAACAGAATAGAAAATGCAGAAATATTTCTATCCTCTTGTGAACCGTTGATATTCAACAAAGGCCCAAAGGCTGCAAACTAAAGTAAAAACAGTCTCTTCAACAAATGGTGTTGGCAAAATTGGATATGTATCTGCAAAATATTGAAACAAGACCAATGTCTCACATATGACACAAAAACTTACACAAAATGAATCAAAGACCTAAATATCAAATGTAAAACAATAAACATTATGGGAGAAAAATAGAGACAATGATGAAGTTCTGATACATGGCTTAGACAGACTACAGAATCTTACCAACAATTCACAAACAACGGACGAGAAAATAGATAAATGGGAACTGCTAAAAATCAAACATTTTTGCTCATCAAAAGACTTTATTGAAAGTTAAAAGACTGTCTACACATTATGGAAAAATTTGGCAGCTACATATCAAATTAAAATCTAATTCTCATAATCTACAAGGTACTACAAAGTATCAACAACAAAAAGACAAATAACCTGATGAAAAAATGGGCAGTGGGCATGGACAGACACTTCACCAAAGAAGATATTTAGGCAGCCAAAGGACACATGAGGAAATGCTCGAAATCAATTCCTATTAGAGAAATCCAAATCAAAACTGCAGTGAGACACCATCTCGCTGAATGAAGTTGGCAATAATGCAAAAAATACAAAACAACAAATACTGGAGAGGCTGTGGAGAGACTGGAATTCTCCTTAACACCCAGTAGAAATGCAAAATGGTACAACGTCTCTGGAGAGCAATCTGATAGTTTCTTAGAAAGCTAGAAATAGAAATATTATATGATCCAGGAATCCCACTGCTGGCGTAGATGCTACAGAAATAATGGCTGTCACATAAACAGATGCATGCACACAAATATTATTGCAGCACAGTTAACAATAGCAAAATGATGGAATCAACCTGATGCCCATCAATAGATGGATGGATAAACAAGCCATGGTATATATACACAATTGAACACTATGCAATGATAAAGAACAATGACGATTTTAGGAAACATGTCATAACCTAGTATCAACTAGAGGATATTATCCTGAGTGAAATCAGTGAGCTACAAAAGGACAATTACTGTACAAGACCATAAGGACTCAAAGATTAAAAAAAAATACTTGCACACCGAAGAAAAGACTCTTTGATGGCTACAAGGGTGGAGAGGGAGGTGAAGGGTTGTTCATAGATTAGATTGTCGATAGGAATTCAGGTAGGTGAAGGATGTGACAGCACTAAGTAGAAAGCAGGTCAGTATAACTGGACTACACTATAAAAGGTTTTCTAAATTGAATCCAACATTTCAATGTGTAGGGTAGTAGGGACAAGGGTCTGGGAACTCTGTTTTCTGGGGCCATTGAGGTCAATTGGCACAACTAGCATTTGCTATGTGAGTCTTCTGCACCCCATACTGATGAGTGGCATCTGGGATCTTAAAAGCCAGCAAGCGGCCATCTAGAAACATCAGTTGGTCCCAACCCACCGGAAACAGATGAAGATTAAGAACATCAAAGACACAAGGAAAAATGAGCTCAGGAGACAGAAGGACCTATATGACTGGGAGACTACATCAGTATGAGACCAGTAGAACTGGATGGTGCCTGGCCACCACCAAAAACAGTCTTGATAGGGGAAGCAATGTAGAGTCCCTGATGTAACACAAGAAAAAGATCGAGAACTCTACAGGAAGACTGGAATTGATGGTTCAGAGTCTGGGAATGTCACTGCTGGTCTAGACATGAAACCAGTACTGAGCTCAACATTTTAGACAAAGAATGGACTGGATTTATGGACACAGAGTGAGCATGTGGCACGTGTATTTTATGGCTTTGTACTTTTATAAGAGACTGTCCTGCTGGTTTCTTTCTAGAGGTGAGAGGGGAGGGTGGAGAGGAGGGAATAGATATTCACTGGGAGAATACTAGAAAAGTGAAAAAGGAGTGTGCTGTCATAGAGAGGAGAGTAGATAGAGCTGTAGAGAGGTGGACATGCAAAATTGACTTGGATTGTATAAGTTAGCATAGCTTGACTATACCCAAAACTAAAAGATTTCCTAAGTACAGCCTACCATGTTGAAGTAGCAGGGACAGTGGTCTGTGGACCATTGTTTCAAAGGACACTAGGCTAATTGGCATAACTAAGATTTTTTTTTAAGAAAATGTTCTGCATACCACTTCAGTGAGCGGCATCTGGGGTCTTAAAAGCTAGCAAGGGGCCATCTAAGTAGAATCAATTGGTCCCAGTCCACCTGGAGCACAGGAGAATGAAGAACAGTAAAGACATGATGAAAATATGATCCCCAGTACAGAAGGTGCTATATGATCCATGGCTACAACAGAATGAGACCAGAAGTACAAGACATTATCTTGCTATCACCAGTAAACTAGCCTGACAGAAAACACAACACAATGTCTCTGATGTAGCACGAGAAAAGTGTGCATGCAAAACTGTAACTCTGTTAATAGACCACACTTGATGCTCTGTCAGACCAGAAGACTAGGGGACCAGGGGATTTCAGACCTGGAGACCCTACGAATGTGACCTCTGGACTGTTTTAGCCCAGAGCTTAAAACCGTACTGTAGCTAACTCTTCAGACAAAGATTGGAGTGGACTATAAGACCTAGAGTGGTGCTAGCGAGAAATGCACTTCTTGGCTTAAATACATACTTGAGATTGTCTGAACAGCTCTTGTCCAGATGTAAGATGAGAGCATGAAGAGGGACAGAAGTTGGTTGAATAGCTATGAGAAGTACAGAGTGGAAAGTAGAATTGTATTGGTACAAGGTGGGGAGAGCAGCTAGAATTGCATAGTGATGCGTGCACAGGATTTTATATAGCAAATTGACTTGGATTGTAAACTGTCACTTAAAGCACAACAAAACATTTTTTTAAAAGAAAATTACTATCACTAAGAAGTGAATTTAGCTATGTTGTAGGATAATAAATCAACACACTAAACTCACTTGTGTCTCTATATACCAGTAATGAACAATTGAAAAAAGAAATCAAGGAAGCAATGTCATTTATGATACCATCTAAAGAGTAAAACACAAAGGTATTATTTTAATCAATCAAGGAGGTGGATGACTTTTAGTTGAAAACTGTGAAAGAGAACAAAAGGAAATTGAAGACATCTGTAGTTACATATTGCAAAAGTTAATATCATAAAGGTGTCCGTATTTCTAAAGAGATATACAGATTCATTGCAATTCCATCATCATTCCAACAGTTGTTTTGCAGAACTGAAAAAAAAAAAATGCTCAATTTTTTAGGTAAATCCAAGCACCTGAGTAACCAAAACAATCTTGAAAAAGAAGAGCAAGGTAGGAGGACACATATTTCCCAATTTCAAAACATACAGTAAAACTACATAGTCGAGAGTGTGGTACTGGTATAAAGATAGATATACAGACCAGTGGAATAGATTGTAGAGTTCAGAAATAAATCTATGTATTTCTGGCCAATTGATTTTTAAGAATGGTGCTGAGTTCCATTCATTGGGGAAATAATATTCTCCATAAATGATGCTGCCACAGATGGATCTCCATGTGCAAAAGAATGAAGTCAGACCAATGTGGCTCACCATTTACAAAGGTTAACTAAAAAGAGATCACTGACCTAAATGTAAGAGCTAAAATCAGGAGGCAGGGCTACAATGGGGGAGTAGTCAGATGCTTCCTGTGATTCCTCTAACAACAAAGACTGTCCCCCTCAAACAAAAAATTCACTGTGCATGACATTGTAGGGCCCCTGAACATTAAAGGGAAAGTTGAGAAGTTGGACAAAGAATCAAGGAACAGAGACTATGTCCAGAAGTACCTAAGACCTGATCCAATGGGAGTTGGCGCCCAGCAGGCGGATCAGAAGTAGTGAGTGGAGCAGTGGATTCTGGAGGGCCTCTTCCTCAGCGGGAGGCACCCAGCAGCAGAAAGCCTACTCACACTTCCAGAATTAGGAAAGATGACATTAGTTCCTCAAAATGCATCTAGTTTGCTGAGTGTGGATCTAAATCTTTTCCCTCGGGATAAACTTCTCTCCCTTTTCACAGTGCTTTCCGCTGCCTTCTCTATACTGTGCTGGGCTCTCAAGTCTGACATAGGCTGAAAGTAAGACTCCTTACAGGCACCCTAACCCATTCTCCTAGACTTTGAGAGGCAATAATTTAACAAACATGGGGCAATGTGAATAAAATAGTCTGCCAGCAACCGCAAGTCAGGAACTCAGGGCAGAAACAGTTCCTTTATCCAGGTTCAGCTATAATGCAATCTGTCTTCCTCATAGACACTTAGGGATGGCTGTCAGCCATCAGTGCCTACTGACAGATACCTGTGCCTACACAAATCACCTCTTCCTATCTAGGATATCAAGAGACAACCCACCCCACTTATTTGGTGACCACTCTCTGAACACCTGAGCTGAACACTACAAGAAAAATAAATGGATAGCTGGGCTCACCTGCTTAGTAACAGCTCTAACCACCTGATTACAGGATGTTAGAGACTCAAAGGTGCCAATAATCACACTTGCTGATGTGGTCAACCTGTTCTGTTATTTCACAACAAAACAAGAAGCTGGAACACAGTAAGCAAACATAAAATAAATAAATATAACAACTTAATCATGGATTGGAGACAATAGTCACTATCAAGTCACTTAACAGATAGACTATGCTTACTTCAGAAAGCTCCCAAAACAAGGAATCAATAAATTTTCCACATGAAGAGAATTTCCTGGAATTACGAAGTGCAGAATACAAAGAATGATAGCTAGAACTCTTAAAGAGATCAGGAAGAAGATCAAGAAGGCAAAATACCGAAGAGCAGAATGGCAAGTCAAATAGGCCATTAAAAAAGCATGGAGAGTCCCATGTGAGACAAGTATGGAGCAGAGAGGAATAGTGTGCCATCACTGGGCAGGGAGAGCAGTGGAAGCTGCATAGAGGTGGGCATGTAAATTTATATGGGAATGTACATTTTCCCTCAGTCGTAATAAAAATAAAATAAAATAAAAAAAGCATGGAGAAACAGCCTTTGGAAATTCAGAACATCAGTAATGAAATTATAGAATTAGACAACTCTACACGAAGTCAAAAGAGTAGAACTGAGGCAATGGAAACCAAAATTACTGAGATTGAGGATAAAGTACTCGATACCAACATATTTGAGGAAAAATCAGTTATAATAATTAAAATAATTAAGAAGCACTAAGAATAATGTGGGATTCTATGAAGAGGAATACCAGAAGAGAAGGGGGTAGCAAAAACTACAAATAGAACTGTTGAAGATTTATTCACAGAAAACTTCCCTGATATCATGAAAGATGAGAAAATATCTATCCAAGACACTCATCCAAATCCACACAAGATAGATCCCAAAAGAAAGACATCAAAACGTACTATAATCAAACTTCCCAAGAGAACTAAAACCATAAGTCTTTTAGAATAAAACATAGGAGCACAAATTCAAGATTTGTTTTGGACAATAGACTCTTAGATATGATCTTAAAAGCAAGAGCAACAGAAGACAAAATAGTTAAATTAGACTCCGTTGAAATGAATACACTTTGTGAATCAAAGGATCATGTCAAGAAAGTGAAAAAATAACCTACAGAATGGAAGAAAATTTGGGAGATGCACATGTCTGATAGCAATTTAATAACCAAGATATATAAAGAATTTCTACAACTCAACAGTGAAACAGCTACATTAAAAATTAGTCAAATAACTTGAATAGACATGTACCAAAAGAAAATGTACACATGGCCAATAAGCACATGAAAAGATGCTCAAGGCCGTTAGTCGTTGTTGTTAAGTGCCTGAGTTAGTTCAGACTCATAACGACCCTGTGAACAATAGAACGAAACAGAGCTCAGTCCTGTGCAATGTTGTGATAGTTTCTATGCTTAAGCCCATCATTGCAGCCACTGTATCAGTCCATTTTTGTTGAGTCTTCCTCTTTTTTCTGTCCAGGGATTGATCCTTCCTGATATGTTTGCTTTAAAGGTGCATTCTGGTTGTACTTCTAGAACACATCTGTTTGTTCTTTTGCCAGTCCATGGCAAAATATTCTTCTCCAACACCACAATTCAAAGCCATCAACTCTTCTACTATCTTCCTTGCTCATAGTTCAGCTTTCTTATGCATCAGGACATGATTGAAAGTACCTTGGCTTGGGTCATCAGGAAAACACAAATCAGAACTATAAAGACATATCATCTCATGCCTACTAGAACAGCTATTATTAAGAAGGAGAGAAAGAAAGAAAAAGGAAGGAATAAAGGAGGGAAGGGATCAAGGAAGGGAGGCAGGAATGCAGAAAGGCAGGAAAGAGACAGAGAGAAGGAAGGAAGGAAAGAAGAGAGGAAGAAAGAGAAAGGAAGGAAGGAGGGAAGAGAGAGAGAAAGAAAGAAAGAAACTCAGAAACTGTCAAGTGTTGATGAGGATATAGAAAAGTAAAATCCTCATGAACTGCTGGTGAGAATGTAAAACACGGTTATTAAGGAAAACAGTTTGGCAGTTCCTGAGAGAGTGAATGTGGAATTATCAAATGATCCAGCAATTCCACCCCTAAGTATATATACTCAGGAGACTCGAAATGACAGATATATATACACGAATGTTTACTGCAGTATTATTCACAACAGAAACAGAAACAACTCAACCATCCACTACAGACAGTGGATAAACATAACGTAGCATATACATAAAAGTGAATATTATTTAGCCACAAAGAAAAAAAAATTCTGATACATGCTATGACGTGGGTGGAGCTTGAAAGCATTTTACTGAGTGAAGTAAATCACAAAAGTTCAAATATTGTATGATTCCACTTGTACCAAATATCTAGAATGGGCAAACACGTAAAGACAAAAGTCTGTTAGTAAGTACCAGAGGCCAAAAGGAGGAACCAAGCCCAAAAAAGTGTTGCTATAGATTTGATTCTGACATGTAACAGTTCTGTAGGACAGACTAGAAGAGGGAGGGAAAGGAATTATTGCTGAAAAGGTGCTGATTTTCTGTTTGACGTGATGCATATGTTTGGAAATAGATACTGGTGATGGTAATACAATATGGTGAATGTAAAAATGACATTGAGTTTTCTATTAATGGTAAACTTTCTCTTATGTAGTGCATCATAATATATTTTTTAGAAAAAGTAAAATAATTTAAAAGGAAAAAAATTATGTTTTTAATGACCTATGCAAGCTATATTATACAATGTTGAGGAAAGGTATTTCAGGAGTTATTGATAGATATTTTTAGGAAACATCAAGTAATTCTACCTGGGTAATACTTGAAGACTAATTGGTTATTCAAACGGAATGTGGGTGTTAAGCCTAAGTGACACAATTTAGAATATTAAAGAATTTTGGGCTTCATAGCATACAAGTATTCCTCAGTGTTTGGGAAAGGAGAGTGGTATTGTTTCTGCCTTCTTACAATGATTTTTTTTTCCCCTCTGGTGAATGAACCTTGACTTCTCAAAAGTCAAAAACAATCTTATCTCACTTCTAACTACTCTTGTGCTCTCCAGCACTTGGCTTTGCGGTCTTGGCCCTCTCTTAAACCCCGAAGTGAGTACTGGTCAGATTTTGACCCTCTCTCATTTCCCTGTCTAAATGATGTATCTTACAGAACAATGTACTACTATTGCTGCAGGTATTACTGAGGTTATAGTTTTCAAAAGTAAAGCTAAAGTAATTACATTCTTCCAGGATCTACACTACCTTGAATTGATCTTTCCTGTCTCTTGGGCCAGAAAATTTGGAATAAACAATGCTCTGTTTGTTTTCTCAGTTCCACATATTATAGGTGTTAACTTTACAGTGCTTCTCAATTATATCTGTTCTTTTGTGACTGTCAACCATGTCTTTGAGATACATGATTATTTTTGTTATATATGAATAAACATATAAAGCATATATGTAACATTATATATATATTTGAGATACGTGATTATTGCAAGAAGTGCTTAGGCTCCTACTTTCTTCCAGATTTACATTAGTCAGTTATTGTAAGATAATCTCTTTGAAGTAATTCTTCCAGTTCCCCACTCAGATTTCATAATATATGGCCAATTTATCAATTTAAACAGATACTGTGACATTCAAGAAGCTCCTAATTATTTATTTTGCCATTATAAAATATTAAGGGTGGTTTAAGCATTTACTGTTTTTCTTGCTAATCCTGGTATAGTCACTATTAAAAAACAAAAGCCAAGCCAAGTGCCGTCCAAAAACAAAAACTGTTGCCATAGAGCCAATTCTGACTCATAGTGTGACCAAGTAGGACAGAGTTTAACTAACCCATAATGTTTCCAAGGAGCAGCTGGTAGATTTGAATTGCCAACCTTTTGCTTAACAGCTGAATTCTTGACCACTTATTTTAGAGTTCAAATAATCTGACCAACTACATTTTTCTAAATCTTCCTTACACGTTTGAATCAGGTCCCAACTTTCAGTGTCCCATCCGTTTCCATTTAACTATCAGATTACGCAGGTTGAAATGTGGTGGGGTGCTTTCAGGACCCTGTCTTCTACCCTACATCTTGTTCCTCCCAGCAGCCCCGTGCGTCTTCCCTGAAGTCTGGAAGGTACTGGCCGCAGTTTTATAACTACTCATTGTAATATTACACCCACCTTTTTACTAGTGATATTTTCTATTTAAAACATATTTCTTATGGTTAAATATCAATTTTTAATTTTTTATGTTATTTTATCTTAAGATAATGGTTAAGTTTTTGTTAAGCGTCATAGAGTTGGTTTTGACTCACAGTGACCCTATGCCCACCTAAACAAAACTGCCTAATCTCATAGTCATTGCTATTTCTCAGCCCATTGTCGTTGCCACTGTCAGTCTATCTTGTTAAGGATCTTTCTCTTTTTTTCTATGTACCTTGCCAAACATAATGTCCTTCAGCAGGGACTGATCTCTGCTGAAAACATGTACAAAGAATATGAGACAAAGTCTCACCATCCTCACTTTTAGGGAGGATTCTAGCTGTACTATTTCCAAGACAGATTTGTTTGTTGCAGCACATAGTATATTCAATAATCTTCATGGACACGGTAATTCAAAATCATCGATTCTTCTGCAGCCTTCCTTAGTCACTGTCCAGATTCCACATGCATAAGAAGCTATTTAAAACATCATGCCTTGCCTCAGGAACAGTTTAGTCCTTCAAGTGACTTTTTTGCCTTCCAGTACTTTAAACAGGTCTTTTGTAGCTGATTTGCCCAATACATTGGGTCTTTTGATTTCTTGACTGTTGATTGTGGATCCAAGTAAAATGAAATGCTTGATTTTAATTCTTTACCATGATATTGCTTACTGCTCCAGCTGTGAAGATTTTTCTTTTCTTTGTGTTTGATGTGTGATTCATACTGAACACCACAGACTTTGATCTTCAGCAGTAAGTGCTTCAAGTCCTCTTCACTGACAACAAGTGAAGTTGTTTCATCTATGTATCACAGGTTGTTAGAGTCTTCCTCCAATCCTGATACTATATTTTTCTTCACAGAGTCAATCTTCTCTAATATTTGCTCAGCACATTGACTGAATAATTATGGTGAAAGAATATATTGACTTGGAACAGTACCAAGTGACTAAAACAGAATTTGGTACTGGGAGAGGGGTGCTGCTCTGACAGATACCCAAAATACGGATGCTGTTTTGAAACTGTGAATTGATGGAAGACTCAGAAGGAACTGAGGAGAAAATTTAACACCAGTGCAGGCACAGATGGTGAGAGGACCAGCAGCAGCAGCAGCAGCAGCAATGTCTCTAGCAGAACCATACCAGGGTGAGACAGTGCTGGAGCCGACCCACAAAGCAAGAGTTCTGAGTGTCTGAGCATAGAGGTTTCCTGGTGGAGTGGTGTGTCTCCGGGCAGTTGAATAAGTAGAACTAACTTGCTGACCCACAGAGCAAGATAACTGAGTTCCTGTGTGTAGACAGCTCCCTGGCTCTTAATTCCTCCCGGCACTTAAATTGGTGGAGCTACAGAGCTTTGGAACACTTGCTCCAGCAGGGCAGATGCAGGCCTGAGTCCTGGGCCATGAGGCCACCAGGGCACAAAATCTGAAGAGACAAAATTGAGCAAAAGTTGCCTTAGTTTCAAAAGGTGTGGCCATGAACTCAGGGGATTGAAAGGGTAGAGCCACAGCTTCCTGTGTTTGTAAAGGTGGAATTCCCACTCATTTAGGTTTAGGGTGCATCTAAAGTCAAAGGGGCAGAGTTTCTGTCCAAGTGGGTCTAGAAGGCAACGTTGTAGCACAGGGCCAGAGATTTCTACTCAGAATGAAGATGGCATGGACAATACCTAGAGTCTGGAGGGCAAGGTTAATGTGTAAAATGTCTCAGAAAATGGAAGATTAGTTTCAAAGCTTTGAGGGCTATTGTAATGTGTTCTGCTGACTTTCTTGTTCCCTGTTAATGCCTTCTTTCCCTGCAATTTCTCCATCTGTAATGAAAATGTGTAATTTGTGTCTGCCTGTTATACAATTATATTTGGAAAAATAACATGTGTGCTAGATTTGATGGTTAAAGAAAAATTTGTGGATTTTGGACCTGGACTTAGACATTATCTGTGCTATAAATAAATATATTTTACATATTCTAATGATATGATTTTGGGGGGCCAAAGGGTGGTGTGTGATGAATTGCATTATGTCCCCCTCAAAAAGTATATGTATTAATTTATTAATTTGACTTATGAGTCCCAATATGATACAATTTCTCTCATGTATTGTGAATCCTGCCTCTGTGATATTGACAGGGGAAGATGGACAGCATTTGTGTTAGTGAGGCAGGACTCAAATTACCAGCTTGTGGGATATAAAGGAGAGAAGTGAGCAGAGTAAGTTGGTAATCTCATATCACCAAGAGGGTAGCACTGAGAGCAGAGCGCATCCTTTGGACCTGAGGTTCCTGTGCCAAGATGTTCTCTTTGCATTTGAACTCAGCCTATCAGACTGTGATAATTTCTCTTACTGAATAGATTTATAACTTGTAAATGGACTTGTGGTTTACCAGACTGTGACAATAAAGATTCTCTTCAGGAAATCATCCACTCATGATATTTTCTGTTGGAGTAGTACCAGGTAACTAAAACAGGATACAACTCTGATACACAACTTTTCTGATTTTAAACCACACAATATTCTCTTAGTCTGTTTGAATGACTACCTTTCAGTCTACTTATGGGTAGTACAATTAAGCATTCTAAGATTCTCAGTCTTTGCAGTGTTGTCAATAATTTGTTATGATTTACAAAGTGGAATGCTTTTCCTACAGCCAATAAAATACAGAAAAAAACATCATCTTTCTAGTATGCTCTCCTTTCATCTAGGATCCATGTGACATCAGTAGTGATACCCTTCTTTTCATGTCCTTTTCTGAAGCCAATTTGAATTTCTGACAGTCCCTTGAAATACTGCTACAACCATTTTTCAATGATATTTAGAAAATTTTTACTTGCTTGTGGTTTTAACGATACTGTTCAATAGCTTCTGCCTGAGGTTAAATTACTGTTCCTTTAAATAGGGATAAATATGGAACTCTTCCCCTTGGTTGGACCAGTAACTATATTCCAAATTTCTTGCCATTGACAGCTGAGTACTTTGAGTGCTGTATCCGTTTGTTAAAACATTTCAATTGGTATTCCATCAATTATTGCAGCCTTGTGTTTTGCTAATGCCTTCAGTGCAGCTTGGACCTCTGTCTTCACCACTATATGTTTCTGGTCATATTCTTCCTCCTGAAATGTTTGAATGTTGACTGATTCTTTTTGGTGTACTTACTCTGTATGTTCTTTCCATCTTCTTTTGATGCTTCCTGCATTTCTTAATGTTTTCCCCCGCATAATCCTTCAATATTGCAACTCTAAGTTTGAATTTTTCTTCACTCATTTCAACTTAAGAAACATCAAATGTGTTCTTCACTTTTGTTTTCTTAACTCTAGAACTTCGTGCATGTTGTTTATAATGTTTGTCTTTTTGAAATCTTCTGTTCAATTCTTTTACTTCGTCATTTCTTTGCTTTAGCTACTCAAGGTACAAGAGCAAGTTTTTTTTGTTTTTTTAACATCCATTTTGGTCTTTTCTCTCTCTTTTTTTTTCTCTCCCTTTACCTCCCGCCCTCCTTTCCCCTCCCTCCTTTTCTTCCTTTCTGTCTTTTTAATACCTTTTGCTTTCTTTATACATGATGTCCTTGGTGTCATTTCACAACTCATCTGGTCTTTGGTCATTACTATATGGGGAAATGCATGTTCTGCAGATGTGAGGATTTTTTCACAGGGATTTTCTTTCAGATTGGAGTCCTGGTGGCAGGCAGTTACGAGCTTCTCTGCTAACCGTAAGATCAGCAGTTCAAATCCACAAGCTGTCATCCATGGAGAAGATTCTTTTACTTACAGTTTCATAATACGTCTGTCATATATTAGGTTTGCAAATGATTTGTGTTATATTTCCTTCTTGCCAAAGCCTTTCAAGAACAGAAATGTTGATTCACAATTTGTACATTTTATTTGCATGATAGGCAACTACAAGAAAAAGAATCCAATCTACAATATATTGTTGTGGAAATGTAATATAGAATTGAATAATGCCAAGCCAAGCCAAGTGCCGTCGAGTCGGATCCAACTATAAGAACAATTAAATAAATGTCAGAATTACATGAAGAAAATTTGTTATAGGTAAACTAATTTATATTTTAAAAACATATTCCTATATTATATGCCTATAATATATAATGTCTTATAATTTTTTTCTTCTTGTTATTTTATTATTTTTAAAGTTAGATCTACCAGAAGTCTGAAGGTTCATAGAATATATTGTTAGACATGATTTGAAAAATGATGTGAAATTAGTTTGCAATACTTGTAGAATACATATTCAAAGACTAAAGTTTAGAAAGTATAATTTTTGTCATAGAAAGCATATTTTACTTATATTAGTGGCCATTCTAAAGGGGAGAAACCCTGGTGTTGCAGTGGTTAAGTGCTACAACTGCTAACCAAGAGGTAAGCAATTCAAATCCACTGGAGCTCCTTGGAAATTCTATGGGGCTGTTCTACTCTGTCCTATTGTGTCACTATGAGTCAGAATCAACTTGAGGGAAGTTTGATTTGGTTTGATTTGGGTATTCTAAATAGGAATACTTAATCTTTGCTAAAATGATTTTCTGTAGAAAAGTCAAATAGCATAAGATCTCATTTATATGAAATTCCTAGAAATGGCAAATACATAGAGATGAATAGATTAGTGATTTCTAAGTACAGGAAGGAAGGAACAAAATGGAGTTATTTCTTAGTGGGTATAATATTTTTGTCTGAGCGGTGAAAAAGCTTTGGAAATAAATAGTAGTGATGGTTGTACAACTTTGTGAAAATAGATGATGACACTCAAGTGTACACTTAAAGGTAATTAAAATGATACTTTAAATCACAATTAGAACAAGAGCTTTTGTAAATGTGTGATAGTCAAAAAGACTAACTTTACAAATATTTATTTTATGTGATTATTATTTTATGGTTTTTAAATTCATGGATTGACATTTATTTGTATGTATTGTGTTTATGCTAACACCAGATAATTTTTTATTACCTTGAGCGTGCTACATGTTCCTCAGTTTTTTTGTGAGAAACATGCTACATGTTAATAATTTTTTGTTATCTTGAGCATCCTACATGTTCATCAGTTTTCTCTTTGTAGTAGGTACAGCTATCTAGCTAACTGACTGGAAAAAATCCATATACATGCCTGTTCGAAAGACAGATGATCCAACTGAATGCAGAAATTATCAAACAGTATTGTTGATATCACACTCAAGGAAAGTTTTGCTTAAGATCATTCAAAAGCAACTGCAACAATATGTTGACACAGAACTGCCAGAAACTTAAGCTGGATTCAGAAAAGGACATGCAACCAGGATGTCGTTGCTGATGTCAGACAGATCTTGGCTGAAAGCAGAGAATACCAGAAAGACATTTACCTGTGTTTCATTGACTGTGCAAAGGCATTCTACTGTGTGTATCCCAATATGTTATGGCTCACATTGCAGAGAATGGGAATTACAGGACACCTATTTGTGCTCTTACGGAGTCTATTTATGGATAAAAGGCAGTCACATGAATCCAACGAAGGGACACTGTAGAGTTTAAAGTCAGGAGAGGTATGTGTCAGTGTTGTATCCTTTCACTATATCTTTTCAATCTGTATGCTGAGCAAATAATCTGAGCAGCTGGATTATACAAAGAAGGACAAGGCATCATGATTGGAGGACTACTCATTAACAACCTGTGTTACACAGAAGACACCACCTTACTTGCTGGAAGTGAAGAAGATTTGAAACACTTGCTGATGAAGACCAAAGACCACAGCCTTCAGTATGGCTTGCACCTCAACATTACAAAAACAAAAATACTCACAACTGAACCAGCAAGCAATATCGTCATAAGTGGAGAAGATTGAGGTTGTCAAGGATTTTATTTTACTTTGCTCCACAATCAACATCCATTGAAGCAGCAGTCAAGAAATCAAAAGACATATTGCACTGGAAAAATCTGTTGCAAAGGATCTCTTTAAAATATTGAAAAGTAAAGATGTCATCTTGAAGACTAAAATGTTCACTACCCAAGCCATGGTATTGCAGGATACACATGTGAAAGCTGGACCATGAACAAAGAAGAGAGGCGAAAAACTGATGCCTTTGAATTGTGGTGTTGGAGAAGAACACTGAGTACTATAGACCACCAAAAGAACAAACAGATCTGCACTGGCAGAAGTACAAGCAGAGTGTTCCTTGGGTGCAAAGACGGCAAGACTGCATCTTATGTACTTTGGACATGTTTCCAGGAAGGATCAGTCCTCAGAGAAAGACTTCATACTTGGTAGAGTGAAGGGTCAGCAAGAAAGAGGAACACCCTAGATGAGATGGATTGAAACAATGGCCACAACAATGGGCTGAAGCATAAAAATGATGGTGGACACGGTGCAAGACAGGCCAGTGTTTCATTCTGTTGCTCATAGGGTTGCTACGAGTCAGAACCTACACAATGGTACCTAACAATAATAAAATAAAAAACCCACTGCTGTCGAGTCAGGTCCAACTCACGATGACACTAGGGGTCAGAGTAGAACTGCCGCATATAGGTGAATAATATTATTATCAACCCCACCATATTACTAAGAGGAAAGAAATAAACAACACATGTAAAATGCTGAGTATGATAGGTGGTACATAAACTTTCAACAAATGTTAGCTAGTATTACACATTTTCTTATAAATGATAGGAAATACATGTTCTCAATCATGTGAGTTATCTTTCTCAATGTGTGCTTTCCTGCAGAACACAAAATTCTGTGAGGACAGTGCCCACGGTTTACTAAGCCATCACATGGCCTGGAAAAATAGCTAGCACAAAGATGATTCCTAGTGGCTTTGCTTAAACCAATGAATGTTCTAAAGCTGAACTGGGCTAAAATATGAAGAAGTTGTATAACTTGATAGAGTTTGTTCTTACTTGGTGTGAATCTATAGCCAGTGTTGTATATTGAATGACATATATGGTAACATATTTAATTTTGTTTTAATTGGCCATTAAAATGTCAGAATAGCTTCAAGCATTTTGATTTAGTCTTCAGACTATGAAGAAACCTCCTCAAGAAAAGAAAAATGCATGTAGCTGCATTTCATGACCATTTTTTAATTCCGTGTCCTTACAACAATCTAGAAGACATTAAAATAATCATATTCAAAGTGTATTTCATGTTTTCGGTAGATATGTATGCATTTATTGTTAAATATATATGAAATAAAAATTGAAAAATATTGGTTGTATCATATTTATCTAAAAGTGCTTTATGGTATATAAAGAATGAGAATTTTCATGTTATATCTGAGAGTTTACATTCATTTTTTTTATTCCTTGTGTTTAACATATTTTTTCTCTAAGCTCATTGGATTCCCAAGTATCTGTTTATAAAATTATAAATTAAAAACAAAGTTTTTTTCATAATTAGCAAAAAGTTGTGATAGTTTATCTCATATTTACCAAATATTTGCTTCATATATCATTTGTGATTAATAATTAATCTTTCAACATTTGTTATTTGTTGACATTAGAAATATGCTGTTAAACAAAATACTGTCTTATATAAAGCAATTCTTTATATCGTTATACCTTTAAAATTAATGTTCTGTCTCATAGGCAAAATATTTATATGTAGTACACAAAAGCAAGGCCTTTCATTATCTACATTATAGAAGCCATTTATACAACATGACACAGTAAATGTATGTTTGCAAAGTGAAGATCTGCCAAATATTTATGTCACATTATACAGGGTTATCTGATTGTGTAATGGAAAAACTTGGTCATGCACATAAGCACCACTGCTGGTTTCAAGTTGCTGTGAGAAACCAGTTTCTGAATATTCTGATTTATATAAACTTAAACATCTGAGTTTAACGCCGCCCTGATGTAACTTTGTTATGTTTAGACTCCCATGCCTGTGTTGTGTAAGTGGGATTGCGTGTATATGCATGCATGAGTGTGTGTACAGGTATATTGGAGGCTGGCATACACATCCAGCCTTGAACAACTACACCGAGTCTGTGTGTACGTTGTCACTAGCAATTCCAGGAAAGATGGTCTCGTATTTAGATACTATGGTAGGTATTAAAGTAAAAATAGCATGAAAGTAAGAGAGGAATAGCCTTAGATACTGTTTTTACATATGGAATAGATTAATTTTACTAAGTTGGCAGCAAATGTGTTTTTACAATCAGCTATTAGCCTACTAAATTTTTATTAGCTTCCTTAAAATTTGACTTCACTGGTGATCCTTTGAGGGGAGCTGAACCATAGGCCCCCCAAACTCAATTTTATATAGAATCTTTTATTATGTTCAGAAATGTAAGCAAAAATCTCTATTTCACTGGCTAAATATGTCCTTGAATTAGAAAAGCAATTTGTGTATCAGACCTAGGTAGTAACTGGGCAACATTTAGTTTTTCTGGGCTCAGTCTGGTAGAAGTTGTGACCTGCTAGGCCTTTGGACTAATCTTTCCCTTGTGTCGTTGCCTTTTTAACAGCCCAGGTCTTTTAATGAAGAACTGCATTCCACAGAGTTTCAAGGCTGTGATTTTTTTAGAAATAGATTGTCAGGCTTTTCTTTTGAGGAGCCTCTGGGTGGATTCTACCTGGCAGAATTTAGATCAATAGCCCAGTGCTTAACTGTTTGAGCCCCTCAGGTACTCCATGATTTAGAGAGCAGAAAGAAAAGACGGCTGAATTTACAAGTTGGTCAGTGACGTGACAAGAATAGTTAACACAGTATGAACCTATGAAGAATCCTTCATGTCGTACTGGCGAGACCATCTTGTTAAGCATTTTATGCCATGACTAAAATTTACTGAAATGAAACAACTATTCACTAAATAGTAGTTTCTGTCTCAGTTAGTAAGAGTTGATTTTTCATCCCAATTGTATTTTTGAAGTCATTTGTAATTGTTTCTTCAGATCTTTATGGTTTCAGCTGTGTAAACTTTATAAAATAAGTAAAAAAAGGGTACATTTGTTAGTGTTTACACTAAAGTATAATTCAATAGGTATAACGGGGAAAATAGTTTATGAATAAAAATAAATTATATTTTCTTCCTTAATTCATTTTCCTTCATGGCCTCTGGCCATCAAGGCCAATCTAAGCATTTTATTTTCTCAGAAAAGTAGATTGGTTTCAACTCAGGGGCAGAGAAATGTCAAAGATCACTTTTGGAGTGCAAAATGACTTTCTAAGAGTTTGTAAAAGAAAATAGTTTCCAGGTTTCATTGAGAAAATAATAGTGTTTCTATGTGACTTGTGCCCTACTTAACATTCAAAAGTTAGGATAAAATTTTACTACATATGACAGTGGTAGGGAGAACTCAGGCTTTGATTTAAAGGAATCTGCAACACTCAAACTTCCTGTCCAAGAGAATGATGGGAATAAAAGGGAGAAAGTAAATGAAAGAAAAGACAGAAAGAGAGTAAGAGTGGACCTAGGAAGCTTCAGTCCTAAGAGGCCTTTCCTTCCAAGTCTAGGATTTTAGAAGTTGGGATCAGGCTAGATTTAGGGGGAAGCCAAAAGCAAAGTATTTTCCTGCATTTCTCTGGGAGCCGTTGGCTTGCAGGATTTCCCATGCATTAGTTGTGAGTTGGCAAGTTCGAACAAAGTTGATGATTCTACACGGTTAGGAAGATGGAGAGCACACATGTATTTCCCAGAAAAACATGCCTCCTACCAACACTGCCGTGTACTCCTTCCTGGCATGGTGAGGAGTCTGGCTCCTGGCTACAAACCTATGTGTGGTATTTGAGGATCAGTCATAGATAATGTCAAAGGCTTTTCCAGGAAGGCTTCATGGACGAAATTTCATCCTTCTCAAACCAGACTTGGTGCACAGCCAATGCACTGTAACCTCTGAAAGGAGGTGTCATCAAAGACTTGGGTAACTCTAGAGATCCATGCTCTTACGCATGTTGAATTCCTAGCCCAGAGGTCTCCAAATGGAGGCTGTTTATTGAAAAGTCTTCTACAGCAGCTCCTTTGCTGGAACCCCCTTACTAGAGAGAGAAAGGAGACATCCTTATAGATACTTTTCTCTCTTTGACTTGATACTCCACACTTTTTCACTCCCACCCCCTGCTTGGATTCTGAACCCAACAAATTGGAGGGGCTTTTTGTTTGGGGCTCCTTCAGCAGTAAAAGCCTGGGCTGGTCTGTGATTTGCTTTTTCTGTTCCTTGGGAAAAAAAGAAAGCAGGGGATTGACACTTTCTATGGTTTTTTTTTTTTTTTTTTGGTACACATGACCACAGTAAGTGATTAAAGCCATGCCTCTTACTTTTATTTTGTCTTATTGCCTCAATTGGCTGTTTTGACACTTAACAGCTCAGTTCAGTGTTCTGTAGCTCAGCTCATCTTCCTCATACATGGGAAGGGTGAAAGTCCTTGTGAGTGTTTGAGTAATAGCTGACAGTGCTGGCTGGTGAGTTTACCAGGGAGGACAGCATCTGGATTTCAAGGATCTTGGCAACAGTCCAAAGGAGAAGCCCAGGAGCATTAGAACCAGACCTCAGAAGAATAATATATTCCCCTCTTGAATCAAGTTGGGACTAAGTCAATATGAACAACCAACCACCAAGTCATAGCCCACCTGAGAGTGTAGATTCATTCACTCAGTAAATACTTACTGACTAAGTATTTATTTATGTGCCATCAGACAGCTGCTGGTGTTAAGGCACAAATAATTTAGTGTGTGTGTGTGTGTGTGTGTGTGTGAGAGAGAGAGAGAGAGTGTGAATGTTACAAAAATCTAAAAGTTATGAGAGTGGTAGGAATTGAGCTCAAAGACACTGTGGAGGACTAGACACAAGAGACCTCCTTAGGCCTTTGTAGGGTACTGACTTCTATTCAAAGTGAAGTGGAAAGTCACTGGATAATTTTGATTAGGAGCAGCATAATTGTATTTTTTTTCCTTAGTATTCTCTCGTGATTTAGGTGAAAGCTTATAATCTGAATAATTTCTCATACAAAAACTTGCCCACACACTGCCATATAACTCTAGATGATCTCCCCACTCTGTGACAGCACGTTCCTCCTTTCTACCTTGTGCTTCATGTGTCCATTCAACCAACTTTTGACCCCCTCCACCCTCTCGTCTCACATCTGGCCAGGAGTTTCCTAGTTAGCCTCATGTATCTACTTAAGCCCAGCAGCACCCTCTTCTCCAACATTGTCTTATGTCTTAGAGTCCATTCTAATCTTCGACTAACAAGTTGGATTCAGGAATGGTTTCAGTTCTGGGCTGACAGATAGTCCAGGGGCTGTATCTTCTGATGAACCTCCAGTCTGTAAGATCGTCAAGTTGGTCTTACTGACAGAGTTCAATTTCAGCACACCTGTTTTTCTCCAGCTACCTCAGAGACTTTGTGTTATATTCCCTGTGAGGAAAGTCATTGGTGGTAGCTGGGCATCATCTTGTTCTTCTGGTCTCATACTAATGTAGTCTTTGGATTTTGTGGCCTTTTCTGTCACTTGGTAATCCTAGTGATATAGTGGTTATGTCCTGCATGTGTTAACCAAAACATCAGCAGTTCAGATCTGCCAGCTGCTCCTTGAAAACTCTATAGAGCGGTTATACTTTGTCTTACAGGGTCATTCTGAGTCAGAATCGACTCAGTGACAGTGGGTTAGTTTCGGGTTCATATTTTCCCTATGCCTTTGATGTCCTTCATTCTCCTCTTCTCTAGCTGGGTTGGGGCTAACTGATGCTACTTAGATGGCCTATTGTTATATTTTAAGACCTGAGATGCCACTCACTAGAGTAGGATGTGGAACATTTTCTTAAAAAAAATCTGTATGCTAATTAACCTAGACGTTCCCTGAAACCACAGCCCCAGACCCCTGCCCATGCTGCTCTGTCTCTCAAAGTGTTAGGCTGTACTTATCTTTTAAAATGATTATTCTATAACTCTGTGAGAATGAGCTGTGTTGTAGTGGACAGAGGAGAAATAGGTATGTTGTAATTATGACCCAAAGGATCTTTGTATCTTGAACACTACTGGTGGCACAGGGGGTGTAAGACAAATTTTGACAGTAACACCAATTGTCTTTACTAACAGATTAGACGTAATATGTGAGAGAAAGAGTGGTCAATATGACTTCAAGGTTTTTGGCATTAGCCACTAGGGATGACTATGAAAGGGTCATGTTTTGGAGAGAGTCCGAGGAGGTGTAAGAAAGAGTTTCCAGAATACCGTTGTTCTTTGATTTTGATAGCTACATATACATACTTTGTTAACAACGAGGACCAAAACTAACCAGTAGGCAAAGAACATCTCCAGAAGTTTAAAGGAGCCAGATTATATATAAGAATATATTGTTAGAGATCTTGAGGACTAATTGTTCTTGAGCACGCAGGATGACACAAACATGCCTCTGTGATCCATTTGGACTTCACTGTGAGAGGAGCATAAGGAAAGAGTAGAAACTTAAATGATAGTTTATCCAAAAGAGACAACTGTTTAAAAGACTGAAACAGTTTTCAGAATAACCTGAGTTTACCTTTAGTTCCTCTATAGGGAAATATCCATTCTGTTGTGCAAATTGCAATTAGCTTCTGTATTTCCTATACTTGTTTTCTGCACAATAAATGGTAGGATGGTAAACTGTTCTACAGAAACTGTTGTGTTCAGTAACTATTTCTATGTTATTTAATATCC
Organism: Heterohyrax brucei; assembly: GCA_028571685.1. NCBI lineage: Eukaryota > Metazoa > Chordata > Mammalia > Hyracoidea > Procaviidae > Heterohyrax > Heterohyrax brucei. The sequence goes on along the minus strand of CM053143.1, from coordinate 54,607,358 downwards.
CTTCAATTGCGTTAATTGAGCTACTGGGAGAAGCCAGCTTTTTTTTTTTTTTAGGTAGAAAATGTAAAATACCAGTAAAACTCACTTCCCAGTGTAAGAGCATTTTCTCTGTTGCTGGTACATGACCTGACACTGATGGTGCTCAGAAAGGATCTATAAGAAGTAGAAGAAGAAAAATTAAACAGATGTGCTAGAGGAACCCCGAAACCGCTGGACCATCAATTGAGGTCAGTGCTGACCTCTGGTTGGAGGAAGGAGAGTGGGTGGAGAGGAAGAGAAAGGAGACTGTTGGAAGGATGAGACATGTATGGAGCAGAGAGGAGTAGTGTGCAGGGAGAGCAGTGGAAGCTGCATAGAGGTGGGCATGCAAATTTATACGGGAATGTAAATTTTCACTCAGTCATATTTAAAAAAAAAGATATTCTAGTTTTCTCAAAATAAATTCTTCTGTATTTCATCCCCAAAGTATTTATGTTGGCCTTCTCTAAGGAGTAGTCTAACTTGTTAACATGCTCCAAGTATGCAAGATGAAATCTCATCATCCATGATTCTAAGAAAAATTCTGGCTATACTTCTTCCAAGACAGATTTTTTCTTTCTTCTGGCATTTATATAGTATATTCAGTATTCTTTGTCAATACTGTAATTCAAAGGCATGAGTTCTTCTTTGGTCTTCTTTTTCCTTGTCTAGTTTTCTCATACTTATGAGGGGATTCGCATGGCTTAGGTCAGGCACACCTTAATTCTCAAAGTGACACGTCAGCATTTTGACAGTTCAAAGAAGTCTTTTGTAGCAGATTTGTCTCATATAATATGTGATTTGATTTCTTGATTGCAGCCTCCATGGGCACTGATTGTGGACCCAAGTAAAATGAAATTGTTGACAACTTCAATCTTTTCTTCATATATCATGAGGCTGTTTATTAGTCCACTCGTGAGATTTTTTGTTTTCTTTACGTTGAAGGTTGCAGTCTTTGACCTTTATCAGTAAGTGCTTCAAGTCCTATTTGCATTCAACAGGCAAGGCTGCGTTATCTGTACATAGCAGATTGTTTATGCATATTTTTCCAATACTGATACATTCTTCTTTGTATCGTTCAGGCTTTCAGATTATCTGCTCAGAATACAGATTGAATAGGTATTATGAAAGGATATAACCCTGACACACATCTTTCATGACTTCATGATTTTAAATTATATAGCACCCCCTTGTTCTACTCAAATGACTGCCTCTTGGTTTGTGTATAGGTTCCATATGAACACATTTAGGGTTTCTGGAATCTTCATTCTTCACAGTTTTGTCCACCATTTGTCACGGTCCACCCAGTCAAATGCCTTTGCATAATCAATAAAACACAGTACACATATTTTTGGGATTCTCTTCTTTCAGCCAAGATCTATCTAATGGTTACAGATGGAGTAACGCTGTTCCTAAACCAAGCCAGACTGGGGAAATTAAAATTTGGCAGATGACCATAACTAGTGGAAAATATTAACTAGTCCAGATGGAACCCAATAATAGCAACACTGTAGAAATAATTAATTTAATCATTGTTAATTAGCAGTGTTTCTGAGATTTGAATATTATTTCTTCCTAAAATAAACTTACTTCTTCAAATTAAGATCTTTCTGTGATTTTGCCTCTAGATTTTCTTTATTTTGGTGGTATCAAAATTTGCATAAAGCATTTGGTAGCTGTGTTGAAGTGATTCATTCATTTTCAAATATGTTAAAAATGTGAATTAAGCATATAGTGAGTACAAAGTAACTACTGGAAAAAATGTTAACTCACATATCCCACAGTAGATTAGAACTCTAAGTTACCATAAATTTAAGGAGGCAAAGAAGACATTTCTTTAACATATATATTAGTGAGGAAGAATACATAAATTATCTGTATATCACAAGGTTGGCACTTCAAATCCACCAGGCACTCCTTTAATACTCTGGAGGTCAGCTCTACACTGGCCCCTAGGGTTGCCATGAGTTGGATCCAACTTGACGGCATTTGGTTGGCATATCAACTTATACAAACTATGGCTTGCTGTGTATACACCAAATGTAACGCTATAAGCCTAATTAGTTATTCTGTAAGTTTTAAGATACTTCTCCCCTTCTTCATTTCTTTATTCTGACTTATTTTTTTCTAATGGAAATGTTATTTATAATACTTTATATTCCTTTCTGAGGGTCTGAGTTTTCAACTGGTATTGTTTCTCTTCAGCCAGGAAAGCATTTCCTGTAGGGCAGTTCAGCTGATGACAGACTCTTCTGACTTTCTTTATCTGAAAATATCTTTGTTTTATCTTCATTCTTGATGGGTACTTTTGCTAAATATAGCATTCTAGGTTGGTAGCTTTTTATTTTTATTTTTGTAAACTTACAGCAATTTCAATATCTTGTTCCTCTATCTTCTGACCTCCATAGTTTTTGATGAGAAGTCTGTTCTAAAGTAAATTATTCTTTTGTGTGTAATAGGTTATTTGTTTCTGACTGATTTCAAGATTTTCTTCCTTTTTTTTTCGAGTTGGTTTGCAGCATTTAACTATGATATGGCTAGGTGTGGTTTTATATGTTCTTATCCTGCTTGGGGCTGACTGAGCTTTTTGAATCTGGAAATTTTATCTTCCAACAATTGTGGCAAATATTAGTCCTTTTTCTTCATTTTTTTTTTCTGTCCTGTTTTCTTACTGTTTATGGTAGTCTAGTTAAATAAATGGAATATCAGTTGAGATGCCATGACAAACAGAAGCAGTTCTGGAAGTGCTCACTCCAATATGCCAACAAATTTGGAAGACAGCTATCTGGCCAACCAACTGGAAGATATCTATATTTAGGCCTATTCCCAAAAAAGATGATTCAAGTGAATACAGAAATTATTGAACAATCTAATTAATATCACATGCCAGAAAAAGTTTTACTGAAGATCATCCAGAACTGGCTGCAGCAATAAATTGATAAGGAACTGCTAGAAATTCAAGCTGTATAAAGAAGACATGGAACCAGGGATATCACTGCTGATGTCAACTGGATCCTGGCTGAAAACAGATAGAATAACAGAAACACATCTACCTGTATTTTGTTGACTATATGAAAGCCTTCAGCTATGTAGGTTATAACAAATTATTGATACCATTGCAAAGAATGTGAACTTCAGAACACTTAATTGTGCTCATTATAAATCTGTACACAAGTCAAGAGGCATTGGTTCAAACAGAACAAGGGGACACTAAAGTCAGTAAAGGTGTATATCAGAGTTGTATCCTTTCACCATACCTGTTCAATCTGTATGCTGAGCAAATAATTTGAGAAGCTAAACCATATGAAGGATGGGACATCGGGTTTGGAGGAAGAATTAGTAACAACTTTTATTATGCAGATGATACAACCTTGCTTGTTGAAAGTGAAGACTTGAAATACTTGCTGATGAAGATCAAAGACAGCATCCTTCAGTATGGATTACACCTCAACATCAAGAAAGCAAAAATTCTCACAACTCAGCCAAGAAGCAACACCATAATAGACAGAGAGAAGACTGGAATTGTCAAAAATGTCATTTTACTTGGATCCACAATCAACACCCATGGAAGCAGCAGTCAAGAAATCAAAAGATGCACTGCATTGGGCAAATCTGCTGTAAAAGACCACTTTAAAGTGTTGAAAAGCAAATACGTCTCCTTGAAGACTAAGGTGCAATTGGTCCAAGGCATGGTATTTTCAATTGCATCATATTCACACAAAAGCTGGACAACAAATAAGGAGGACAGAGGAACTGTCTTCGAATTGTTGTTTCGGAGAAGAATTATGACTGTACTATGCACTGCCAAAAGAATAAACATATCTGTCTTGGAAGAAGTACAACCAGAGTGCTCCTTAGAGGCATGAGTAGTAAGATTACATCTTACATACGTTGGACATGTCAACAGGAAAGATCAGTCCCTGGAGAAAAAGCTTCGTTCTTGGTAAAGCAGAGAGCAAAAAAGAGGAAGACCATCAACGAGGTGGCTGCAAAAATGGGCTCAGGCACAACGTCTGTGAGCATGACACAGGACTGGGCAGTGTTTCATCCTGCTGTACTTAAAGTCACTGTAAGTCAGAAACAACTTGACGGCACCTACGAAAAATAACACACCTATTAAATGAACAGTTAAGATTCAGTTATTTTCCCATAAGATACTGGGGTTCTGTGTATGTTTCTCTCTTTTTTTTCAAATTGGATAATTTCTATTGATGGAACCATCAATAAGATACCAGATTCATTTGTCACTTGTACTTGCACTATTAACATACCAGTAGTAGTTTTTTTACTTTTAATTAAAAACAAAATATTCAGAATTGCATTTGGTTAAGTTTTATGGTGGTAGTTCCTTTTCTAAAATTTCTAATCCTGCCTTTTCGTTCATTTGCAAGCATTATACATTATAATAGTCACTTTTTTCCTCTCTATTTCCTGCATAGGTGTAATTTTGGAGTTGTTTGACATTGATCATATGTATTATCTATATATATACATATATACCTGCATATATATACATATATACATATACACACACATATAATACAAGTTACATCATCCTGTTTCTTCATATATTGAATCAATTTAAAGTGTATTCTCAACAATATAAATGGTTTGTTGTAGAGGGTTGGTAATATTCCTCCAAAGAGAGATAATTTTTCTTTTTTAGCAAGCACTAATTTTCCTGGCCTCAGGCTGCAAACTCTGCATCTCCTGTTGTGCATAGCATCATTAATCTTAGTGTAATTCCTTTAGGCTTAAGTGTGCTGCTGGAGTCTTCCCTGAACGTCTGTCTTTCACAATTTGAGCAGAATTTATACACATAATTGTGTCTCTCTGATGCTGAGCATCTCTGTCTTAAACTATCGCACCCCACCCCATTTTCCCAAAGACTGTGGCTGTTTCAGACATTGTCCCATGGCCACAGGACCATGGAGGTGACAGAGGGGTTTGAATCATCCTGCATGGTGCAGGCTCTGCCTTCCCTCAGATCTAGTTATGCAAGTGGGAAATCAAGTCCCCATTTCCTTCAGGTGCAGGCTTCCTTCCAGTGGATACCTGCTTTGGTCATTCTAGAGTTGTCAAATAAGTCAAATAATTTCCTCCCTCCCTCCCTCCCTCCCTCCCTCCCTCCCTCCCTCCCTCCCTCCCTCCCTCCCTCCCTTCCTCCCTCTCTCCCTTCCTCCCTTCCTTTCTCCTCCCTCCCTTTCTTTGTTCTCCCTTTCCCCTTCCTTCTCTCCCCCTTATCTCTTCCACCCTTCCCACTTCCCCTTCCCCGTTTCCCCTCCCTCCCTCCATCCCTCCCTTCTTTTCTGCCTTCCTTCTTTTTCTTATCTCTATATTTTTTATTTAGTCCAGATTTTATACTTGATATAGGAGAAGTTGTCTGATAACAGTCACTCAGTCACATGAGGTCCCACAATTAAGTCTGTGAGCTTAATTGCTCTTAGTGCTACATACCTCCTTGCTAAATATCACCACAATCACGTTAGAAGTACTCCCCGTTGGAAACTATTCATCAGTGCCGGAGGTAGGCCACCCTTCAAAGCACTTGTGGAACTGTTTCTGGAATGGCCATTGCACAAGGTGGCAAGGTGGAAAGTTGTAAAGTTGTCTGTGAGGGAGTTTTTAGCCAGAAACAAATAACTGTACTGGAACACACTCCCTATTAACCTGATCTGGCTCCTAATGGCTTCTTTTTTTTACCTGAAGATAAAGGAAGTATTGAAAGGAAGATATTTTGACATTTGGGACATCAAGGGTAATACAGCTGCAGCTCTGATGGCCATTCCAGCAAACGAGTTCCAAAATTGCTTTTAAGGGTGGATTAGGTGCTGGGGTCGGCACATAGCTTCTAAGGGGGAGGACTCTGAAGGTAACCGTAGTGATGTTCATCAGTGAGAGATGTAGCACTTTTTCTATGATGAGTTAATGACTTAATTAGCAGTCCACATACTGGTAGCAAATAAAAAATAGAAGATTTTAATTTAGTTGAAATGTATAATTTAGGATGACAGTTGTAATAATATAAGAACTAGTAAATGTGTAGGATGTTGACCACATATTTATCTAAACATTTATAATACAGGAGAAACTACCATGGTGGAGCAGCCAGAGCCATTTTTTGGTCCTTATAACAAAGAAAGACCCAGAAAAACAACTTAATGGAATAAATAGGACATTCTATAAACCCTGAACACCAGGGGAAAAGACAGAAGAATGAGCTGGTGAATAGAGATGTGACACTGGGTGCAGAATTGCCTAAATAGGACAGGACCAGCTGTCATGGATTGAATTGTGTCCCACAAAAAAATGTATGTGTGAATTTGACTTGGTTAGGAGTCACAATATGGTACCATTCCTTCCATGTGTTGTGAATCCTGCCTCTGTGTTACTGATGATGGAGAATGATTCGCAGTTGTGTTAGTGAGGCAGGACCAAAGCTACAAGCTTGTGGCATATAAGGGAGAGAAGGGAACTGAGGAATTTGGGAACCTCATACCACCAAGAGAGAAGCACCCAGAGCAGAGCATGTTCTTTGGACCCGAGGTTCCTGTGCAGAGATGCTCTCACCGGATGTGGACTCAGCCTACTGGACTGTGATAAATTCTCTTACTGAATGGACTTACAATTTATAAGTGGATTTGCAGCTCACTGGACTGTCTCAATAAAGCTTCTCTTCATGAAAACTTCCACTTGTATTTTCTGTTAGAGCAGTACCATGTGACTAGGACACCAGCCAACAGGAATCTGTACTCCTCAGGAGACCCCTATGCCAGTTCTACACACTTAGCCACATTGGGAGTTTGAATTTCTTGACAGAGAAGCTGAGGTTTACATAAACACACATACAGAATTGCAGCATTCTTCCATTTGAATGCCAAAAGACAAATTCTTGTGGACACATGTAGGCCAAAACTTTTTCTTTGGGGCACAAACTCTTTTCCTCTCTGCAGTATGCCCCCATTTCTTCTCTGTACTGGACAGTGTGCCTGATTCTGACATGGCATGTGAAGTGACAGGTAAATAGCTTAACAAACGGGGGCAGGAAAGTAAAGGAAACCTGCTGGCACCACTTAGCTGGGAACTCTCGCCTGCCACACACTTGCCTTTATCGGTGTGATCTCCCACCCTTTCTCGATGCACACATGTTGTATACCTACCTTTCACAGCTTACACAGCCAGCAACATGAGCCAACACTAATCAACATTCCTCCACAGACACTGCACACTTGGAGAATACCTGACTGGGCACCTGGGCTGAACACACACAAGAGAAGTAAACTGACACTGGGGACCCCATACCTAGCAACAAATCCAACCACCCAGTGACAGGGTTTTGGAATTTCTACTCTCCAGTTAACAAAACTGTGTTCTGGACTACTCTTCTTGGACACCAAAAAAAAAAAAAAAAAAAAAAAAAAGAGCAACAACAACAAAAACATATCGGCCAACACAGTAACAGAAATTGAATAAAAAAATTTTCTGATGCCTTGGAGGCAAGTCTCTATCTCAAATCACTTAAAGAAGCAGGCTACCACAGCTTCAGAAAACTCCTAAAACAAAGAATTAAAAAACTTAGCAGATGAAGAAGACTACCTGAAATTATCACAGATAGAATAATCAGACTAATATTTAGATCCCTGATAGACATTAGGAAGGAAATTAGACAAACTGTAACAGAACTTAGTCAAAAATTAAACAGGCTGCAGGAAACATTTGAGCAACAATGATCTGAAATCCAGCAGATTAACCATGAAATTACAGAATTAGACAATTCATTAGAAAGTGAAAAGAGTAGACCTGAGGCAATGCAGAGTGAGACTGAAAATAAAGCAACTGACAACAACATATTTGAAGAAAAATTCAATAAAAAATTTAAAAAAATGAAGAATCGCTGAGAGTTATGTGAGATTTTATCAAGAGGAGTGGTCTGCTACTGACAGGAGTTCCAGACTGGAGGGTTGTGGAGGGAAGGGGGATAACAGAAAATATGGAGAGAATTAGGGTGGGGGAGGGAAAGGGGTAACAGAAAATACAGAGAGAATTGTTGTAGATGTGCTGAAAACTTCCCTGATATCATGAAAGATGAAAAGTATCTATCCAAGAGGCTCATTGACCCCAAGACGTACTGTCAAACTCAGCAAAACTAAAAATAAAGACAATCTTAAAGGTAGCAAGTCTTAGACAAAAAGTAACCTACAAAATAGAGTCATTGAGACTGAACTCTGATTATTCAGCCAAAACCATGTTGATAAGAAAGCAATAGTATGACATATGCAAAGCACTGAAGGAAAAAAAAAACAACAAAAAAAAACTGCCTACCAAGAATTATATATCCTACACAATTGTATCACAACTGATGGCAAAATTAGGACATTCTGAGATAAACAGAAGTTTAGGAAATTTGCAAAACCAAACCAAAATGACAAGAAACACTGAAGAAATTTCTTTGTTTAGAAAATAAATAGCATCAGATATTTAATCAAAGATACAAGGCAAGACAGAGTACCCAGATACCAACATGAATATAGAATGAACAAAAATAAATCAAAGTTAAAACACTAAAAATGAGAAACAGAGATCTCAGTATGCAAATGATGACTTTATACCATAAGAATAACAAATTAATATATTAATAAATCTTTGAGATGGAGAGTAAGTTAAAGTGATATAAAAAAATTAAAGACTAGTTTAAACTTAGGACATTAGGGGTAAATATAAAGATAACCACAAAGAAAATTAACAATCCTACATATCAAAGCAGGAAACCCTGGTGGCATAGTGGGTTAAGTGCTATGTCTGCTAACAGAAAGGTCAGTAGTTCAAATCCACCAGGTGCTCCTTGGAAACTCTATTGGGCAGTTTTGCTCTGATCTCTAGGGTCGCCAAGAGTTAAATCAACTCAACAGCAGTGGATTTGGTTTGGTTTTGGCCACAAAAAGGAAAAAAAAAATCTGTTTTGGAAGAAGTACAGTCAGAATGTTCCTTAGAAGAAAGGATGACAAGATATCATCGTATTTGTTTTGGACTTGCTGTCAGGAGGTATCAATCCTTGGAGAAAGATATCATGCTTGGTAAAGCAGAGGGTCAGAGAAAACAAGCTAAGCCAAGTGCCAGAGAAAAAGAGGAAGACTATTAATGAGATGGATTAATACAACGGCTGTGACAATGGACTCAAACATAGCAATAATTGTGAGAATTGTGCAAGACCCGGCAGTGTTTAATTCTGTTGTACATAAGATTATTATGAAACTAGAATAAATTCATAGGCAGCTAACAATGTCAACAACAATGTGTATTTGGGAGCTCTTTGGTTGTATTCTTGGAGAGACTTGTTAAGGACAAAAACTCAAAGCATAACGTAGATGATGATGAAGTTCTTGATGCTAAATAGTGCATATTCAGATAGAGGAAGGTTGTTTGAAAAAGTCCGAGAATATATTGCAAATCTAGACAAGATCAAGGAAACTCTGGTGACATACTTGTTAACAGCTATGGATGCTAATCAAAAGTTTAGAAGTTCAAATCCACTAGGTGCTCCTTGGAAAGCCTGGGGGCAATTCTACTCTATTGTATAGATTCACTTTGAGTCAGCAACATTTTTTTTTATATAAGATAAGCAAGATACAAACACATGTGCATCCATTTGAACAATAGAAAAAACAGAGGAAAATCAGATGTATTTTGGCTGTAAACTTATTATCGCTCCTCAAGTGAATTCACAGGGAATTAAGAAAACCAATTGATTTCCATACTCAGCTTTTTATTATTGAAATATAAATTTTTGAAACTTATTTTCATAGAGAAGTTAGAAGTTAAAGTATGTTTACTTTTAAAGATGAAGATATTTTCATTTAAAATATTCATATTTAAATTCGCTTGTCTCTCTGCCTTACTAGTTGCAATACTACAGCAACATTTCTTTTTCCTTGAAGATTTTAATTTTCAGTGCTTCAGCACCAACTGTGGACAATTGTAAACTTACTGAAATACGCTTGTTTGAATGAATCACCTTGTAAATGTCAAATTGCCTTTGACACAAATTTATTTAAACTAATATCTGTTTAAAATGAAAAATATTTGAGAAATTCCTTATACTGAATAGTTACTAAATTTTAAATTTAAAAAGTGAATACTGCCTCTCCATTATCAAGCTGTAGCTGACAAGACTATTCATAAGTATATTTTATCCATTATCACAATAAACTGATGATAATATTTCAAATTCAGCTGAAAGCATTTATAAGTCATCATCACTAAGAGAGAGAATCACAGTTAACTTCTTTTTCCCCAGGACCTATGTAAGTGTCCCATACATTGTTGCCAAGCCAAGCCAAGTGCTGTCATACATTGTTAGTGCTTCCTAATTTTTGGTAGTAAAACAGGAGGCAAGAAAGAAGGAAAACTAGAAGAAATAAAGAAAAGAGACATATAGTGAACACTGAGTAGCAACCAGTAGTTTATTTGCTATATGTCAACACTAGAAGGGTATTAAATATAGATGATGTTTGCATACAGTTTAAAATTTATTCTGGAAGAAAAGTCCAAATGGATAGTGCTACAGTTTATTTTTATTTTTTTTCAACATTGTAATAAAATTGATGGTCTAGTGAGTTTTAAAAACACTTTTTCCACAATAAAACTAGTTCTTGGCTTTTCTTTTATTGTCAACAATTTTGATTTACTGGCCAAATTCTGCAGTTTTAAGTGTAAAGCTTATGATTTGAACCGTTCCTTTGAAATTCATAGTCTGGTAACAGGTGACTTTATTTTGTTGTGAAAGAACAAGGCTTTTTCCTCTAAATCAATGCAGCATTTCTTCTTTGTTCATTCAGTGTTAACTTCTTGTTTTACTGTGTTACTGGATACATTCAGTATGAGTGCCAAACATCTTTATAGTGTTGGTTGGTTAGGTCACAGCATTTTTTTTTTCTCCCCTTAATCAGACAAGTATATTGCATATTTTTTTCTTTAAAACTGACAGTTAAAAGAAATTTCAAGTGACTTTTCAAGTGACTTACAGCTTTATCAAGTTTTTACTTTTATTCAAGAGAATCAAATTCTCTTAACATGCAACTTCTGGATTAATTTATTACATATCTCTGGAAACTAATTTGTCATTTTCACGGAAAATGTGAGAGATAAATTGGTTACGACGTATTTGGTTTAATTACTTTGGAGACAGTCTATACGAGATTAATTAAGTGATGCTTAACATGCTAGAGAAGTAATTGTTAAATTCTTGGAAAATGCTCTCACTCTTAGAAACATTAATACTGTGAGCTTTAATCAGAAGGAATCTCAATACTTAGTAATGGAACTGGGAAATGAAATTTCCACCCCAATAAGTCAGACAGCTGTGCTCTTATTCATAACAAGGAAACTTTGAGATTTATTGATGCTAATATGATGCATGTCTCTTGGCATTCTACTACTTTTCTGTGAATTTGTTGTTTTTCAGTGTCTTGTGTGTTGCTATGATCCTGGAAGATATGCCATCATGATTTCAAATACTAGCAGTGTCATGCCTAGTGGAAAGTTACATCAGCAGGTTAGTAAGGGATGCTAGTAAAATAGACTAGTGATAAAGAAATCTCCTAAAATCAGTTAAATAAAACTCTACATATCACAACAAAACATTGTGTGCAGACAGGGCAAAGTTTCAGTCTGTTGTGCAGGAGATCACCAAGAGTGGGAATTGATTAGACAGTAATTATCAACAGCAAAACTTGGCTTTGCTGAATACGAGGATGCTTTATATTCCTTGGTGGAAAATACTGTTTTAACTTATAATTTATAAGTAAACATTTGTTTGTGAAATTCAGTTATGAAAGACTACATATTTGACAAAATTACTATAGTAATGTTTATAATGAAGTGACTCTCCCTAGTGATTTCTGATATTTTTCATTTTATGGCCTATTTAGGAAATGATAGCAGTATTCGTAGGCCACATGTGGAAAACTGAGTTTGCTGCTTGAAAGGCAAGGGGAGAGGCTACTGAAAAAAAACCTACCTCAGAATTGGCAAGACACTCTTGCTTTCTAAAATGTATACTCAAGTTCAGTGCAGCTATGCTTTTCAAGCAATTCTACCAAAAAGTTTATAGGCAGAGTATATACATACAATATATTTATGTAATGTTAAGAGCTCATTCGACTTACTTTAGAATGTCTTCCATGTTGATTTCTTCACATTATTCTCCTAGAATTTACATTCTTCTCCATCATTATCGACATCTCATATCGATTACATTACTTACTTTTTGTTATACTCAGTTTTCCCATGATCTTGAAACGGAATCTCAGGTACAGAACTTTTGCTTTTGTTCATGTAATATGAAATACATCACTGTATTTTCTGAACTTTTGTAACATATAGTATGGAATACTCCATTGTGATTTTTAGGAGTTTTATATTTTTTCTACTCTACTTGGTAGACACTATCCACTTTCTCTTTTGTGTGGAATTTGGAACAGTAGGAAAGGTTATTATTTTCCTCTTCATGATGTTGTGATATTAACCCACATTACACTGAAAGATGGAGACAGAGAAAACATGAAATCTACAGTTTAAGAAAGAAAACAAAACAAAACAAAACATAGTTGTTGAACAGCCTTGTAACTATGAGAACCAAAACTCCCTTGATGTGGAGATGATTCTGACTCATGGTGAGCCTATAGGAGAGAATAGAACTTCCTGTATGGTTTCCAAGGAGCTGCTGGTAGATTCAAACTGCCAGCCATTTGATTAGTGGCTGTCACAGATTGACAGAAAGTATCTGTCAACTTGAGTAGGTCGTGATTTTCAGTATTGTAAGCTTTTCCAATCATTTTTGTCATCTGATGTCATTTCCCTATGTGTTGTGAATCCTGTCTCTAAAGTGTTGATGAGATGATATTAACAGCAGTTATAGAATCTCGGTCTATAAGATCAGCTATAAGTTAAGCCAATCTGTTTTGAGATATAAAAGAGAGAAACAAGTACAGATATAGGAGGACCTCACACCATCAAGAAACAAGAGCCAGGGAACCCTGCACTGAGAAGCTCCTCGACCAGGGGCAGATTGATGACAGGGACCTTCCTTCAGATATGACAGAAAAAGAGAGACTTCCTCTAGAGCTGGTACCCTGAATTCAACTTCTACCATACTAGACTCTGAGAGAGAGAACTTCTGTTTGTCAATGCCATCACTTGTGGTATTTTTGTTATAGCAGTGTTAGATGACCAGGACAATAGACAAACTCTTAACTACTTTGCCACCAGTGTTCCAGGATATCATGGCATGAATTATATAAATATATGCAAAAAAAAAAAGGAATGATTCAATGAGTGGAATTCTCTGGCCTCTTATATGGAGTCCAAACTCTTACTTACTGAAATGGTAAATGAATAGCAAACAGCAAAGGCAAACGAAGTTAATAGGTGAGAAGAAAGCAGGTTTCAAGGGCATGGAACCCATCACTAAATCACTCCACTGGAATGTAATTCTACTTTTCAAGTACTTTTCCTGACCACCAAGGGAGAAAATCTAGTGAATGATTTTTGTCTCAAAGTCAAGATGTTGCCAGTAGGAAGACTGACCTAGTACTGTTGTGATGTGTTATTGACGGCAGTCCTTTCCTTCTATTAAGAGTGCTAGGCTGTAATGGACTCATGATTTGGTGATAGTATCAAGTGGTTTAGTATGTGGGTAAGAGCTCTGTGAAAAAGGTCAGATAAATATAGACTATGCAGGAAATTATATGATTATTCTGCTGATGATTTAGAACAGTGTAAAGACTGATGTCGTTCCAGGTTAGCTTTATCCATTGAAGAAGATAAGATCGCTCCTTCACGTGTTGTCTCTCGCCACACTAAACTAATAATGAGTGCCTTCCTGTTTATCCAGTGCAGAATAACTTGCACATATTTGCATGGGAAACCAAGTTATTCCCAACCTTTAAGTTAAACTACTTAAAAGTATAAAACACAAAGTCTCTGTCTCTTCTATTTATTGAATATGAAATAATGTATTAAATATGAGCAGAGGAAAGAAAGTCAATGATGAGAAGTAGTTTTCAGCCTTATGACCAATGATATTCAAATTAATCTACTTGTACTTCAATTTGATAGTCAGTTACATACCTGTATCTCTTATATTTCATTAGATATTTCCAATTAATGGGAACCATTTACCCACCACTTAAATTTGCACTATTTAGTCAGATTCAACAGAAAGCAGTTTATAAAGATTTCAATGTATTTTTAAAACTTCACAAAACAATGATGATCAGTTTTAGATAATCAAATTTTCTTTCATATAAAACACACCCATGAGGTTTAACCTTTTGCTTGGGGTACTTTTATTTTTTTACTTAATCAATAACTCAAGGTTAGTTAACTATCTAATATCCAGGATACAATAAATTCAGTCTCAGGAGAAATTATCCAAAAATTTTTCCAAGTATACAAAATTACCTGTCCTATTGATTCTTAGTGAATAAATATACATAATATGTCATCTCCACAAATCACTCCACCTCAGTTAAGCCACATACACACACACACACACACACACACACACACACACACACACACGAAAGACTCCACCTACAGAAAGAATGACATCCATGCAGGAAGATATGTTTACAATGATACTAATTACAGCATTCTTCAGAGTTGTTCTGTAAAAGTGGAGACAAGGAAAGTCCATCAACAGAGTACTGTATAAACTAGGACACATTCACATCCTGACATTTTATCTGTCCAATGAAAAATAATAAATTAGAATGAAACCAGAATAATCGAAAACATTTTAATGATTTATACTGAATGATTAAAAGAAGATGCAATAAAATATGAATATTATATTCTTATTTACTTAAAGCAAGTGATAATCAAATGCTGTATACAAGTTTGTATGATTAGGAAAGCTTGGAGAAATACTACTGAAGGATGTATGGTAGGTTGCCACTGACAGTGACCAGGCAGAGCATGGAAGAGTAGAGGGGAAATGATGAGCAAGCAAAATTGAAAAAACAAGAAGTGTTGCACTAAAAAACAAAACAAAACTCAGTTACATGTATGAATTTAAAAATGAGCAATTCTGTCTTGGAAGAAGCACAGCCAGAATGTTCCACAGAAGTAAGAATGAAGAGACTTCTTATTCTATACATTGAACATGTTATCAGGAGGATGAATCCCTGGAGAAGGACATTGTGCTTGGTGATATAAAGCAATCAGCAAAAAAAGCGAAAGCCTCTCAGTGAAAGAGATGGATATGGTGGTTGCTGGAATGGGCTGTAACGTAACAGTGTTTGTGAGGATGGGGAAGACCAGATGGTGTTTCGTTATGTTGTACCCAGGGTCACTGTAAGTCAGAGTTGGCTCACAGCACCAAGCAGCAAAAAATGTAATTTTAAAGACATAACATTTAATGCTTATTTCTGTGTAGGTTATTATTCCTAAATCGAATATACCACTTAAAATTGTATATAATTATAATTAAGGTATTCCAATTGTGCCTTAATAAGTTTTCACATTCCCCTCTCTCTCATGCCTCTATCAATTTTATCTCTACCTCTACCTCTATTTGTATCTCATATATTACTCATATATGTTACTCATATATGCATATGTATATGCACTTACGGATACACACAGGCACACAAACACTTTTGTCTCTGTATGTCTCTGTATACTTTCAATTATTCACCTTTCTTAAGATGCACATTAAATAAAAATAGTTCTTCTTTTATTCGGTGAACATCTTTATGGCAGTACAGACTTCAGAAAGGAATGTAAAAATTAAACAGACATTTTGAGTAAAAATAATGGAAATTCAGCCAATATAAAACAAAAATTTACCTTCCATTATTTTGAGTATTACAGTATTAAAACAAATCTACATTATTTTGTAAATAAGCTGTTGTTGCTGTTGTTAGGTGCCACTGAGTTGGTTCCAACTCGCAGCGACCCTGTGAACAACAGAACGAAACACTGCTCAGTCTTGCGCCATGTCCACAATCGTTTATGTGCTTATGCCCATTGATGTGGCCACTGTGTCAATCCATTTGCTCAAGAGTCTTCCTGGTTTTCACTGACCTTCCACTCTACCAAGCATGATGTCCTTCTCCAGGGACTGATCTTTCCCGACACCATGTCCAAAGTGTGTAAGATATAGTCTTGCCATCTTTGCTTCCAAGGAACACTCTGGTTTACTTCTCCCAACAGATCTGTTTATTCTTTCGTTAGTTCATAGTACATTCAACATTCTTTTCCAATACCACAATTCAAAGGCATCAATTTTAGTTCTGTCTTCTTTGTTCATTGTCCAGCTTTTGCATAGATATGATGCAACATAAAATACCATGGTTTAGGTCAGGCTCAATTTAGTCTTCAAGGTGGCATCCTTACTTCTGAATACTTTAAAGGGTTTCTTTACGTGCAAATTTTCCCAATGTAGTGTGTCTTTTGATTTCTTAACTGCTGCTTCCATGGATGTTGACTGTGGCTCCAAGGAAAATGAAATCCTTGACAACCTTAATCCTTTATCCATTTATGACCATTAATAACATACTAAGATTCAAATTAATAGTAATTAATGTTAAAACTTCTTTGGGTAGACATTTTGTGGAAAATAATCAGTTCTCTTAGACAATGTATGATTTTTGTTTATTTGTTCTTTTTTAAATGTCTAAGAGATTCAAAACATCCTTTACTTACACTTAGTTTTATTAACATTACATAAGAAAAGATGCAGGAGGGTCAAGTAAAATAAAATGGATAACTTTCCGTTCCTTCTGACTGGACTCTGTAGGGTGGTCACCTGAGTAGAGGTCCAGAAATAGCAATGGATTCACTAAGAAGGTTGAGGTTGGTCCTAATCTCACGATTCCAGGGGACTGGGAGAATGTTGAAATCCTGTTACCACTGAATTGATTCATAGTGACCTTATTGGACAGAGTAGAAGAGCCGTGTAGAGTTTCCAAAGAGTGGCTGGCGGATTTGAACTGTAGACCTTTTGATCAGCAACTGTAGCTCTTAACCATTACACTACTAGGGCTCTGGGAGAATGTCAGGATAATTCATTTGAGGTAAAGATGTGTCTTTTGCTTTCTCTATGCGTATGTATACATTCTAGAATGGGTGTTATTGACAGTAACTATTGAATAAGTGATTCAGGCTCTATATCCAACTTGTTTTGGAACAGGTAGATATTAGAACTTCAGGAAACTGAAAAAAAATGGGAGAAGACTGATAGTGGGAGTGGAGAGGAGACAAAATATTGCATAGATATCAAGGCTTGGAAGACAGCATGCTTTGCTGGGGAAAGCAGGTGTGCACTGTGTTCAAGATAAGCAGTGGAAGGAAGGGATTCAGGAAGTCAGGTAACAGGTATGGGACTGAAAAACAGCCAAAGAAAATAAGGACAGACACAAGCATGTGGAGAGTTGTACATGTTTCTTGAAATAAAAAATCAAAGAGAAGCTGAGCTGAACACCAAAGCCAGGCCACTCATCAACTGATAAGTACATCTTCTTTTCCAATGCACATGGAACATTTTTTTCAGAATATACCATGTCTTAGGAAATAAAGCAAGTCTAAATGAAACCCAAACCACTGAATTTTCAATTGCAAAATATGTTTTCAGATGATAAAGTCACAAAAGGTAAAATCAATAGCAGAAAAAACATAGGCAGTCTCATGGGGACTGAAAAACACCTTGCTCAAACAGCCATGGATTATAGGAGTAAAGATGGTTATTGAAGGACAAAATAATGAAATTTATGGATTCAAATGAGAATGAAAACATATCCTACCAGAACCTATGGGATACAGCAAAACCAGTGCTAAGAGGTCAATTTATCTCTATAAGTGCACACATCCAGAATGAAGAAAGGGCTCAAACCAAAGAATTAACCTTACAGCTTGAATAAATGTAAAGAGAGCAGCAGAAGAACCCCTTAGGCACCAGAAGAAAATAGATCATAAAGGTTAGAGCAGAACTAAATGAGTTAGACAATAGAAGAACAATTGAAAAAAATTAAAAAAAAAAACAAAAGCTGGTTCTTTGAAAATATCAACAAAATTGATAAACCATTGGCTAGACTTGCCAAAAAAAAAAAAATGGAGAGGAAACAATGCAGATAAGATATGAGATGGGAGAAGTTACAACAGACTCAACTGAAATAAAAAATATATATCATAGCAGAATACTATACAAGACTGTACTCAAACAGATTTGAAAATCTAGAGGAAATGGACAAATTTCTAGATTCATATCACCTACCAAAATTATCACAAGGAGAAGCCAAACAACATAATAAACCAATCAAAAAGGAAGAGATTGAAAAAGTCATCAAAAAGACTACCAACCAAAAAAAGTCCTGGCTCAGATGGCTTCACCAGAGAATTCTATAAAACTTTGGAGATGAGTTTACTCCCATAGCACTGAGGTGATTTCACAGCATAGAAAAGGATGAAATACTCCCAATTTTTTTTGATGAAGCTGGGATAAACCTAATACAAAGTCCTGGGAAGGATCCCACAAAAAAAGAAAATTACAGACCAATATCATTCATGAACTTAGATGCAAAAATCTTTAACAAAATACTTGCTGATAGAATTCTACAACGTATAAAAAAAAAAATCATCATGACCAATTGGGATTCATGCCAGGGATACAAGGCTGGTTCAGCATCAGAAAACCAACTAATGTGATCAGCCACATAAATGGCATAAAGGGTAAGAATCACTTTATTTTGTCAGTTGATGCAGTAAAGGCATTGGACAAAGTCCAACACCCATTCATGTTAAAAGCTCTTAGTAAGATAGGAACAGAAGAGAAATTTCTCAGTGCTTTAAGAGGCACTTATGCAAAGCTAACCATCTACATCATCCTGAATGGAGAGAAATTGAAAGAATTCCCCTTAAGAACAGGAGCTAGACAAGGATATCCATGCTCACCATTTCTATTCAACATTCTACTAGAGGTGCGAGACAGAGCAATTAGACAAGACAGGGAAATAAAGGACATCTGTATCGGCAAAGAAGAACTAAGTCTCCCTATTTGCAGATCATATGATTGTATATGCAGTGAATCCTAAAGAATCCATAAATAATCTACCAGAACTAATAGAAGAGTTCAGCAATCTACGAGGATATAAGATAAACATAAGTGAATCAATGGGATTCCTTTGTACCAATAAAAAGATCATTTAAAGAAAAATCACCAAATCAATATCATTTACTATAGCTCCCAAGAAGATAACATATCTAGGAATAAACCTAACTAGAGAAAAAAGATACCTATACAGAAAGAAATACAAGATCTTTCTGCAAGAAATCGAAACTTACATAAATGGAGAAACCTAGCCTGCTCGTGGATAGGAAGACATAGCATTGTGAAAATGTCTACTTTACCCAAAGTGATCTTCATATATAGCACAATCTCAATACAAACTCCAGTGTCATTTTTTTAATGAGATGGAGAAACAAATCACCAACTTTGTTTGGAAAGGGAAAAAACCCTGATAAATAAAGCACTAGTGACAAAGAGGAAGACAGTGGGAGGCCTCATGCTACCTGATCTTAGAACCTATTATACTACCACAGTAGTCAAAGCAGCCTGGTATTGGTACAAAAATAGACATAGAGACGAATGGAACAGAGTTAAGACCCAGGGATGCCACCATCCTCTTATGAGCATTTAATGTTCAACAAAGGCCCTAAGATTTTAAACTGGGAGTAAAAACAGGCTATTTAACACATGATGTTGGCAAAATTGGATATCCATCTGCAAAAAACCTGAAACATGACCTATATATCACACCTTACACAAAACTAACTCAAAATGGATCAAAGACTTAAATATCAAACCTAGAACAATAAAGATCATGCAAGAAAAAACAGGGTCAACGATGGAAGTTTTAATACACTGCATAGACAGATTTTAAAATCTGACAAAACACAATCAACAGAAGAGAGAATAGAAAAATGGTAGCTACTAAGAACCAAGTGCATTGACTCACCCAAAGACTTGGCCAAAAGAATCAAAAGACCGCCTACAGAACATTTGGCAACTACATGTTGGACTGACATCTGATTTCTGTAATCTACAGCTAAGCCGTAATCTACAAGGTACAACAAAATATCAATAAGAAAAAGATAAATATGCCAACTGAGCAATGGGCAAAGAAGATGGACAGACACGTCACCAAAGGGGACATCTAGGCAACTAAAAAACACATGAGGAAATGCTCACGATCATTAGCTATCAGAAAAATCCAAATCAAAACTACTTTGAGACACTATTTCACCCCAAAAAACTTGGCCACAATCCAGAAAACACAAAACAACAAATACAGGAGAGGGTGTGGAGAGATGAGAACCCTCCTACACTGCTGGTGGAATTGCAAAATGGTACAAACTCTTTGGAAAGCAATTTAGTGCTTTCTTAAAAAAACCTGGAAGTAGATGTACCACTTGATCCAGTAATCCCATTGCTCAGACTATAACCTACAGAAACAACGGCTATCACATAATCGGATGCAGGCACACAAATTTTCATGGCCATACAGTCCACAGTAGCAAAAAGATGGAATCAATCTAGATGCCCAGCAACAGATGAATGGATAAATAAACTATGGTACTTATACTCAATGGAACACTATGCAATGATAAAGAATAATGATGATTTTAGGAAGTATCTTGTTACCTGATTTGAACTGTAAGACATTATGCTGAGTAAAATCAGTCAGTGGCAAAAGGACAAATATTGTATGGGATCACTGCTATAAGGGCTTAAAATTAGACTTACATACAGAAGATTCTTTGATGGCTACAAGGTTGGGGAAGGAGCATGGGGGAAGGTCATAGATTAAACAGGTGATAAAAATTTAGTTGACTGAAAGCAGTGACAGCACACAGTGGAAAGTAGATTAACTTAAGTGGACTTCATCTTAAGCTAAATAGCACTTCTAATCACCACCCAATATTTCAATGATAGAATAGCAGTGGTGGGGTCTGGGAACCATGCTCTTGGGAGATGTTGAGGACAACTGGCATAACTAGCCTATTGCTAAGAGAATCTTCTGTACTCCATATTGGTGAGTGGCATTTGGGGTGTTAAAAGCTAGCAAGCTGCAATCAGAGGTACACCAAATGGTCCCAACTCATCCAGAACAGGTGATCACCAGGAACAACAAAGACACATGGAAAAAAGTACTCAGGAGACAGAAAGACCTATGTGAATGGGAGACTATACCAATATGTGACCAGAAGAACCAGATGGTGCCTGGCCATCACCTAAGATAGACATGATGGGGCACACAACATTGAGTCCCTGTGGGAACATGAGAAAATGAGGTGTACACCTCAAGAACTCTAACTGAAAGAGCACAATTGATGGTCCAACAGCCTGGGGGATCCTCTGGAAGCAGGGCCCTTTAGACCTGCTGCTACCCCTGACCAGAAAACACTATGGAAATCCATTCTTCAGACAAAATGGATTGGACTTGGGGACACAATGTGACCTAAGGTATGTGTACTTTATGGCTCTATGCATTTATAGGTTGCTGTCCTACTGGTCTCTTTCTAGATGGGAGAGAAGAGGTGGAGTGGAGGGGACAGGAACTTGTTAAGAGGCTATGACAAATACAGAATGAAAAGAAGCAGTGTGCTGTCATGTGGCAAGAAGAGCAGAAGGAAATGCAGACAGGAGGGTATGCAAAATTAATCTGGATTTTATACTTACACCTAGTAACAATTTAAAAAAAGGTCACCATGAGAAATCTAGTCATAATGAACTATCTGTACTAGACTCTGAAGTCTTAAAAGCAAAAAAGCAAAAAAAATTGAAGTTAATTTTGATGATAGCTTGTTACGACTATCATGGATTAAACTGTGTTCCCCCAAAAATGTGTATCAACTTGGCTAGGCCATGATTCTCTGTACTGTGTGATTTTGCACCATTTTGTGATTTTCCTTTGCTGTAAATCCTGATCTCTGCCTGTGATTAATATACTGGAGTATGTTAAAAGAGGATTAGTGGGGAACTGCAATCCCCTCTTTAAAGGAGTTTCCTTGGAGTGTGGCTTACGCCACCTTCTATCCCTTATCCTACAAGAGATAAAAGGAAAGGCAAGCAAACAGAAAGTTGAAGACCTCATGTAATCAAGAAAGAAGCACCATCTTTCAGACCTAAGGTTTCTGAGCCAAGATGCTCTCAGACCAAAGAAACACTGATGCAACAAGAGGACCTTCCTCCAGAGCTGACAAAAAAGGAATGTCTTCTCCTTGAGCAGACATTTTGAATTTGGATTTGTAGCCTACCGGACTGTATAAGAATAAACTTTTCCTTGTTAAAGATATCCACTCATAGTATTTCTGTTAGAGTAGTACCAGATGAGTAAGAATTTGATATTGAGAGAGTAGGGTGCTGCTCTAACAGATAACCTAAAATGTAGAAGAAGACCTGGAACTGTAAATCCATGGTAGACTCAGAAATAACCAAGGAGAATTGTAACACCAGAGAAGGTACAAATGGTAAGGTACATGAGCCTTATCAGCAGCAGCTGAGAACTAGCAATGTAGAACCAGGAGACCAGTGTGAGACAGTGCTAAAGCAGACCCATGGAAATGGATGCCTGTGTGCAAGAGGTCTCCTGGTGGACTGGGATGCCTCTGGGTGTTTATCGGTGAAGCTACAGAGCTTTGGGACACTTTCTCCTGCACAGTAGATGCAGGGCTTAGGCCTAGGCTGAGAGGCCACAGGAAGCAGGTAAAGAGACAAGAACACAAGAGGCTGAGCTACATTTATCTCAAAAGTTATGATCAGGACCTCTGAAGTTTCAAGAGGTGGAGGCATGGCTTCTGGTGTTTCTAATCTAGTGTTTCTAAGGTTGAAGTTCCCATTCAGATGACTAATAGAACAGTGTGCCTAAAGCCAAGGGAACATATAGTTGCTGTCCCAGTAGACCTTGAAGGCAGAGTTGAAACCTAGGGCCTGAGGGCCTCAACTCAGAATCCAAAGAGTATTGCCAATCTCTAGACTCTGGAGGGCAAGGATAATGTGTAAATTGCCCGAGAGAACAGAGGATTATTTTG
Source organism: Heterohyrax brucei (assembly GCA_028571685.1). Taxonomy (NCBI): domain Eukaryota; kingdom Metazoa; phylum Chordata; class Mammalia; order Hyracoidea; family Procaviidae; genus Heterohyrax; species Heterohyrax brucei. Next base: position 54,584,249 of record CM053143.1, on the reverse strand, counting down.
AAAGCCTTGAGGGCTAATGTAATATGTTCTGCTAATTTTCTTGGTGTCTATTAAACCTTCTTTCCCTCTGGTTTCGTCCACTTGTAATGAAGCTGTCTAGCTTGTATATACCTCTTCTGCCATTGTTGTTTGGACATAGATAACTTGTGTTCTAGATTTCTGATATGTAAAATTTTTATATTTTTAATTTAGAGTTGATTTAAGACTTTTACTATGACATTATGGGGTCAATATGTTTTGCGTGTTGTGATTTTTTGGGGAGCCAAAGAGTGGAACGTGGTAGATTGAATTGTGTCTCCCCAAAAACGTGTGTAGCAATTTAGCTGGGCTATGATTCCCAATATTACGTGACTGTCTTCCATAGTTTTCCTATGCTGTAAATCCTAATCTCTGCATGTGGTTAATAGACAAGATTATGTTAAAAGAGGATTAAGGTGGGACTACAACAGCTTGCTAAGGGAGTTTCCCTGGAGTGTGGCTTGTACCTCCTTTTGTTTTATTTTACAAGAGATAAAAGAAAGGGGAACTAACAGAGAGTTGAGGGCCTCATAGCATCAAGAAAACAGCACTGTAAGTAGAGCACATATTTCAACCTGCGGTTCCTGTGCCAAGATACTCTCATACCAAACAGAGACTGATGTAACTAAAGGAACTCCAAAGCCAACAGAGCTGACAATGAAGCAAAGTCTTTACCTGAAATGGACACTTTGAATTCAGACTTGTAGCCTACTGAACTGTGTAAGAACAAACTTTTATTTCTTAGAGGCATCCACTTGTACTATGTCTGTTACAGTAGCACTAAATGATAAAACAACGACCATCTCATTCATTCCAAATAAATTGTTTCAATATGATTAAGATTGTTACTCATTTACCAAATATTTATTTGTTGTGGTTCTTATGTGGTATTGAAACAATTCCAACTCATAGATACTCTATTTGACAGGAGGCACTGCCTCATAGGATTTCCTGGGCTGTAACCTTTAAGGCAATATCACAATACCGAAAGATTCTATGGGCAAAATACCGAACAACACAGGAAGCATCAAAAGAAGACAGAAAATACACGGAGTTCTGTTCCAAAAAGAATTATTCGACATGTAACCATTCCAGAAGTTAGAATGTGATCAAGAAATGATGGATTAAGGTAGAAGTCCAAACTAAACTGAAGGCACTGTCAAAAAACAAGGCTCCAGGAATTGACAGAGTACCAACTGAGATGTTTCAATAAATGCATGTAGCCCTGAAGGTGCTTCCTTATCTATGCCAAGAAATTTGGAAGACATCTACCAGGCCAACCAAGTGGAAGAGATCCATATTTGTCTGCATCTTTGTGCACATTCCAAAGAAAGGTGATCCAACAGAATGCAAAAATTACCACGCAATATCAATAATACCCCACGGAAGTGAAACTTTGCTAAAGATAGTTCAAAAGCAGTTGCTGTGGTACACTGATAGACAACTGCCAGAAACTCAAGTCAAATTCAGAAGAGGATTGTAATGGAAGATATCACTGCTGATGTCAGCTGGTTCCTGACTGAAAGCAGAGAATACCAAAACGTGTTTATTGACTATGCAAATGCATTCAAATGTGTGGTTCATAATTACTACCGGATAACACTGTGAAGAATGGGAATTCCAGAAAAACTAATGGTGCTTCTGAGGAACCTGTACATAGAGCAAACAGAGCAAGAGGATACTGAATGGTTTAAAATCAGGAAAAGTGTGTCTCAGTTGTATACTTCAACCATTTTCATTCAATCTGTATGCTGAGCAAAGAATCCAAGAAACTGGACCATGTAAAGAAAAACATGGGTCCAAGACTGGAGACTCAGTAAGAGCTCTCAATATGCAGATGACACAGTCTTCCTTGTTGAAAAACAGGAAGACATGAAACACTGCTGATGATCAAAGATTACAGCTTTCAGTATGGATTACATCTTAACACAAAGAAAACTAAAATCCTCAAAATTGGACCAATAAGCAACATCATGAAAAATAGAGAAAAGACTGCAGTCGTCAAAGATTTCATTTTTCTTGGGTCCATAATCAACTTGCAAAGAAGTAGCCATTATGAAATCAAGTGACATATTGCACTGAATGAACCTATAGCAAACAACTCTTTAAAGTGTTGAAAAGCAAATACGTCACTTTAAGGACTAAGGTGTGTCTGACTCAAGTCATAATATTTTTCAGTCTCCTCATAAGCATGTGAGAACTGGACTAGGAATAAGGAAGACTGAAGAATTGATGCCTTTAAATTGTGGTATTGGTGAAGAATATTGAATATACCATGGACTTCCCAAAGAACAAACAGGTCTGTCTTGGAAGAAGTACAACCAGATTGATTCTTGGATGCAAGGATGCTGAGACTGTCTCAAGTACTTTGGAACTGTTATCAAGAGGGACCAGTACTTGGAGAACGACATCATGGTAAGGTAGAATGTCACCAAAAAAAGAGGAATCCCCTCAGTGAAATGGACTGACACAGTGGCTGCAGCAAAGGGCTCAAGCATATCAATGATTATGAGGGTAAACAGGACCAAACAATGTTTCCCTGTGTTAGACATAAGGTTGCTATGAAGAGAAACCCGCTTGATGGCATCTAACAACAACAAAAATCTTTAAGGGAGAAGATCTCCAGGTCTCTTTGTCCACATTGTGGCTGTTGAGTTCAAACTGGCAACCTCTGAGTTACCCTCTGAGTTACTTCATGAGCACTTAACCGTTGTACCACCATGGCTCTTATAGACTTTCTCTGATTTTTCACTGGTTTGATCATTTATTCTTTCAAGCAAATGTGTCCTGTGAGTGTAATAAGAACAGTATCCCTTTTTATTTTTTGGTTAAGATAAGCATAGAAATTCCCATTTACTCCAATAATCTTAGTAACTGGCCATCTGTATTCATTTTGCATCTTGTTAATTCTCTGAATTCTGAGACTGCTGAAAACATTTTGTGACCGCTTGTCTTTGGAATGTACTTTGTCGGAGAGTAGATTGGAAGAATTTTGCAACAGATTGTTGGCATCCTGCTATCTTCCTCCCATCTTGAATTTTAAGTGTACTTTGGCATTAGCTCCATGACTAGGCTCGTGTTCTACCCCCGACAGTTCCACCAATTATATGTCAAAACAAAATGTAAAACTAAAGAAGATCTGATCATGCCATCCTGTACTTGAACTCTATAGCAAGACCTCAACCAGTTCCCCCTCCAGCCATGCTCCAGTTTCCCCCTCACTTGTTCACTTGCAGATATAGCTATCATTTTAAAGCATACACAGTTCTTTTGGGATTCTGTGCATTTAGAACGTCCTTTTCTTAATTTACAATATTTTATTCAACATTCAAGAAAAAATTCAAGTGTTTATTTCTCCTGTGATGCCTCTCTTAACAGTTCTATAACTGGGTAAATCTTTCTACTAGCTTAAATCACAAAGTCAGTGTATTTGGGTGCTTCCATAATATGTTATTATATACATAATAGCACTTATTATATTGGACTGTGACTGTTAATTCCCATTTTAATATCATTAGACTAATGAGTCCTTTAAAGCCAAAGAAATGGCTCCATTCACCAATGTATCTCCAGAAATTAGAACTGTACTAAGTAGAAAATGGGTGATTAAAACATCAGGGTGATTATAAAACAGAGTTGGCTAATTCTGGATCCTAGACTTTATGTTTGTTAACTTAAAAAAAAACAAAAGAAAACAAGGATTCATTTTAAAGTGTTCATAAAGCACAACTACTGCCAGAAATTGGATCTCTGGTGGTACAATGATTAAAGTGTTTGACTGCTAATCTAAACAGTCTGAGGTTTAAATCCACTCTGTAGGAAAATGATGTGGCAGTCTGCTTCCTGAAAGATTTACTGCCCTAGAAATCCTATAGGACACTTCTAATCTGTGAGTCAGAATAGACTCCATAACAACGGGCTTGAGTTTTTTAGAAATAGATTCTAAATATGAATAAAATAAGTCATGCAGATACATACATATTCAACTGAGTACATTAAATACTTTTATTAAGATATGTTTGTCTATGGCAGACTGCTATAGCTTTCTCATATAGATCTAGTGGATTACTCTCAGAAGAGAGAGAAAGCTGAGTGAGTTATTCAAGCAAGCTTCCAGAAAAAAAAAAAAAAAAAAAAGATGTTCTAGGACTAGCTCTTTATTTGAAATTCAGGAGGATAGAATGATTATGCACATGCAGGGGTTAGAAAGGAGACTCTTCCAGTTGGAAAACAGAGTTCATCTTTAACTATTCAGAGATGCCTATAATTGGACAGAAATACTGGTTGTGTTATGGTTAAGAGTTACTGCTGCTAACCATAGCTGGCAGTTCAAATCTGCCAGGTGCTCCTTGGAAACTCTACAGAGTAGTTCTACTCTGTCCTCTAGAGTCATTGTATAGGGTTGCTATGAATTGGAAATGATGTCAATGGGTTTTTTTTGTTTGTTTGTATGATTGCACAGTTGATTTGAACTCTGAATAAAAATAGTTTGGATGAATAAGGTGAGACTAGGTCAGATCCATCTCGACGGCACTTGGCCTTGGCAGACTCTAAACAGAGACAAACAAGAAATGTACCAACTTAGAATACTGAAATAATCATTGAATGCAATTATTTTTTAAAAAATTCTATTTTAATTGTTCAGAATTATATTTTCAAGTTGTTTTGAAAATCACTCAAAGTTTAAACACATTTACACTTTGTTGTTGAAAATATTTAGTCTCAACACACATACTTTTTGTTGAAAATATTTTTTAAATCCACTTAAACCCTTTTCTGACTTTATAAGTACGTTGTGGTGAACACAAATGAATTTTTTTGCTATTCAGAACCTTATTTACTCTGAGTTTTCGTAATATATTTTCATTGTAGAATAATCTAATTGTAGATGTTTCATGGATATTACATATATATCCCATCCACTATTAACCAAAAATTTTTTAAATATATTAGTACTATGAGATTTGTTTTTGCAGTTGTTACATTTCTTCCTTCAAAAATCAAGGTCTTAAATTATCACAAAAAATAGCATGCAGTTACACTATGGTAGAATTATAGTATTGTTAGGGGCATAAAAAAACAAATCAGCAAATATAAACCTCTCATTTTATTGCTGCAAAAAAAGGCAAGTGACTTGCCCAGGTCAATGTCAAGATGTGGTAGAAAACGTTTAGAATTCAGTTCTGGTAGAAATGATACCAAATCAGAGGTTCTTTACGTATACAAATCACTATGAGTCTTGGAAGCTTTACAAAAGACATCTAACATCCATCTGTGCTGCACAGAAAGATACAAAAGCTAGAATATCAACCAAAAAGATTAATGCTAAAGTCTTCTTTCTGGGAGGTTGAGACGAAGCTTCATTTTCTATCAGTTGGTTAGTTCAGAGTCAGGAGGAACAAATTCTAAAAAAATGCTAAGAATTCAATGCTGTGAAAATTGGGTTCAGTTATCAAGTCCAAGAGCTAAGAGCAGGGTCAAAACCTGCTGCAAGTCAAGTGTTGTTAATATGAGGCCTGGTAGAATATTGGGAAGACAGTAAGAAGTGTTTGTTATCAGTATGAACTGATAACAGCTATACTGCATGGCTTCATAGTCTACTTTTAAAGATCATGTTTGGAATACTACAATTAGAGTATGCAATTAAGGAATTAATTAATTTAGGAATTGAATGTAAGCATTAATTAGTGACATCATGAAAATGAGACAACTAGTAATGATACGTCTCCAAATGGAAGAATATAATGTCATTCTGATACAGTCATGTCAGGAAAAAAAGAAAATAAATGTGATCTAGTACCTAAACCAAATACCAATAAGACAGAAATATAGACAGTTTCAAAGATAAACAAATACATGATAAAAAGATAAATGTAAGAAATCTACACTTTAGGCACTGAGAAACACATGCATCATTTACTTTTCAAACTAGACATTTGAACAATTTGGACATTATTATTATATTAAACTAATTATACTTACATTAATATAGAAATGCCAACCAAGTGCCATCAAGTCGGATCTGATGTAATTATAATACTAATACAATATAATGGAAGTTATATTATTGTATTTTTTTTTGTGATAATGGCATTGTGATCACTTTTTTTAATTCATCTTTTTTTTTTAATGTTTTTCTACCCTTCCTACCTTCTCATCCTCAACCCTAAGCTGATCTGCCCACTTAGTCTTCTTTTGTTCTACAGGCTCATCTAATCTTTGGCTGAAGGTGAACCTCAGGAGTGACTTCAGTACTGAATTAAAAGGGTACCTGGGGGCTATACGTTTGGGTCTCTCTAGTCTCTGTTAGACCCGTAAGTTGGGCCTTTTTGTGTTTGAATTTTGTTCTACGTTTGTTTCCAACTCTGTCCAGTTACCCTCTATTTTAATCCCTGTAGGAACAGTTGGTGATGGTAGCTGAACACCACCTGCTTGTACGGGATTCAGTCTTGCAGAGGCTGTGGCACTTGTGGTACATTATCAGTCCTTTGAACTAATGTCTCCCTTGTGTCTCTGGTTTTCTTCATTTTCCCTGGCTTTATATGTGGTGCGGATCAATGGAATATGTTAGATGGCTGCTCACAAGTATTTTAGACCCCAGACGTTGTTCACCAAAGTAGGATGTAACAGGTCTTCCAATAAGGGTGTGCTATCTTTGAACTTGAATAAAACAAGTTGTATAGTGACACAATTTTAATTTTTTATTTTTTTTGAAGTACATTTGATGACATTATGTGTGGAAAAGAACTTCAAGTAAATGGTTGCCACCACACTTTCCAAATGTGGCCAAACATAATCATTTATCATAGCCTGATCTCTTTCACCATTGACAGTCAACCTCTCCTCCTTCATCTTGGAAAAAAAAAAGGGCCATTGATTCCACTGGCCCCAAATCCACACCAAACGGTAACTTTTGGGGATGAAGTAGATGTTCTGGATCTCCACTGGCTTCTCATTTCTCTAAATGCAACAGTTTTGTTTGGTAACAAAACTATTCTTCCAAAAATGGGGCTCCTAGATGAAGATGATTTTTCAGCCAAAAGTGGGGTCAACTTCCAATTGCTCCAGACCCCAGTTACCAAGTATATGGTGCAGTCTAAAGTCTTTAGATTTCACTTCTTCAGATAAAACAATTTTGTAAGGTTAAAGCTTTAAGTTCTGATGAAAAATCCACCCAACTGTGGTCAAGGAAAGGCCCAGTTCAGTGAGAAATTGATTGAAATGGATTCTCCTATACACTCTGACAAACGGTGACAACGTTTTCGTTGGAACGTTCACTGATGCACAGCACACAGGCACTGTCTGGTTAGCAACAGACCTGTTTGTCTGAATTTTTTTTTTTTTAATTGTGATTGAGTGAAAGTGTACAATCCGATTTAAATTTGCATGCCTGCCTATCTGCAGCTCCTTTTTCTGTCTTTGCCCAGTGACACAGCACACTCCTCCTTTCCATTCTTTACATGTTATATCCTCTTAATTTCCTGTCCCCTCCTCTCGGTCTACGCATCTATAAATGCAAAGAACCATAACGTCCACACACGATGCGGTCACTGTTTCTGAGATTTTTTGATTTCATGTCAAATTGTTCTCTTGGTGGGACAGTTATGCAGTATCATGAATTTCACGTAGCACACAAGAGGTATGGTGAATAAAAAACCCATTTTGATAATAAACTAAGTTTCTATGCATTGTGCAATCACATAAATTTTCATAGCTATTCACCAAGGCTAATAAAAAAATGTAGTAAATAAAGCTTCGTAAATGTTGTCGCCTTAAGCTGTCAAAAATAGGACATCCTTATTGGAAGACCCTTTAGAACATTTTCTTCATATATATTGCTGTTCCAATTAAACTAGATGCTCTATGAGAAAAATGTTCCTTTCAGAGATCATAATTAAATATGTACAGATATTTAAAGATATTTAAAAATATTTAATTCATGCCCCACAAAATCACTAGAATATTGGCTTGGCTGGCTTATTATTTTTAAAAGTGATTTGCTATAGCACAGAACAGTAAGTATTTCCTCCATGATTAACTTCAAATTCCTTGGCATGTAGAACATAAATAGGAAAGGGAAGGATCTGAGGGTAGGAGAGTTTGATGGAAGCCTATTTTCAACACACACACACACATTCTATACAAGTATTACTGGGTCATTTTGCTGTGGTATTGCTATACAGTAATAGCTGCCTAATGCACATTCACAAGCAATTGTAAGATGAAGCAAATGTTATCTGCCTTTAAAGTTTCTTCTCTTTCGAAAAACTCCCTATGGAGCATGAATTTGAAATTGACAATCTTTTTCCGTATGTGTTAGTACAATCATAACCATGAAGATTTGAGTAGTGCGTGTCTTGAATACTTTTAGTCTGTATAAAAATAAGAACATATACATAAATAATTCATATCATGTGAAATTCTGCTTAACAATTTTGCCAAACCAATCTCTTTAGTCTATTTTCAAACTACTGAGTAGTTTCATTTTTCTCTGTAAGAAATAATTCTTTTAAAGCAGAATCATTAGTAATCTGCACTAACTGATTATAGGATAAGCCTCAGCAACAACACATTCCAAATTTCAGTATATTTTTCAAGATAGAAGGTTATTTCTCTCATATAGCAGTTCTGTAGTAGGCAGACATCTAGGCTGGTAAACGGCTTTGCCGTCTTCTGTCCATCACTAACACGGGGTCCAACGTGGCTGTTTCACTTCTGGCAGCTCCAAAGTAGAGAACAGTGGGTAAGAAATTTGGGAAGTGGTATGTCTATTTAAGCAAGATCTGGAATTGTTTTATAAACATAGGACAATTGTGTGTGTATGTGTGTATGTGTATATATACATATATTTAAATTCTTTTGTTCTTTTCTTTCTATTTTTTAACTCGTCTTCTACCATCTCTAAAATTGAAGTATTTATTACATATCATGTATTGCCTTAAGTTTTACAAGCTTTTACAGGTGAGAACCCTGAGGCACTGAGGCATACAGCATGTGATTGAACATAACTAGTTGCAAGGGATGTTGGGAAATTCATCCTTTTGGTGGTGACCACATGGCCAGCTAAAACTCTACTACTAGAGAAGAAAGTAAGAAAAAGTATTGAGGACTATTAGGAGTTTGCTACATAGACAACAACAACAACAATAAAACTTCGTGTAGCAAAAAAAAAAAAAAAAAAAAAAAGACTGAAAAGTGCCTTTAAAAATAGAAAACAGAGCATCTGATGTGTGGTGGTAGTTTACAAGAGTTCTTCCTGTTCTTTTAAAAATTTAATCCTGGCATGTTTTATTTCGTATTTCATATTTCGTGTGTTTGACTGATCCGCGAAACAGAGAAGAACCAGTGGAAGAATAAAACTTTTTTTCTTAAACTATGAATGAGTGAAAACGTACATTCCCATATAAATTTACATGCCCACCTATATGCAGCTTCCAGTGCTCTCACTATCTTTTTTATTATGATGATGATTAAGTGAAAGCATACTATCCAAGTCAATTTTGCATGCCTACCTCTCTGCAACTCCATCTGCTCTCCTCACACAATGGCAGCACATTCCTCTTTTTCACTCTTTACTTCTAGTATCCTCTTAAAGAACACTTGTCCCTTCTTCTCCACTGTCTCCTTTCCACTCTAGAAACAAACCAGGACAGCCTCCTACAAATGTATAAAACCGTAAAGTACACACACCACATACTCATTTTGTGCCCCCAAGTACAGTCCATTCACTGTCTAAGGTGTTGACCACAATGCTAGTTTCAGGTCTGGGCCAGCAGCAAGTCTAGGGGACCATCCAGGTTTTTGGACTATCGATTCTGGTCTTTCAGTAGAGTTCTCGATCTGCCCACCTCTTCTTCTTGTGCTAAGTCAGGGACTCTACCTTGTGTCCCCTTTCAAGGCTGTCTGGTGATGGCCAGGTATCAACTGCTCCTTCTGATCTCACGCTGACACAGTCTCCCAGTCATATTGGTCCTTTTGTCTCCTGGGGTCATTTTTTCTCCTGTCTTTGATGTTCTCAGTCATCATCTCTTCCAGATGGATTGGCAACAGTTGATATTCCTCAGACGGCAGCTTGCTGGCTTTTAAGACCCCAAATGTCACTCGTCAATATAGGGTGCAGAAGACTCTCTTAGCAAAAAGCTAGTTACGCCAATTGACCTTGATGTCCCCTGAATACATGGTCCCTAGACCCCTGTCCCTACTACTGTGTCCTTTGAAATATTGAGTTGAATGCAGAAAATCTTTTCATTCATTGTGCAGTTCAGTTATGCTGATCTGCTTTCTACTGAGTGCTGTCACACCACTTACTTATCTGAAACCCTATCAACTATCAAACCTGTGAACAACTTCTCCCTCCCAACCCATGTAGCCATCCAGGAGTCTTTTTTTCTGTGCATAAGGTCTTTTCAAGTCATTACAATAGTGGTCTCATATAGTACTTACCTTCTTGCAGCTGACTGATTTCACTCAGCATAACACCTTCTACTTGATACCGGGTTGTGAGGAGGTTCCTAAAATCATCATTGTTCTTTATCATTGCTTGTTGTTCCATGGAGTATATGTACCATAGTTTGTTCTATCCGTCTGCTGATGGGCACCTAAGTTAATTCCGTCTTTTCGCTGTAACAAACATTCATGTGTGTGTATCCGTTCATGTGACAGCCCTTGTTTACATAGGATGTATTTCAGGCAGTGGGATTGCAGGATCATATGATATTTCTATTTCTAGCTTCCTAGGGCAGTGCCAAACTGCGTTCCAAAAAAAAGTTCTGCAGTCCCACCAGCAGTGTAGGAGAGTTCCAATCTCTCCACAGACTCTTCAGCATTTGTTGTTTTGTGTTTTGGGAATCAGGGCCAACCTTCTTGGAGTGAGATGATATCTCATTGTAGTTTTGATTTGAATTTCTTTAACAGCTAATGATTGTGAGAAATTCTGCATGTGTCTTTTGGCTGCCTGGATATCTTCTTTAGGGAAATGTCTGTCTATATCCTTTGCCCATAGCTTAAATAGATTATTTATCATTTTCTTGTGGATATTTTGTAATATCTTATAGATTATGGAGATCAGACATTGGTCTGACATAGAGTTGCCAAATATGTTTTTCCCATACTGTAGGTAGCCTTTTAATTCTATTAATAAAGCCTTTGGATGAGTAGAAGTGTTTGATTCTTGCCAAGCCAAGTGCCATCAAGTCGGGTCTGCATTTATTTATTTCCTCTTCTGTTGAACATGCTTTGTTTGTCAGATTTTGAAGTCTCTCTACATTGTGTGTTAAAACTTCCATTGTTGATGCTATTTTATCTTGGATGAGCTTTGTCGTTTTAGATTTGATATTTAAGTCTTTTATCCTCTTTGAGTTGGTTTTGTATAAGGTGTGAGATACGGGTCTTGTTTCAGTTCGACACCCATTTGCAAAAAATTGTTGTAATACTTTTAATTTCAGTTGGATCTACTGTGACATCTCCTATTTCATTTCTTGTTCAGCTTATTTGTTTCCTCGTTTGTTTTACTTTTGTGAGCTTAGCTAATGGTTTATCAATTTTGTTGATCTTTTCAAAAAACCAGCTTTTGGTTTTGCTAATTCTTTCAATGTTTTTCTGTTCTCTAATTCATTTAGCTTGCTCTAATCTTTATGATCTGTTTTCTCCTAGTGCCTGAGGGGTTCCTCTGTTGCTCTCTTTCTACTTGTTCTAAGTGTAGGGTTCCCTTTCTTCCTCTGAATGTGAGCATTTATAGAGATAAACTGACCTCCAAACACTGATTTTGCTATATCCCATAGGTTCTGGTGGGATGTATTTTCATTCTCATCGGATTGCATAAATTTCTTTATTGGCTCTTTGATTTCTTCAATAATTCCTGAATTTTTGAGCAAGGTCTTGTTTAGTTGCCATCAGTTCAAATTTCTGCTCATGTTTTTTCTACTACTGATTTCAACTTTTACAGCTTTATGGTCTGAGAAGATGCTTCGCAGTAATTTAGTGGTTTGGATTTTGTTGACACATGCTTTATGACCCAATACATGGTCTGTTCTGGAGAATGTTGCATGTGCTTTGGAAAAGAAGGTGTACTTGTCTGTTGTTGGGTAAAATGTTCTGTATATGTTGATGTGTTGTTGCAATAGGATCTTCTGTATCTTTACTGAGCTTTTTTTCTGCACGATCTTTCCCTTACTGAAAGTGGAGTGTTGAAGTCTCCTACTATTATCGTGGAGTGATCTATCTCAGTTTTCAATGTTGTCAGTATTTGTTAGATATATTTAGATGCTCTGATATTGGTTGCATATTTCATATTGTTATATTCTTCTTGTTCACATTAGTTAATTTTACTTTAAAATCTGTTTTATCTGAGATCAGTATTGCCTCTCCTGCTCTCCTTTGCTTGCTGTTAGCTTGGCATATATTTTTCTATCCTTTTATTTTCAGTTTGCTCGCATCTTTGAGTCTAAGGTGTGTTTCTTTTAAGCACCAAATAGATGGATCATGTTTTTGATCTGAGCTGTTTCACTGTCTCTTTATTGGAGCATCCAGTCCATTTACATTCAGTGTAATTATTGATAGATAATATTTAGTGCAGTCATTTTCATGCCTTTATTTTTTGTGTTGCTGACACTTTCTTTTTCCACTTAGTAGCCTCTTATGGTCATTTTTCTTCATAGGTTTCTTTTCATCCTTTTCAATGTTGGTTTTGTGTTCATTGAGACTTCTGTATTGTGTTTATTGTTTTGATATGTAGTATTGTTAGTTTGCTTTGCAGCTACCCCCTTTGTTTTCCCCTAATGTTCTAAGATCTTTATAACTCTTTAACTTCCTCTCCATCTGAAAAGTCTATGAATGCTGTAATACATCCCTCTTTGTAGCGTCATGTTTTCATAGTTTACATTTTGAGATCTCTGTTTCCTTGATTTTAATATTTTAGCTTTTGTTAAGCTTTGTGACTTTCCTGTGTAGGAATCTGGATGCTATGTCCTACATTGCATCCTTGAGTATACATCTGGTGCTATTGATTTTCTAATCAAAGAAATTCTTCAGTATTTCTTGTAATTTTGGTTTGCTTTTTCAAAGTCTCTAAGCTTCAGTTTGTATGAGAATGTCTTAATTTCACCAGTCAGGCCCTCAGACTCAGTAGAATCTTCCTCCTGGATGGTGATCTACTTGTGGAGTCTCTCCAGAGCCACTTCAACAGACACTGTGGCAAAGCTCAGACAAGGGAGTAGGGAAGGGTGCTGCCTTACCCAGCCACCAGCCACCAGCTACCGTGGCGTTTTTTAGGTACAATTGTCTTAAAGACAGTTTTTCAGCTGAGAAAGATGCTATCCAGTCAATTACTGCTGCTCAGCATGGTACCCAACACCAGCTGGGCCCTCAGGTGTGACTGACTCTGCCTCTGAGGTGACTAAGCTGGCATCCTACCTATGCTGCCTCTCCTGTGCTGTGCTGACATAATCTACAACATAGCTCAGAGAAGTGAGGGGGTAAGGGCCAGTCACTGCTGTTCTCTAGGTGTGATTGTCTTAAGTAATAGCCTCTCTGTGGCAAGACATGCTGTCCACTCAAGTGCTGCTGCCCAACATGGCAGTCATTCCCAGTTAGACTCTCAGGCTCAGCAGTCCAAGTCTTTGTCTCCTGGTTGTCAAAGATGGCATCAGTACCTGTTTCTCCACTGCCATGCTAGCAGAAGAAGGACCCTGTGCTCTCTCTCCTACAACAAAAGTAGTTTTCGCTTTCCCATCACCCAGTTCAATCTCACAACTTTCTACCCTGATATTGGGGCCCATAAAATGTTCACTCTGTTCTATTTAGTTGTTTTTCTAGGCCTTAGTTCTCAGAGGGAATCAAGGAGACATAGGACTAGTCCACCCTCTTTGCCTTGTCTCACCTCAAAATTATTTTTATAATAGTCACTGTCTTTTGTTCATTTTCTGATTATGGTAGAGGAAAAAATTCAAAATGACTTAATGCTATTCCCTCGTCACCATGAGTCAGATCCGACTCAACGGCACTTGGCTTGGCTTGGCTTAAAAGTATCTCTGTATGTTAGTTGTTCATTCTTTTAAAAATATTTGATAAAGCTGTAGTGTAACAAAGCATATTTTTTATTATTCTAGAATTCACAGTTTCATGAGTTATTGTGCAAATAAAAGATTTTAAAAATTGCTGAAATGATCTTGACAAATTTAACAGTATTAAATTTCCCTGATGGAAATGAACATAAATGTATACAAAATTAAAATAAAATATTTTTTGCCTATAGTTCAAAGCAATAGAGAGAACACAGTAAAATTCATTTGATTATGCCTGTGGCTAGACACAAACAGAACAAGAGAAAGAAAAGAGAGCTATCAAAACAAAAATAACTGTCATCTTTATGACAATGTCTAGTGAAATGTTCTTTCTTAATCATCACCTCTGTCCTGACATTGGGGTATATATTAGTCAAAATATTCAGCTACTTCTTCCTTTTAACTAAACAGACATAGAACACATAGAAATGGAAGCAAAGACTGATTTGAACTTTTGATACGTCCTGTGAACTTCCATTTTAAATACACATTTCTCAGCTGTTAGTTCTCATTTCAGTTTCAGAACAATATTTTTGACCTGCCCTCCCTACTAAATGCTGTTATATGAAACAAGTAAATGTATTCCCTCCTGGGATTCTTGAAAAATGACTTAATTTGACAAAAAGAAAAAAACAAAAAAGAAGCATTCTCTCTCTCTCTCTTTTATTTTTTTGACAATCGGCCAATGTCAAACCTGAAAAGTGATATTCCACCTTTCTATAAACAGACTTCCCGAAGCTAAATAACTGGAAAAATCCTTCTAAATAACTTAGAGACAGTCTTTATAACTCCTTCACTGCATTTTTGGCTACCTAATTAGCCAAATTAGGTAGACACAGTAAATTCTGGTATACAGTACAGATGTCTATTTTTGGTTCATAAAATTAAAAAAAAGGTTATAAGTCCTCCTTTGCTTTTAATACATCAAAGTTGAAATTTACATTACAGAAATGTCAAATTAGTCTGGCCTGCAATGGTACAGAGTACAATGTCAGTCTTCAGCTATAATAATTTGCTTGTTTGTAAAGAAAAACAGAAGCAGAAATAACAGACAAGTTTATTGTCTATAATTCTGTATCCTTTTAACTGGCATAAATAATTTTGTGGAGGAATATTATTTATTCTACAACTATGAGTGAAAGGAATAAAATATTAAGAAAATTTCACTGTGATAAATCCACATCCAGCTAGATGTTAAGAAAGTCAACAACCTGTTAAGAAAGTCAAACTGATTGTTTTAGGCAACCATTCTTATTCTATTAATTTTCAGACCCCTAATCTATGAGAGAAGGAACCCTGGTTGCTCAGTGATTAAGAACTCATTTGCTAACCCAGAGGTGTGGGGCCTGAATCCACCAGACGATCTGTGGGAGAAAGTTAAGGTAATCTACTTCAGTAAAGATTATACCCTTAGAAACCCAGTGGGGCAGTTCTATTCTGCCATATGGAGTCACTGTGAGTTAGAATCAACTGTACCACAATGAGTTCTTTTAAAGCTCATGAGCATAGTTGTGTAAAGATACTAAATAAATACATGTGCAATAGCTACTAGTAAAATTTGACAAAATCTTTTCATCATGTTTATATTTAATAGTTTTGTTTATTTCCTTTGTAAGAAACTTTATTAAACAATTGTTTTATTTTTTAATTTCAGTATTTTTCTTTTTCTCTGAGAGGTTTGGTTTGCTATGGTTGGCTAATGGCAGAGAAATAAATATTTTAACATTAGTTTGTTTTGTGTTTTTTAATTTACGTATGTAATATTCAAGGCATTAGTGGTACAGTGATAGAATACTCACCATCCATGCAGATGACCTGGGTTTAATTCCAGCAGATGAATTTCATGCCCAGTCACTACCCACCTGTCAGTGGAAGCTGATGTATTGCAGTGATGTTGGGAAGGTTTCAGTAGAGCTCCCAGATTAGGATAGCCAGTAAAAACCCAATGGATGACAGCAGATGAATCTGTATCTGATCAAGACATGGTACAAGACAACTGGCAGCATTTCCTTCCATTGTGTGTGGTGTCTTTTTGATTCAGGGACAGACCAGACAGCAGCTAACAACAGTATCACCTACATTATGATATCTGCTTTAATCTCCTTTCATAACATTTATCTACGTGTCATCCTTGATTATTTTCAGAGGATATGAAAAAAAGCTCCACTGAGGTGGGAAAAAGTCCTAAGGCAAACTCAAGCTCTAACCCACTGTTTTGCTTTTAATTGTAAGTCTTAAATTTTTAGAAATAACAAACTCAAGATAATGAGTTACGAGTGGTATTGTTTATAAAACAGGATTCAATAATTAAAAAAAATAAAAGTGCGTCACATGTGGCTAAGAAAATATGGTTTCATTAACATTTTGTTTAACTCTTTGAGGGCATATATAATGTGTGTACTGGGTGGAATGTAATTCTTTAAATCAGAGTCAAAATGGTAATATACCTAGGAACTATGACAGTTGCAAAGTTCTGAGTTACTTCAAAAAGTTAACATCTTCGTCTGGTCTGTGCTGGTGCTCTTCAGCCCACCAGAGAGATATGAAAGTCTCCTAGCTAAAATTACTGCCTCCTGTAATTTGGAAAACAAACAAACAAACAAAAAAAAAAGGCGCCATCAAGTCAATTCTGACTCACAAAGGCCCTATAGGGCAGAGAACAACTTCCGTAGAATTTCTGAGAAGTGTCTGGTAGATTCAAACTTCCAAACTTATGGGTAGCAGCAGTCATAGCACTTAACTACTGTGCTACCAAGGTGTCCATCTGGCAAAAACACAAGTGAAGATTTGTTCTTGGGAAAATATCGTACCCAGACTCCATGTAGTTCATAATTGTTTCAGAATTCCACATCTGGATGAAGAAACCATAATAAATAATCCACAGGCTTGACTTGCTTATGATTTGAAGCAGGAATTTTCTGCTAGCTTTCCTAAAATACCTATGAATATAACAAAAAAGACAAAAGCATCATGAATATCAGAAACCGAGACTGCTAAATCAAGCAATGTCAGAATCTTGGAGTGTTCTCCATTTACTGTAAAGTTGATGATGTTATTGTAAGGAAAACTTCTCTTAGGTTTCAGCTCATGGTAAATAGACTATCTGAAAGAAGGTAGATCAGGTGTATCTGATGATCAGCCCTTTTAGAGAAGTTCTGGTCTAGTTCTAGAGAATGTAAAGGAAATTTAGAAGAATCTGGAATGAACTTGTTATCCTGATGTCCTTTGAACTCAGATGGTCTTAGAATTCATATTCTTAATAAGGCAAAATCCCTCCAGTCTCATTTGGTCTTTATTGTCTAATTGTCTCAGATTCAAATGTTTAATCCAGGATGAATGATAATAAAGAGATTGTTAATCTGGGAAAAAAAAAAAAAGTAGAAACTCTCTTTAAATTCTTATTTAAAGAAACTTAAGACTCAATCAGAAAATTTGGCAGCCATTTTGATACTCTTCTTGAATGACTCTGAGTTATTTAGGGAGCGAGAATAATCAAAAACAATATTGCCTAACAATTATGAAATAATAAATATGTTCAGGGAAATGCACTTTATGTCAGTTAATATTGTTTTCAATTTGTCAGTGATGAAATTGGGCATAGAGAATTAAAGTAACTTAGTCGAAGTCATGCTGTAATTAAGTGAAAAATTTTACCCCAGGGATATTGATCCCAAGTTCTGCATTTTAAATATAACACAGTGCCATTGAAAATTACTCTGAAAATGACCTGTTAGACTACTCAAAGTGAATTTCAGGAAACAGTTTAGTATTTTCAACAGACTTTAGGAATTGAATGACTCAAAATAGTCTTTGAATCTTTAAAAGACTATCTTCAATTACACATTAATACACTCTAATCAAAAACTTCAAGAAGAATAGTCAGGGCAAAAAAAAAGCAATATGATGACATGAAAGAAGAAATGAACACTGGAAAGAGGTAATTAAGAGAATCTAAGACAAAAAATAGAATTAAAATACATACTGGTACATGTAAGAGTATGACTGAACAAACTAAAATTAGAGCCAGTGCCATCTAGATTAAATGGTTAGGATAGGATGTACAGATCTGGGGAATGAAGAATAAATACATCACGTAAATTTAACTGATGTTCCTGAAGAACAGAAAACACAGAGGCAAGGAAGCTTCCATGAAGTAGAAGAAAAACATTTCTTCAAAAAAAAGAACTAAGTTAACAGACAAGCTATACTGCAGTTCAGGCAATGCTAAGATACTAAGATCTTTAACACATTGAGACACCAGAAAGATTTTATTTATTTATTATTATTTTGTTATTATGATTGAATGAAAATGTACATTCCCATATAAATATGTGTGCTCACCTATAAGCAGCCCCCACTGTCCTCCCTACCCGGTGACAGCACACTCTTCCTCTCCTCTCCATACGTGTCTTATCCTCCCAACAATCTCCTATCCACTTCTCTCCACCCACTCTCCTTACCCCAGTAAGAAGTCAGCCAGACGACATCTTCTAGATGCATAGAACCATAAAGTGCACACATGATATGGTCATTCTGTGTCACAAGTCCAATCCGTTCCTATCTGAAGAGTTGACCTCCATTAGGATTTATGGACAGGGTCAGCATCAGGCACAGGGGCCATGTTCCCAGGGAAACTCCGAGGCCCCAGGACCATCAGTTGCAGTCTTTTAGTGGAGATTGCAGGGTATATCCCTTCTTATACTTGTGTTGCCAGTGAGACTCAACTTGATGAGGTCCATCACAGCTATCACTGGTGGTGGCCAGGCACCATCTGGTTCTCCTGGTCACAAGTTGATGTAGTCACCCACTCACATGAGTCTGTGTGATTTCTGGGTTCTCCTTCCACCATGTTGTTTTGGTCCTTGGTGATCATCCATTCCTGCTGTGTTGGGATGATTTGCTATACCCTCAGATGGCAGCTTAGCAGCTTTCAAGACCCCAGACGCCACTCACCGGTGTGGAGTGCAGAGGGCTCTCTTAGCAAAACGTTAGTTGTGCCAATTGGCCTCGATTTCCCCTGAGAGCATGGTCCCTGGACCCGTGCCTCAGCTACTCTGTCCTTGTAATATTGGGTTATGCTGAAGTCCAGTTAGTGTTGATCTTCTTTCTAATGTGTGCTGTCACCAAATTCACTCAACCAAATTTCTATCAACTATTTAATCAAAACTCTCCCCTCCTTGCCCTTCTTCCCTACCCTCCCTGCAGCCTTCAAGGAGTCTTTTCCTCTATGAATGAGTCTGTTTTTAAGTTCTTATAGTAGGGGTCTCATATATTATTTGTCCCGTTGTTGTTGATGACTTTCACTCAACATAATGTCCTCCTATCGAAACCAG
Source organism: Heterohyrax brucei (assembly GCA_028571685.1). Lineage (NCBI taxonomy): Eukaryota > Metazoa > Chordata > Mammalia > Hyracoidea > Procaviidae > Heterohyrax > Heterohyrax brucei. Next base: position 54,564,838 of record CM053143.1, on the reverse strand, counting down.
GTTATGAGACATTTCCTAAAATCGTCATTGTTCTTTATCATTTCATAGTGTTATAGTTTACCTATCCATTCCTCTGTTGTTGGACATCTCATTGATTCCATCTTTTTGCTATTGTGGACTATGCTGCAATAAACATTCCTGTGCATGTATCAGTTGATGTGAATGGCCTTGATACTGTAAAATATATTGTGAGTAGCGGAATTACTGCGTCCAATGGTATATCTAGATCCATTATTTTAAGGTAGCACCAAGTTGCTTTCCAAAGAGGTTGCAACATTTTGCAATCCCACCAACAGTGTAGGGAAGTTCCAATTTCTCCACCTAACCAGCATTTGTTTTTTTGTGTTCTTTGGGTCATGGCCAACCTTGTTGGAGTGAGGTGTTATCTCAGTGTAGTTTTGATTTGAATTTCTTTAATAGCTAAGGATCGTAAGCATGTCTGCATGTGGTTTTGGGCTACCTGGATCTCCTCTTTAGAGAAGTGTCTCTCCATCTCCTTTGCCCATCACTTCACTGGATGATTTATCTTTTTCTTACTGCTATTTTGTAGTACCTTACAGATTATGAGATCAGGCATTGGTCTGACATAGAATTGCCAAATATTTTTTCCCATTCTGTAGGTGGCCCTTTAATTCTATTGATAAAGTCTTTGGATGAGCAAAAGCGTTTGATTCTTAGTAGTTCCCATTGATCTATTTTCTCTTCTGTTGTTTGTGGTTTGTTTGACAGATTTTGAAGTCTGTCTACATTGTGTACTAAAGTTTCCATTGTTGTTCCTACTTTTTCTTGGATAAGCTTTATCATTTTAGATTTGATACTTAGGTCTTTTATCCAGTTTGAGTTGGGTTTTGTATAAGGTGTAAGATATGGACCTTGTTTCAGTTTGTTGCAGATGGATATCTAATTTTGCCAGCACCATTTGTTGAAGATACTGTTTTTATCCCAGTTTAATGTCTTGGGGCCTTTGATACATATCACCTGTCCATAGGAAGATGGTGTCATCCCTACGGTCTCAGTTCTGTTCTGTTCATCTATGTGTGTCTTTTTGTACTAGTACTAGGATGCTCAGACTACTGTGGCAGTGTAAAAGTTTCTGAAGTCAGATAATAAGAGGCCTCCCACTGTGTTCTTCTTCAGTAGTGCTTTACTTACCTGGAGCTTCTTCCCTTTCCAAACAAAGTTGACAATCTGTTTCTCCATCTCATTAAAAAATGTTACTGGAATTTATATTGGGATTGCATTATATAAGTTGATTGCTTTGGGTAAAATAGACATTTTCACAATGTTGATTCCTCCTATCCATGAGCAGAGTATGTTTCTCCATTTATAGAAGTCTCTCTTAGTTTCTTGTAGTAAGAATTTTTAGTTCTCTTTGTAAAGGTCTGTTATTTCTCTGGTTAGATTTATTCCTAGGTACTTTATCTTCTTAGTAAATGATATTGATTTCATGATTTCTTCCTTAATAATCTCATTGTTGGTATAAAGGAATCCTACTGACTTACTTACATTTGTCTTGTATCCTGAGACTTTGCTGAACTCTTCTCTCAGTCTGAGAAGTTTCCTTATGGATTCTTTGGGATTCTCTGCATATACAATCATATTATCTGCAAATAGGGAGGTTTTTACTTCTTCTTTGCTGATGCAGATGCCCTTTATTTCTTGGTCTTGTCTAATTGCTCTGGCTAGAACTTCTAGTACCATGTTGAAGAGGAGAGGTAAGAGTGGGCATCCTTGTTTAGTTCCTATTCTCAAGGGAAACTGTTTCAGTCTCTGCATTCAGGAGGACGCAGGCAGTTGGCTTTGTATAAATGGCCCTTATTGCATTGAGGAACTTGCTGCCTATTCCTATTTTTCTGGGAGTTTTTAGCATGAATGGGTGTTGGACTTTATCAAATGCCTTTTCTGCATCAATAGACAAAATCAGAGATTCTTGTCTTTCATATTATTTATGTGGCTGATCACATTAATTGTTTTTCTGATGTTGAACCGGCCTTGCATCCTTGGTATGAATCCAACTTGGTCATAACAGATTATTTTTGGATATGCTATTGTATTCTATTGGTAAGAATTTTGCTGAAGATTTTTGCATCTAGATTGATGAGTGATATAGGTCTGTAGTTCTCCTTTTTTGTTAGTACCAGGGTTATGCTGGCTTCATAGAATGAGTTTGGAAGTACTCCATCCCTTTCTATACTGTGAAATAGTCTCAGTAGTATTGGAGATAACACTTCTCTAAAAGCTTGGTAGAATTCTATGGTGAAGCCATCTTGGCCCAGGCTTTTTTTCACTGGTAGTTTTTGGATAACTTTTTCAATCTCTTCATTTGTGATGGGTTTATTAAGTTGTTCTGCTTTGCCTGCTGATAAATTTTGGTAGGTGAAATGAATCAAAGAATTTGTCCATTTCCTCTAGGTTTTCAAAGTTGTTAGAGTACAGTGTTTCATAGTATTCTGCCATGATATTTTTGATTTCTGCTGGATCTGTTATGACAATTTCCCTTTCATTTCTTATTTGGGTTAATTGTTTCCTTTCCTGTTTTTCTTTAGTAAGTTTAGCCAATGGTTTCTTAGTTTGGCTGATCTTTTCAACAAACCAGCTTTTATTCCATTATTTTCAAGGTATTCTCCTTTACAAGCCTTAAGGGAAGTTGGCATTAATAAGAATTATGGTTAACCATATTACTATCATAGAAATAGAGGTAGCAATATTTTATTTTCACTCACAAAACAAAGTCTTTCTTCTCTACTAAACAGTGTCCATGTTTTTTCTGACAAGTAGATCTTGATTACAATCCCAGAAGCTACCAAGAATAGCTCTTATTTCTGTTTCCCCAAGACATAACTTCAGCAAACTACTATAAAAGGTAGCTTTTGCACTGTTCCCTTAAAAAAGAAATACAATCTTTAAAAGACTGGCTTTAGTTTCTACAAAAGAAACTGATCAATGGTGGAATTTGAAATTGTAAACAGTAGTTGTCATTTGAATCCTTTGCCCATCAAGAGAATTTAAACAGACAGACATAAGGTTCTCTTTGCCTTTCCATCGACTTCTAAGAGCAGTATTCAGACTTTGTCACATTCTTCTTTTTTATGTTTTGCTTCCTTTGTCTAATTTTACATTCTTTAGGCTACCTAGTCCAAACATCCTCCACACACTACTCATTGCCATCAAGTTGATTCCAACTCATAACCAACCTGTAGAACAGGATAGAACTGCTCCAGCGGATTTCTAAGGAGCAGCCAGTGGGTTCCAACTGTTGACCTTTTGTTTGGCAGCTGAGCTCTTAACCACAGAGTTTCCAGGGCTCTCTCCAACCGTCAGGCACTTGTGAACTACACTGTTCCTTAGCCCAGGTGAATTATCAAATCCAGTGGTATTAGAAAGTGAGCACCAATGAAATCATGTGATTTCAAGTTCTAAAAGTTAGGTGACTGCATTTTATTTGCCCTGAGGTACTCTGTGAAATGTATCCCTGCTGCCTGAAAAATCCACCTCTGGCAAGTGATAAGAAGAATTTTAAAAAGACTTTATTAGCTAACCTTTTTCTTGGGCTTTGTTTACAAGAATCCTTATTTATAGAAAACAAGTTACTTCAAGTCCAAGACTTTAGGCCAATATTTTGATTCATATAAATTTAGTAGATAAAAGAGAGAGGAAGCCACAAGCGATTTAAAAATAAAAAAGAGAGAGAGAAAGAGAAAAAAATTCTGCGATACTAAACTTCAGACACATGCACATGTGTGTGTGAATACTTCAGAATCTAGTCTGAGTGTGAGCTAAGGTACGATCTAAGCCTGATAAGCCAACTCTTAAAGTGTATTCAGTATCCTTGGGTTGGAAGGTCTGCTTTGATAGCTGCTGTTGTTGTTATCAGGTTATGATTTCAACTAAAGAAACCTTATTTGACAGGTTAGAACTCTTTTATAGGGTTTTCTAAGCTGTAATCTTGACTGCAGCAAATTGTCAGAGTCTTTTTCCTATAGAGCTGCTGGGTAAGATTGAACTACTAACCTTTTATTTATAAGTTGAGCACACAATTTTGCATCATCAGATGCAGAGTTATTAACTTGAAAATAATGGGCAATCACTCATTAAACCAAAAAACCCACTGCCATTGATTAGATTCTGACTCATAGCAACCCTATGGAACAGAGTAGAACTGTTCCACAGAGTTTCCAGAGAGCACCTGGCAGATTTGAACTGCTGACCTTTCGGTTAGCAGCTATAGCACTTAACCACTATGCCATCATGGTTTTCAAATCACTCATTAGCACATGATAATTTATGGAAGCTTGAATAATTGAATAGTTTAATCAGCCAAAGACATAACTGACAAAAGAAGGAAATACCAATAGGTATTTAAATTTGTACTGCTAAATCTCATTTTCAGGAATAAAACATGATAGAATTATAATTATTTACCATTAAAAAGTGTTTTAATATTTAATAAAAACATATCATTCCTAATTCTAATTTTAATAAATGTGCCTTAAATTGCATTAAAAGTACTTACCCTGCCTTTCTAATACTTTCATCTTTCAGTGTTGAAATTAAAATATGGCAAAACTCTAAAAAAATGTTTCAAGTCCCTTGTGCTTTTTGTTAGAAGAAGAACTAGAGGGAATGGGAGTGGAGCTGGGATTAGTGGGTGAGTAACTTCTAAGAATAACAATGGAGAATTTGCCTTTGTTTTTCATTTTGTTTGGTTGTTGTTCCTGTTTCTGTCAGTTCAGTGGAAAATGGAATATATGTTCCCAGAAAGAAATACTAATGTGCTAAGAAACTTCATAATACACAGTTTCCTCCCTCCAGATTTCCTTGATACTGGAAAGTATCTCTTAAATGGTGGTAACTGATTTGGGAGACTTGTGTAAAATGTAAGCATGGCTGATGATCTAATAGGTTTGGGTCCTGGAAATCTAGAATAGGAGTAATGCTAAAGCTCTTCAGGAAAGTGAGCATGAGGAAGGTTCTTTGGACCGAATTTGGTCTCCCAGTAAGACATGGTATAAATCTACCTCCATGCCTATGGTTATAATCCCATTTGAGAGTTGGTTCTTTGTTAGATTAATAAGGCAAGATTAGTGTAGGGTATGTCTTGAGTCAATCTCTTTTGAAACATAAAAAAGATTAAACAAGCAAGACAGCAAACAGAGATAGAGAAGATAGATACCAAGCAACCAGGAATAAAAGCTGAAGAGACAACGATCTTACCCCAGAGCCCACAGAAAGAAAGAGAAAGCCTTTCCCTAGAGCCAGAGCTGTAACTGTGATTTCTAGTCTCCTAAGGAAACACTATAAGATCACTATGAGTTGTACTTGACTGGACGGCACTGGGTTTGGTTTTGTTGGAAAGAAACCCCAGTGGCTAGCAGTGAACTGTGATGGTAGCTAACCAAGAGGTCTGCAGTTTAAATTAGCCCGGTGCTCCTTGGAAACTCTATGGGGTAGTTCTACTCTGACCTACAGGATCACTGTGAGAGGGCAGCAACTTGACAGAACCTAACAACAAGTCTCTTAAACTGTAAGGTAACAAATTTTTGTTTATTAAAGCCATCAACTTGTCACGTTTCTGTTAGAGCAATACTAGATAACTAAAAAGAGGTGAATTGATAATATAAATGCATTATTACTAGCAATCAATGACTTTCATTTTATAAACAGAATTTATTTGCATAGTATGCACTAACTTCTCTCAAGATATTGTATCTTAAAATACTCACCTTTGTGCTGGTGTTTCTTTTCACATCTCCTTTTCCGTCTTCCATAATGACTCAAAGGAAATTAATGTTTTTAATAGTAAAAGTAAGGAATAAGAGAGAATGAAAATTTAGTGTTTTGAATACCAGAACAGGATCTTGAAGGTCTAAGAAACACTAGAGTGCACAGTTTTTACTTTTTAGCAATAAATTACAAAGGCATTTAAGAGAAAACCAAATTATCATGCCTCTGTTGGGTAACACAGCTTTGCAATTGGCTGCTAAACTAAAAGTTAGCAGTTCAAATCCACCCAGCCGGTCCATGGAAAAAAGGTCTGTGAACTGCTTCTATAAAGATTAAAACCGAGAAACCCCTATAGAACAGTTCTCTTTTGTAGCACATGGCATCAGGCAGAATCTACCGGATGACAGTGAACTTTTTTTTCCCCTTCTTTCTTAGCTTGAAGACGGAGATAATTTTGCAGCAACAAATAAGAAAATGTGACCTGGTGGAAGGGGGGATGTTTAGAGGAGTGAAGTCACCAAGAAGAAACTCATAAGCACTCGCTGTGGTCAGCACTAGAGGGTCTCATGGGAGCTATGTGTTTCGGTAATCTATAGTTTTTTAACAAATTATTGAATGATTTAATAGTTATAAATAAGGACAGCAATATGTTAACTGTTAGGTGTTATTGGGTTGGTTCCAACTCAAAGTGACCCAATTTACAATAAAACAAACCATTGTCTGGTCCTGTGCCATACCCTCAATCTTTGATATGCTAGAGCCCATTGTTGCAGCCACTGTTAATCCATGTCATTGAGGATCTTCATTTTTTTTTTGCTACCCTGTACTCTACCAAGCATGATGTCATTCTCTAGGGATTGAAACCTCCTGACAACATGTCCAAAGTATGTAAGATGTAGGCTTGCCATCCTTATTTTTAATGAACGCTGTGGTTGTACTTCTTCCAAGACAGATTTGTTCATTCTTTTCCCAGTCTATGATATATTCCATGTTTTTTTCTAACACCATAATTCAAGGGCATCAGTTTTTCTGTCTTACTTATTTGCTTCCGGCTTCCACACGAATATGATGCAATTGAAAAATATCATGGGTTGAGTCACGCACATCCTTAGTCTCCGAGATGACATCTTTGCTTTTAACACTTTTATGGGGGTTTTGGCAACACACTTTCCCAGTGCAATGCATCTTTTGATTTCTTGACTGCTGCTTCCATGGTCTTTGGTTGTGGATCCAAGTAAAATTAGATCCTTGAATATCTCCAGCTTTTCTCTGTTTATCATGATACTGCTTATTGGTCCAGTTATGAGGATTTTGTTTTCTTGATATTAAGGTGTAATCCATGCTGAAAGCTTTGGTCTTTGATCTTCATTAGTAAGCGTTTCATGTCCTTCACTTTCAGCAAGTAAGGTTGAATCATTTGCATAATGCAAGTTGTTATGTTGATGCCTCCTTCTTCTTCATATAGTTCAGCTTCTTGAATTATTTGCTTGGCATACAGATTGAAAAGACATGGTGAAAGGATACAACATTAACACACCTTTTCCTGACTTCAAAATATGTAGTGTCCCCTAGTTCTGTTCATACAACTTCCTCTTGATCCATGTACAGATTCCTGCTAAGCACAGATAAGTGTTCTGGAATTACCATTAAAACATTATCCATAATTTCTAAGGATCCACACTGTCAAATGCTTTTGCATAGTCCATAAAACAAAAGTAAACATCTTTCTGGTATTCTCTGCTTTCAGCCAAGGTCCGTGTGACATCAGCAACAACATCCCTGGTACCACATTCTCTTCTGTATCTAGCCTAAATTTCTGGATGTTCCCTGTCTATATGCTACTTGCTATTGTTGTTTGTATGATGTATTTCAGTGTCTAGCACCCCAGCAACTGGCACTGGGAAGGATCTGAGGCCGAGAGGGACAGGAAAGGGGAGGGAAATCTCACGCAAAAAACACATCACATGAGAAACACATCCCATAAGATAAAGTTGGGTCCAGGTGGGACCAAGGTCTCCGATGGAGAACCATGGACGCTGATCCTGCTTCACAAACTTTATTTATATATATAATGGGTAGGAAGACAACAGGGTGGCACACACTGCCAAAAGTGGTCATGATCTTTGTAGGATGTATTTGGATTGATTACAAGCATACGGAAGGTTTGTCTTTAAACAAAGGACAAATAAATAGTTATTTGTCTTCAAACAAAGAACAAATAGCTATTATTCCGCAAATGGTTACAAGGAAAGAACTTAGCCTGAGCTTATTATCTTGCAAATAGTCTCAAGGAAATAGTTTAGCCTGAGTTTATTATTCTACAAATAGTTCAGCCTGGGCTTATTATGCTGCAAACAGTTTCAAGGTACCAAGTAGAGAAGTACAAACATGGGGGGAGAGAGAGGAAAGGGCAAGGGGACTATGATACAGTAGCTCCCAGCCTGCATCACTGTATTTAAGATTATGCTTACAAAAGAGAATCCTGCTTTTTTAGAGGTAAATTTAAAATTCAGTATATGCTTAATACAGTGAAAACCAAAACTATTTCTTTTAAAAGATTAATATTATTGATAAGGCCCTAAAGCAACTGATTACAAGTTGAAGAGAGAAAATTGCAATATCTCAAATGAAATAAATGAGATAATTACAGATCTAAAGACCTATTAAATAATGGAAAATATCAGAGTGGAATACCATGCACTTTTTGACCAAAAATTTAGCAACTAGGATGAAGCAGACATATTTTTTGAAAGACACCACCACAGGCAGGCAAACATTTTGAAAAGTACTGCCAGAATACATTCAAAGAGAAATAGGTATCCCAGAGACTCCTAAATGTATTTTTTAAAAATTAAGTTTTCAGTACAAACTCTCCTATTACGAAAATTTTAAATATCTTCGCTCATATATTCCACCAAACAGTTAACAAAGAGGTAATATCTCTTCTACAGAAACTCAGAAAACAAATATAAGGTTGAAAACTTTCCAACTAATCTTATGAAACCTGTGTTGCTCTGATTTCAAAAGCATTACGAGACAAAGAAACTAGAGACTAATATCCACCATCAACACAAATGCAAAAACGTTCAACAAAATTCATAGACTTGAATAAAACAACCTATAAAAATGATAATGCACTGTGAACAAGTGAGGTAGTACCAGGAATAAAATAATAGTTTTACACTTTAAAATGACAATGTTTACAGTCTTAAACTAGATAAACCACATTGTAATCTCAGTAATTTTTAACCCATTAACACTGAGTTGATTAGGACTCATACAGACTGTGTAGAACTGAGTAGATCTGCTCCATAAGGTTTCCGAAGAGCAGTTGGGGGATTTGAACTGTTGCATTTTGTGTTAACATCCAAGTTCTTAACCACCTAGTTAATTAGTAGACATAGAGACTGTATAGGACTGAGTATATCTGCCCCATAATGGTTTCCAAGGAGCAGCTGGAGGATTTGAACTGGCAAATTTTGGGTTAAAAGCCAAATTCTTAACCATGGAGCCTCCAGAGCTCCAAAGTCTTCATAGAAGCCAAAAAAAAAAAAAAAAAAAAAATTCAAATTACACTCCTGTTTTTGATGAACATTCTCAGTGAACCAGGAATAATAAACAACTAGGTCATTCTAATAAAGAACATATTGGAAGTCTGGAGCTAACATCAGGCTTGTAACGAGAAATGAATGAAATTATGCTAAGTTTGGGGGAAAGACAAGAATGTCCATTTTTATTTAACCTTATATTGCAGGTTCTAGGCAGTTCATTAAGACAAGAAAAGTAAATAAAAGTCACATAGATTGCAAAAGAAAGGTAAAATTATCTTTATTCTCAATAAGATCATGTATGTACAAAATCTTAATAATTAACAGGTAAGGCTATTAGAGTTAAGACATAAGTTTGACAACACTGGAGAACTATGTGACTATATAGAAACTGAATTTTCTTTCAGTCTTCCAGCAAAAATGTTTGGAAGCTAAAATGTTAGGAAATGGCTTATAATAAATACAAAAACTACTGAGGGATAAATTTAATAAAATATGTGTAGAATCTGTACATTAATAATGAGGAAATATTCCTGTGAAAATTATGGAAGATCTAAAGAAATGGAGAAAGACACCTTGTCCATTAATTAGAAGACTCAATATTGTTAAGATGTCAATTTCATTAAAAATTAAAGACTTAAAACTGGACAGATTTCCTGGACAGGATGTGTACACATGCACAAAAATGCTAAAACAGATAAGTAAATTGGTGTAAAACCTACTGCTTTTCCAAAAATATGGTTAAGGTAATGAAAAGGCTAGTCCTAGACTCTGAAGTTACAAAAAAAAAAGAGCTGCACATGATTCAGTTTAAGGAATTTTTCTAGAACATATAAAGAATTTTTACTCTTTTGCTCATTCAAAAACTTTATTAATAGAATTAAAAGAACACCTGCAGAATGGGAAAAAATATTTGGCAACTCTATGTCAGACCGACGCCTGATCTCCATAATCTATAAGATACTACAAAATATCAATAAGAAGAAGATAATGCATCCAATTAAGTGATGGGCAAAGGAGATGGACAGACATTTCACTAAAGAGGAGATCCAGGCAGTCAAAAAACACATGCGGACATGTTCACAATCTTTAGTTGTTACAGAAATTCAAATCAAGATGACAATGAGATATCATCTCACCCCAACAAGATTGGCCATGATCCAAAAAACACAAAACAACAAATGCTGGAGAGGCTATGGAGAAAGTGGAACCCTCCTACACTGTTGGTGGGGTTGCAAAATGGTCCAGCCTCTTTGGAAGGCAATCTGGTGCTTCCTTAAAGAAACGGATACTGATATACCATTTGACCCAGTAATTCCACTACTTGGAATATATCCTACAGAATCAAGGCTTTTCACACCAACGGACACATGCACAAGAATGTTTATTGCAGCACAGTCCACGATAGCAAAAAGATGGAATCAACCCAGATGCCCAACAACAGAAGAAAGGATAAGTAAACTATGGTACATATACTCAATGGAGCACTACGCAATGATAAAGAATAATGGTGATTCCAGGAAACATCTCATAACCTGGTTTCAACTGGAAGACATTATGTTGAGTGAAAGTAGTCAGTGACGAAAGGACAGATATTGTATGAGACCTCTATGATAAGATCTCAAAAACAGACTTGTGTATAGAAGACTCTTTGACAACTGAAAGGGAGGGGAGGGAGTGAGGGTGAGGGGGGCAGGGTTTAAATTAGACAGTTGCTAGAAATCTGGTTGGGAGAAATCAGTGATAGCACACATTAGAAACAAAAACAACATTAAGTGGACTTCAAGCATAACTTGAGTACTCCTTACATCTTAACACAATATTGCAAGGATAGAGTAGCTGGGGCAGGGGGCGGGGGACCATGCTTTTAGGTGAATTCCAGGCCAATTGGCACAACTAGCATTTTTCTAAGAGGGCTCTCTGCACCCCACATTGGTGAGTGGTGTCTGGGGTCTTAAAAGCTGCCAAGCTGCCATCCGAGGACACAGCAAATGGTCCCAACTCAGCAGAAACGGATGCTCACCGAGGACCAAAATGACATGGGGGAAAGACAACCGAGAAGACGGAGAGACCCACAAGAGTGGGTGCCTACATCGACTTGGAACCAGAAGAACTGGATGGTGCCCGGCCATCACCAGTGATAGCCATGATGGAGCTCACAGAGAGGAGTCTCACTGGCAACACAAGAATAAAAAGGAGTGCATCCTGAGATCTCCATTAAAAGACCACAGTTGATGGTCCAGCGGTTTCAGGGTTCCCCTGAGAGCATGGCCCCCGGCCCTGATGCTGCCCTTACCCATAAATTATAACAAAGGTCCACTCTTAGGACACGAATGGATTGGACTTGGCAATGCAGAGTGACAATATATTGGATGCACTTTATGGTTCTATACATCTATAGGATATCATCCTGCTGACCTCTGGCTGGAGGAAGGAGAGTGGGTGGAGAGGAGGGGAAAGGAGGCTGTTGGGAGGATGAGACATGTATGAAGCAGAGAGGAATAGTGTGCTGTCACCGGACAGGGAGAGCAGTGGAAGCTGCATATAGGTGGGCATGTAAATTTATACAGGAATGTACATTTTTACTCAGTTATATTAAATAAAAAATTTTAAAAAAAGAATTTTTACAATTCAAGAAGCTAAATAACTTAATAAAAAGATGTTATAAAGCTTACTCTCAAAGGGCTAGAGGAAATGTTCATGACTGTTTCGTAACTGTAGTTACTAGACAAAATTCATCATATTGTGACTTTAAAATTTTTAAACAGTATTAGATAATTTTATAAGTGATTAAGCTGATTTTTAAAAATGGCCATCAGGTGATATTGTTGAATCTGTCTGGTAAAAGGTACATGGGAATTGACCTCACTATTGCCTACAAGTTTCTGCATTAAAATGTTTTAAAAAATGTATGTTGATAAATGTTATTGAGGAAAGGTACACAGCTCTCCTCGTATAAGCGACAGGGCCAATCAGTTCTAAAGTGAAACATGTTGGTATGGAGCATATTCCAACTCCCAGTGACCTTATAGTATAAAGCAGAATTGACCCACTGGGTTTCCAGGGCTGTAATACATATAGAAGCAGACCACCACAGCATCTTTCTTCTAGGGGCAGCTAGTAGGTTTGAACTACCAACCTTTCAGTTAATAAAGAAATTTTAAGACAATTAAACGATAATTTACGAGTTGACAATATCCCAGATACAAATTATAAATGATTAAACATGTAAAGATTAGTGCATTGGCTTGTCCCTAGATGACCTATGAAGTTGATTCTTAAGGAAGGTGGCAATGAGATGAATTATTCAAATGGAACTTAAAGTGGCAAAATATTCCAGCTTTTTGATGGTAGTGTTTTAAATGAACCTGCTTTACATGCAAATATCAAGACTTTACCCAATATCATGGATTTGGGTAATAGAAGAAAGATATCTATGTCCCACATCCAACTTTAGAGTTTTATAAGGTTCTGCTCTGAATGCTAAGGAAGAAAAAGGAGATGGACCAATATTAACTGATTCTAGCCACATTTAAACCAGGAAATCATCATGGACAGAGAAGTGGGCAAAGCAAGTTTCTCTCATTCCCTACACATTAATATATTACTATGTCAGATGTGGTTTCTTTGGGTGGCACAAAAGTTTAAGAGGTGAACTACATACCAAAGGGATGGCAGTTCATATTCCCACAGAGGTGTTTCAGCAGAAAGACCTAGAGTTCTACAGTCACAGAAAACCCTGTTGAATACAATCCTACACTGAAATACATGGAGTTGGAATCGATTTGATGGTGGGAAACTTTTTTTTTTTTTTCCTTATGCCAAATGAAATCAAGGACCTCTTTGCTTTTCTTTCTTTCCAAGTTTTGGCTCTATCTCCTAGTAGATCAGACTGCAAGAGAAAATAAACATCTTGTTTTTGGTTCATTTTTTTCCCTTCTTGTATCTCCAGTGTCTAGATGAGTACCTGGCCCGCGTTGCTTTTGCTAAGTCCGTTCTCTCACAAGGTAACCCTGTGTGTCTAAAGTAGAACTATCCCATGTGGTTTCCAAGGCTGTGACCTTTTTGAAGCAGACAGATAGCCAAGATTGTCTTCCAAGGCACCGCTGGGTAGACTTGAACTTACAGTGTTTTGGCTACAAGTTAGGCATTTAAGCATTTGTGACACCTGGAGAGTAATACCTAGCACATAATAGACCTCACTGAATATTGCTGAGTGAATGAATAAAATTTAAAATCATTGCATCTAACTCAGGATTAGGAAGAGACATAACCACCTGGGAATTTGTTTTTCACTATGTTATTGCCCTAGAATTCCACAACCTCTACCAAGCGGCATTAGTTTTTTATTTATATCACTGTATAGAAATGATTGCATTGTTGTTGCTGCTAGCTGGCACTGAATGAGCTCCAACTCATGGCAACCCCACTTAGAACAGAATGAGTCATTGCCAGGTTCTGCCCACCTTGCAAGACCTTGTATGTTTGGATTCATTGTTATGGCCATTGAGTCCGTCTAATTCTAAGAATTCCCCTCACCTTTTCCAGTCCTCCACTTTACTAACAGTGATCTCCTTCTCCCCTCCTGATGATACATCCAAAATAAACAAATTAAATAGTTTATAATTTATAATTTTTTCACATAATGCTCCGTAATTTATAGGGTTTTCAATGGTTAACAAATCAATAACAGGAAACTCACTTCTGTCAAGTCAATTCTGACTCATAGCAACCCCATAGTTCAGAACAGAGCTGCCCCATAGGGTTTCCAAGGAGCGCCTGGTGGACTTCAACCGACGACCTTTTGGGGCAGATGTAGCATTTAATCACTAAGTTACCAGCGGCTGATATTCAGAAGTAAACTGTCAAGCTTTTTTTTCCCCTAGTGTTGATTTGGAAGGCTCATTGAAACCTGCTTGCCATGGATGATCCTGTTGATATTCAAAATAGTGGTAGTGTAGATTCTAGCAATGTGGAAGCCATCTTAGTAAGAAGTACTGACAGATAGGTAATGAAAAGATATCTTAACTGTTCTTAAAGGAAATGGACCCAAATCTCAACTCTGTCATGCACTACTGTGGTTTGTTTATCTGTGTATGTTTCTGCATTTTATATTTTTTTATAGTTGCATACTTTCCTCTAATACTTTTCTAGTAAATACATACATATTAGTACATGTTATCTTCAATATTACCAAGGGAGTTTCTAGAATCACTTGGATCACTTAGTTAACAGGATACAAAAATATTTGCAAATGGTGAAGTTTTACTCTCTTTTGAATAGTCACCTATGATTTCATGTTTTACTGCATGACTGTACCGATAAAGGAAACCCTGACAGTGTAGCACTTAAGAGGTATGGCTGCCAACCAAAAGACTGCCACCCGATACTCCTATGGGGCTGTTCTCCTCTGCTCTTGAGGGTTGCTATGAGTCAGAACTCACTTGATGGCAATGGGCTTGGGCTCTTTTTGGTACTGATAAAAATAAAAAATAAAAAATAAAGAAATCCCAGAAGATAGAACAGCTTTGAACATTGTCTCAAAGTATCAGCCTAAGGAAATTATAAGATACACATCTTTCAAATGACAGTTGGCTGTATTTAAGGAAATACTCAATTTTTAATTTTTTTTTTATTTTTTTTGGCACCAGGAGCTCATGTAATAACTGTTATAAAAAATACAGAACCGAGACAACTAGCTTGTTGTCTGAGCTGGTTGTCATTATTCTCTGTCGTATTGTCTAACGTTTTGGGACTAGGAATTCCTGAGGCTTTGTCCTTATGGTTGTAGGAAGTCTGTGTCGCTTCTGGAAATTGCTCATTTCTCTGCAAGCCTTACTGCTCTTCCGTTTTTCTCTCCTCCAGTCATTGCTCTTGTGATTTTTTTGTAACTTTATGTTTTCCTATCTTTAGCTTCAGAGCCTACACCACTGCCTTTTTCCTTGTTACAAAAAGCATTATATAGAACATTCACAAGCTGTTATTTTCTCTAAAAGATAAAACAGGAAATCTGGATAATAAACAAAGTCATTTTTGAGTGAACTTTTAATTCACTTACGCTCATTTCACTTGATAACAGCAACTCCCACTCTTTGCTTCAGGAACTAGTCTTTCATCCCTTATCTTTGAATTCCCTAAGCCTAGATAAAGTATGCATACTGTTAAATTACATTTCATTTCCTTCTTTTAGTTCCCTTCTTACTAGTTCCTTTTTTTAAGTTTGACATTGGTCAGTACTCTAAAATGGAATGAAAACAACACTATAATTGTATATTCATCTAGAGTAACATGACTTGATTTCTGACTATTCTATTTGCCACAAAAGGGTTAATATAAATGCTACCCGCAGGGTCATGAATCTGTTGCTGCCAGAGTGGTCTTTGGCTGTAAATCTTTAGCTTATGCTATGTCTCTAGGAATCACTACGTGTTCCCAATATAAGCAAGGGTCTGGGATGTCGCTACAGTGAGAGGAAAGGACCATTGAGCTAAAAGCCGGCCTTACAGAAACCACTCCAATAAATCCAATAATTTAAGTTAATTTAAAACATAAAATTTAAATTATAAATAATTAAGGTCATATACGTCCTAGGAGTCATAACAAATGTCACAGGTGACTGGATAATCCTCTGCTCAAAACCCAAAATAAAATATAGCTGTATCAAAGCAGAGAAAGTTTAAGAACGGCTCGCCAGTGTCAAGCAGTGTGTTGGTAAATGTGTAACATCCTGCTGTCAGGGGACAGAAGTGTCTGATTTACAGCATTTCCTGGTTTCTGTGGTGGATATACTCTTAGGAAATGTGTGTCTCATACTACTTGGGAGATAGCCTTGAATATGGAGTTACGAAGAAACTCCTGCAACTGACCCTTGAGAGCTGATCTGAGCAGACTTTAGCACACCACTATGAAATGAACAAAAGAACGTATTCGAATTTGACTTTAGGTGTTAGTTTCAAGGTAAGGTGGTAGGAAACATGTATTCCAAGCATCACATTTTACTACTAAAAGAAAAAACTAAAGAGTGACTTAGTGTCAGATATTCCAAACCAAATAAATAAACTTCAAGTTTGAATTGAGGACAGCATTATTTCTGGTATAGGTTTAAATTCAGTTCATGCAAACATTTTTAACTGTTTTTAGTTTCTATAACTCTATAACTCCATCTCCTTTTCTATCTTCTATCCTTTTGTGTTGCTAGAAGTTAACCTCAATCATTTTGGGATCAAATATTTTTATTAAATGACATTGTCATGGATTTAATTGTATCCCCTGCAATAACTTCTGTAGCAATTTGAACAGGTCATGATTCCCAGTATTATGTGATTGCCCACCATTTTGCGATTTTCCTATGCTATAAATCCTAATCTCTGCCTGTAACACCCTACCGAAAGTCACTTTCCTGCTCCAATGTAAAGAGAGTTTTCTCTGTAGTATGGCTTGAACCACCTTTTATCCTACAAGAGATAAAGGAAAAGAGAAGCAAGCAGAGAATTGGGGACCTCATACCATCAAGAAAGCAGTTCCAGGAACAGAGCATGTCTGTTGGACCAGAAATTCCTGCATCTAGATGCTCCCTGACCAAAGAAAGACTGATGCAACACAGGGACCATCCACCAGAACTGACAAAGAGGGAAAGCATTCCCCTAGAGCAGACACCCTGAATTCAGACTTGTTGCCTACTGGACTGTGTAAGAAGAAACTCTTCTTAAAGCCATCCACTTGTGGTATTTTTGTTAGAGCAGTACCAGATAACTAAGGCAGTTACATAGCACTAGCGAGGTTATAAAGCAGTAAGACGTTAGTAGTGAGACATCAGCTTCAGTGCCATTTGTTCTCTGTAGCACCTGTTGAGATAGTTGTAAAAAAGTATAAACCTTGATCAGTGTGGTACCCATTCTCTCCACTAGCAACTCTGTGGCTTCCAGACCTGCATGTTCTACCTACAACTTTCATGGCATTGTGGGGAACCTAGATCTGCTTCATCCACGTCTCTCTGATATAAGGATAGCTCAGGCTGCATTTGTCTTAGTTAATGTTTAACAACTGGCTCTCAGGGGATGGAGGTGTCCTGATTTATAGCATTTCCCTGGTATCTATGGTGTCTATGCTCCTATCTGTAATCACTTCTATCAGAATTTCATTGTCATCAGCAGCAATCAAGTCAGCCCTCAACTCATAAAGATCCCATGTGACAGAGTAGAACTAATCTATAGGGTTTTCTTGACTGTAATATTTATGGAAGCATATTGCTAGGCCTTTTTTCAATAGAGTCACTGGATGTGCTCTAAGCTTTGAGTTAGCAACAAATTTTAGACCTCTTGTGCCAACTGGTCATGATTCCCTCTACTCTTAGGACCCACAAACCTCTGCACTGTGCTCTTTTGGAGGGCTTGGGTCCAAGTACGTAGGGGCAGGGCCTCTTTCTCCTTGAGATCCTTTGTTAGCCACATAAACATAATTTCTTGTCTAACTCTCCTCCATGAGCTACTCCACTATCATCCTGGGACACTTGTCCTCTGTCTTGGACTGAGAGGTAGGGTGAGGAAGCCTAAATGTGAGTCATGAAGTTTTATTTCAAATGTTTTTCCAGGTCAGTGTACTTTTCCTAAAGGACTTAAGCTTTTGAAACATCTAAGTTGAGGGAAGTTCTTCTTCTCTTTCACGGTGTTACTTTCCTTTTTACGTAAAAGAGTACAAGAGCAATAATTAGTGTAGCCCTAGTGGAGAAGGAAAGGAGAAGAGAAAGGAAAGAACAGGGTAAAAATACGCCTATCATTATAACAGCAACATCATACTACCGATTATTGGAACAGCGATTCTTGCATGTTAGCTAAATGTTTCTGCTCCGAGTATAGAACTTTGAGGGAATTACCATGTCTTAGTTGCAAAGAAGATTTCTCTTATATGTTTGATTCTGACAAACACTGAAATTGAGAGAGGAGAAAACTTTTAAGAAGATTCCACTTTAAAATCCACGGAAGGCCAGACGCTTCTCTCCCCATACCAACTTAGGGACACTTCCCCCTTCCCTCACAGCATTTCTTGAGATAAGACCTGCTTCTAATGGAAGGGGGATTTCTTCTTGTGACTTAACACTGATTTTTTAACCTTGTGTCTGTAAGTTTGCTGGTGCCAACAGAAAAGCAGTATGTAAATCTGTAAACCTGCAAATGCCTGTTAGAAATCTGTGTGCAAATTTCTTTGTCTGCTTTCCTGAGAAAATGTAGAAAACGGATGTTATGGTACCACTCCACCTCTAGCAATAAAGTCCCCCCTCTTTAAACAAAGTGGTGTTTCAGGTGTTTTCTGCTCTCTGGGCGGAACTTATCTTTTTCGTGCAATGAAATTATACACAAAACTGAAATTCTAAGTAACCTCTGGGAAGAGAACTTAAAAGTCCAAGGAAACTTCGCAGAGTTCAATATAACAGCAGCCAACACCATAATAGATTTAACTAATATAAACTTCCAGGTCTCTCAGCAAATACATAGAAAAATCTCATTTTTAACAAACAAAAAAGGTAAGAAATTAACAGAAGTAAAAAAAAAAAAAAGAAAAAAAGGAGAAAGAGGAAGCTGAAAATTAGATCAGTATGTTTGCATTAAGCTTTTCAATGATAATGATAGGGGCTGAAAGTATATCAGAGAAGAGATGATTTCTATGGATTAGAGGTTAATCTGATAATGCCCATGCTGGGACAGAAAATATGGTCTTAAATCATGAGGAAAAGAAAGTTACATCTAAGATTACTTACTATTCAACACTTGAGCCTGCCCCCAGCCCTGAAGAATCACATACATGTATGCATATACATGAACACATAAGCACAGAGACATACACAATACATTAATCACACACATGCACACACATGCATGAACACATAGGGACACATACAGAACACATGACTTAGCCAAATTTTGGAGTACTTTATGAGAGAGAAAAAAACCTTTATCATGAGAATCTGCATGTCTATAAGCAACATCACGACAAACAGAAAAATATTGACATTGTCAAAGATTTCCTTTCACTTGGATCTACAATCAACAGCTATGGAAACAGCAACCAAGAAATCAAACAATGTATTGCACTGGGCAAATCTGCTGCAAAACACCTCTCTAAAGTGTTAAAAAACTAAAGATGTCACTTTGAGGACTAAGGTGCTCCTAATTCAAGCCATGGCATTTTCAATCTTCTTGTGTGCATGCAGAAGCTAGACAATAAGAAAGACTGAAGAACAATTGATTGATGCCTTTGAATCATGGTGTTGGTCAAGAGTATTAAATATTCATGGAATGCCAGAAGAAGAATGAATAAATCTATCTTAGGAGATGTACAGCAAGAATGTGCCTTAAAAGTGCAAATGATGGTGGCAGAGTCAAGATGGCAGACTAAGCACATGTCTTCTTACATCCCTCTGGAAACCAAGACCTGAACTGATAATCAAACAGAGCCTTCTGGTCACCTAGTGAGCCCCAGGACATGGCACAGTGCTGTTAATTTGGACTTCATACCACTGAACGAAAAACCGCCTCTATTTCACTGACTCCCGCTCCTGGCTAGCCCTGGCTCTCACAGACTGAAGGTAACTTACCATTTTGACTTTTTTTTCTCCATCTTGGCCAGAGGGTGGAGCTGTGTCTTGCCTAGCGGCTAGTCTCAGACGCACTGCTGGTGGAATAGTCAGGAGAAATTGCCATATTTTGAGAGCCAGGCTTAGGACTCTGTTCATCTAGCCACTTTGGGCCTGTCTTTTTATCTCTGCCACAGCATGGTTTGCACAGAACCAACTGCACCTATGTGTGGGATGCCATGTTGGATACGGAGATTTTAGCGGGACCTAATTCTTAGCCTGGGAGCCAGTACTTGCAAATAGAACAGCGCTTCTCCAACAGAAAAGCAGTAGTTTACACAGTCTTACCTACGGTGGGGGCCCGGAAACAGAGGCTGAGGATTCACTATGTCTCAACACCCTTAGCCCCTCTATTCTCCGACCGTGTGGTGGGCACCATCTTAGATACAGTGGCCTCAGCTGGACCTAATTCTTAGCTTGGGAGCCACAGTCTGCCCACAGGAGAGCACTTTTCTACCAGAAAGGCAGTAGTTTACATAGTGTCACCTAAGGCTGGGCCCTGTCAGTAGAGGCCAACAGGGCAGTAGCATTGCTGTATTTTGAACTAGTTCGTATCATCTGGGGTTGGATATAGAGGTGCTAACTTTGCGAGTTTGGAAGAGGGACCCCTACACCTGAAAACCTGATTGACTTGGGAAGTGGTCAGATACCTTCTGTTTTACATTTTAAGACAGCCTAAAGAAACATCCGCAGTCCATCCTCACAGTATCTCTCCCAGCCTCTACTTACATGAAACCTGAAAAGCAACAGACACCTGTGGCAAACAAGATATCACCCATGATTTCAGAAGATTCCCAAACAAAACAACAAAGTAGTTTGCCAGATGAAGAAACTTTTCTGAAATCATCGGAAGATGAATACAAAAGTATTATATACAGTGCCTTTCTAGATCTTTTACAAAATGTAGCACAACAAAATGAAAAATTAAGCAAGCTGCTCGATCTGATGGAACACCAGTACTCTGAAATCCAACAGATTAAGAACAAAATCAAAGGCATATAAACTTCAATTCAAAGCCAAAAAAACAGAATGGAACAAATGGAAAAAAGAATTTCTGACTTGGAAGACAGAGCTACTGATGCCAGCATCTATGAGCAGAAATTAGAAAAAAGAAACAAGAGAAATGAAGAAGCATTAAGAAACATGTAGGACTCTATTAAGAAGAACAACCTTCAATTTATTGGAGTCCCTGAACAGGATGAGACATCTGAGAACACAGAGAGTATCGTTGCTAAGCTGCTGACAGAAAACTTCCCAGAAATCATTAAGGAAGAGAATGTAAATATCCCAGATGCATATCATACGCCATCCAATATAGATCTCAAAACAAAGACTCTAAGATATATTATAATCAAGCTTAACAAAGTGAAACATAAGAAGCAACTCTTAAAGGCAGCAAGACTCAAAGCAAAGCTAACATTCAGAGGGAAACTCTGTAGGTTTTCATCAGATTTCTCAGCAGAAACCATGCTGGCACAGAGACCGTGGCGTGACACATTCAAAGTTTTGAAGGAGATGAACTTCCAACCACGAATTATATATCCTGCAAAACTATCTTTCAAATACGAAAATGAAATTAAGACATTCGCAGATAAACAGAAGCTCAGAGACTTTGTAAAAAAACAAACCAAAACTACAAGAAATACTGAAAGAAGCTCTTGGCTTTGGCTTAGAAGAACAAAATCACTAACTCTGTATTTTAGGATGACACGTCATCCAGAATTCTATTCAGTTAGGGAAGGTTCCAAACTCAATCACAGCTTTAATACTGAAAGAAACAATCCAGTGATTATCATGAAAACTATGGTGCCACCATATTAAAAAGAAGGATGTACTACAGTTGTACAGGCCTTCCAGATGGAAAGGAAGTCGACAAGACTGGTGGTAATTAAGATTGGGTTTATATATAGTTTATTAAGGGGGATCATGGGGCAGCCGTAAAGTACAATAAAGATCCAACATACCATATCAAGAAATGTATCACAGGAGTCTCAACAACTACAAAAACAGTTCTGAGACAGGTGAAAAATCAACTCACAAAAAAGAATGTCCCTGAAAAGACTAATAAGAACAACAGAGAAAACATCAACACAAAAATAAACATATCATAGTGGCAACACTGAACACATATCTACCAATAATTACATTGAATGTGAATGGACTGAATGTTCCAGTAAAGAGACATCAAGTGACATCTTGGATCAAAAGACATGATCGATCCATATGGTATCTACAAGAAACTGATTTGAGACTTAAAGATAGGAAGAAACTGAAATTTAAGGATAGAAGAATATACATCAAGCTAACAATGAACAAAGAAGAGCAGGAGTGGCAATTCTAATCTCAGACAAAATCAATTTTAATGTAAAATCCACTATCGTGGACAAAGATGGACACTATTGCTGAAAGGTTCAGTACACAAGCAAGACTTAACTACATTAAATATTTATGCACCTAATATCAGAGCACCTAAATATGTTGAAGAAACACTGACTACACTCAAAAAAGACTTAGATTACTCCACAATAATAGTGGGAGACTTCAACACTCCACTCTCAAAACTGGACAGATCATCTATAAAAAAGTTCAATAAAGATACAGAAGACCTTATTGTCACAATTAACCAGCTAAACCTCATCGATACATACAGAACTTTCTACCTATCAGCGGAGAACTATACCTCCTTCTCCAGAATCGACCATGTGTTAAGACATAATGGAATTCTCAACAAAATCCATACTATTGAACTACTGCAAAGCATCTTCTCAGATCATAAAGCCATAAAACTTGAAATCAATAGCAGAAGAAACATAGAGAACTGTTGCAATCTGAACAACATCTTGCTCAAAAAACCATGGATTATAGAAGAAATCAAGGAGGAAATAAGGAAATTCATGGATTCCAATGAGAATGAAAACACTTCCTATCAGAACCTATGGGATACAGTCAAAGCAGTGCTCAGAGGTCTGTTTACCTCCATAAATGCACACATCTGGAAGGCAGAAAGAAATCAAATCAAGGAACTAACCTTACAGTTTGAACAAGTAGAGAGAGAACAACAGAGGAACCCCTCAGGCACCAGAAGAAAACAGATCCTAAAGATTAGAGCAGAACTAAATGAACTAGAGAATAGAAAAACAATTAAAAAATTGCAAAGACCAAAAGCTGTTTTCTTGCAAAGATCAAACCAACTGACAAACCCTTGGCTAAACTTACTAAACAAAAACAGGAAAGAAAACAAATAACCCAAATTATCCATGAGAGGGGAATTGTCACATCAGATCTAACAGAAACAAAAAATATCATAACAGAATACTGTGAAAGATTGCACTCAAACAAATTTGAAAACCTAGAGGAAATAGACAAATTCCTTGATTCATATCAACGACCCAAATTATCACAAGGTGAAGCAGAACAACTTAATAAACTCATCACAAAGGAAGAGATTGAAAACGTCATCAAAATACTGCCAACCAGAAAAAACCCAGGCCCAGATGGCTTCACTGTGAAATTCTACCAAACTTTTAGAGAAGAGTTATCTCCAATGCTACTGAGACTATTTTGCAGTATAGAAAGGGATGGAGTATTCCCAAAGTCATTCTATGAAGCCAGTATAACCCTGATACCAAAGCCAGGGAAAGACCCAACCAAACACACATAGACATGCTCATTATCTTTAGTTATTAAAGAAGTTCAAATCAAAATTACAACGAGATACCACCTCACCCCAAGAAGGTTGGCATGATCCAAAAAGCAAGAAACAACAAATGCTGGCGAGGCTGTGGAGAAAGTGGAATTCTCCTGCACTGTTGGTTGTGTTACAAAATGGTCCAGCCTCTTTGGAAAGCAATCCGGTGCTTCCTTAAAAAAATGGATATAGATATACCACTTGACCCAGTAATTCCACTACTTGGAATATATCCTACAGAATCAAGGCCTTTCACACCAATGGATACATACACAAGAACGTTTATCACAGCACAGTCCATGATTGCAAAAAGATGGAATCAACCCAGATTCCTAACGGCAAAGGAATAGATAGGTAAACTATGGTACATATACTCAGTGGAGCACTATGCAATGATAAAGAACAATGATGATTCCCAGAAACATCTCATAACCCAGTTTCAACTGGAAGAAATTATGTTGAGTGAAAGTAGTCAGCGACAAAAGGACAAATATTGTGTGAGACTCCTACGATAAGAACTCAAAAACAGACTTATGCATAGAAGAAAAGATTCTTTGATGGCTGCAAGGGAGGGGAGGGATGGAGGACAAGGTGAGGAGGGTTTAGATTAGATAGTTGGTATAAATTTGGTTGGGTGAAATCGGTGATAGCATACATTAGAAACAAGAACAATATTAAGTCGACTTCAACATAACTTGAGTACTCCTTCCATCTTAACCCCATATTGCAAGGATAGAGTAGCTGGCGCAGGGGGCAAGAGACCATGCTCTTAGGCGAAATCGAGGCCAATTGCCACAGCTAGCATTTTGCTAAGAGGGCTGTCTGCACCCCACATTGGTGAGTGGCATCTGGGGTCTTAAAAGCTGCCAAGCTGCCATCCGAGGGCACAGCAAATGGTCCCAATTCATCAGGAACAGATGCTTACTGAGGACCAAAACGACATGGGGGAAAGACAACCCAGAAGACAGAGAGACCCACATGAATAGGTGGCTACATCGACTTGGGACCAGAAGAACCAGGTGGTGCCTGGCCACCACCAGTGATAGTCTCAATGGAGCTCACTAAGTTGAGTTTCACTGGCAACACAAGAATAAAAAGGGGTGCAGCCTGAGATCTCTACTAAAAGACTGCAATTGATGGTCCTGCGGCTTCAGGGTTCCCCTGGGAGCATGGCCCCTGGCCCTGATGCTGCCCTTGTCCATAATTCATAATGAAGGTCCACTCTTCGAACACGAATAGATTGGACTTGGTGATGCACAGTGATCATATATTGGATGCACTTTATGGTTCTGTACATCTATAGGATATCATCCTGCTGATATCTGGCTGGAGGAAGGAGAGTGGGTGGAGAGGAGCGGAAAGGAGGCTGTTGGGAGGATGAGACATGTATGGAGCAGAGAGGAATAGTGTGCTGTCACCGGGCAGGGAGAGCAGTGGAAGCTGCATATAGGTGGGCATGCAAATTCATATGCAAATTTACATTTCCACTCAGTCATAATAAAAAAAAGTGCAGACGGTGTCATAGGTTGAATTGAATTTCCAAAAAAATATGTGTAGAAATTTGGCTGGGCAATGATTCCCTGTGTTATGTATGCTGTAAACCCTGTCTCCGTGATGTTAATGAACGAGAAGGGCAGCATTTGTGTCAGTGCCCAGGACTCATTGTATTGGATTGTTTTGTGCTTTACGGCAGTTTCTTGAGACATGAAGGAAAGAAGCTAGCAGAAACATTTGGGAGACCTCATACCGTCAAGAAAGCAGCACGCAGCATCTAGAGCAGAGTGTATCCTTCAAACCTGTGCCAAGATGTTCTCAGACCAAAGAATGACGCAGCAGAAGGATCTTCCTCCAGAACCAACAGAGAGCAAATGCCTTCGTTTCCCTGGAGCCCACACCCTGGTTTCCGACTTTCAGCCCACTGGAGTGAGTGAATGCGAACTTTTCTTTGTTAAAGCCAATCACTTGGTGATATTTCCGTTAGAGCTAAAACAGACGGTAAGACTTTGTCTCAAGCAATTTGAACATGTTATCTGGAGAGATCAGTCCCTGGACAGGGACATCATCCTTGAGAAAACAGAGGGTCCACTGAAAAGAAGAAGACCCTCAACAAGATGGATTGGCATAGTGGCTGTGCCAATGGGCTTAACCATAGCAGTGATTGCGAGGAGGACACAGCACCAGGCGGTGGCTTGTTCTCTTGCACATGAGGTCACTGTGAGCCAGAACTAATTCAATGGCATCTGACTACAACAGCAACATATCTTTACTATATCTATATCATCTATATATTTCTTTCTATACCTATATGTATATGTATACCATCCACATCTACATCTATCTCTCACAGAACTCAGAAATCTCAGGACTGTGCTACATGTTGTACCATGTGAAGTCTGATTTAACATTATCTCTGTGCTGTGGAAATATTTAAGCTAAGGTTACCATAAATTTGAGATTAGTTAAAATCTCCTACTCCTTTTAAGCAGTACCATCCCTGGTTGTTCTGCATTATTTTTCCTTCTGAACAATTATTGCCAGTTGACACATTGTGTGATATTAAGTTGATTTATGTAAATTTTCTGCTACCCTCACTTTTCTACGTCCCTCCCTAAAAGAACTGGAAAACCTGGTGGCATAGTAATTAAATGTTGTGTCTGCTAACCAAAAGGTTGGCAGTCTGAATCCACCAGGTGCTCCTTGGAAACTCTATGAGCAGTTCCGCTGTGTCTATAAGATCACTATGAGTCAGAGCTGACTTGCCAGCAACAGTGTTTTCCTATGAAAAAGCAATTTTCTGGATCTCTGAAACTTGTTTTATCCTTAACCTACAGAAGATGGCCCTGGTGCAAGTAAATCGATATCCAAATTGTCCACCGTGGTGCAGCACCAACTGCTGACAGTCTGCTAGGGAGTCAGCAAACTACAATAATAAAGAAATTTTAAATTAGAGGTTTCAAAGAGTTTCTGTTAAATGGATTTAAAATTAGTAGATGAAAGTAAGCAAGAACAATAAGTACAAAAGTTATGCACACATTATTTACATTAAATGCACTGTTATGCTGAAAAGAGAAATCTATCTTTTCAAAGTCTCAGGTAGAAAGAAATGGAAGTCATGAGGCAGTTATATCGTAGGTAGGAGCTTAGGACTCAAGTCTGGAATGCTTATTTCAGAGGTTTTGTTGAGCAAGTGCAGTTCTTTTAAGATCTTTTAGCACCTGCTGCCAGAAAGGGGGCAAACGAGAGAGAGAATGGACAAGGGTTGCAATCCAAGGAGGTCAGCAGGTTACAATGTTCTACTCGAAACTACTTCAGCAGCAGAAAAGAGCATTGAAGTAACTTACTTTGTTTTTAGCTGCTCATTACATTTCCAGTCTTAACTTGCTGTCTTACATTTTCCAGCAATTGCTGCCTGCAACCTGTCTTTTACATTCTCTACTATACTCTCTTTACCTCGATCTTAAAGCCATTTAGTTATGTAGTTTCTGGTTGAACTCTGGTGCTTTTCGAAGCTAATTGTGGACGTGTATATGTTTGCCTGAGTCTATCTGATTCCCTGAATACAGGGAGACTGAATAAAATTAGTAGATCTCTTCTTCTCTGTCTTGACTTTCTGTTTTATTGTGTACATAAGCTATTTTAATCTTCTATTCATTACTTTGGGAAAAGGCCATAATTTTAATATGTATATATTATTAGCTGACCCACCTATCAATGTGAGGGTACTTGTTAGCAAAAGTGATAATGCCTTTAAGAAAAATGTGGCAAGTGGAGTTTTTGTGTCTTTTATCATGATGAAGTAGTGGGATCTGCAGCATGACATGTGTTTATTAAATCCATGTATCACACTGTTCTCTAGATACCTATCCTCCAGATGACTTCTTTGGGTTTAAAAACAAAACAAAAACACTGCTGTCAAGTTAATTCATATTCATAGTGATCCTATAGAACAGAGTAGAACTGCCCTACAGAGTTTCCAAGGAGTTCCTGGCAGATTTGAACTGCCGACCTTTTGGTAAGCAGCCATAGCACTTAACCAGTACACTACCAGGGTTTCCATCTGTTAATTAGAGAGGATTATATCCATAATTATATTCAAGACTTGGACTTTGAGAATCAGAAGGGATTTTGACCTCAAACCCTTATACAAGATGCAAGATTTTGAAATTTGAATATAATCAGTTCCTATGAGAAGAAGCTTTTATCAAGGAATAAAATATTTAAGGAAACATTTAGAATATAGCAGAAAAATCTAAACAAAATAATTTGTGACAGATATCAACCAGCATTTAGTTGACTGAAAATATGTACATATATATACATATATTTTGATATATTTTATTAAAGTTATGCTTTAAGAAACTTTATATAGATATTAAAAAAGAAAAATGAAATGAATGATAGATAAGAATAAATAATGTTTGACATTATTCAAAACACAAGTGCTTGGTTCACAAGTAAGGAGTATAATTTACCACAAAAATCTCTATGTGAAATATTAATATTTAGGGGTTACACTGAAATTAAGGAGTCCTGGTACAGTGGTTCAAGTGCTCAGCTACTAACTAAAAAGTTGGCTGTTAGAAGCTACTAGCCAGCTGCTCTGTGAGAGAAAGCTATGGCAGTCTACTTCTATAAAGGTTTGCAGCCCTGGAAACCCTGTGGTTTGTGTCTTGTATTGTTTCTATGAGTTGGAATCAATTTAAAGGCAATGGGTTCAGTTTTCTGGATCCTGAAATTTATTTTTCTGCTCATTTGAAAACTAACTAATGGACTTTTCTCTCAATCAGAAAAAAAAAAAAAAAAAAGC
Source organism: Heterohyrax brucei (assembly GCA_028571685.1). Lineage (NCBI taxonomy): Eukaryota > Metazoa > Chordata > Mammalia > Hyracoidea > Procaviidae > Heterohyrax > Heterohyrax brucei. Next base: position 54,536,441 of record CM053143.1, on the reverse strand, counting down.
CATGTAGTTGATTCTGAGTCATAGTGACCCTAAAGGGCAAAACCGAACAGCCCCGAAGAGTTTCCTAGGAACACCTGATGGATTCAGACTGACGATCTTTTGGTTAACAGTCCTAGCTGTTAACTGCTGTGCAACCAAGACAGTTAAGAGTTACAGCTGCTAACCCAAATGCCAGCAGTTGGAATCCACCAGGACCTCCTTGAAAGCTCTATAAGGCAGTTCTACTCTGTCCTAGAGGGTCACTATGAGTTGGAATCGACAGGACAGAAAGGGGCTTTTTCTCTAGTCATCAGAAATATTTATTTTTATTTCCATAATCTTATAAACTTCAGTGAATCTTTAGTATTATCAGCATGATATTTTTCTTCATTTTAATGTATCTTAATAATACACTCATAATCTTTGACTATGCAGTTAGCCAAATAGTCAACAAATGTTTATAACCCAGATTTTAAAACAGGATTATTATCATGTGTCCAGAGGGTTTATATCTATTGAAGAGTCTTCCATAAATGACCCATGAACTTATAACTAATATTTTATAAGATGTAATATACAAAGGGATAGGATGCAAATCTTCTGGCTTAAACTCATTGACATCAAGTGGATGCCAACTCAGCGACCCTACAGGACAGAGTAGGACTGCCCCATAGAATTAAGCATCCGTTAATTGGAAAGGATTAGGAAGAGCATGAATGGCATGACATACTGAGGGGAAACTAGTTAACTTTGTGTATTTTTAAGACACTGAATATTTTGACAAAGACTAAAGATAGAAGAGAGTCTTCCGGGTCCCTAGATATAAGGTCAAAAGGCAGGAAATGTAAAGCTGTTAAAGGGAATTGTGTTTGTTTAATATTTGCAGTCTTTCCCCCACCCCCTCAGTGTTTAAGAAGGCTCTTCTTCTGTCTCCTTACTTTTAAAATATTTAGCATAATTAGACATGACAGAATAGTTTTATAGCTCTCAAATTGAGTAAAACGAAAGATAAATAATTTGTTCCAGTGCATCCCAAACAAAAGGGGGCTCATTATAAAATGTTAAAACATTCCTCAGGATAGTCACTCATTCATTCAGTTCCTCAAGACTATTTGCTTACAGCACATAGTGCTACATGAAAGGCCTTAAAAAAAAAGAAGAGACAGATTGTCTTGGAGTCTTTGATCTCATGGGAACTCCATGTGCAGAACTGCACCCCGTAAAGTGTTGAGGACTATGATGTTTTTGGAAGCAGATTGCCAGTCCTTTCTTCTGCAGAGCCTCTGAATGGGTTCAAACCTCTACAGCCTTTCACTCAGTCAAGTGATTCACCAGTTATGCTACCAGGCCAAATATTAGCTTTTAAGGATACATTTAAGAATACATTTAAGAATGACATTTAGAAACCTTCTAAAGTATTGAGAGATAACATGTACCAGCTAAATTTGTTTCTGTGTTCTTTAATATGTATTTATTGGATATTTAGTTTTTCCTATCCATAAGTCTCAAACGATTAATTAAATGAGTAATATAAATATATTTTGAAAAAGATTTCACAAAAACAAGTAGAATAAATTAAATTATTTAGCCAATGAAATTATTACCCAAAGTACACAGGAAGAAAGAAGACAGATTTAGAAATGCTTGAGTAATAAAGATAGCTCTTTCCAAAATACAGCTTCAGCGTTACAAGAAACTGGAAGGAGAATACAAAAGAATGAAGTAAACAACAAGAATTTCTTAAAATAAATATTGAGGCAAACACAACTTGGCATTGTCCCTCGACCTCTTAATTACGAAAGAAAACTTTGAGTACGTATATGCTAACACTTTTACTTTTGTTTTCAGGTGGAAGGAGACCTAAAAATGTAAAGAAATCCTGGGGTGGGTCGGAGGGGGAACAAACAGCAGCCCTGGCTATAGATTAATTTATATAAATTCCCTGAATTTACTCCACCAGATTCAAATGGTTTAACTAAATTAAATACGACTTGCTTGGCTGGTGAAAAAGTACTTCTTCCTAGATATCATGCAGAAAGAGGGGTTCCTTTCCATTTCGCAGACAGACAAGACGCTGAGAGAGTTCATGGGCGGCGGGGGCAGGGGAGTCAATAGTAAAATTGTGGTTCTAGACCTCGCTGTGGAGATTCTGTGGCTCCCTGGACAGCGGTCTTCCACAGCACGTGGGGCACTGCACCGGAGGCTTTTTAACTGTCACACCTGTTGTCATTAGCTGCAGGCAAGTAAGGCTAACGCACAGCTTCCCGCGTACAACTGAGGAAAACACGGCTGGCACTGCTGGGTCCTGCATCACCCCCGGGATCCACGGCATCTGTGATCCACTGAGTTTCCAGTGGCTGATTTTCGATAGTACATTTGCAGATCATTTCAACTTGTTCTGTAAACGGTGCTGAAATCTGTTTGACTTCATGAAAACACACAAACCTATGATAACCCAAACTAAAAATCTCATACCTTAAGTGGATTCCGACTCATAGAGATCCCGGAAGACAGAGTAGATCTGCTCCATGTAGTTTCCAAACTGGTGGATTTGAACTGCTCGCCTTTTGGTTAGCAGCCACGGCACCTAACTACCACACCACCAGAGTTTCCTAGATCTGTGATAGGTAAGTAGGTTTTGTTCATGAAATATACGGATTGCAATCAAACCCAACCCTCAAGTGCTACGCAGCACTCAGATGTGTCTAGTTTCCAGAACTACACAACCATCATCTCCCTCATTCTTATCTAAAGCACCGAATATAAGAGGAGCGTCTTCCGTATGCAGCATCATAAATACCTGTCTCTCTCTGTGTATGGGAAACTTCCCTCAGAAACATGCCTCACAGCTGCTTCTCATTGAAGTCCAGCACCCCCCCCCCCCCCACCCTCCTCTGCCAACAATCCAGGTCTTTGTCAGGAGCCTAGATTTTGAAAAATAAAAGTTCAAACTGTCCCCCGCCCGCAGGAAGAATATCCTCAGGCCTCCTGGATGCTAAACCTTTATGGCCCTCTTTAAGGGGAAAGGAGGCAAATATATCTCATTCTTTTTTATTTGGGAAACGCGATTAAGTTCTTCTTCCAGAGGATTAAGTGACAGTTAACCTAATTGCTTCCTCTCAGGTAACAAAAAATTTTACAATACAGGTTGACTAAGAACAAATGGTAAATCAGCAATACCGGAAGGGGAGCCTGAAGTTACTTTTATGACATTTGGAAGTGTAAGTTAAACAAAACCACAAACAAAATCAAATAAATAGCTGTAAAAGTGTATTTGGAATGTTTTCGGGTACATTTGGGTATGAAATTCAGTGTTTCCAAGAATAGCTTTCAGAATTTTTCCCCAGGTTATATACTTAAAGGCTCTTTTTGTATTTTAGTTTGACTGTGACAGATTTCGGTATCCAAGTATAGTTGCTGTTTCACTCCAATGACACATAATTATGCTGAGAAAATTAAATATTAAATCACTAGGTGAGTCACCAAGCCCTGTGTGTTGATCATGACCTAATAGATTTAGAACTTTTATTTTTTGTTGTAATGGGGAGAAATCTATTAAAATTTGAAGAGGCCACAATCAAAAGAACAGATTACTAATTTTGTTATTCAGTGTTTTTTGTTCCTTTAAAATATATAAAGGAATAATTCCACTGATCATACTGTTTAATTCGAGAGAAGTATTTTATTTGTTACTCTGAATAGAGAAGTGTCCAGCTGAAAATGTTCTTTGACTTCTCCTTCTCACTTTTAACAAAATCATTCAAGCAAATCAACTAATTGAAATTGTCATTCTTCTTGTGTGAACCACACTACTTGACATATCCAAAAATGAATGCTGAATTTCATTTTAATCAGGCCGTCTCAGTTTACACAGAATGAACTGCAGTAAAAAGTATCTGTGTACTAACAATTTAGTTCTGATACCAAATTCTAAGGACTACTGCTTTATCTTCTGTTGACAAATTTCACATATATTTGTGTTGTAGTCTTACAAATCACTGTGCAACTGGTATTAAAAAAAAAAAAAAAAAAAAAACTACTTCACGTATGTTTTATCTTACCGTATTTCTTTAAACCAAAAGAAGTCCAGAAAAGAATGTTTCCCAAAAAATGCTAGTTAACCAATGTGTTTTAAATTTTTAAGTGCAGATCTTGTCTAGATAAGTGCAGATTTGGCCGTTTACAACATAAACCAATTATATTTAATGATGCCTTCTTCTGTGATTGGATCTTTTGATAGCAGAAAAACATTTTTAAAAATGAAATATTTTTATTATCTTTGTTTCATCTTTTCATATAAAAATCCATTTCCTGAAAACATGCTGATGTCATGAGGAATGTTTTAATGCATAGTTTCAACATGTCTGTACTAAAGTTTAGAATTTGTTTTAAAATATGATTTCACTGAACAATCTACATTTATATATACCTTTAAAAAGTATTCATTATAAATAATTATGTGGAGATGGCACAGGACCAGACAGCGTTTCATTCTGCTGTTCTTAGGGTTGCTGTGAGTCAGAACTGACTTGACAGTACCTAATGACAACAGAGTAATCATTAACAAGGGTTGTGAATATAGTCGTTCTTAGGGTCTAAGCTCTTAATCATGCTGTATGTTTCACTGGGTTGAGCAGAATGTGATGGATAGCTAGAGACGCTGTCCTGGGAGACGTCTGAGAACTCTGCACACAACAGCAGCACTGCTTCGTAGGTCAAGGACAGCTATGACATGAAAATTATAGAAAAATCTATTCCTAGATCTACATGGAGGTGCTAGCTCCTCTGGAATCCAGATGAATCACCAATAATAGGTCTGGGCATCTCAAGACACTCACTTGTCACACACACACAAAAACAAAAAAAGCAGACCCCATCGCCGTCAAGTCAATATCAACTCTATAGGACAGAGTAGAACTGCCTCATCGGGTTTCCAAGGAGCATTTGGTAGATTTAAACCTCTAATCTTCTGGTTAGCAGCCATAGCACTTAACTACTACACCACCAGGGCTTCCACAGATGCTGATAATCTCTTAAGAGGTACTATCAGCAGTACGAATGTGGCCATTTATCAAAGGCCTTGTGGACAGCAGATGTGAAACTAGTACAAGAGAGGAACCACATAATAGATGTATTTTTGTGCCTGTGGCAAAGCTCCTCTTTGAGGAATTTTCTTGGTGGGAAGCCTTTCTGGGTAGCTTACATAAATGTGAATACAGTGGATACTGTATCAAAACCATTTGGTTACAGTGACACAACCTGGTTAATCTATGTCATTGTAAAGGTATTTGTTCCTATATATTGGGAAGATTCAGTAATAGACAGAGCTGATTCAGTGTATGTGAATATGAGGCGATCTTCTATGACATCAGCTTCTTAAATTTAGCAACAAAATATCATTTTTGTCAGCTGCACATCTACAACCCAAATAATATATTTCTCCATTTATCAAAGATGTTGTAAGATTGCTCAATATTAAATTGGATGTACACTAGTTCCTGTCAAAACACAGACTGAATCAGTGTTCAGAAACGACTAGGGTCAGCCTCCTGCTCTTCCAGATTTAGCTTCCAGTGGAATGCAGCCCCATGGAGTAGGATTTCATCTGTTTTAATCACCTCCTACCTTTAAAACTAAGAGCAGAGTCTGGTACATTGTAAGCATTCCTTAAATATTTGTATAGTGAATGAATGAATGAATTTTCTCTGATTATACGTGTTCAAAGATTCATTTTAGTACAACAGAAGATAAGTCTTTGCTTTTCTGCCCCCTTTGTCCCAACTCAGACGTTCACTTCCATCATCTGTTTCCAAGATGTGTCATAGTCTTTTCAGTTGCCTCCTCTGCATTTGAAAGTTGGACAGTGAAAAAAGAAGATAAAAAAAAAAAATTGATGCATTTAACTGTGGTGTTAGCTAAGAATGTAGACTATACATACAGTGGACTGCTGAAAGAAAGAGCCAATCAGTTTTAGAAGTACAACCAGAGTACTCTTTAGAAGATTGGATGGGGAGACTTCAGCTCACTTACTTTGGATACACCATCTAGAAAGCCCAATCACTAGAAAAAGCCATCATGTTTGGTAAAGCAGTGGGTCAACAAAAACTACAGAAACCCTCAATGAGATGGACTGACAGACACACAATCACAACAATGCACACAAATATACAAGTGATCACAAAGATTACACCAACCTTCATGACCACTGAGTCCATTTTGACTCCTAGTGACCTGAAAGGACAGAGTAGAACTGCTCCCAAGCTTCTCTAAGCCTATGAATTTTTACAAAGGTAGTTTGCCACATATTTTTCCCACAAAGTGGCTGGTGGGTTTGAAGTGCTGATCTTTTAGTTAGCATCCATGTGATGAACCACAATGACACCAGGATTCCCAGTAAGATAGCACTTTTGAACGTTTTTGTGCAAAAGCTTGCCATGAATTGGAGCTGACTTGGAGGCAACTAAAAATAACTTTTAAATAATTTCTTCCAACAACTTGTTGACCCTGTAGAGACTTCCCAATGTATTTTCCCCTCTTTTTTCCTAGTCTATCATGCCTCGCTTGTCTTTACTGTGTATTTCTTCTTGCTTACACAACCACTCCATTGCATCTGTCCCTGCTCCTTTTCCTTCCCTTGGCAAAACTCAGATCCTCCTTAAATTCACACTTTTATTCAAACTTTTGCAATTGGTATGTGTTGTAAATGCATCTATGTGAATTCTAAACACACTGGTTAACTAGCATTTTTTGGGAGACATTATTTTCTGAACTTCTTTTGTTTTAAACACAGTAGAATGAAACATTATATAGATGAAGTAGATTTGTTCTTTACTGTTGCTTTTTGTGTAACTGTAAATAACATACCACTGACATTTTTATCATCTGACATCCTTTGCCTCATTCATATAACATAATAATCATGTTATTTGTCCCATGTGTTCTACATTTCTTTATTTTTCTTTCACATACTTTTTGATGGATCTTGTTTTTATTTGTGTCTTTTTTAATAGATTTTTATTTATACATTTAATACACATTTCTTTTGTTGTTTGCCTAGAAATAGCAGTATATATATTTAACTAAAAAAAAAAAAAAAAAAAGATTATTAGAGTAGCTCCAGGTATTTCATCTGAGTTTCAGGCACAAAGAAGAGAAAATATAACACCAGTCAATGGTCCCTTTGCATCTTTTTTTTGTTGTTGTTGCTTCATAGATGCGTAATGGATATACATGGAAATATACATATTCAAAGTGTACAACCTGATAATTTTTATATAAACTCATGAAAATCACCACCACAGTAATGATTATGAGCATATCTATTATTCCTGAAATGTCTTTTTGTTCCTTTTCGGTTCTTTCCTCTTGTCTCTTTCCCAATCTCTAAACAACCATGACTTTCTTTTTGTCTGATAGATGAGTTTACATTTTTAGAATTTTATATAAATGAAGACATATAAAGTCTGTACCCTTTTTGCTTTTTTAGTTTGACTTCTTTCACTAAGCTTATTTTAAGATACATTTATACTGTTGCAGAATTCTGCTGGCCTTTGTCTCTACTAATCTGTATCTCTCCTGTGACCATCCAGGTTTTACTTGTAAGACAATCTATGCTATGATACCTTTACCACTTTATATTTTCAAAGTTACTCTTGTTTATATTTTGACATACAGTACTATTAATATTAGATTATCTTTATTGGAAATTTCAGTGCTAAAATTGTATGATCTTGTGACTTTCTGTAAAAGTTCTGCTTTGTAGGAACAAAGAGAGTCTGAGGGAAAATACTTGCTGGAAAGAATATTTCTAAGAGAGAATGAGAAGACATCCTAAAAGAGAAAAAAAGTAGCTACAACTAGAGTTATAACTCTAATATTTGAGGATATGTCTTAACTGTTAGCATCTTGGGAAATTATTTCTAAAATAGCAGTATGGAAGTTGGTGCTATGTCATTGAGGAAGCTGGAATAACACTTTCGGGACTTTATGGTCTCAGTTTAACTACACAGACATCTAGATCACAATAGATGGTGGCAAAAATCCATAGTGGCAGGACCCTTGCTGAACTTTTCATAGTTTCAGTGTGACTGCTGTTCTGGATGCTGAACCTACCTGGATATTTCAGTTAGTTCTTCTAAAAAAAAAAATAAAACTCCATGGAGAGATTTATAATAGGAAAAAATGGACAGAGTGGACCTATTTTTCTAAATTGGAAAAGGCAAACAAATTGCCTCTAAAGAATTCACAACACAAAAAATGGACAAAAACATGATGCTCTTGCAAAATGGGTCATTTATTTAGGCTTTATTGGCGCTTTGTATTAGTAATTATATTTTTATTTATAGTCTCTCACTTTCTTGATTAAGTTATAATGCCCTGAAAATAGGTTGAGTACCTTAGCTTTGGTTTTGCATACATGGAATTGCTCAAAAGTAGTGTGCAATAAATCTTGAAGCACATAGTTAACAGCTGAAAGAACAAAGAGAAGTCTTAGAAAGTCAAAACAAATCCACTGTATTAATATGTATCAGTTTCTAAGGCTACCAAAACAAAAAGCCACAAATGGGACCAAAAACCAAGCCTGCTGGTGTCCAGTCAATTCCCACTTATGCTTATAAGAATAGAAATGTGCTGTTTCACAGTTGTGAAGTGTAAAAATCCACGAGTCCAAAATCAGGGTATTGACTGTTAATTCCTCTTAAAAGAGAATCTATTCCATGTCTCTCTCCTAGCTTCTGATAAAGTGCAATGATCCTTGGCATTCTTTGACTTACAGGTGTATCTCACATGGCCATACTTTTTCGGTGTGTGTCTGTCTCTGTCTATTTTCTTTTCTTCTACAAGGACCCTGGTAGAAAGACTAGGATGCACATATCCCTGTATGACCTTGTAATAATTTAACTGATAATATCTTCAAATATCTTTTTCCAAACATGGCCACATTCACAAGTACAGGGATTAGGACTGCAATATATCTTTGCGGGTGGAGGCACAATTCAATTCATAACAAGACCTAATGGTCAAAGAATGAGAAGGTAAACTTCAGACAAAAAAAAAAAAAATGTATATACTAATGAGAACATGGTAAGAACATAAGAGACAAAAAAATAACTGAAAACTATAAAAAGAGAAGACTTTGTGCTTCAACAAAAGAGAACCAAAGGCATCATCAATGAAAGTAGCTCAAGTGGAGCAAAGATATAGAGGAACTGTATGTACAAGATGTATATGAACGTTATGTACAAGATCAGGGTGATGTAACAGGAAGAAAACAGATGATGTAGTCAAGAGCATTTATAAGAAAAAAAAGAAAACAAAAAGCTCAATAACAGCTAGCAAAAACAACCCAAACCCGCTACTGCAGAACTGATTTCTGACTTGTGGTGAAGCTGCACTATAGAATTTACAAGGGGCACCAGGTGGATTTGAACTGCTGACTCTCTTGTTAGCAGCCATAGCTCTTAACTAATACACTAACAGAGTTTCGCAGCATGGGATACTTAAGTGGAATTACAGAAAAGAATATTGAAAAATTAGGTATGTCAGAATTTAAATTCTTTGTAGTATTAGAGTAAAAGAGGAAGATGATTATGAGAATAATATAAAGTTATCAGAAGGTAGGTTTTGATGATCAAAGGTTAGAAATAAAATGAGTTTATTGGGTTTTTAAGTACAGAGACAGGTAATCTACCTCTTTCTCCAAGATATAATACAGAGAAATATGTAATTTAGAGTGGAAGTCTAAATTCTTGGTCATTATAATAAATTTCAGTGTAAAAACAAGATTAGCAATCACATAGCAATTTGAGGTAATTAAAAACAACCATTCCCACAAATTCCTTTTTCATTATCCCATTACATAATTGACTTCTTCCTTTTTCTTAGCTTCGGATTCCTAAGATTGATGCAATTTCTTGAAATTAGTCAAGGAAGGTCTAGAAATATTAATTGAAGCCATTAATATACAGGACACGTAGCAAAGCTTCTGAATTTCCTCCAAAAGTATTTATGCAAAATGTTTGTTAATACTTGGGTATTAATTTTCTTCTTCTTTTTTCCTAAAATTATTTATTTTGACAGTAGGTTTATGTTGAAATCCATCATGAGAGCAGAGTGAGAAAATGTATGAGTTGAAATAAACTCATGGATAAACCAAGCTTTGTGGAACTAGAGATAGAATTGAATGAAATATTACGGTATAGGAAAGAATCTATACTAGAACTAGTGAAAAATCATATTGCTGTGCTCATGTGTAACAGCAGTTTAATTTTACATGATAGGGCATGTTCTACATGCTGGCAATAATGCCAAGAATACATCTTCTACCATAAGCAGAACTTCAAAGATGCACAGCATTTTTGTATTCAATCCAAAGTGATGTGCGCTGTTATTCTCTTCTCTAGCACGGTTGTTTCTGGACTGAAATGGATATTCTATTAGGAGTTTTAGGAATTTTGTGCAAAAAACAGATAGTAATCGATGTTTTCAATGATCAATGCAGTATGTGTATCTTCAATTCCTTATAATAGGAAATTGGAGCCTTAGTGGCTCTATGATTAAGTGGCCAACTGCTAACCAAAAGGTCAGTGGTTTGGACCCACCCAGTGTCTCTGCACGAGAAGAAACTGGACATCAGCTGCTATAAATATTATAGCCAAGGAAACTCTATGGGATTGTTCTAGTGTGTAGTATGGGGTCACTGCGGGTGGGCAACAGCTTGAGGGCAAAGAATAACAACAACCAGGAACTTGCTTATTTCCTCTGCAGTATCTTATTATACCAATAAGATAATATTGCCAGTAATTATACTCATTCTCATTAACTAATAATTGTTTGAGCTATGAAATGCAATTTAATCAATTAGAGTCTCTAAAAAAAATAAAATCACGAATATTTCTAATTGAAATACAAGCATTTGGAAGATTATTCGCTATATAAATTAACTAGTCATCTAATACTTTACGGAAACCCTGGTGGCATAGTGGTTAAGTGCTCGTCAGCTAACCAAAAGGTCAGCACTGTGAATCTGTCAGGCACTTCTTGGAAACTCTAGGGAGCAGTTCCACTCTGACCTATAGGGTCACTATAAGTCATAATCAACTCAAAGGCAGTGGCTTTATACTTTACAGAGCACTGTATTCAGAAGAAAACCATTTTTATTACTCAAAAATCTTTGTTTCTTATAGTTAAATATAAGAAAAACAACAACCAAATACCAAATCTGTTGCCATCAAGCACTTTCTGATTCATAGTGACCTTATAGGGCTGTGTAGAACTGCCCCCTAAAATTTGCAAGGAGCAAATGGTGGATTTGAACTGCCAACCTTTCAGTTAGCAGCCTAAATTCTTAGCCATTGTGCCACAGGACATCAATTTTTTCCATAAATATTAACAATATTGTAACTTTTCATTTGAAAGTCTGTGTTTGAAATAAATGATTAGTTTGGGATGTTAAATAAACATAAGCCTTGGATGAAATAAGGAAAGTATTAGCTGAAATTAAATCATTCTGGATAATTATAGAAAATAAGTAAGATATTCAGCTTTAAAATGGTATTTGTAAAAAACTATATTATACTATAAAACCGAAGCACCCACTGCCATTGAGTCTAGCAACCCTAGAGGTCAGAGCAGAATTGACCCATAGTTTCCAAGGTGCACCTGGCAGATTTGAATTGCCAAACTTTTGTTTAGCAGATGTAGTGCTCAACCCACTATGCCACCAGGGTTTCCATATTATACTATAGGTACACAATTTTTTGAAAGATTAACATGAACTGCTTACATTTGAAACATCAATTGATCTGGGGATTAAAATTCTATCTAACTTAAATGAAATAGAGAGTTGCAAACAGAATATACAAGCAGTTTTTCCTCATCTCTGTCTTCAGAGGAAATCCTGGTTGTATAGTGGTTAACTACTATGGCTGCTAACCAAAAGATCAGTGGTTTGAGTTCACCAGGCACTCCTTGGAAACTCTATGGGGCAATTCTGCTCTGTCCTATCAGGTTGTTATGAGTCAGAATCCACTTGACTAGAGGAGATCTGGTGTTCTAGAGGCATCTCGCTATAGGCCGTCTTAGTCTCTGGCCCACGCCCTCAGTTGTCAACCACAGTAACTTTACCCATAGCCACTATCTTGATCCGATATTTTACCATGTCTAGCTTTAATCTTACAATTGGTATAATGTTCCCTTTGTAGTGTTAACTACTTGACATTTTACATTTTTTTAAGTGAAGCTGTGGATTTAACTGAAAAGCAATAACATGTCAAAGATGACAGAATTTATTTTTATTGTATTTTAGGTGAGTAGTTTCTCATTAAACAATCAATACATATATTGTCTTGTGACATTAGTTGCCAGCCTGAGCTGCATCAAGACTCTCCCCTTCTCTACCTTGGCTTAACCATCTCCATTCTTACAACTTTCCTATTCCTTCCTGCCGTCTTGTCTTTGTTTTGTACTGGTGTGACTGTGTAGTCTTATATACATGGTTTAACTACACATGTTATTGTTTGTTGTATAGGGCTATCTAATCTTTGACTGAACTCAGAAGCCCTGTTGTCATAGTGGTTTAGTGCTACAGCCGCTAACGAAAATGTTGGCAGATTGAATCTACCAGATGCTTCTTGGAAACTCTATGGCACAGTTCTACTCTGTCCTATAGGATCTCTATGAGTAGGGATCTACTTGAAAGCAACAGGTTTGGTGTGGTTATTTGTAATCTTTGGCTTAAGGGTTAACTTCGGGGGACTTTAATATTGAGTTGAAAGTTATTTGTCATTTTCATTTTTAAAATGACCCCAAATAATATGTCTAAAATTAAGCCAATTATCTCCTCCTGGCAACACAAATTTGCCTTCTGTTATAGACTGAATTGTGTTCCCCAAAATATGTGTCAAGTTCACTAGGCCAAGATTCCCAGTAATATTCAGTTGTCCACCATTCTGTCACACGATGTGGTTTTTCCTATGTCGTAGCTCGTACCTCTATGATGTCAAGAAGGCGGGAACTAGCAGCAATTATGTTAGGAATCTATAAATTAGGTTGTGTTTTAAGTTTCTCTCTTTTGAAATATAAAATAGAAGTGAGCAGAAAGACATGGGGTCCTCATATCACCAAGAAATAAGAGCCAGAAACATATTCTGTCCTTTGGACTTGGGGTGCCTGTACTGAGAAGCTTCTAGAGCAGGGCATGATTCATGACAAGTACCTTCCCCAGAACTCACAGAGACAGAAAGCTTCTCCTGAAGCTGGCACCCTAAATCCAGGCTTCCCACATCCTAGACTGAGAAAGAATAAATTTCTCTTTGTTAAAGCCATCCACTTGTGGTATTTCTGTTATAGAAGCTCTAGATGACTAAGCTACATTCCCACTACTTGAAAGTTTAAAAATAACCAATGTATATTTATGAGATTTGTTATGTTGGTCTACGTAAGTTAGAAAATAGCCTGATGTCTCCAGTCTGATTGCAGCACTTTGTGTACAAAGAAAGACACAGTACTCTGATCCGACATAAAGTGGGAAGGAAATGAGCGACAGGGAGTTGAGATCGCATTGGATGACTTTGAGTAAACATTACAACAGCTTTATTCATGATCTCTGTGTCAGCAGAGACCTGCCTATAGCCATGATGCTCAATAAATTTCAGCAGAGATTTCAGATTTCTTCCCAGATGGGCTAGGGAAAAAGGCCTGGAAATCTACCTCTGAAAATCAGCTGACTAAAGTGCTATGGATCACAATATCCTATCCACAACTAATTCAGATGTGATATGACACCAAGCAGGGTTTTGTTCCATTGTGCAGGGGGTCACCACGAGTTGGGGCAGGTACTGGCCAGCAACTAAAAGGAAGATTGTTTTTTTTTTTTTTTTTGAAAAGCAACAAAATTCATAAAAACTTGCAGAAGACACTCTTTCCATGATTAAATATATGTGTGCATATGTGTGTGTGTGTGTACATGTGTGTGTGTATGTATGGAAACACTGGTGGTATGGTGGGCTAAGTGCCAGATCTGCTAACTGAAAGGTCGGCAGTTCAAATCTGCCAGGCACTCCTTGGAAACTCCATGGGGAAGTTCTACACTGACCTCTAGTATTGCTATGAGTCAGACCCGACTCTATGGCAGTGGTTTATGTGTGTGTGTGTATATATCTCCTCTTCTGTGGAAGGAGACTCTAAATAAGCAGCCAAGAAATAACAAAATATTATGTTTCTATTTTCATGATATTCTATGTCATTGAAGTCTCAGACGGTCACTGCCGAGGATTATATACTTTTTAAATTGTCATTTAATAGCAAAGAAATGTCTTATGTGGGTTCTCGAATTTGGAAAGACATCTTGTAAGCAATCCTTCTTCAGAAACGCCCTCAGACCCAGAGACACATTTTAACTAGAGTATCAGTTCAAAATAGAGATGCAAATATTTATAGCTCATTTCAGGATAAAACCATGAGGAAAAATGTAGCTATATAGTTTTATATGATTTGGGGTAGGCATTTTTCTTCCAATGAAGAAAATATAAAAATATACATCTTTGATTTGTAAGAAAACCCCCAAATTTTAACTTCCTTGAATTAAAAAAAGTTAAAAAAAATAATCTCTATTTCATCTTGGAAATAAGCACTAACTCTGCTACCCAGAAAAACATCCTCAGTATTTTCCTTGTCAGTGTCAGGTGCAATCATTCAAGAATTTGTAGATCTTTTAACTCATAGTGCAGAAAGGCAAGTATCATCAGTGTTATCATGGACATTGTCATAAATACAGAATCCACAGATTCTAATACAGAGAGACAGAGTTAGAACCTATATTTCCACAAAATTTCCTGATCATTCAAATGAACAGTAGAGTGTGGTAAGTTATGGTGTAGACAACAGTGGTGGAATCAAGGTTGGGGTAATTTAAAAAAAATATTCATTAAGAAAGTCAATTTTCAAAAAATTTTGTAAATAAGTCATTTCTTAGGGATACATCACCTTGTTCTGACTCAAGCGTTGGTTCTTAAATGCCTAAACGTCTTCTTAGTTTTAACACACAGTGCCATGTAGCTTCTAAAATGTTTAATATATTACTTGGAACTTGTTTTGTTATGTTGGGGTTGGAAAGCCACAGATTATCTTCCAAGAGTTTATGTAATATACTGTGCTATAGCTATGTAACTTTAAAATTGTGGAGAAGATTTAGACACTCAAGTAAGTTTAGAAGTGATCTCTATTATTAAGTTTATTAGTCCTCAGTTGTAAGATAGTTGTGTAATCAGGTCATTCAACACAGTTCACAATCAGATCATTAGGGAAAAGGCACTAACTGGGAGAAATATGGGTTATCATCTCCTTTATGTATTTATTATGTTCAATGTGACCCCTGATGTATGTACACAATTTCCCCAAACCATGAAATATTACTGCTCTTTTGTTAAAGTACATTTTTGTAGCCACAGAGGTGGACTCACACATGGGTGGGAGACCAAATAAATGTTCACCTCAAACCCTTCTCTAGCCTCAATGCACAGTGCTGCAGTGGAGCACAGTTTCCCACTCTTTGATCAGTTCAGTGTAATCCCAAGGAAAAAAAAATCTTTTTCAGCTTTGGATACCCTGACTTTAAAATCTCTTCAGTCTTTTGCCAGATCTCAACTGGAATGAATTTCAGTGTTAGTGACATGAGTGAGAGGTGACTAATCTCTCCCCCTATCATTTTGAAGGCTCTAAGATTAACTCACTTTCTCTTTGTCAGTGTAGCTGGAAAGAATGAGACCAAGTTTCAGAAGAGTACGTTCTTTCACAGTAGAGTTTGTTGATTATGTTCACTTCTATTTTCTATTTGTAAGGTTACTTGATAGCCACTTCTGCTAACATTTGTCCCAGTTTTCATTAGTGAGTTTTGCAGCTGCTTCTGGCAGGCAACAGCATTTAGGCCTGTGCAAGTCTAAAATGTTTTCCCTTAAGTTTCAGTTCATATTAAAAACAGGCACACACTCTTGAACATTCAAAGCAGAACTGTTTCTGGCCAAATTTTCAGTGTCAACACAAAATACTGAAGAAGAAATTACACTTTAGTTTTGCGTTTCTTCTCCTCTTTCCTTCTTTTTCTTTCTTTCTTTCTCTCTCTCTTTCTTTCTTTCTCTCCTTCCTTCCTTTCTTCTTTCTCTGTCTCTTCCCTTCCTCCCCCTTCCTCTCTTCCTCCTCTTCCTTTCTCCTTTCCATCTTTTCTTCCTTCCTTCCCTTTCTTTCTCTCTTTTTTTCTTTTCCTTTTCTCTCTCTCTCCCTTCCTCTGTCCCTCCATCCTTCCTTCTTTCCTGTCTTTCTGTCTTTTCCTTACTCTTTGCTTCCTTCCTACTTTTTATTTTTTTGGAGAAACTCAAAAATCAGGGGAAAAAAACAGAAAAAAGGAAGGGAGGAATAAGTGATGCGGCACGAAGAGAAAAAACAGAAAATTCAAAATACATTTTAAACTAAGTGTAGATTAATTTTAAGGAAATCATGAACAATAATCTACTAAATTATCCTAAGGAAGTTCATAGAAATTTAACATTGAAGAAATCTTGCTATTCTTATCTAAGAATGTAAAACACTACAAAAAAAGTGAAATTGTATCAACAAAGTATTTTTTACCCATGGAAACTTCAGGCCTTATGATTCTAGATTTTCATGCACACACACACACACACACACACACAATAGGACTGATTAAGTATGAAGAACAGAAGAATAAATTGATCTAAAATGTTACTGTTACGTACACCATTACATACCATGAAATAATGATATCAACTCTATAGCTGTTAAGACTGCTTTTAAGCTAATGAGAGAGTAGCCAAAGTTGCGTTAATATTTAATATTACCTTGGGAGAGGGGACTCATTCACTAATTGTTTACAAATACTGATATGAGTGCTCATTAAAAAAGCAGTATATTTTCCTGAGCAGAAAAAGTTTTTGTTCAATAAAAATAGAATTTCTGTAAATATTTGATAGTTTTTTGCACTATTTTCAAAAGAATTTATGTTGGTATTTTGTTAACAAAATACTTCACAATATAAACTAAGAAATATATATATTCACTTTAAGAAATAATATTGTTAATATTCCTAAACATGTAGTGACAGCATTTCTGCTTAGCATCAGAAAATACACAGTCTTCATTAGGTAGGTAGTTGGTATTTGACAATGATAATTATTTCCTTCTTGTGTTCTCAATGGAAACCTTGGTGGCATAATGGTTAAGAGCCATGGCTGCTAACTAAAAGGTCGAGATTCAGATCCACTAGCTGTCCTTGGAAAAATCTATGTGGCAGTTCTACTTAGTCCTGCAGGGTTGCCCTAAGTTGGAATTGACTCAATGGCAGTGGATTAGTAGTTAGTCAGCGTTCTCAAATTTTTTCTTTCAAAAGCTTGGTGGAGCTGTAATCTTGTAATGGTTAAGAGCTCGGTTGTTAACCAGAACATCAGCAGTTCAAGTCTACCAGCTCTCCTTGGAAACCCTATAAGGCAGTTCCACTCTGTTTTATAGGGCAGCTGTGAGTCAGAACCAGCTCTGTTGCACTTTACCACAATGTCATAGATTAAATTGTGTGCCCCCCAAAACATGTGTAATAATTTGGCTGGGCTGGGATTCCCTGTAACCTGTGATTGCCCTCCAGTCTGTGATTTTCTGATGCTATAAATCCTAACCTCTGCCTGTGATCAACAGAGTGAATTATGTTAGAGAAGATTAGGGTGGCACTGTAAATTCCTTTATAAAATCACCTCCCCGCTCCACTGTGAAGTGAGTTTCCCTGGAGTGTGGTTTGCACCATCTTTTATCTTTTCATCCTACAAGAGACAAAAGGAAAGGGAAGAAAGCAGAGAGTTGTGAACCTCGTACCATCAAGAAAGCAGCACCGGGAGAAGGGCACATCCTTCAGACCTGACGTTCCTGTGCCAAGATGCTCCCTAACCAAAGACTGAGGCAACACAAGGACTTTCCTCTAGAGCCGACAGAGGGAAAGCCTTCCCCTGGAGTGGACACCCTCAATTTTAACTTGTAGCCTACTAAACTGTATCAGAATAAGTTTTCCTTTGTTAAAACCATCACTTACAGTATTTCCGTTAGAGCAGCACTAGCTGACTGAAACACACAATGTCGATCTTTGTTCCTAGGGTAATGAAGCAGACACTTTAAAAATAGAAGTAATTTTTCTTTCTGACAATTGTTGTTAGGTGCCATTAAGACCACTCCTACTCATATAGACCCTCTGTATAACAGAAGGAAACACTGCCTGGTCCTCTGCCAGTCCATCTTTTGGAGGATTTTCCTTTTTCCCTCCCCCTCTACTAAGCATGATATATTTCCCCAGGGACTGATTTCTCCTGATAACATATCCAAAATACATAAGATGAGGTTTTGACATCCTCACTTTTAAGGAGCATTCTGGTTATACTTCTTCCAAGGCAGTCTTGTTTGTTCTTCTGGCAATTCATGGTATATTCAAAATTCTTCACCAACACCAAAATTCACAGGCATTGATAGCCAATTTTCTTCACCAGCACCAATTCTTCTTCAGTCTTCCTTATTCACTGTCTAGCTTTCACATGTATATTAGGATATTGAAAATGCCATGACTTGGGTCAGGCATGTCTTAGTCTTCAAGGTGATTTCTTTACTTTTTAACACTTTATAGGCTCTTTTGAAATTAACTTGGCCAGTACAACAGAAACGCTGATTCATTGGTTGGTGCTTCCACGAACATTGATTATGGATATAAGTAAAATGAAATCTTTAATGATTTCAGTATTTTCTCCATTTATTAAGATGTTGCTTATTGGTCCAGTTTAGGATTTTTGTTTTATGTTGAGATATAATCTGTACTAAGGGCTTTGGCCTTTGATCTTTATCAGTAAGTGCCTTTAGTAAGCAAGGTTGTGTCTTTTGTATACTGCATGTTGTTACGGAGTCCTCCTTCAGTCTGGATGCTAGTCTACTCTTCATATAGTCGAGCTTCTCAGATTATTTGCTCAGCATACAGATTGAATAATTATGGAGAAAGTATGCAACCCTGATGTACAACTTTTCTGAATTTAAGCCAGTCATTATCCCTTTGTTATGTTTGATCAACTGCCTGTGGTGTATGTGGAGGCTCCTTGTGAGCATAATTAAGTGCTCTGAAACTCCCATTCTTTGCAAAGTTATACATAACTCATTATGGTCCACACAGCTGGATGCTTTTGCATAATCAATAAAACTCAGGTGAACATCTTTTTGATATTCTTTGCTTCTAGCCAAGATTAACATGGCATCAGAAATGATATACATTGTTCCAAGTTCTCTTCTGAATCCAGTTGAAATTTCTGATAGCTCCTTCTTGATATTCTGCTGCTACTGCTTTTGAATATTCTTTAGTTAAATTTTACTACAGTGTGATATTAATTTCCACAAGTACAATCTGTTGTGTACCCTTTCTTTGGAATAGACACAGATACGAGTCTTTTCCAAATGGTTGGCCAGGTAGCTGTCTTCCAAATTTCTTGGCCTACATGAATGAGCACTTCCAGCATTTGATTCATTTGTTGAAACTTCTTAATCGGTATTGCATCAATTCCTAAAGCCTTGTTTTTTGCTAATGCCTTCAGTTCACCTTGGACTTTTTCCATCAGTAACACTGGTTCTTAATCATATGCTTCTTCCTGAATTGGTTTATCATCGGTCAGTTCATTTTGGTACAGTGACTATGTCTAAATTTCCCATTTCTTTTGAGGTCTTCAGTGTAGTTCAGTATTTTTCCCACAGGAGGGTTCAATATTTCAAGTTGAGGTTTGGATCTTTGTCTTCAATTATTTCACCTTAGAAATGCTGAGATTTTTCTTTCCTTGCTTTTTCTAACCTCAGACATTTCATGTTTTATTGTAATATTTTACCGTTTTCTTGAGCTGTGCTTTGAAATCTTCTGTCCAGATAGTTTGTGTTTGCTTCTTCCTTCTCTTTAGTTACTCTGCTTTCAAGAGCAACCTTCAGAGTCTTCTGACATCCATTTTGGCCTTTTCTTTCTTTCTTTCTTTCTTTTTAATGTCCTTTTTCTTTCTTCACGTATGATTTTACTGACATCTCACAACTTGTCTCTGGTCATTAGTGTTCTATGCATCAAATCTTTTCATGAGATGGTCTTTAATTCTAATAGGATATGCTCAAGCTCGCCCTTTCTTCTGCACTCCAGTCATCACTAATTATCAACATTCTTGATTGTGTGTTTGATCAATTTCAGTCTACAGAAGTTGATAAAAATCTTCAATTTCTTCATCTTTGGTATTAGTGGTTTGTGCATAAATTTGAATAGTAAGTCACACTAACTGATCTTCCTTGATGTTGTCGTTCACAGCATTGTACTTCAGGACAGACCTTGAAATGCTCTTTTTGATAATGAACATGACACCATCCCTCTTCAGTTTGTTATTCTCGGCACGGTAGACCTTATGGCGGTTCTATTCAGATTGGTTAGGACTAGCCCATTTTGACTCACTAATGCCTAGTATTTTGATCTTTGTGTGCTCCATTTTTGACAACTTTTGATTTTCCTAGATTT
The DNA here is from genome assembly GCA_028571685.1 of Heterohyrax brucei. Classification (NCBI taxonomy): domain Eukaryota; kingdom Metazoa; phylum Chordata; class Mammalia; order Hyracoidea; family Procaviidae; genus Heterohyrax; species Heterohyrax brucei. Next base: position 54,515,896 of record CM053143.1, on the reverse strand, counting down.
GTACTTCTTATATTCCATGTTCTGATTATTAATGGATGTTTTTAGCTGTTTCTGTTCATTTTGAGCCATGCCAAATCAGCAAATGAAGGTCTTGAAAGGTTTGTTCCATCTATATCATTAAGGTAGATTCTACTTTTAGGAGACAGCTCTTCCCCATCCATGTCTTCAGTGCTTTCCAACGTGAGGTACTTATCTTCTAGCATTATACCAGACAATGTTTATAAGTTTTCTGCTGGACAATTTTTTAGAAGTAGATGGCCAGGTCCTTATTCCTAGTCTGTCTTAGTCTAGAAGCTTCTCTGAACCTCTTCATCATGACTGACTGTGCCTCCACAGTACTACCAACTGACCACACAATACTGTAAATGGACAGAAGAGTTGTGGAGTTTGAGACTAGAGGGTTATCACACAACCAGACAAAAACTAGATTCATTAATAGTGAGTTGATTCAGGCCTACAGTGACCCTACACAACAGAGTAAGTCTGTACCATAGGATTTCCAAAGAGCATCTGGTGCTTTGCACTGCCAACCTTTTTGGTTAGCAGCCACATTCTTAATCACTGGGCCACCAGGTCTCCGAACACACAACAGTATCACTGAAATGTATAGTTGTGGCCATTACATGCCATTTTAAATGAGAATATATATTTTTTCTTTTTTTGCAAAAAGACTTAGCAATCAAATACTGAATAAAATAAATGATGAATCGTGCTAGGTATCTCCTCTCACCAGCCAAATGTTGAGCTGTTCTACAAAATGGGGGAGAATGAGTAGGAGAGGACTGTTTTTGTTGTTCCCGAAGTTTATAAATAACGAATGGAAAGAATGATGAGAGAAAGGGACAATAAAATGTGGAAGAAACAAGACAAAGGAAATGGGAAAATTAAAATATTAAGGGCAAGAGATTATGCTGCATATGGTAGACAGAGTTTTTACATTTCCCAAATCCCCTTAGATATAAAATTTAGGATACAAATGTATGCACTTATACAAGACTCGAATGAAAATGAGGCAAAGGCTACCCTTCTGCTGGTATTTCTGTGGCCAGCACGTCATGGACAAGCAAGCACTCCTGTAGCTAAGTGGTCCAGTCACTAACTCCATGTGTGTGAAGGACAGGTGTGGCAGTGCCTGCTGTGATATCAGATATCAGTAGCAATGAGCTAATTACTGAATTACAGATATTGTGCTGTATGACCTTTAATTCAATAGTTCAGTTGCTGTCCCGTCTTATTTTCTGGAACCTTTTAATGTACTTACAGACTTACTTTCCTTGATTATATCTCGTTTTACTGGGCCTTTTCAAGTAGGTTTCCACTTCCTTGGCTAAATCCTGGGTGATTCAGGGAGAGAGGGTGACATTTTATCCTTCCTTAGTTTCTTTTCAGATACCGTATGTCATGCCTTATCAGTGACTTCAGTGAAATTGAGATAGCTTTTTTCCAGTCGATGACAATCTTTTTCAGTAATGTTCTGTATATTGGATTAAACTTCAGCTGATGCTTAATTCTGCATCTCCCCAGCTTCCTAAAATACGATTTAATATGATTCCCTATTTAGGTAAAAAGGAAAGCAGTTGTAACTCAGGCATCATCTCTCGGTTTGGTGACATGCCAGACTTAAACATGTGCTTGCCAACTAGTCATCTCTCTGTGTGCCACTGCTAATGCATTTGCCAAACACTGCAGGTGTCTTTACTTGTACTTGGTTGGAAAGGATAAAAAAGAAACACTTGAGGACACATTGCCAGTTAAGAAAAAGATCTTTTTTTAATGGGAATATATTATTTTCTCTTTAAATTCCACTGGACTCTTAACTTACAGATTTTCATATGTTTTGCAGATACAAAAATGATTTTCCAATTTGCCATGTTAATAATTCAGCCACATTTGATTATCTATGTAAAAAAATGTATTTACTGGGTAGAATAATTTTGGTTTCTGCTACGTCCTCAGACCCCTGCTAACACAGTGGTTAAGTGTTCAGCTACTAACCCAAGTGTTAACAGTCTGAATCCAACAGCTACTCCTTTGAAACCAATGCAACAGTTCTACTCTGCCCAAAGGATCACTATGAGTCAGAATCAACTCAATGACAGTGGCCTTGTTTTCTTTGGTTTTATAAAATTGTTTGCCATTTAAGGTTCTTTGCAAACAAGAACTGAGTATTCTTTCTCAGGAATTTGATGAGTTCAAGTTCATTTGTACTAAAAGAAGTGAGAAGACCTACAAACCAAAGCAGGAAATGTTGGAGAATCATGCCTGTTCAGTTTAAATTGTCTCAATCCTTACTGTTTAAATGAGTTATGGAGCTATAAAAAAAATGTGAATGTCTCAGTCTTACTCCCATTTTGATGGAAGCCCTAAGACTAAGGGTAGAAGTGAGTATGTTTGAAAAGTTCCCCAGATAATTCAGACGCTGAGTGACAGAAGGAACCGATAAGATTGCCGCTGTAAGAGAACTCCAAAGACTAGCACTGTCAGCATCATCTAGAGGCTTATCAGAAATGTTGAGCCCCACCCTGAAATTCCTGAATCTGCATTTTAATAACAGACCCAGGCAATCTGAAAGTACACTGAGGTTTGAGAAGTACTTTGTTAATGTAAATGTATGTAAACCCCTGTAGATATTTTATCAAGCAAGCTTCTAAGCTATGGACCCTCTATGGTATGTAAAGGTGGTCTTTATGGCTTTTCGGTTGCTTCTTAAGATTTGTTTCCTCTTTCTAAATTTATTGTCATGATAAATACAAATCACGTGTGAGAGATTGTAATAGTCTTAATTCCTCTACCTTGAAACCAAAGATTGTATCACAACTCCTTTCTAAACGCATATGTCAATGAGTTTATTTTTGACTAGTGGCAAATTTGTGTACTTCAGATAGAACTTGTGCTCCCTGGAATTTCAAATGGCTATGATCTTTTAAAGCAAATTACCAGATTTTTCTTTTGAGGTGACTTTGGGTGGATTTCAACCACTAAATTTTTAATTAGCAGCCAAGCTGGAAAAGATTCATTATGTGTAACTCATCATTTAAAATCAGTTAAAGACTTACACTATGTTGCCTTCATCCAAGATGCAATATGTTTAAATATAGTTATTTAAAACAGATAAAACCAATACTCTTCAATAAGAATGCAGCTAATATTGATATGAAATATTTCTAGAGAAGAATCAAGAATCAGTAACAGAAATATTATTAGGTTATTTGAAGACAGATGAAGTTTCTTCAAACTGTCTTTATAAACATTCCCTGTGAGATACAAAGAGATCTCATATTTCCTAAACCGTTTAGAAAGTATAAAGTGGGGAAAGCATAGAAAGGAAATGTCAACAAGTACAAAGAAAAGGAAATTCTAAAGAACTAGTCTGTAGACCAGTCAAGGATAAAAGTGAAACAGTGAGGTAGGAAAGAAGAGATGGTCAAATACGTGTATTGTGATATTGAGATTACTATACTAATTTGGACTATCACAGCCATCATTTCACTATAGTTGCAGAAAATAAATCTAGAAGAAAAACAGCTAAGAGATTACAGTTATTTAGAAGTTAAACACTGTGATTTCACTCCAGTTGCCTCCTATGATCAGGGACTCCATGCAAGACTGTGCTTAAAATCATCTTTTGACCTAAAGATATCACTTTCTAAATTATACAGACAACTAGAAAATGGTTATAAAAATCATGTGAACAGTAATGTATCAATACATTGGACACTAAATATGATAATCATAAAAGAAGTTAGTTCATCTGAAACACTGTTTGGATATTACTCTTGTGTTTAGGGGCCTAAAAAATCCTCATGATGTTCTTTTAAAATAGTATAGTCATAATAACCTATCTAAATCCATTGCTGTTGATTCTAACTCTTAGTCATCCCATAGGACCAAGTAAAACTGGTCCATATGTTTCTAAGGAACATTGGTGGATTTGAACTGTCAGTCTTCTGGTTAGCAGCCTGATCTTTTAACCACTGCACCACCAGGGCCCCATAGTGTAGTCATAGTTCCACTTAAATTTCTTCAATTGGTTGACTCAAATGTGTATCACTATTTTAAATTCATCATACCCTCTCGGTTACTCATACAGCTAGTACATGAGAATAGAACACTTTCTATTTATGTAAAAAATTCATTCATTAGAATTGTGTTTGTATGAAATGTGCAAACATTAAACATGACTAGCAGATATTTTAATATCTAACATATATATATATGAGCAAGCCTGTTTCTGCACTGTTTTTGACTATATTGTGTCTTCACATCATGTCTATATTCTTGGTATATTGCCAGGGGTTTGCCTCATATATCTCACATTGAAACTAAACACAATTCTAATGAAATAAACTTGATTATATTTTTTTTTATTTCCTTTTTTCCATCTGAAGAAGTTGCCCTTTTCATCCAAGCATGTGCAAGAGCTAGGTGGAAGCAACAGAAGCCGAGCCTACACTGCCAGATAAGGTTGAAAGAAATGAGTTATTGAAATTAGATAATACTGACATTACCACTGAGTCCGTTAGTCCTGTTCAGCCAGCTATTACAGAGGAAGAATACAGAGTAGTCTAACTTCTTTAGCTGGGAGAAGGTTAAACTCCATTGTCAGTGAGTCTATACCTACTCAGTAAACCAACAGACAGACTAAAACTGCACCATAGTGTTCCCAAGCAGCAGCTGTTGAATTCAAACTCCCACCCTTCTGATTAGCAGTCAGGCTCTTATCTACTGCACTACCAAGACTCCTGCAGTAAGACTAGGAAAACCAAAATATATATAAAGAAACATAATACAAGATGGCTGTGATAAGAATTATAATAGAATTACAGGCAAATTGCAAAGACAGAACAAAAGGAGGAAAGATTATTTGTGACTGTCATTATATACCAAATCCTTGGAAGACTTGTGACTGGATTTGACTTTAAAGGATGTGGAGGATTTCATTGTTTTAAACTGCAAGTAGATTTTGTATTTTAACTTTTCCAACGATCGCTATTTCAGTTTTTCTTTTATGCCTCGCTGGCAGTCCTTCCTCCTGCAATCTTCATGTATTTGTATATAATCCCAGAGTTTATCGGTGAGTCCTCATCTTTCTCCTGTTACACAGAATCTTCTTGTATTTGGCAACTTGTTTGCAAGTTCCAAAGAGGTGTTTAAGATGCTTACACCCTGCTTCCTTCATAGTTTTCATGGGTCAATTCAAGTTTTTGGCAAGAGGCATCATTCTTTCCCCACAACTTACTGTTAATAAAAGAATGCATATACTAAGCAATGTATTTAGCAGGTACAGTCCAGTCAGCTCTGATTCCTGGTGATACTGTGTGTGTCAGAGCAGAAATGTGATCCTTAGGGTTCTCCATGGCTGATTTTCTTGAAGGTAGATCACCAGGCCTTTCTCCTGAGATACCACTGCATAGACGTAAACACATAAGTAGATGTATTTCCAAGTTTCCTAACTTATGTAAGGCTCACCTTAATTGCTCACCTTTGTGTATGTCCTATATATACATTTTTTTAGGTCAACGTGGTATATAAATCAAGAATCCAATGTTAATCACAGGAGAGCAAGCCCTTTTGAGATGTAGCCTGTGTTTATTTCTAGGTAAATTAAAAAAACAAACAAACAAACAAACCTGTAGACACAAAACATTAATTGAGATCATTCTAACAAAACAATATATTCCCTTGTATCAATTACATGGCATTTCTGTTAAAAAGAACAGTTACAGAACTGAATTATTCAGATACTTTACCAGTTAGAGACAGTTTAGAGTGAGACAGAACTTCACATTTTAAGACTTGTGTCAGTAGTTTGTTACCAGCCAGCCAAGTGCCGTCGAGTTGGATCCAACTCACGGCGACCCTAGGGGCCAGGGTAGAACTGACCCCCAGAATATTCAAGGAGCGCCTGGTGGATTTGAACTGCCGACCTTGTCTGATTTATTAGGTGTTGAACAATATCACTAATTCTTCTGAGATATTATTGCTGCGGTACATCAGGAACAATCATCGGAGTATCATAAATATATTGAATTGCATGTTAAATTCAATTATTCTATGAAGTTTATCATTACAGATAAAATACTAATTTTCATTAACTGAATTTTGCTGTTTTTTCCTAAAGTGTTGCTTTATCTGTTTGGGCATCTTGCCTTATTATATTTGTGTGGCCTTTCTTGTCAATTCTATTTTTTATTATTATTAGAATTGTTTAATATGTTATAAATGATATCTTAGTATCTTAATAAATGTCAGAAATTTCCCATTGCTTTACAGGTAGTCTCTGATGTACAATTGGAGTGGGTCAGATCAGACAACCCACTACCCGCTGCCATCCAGTCGGGTCTGACTCATAGAGACCCTGTAGGTTAGAGTAGAATTGCCCCATAGAGTTCCCAAGGAGTGCCTGGTGGATTTGAACTGCCAACCTTTCAGTTAACAGATGTGGCACTTTACCCATTACATCACCAGAGTTTCCTCAGTTCAGATAACTCCGTTTTAAGTCAGTTAGGATATACATCAAATACCTCGTTTCTTGATTGCAGTTTAGATGACAGTTTACAAAGCAGATTAGTTTCTCATTAAACAGTTTAAATACAAATTGTTTTGTGACAACGGTTGCCAACCCCTCAATGTGTCGTTAGTCTCCCCTTCTCCATCCTGAGTTTCCTGTATTTTTTCATCCAGTATTCCTGTCCCGTCTTGTGTTTTAGTCTTTGCTTTTCAGCTGGTATGCCCATTAGTCTTATATACATGATTAAACAAGAAGCACTACCCTCATGTGTATTACTGTTGCCTCTATAGGGCTGTCCAGTCTTTGGCTGAAGGGTGAATGTCAGTAAGAACTTCAGTAAGTCAGGTGGTCGTACTCTGGGGGTTTCTGCAGTCTCTATTAGGTCAGCAAGACTGGTCTTTTTCTGTGTGTATGTGAATTTGAATTTTGTTCTGCATTTTTCTCCCATTGAGACTAGTTGATGGTGATAATGAATACCTCAATTTTTTTTTTTTTTAGTTCTTCTTATGATTGCTTTTTGTTATCAGTTTCTTTGTAAATCTGATCTTTGTTATTTTTGAGTGTTGGAAACTTTACATACAAACTTACAGATATATTTTAATACATACCTACAAACATAAAAAAATTACAAATTGTAAAAATTTACTCCAACAATGAAGAAAAGTTTAATGACATTGGCATTTTGTCAATTTCAGTAATAATTGTACTTTTAGAAGGTTCTGGATCATCTGTCTTATCCCTGGGAACAAGGGTGACATCCCTAGTCAGAAAATTAATGAGCGTTTTCTGTATGGCTTATTTTTTTTATCATATATTTCATGAAAACGCATCACTGCCTTTTGAATCTGCTTATCAACTTTAGCAAAGTGACTAGCTTTGAGTTTGAGTCCACGTTTTCAACTTTAGTTGAACTTGACAACAGAAAATGATTCTCCAGGTACTGGTTATGGCAGTCATGAAATTGTTTCTACTCTCATAGCATATTGGTGTGCACCAATATTGGTAAACTTTAATGAAGAAAATTCTTTTTTCCATAATATTTTATTATGGTTAAGTGGAAGTTTGCAAATGAAGGCATTTTACTGTATTCAAGACCATACAGAGCCCCTTATGCTGCTCATCTGGTATCCCATCCCTGTGACAGCAGATTCCTCCTTTCCACTTTGTTCTTTCCATGTTCATTCAACCCAGTCTTGTCCCCTGTTCTCCATCCTCCCATCTCATTGCAATAAGGGAGCTGTTCCAATAGCCTCATGGCTTACAGACCAATCTGATTTTGTGTAAAGAGTTGTCAGTGGTTCTGGTTTTGCTGGTTTCAGCTCTAGGGTAGGAGTGAGACCAGGGGCCGTGCTCTCAGGTGACCCTCCAGGATGTCAGACCATCAGGGCTGGTCTTTTAACAAATTCTAGATCTGCATCCCTATATTTTCTCCCACTACATGAGGGAGTCTGGCATTGTATTGTCTCTCAAGGCAGACACAGAGGGTGGCCAGGCACCATCTAGTTCTTCTGGTATCATGCTGTTATAGATTCTGAATCATTTGGCCCAATCTCTCTCCAGTGCTCACATTGTCCTCCTGTCTTTGATGTCCATTGTTTTCTTGTGTTTTAGTTTGGTGGAGACCAACTGATGCTCCTTAGATAGCAGCTTGCTATCTTTTAAGAGTCTAGACACCACTCACAGAGTTGGAAAGCAGACTATCTCCCTAAGAAGAAAAAGCTTAGTTGTGCAGTTGACCTAGATGTCCCCTGAAAGCACAGTCCCCAGACCCCTGTCCCTGCTACTCTGGCCTTCAGAGTACTAGATTGTACATAGGAAATCTTTTGGTACTTGATACAGCAGTGTCAATCTCCCTTCTATTGTGTGATGTCTCTTCCTTTACTTAACCAGTTCTTATCTAATATCTAATCTCTGAACATCCATCCCTCTCCCTGGTAGTCAACAATGATTATTTTCTTCCATGATTAATCCATTTCCTGAAGTCTCGTAGTAATGGTCTGATACAGTATTTGTCCTCTTGTGATTGGCTGATTTCACTCAGCATGATGTCTTCCAGATGACTGCATATTGTCAGGTATTTCCACTGTGTGAAAATATCATAGTTTGTTTATTAATTCTTCTGTTGAAAGGGAGTTAGATTGGTTCCAAATTTTTTGCAATTATGGACAGTGCTGCAATAAACTTTCATGTGCATGTATCTGTTCATGTGACAGCCCTTATTTCTCTAGAATATATTCCAAGCAAGGTGACTGCTGAATCATATGGTATTTCTATCTTTAGCTTTTTAAGAAATTACCAAATTGCTCTTCAGAGTGGTCGTACCATTTTGCATTCCCACCGGCAGTGTAAAAGGGTTACTGTGTCTCCATAGTCTCTGCAACATTTGTGGTTTTGTGTTTTTCTGGATTAATGCCATTTTCGTTAGGGTGAAATGGTATCTCATTGTAGTTTTGATCTGGATTTTTCCAATGATTAATGACTGTGAGCATTTCTTCATACATCTGTTAGCTATTTGGATACCTTTTTCAGTGAAGTGCCTGTTCATGCTTTGGCCTGTTTTTTCATTGGGTTATTTTGTTTTGTTTTCTTGTTGAGGTTTTGAAGCACTCTGTAAATTATAGAGATTAGATGCCAATCAAATTTTTGGCTGGCAAAAATATTTTCCAAGTCTGTAGGTGGTCTTTTTACTCTCTTGAGGAAGTTTTGGGATGAGTTTAAGTGTTTGATATATCTATTTTCTATTCTCTTGTTTGTGAATTATTTGAGATATTTTGTAGTTTTTTATGTGATTTATTAGGGCTCTCAATGTTGTCCCTATTTTTTCTTCCAAGATCCTTATTATTTTAGGTTTAATATTTAGGTCTATAATCCATTTTGATTTAGTTTTTGTACATGGTATGAGATAGGGGTCCTGTTTTATTTTTTTGCAGATAAATATCCAGTTTTCCCAGAACCCTTTGCTGAAGAGATTATTTTCTCCCCGGTTCACAGATCTTTAGGCTTTATAGAATTTCAGCTGCTTATAAGCAGATGGGGTTACTTTGTGGTCCCTATCTTGTTCCAGTGATCTATGTGTCTGTTTTTATACCAGTACCAGGCCATTTTGACTACTGTAGCAATGTAGTAGGTTCTCAAGTCCACTTTGCTTTTCTTCTTCAGTAATGCTTTAAGTTATCTGAGGCTTCTCAACTTTCCAAATGAAGTTAGTGATTTGTTTCTCCATCTCATTAAAAAATGACATTGGATTTTGTACGGGGATTGCACTGTATCTATTAAGGAAGGAAAAAGCCTTTCGGCAGTTTTGCTAGTATGTCTCATATTATTTAACTAAATACATCAGATTAATCCAGTCACTACCTAATTTTTTGTTTCATAGTTGTAAAGCCTTTTTTTTTAAAGTATAGACATTGTTAGGCTTTTCAAAAGTCTGAAAAGAGATATCTCATGTTCATTAATGTAAAACAACTTTGGGGGTAATCAGTGATGATATCTTTCTTGTTGAACTCCTTATGAATCTAAATTCTGTCACAGTATTTGTTTTTTTCTTTCTAAGAAGTGACTTCCTTCCAGAGCACAGAACTCAACTGTACTTCATAATTAATCCAATTTTATTTCCCAAATTTTGTTTAGAGAAATCCTTGCTTTTGAAATATGTGAAGTAAAATAAACAAAATACATTTGTAAATCAATTTTGTCTTCCTGCATCAAAATTTTTTAACCAATTTATTTTGCTTTTCATTTTTGTTTCCATTTGTAATTTTTTTAGCAATAAGCTATTTGTGTCTGTAATGTATGTTCTTTTTCTTTTTGTAAATAACTATTTTCCAGAAATAACACACCTTTGTAAATAATACCCCAAACATACAATGTGGGACCTGATTAAATTAAGTAAAAAAATTCTGACTGAGCACACCCATGCATACATATATTGAGCACAGCTCATGACATTTCCAGAAGTGAATTTCACTCTCACTCACTTTCATTCTGTTCATTTCTTTAAAGTTCTACATAAATGTAAAGAAGAGATTCAAAAACATTACTTTTGATCATAATCACATTTCAGTTTAAGGTTTATGAAAACAATAAAGAGTGAATAGCATCTTTGTCTTTTACTTTTAGGAGACGGGTTTTTTTCTTTCTTATGTATTTGTAGTTCTCTATGTATTCATGCTCTTTGGTTTCAATGTGTGTCCCACAGCCCCAAATATGAGAAAGCCAACAACATGTTATCTGGAAATAACAAAAGTTGAACTTTCTATATTATTTTTAATCTATTAATAAATACCTTTGGTTTAAATTTCAAGTAATATAGAATCAGTGTCCGTGTTAAGTAAATTTTCTATGTGATCAAAAATAGAAATTGAAGTCAGTAACACGTTAAAAAAATAAAAAAGCTAGTGTAGTGTGATTATGACAATAATGGGAAGCAGGGGTTGGGTGATTGGCAACAAAATATAATGTGTGCATTATTTGTGAAAGGAATGTGATATAAAATTAAATTACAAATGATTTATCTTAACTTGATACATTTGGTCAACAAGGGATCACGTTTAGAACAACAGCGTGTTCCCTCATGTTTCCCTGTACACACACACTGAAGTACATTAACAATTTTATGAGGAATAGTTTCTTTCTAGATAAAAAAATAACTGAGGCTTAATTGTGTGTTGGATCCAATGTCACATTCCAAATCTGTTATTTTTTTAAATTATTATAAGCTACATAGGCAGATTTCATTAGAATCCATGTGTATCAACAAATCAGAATTTCCATATCTTATTAATTAAAATCTAAGAGTAAGGCAGTAGATCCCAGATCCAAGGCTTTTCTGAAGGAAATGCAATATTGCTTTTTATTTGCATTTTCTGTAAGATTCATAGTGGTTCAGAATGAAAAGTATGAATCTGAGATCACTAAATGTTTTAAGTAGAATAATTATATCTACATAAGAGCCTTTATCATTCTAAGATCTTAAGACAGCAGTGTTTCAGAAATCTATAAAAAAAGACAATTGTTTTTCATCTTTTTCTTTTCCAAGTTAAGATGTCTAGACACAGGATAATAAAAAATTTTAAACAGTTCATAAGTTTTATAGTAAATAAGTTTGGGGACAAAACATAATAGAGACAGATGCAAACTGGAAAAATAATTTTCAATATTAGTTCAAAAATTTGGATAAAAATGGGAAATTCAATACACATTTACACCTTTCTTCTTCCAAAACTGTAATGAAGTAATGATAAACTGAATAAATTCACAGCAGGGTATTTGACCATCACTGAGCTAAGTACTTAATAACTGCAATTGAATTACATATAAAGCAGATGAAAGAGATCCCTCATGTAAGAGAGCACTGAAATACAGATGAAATTCTCTGTTTCTGAGATAGACAAACTTTAAGATTGGAGTTTGCACCTCTCAAGTCTTACTTGGGAAAAGGAAAACCAAACTCACTGCTGTCAATTCTATTCTGAATCATAGTGACCCTATAGAATAGTGACCCTATAACTGCCCCAAAGGGTTTCCAAGGAATCCCTGGTGGGTTTGAACTGCCAACTGTTTGATAAACAGCCATAGCACTTCACCACTACAGCAGCAGAGTTTCCTTACTCTCGAAAGGGGGTAAAAACCAGACATTTACTCAGGAAATGTAAGAGTACAGTGGGAAGATTAGTCACTACCCAACACCTCTTCCCTACAGCTGTTATTGACAGCATGATATTACTCTTAACCCAAGTCAACATAGGGTGCCCTGGCGCTGCAGTGGTTGAATAACTGCTGCTAGCCAAAAGGTTAGAGGTTGAAACCTACCAGTGGCTCTGCCGGCAAAAGATGTGACATCTGTTTCCACTAAGATTATAGCTTTGAAAACGCTATAGGGCGTTTCTACTCTGTCCTGTAGCATTTCTATGAGTGAGAATGAAGCTTATAGAAACAGGTTTGTATTGTTTCTCTCTGTGTGTGTGTGTGTGTGTGTGTGAGTGAGTGAGTGAAGTTAAGCTAAACATTACTCACTTCAAACATAAAAATGTGTCCGAGGAGAACCTATTCGGGTGTCCCATGACTGCAGAGAAATCTTTCTTACTTTGACTTTGGAGTTGTTGCAATGTAATGTGATTTAGGGAAAACTACTGACTTGCTTATTGTAATTTGTTCTGACACGAAGGCCATCCTATGCCTAGATTTTCTACTAGTATTCTTATTCAAATGAGGGGTATAATTAGTGAATTTACAAAAGTAAAGCAAAGGAAACACAATCTAGTTTCCACGAGAGTCAATTCAATCTTTTATTCATGATTATAAGTGGGCATTCAAGAACTCTTGGATATTTGAGAAAAAACAATTGTTGAGAAGAGAAAAGCTAATGATAAAAAACTGAATAACTTAAAATAGAGAAAACAGAGTGAATTGGTTAGATCTCTCCAGAGAAAGAGGACCAGGAGGGTGTACAGAGAGAAAGAGAGGGAGATACATATATATACACACACACACACACACCTATATATACATATATACACACACACACATACATATGCATACATACACACATACAGAGACATATACATACATATACATGCACATACATATTTTGTATATATGTGTGTATATATAGACAAATATATATGTATACATGTCTATTTATGTATACACATACTCATATATATGTGTGTATAGAGAGAGAGAGAGAGAGAGAGAGAGAGATTCATTTCAAAGAACTGACTGACACTCACAGGGACTGGTAAGTCTCACATCAGTCACCAGAAAACCAAACCTATTACTGTTGAATCAGTTCCTTACTCATAATGACCCTATAGGACAGAGTAGAACTACTCCACAGTTTCCAAGGAGTGCCATGGATTTGAACGGCTGACATTTTGGTTTGCAGTCATAACACTTAACCACTGCACCACCAAGGCTTCCAAAATCATTCAGCAGGCTGGAAATTCAGATAAGAGTTGACGATGTTGCGGTCTTGAATCCAGAATCTGTAGGGCATACCAGCAGATTAAAAACTTGGTAAGATATCTATGTTACAATCTTGATGCAGAATCCTTACCTTCTCTAGGAAATCTCAGTTTTTGCCCTCAGAAAAAAACAAGTGTGCTACATGTCGTGAGAAAGACAGAAAGAGAGAGAAAAGATTGGAAGCAAATGTGTTAAAAAAAACTGATGAATTTAAGAGAAAGTAAATGAGGGTGCATTGTACAGTGGAATAGAACTATGGTGGAATCCAACAGACAAAACAGTAGCAGTTTAAGTAGTGACCTCTAAGCAGTAGGATTGGTGTGGAGAAGGAAAGTATGGGAGACCACTCGATTCTGTTTCTTGAACATAAGCATACATTAATTTTATTATAATAATAATCCCTACACATCTGTCAGTTTGCATCAAGTGGTGGCTTGCAGGTTGATGTTATGCTGGAAGCTATGTCATTGGTATTTCAAATACCAGCAGGGCCAGCATGGTGGACAGGGTTCAGGGGAGCTTCTAGGCTAAGAAAGACTAGGAAAAAATAATGCTGGCTGCCCATTTATGAAAAACGGGCCAGCAAAAACCTTATGAATGGCAGTGGAACATTGTCTGGTAAAGTGCCAGAAAATGAGTCTCTCAGGTTGGAAAGTACTCACAATAAGGTTTTGGAAAAGCTACTTCCTCAAAGCAGAGTCACCCTTAATGAAGCAGATGTAGTCAGTCTTTTCTGATCTCCATTTGCTGATGTTGCGTCACTCAAAATGAGAAGAAACAGCTGCAAACATCCATTAAATTAGGAATAGGAATAAAACACACCTGGAGACAGAAAATTGAAAGGGAAGAACACACTAAGGATTTGTCAAGCTGAAAGAAATGAAGAAAAAAAAATGATGCTTTGAGTTACAATATTGAAGATCTCTATGGGAAACATGCTGAACTGCACTGGAAGCATCAAAAGAGGAGGAAAAGAATACACAGTCACTACACCCGAAAGAACTGATACATGTTCAGCCATCTCAAGAGGTAGCATATGAACAAGACCCAATGATACTGAAGGTAGGTTCAAGTTACCAACCTTTCGGTTAGCAACTGAGTAATTCAACTACTGTGCCACCAGGGCTCCTGGTAGAGGCCAAGGGTACTGGGATACTGCTAAACATCCTACAGTGCTGCAGTGCACGGGACAACTGTACACACACACTTATCAAAAAAAGAAAAAAAAAATTCGGATCCAAATTGCTAATTGTGGGCTCACTGAAAATCCTTCGGCAAAGGACAAACCAAACCAAATCCACTGCCGTCCATTCAGTCGATTCCAACTCATAGCAACCTGCCAGATAGAGTAGAACAGCTCCATCAAGTTTTCAATGAGCTCCTGGCAGGTTCGAACTCCTGAACTTTCGGTTAGCAGATGTAGGACTTAACCACTACACCACCAGGGTGCAGGGACAGTCTACATTAAAGACTGTACTTCATTTTCAGGGAATCATAACTTCAGTATAGCTTTCCTACACACAGGAATATGTAAGTTTTTTGGTCGGTGTTTCCAAAAACATTCACTGCAGATGAAGAGACATTCGCTAAGAACTAAAAACAGTCTCTTAGCAAAAGTAACTTGACTTTAATGCTTTTATTTTTATCAATCACCAATTTCCAGAAAATGTTTTTCTGCTGTTTATTACCGTATACCTATACAAGTTCTACATGTGAAAATTATGTAATTATGTGTTATGATGCTGTAAATACTTCCTCTAAATATATACCAGTATTTCCCTTTATTATAGATGTAACGAAGTAAAATGAGTGAATGTACAGGGTTGTGAAACTGAGAAAGGCTGCTTTTTGAGCAGAAGATGAATTTGCCAAGTCAATGTTTTATAACATAGAAATAACACGGAAATGCTGTTGTCATTTTGAATCTATAACACAATTATGTCCTGTACTTGTTACTGTTGCTAACATTACTGTTTCTGTGTTGTTATTGGGTGTCATCAGATCAGGTCTAAGTCACAGCGATCCTATGTAAAAGGGAACCAAGCACTGCCCAGCCCCACACCATACTCACAATCATTGTTATGCTTCAGCCCATTGTTGCAACGACTGTGTCTGTCCACTTTGTTGAGGGTCCTCCTCTTTTTTGACACCCTCTACTTTACCAAGCATAAAGTCCTTTCCAGTGGCTGGTTCCTACTGACAATGTGCCCCAAGTAAGTGAAGACTCCGGAGAGAAGACTGATCAACTTGGTTTGTGTGAGAAACAGAGCAGAGCAATGTGGCATAATAAACATGAGGATTAATTTGCTGAATTTTACCTGCACTAGCACTTATTTTTATTTCTCTGTGAGTGTTTGTTGATTAGCAACATTTTGAGATGATTTCTGTAAACAAAATAGTTACAGGCAATGTTGCTTTGTCTTAGGGATAAGGTGGAATTTTATAGATTTAATGTTCCTACTTAAAGAATACACTTAATAGTTTACAAATTTTGGTCAGTTATCCATAAAAGAATCCACAACAGCAAAAATTATTACTAATCTGGATAGCTGAGTGTCTTTCTTGAAAAAAATGAAGGCATCTAGGACTCATGATAAAGATGTAGGATGTTATTCTATATTGAGTGATTAAAGAAGGAATGCCTAAGCCAAAGAGAATGAGCAGCCTTGCCCTCAAACACTTTGAAGGTAGAACTATGCAAAGCAGGGGGTGATGCTGACTGCACGCCAAAACCCAAAACTGAAAAGCTGTTGCTCTTTGAGTCAGTTCCACTCATAGCAATGCTATAGGAAAGACTAGAACTGCCGACATAGAATTTCCAAGAAGCAGCTGGTAGATATGAACTCTGACCTTGAGGTTAGCATCTGAGCTTTCTACCACTGTGCCACCAGGGCATTACCAAAACTAGTTATGGCACAGTGACTGAAGGGTTGGTACCAAAGGGTTGGTAGTCTGAATCCACCAGCTGCTCCTTGGAAACCCTACGGGGCAATTGTGTTCTGCCCTGTACAGTCACTATGAGTTGTAAGTGACTGGAAGACAATGAGGTCATAGTCCACTGAAGATTTAAAACCATGACAAAAATGATTAAAGGTAGCCTTAATTTTTATTATCAACATGGGAAGGCATTTCTAAACAATGACAATAATAAAATACTTCTCTCAGAAGAAATCTTTATTAGTCTAAATTCCAAGCAGTCTATCTTTCCTGCTAAGTTTTGAAATAATGTATTTTTATTACTCTAAGAAACATTTCATGCGACATCAAAAATTTCAGGAAATTCTCAACTGTACTGCTCCCCTGCCCCTCCTCCCCACTACAGGTGTAAAGTCAATGATCAGTGCTGTTTTTAAAAATAGTAGTTAAGGGTTCATAGGCAGTGAAGATTGCATCTGGTGCAGCTTATGTCTCCAACCACTGTGGCACAAGATATTCTTGCGTTTAAACAGCCATTTTCAACAAGAAGCTATATTACAGCAATCACAAAACTGAGAAATCCTAGTGTTACAGTGGTTGAGGACTTGGTTGCTAATTAAAATGTTAGTGGTTCCCACCTCTCAGCTATTCCAAAAACTGAAAAACAAACAAAGAGAAAAACAAATCCATTGCCATTGAGTAAGGCCCAATTCATAGTGACCCTAGAAGTCACGGTTTAACTGCCACGTAGCGCTTCCAAGGAGCACTTGGCAGATTTGAACTGCTGACCTTTGGATTAGCAGACATAGCACTTAACCAACTACACCACCAAGGTTTTCAGGGAACAAAATTGTGGCAATGTGCTTCCGTAAATATAGCCTTGGAAACCTCATGAGGAAATTCTACGCTGTCCTGTGGTCACTGTAAGTTTGTGCTCTAGAAAGGAAAAAACAAAGGCAGGATTACAGCATGTCTGTTTACAGCATGGTTTACTGAATACGTAAAGCCCACTGTTGAGACTGATTTCCCAGAATAAAAGATTCCTTTCAACATATTACTGTTCATTACTAATGTACCTGATCACAGAAAGGCTCTGATGGAGATGTAGATTAATATTGTTTTCATGCTTGCTAATGTAACATCTATTCTGTAGCCTATGGATCGAGGAGTGTGTTCAATTTTCAAGTCTTATTGCTTAAAAATACATTTCAGAAGGCTACAGCTGCCATAGATAGTGATTCTTCTGTTGGATCCAGGCAAAGAAAATTGAAAATCTTGTAGAAAGAATTCAGCATTCTATATTCCATTAAGAATATTCTTTATTCATGGAAAGCAGTCAAAATGGCAATACTAACAGGAGCTTGGAAGAACTTGATTTCAACCCTCATGGATGACTTTGATATGTTCAAGACTTCAGTTGATGAAGTAACTGCAGATGGAGTGGAAATCAACAAGAGAATTAGAATTAAAGTGGGCCCCAAATGAAAATGACAATTACGTTCAAGAACTCATCCTAGAAAAAGTGTGACATATCTCATCACTGAATATCACTACGGTCACCTTTGGAGTACTACTCTTCTGAAGCCATGCACTGATGCCAGTACTTAGTCCACCCTTCAAAGCAATTTTGAAACTCTTTTTCTGGAATGACCATCAGAGCTGTCATCGTGTTACCCTTGATGTCCTGAATGTCATCAAAATGCCTTCCTCTCAATATTTCCTTTATGTTTGGGTAAAGAAAACAGTCATCTGGAGTAAGACTAGGTGAGTAGGGAGAGTAGGGAGCATGTTTCAATACAGTTATTTGTTTAATGTCTAAACTCTCCCTCACAGACAGCTATACAATTAACTGTGCAGACTTGCCACCTTGCCACCATTCAAAACGACCATTCCAGAAAGAGTTACAAAATTGATTCAAAGGGTGGACTAGATGCTGGCACAGGTGCATAGATTCCCAAAAGGTGTACTTCAAAGGTGACCGTAGTGATACTCAGCAATGAAGCATGGAGCACTTAGAACAATTAAGTTCACTGACATAATTGTTGGACCTCGTACAACTGAATTGCTGCAACCTCGCGATAAAACTAACATATGGGAAATTCCTTATTGTAGATGAGCAAAGAAAACAGCTTCTTGAGATGGAATCTATTCCTGGTAAAGATGCTGTAAACAATGTTGAAATGACAAGAAAATATTTATAATACTATAAAGCTTAGTGGAGGGAAAGTTCGAGAAGACTGACTTCCATTTTGAAAGAAGTTCTTTTACTGTGGCTAAAATGCTATCGACAGAGAAAGAAATCGTATGTGAAAGGAAAAGACAACTGATAACAGCAGCTTCATTGTCTTAAGAAATCACCACAGCCAGCTTCCACCAACCACCACCATGATCAGTCAGCAGCCAGCAATATAGTGGCAAGACTCTCCATTGGCAAAAAGCCCAGATGATTGTTAGCAATTTTTAGCAATAAAGTTTTTTTCTTTTTAATTAAACACATATTGTTTAGTCAAACATAATGCAAATGCACACTTAACAGACTATACCAAAATCCACTGCCATTGTGTGGGTTCTAATCCATAGCAAGTTTGTAGACAGAGCAGCACTGTCCCATTGAGCTTCCAAGGAGAGACTGGTAGATTTGAACTGCTGATCTTTTTCTATAGCAGCCATAGCACTTAACCAATACAAATATAACTTTTACATGTATTGGGAAACAAAAGGATTTATGTGACTTGCTTTATTCCAGTGGTCTGCAACTAAACCTGTAATCTGAGAAATACCTTTATTTGACCAATAAACTGTTATGGATTTTATTTGTGCAATGTTAGATGTAAATAGCCAAACCAAGTGCCATCGAGTGATTAAAAAGACTATGCTGTAACTTTTAGAAATAAACACATTTCTAAATTATTGAATTGCTACATTAAAGGCATTTTAGTCTATTTACAATTGATTATTATTTTGGATTAAATTTAATTTTCTAAATTAATTAAAATTATGTTAGAGATTCTTATCCTTTTTTCAAAAACTACCACGTTATTGTGAAAATAGGACACAGTTTCACCTCAAAAACAAACAAACAAAAAGAAAACATTCACTCTTTCTGGTTAAAAAAAAATGTGGCTATACATCACCATTGGGTAACATGGTAACATACGTGACTTGCTCTGTGTGTGTGTGTGTACCTATCCATTTTTCATCAGCTTTCACTGTCTTCTACTTCTTGTATCAACTATGTATTATTCATTTATATTTATACATATTTACATTCCTCCTCTATACACTTGGAAACCCTGGTGGCATAGTAGGTTAAGTGCTACATCTGCTAACCAAAAAGTCACAGTTTAGATCTGCCAGTTGCTCCTTGGAAACTCTATGATGCAGTTCGACTCTGACCTGTAGGGTCATTCTGAGTCAGACTCGACTCAATTGCAGTGGATTTTGGGTTTTCTATACTCTTATTCTGTCTCACTAATACACTGTGCTTATCATGGTAACTTAAAGGATGTGTTCATATATAATCCACAATGCATTTGCAATAAAGATTGAAATGTCTTTTAAAACTTGAGTTTTTTGAACAGCAGAAGGACTGTTAATCATAAACATGAATATATGTGCGTATGTATATGTACACACTAAACCATAATCCACTGCTGTCTAGTCAATTCCTACCTCTAGGATGAAGTACAACTGTCCCCACAGGGTTTCCCAGGCTATAATCTTTACAGAAGCTGACTTTCTTCTGCTTCTGGTGGCTGGTAGGTTCAAACTATTGAACTTTCAGTTAGCAACCAGGTGCTTAACCACTGTACCTTGAGAGCTTCTTTATATATACTCAGATGTATGCACTTTTATGTGTGTGTGTGTGTGTGTGTGTGTGTATAGTGGTTCTCTCCTTTTTAAAATTTTGAATCAGTTTTTGAAGAAATAGGTAATTCTCAATCCTTATTTTTCTAAGTCAGCTATATATCCCACAAAAAGAAAACAACTCTCTGTAAACTTTGTGAGTCAATCTGTGTGTATTCTACACTTACTGGTAAGTTTTACTATGTGTGATGTGATCACAGACAAAAACAATCTGTGGTACTTGAGTGATGTGCAATAACCATTTTACATCAAAAAGCAAGCAACCAATCAGACTTTTACTATTACACGATTCATGAGAACTGCTGTTACCAGAAGCAGCATGCAAGTGAAAATACAATGTTGTTTAACACTGTAGAATTGTTTGATGGGGGAAGTAAAAGAGAGACATTTTTAAAAGAAAAAAAGGCAAAATTTTGGTAGAAAGTAAAACCATGGAGAAATGAAATTTCTACAGGCACAGAATCAGCTGGTGATTCTCTGAGATGCTATCATGAGAGATTGACCAAATAGTAATTAATAAACTAAAGATTGTAACACTGCTAACAATTTAATTTCCCACAGAACAGACTGGGTAAATGTGGAGATAAAGAGTATCAATTTTGATGTAATTACTTTTAAGTTGATGCTTTCTATATTGCTCTTAACTGTTCTGGGCCATTCTTTATGGGTTGTTGTTTCAGTGTTGGTTTTGTGTTTGTTGAGACTTCTGTACTGCATTTCTTATTTTGATACAATGCTATGTTAATTTGCTTTATGACTACATGTATTATCCCCCTTAACATACTAAGATTAAGCCCAGTTTTAACTACTGCATAGCTCTTAAACTTCCTCTGCATCTGAAAATAGTACAACTACTGTGGTGTATCCTTCTTTTAATGTGATGGCATTATAGTTGTCATGATATGATCACAAATTCCCTGATTTTAATACTGCAGCTTTGATTAAGTTTTGGGTCTTCCCTAACTGTCCTGAATTGTCACCTTAAATAACATTTAACAGTTCTGTTTTCCTAAGGGAAGAGCTTCTTTCCGCATTTCATGTAATTTTGGTTTAGTTTTTATGAAGTCTCTAAACTTCTCTTATCTTCAAAACTCTTAATTTCACCATTGTATTTGACAGACAATTTTGCAGGATGAACAATTTTGGATGGAAATTTTTCTCCTTCAAGGTTTTGAATGTGTCTGCCCACTGTTTTCTAGCCAGCATTGTTTTTGCAGAGAAGTCAGATGAAAGCCTACAGGATTTTCCTCAGCGTGTTAGCTTTGCTTTGAGCCTTGCTGCCTTCAGAAGCATCTGTTTATGTTTCATCTTATTAAGTTTTACTATAATATATCTTGGTGTCTTTCTTTTGGGGTCTAGCTTTTGTGGTGTTTGATAAACTTCTTGGATACCTATGTTCTCTTTGCTCATAATCTCAGGAAAGTTTTCTGTCAGCATCTCTACAGCAAGATTCTCTATATTGTCATTAATCCCTCTTTGTTCAGGAACACCAGTTAAATGTAAATTATTCCTCTTAATGGAGTCCCACATGTTTCTTAATCCTTCTTCATTTTTCTTATTTATTTTCTCTGGTTTCTCCTCATAAATGCCAGTGTGAGTTGCTCTGTCTTCAAGGTCACTGAGTCTAACTTCTATCTGTTCAATTCTACTCTTTTGGCTTTGGTTTGAATTGTCTAACTCTGTAAACACACTGAATGTAAATGGACTGAATGCTCAAGTAAAGACAGTGAGTGGTATCCTGAATCAAAAGATACGACCTGACTATATGTTGTTTGCAAGAAACACACCTTACGCTGAAAGATATGAACAAATTGAAAAAATTAAACAATGGAATAATATATACCAAGCTAACAATATACAAAGAGGAGCAGGTGGTGCAATACTAATCTCAGATAAAATATATTTTAATGTAAAATCTACCACTGTGGACAAGGGTAGACACTATTTATTGCTGAAAAGTTCAATACTCAAACAGGACTTACCAATATTAAATATTGATGCACCCAATACCAGAGCACCTAAATACATTGAGCAAATACTGACAACACTGAAAAATGAGATAGATCATGCCACAATAATAGTTGGAGACTCCAATATACTCCTTTCAGTTATGGATAAAGCATCCAGACAAACACTCAGAAAAGATGCAGAAGATCCTATTGCAACAATCAACCAACTTGACCTTATCGACATATACAGATCTTTTCATTCATCAATGGATAAGTACACCTTCTTCTCCAGTGTACATGGAACATTGCCCAGAGTAGGCCATGTGTTAGATCATAAAACAATTCTCTATAAAATCCAAATAATTGATTTACTGCTAAATATCTTCTCGGATCATAGAGCTATAAAAGTTGAAATCAATAACGGAAAATTCATGTGTAGAAATTTAGACTTACGGAAACTGAACAATATTTTGTTCTAAAAGCCTTGGGTTATAGAAGAAAGCAAGGACAAAATAAAGAAATTTATGCAACCAAATGAGAATGAAAACACATCCTATCAGAATCTATGGGATACAGTAAAAGCAATGCTCAGAGGTGAGTTTATCTTTACAGCTGTACATATCTGAAATGAAGAAAGGGCCCAAATTAAAGAGTCAACCTTACAGCTTGAACAAGTAGAAAGAGAGCAACAGAAGAACCCCTCAAGCACTAGAAGAAAACAGATCATAAGGATTAGAGCAGAACTAAATGAATTACAGAATAGAAAAACCATTGAAAAAACTAACAAAACCAAAAGCTGGTTCTTTGAAAAGATCAATAAAATTGGTAAACCATTGGCTAAACTTACAAAAGAAAAACAGTAGTGGATACAAATAACCTGATTAAGAATTGAGATGGGAGTTGTTACAACAGACACAGCTGAAATAAAAAATATCATAACCTAATACTATCTAAGGCTGTACTCTATCAGGTTTGAAAACCTAGAGGAAATGGACAAATTTCTAGATTCATATCACTCACTGACTGTATCACAAGGAGAAGTAGATCAACTTAATAAATGTATCACAAAGGAAGAGATTGAAAAAGTCATCCAAAATCTACCAACCAAAAAAATTCCTGGCCCAGATGGCTTCACCAGGGAATTCTACCAAGCTTTTAGAGAAGACTTAACTCTATAATGTTGAGGGTATTTCACACAGAGAGGGATGGAATACTCCCAAATTCATTCTAGGAAGCCAGCATAGCCCTAACACCAAAGCCAGGGAAAGATCCAACAAAAAAAGAAAATTACACACCAATATCACTCATGAACTTAGATGCAAAAATCTTCAACAAAATTCTAGCCAAGAGAATTCAATCATTCCAGGGATGAAAGGCTGGTTCAACATCAGAAAAACAATTAATGTAATCAACCACAGTAATAACACAAAGGATAAGCCAGCCAAGCCAAGTGCCGTCTAGTGGAAAGGATAAGAATAACCTGATTTTGTCAACTGATGAGGAAAAGGTGTTTGACAAGGTTCAACACCCGTTCATGCTTAAAACTCTCAGAAAAACAGAAATAGAGGGGAAATTACTCAACACAATCAGTAGCATCTATGCAAAGCCAACTATCTTCATCATCTTGAATGGTGAAAGACTGAAAGAATTCCCTTTGAGAACAGGAACTAGACAAGGATGCCCACTCTCACCACTTCTATTCAACATTGTGCTAGAAGTTCTAACCAGAGTAATTAGACAAGACAATTTGTGGGTGATATGACTGTTTATACAGAGAATCTAGAGGAATCTGTAAGTAACCTACTGGAACTAATAGAAGAGTTGAGCAAAGTAACAGGATACCTGATAAACATAAGTAAATCAGTAAGAGTCCTTTATACCAACAGTGAGATTATTAAGAAAGAAATCACCAAATCAATTCCATTTGCTATAGCCCCCAAGAAGATAAAGCACCTAGGGATAAATCTAACTAGAGAAATAAGAGATCTTTACAGAGAAAACTAGAAGACATTGCTACAAGAAACCAGGAGAGACTTACATAAGTGGAGTAATCTGCCCTGCTCATGGATAGGAAGATTCAATATTGTGAAAATGTCTATTTTGCCCAAAGCACTCTATTTATATAATACAATCCCAATACAAATTCCAGCGACATTTTTTAAATGAGATGGAGAAACAAATCATCAACTTTGGAAAGGGAAGAAGCCCTGGATAAGTAAAGCACTACTGAAGAAGAATAACACACTGAGAGGCCTCTCACTACCTGACTTTAGAAACTATTACGCTGCCACAGTTGTCAAAACAGTCTGGGACTTGTACAAAAAGAGATACAGACCAATGGAGCAGAGTTGAGACTCCAGAGATGCCACCATCCTCCTATGAACAGTTGATATTTGAGAAAGGCCCCAAGATTTTAAACTGGGGTAAGAACAGTCTCTTTAACAAGAGACTGGCAAAATTGTATATCTATCTACAAAAAAATGAAATAAGACCCATGTCACACACCTTATACAAAAACCAATTCAAAGTAGATAGAAGACCTAAATATCAAATCTAAAATAAAGCTCATCCAAGATAAAAGAGGATCAACAATGGAAATTTTAACACATAATGTAAGCAGACTTTAAAATCTGACAAAGCACGATCAGCAGAAGAGAGAATAGATAAATGGGAACTACTAAGAATCAAACTCTTTTGCTCATCCAAAGACTTCATCAAAAGAATTAAAAGATCCCCTACAGAATGGGAAAAAATATTTGGTAACTTTATGTCAGACCAACATCTGATCTCCATAATCTATAAGATATTACAAAATATCAACAAGACAAGAATAAATAATCCAATTAAGTGAAGGGTGAAGGAGATAGACAGACATTTCTCTAAAGAAGATACCCAGGCAGAGAAAAGACATATGCACAATTGCTCACGATCATTAGTTATTAAAGAAATTCAAATCAAAAGTACAATGAGATACCATCTCACCACAAGGTTGGCCATGATTCAAAAAGCACAAAACAACAAATGCCGGGGAGACTCTGAAGAAACTGGAACTCTCCTACACTGCTAGTGGGATTGCAAAATGGTACAACCTCTTTCGAAAATAATCTGGCGCTTTCTGAAAAAGCTGGAAAGGGATATATCATTTGATCCTGTAATTTCACTGCTGAGAATTTATCCTTCAGAAAGAAAGGTTGTCACACGAACAGACACAGGTACACAAATGTTTATTGCAGCACAGTCCACAATAGCAGAATGTTGGAATCAACCCCGATGCCCATCCACAGATGAATGGATAAGCTAACTATGGTACACATACTCAAGGGAACACTATGCTATGATAATAAAACAATGACAGTTTTAGAAAACATCTCGTAACATGGTCTCATTTGGAAGATATCATGCTGAATGAAATCAGTCAGTGTCAAAAGGACAAATTTTGTATGAGACCCCTGTTATAAGGACTTAACAAGAGAATTATCCACAGAAGAAAATGACTGTATTGGCTACATGGGTGGGTGTGGGCTGAAGGCTTATCGTAGATGAGATAATTGATAGATGTTATAAACGTTATTCTTCTACTGTAATTAATAAAAAAAATTAAAAAGAAGAGACAAAAAAGAGCATCACTTCTACGAGCCAGGAGTTTTGAAAATCTTTACACAAGCCCTGCATTAGATAATGTTTCTCAAATTATATATAAGAACGTACTTCAAAATACCTCCTGACTAGAAAGTTAAAGAGCATTGAAATGGTATAAAATCATTAAGAAGAATTACGTTTAACATTACCTAACTCACTAAAGAAATACAAAAGACAGAATTTGATTCAGGGAATAGTTTAAAACAGAGAAGCTCTGAAAGTTTGTAAAGATAATAGAGAAAGCTTTTATTTTTCTTCCTAATAGTTGTGAAGCATGTGAACATAATTAAAATATTGTTTCACAGGACAGCTTGTTGGAAAGGTAGAGGGGAAATCTTTCATGTAAAAGAAAATACATTCAAACAATTGGATGCATGAGCTGTTTAAAAAAAAGCTGCAGTTCAACAATTATGAAGCTAAAAGTTTTTTCCCATAGGGAAGCTGCCACTTTCCAAGTAAATAATTCTTGATGGCTACAATCATTTCTAAAAATCAAACATACTGTGGTGAACTGTATGTTTAAATACACACACAGCCCCAAAACAAACAAACAAAAAAGTAAAAAAAAAACTACCTATGGGTTGATTCCAACTTATACTATCTCTGTAGGTTGGAGTAGACTTCCCTCACATAGTTTCTGAGTCTATAATCTTTAAGCTAGAGGGGCCCTAGGGGCGGTCAGTAGTTAAGTGAATCATCAGCTACTTCACAGGAAAAATTTGTGACTGTCTAATTCTATAAAGATTTATAACTTTGGAAACCCTATAGGGTAGTTCTATGCTGTCGTATGATGTTATTATGAGTTGAAATGAACTAGATTGTTAATCTTTCTCTCAGGTAATGGCTGCTGATCCAGACTGTCAGCTTTCTGCTAACATTTAAGTGCTTAACCGCTACACAACTAGGACTCTTTAAATACAGCAGGTGCGTGAGCATTACAAAAAGCAGCAAGACTGTTGAGATGAGAACTACTATCTAATCTGACTGAGTCCTAGACACAAGAAACTTACATAGTGTTGACAACTGAAAGTCATTACTGTTATTTCTAGAATATAAGCAGTAAACAACAGGAAGAAATGATTTGTATAAAGCAAGCAGTAAACAACAGGAAGAAATGATTTGTATAAAGCAAGCAGTAAACAACAGGAAGAGATTTGAGGTGAGTGGATTCCATTATAGGGTGGAACCAACTTATGTTTCAAAAGGAACCCACTCACACTTCCCAAATTACGCATATCCATTTCTGTGTTACCAGAAGGCGTGTTGTTGACCAGTCATTAACAGACGTCTCTCTCTGCCTCTCAGCACGTGTCTAGTCAGGTCCGGTCAGGTATGGTGTGGTTGTGTTAGTCTCATTGTCTCTGTGACTTTTCTTGGCCAGGTCTACCCACCTGTGCTGGCTGGTCAGCCCTCAACTATGAGCTGCAGGACAAGCACGAGCCAATGCAAAATTTTTATGACAATCCTATACTGTGCACCCAGGTGACTGCGATGTGAGCAACGTCCTGAAGAAAAGGTGCCTAGCTCCACTCCATGGGCTTACTTTGCCCACTACCACTGTCTCCTGGTCTACTCTTCCATCACTCACTCCACGGCCTCCATTCTCTGCTCTTTGATCTGTTATACTTGGCTCTCCTTGTTCAGGAAACCCCTGAAACATCTGTGAGTTTGGTTGCTTATATGGAAAAATTCCTCGTGAATTCTAAGGCCTGTCTTTTGTACATTGATCTATTCCTTTGGTTGAATACAAATTAACCAGTCCCACTGGGTGGCTTTGCAAGCCTGTTATGCAGATAATTAATTGACCGACCCATGCAAGTTGTTTATGTAGTGAGTCAACTGCCAGTCCACTGCCAGTACACTGACCACTCCTTGTAAGGTAAGATCTGGCCACTCATTTTTGGAATAATTACAAATACAGGGGCAAAAAGGTCACAAACTATTGCACCACATTTGGCAAATTAGCTAGTAAGTGTGAAGCTATCTCCAAAACTATATTTTTTTTTTCTGGTAAATAAGACATCAACATTTATTTGTATAAATAAATTTATAAATGTATTGCTTTTTCCATTAGGCTGCATATTTAATTGAAAGAATATTTATTGCACACATACTATCAAGATGCAGTTATATTTGATTGTCTGGTAGAACTTGCAGCTTCAATTATTAGGATAAAGTTAAACAAAATCAATCCAATCAAAAATTCAAGATGTTAGCAGTCACTGTTGCTTTTGTTACAAAGCAGCTGATCAGTATCCACTCATAGCAATCCCACGCACAACAGAATGAAACACAGCCCGGTCCTGCACCATCATTCCAATTGTGTCTACGTTTGAGCCCACTGTTGCAGCAGCTGTGTCAGTCCAACCTCTTTGAGGGTCTTCTTCCTTTACATTGACTATGTATTTACAAAGCACGATGTCTTTTTCCAGGGACTGGTCCTTCTTGGTAACATGTCCAAAGCACGTGAGATAAAGTCACACTATATTCACTTCTAAGGAGCATTCTGTCTGTATTTCATTCAAAACAGATTTTCTTGTTCTTCTGCAGTCCATGGTATACTCAGTACTTTTCACCAAGACAAAAATTCAAAGGAATCAATTCTTCTGTCTTCTCTATTCATTGCCCAGCTTTGATATGCATATGAGGTGACAGAAAATATCATGGCTGCGGTCAGGCCCACATTATTAGCTAAAATGACATTTTTGATCTTGAACACTTTAAAGAGGTCATTTGCAGAAGGTTTGCCCAGTGCACCGTGTCTTACAATTATTTGACCATTGCTTCCATGGGCGTTGATTGTGGATCCAAGTAAAATGAAATCCTTAGCAATTTCAATACTGTTTCCATTTATCATGACTTTGCTTATTGGTCCAAGTGTAAAGATTTTTTTTTCTTTATGTTAAGGTGTAATCCATACTGAAGGCTGAAGCGTTGATTTTCATCGTAAGTGTTTCAAATTCTCTTTACTTTTAGAGAACAAGATTATGCTATTTACATATAGCCGGGTGTCTGTGAGTCACCCTGATACCACATTCTTCTTCATTTAGTCCAGCAAATATAGCAAAGCCAAAGGGCAGAGAATGAAGGCTGTGGGGTGAGTGAAGGCAACCACAAGACCAGGAGACAGTGACAGTGGGCAAAGTAGGCCATGGTGTGGAGCTAGTTACCTTTTATCAGGAGGTGGCCTACAGAGCAGTGACTTGTGCACGTGCTGTAAGAAGTTTGTACATAAAATTTTGCATTGGCCCAGGGTTGTCCTGAAGTTGGCGATCAAGAGCTGCCAGTAAGCACAGAGGTCCCAAACTGGCCAAGAACAGTCAGAGAGAGTGAAACTAAGACAGCCACACCATACCTGACCTGACCTGACAATACCTGACCTGCTGAGAGACAGAGAGAGACATCTGTTAATGACTGCTCCATGGCATGCCTGCTGGTGACACAGAAATGGCCATGTATAATTTGGGAAGTGTTAGTGGGTCCCTTTTTAAATATAAATGAATTCGTCCTTTAACGATAAGTAGAATACACATAAGGGTGGAGGGAGCTGATTCACCCAAAAATCCATTCCTATTATTTAATACTTGCGTTATACATGTGCTCTCTTGTGGTGAAAGGATACAATCTTGACTCACATGTTTCCTGAGTTAAAACCAGAACCAAATGTTCATGACTGGAGTTTCTCTTACTTCACCTAAAATTGTACATATTTGTATCTCTGTGTGCGTGTATGATGGTGCAGGGCTTTGAAACTGAATACGAACAACTCTCTAAACTAGCCTTTGCTACTTGGTACCTCTGAAAGAGACTTTAGACTTGACAGCTGACACCTTCCAGTTCTTTCCTGTAGCGATATTCATTTTTGTCACTTAAATGCACAGATTGTTCATCAAGCTGCTTTCATTTGCTTGAATATACAATGGACTTTCTCTTTTATTGTTTGTTGTTATTATTACTACTGCTAGTATTGTTACTATTATTTGACTGAATTTTGGGGGGCACACAATTCAATCCAAGACATTTTACACTTTGCTCCCCCCTCCAAATCACCTTTGAAACATGCAACACATTCATTTCATCACAGAAAAAGTCATGGCAAAAACATGTTCATATCATATGATAGCAAAAGTCTTAAATCAGTTCCAGCTTCCAAATAAAAAATTTCTCTGCATCTGTGAAATTGAGAATACAAGTTGTCTGCATCCAAAGTATAATAGTAGAATAGGCAGGCACAAGCTACACATTTCCATTATACATGGAGGAAACTTCTGGGAAAGAAAACATAACAGACACCAGGCAAGTTAGCAAAACATGTTACATTAGCTGTGGAGGCTTTCAAAACAATCCTCTGTACTCTGAGGCAATTTACACATTAGCCTTGCCCTCCAGACTCTAGGCATTGGCTATCTATTTGTGATATTTTCTGTTAGAGCAGTATCAGATGACTAAGACTCAAAACAAACCTTTATTGTAATACTTACAAAAGAAAAAGAAACTGATCTAATGAAACCAATTTACAAGTTTACTTGAAAACATTATGATGATTAAAAACAATGTATATTTTTTCACTGTCTTGTGTATAAATGTTATCACAAATAGATTTCATTTATTTTCCTCTGGAAAATAATTATTAATGAAAGCATTGGTATAATTCTGGAGAAAATAATTATATTTGTAAATATATAATTGTCTTAGGTTGGTTTCTCTAGAAAGCAAAACCAGTGAAGCATGTACATATGCAAAGAGAGAAATTTACATCAAGGAAACAGCTCATAGGAGGCTGGAACATCCCACGTCCCTGGATCAGCATGGAAGCTTTTTTTGATTCACATAGCTGCAGAGGCTGGTGAACCTCAGACTGACAGGTCAGAGAGCAGGGCTCCTTCTTTCTTGGTGTTGATAAGCTGATAGCTCAAGTTCCCAAAGCTGGAGTTTAGACAAACAGGAGGCAGTGTTAGGATCCAGAGCAAGCCAAAGGCCAGAACATCTGCTTATATAGGAATGCAGTCCACACCTCCAAGGAAACTTCCTTTAAACTGATTAGCTACTCACAGCAGATGCAATCATGGGAGTGATCACATTTAAACAATGAGAATCATGACCCAACTAGGTTGACAAACAATTCTCATCAGAACATCTGTTGATTCAAATAGTAAATATAAGTGGAAGGGAAAATATTGTCTACTCATTCAGAGATGATTTAATATAAGATATATGACTTCAGGTGGGCCTTAATTCGACTTAGAGGAAAAAGTCACCCTTCTAAACAGAAAAAATAATAGCACTGACAAAAGCAGTGGGATTTATCTCTACTGAAAGTCACCCCAGTCTAGCCAAAGCTATGACTGTCAAGTCAATTCTGTCTCATAGTAACTCTATAGTTCAGAGTAAAACTGCCCCAGAGTTTCCAAGGAGCTCTTGGTAGATTTCAACTAACTGCCTTCTGGTTAACAGACATAGCACTCTATCACTATACCACCAGGTTTTGCCAACCAACCTACTCCAAGCTAAATCATTTAGAATTAGTCCTGGTGGCAAATACACTAAAAAAATATTACTAAAGACAATGGATTCAAGTTAACGGCTTCCCATTTTGTGTGGAATGCAGTGAAAAAGCATGAGAACCCAAATAATTAATGTCAGTTGTTCAAGAAAAATGTATTTAAAACTTGAAGAAAAAGAACTGAAAGCATTATTTTCTTAAAAAGAACTGAAAGAATTACTTTATTAAGGTGGTTAAATCAGATCTTTCTAGTGGAAAATTCAGTATTCATTAGAAGGAATTGAGCTTATCCAAAAATCTTCCCTGAGGCAATGTCTTGTAAGAATCTTTTGAATAGTGAATCTGTTCAGCTTGAGGTACTTTCCAAAAAATTTGGATTAAAAAATATAAATTCAATTAAGAATATTGTTAACTGGAGTATCTTGGTGAATCTCATCTTCCACTATTTCTGGTTGAAAAGAGAAAGAAGAGTCATAGCGTTTAATTACTTTTCCTTTGATTTTCACAGAAGGAGATTTGATATTATTCAAGCAAAGAACATGATATTCTATGTTTATTTTGATCTGAGCAGAAACATTCAAGTTGTTTTAAAGAAACTATGTAGTGATTAGCTCAGCAGTCAGGAAGAAAAATATATATCTATTTTAATAGGGAGGTCATATTTCAAGTAAATAAATTTATGTTGCAAAAGACTAGGTATATCTGATAACAAAGAAGATGATTTTTATTCAGGTTATTCCAATTAAGAGATAACTCATTAAAGAGGAATATCTAAAAGAAAAGAAAGGGACCGGGGTGTTTTATAGAGGCAGGTAAGCGGGAATCTTTAATTAGCCTTATGGGATTCATGAGGAAGGATGGACAGGGGTAATACCTCATAATACACAAGTACAGGTGATCCTGTGCTGACTTCTCAGACCACAAAAGAGTGAGAGGATTTCTTGAACCTAACTGCCTTCCAGGAATACAGGGATCAAATAGAGTTCAACATTGTTAGTTCTCCCTTTTGTCTAAGACAAAAGCATATTATTCGTTACTGAATAACTCAGAGGCTATCATAATCCTCCCAAGTAGATGGTGGACATAAGACGCAGGGTCTAAAAGTAGTCTGCTGGGATTCTTACAGTCCATGTTCCCATAGAATCACTAGAACTATTTGTTCAGATATAATGGAAAGGTCAGTTGTTTTAGAGTTCCGGAAATTGTTGTTGTTGTTAGGTGCCGTTGAGTTGGTTCTGACTCATAGCAACCCTGTGAACAACAGAACAAAACACTGTCTGGTCTCCCACCATGTCCACAATTGTTTTTATGCGTATGCCCATTGTTGCAGCCACTATGTCAATCCATCTTATAGAGAGTCCTCTTCATTATCTATGACCCTCCACTCTACCAAGCATGATGTCCTTCTGCATGAACTGATCCTTCTGGACAACATGTCCAAAGTACATAAGATTCAGTCTTACCATCTTTGCTTCCAAGGAGCACGCTAGTTGTACTTTCTTCAGAACAGATCTTTTTGTTCTTTTGGCAGTCTGTAGTACAATCAACATTCTTCTCCAACACCACATTTCAAAGTCATTAATTCTTCCTCTGTCTTCCTTATTCATGTCCAGCTTTCCAAGATGTGATTGAATAGTGAATATTATTTTTATTCAAATTTACAAACATTAATGTTATCAGAAGTCTGTACTACAAAACAAGAGCCTTCCATGAGGCTCTGACATAGTCTTTCTTTGTTGAAGAAGAAGCATTTTGGCCTGCAACCTATCACAAATGTTTTCAGACAAGCCTCAGAGTAAAGGAAATAAATGTAGATGACAAAAGACCTGCACTGTTGGTGGTTATCTTACTACTGATATTTTCAAAGTGATCTGATGAATATTAATTTTAAAAAGAATGCAGGGCTGCGGTGGGGAGTCAAGATGGCCGACTAAGCCCACGTCTCCGTATATCCCTCTCGAAACCAAGACCTGAACTGACAACCAAACAGAGCCTCTGAGCACCAAATAAGCCTCAGAACACGGCACAGAGCTGTTAATTGGGACTTCATACCACTCAGTGAAAAACCTCCTCTCTTTCGCTGACTCCCGCTCCTGGCTAGCCACGGCTCTCACGGACGGAAGGTAAACGCACCATTTTGACTTTTTTTTCCTCAGTCTCGGCTGATGGGCGGAGCTGGGCCTTGCCCGGTGGCTGGACTCAGACGCGTTGCTGGGGGATAGGCAGGTGAAATTCCCATATTCTGAGAGCCAGGCTCGGGACTCTGTTAATCTAGACACTTTGAGCCTTTCGTTTTGTAGCCGCCTCAGTGGGGTTTGTGCGGAACTCCATGGTCAGGGTGCGGGACGCCATGTTGGTACCGAGATTTTAGCGGGACCTCGTTCTTAGCCTGGGAGCCAGCGCCTGCAAACGGGACAGCGCTTCTCTGTCAGAAAAGTAGTGATTTTGCATAGTGTTGCCTACATTGGGGGCCCTGCAACAGAAGCAGAGGAATCGCTGCCTCTGGGCACCTTTAGCCCCCCTGTCTGCTGCCTGTGTGGAGGACGCCATCTTGGGTACGGTGGCTGCAGCTGGACCTAATTCTTAGCTTGGGAGCCAGAGCCTGCCCACAAGAGAGCGCTTTTCTATCACAAAACCAGTACTCGACACAGTGTTGGCTAAGGCTAGGCCCTGTCAGCAGAGGCCACCAGGGCACTAGCAGTGCTGTATTCTGAACTAGTTTGTTATCATCTAGGGATGGATACAGTGGCGCTTACTTTGTCACATGGGAAGAGGGACCTCTACACCTGAAAACCTAACTGACTTGTGAACTGGTCAGATACCTTTTGCTTTACATTTGAAGACAGCCTAGAGAAACATTTGCAATCCATCCTCACAGTACCTCTTCCAGCCTCTATATACTCACATGGGACCCAAAAAGCAACAGACAATTGTGGCATACAAGCAATCACTCATGGCTTCAGAAGGCTCCCAAACAAAGCAACCAAGGAGTTTTCCAGATGAAGAAACTTTTATGAAAGCATCAGGAAGTCAATACAAATTGATTATATACAGGGCCCTTTTAGACCTTATACAAAATGCAGTAGAACAAAATGAAAAATTAAGCAAGTTGTTCGATCTGATGGAACGCCAGTACTCTGAAATCCAACAGATCAAGAAGAAAATCAAAGACATAGAAACTTCCATGCAAAGCCAAGAAAACAGAACGGAACAAATGGAAAAAAGAATTTTTGATTTGGAAGACAGAGCTACTGATGCCAGTGTCTACGAGCAGAAATCAGAAAAAAGAAACAAGAAAAATGAAGAAACATTAAGAAGCATGTGGGACTCTATTAAGAAGAACAACCTTCGATTAATTGGAGTCCCTGAACAGGGTGAGACATCTGAGAACACAGAGAGTATTGTTGCTGAGCTGCTGAAAGAAAACTTCCCAGAAATCATGAAGGAAGAGAATATAGATATCTCAGATGCATATCGTACACCACCCAATATAGATCTCAAAAGAAAGACTCCAAGACATATTATAATCAAGCTTAACAAAATGAAACATAAGCAGCAACTCTTAAAGGCAGCAAGATTCAAGGCAAAGCTAACATTCAGAGGGAAAGCCTGTAGGCTCTCGTCAGATTTTTCAGCAGAAACCATGCTGGCATGGAGACAGTGGCACAACACATTCAAAGTCTTGAAGGAGAAGAACGTCCAACCAAGAATTATATATCCTGCAAAACTGTCTTTCAAACATGAAAATGAAATTAAGACATTTCCAGATAAACAGAAACTCAGAGACTTTGTAAAAACCAAACCCAAACTACAGGAAATACTGAAAGAAGTTCTTGGCTTTGGCTTAGAAGAACAAAACCACTAACTTTATATTTTAGAACGACACACTACTCAATACTCATTTAGGGAAGGCTCCAAAGTAAATCACAGCTTTGATTTGGAAAGAAGCAATCCAGTGATCATCATGAAAACTATGGTATCATCATAATAAAAAGAGGGATGTACTACAGTCGTTACAGTCCTTCCAGATGGAGAGGAAGATGACCAGACTGGTAGTAACTAAAATTGGGTTTATAAATAGTTTGTTAAGGGGGGTCATAGGGGCAGCTGTAAAGCACAACAAAGATGTATCGTACCATTTCAAGAAATCTAACACACGAGTCTCAACAACTATAAAACCAGCTCTGAAAAAGGTGAAAAATCAACTCAGAAAAAAAAGTGTCTCAGAACAGACTAATAAGAACAACAGAGAAAACATCAACATAAAAATAAACGTATCACAATGGCAGCAGTGAACACATACCTATCAATAATTACATTGAATGTGAATGGACTGAATGCTCCAGTAAAGAGACACCGAGTGTCATCTTGGATCAAAAGACACGATCCATCCATATGTTGTCTACAAGAAACTCACTTGAGACCTAAAGACAGGAACAAACTGAAAATTAAAGGATGGAAGAATATATATCAAGCTAACAATGAACAAAGACGAGCAGGGGTGGCAATTCTAATCTCAGACAAAAACAACTTTAATGTCAAATCCACCATCGTGGACAAGGATGGACACTATTTATTGCTGAAAGGTTCAGTACACAAGCAAGACTTAACTATATTAAACATTTATGCACCTAATGTCAGAGCACCTAAATATGTCGAAGAAACACTGACTATGCTCAAAAGAGAGTTAGATGACTCCACAATAATAGTGGAAGACTTTAACATTCCACTCTCATTGCTAGACAGATCATCTAGAAAAAAGCTCAGTAAAGATACAGAAGACCTCATTTCCACAATTAACCAACTAAACCTCATTGATGTATACAGAACTTTCCACCCCTCAGCAGACAACTACACCTTCTTCTCCAGTGCACATGGAACATTCTCCAGAATTGACGACATGATAGGCCATAATGCAATGCTCAACAAAATCCATACGATTGAATTATTGCAAAGCATCTTCTCAGATCATAAAGCCATCAAAGTTGAAATCAATAGCAGAAAACACAGAGATAGAAAGAGGAACTCTTGGAAACTGAACAACATCTTGCTCAAAGAAACATGGGTTATAGAGGAAATCAGGGATGAATTAAAGAAATTGATGGATTCCAATGAGAACGAAAACACTTCCTACCAGAACCTATGGGATACAGCCAAAGCAGTGCTCAGAGGTCTGTTTATCTCCATAAATGCACACATCGGGAAGGAAGAAAGAAACCAAATCAAGGAACTAACTCTACAGCTTGAACAAGTAGAAAGAGAACAACAGAGGAACCCCTCGGGCACCGGAAGAAAGGGGATCATAAAGATTAGAGCAGAGCTAAATGAATTAGAGAATAGAAAAACAATTGAAAAAGTTGAAAAGAGCAAAAGCTGGTTTTTTGAAAAGATCAACAAAATTGATAAAACACTGGCTAAACTTACTAAAGAAAAGCAGGAAAGGAAACAAACAACCCAAATTAGAAATGAGAAGGGAGTTGTCACCACAGATGCAACAGAAATCAAAAACATCATAACAGAATACTATGAAAGACTGTACTCTAACAAATTTGAAAACCTAGGGGAAATGGACCAATTTCTTGACTCATTCCACCTACCCAAATTATCACAACGTGAAGCAGAACAACTTGATAAACCCATCACAAAGGAAGAGATTGAAAAGGTCATCAAAACACTGCCAACCAAAAAAAGTCCGGGCCCAGATGGCTTCACGGCAGAATTCTACCAAGCATTTAGAGAAGAGTTATCCCCAATACTAGTGAAACTATTTCACAGTATAGAAAGGGATGGAGTACTCCCAAACTCATTCTATGAAGCCAGCATAACCCTGAGACCTAAGCCTGGGAAAGATCCAACAAAGACAGAGAACTACAGACAGATATCACTCATGAACTTAGATGCAAAAATTTTCAACAAAATTCTTGCCAACAGAATACAACAACATATCAAGAAAATAATCCATCATGATCAAGTGGGATTCATACCAGTGATGCAAGGCTGGTTCAACATCAGGAAAACAATTAATGTGATTAACCACATAAATAACACAAAAGACAAAGATCACCTGATTTTGTCCATTGATGCTGAAAAGGCATTTGATAAAGTCCAACACCCATTCATGCTAAAAACTCTTAGCAAAATGGGCATAGACGGCAAATTCCTCAACACAATAAGGGCCATTTATACAAAGCCAATTGCCCACATCATCCTGAATGGAGAGAGACTGAAAGACTTTCCCCTGAGATCAGGAACTAGACAAGGATGCCCACTGTCACCTCTCCTATTCAACATTGTGCTAGAAGTTCTAGCCAGAGCAATTAGACAAGACGAACAAATAAAGGGCATCTGCATCATCAAAGAGGAAGTTAATATCTCCCTGTTCGCAGATGATACGATTGTATATGCAGAGAACCCCAAGGAATCTATAAGTAAGTTACTCAAACTGATAGAAGAGATCAGCAAAGTCTCAGGATACAAGATAAACATTAGTAAATCAGTAGGATTCCTTTATACCAACAACGAGACTGTTAAGGAGGAAATTATCAAATCTATACCATTTGTGATAGCCCCTAAGAAGATCAAGTACCTAGGAATTAATCTAACCAGAGAAACAACAGACCTTTACAAAGAGAACTACAAGCCCTTACTACAAGAAACTAAAAGAGACTTAGGTAAATGGAAAAACCTACCCTGCTCATGGATAGGAAGACGTAACATTGTGAAAATGTCTATTTTACCCAAAGCAATTTGTTTATATAATGCAATCCCTATACAAGTTCCAGCATCATTTTTTAATGAGATGGAGAAACAAATCACCAATTTTGTTTGGAAAGGGAAGAAGCCTCGAATAAGTAAGGTACTACTAAAAAAGAAGAACACACTGGGAGGCCTTTCATTACCCGACCTTAGAACATACTACACTGCCACAGTGGTCAAAACAGCCTGGTACTGGTACAAGAACAGACAGATGGATCAATGGAACAGAATTGAGACCCCAGAGATGACACCATCTGCCTATGAACAGTTGATATTCGACAAAGGCCCTAAGACATTAAACTGGGATAAAAACAGTATCTTCAACAAATGGTGCTGGCAAAATTGGTTATCCATCTGCAATAAACTGAATCAAGATCCATATCTTACACCTTACACAAAAACCAACTCCAACTGGATAAAAGACCTAAATATCAAACCTAAAACGATAAAGCTCATCCAAGAAAAGGTAGGAACAACAATGGAAGTTTTAATACACAATGAGGACAGACTCCAAAATCTATCAAAGAAACCCCAATCAACAGAAGAGAAAGTAGATAAATGGGAACTATTAAGAATCAAACACTTTTGCTCATCCAAAGACTTTATTAATAGAATTAAAAGAACACCCACAGAGTGGGAAAAAATATTTGGCAACTCTATGTCAGATCAACGCCTGATCTCCATAATCTATAAGATACTACAAAATATTAATAAGAAGAAGATAAACCATCCAATTAAGCGATGGGCAAAGGAGATGGACAGATACTTCACTAAAGAGGAGATCCAGGCAGCCAAAAAACACATGCGGACATGTTCACGATCTTTAGTTATAAAAGAAATTCAAATCAAGACAACAATGAGATACCATCTCACCCCAACAAGATTGGCCATGATCCAGAAAACACAAAACAACAAATGCTGGAGAGGCTGTGGAGAAAGTGGAACTCTCCTACACTGTTGGTGGGGTTGAAAAATGGTCCAGCCTCTTTGGAAGGCAATTTGGCGTTTCCTCAAAAAAATGGATATTGATATACCATTTGACCCAGTAATTCCACTACTTGGAATATATTCTACAGATTCAAGGCCTTTCACACCAACGGACACATGCACCAGAATGTTTATCGCGGCACAGTCCACAATAGCAAAAAGGTGGAATCAACCCAGATGCCCAACAATAGAAGAATGGATAGGTAAACTGTGGTACATATACTCAATGGAGCACTACGCAATGATAAAGAATAACGATGATTCCAGGAAACATCTCCTAACCTGGTTTCAACTGGAAGACATTATGTTGAGTGAGAGTAGTCAGCGACAAAAGGACAAATACTGTATGAGACCTCTACGATAAGATCTCAAAAACAGACTTGTGTGTAGAAGAAAAGACTGACAGCTGCAAGGGAGGGGAGGGAGGGAGGGAGGGAGGGCAAGAGGGGGAGGGTTT
The DNA here is from genome assembly GCA_028571685.1 of Heterohyrax brucei. Classification (NCBI taxonomy): domain Eukaryota; kingdom Metazoa; phylum Chordata; class Mammalia; order Hyracoidea; family Procaviidae; genus Heterohyrax; species Heterohyrax brucei. Next base: position 54,476,345 of record CM053143.1, on the reverse strand, counting down.
ATTTTAGGTAGTTACTGGAAATCTATTTGGGAGAAAGCGGTGACAGCACACATTAGGAACAAGAACAACATTAAGTGGACTTCAGCATAATTTGAGTACTCCTTCCATCTTAACTCAATACTGCAAGGATAGAGTAGCTGGGGTGGGGGACGGGGGACCATGCTCTTTGGCGAATTCCAGGCCAATTGGCACAACTAGCGTTTTGCTAAGAGAGCTCTCTGCACCCCACACTGGTGAGTGGTGTCTGGGGTCTTAAAAGCTGCCAAGCTGCCATCCGAGGACACAGCAAATGGTCCCAACTCAGCAGGAACGGATGCTCACCGAGGGCCAAAATGGCATGCGGTAAAGACAACCGAGAAGACAGAGAGACCCACAAGAGTGGGCGCCTACATCGACCTGGGACCGGAAGAACCGGATGGTGCCCGGCCACCACCAGTGATAGCCATGACAGAGCTCACAGAGAGGAGCCTCATTGGCAACACAAGAATAAAAAGAGGTGCATCATGAGATCTCCACTAAAAGACCTCAATTGATGATCCAGCGGTTTTGGGGTTCCTCTGAGAGCATGGCCCCCGGCCCTGATGCTGCCTGTTCCCATAAATTATAACAAAGGTCCACTCTTTGGACAGGAATGGAATGGACTTGGCAATGCAGAGTAACCATATATTGGAAGCACTTTATGATTCTATATATCTATAGGATATCATCTTGCTGACCTCTGGCTGGAGGAAGGAGAGTAGACGGAGAGGAGGGGAAAGGAGACTGTTGGGAGGATGAGACATGTATGGAGCAGAGAGGAATAGTGTGCAGTCACCGGACAGGGAGAGCAGTGGAAGCTGCATATGGGGGGGCATGTAAATTTACATGTGAATGTACATTTTCACTCAGTTACGTTAAATAAAAATAAAAAAAAATAATGCAAATGACAATGAAATTTGGTTGTATCTGTAGCATGCAAGACAAGATAATAAAACCAATCAAAAGTATTTTAGTTAAAATAATTATAAACAACACATCTAATTTATAAAAATGGATGAACACAATTTTTATAGAGAAAAGTGAGATTATATACAATATATAATAATCTTGATATACCATTGATATTCCAAATAGTTATAATGCACCAAGAATATATGAAGAATGATATGTAGAAGAATTCATTTACTCTGGAATAAATCCCAAACATTTATATATTACTAAAACTCCATAGATTTGTGATGTGAGTTGTTAATTTAAAACAACTGGCCTAGAAGATAGCAGATACAAATTAAAGAAGTAAAATTGAAACTAAGCTGACATTTTAAATCACAACTTAAGACCAATAGCACTATATCTTTTTCTAACATAAACAATACATCACAGACAGTAAAAGTACTGGCAAACATCTGGCAACTTCACATTCAATATACACTTCTGATATGTTTACATTATTAACTTTTTTTTCTATACAAATTTAACCTAGGGAAGACTTAATAACATTAGTAACATTAGTATTTACTCTTTATTTTAAAAGCAGACCAATAATCCAAGAAAGGTTTGTCCTTTTAACAGAGAGAAGGCCAAATTCCAGTTTTGAATCATTGTGACATTTGATACTAATGTTATTTTTGAAAATATTTTAAATGAACCCATCAAACCTAATCCGGATTTCATTAAGAAAGATCTTCTGTCACAAGCCTTCTACAACTTTCTACATCAATTTTGGCATACATGTTATTCTTCATTTTTCAACAGTCATTTAACTTTAGGATAAAACATATCTTGTGTGTCTTGCATGCAACATTTTATCTCCCACTACTTTCATACCTGGTATAATCTCTTTCATGTATATTGATTATGACTTTTAATTAATGTAATTTCCAATTTCACAAAGAACACTGGGAGGTGGATAGTTGTGAATATTCATATAACTGCATTTTGCATCTGTTTAACAGAACTCATGAATGTGTGCCTTACAACTTTCTACAGCCAGACAGGTTTCTTGTAAAACAGTTTCTCAAGTAGTGCAAATGAACATGCTCATTAACAGACCACCATATCTGTCTTCTCCATACCACATAAAAATAAAAGGCAAAAGCTACACGAAATTTAAGCTGTATCTAGTAATTAACGTTTCGATGCCCTTTCCAAGGCACACAGCACCTCTCAGAAATAACCTAAGTATTCAGTGAATGTTCATTAATTAAATCAGTTTGGTTAATAAAAGATCTTAAAAATTATCTTTAAGCAGACATTATAAAACATTATTGTTGAAATAATTATCTCATTTGTTCAAACATTAATCTACATTTTTCATAATTTTAAGTATTTATCAGAAATAATACTAAACTTATTCAATCAGTAAACTGCTGGGAGCCAGCCCCGACAACTTTTTGGGGCCCCATTGAGGGAGGGAAATGGCGTCGGCGAGGAGTGAATTGAGAGAGACAGGAAAGAGTTTTGGAGAAAATGGCAGCCCGAAAAGATCTGTCTTTCTTTATTTTTATAGTCGAAGTGACGTGATTTTCACCCTGCCCCCTGACCACACAAGCTGTTGGCTAACTTGAGGTGATGTGATTTTCACCCTGCCCCCTGACCACACAAGCTGTTGGCTAACTTGAGGTGATGTGATTTTCACCCTGCCCCCTGACCACATAAGCTATTAGCTAACTTGAAGCCTATACCTCGAGGTCTCCTTTTTTTCATGTTAATTGCTAGGGCCTTCTGGATAATGGCCCAAGACAAATGGTCTTTTTACGTATTAATCATTAGGGCCTTCTAGGTAATGGCCCTGGACAAGTGTGTTGTGGTGATAATTGACAGTGAAAACAAAGTTATGCCCCGAGCTAAATCAGCCCTATCTATACCTCAAGGTTAAAAGGTACAGGAGGAGGAGTCTAAAGGTTATAAACTCTATTTGCTCCTACTTTGCTCTTTATTTTATCTCTTCCTATGGGGACAGTAAACACCTACATCCCCCAACCTATGCCTTTCTTAAACTGTTCTAAGAAGGGTAATTCTTTGCACATGGGAGGGGTTGTGCAGTTGGGGGAAGTCAGCGGGGCTGGGCCAGCCTTGGCATTCCCGGGCTGGGCATTCCCAGACTGGGCCTTCTCGGGCTCAGTGTTTGTCCTTGTGCCGGGAGATGAGGGGGTATTTTTGAGGAGAGTTTAATTAGGATGAAAAATATACAGCCAGAAATATGTCACGGGTGAGACCCATCCACCCGCATCACAGAGGCTTGTGGCTTTGCTCACAGAGGTCGTTGTGGGTAATGGGCTTCGGTAGTAAACCTGTGTAATTTTAGGAGTAACATACATAAACAGGAAAAAAGTACATTTCTGCTACATTTCACATTGTTAAATAAGACAGAACATAAGTGTTTTTATTACACAAAAATACTAGAAGTCAGAGCTAAAATGGCAGATTAGTCAAATGTCTCTTTGATTCCCTCTAAGAACTAACGTCTAGAAAAACAACTGAATGGAACAGAGTATACATTTAAGGAGCCCTAAGACTAGACATAAAGTTGTGAGATCAAACCGGGGGACAGAAAGGGAAACAACTACCTCTGTCAGAGGCAAGACAGCAGTGCAAAGGGTCCTGCTTCTGCTGGTGTGGTGGCAGAAGTGCTTACAGGTACAGATGCCATCTTCATCAGTATGGAGACTGGCACTAGAGCTTCTGCACCTGACAACCTGGCTGGGGCAGGCTGCCATGCTGAGTAACAGTACCTGAGTTTACAGAGTCTCTCTTAGGAAAGTGGTTGTGTATAAGATAGCCACATCTACAGAACCCAGCAGTGGCTGACATCCAAGTACAGCAGCACCCTTCCCCCTTTCTTCTCTGAGCTTTGCCTTAGAGTCTGTTGGTGCAGCACAGGAGAGTCAGCACAGGTAAGATGCCCTCTTTGTTAGCCAGGAGGAAGAATCTGCCATGTCTAAGTGTCTGGCTGGGGCTGGCTGCAATACTGAGAAGCAGCACTTGACTGGACAGCATCTCTCTCAGCAGAGAAGCTGTTCTTAAGACAGCTGAACCCAAAAAATGCAACATGGCTGGCAGCTGAGTACATCAGTGCCCTTCCCTCCTCCTTTCCCTGAGCTATGCTGTAGCATCTGCTGGTATGACTCCAGAGAGACTACACAAGTAGGTTACTGTCCTCAGCCAGGAGGCAGGGCCTATGGTGCCTGAGGTCCGGCTGGGGCTGGCTGTCATGCTGAGCAAAGCTGCCTGACTGGATAGCATCTACTTCAGCAGAGAAGCTGTATGTAACACTGTTACACCCAGAAAACACATCAGCAGCTGGATGCCAAGTGCAGCAGGGCCCTTCACCCACCCTTCTCTGAGCTATGCCATAGCTTCTGCTAGTGTGACACTGGAGAAGCTGAGTATCTTTCCAATGACTAGAAGACAGAAATCAGTGTCTAATCATTTAAAGAAGCAGACCACCATGGCTTCAGAAAACCCCCAAGATAAAGAATTGAAAAACTTCTCAGATGAAGAGCCATGAGAAGCCTTTGTAAAATAATTGGAGGCAGAATACAAAAGAATTATGTATAGAGTCCTTCTAGATCTTTGGATGGCAATTTAACAAAGTGCAGCAGAACAAAATGAAAAATTAAACAAGCTCTTTGAACTACCAGAACAACAATAATAGGAAATTCAACAGATCAATAATAAAATCACAGAGTCAGACAATTCAACTGAAAGCCAAACAAACAGGATAGAGGAAATGGAACATAGAATCAGTGAATTTGAAGATAAAGCAACTGACACCAGCTTTTATGAGGAGAAATCAGATAAACGAATCAATAAAAACAATAATCACTAATAATCATGTGGGACTCTATCAAGAAAAGTTTATATATAATTGGAGTTCCAGAACAGGGAAGGATAGCATAAAACACAGAGAGAATTGTTGAAGAGTTGCTGACAGAAAAATTCCCTGACTTCATGAAAGAAGAGATGACAGTTCTTCATTATGCTCACTGAACTCCATAAAAAGTATATCCCAAAAGAAAGAAACCAAGAGATATTATAATCAAGCTTAATAAAATGAAACATAAGGAGACGCCCTTAGAGGCAGCTAGGCTTAAACCAAAACTGACTTATAAAGGAGAGTCCATTAGACTGATTTCCAACTATTCAGCTGAAACCATGTTGACTCGAAGACTGTGGGATGACACATACAAAGCTTTGAAGGAAAAAAAAATTCAAGCAAGAATTATATGTCCTGTAAAACTGTCTCCCAAATATGCCAGTGAAGTTTGGACATTCTCAAATAAACATAAGCTTGAAAATTTGCAAAAACCATACCAAAATTACAAGAAATACTAAGGAAGTTCTTTGGTTAGAAAATCAATAACACCAGAATGTATACACAAGGTTGCAATCCAGGACACAGCATCCAGAGTCCTACTTAGTTAAGGAAGACACAAAGCACAATCAAAGCAAAAATACTAAAATTAGGGAAACAGATATCTCAGCATGTAAATTATGACAAGATTACACTATAAAGAGGGACGTATTATTGAATTCATGGACATTTCAGATGGAGAAGTTAAGGAGGTAACAAAGAAGATAAAGGCTGGTTTAAATTTAGAACATTTGGAGAGAACTGTGGGGTAGCCACAAAGCAAACTAACAGTACTACATGTCAAAAAAAGAAAAAACATAATAGAGAAGTCTCAACAGACACAAAATCAACACGGAGAAGAAAACCCACAAAGAAAAATGACCCAAAACAGAATATTAAGTAGAACAAAGAACACGTCAACAACAGAAAAATGGGCACCAAAATGACAGCACTAAATGCTTGCCAAGCCAAGCCAAGTGCCGTCGAGTCGGATCCGACTCATGGCGACGGACTAAATGCTTATTTATCTATAATTACACTAAGTGTAAATGGACTCAGTGTTCCAATAAACATACAGATAGTAACAAATTGTATCCAAAAAATGCAATCTGTCTATATGCTGCTTTACAAGAAACACACTTTAGACTCAAAAATATGACCAAACTGAAAAATTAAAGGATGGAAAAATATATACCAAGGTAACAACATCCAAAAAAGAGTAAGAGTGGCAACATTAATCTTAGAGCATCTCCTGGGCTGTTGGACCATTAACTGTGGTATTTTAGTAGAGATCTTGAGCTGCACCCATGTTTTTCTTATGTTGCCATTGCCATTGTATGTACCATCACATCTGTCTTTGGTGGTGACCAGGCACCATCAGATTGTTTTGGTCACATGCTGATACAATCAACCATTCACATGGGTTCTTCTGTCTTCTGGGCTCTTTTATCCTCACGTCTTTTTGTTCTTAGTGACCATCTGTTCCGGATGAGTTGGGACCATTTGATGTACCTCAAATGGCAGCTTGCTAGCTTTTAAGATCTCAGACACCACTCACCAGTTTGGGGTGCAGAAGACTTTCTTAGCAATAGGCTAATGATACCAATTAACCTCCATGTCACCTGAGAGCATGGTCCTCACACCCTACTCTATCCTTGTAATTTTGGGTTGACGTTAGAAGAGGTTTCAATTTACGACAAGGTCCAGTTAAGCTGATCTAGTTTCTACTGTGTGCTGTCACTGCTTTCACTTCACTTCTAAAAACTAACTAATCAGTGATTAACCCTTGTCCTCCCTCCCCACCCTTGTAGCCATCAAAGAGTCTTTTCTTCTGTACATTAGCGTATTTTCAAGTCTTTAAAGCAGGGGTCTCATACAATATTTGTCCTTTTGCCACTGCCTGATTTCACTTAGCATAATGTCTTCCAGTTGAAAGGAGCTCACAAGATGTTTCCTAAAATCATCATTGCTTTGTATCATTGCAAACTATGTATCAGAGTTTGTTCATCCATTCCTCTGTTGATGGACATCCAGGTTGATTCTATCTTTTTGTTTTGTGCACTGTGCTGCAATAAACATTCATGTGCATGTGTCTGTTTCCCTGACAGCCTTTGTTTCTATAAGATAAATTCCAAGCAATGGGATTACTGGATCAAATGGTGTATGTATTTCCAGCTTTATAAGGAAGCATCAGATTGCTTTCCACAGAGGTTGTATCATTTTGGAATCCAATCAGCAGTGTAAGAGAGTTGTTATCTCTCCACAGTCTCTTCAGCATTTGTTGTTTTGTGGGTTTTTTTGGATTATGGCTAACCTTGGGATGAGATGGTATCTCATCGTTGTTTTGATTTGGATTTTTCTGATAGCTAATGATCATGAGAAAACTGTGATGCTGTAGTGGATTAAGTGCTACATCTGCTAACCAAAAATTAGGTGGTTCATCTCCTCCAGGAGCTCCTAGGAAACTCTGAGGGAAAGTTCTAATCTGACCTCTAGGGTTGCTAGGAGTAGGACCCAACTTGATGGCAGTGGGTTTTTTAATGATCATGAGCATTTCCTTGTGTGTCTTTTGGTTGTCTGGATGTCCTCTGGTGAAGTGTCTGTTCATCTCCTTTGCCCATTGCTTAATTGTGTTCTTTATCTTTTTCTTCTTGATATTATGCAGTACCTTGTAGATTATGGAGATCAGATGTCTATCTGACATGTAGTTGCCAAATATGTTTTCCCATTCTGTAGGTGGTCGCTTAAGTCTTTTGATGAAGTATTTATTTATTTATTTATCTATTTTCTCTTCTGTTGATCGTGCTTTGTTAGTCAGATTTTGAAGTCTGTCTAAGCTGTGTATTACAACTTCCATTGTTGACCCTACATTTTCTTGCATGACCTTTACCATTTGAGGTTTGATATTTAGGTCTTTGGTCTATTCTGAGGTAATTTTTGTGTAAGGTGTGAGAAATGGGTGTTGTTTCAGTTTTTTTGCAGGTGCATATCCAATTCTGCCAACACCATTTGTTAAGGAGACTGTACATTCCAGTTTACAATCTTAAAGCCTTTATCAAATATCAACTGTTCATAAGAGGATGGTGGCATTTCTGGGGTCTCAACTCTGTCCCATTGGTCTGTATGGCTCTTTTTGTACCAGTACCAGGCTGTTTTGACTACTGTGGCAGTGTAATATGTTCTAAGGTCGGGTAGCGTGAGGCATCCCACTGTGATCCTCTTCTTCAGTAGTGTTATACATATCCAGGGTTTCTTCCCTCTCCAAACTTGGCGATTTGTTTCTCCACCTCATTAAAAAAATTTGCTGGAATTTGCATTGGGATTGCATTAAATATTTAAATCACTTTGGGTAAAATAGACATTGTCACAATGTTAAGTCTTCCTATCCATGAACAGGGTAGGTTTCTCCATTTATGTCTCTCTTGATATCTTGCAGTAAGGTCTTGTAGTTCTCTCTGTATAAGTCTCTTGTTTCTCTGGTTGTATTTATTCCTAGGTATTTTATCTTCTTGCAGGCTACAATAAATGGTATTGATTTGGTGATTTCTTCTTTGAAGATCTCTTTGTTGGTATAAAAGAATCCTACTGATTTACTTATATTTATCTTATATCCTGAAAACTATGTTGAACTCTTTGATTAGTTTGAGTAGTTTACTTATGGATTATTTAGGATTCTGAGTATACAAACACATCATCTGCAAATAAGGAGATTTTTACTTCATTGTTGATGTGGCTGCCCTTTATTTTTTTCTTGTCTAATTGCTCTGGCTATAACTTCTAGTACAGTGCTGAATACAAGTGGTGAGATTGGACATCCTTGTCTAGTTCCTGCTGTTGGAAGTTCTTTCAGTCTCTCTCTATTCAGGATGATGCAGGCGGTTGGCTTTGCATAGCTTCCCCTTCTTGCATTGAGCAATTTCCCTTCTATGCCTTTTTTTTTGCTGAGAGGTTTTAGCATGAGTGGGTGCTGGGCTTTGTCTAACGTTTTTTCTGCATCACTTAGCAAAATTGGGTGATTCTTATCTTTTGAGTTATTTATGTGTTTGACCACATTAATTGTTTTTCTGATACTGAACCAGCCTTGCATCACTTGTATGAATCCAACTTGGTTGATGAATTGTTGGATTCTGTTGGCAAGAATTTTGTTGAAGATTTTTGCATCTAAGTTCATGAGTGATATTGGTCAGTAATTTTCCTTTTTTAGTAGAATCTTTTCCTGGCTTTGGTATCAGGGTTATGCTGGCCTTGTAGAATGAATTTAGGGAATATTCTGTCCCTTTCTATGCTATGAAATATCCTCAGTAGTATTGGAGTCTACTCTTCTCTGAAAGTTTAGAGGAATTCTCTGGTGAAGCCAACTTGGCCAGGGTTTTCTTTTTGGTTCAGAGTTTTTTGATGACTTTTTCAATCTGTTCCTTCATGATGAGTTTATTAAGTTGTTCTACATTTTGTGGCAATAATTTTGGTAGGTGATATAAATTTAGTCATTCGTCTGTTTCTTCTAGGTTTTCCAATCTGTTAGAGTGCAGTCTTTCATAGTATTCTATTATGACAGTTTTAATTTCACTTGTGTCTGTGGTGACATCTCCCATCTCATTTCTTATTGGGCTATTTGTTTCCTCTCCTGTTTTTCTTTTGTAAATTGAGCTAGTGACTTATCAGTTTTGTTGATCTTTTCAAAAAACTAGCTTTGGGCTTTGTTAATTTTTTCAATTGCTCTTCTATTTTCTAATTCATTTAGTTCTGCTCTGATCTTTGTTATCTGTTTTCTTCTACTGCTTGAGACGCTTCTCTGTTACTCTCTACTTGTTCAAGCTATAGGGTTATTTAGTCGATGTCCTGCCTTTCTTCTGGAAGTGTGCATTTATAGAGATAAACTGACCACTGAGCACCACTTTTGCTTTAGCCCATAGGTGCTGGTAGGGTGTGTTTTAATTGTCATTTGATCCTATAAATTTCTTTATTTCATCCTTGATTTCTTCTATAACCCATGGCTTTTTGAGCAAGGTGTTGTTAGCTTTCCATGAGTTCTGATTTCTATCTATATTTTTTCTGCTACTGATTTTGACTTCTATGGCTTTATGGTCCTAGAACATGCTTTGCAATAATTCAATGGTTTGGATTTTGCTGAGAGTTGCTTTATGTCCTAACACTTGGGCTACTCTGGAGAACATTCCATGTGCATTGGAGAAAAAGTGGAATTCATCTGTTGATGAGTAAAAAGTTCTGTATGTGTTGATGAGTTCTGTTTCGTTAATTGTCACAATATGGTCTTCTATGTCTTTACTGAGCTTTTTTCCAAATGAACTGCTCATTACTGAAAGTGGAGTGTTGATGTCTCCAACTATTATTGTGGAGTAATCTATCTCAGTTTTTCAATGCTGTCATTGTTTGTTTGATATATTTAGATGCTGTGGTATTGGGTGCATACATATTTAATATTGTTAAGTCTTGCTTGTTAATTGAATCTTTTGGCAATAAATAGTGACCATGCTTGTCCTGATGGTGGAATTTACATTAAAATCTATTTTATCTGGGATCACTATTGCCACACCTGCTCTTTTTTGTATGTTGTTAGCTTGATACATACTATTCCATCCTTTAATTCTCAGTTTTTTCATATTTTTGAGTCTGTGGAGTGCTTCTTTAAGCAATATGTAGACAGGCCATGTCTTTTGATCCAGGATGTCACTCTTTGTCTCTTTATTAGAGCATTCAGCCCTTTTACATTCAGTGTAGTTATTGATTGGTGTGTGTTTAGTGCTATCATTTTGGTGTATTTATTTTTGTGTTGCTCTTCATATTCTGTTCTTAGTCAATTTTCTTTGTTCATTAACTTTTCATCTTTTTCAGTGTTGTTTTTGTGTTTGTTGAGACTCCTGTATCACATTTCTTATTTTGATATGTTGCATTGTTATTGTGCTTTGCTGCTACCCCTATCATCCTCCTTAACATTCTAAGGTTAGACCCAATTTTAACTTCCTCATTTTTTTTAACTTCCTTTCCCTCTGAAAAGACTATAACTACTGTAGTGTATTCCTCTTTTAGGTGTGATGGTGTTATAGTTTTCATGATATGATCACTGGTTCCCTTCTTTCAGTATTGTAGCTTTGACTGAGTTTTGTGTCTTCCCTAACTCGGAAGGATTCTGGATGCTGTCCTGCATTGCTGCCTTAAATATACACTTAAGGGCTTTGTTTTTCTAAGCAAAGAGGCCATTTCAGTACGTCTTTTAGTTTTGGTTTTGTTTTTACAAAGTCTCTAAGTTTCTGTACATCTGTCTTAATTTCTCCATCATATCTGAGAGACAGTTTGGCTGGATGTCTAATTCTTGGTTGGAAAATTTTCTCCTTTGAGGCTTTGAATGTGCTTTCTCACTGCATCATTGCCAACATCGTTTTTTCCAAGTAGTCAAACAGCAGACTACAGGACTTCCCTCTGAATGTTAGCTTTGGTTTGAGTCTCACTGCATTTCAGAGTTTCTGCTTATGTTTCATTTCATCAAGCTTAATTATAACATGTCTTCGTGTCTTTCTTTTGGGGTCTGCCTTTAGTGACATTCAATACACATCTTGGACATATATGTTCTCGTCTTTCATAATTTCAGGGAAGCTTTCTGTTAGCAACTCTACAACAATACCCTGTGTTTTCAGCATCCCATCCTGTTCAGGAACTGCAATTAATTGTAGAACATTCCTCTTAATAGAGTCCCACATGTTTCCTAATTCATCTTGGTTTTTTGTATTTCTTTTCTCTGATTTCTCCTCATAAGTGCTGGTGTCAGTTGTTCTATCCTCAACGTCACTAGATCTGCATTCTATCACCTCAATTATGCTCTTTTAGCTTTGGATTGAATTGTCTAATTCTGCAATTTTGTTATTGATCTACTGGATTTCAGATTGTTGTTGTTCCATCAGTTTTAATAGCTTGCTTCATTTTTAATTTTGTTCTGCTTCATTTTGTTTCATTACTAGGAGGTCTCTCTGTAATTCTGTTGTACTGAACCTCCAATAGTTTCAGAAAGGCTTCTTCATCTGGGGTGTCTTTTGGTTCTTTATTTGGGGAGTTTACCAGAGCCATGGTGGACTATTTCTTTAAATGGTTAGGAGTGGTTTGGTGCCTTTGGGTTGTTTAGAGGCTGTTTGTTTTCTCTGTTGTTACAGGAGCTGAGGCATAGTTCAGAGAAGGGAGATAGTCACCAGAGGTCTCTATGTACTCCAGTGTTTGGCCCCAGAAGACTCCGTGCAGTGGCAGGCTCTGCCTCTTAGCTGGCAGAGACAGTTTCCTGCTTATTAATTCACTGGGGGGTTGTCAACCTACCCTGTGATGGGGGGTCAGTAAAGGCTGGAAGAGATGTTGCCAGCCTCTCAGCAGTTAATTCTCCAGGCTGGGAGCTGACAGCTGCTGAAATCAGTAAAGCCATCGTGTGTGGCAAGCCCCACCTTTTGGCTAACAACAGATGCACCTCTTCGGCCATCCCAGATGGTATGATGTAGTTCAGTGAGGAAGGGGTTACATCCTTGCAGCCGTCTTCAGCCAGGCCACTCCCATAAGGTAACACTGTCCTACACAGCCTTTTTGCTGGAAAAGTGCTTCTGAGAATGGCACTGCTTCTTAGCTTAGGAATTAACTCCGTCTGAAGTCTCCAGTTGGGACAATCTACCTGCCAGCTGACCGAGATGATGTTTCAGCTGAGTTGCCTTTCCTACCTTGAAACCACTGAATCTGTGACACATCTCAGAAAAGAGAGGGTAGAGGTGCAGTTGTGCCCATGGGAACCAGGTTCTCAAAATATAGCTGTCCCACGTACTGTATCTCTGCTGCCCTATATGCTGTTTACTTTAGCACTGCAGTTCAGCATATTTGCTGGCTCATGCCAGCAATGATGGCTTCAGTTCCTGCTGTCCACCAAAGCAATGAGTCAGCAGAAGTGGGGCTTAGCTCAGGCTGCCTCGTCAGAGAGAGGAAGTGTCCCATTTAGTGGACTGTAGTCCAATCTGACAACTCCATGCCATATCATAGGGCTTCCTGGGTTTCCAGAGTGCTCTGTTCAATTAGTAATTGAGGCCTTAGTTCTCAGAGGAAATTGAGGTGATGTGTGTCTGGCCTACCATCTTGCCTCTGCCCTCCTTAATATTATAGCTTTGTTTGAGTTTTGTGCCTTCCCTAACTGAGTAGCTTTCTAGATGTTGTCTTCTTCATTGCATGCTAAAGTATACACCTAATGTTTTTGTTTTTCTAAGCAAAGAACTTCTTTCTGTATTTCTTGTTATTTTGGTTTGGTTTTTACAAAGTCTCTAAGCTTCCGTTTATCTACAAATGTCTTAATTTCATCGTCATAAGCAAGAGACAATTTTGCAGGTTTTATAATTCTTGGATGGACGTTTTTCTTATTCAGGACTATGGCTGTGTCATCCCACTACTTTCTTGCCAATATCATTTCTGTGGAGCAGTCAGATGCAAGCCTACAGGGTTTCCCTCTAAATGTTACCTTTCTTTGATCCTCACTTCCTTTAAGAGAATCTGTTTAGGTTTCATTTTATTAAGCTTTATTATAATATGTCTTGGTGTCTTTCAGGGTCGACTTTTTGTGGCTTTTGATACATATCTTATTCTCTTTCATAATTTCAAGGAAGTTTTCTTTCAGCAGCTCTACAACAATGCACTTTGTATTTTCATCTACCTCTCCTCCTTGTTCAGGAACTCCAATTATTTGTAGATTAATCCTTTTAATGAATCCCACATGCTGCTTAATGCTTCTTCATTTTTCATATTTCTTTTCTCTGATTTCTGCTCATAAATGCTGGTGTCAGTGTTCTGTACTCAAGGACACTAAGTCTGACTTCCATCTGCTCAGTTCTACTCTTTTAGCTTTGGGTTGAGTTGTCTAATTCTGCATTTTGTTATTGATCTGCTGTATTTTAGATTGTCCCATCAGTTCAAATAATGTACTTAATTTTTCATTTTGTTCTAATGCATTTTTCTTAATCTCTAGGAGGGCTCTAGGGTGGCCATGAGTCAGATCTGACTCGACGGCATGTGACTTGGCTTGGCTTTGGTTAGGAGGGCTCTCTATATAATTATTTTGTACTCAACCTCCAATAGTTTCAGAAAATCTTCTTTATCTGGTGAGTTTTTTAATTTTTTATTTGGGAAGTTTTCCAGAACCATGGTGGGCTGCTTTTTTAAATGGTTCACTGTAGTCTGTTGTCTCTGTGCCATCTGTAAGCTGTTTGATTTCTCTGGTGCTACCTCGGTAGGAGGTGAGGTTAGAGTTCTAAGAGGAGAGTTGTTTACCAGTTGTCTGTGTATTCTAGTCACTGGCCCCAGGTGGTCTCTCTCGGGTAGTAGGCTCTGCCTTCTGCCTGGTAAAGACAGTGACCTACTTATAGAGTCACTGGGGGATTGTCAGATGACTTTATGATATGGATCATTGTAGGGTGGAGGAGATGCTGCTTAGCCTCTTAGCAGTCATTTCTCCAAGTAGTCTTATGTTAAAAAGCTACTTTACTGCTGAGCCAGCAGCTGATCAACAGCTGCTGAAAACAGTCAGGCCCTCAGGTGCAGCAGGCCCCTCCTTCTGGCTGACAATGAAAGCACCTTAAAGGCCATCTCCAGATATTATTACGTGGTTCAGAGTAGAAAGCAATTATTACCTTTGTGTCATTCTCTGCCCAGACCCATTCATAAATCTAGACATGAATCATCTCAAATGCAGCTTTTTCTGCTGGAGAAGCACTTGCCAGACAGGGGCTGCTGCCCCTCTTGAGAATCAGCTGCAGCTAAGGACCCCGGCTTGACTCCACTTCTCAGTTGACCAAGATGGCAGCTTAACTGTCCTTTCTGCCATGAAAGATCTGAGTCTATGGTGCAGTTCGTAAAAAAGGGGGTGGAGGGGCAGTGGTGTCTTCAGTCAGCAGCCAGGCTCTCAATATGTGGCTATCCCTTGCATAGTCTCTCTGCTGTGCTGTACACTGTTTACCTAGGCACTGTAGTTTGGTGTATTTGCCTGCTCATTCTGAGTCCCCATCTCCCAGATAACAAAGAAGGCTCAAGTACCTGCAGTCCTCCAAAACAATGAGTCAGCCAGAGCTGGGGTCAGCAGCTGCGGGCTCATCTTTGCGGGGTAGTTTAGTCATTTACTGGTGCACAGTTAAATCTGACAACTCTATGCTGGATTCTACGGCTCCCTGGATGTCAACGCTGGCCCATTTAGTTATTATGCCAAGCCTTAGTTCTCAGATGGAATTGAGGAGACATGTGTCTAGTCTGTCATCTTGGCCCTGCCCCCAAAGTTGAATTCTTAAAGAATTACTGAGTTAATTGCTGTAAGAGTACTTTTAGCACAGTGGAAGTTTTATAGTTATAATTAACTTAGTTTCTGGGATTTCTGGAAATATTCAAATTATATAAGTACTTACTTATCTCTATGAAAATCAGAGTATCACTACATTTTGTAATCTAATTTGGTAATGCTCTTCAGAGTTGAAGAAACAGTACAAATACGCCCAATGAGATGTAAAGGCCTTTCTGAATTGCAGAGGTATAAACATACAGATATACAAGTAGAAAATATACAGACTAAATTCTAAAGTTTCAGTCATGGATAAAACATAAAAACAGAAATACAAAACTTACCAGTCTACTAGCCATATCTTAGCAGGCATGAAAAATTTTAATTAATTTCATCCAAAACAAACAAACAAAAGCAGACAAAAAGAAAAGAAAACCAGATTCTCTTTGCCATTTATCCAACAGAGGCAAGAATCTCTATAAACCGTTAGTCTACTTTTGGAGGTCAACAAATGGTAAATTCATGAGACATAATGAAGTTGGCCCTAGAAAGCAAGTGAGAAGTCAAGCATATTCAGTCAAATCCTTACTGTGTTTCCAATGGAGAAGAGTTCTGAACATAATACGACATGAGAAGCTGGACTAACTATTTGGTCCCCAGATTTCCAGTCAGAACCGGAGTAAAAGAGGCTCCAACTGACCCCATAACCAGGGTGGAGCAAAATGTCCAAAGGAGATATTTAATTCTACTTGGATCAGAACACAAAAGCTATAAAAGCCAAAATTTGCTGTAAAATTAGAAATATGATTTTATCTAGGCTATGTCTGTAAGAAAAAAACATTCATTAATGGGAAACAGGTCAAAGAAAAGGAGAGGGGCTAGGGTTTTATCCGGTAAATCACGGAGACCACATGTACTGCAGAGCTGAGTTGCATCTTATGGTGTTTTAGGTTGAGACTTTTGGGGAGCTGATCTCTAGGTCTGCCTTCTGAAGTGCCTCTGACTTGAACCGGAAGGCTCTGGCTTGAATGGCCAACCACTGAGTTCATAAGTGAAACATGACCCTGTGTGTAACCCAGGAGTAAGTAAATAAGGGAGACATCAGCTAGTGTTAAGACAGTCAAGAAGAATGAAGGAAATAAACTGAAAAAAAGTTCAGCATTGTTAACTGTCTTTTCATGTTTGCAAATGCATTTTTCTGTCTATTAAAAAATATATTTCCTGTAATTTAGCAAGCACAGATTCATTTGATGAAAGATGAAAAGGAGAAAAATGAAAGATTTTGGACAGTAGAATTGTTTGGGTGTTTTATTTATTTTTGTGAATTTTTTGAATTGAAAGTCATTATTCTTCAAAATTATGTTTGTGTTCTACTCCTTTATATCACTTACCAAGTTACTGCAAAACATTTAGGTTTATCTTTTTTTTTCCATAGTTATTCTATTCAAAATACAATTTCTTCTCAAGGAAATTTATGTAACTTATATTAAGGCATTTTTTCCTTTTTGAATTATCTAATAAACTATAACATAAAAATATATCTAATTTTAACATGTAGTATGAATAGCTATTTTTATCAAATTTGTGTGATATTTTTATATTTCTTCTAAATGCATCACCTTTTTTTTACTTTCAGCACAAGACAGTTTTCTAAAATGGTTGGTTATTTTCTTGAGTGTAATTATTCTTTTATATTGTGTAAGGCATTTATAATTCATAAGTTCTCTTTCTATTTCATATTTTCATTGTCTATCATTTGATCTCACACTATCTAAATACTAATTCTGGTTTTCAGAGTGTTCATTTTAAGCGTCTGTTACATAGTTCTATTAGTATTATTTTAAGGTGCCGTCAAGTTGATTCTCACTCATAGTAACTCAATGTACAACAGAAAAAAACACTACCTTGCCTGTTGCCGTATTCACTGTTGTCTATGGTTGCGTTCATTGTTGCAGCATTGTGTCAGTCCCTCGAATTGAAGGCCTTAGTCTTCTTCACTGACCCTCTACTGTTATTAAATATGATGATGACCTCCAGGCACTAGTCCCTCTTGATAATGTGTTCAAAGTATGTGAGACATAGTCTTGTCATCCTTGCTTCTAAGGAGCAGTCTGGCTGTAGTTTCAAGACAGATTTGTTCCTTCTTTTTGTAGTCCATGGTATATTTAGTACTCTTTGCCAACACTGTAATTCAGAATTATCAATTCTTCTTCTGTCTACCTTATTCATGGTCAGCTTTCACAGGTATATGAAGTGACTGAAAACATCATGCCTTGAATCATGCTCATTTTAGTCCTTGAAGTGACATCTTTGCCTTCCAACATTTCAAGAAGATCTTTTGTAACAGATTGCCCAGTGTAACACATCATTTTCTTGACTGCTGCTTCCATAAGTGTTTGTTGTGGATCCAAGTACATGGAAATACTGCATTACTTTAGCATTTATTCTGTTTAACATACTATCATTGATTGGCCTGGTTGTGAGAATTATTGTTTTTTTTTGTGATGAAGTACAGTCTATATGAAAAGCTTTGGTCTTTGATCTTCCACTAAGAAGAGCTTCAAGTCCCCTTTGTGTTCAGCAAGGAATGTTGTGTCATTTGCATATTATAAGCTATGTAAGTCTTCACCTAGTTCTAATGCCCAGTTCTTCTTCTTTCTTCTTTATATAACCTAACTTCTCAGATTATTTCCTTAGCACACAGAATGAATAAGTGTGATGAAAGAATATAACCCTAACACATCGCTTGTTTGATTTTAAACCAGTCTACATCTGCTTATTCTGTCTGAATGAATATTTCTTGGTCTGTTTATAGATTACACATGTGTACAGTTAAGTTTTCTAGAATATTCATTCTTTGCTATGTTATACATAATTTATTATCATCTACATAGTGAAATGCCTTTGCATAGTCAATAAAACACAGATACATACCTCTCTGGTATTCTCTGTGTTCAGCCAAGATGCATATGACATCAGCAATGATATCCCTCATTCCAAGTCCTCTTCTGAATCCAGATGGAATTTCTGTTGATTAGCTCTCAACACACTGCTGCAAGAGTTTTGCTTTTTTTTAATTATCGTTTTGCATAGTGTATTAGTAATTTTCACATTTTTTTGGATTGCCTTTCTTTGAAATGAGCACAAACATGGATCTCTTTAGTTGTTTGGTAGTTCTCAATTCTTAGCATAGAAGGAGTAAGTGCATCCAACATGGTCTCTGTTTATTAAAACACTTCAACTGGTATTTCCTGAATCCATGGAGCCTTGTTTTTTGCCAGTGTCTTCAGTGTAGCTTAAACTTCTTACTTCAGTACCACTAGTTTACTAATAACCCTTCCTTATTTAACTTGCTTTACTTTTAAATATTCTTCAGTATTTCTTTTCAGTATGTTATGTTTTGGATTTTTTCCCTGATCTGCTTTTTATAAAAGAAATTCATTTGAATCAAAATTCCTGCTATTTTGTCACCACCCCACCCTCACTGCAAGCAGTTTGACTATAGCTGCTACTCCTTGGAAGTGCCATGGGGCAGTTCTACTCCATATGGTTGCTCTGAGTCAAAACTGATTCAAGGATGATAGATGTGTTATTCTTCCTTTGAGTATTAAGAATAATATTCCTTGTTTATTTGTATTTACTACTACTTCACATATTCTTTTTATTTATTTCTCCTTAGAACTATTCTATTGTGCTTTAAGTGAAAGTTTACAACCTAAGTTAATTTGTCATACAAAAACTGTACACACTCTGCTATGTAATTCTAGCTCCTCTCCACCTGTGAAAGCACAACTCCTCTTTTCAACCTGTATTTCCAGTGCTCATTCAATCAACTCCTGTCCATCTCTTTTCTGGACAGGAGCTGTCCAGTTAGCCTTATCTACCTACTTATGCCAAGAACTATACTCTTTGGCAGTATCATTTTATGTCTTATAGCCTAATCCAATCTTGGTAGAAGACATGGGTTTGGGAATGGTTTCAACTTTGTCCTAACAGAGAATTCAAAGGCCATGTTTTCCAGGGACCCTCCAATCTCTCTAACCATCAAGACTGGTCTTTTTAATACATTTCACTTTTGCACACTCATTTTTCCCCCTCTACGATGGGAACTCTATATTGACAGTGAATGGTGGTGGCCAGTTACCATCTAATTCTTCTGGTCTCACGTGGATACAGTCTCCTGATTATTTTGCTCTTTCTGTGTTTTGAGTTCATATTTTCCTTAAAATCTTTCATTTTCCTCTGCTCTAGGTGGGTTGGGACCAGCTAGTGCTACTTAGATGGCCACTTGCTAGCTTGTAAGATAATAGATATCACTCACCAAAATGGGATGCTGAATATTTTCTTAAAACAACTTTGTTATGCCAATTGACCTAAATGTTCCCTAAAACCACAGTCCTCAGATCCCTGCCCCCGCTACTCTGGCCTTGGAAATGTTGGGTGATATTTAGGAAAACTCTTAACTTTTGATTTAGTCCAGCTGTGCTGACTAAAAGTGCCAAATCAATTTCCAAAATAGTTGTTCCATTTTACACTCCCACCAGCAGTGTAGAAGTGTTCTAGTCTTGTTATCATCTCTCCAACATTCATTACTGTGTGTTTTATTATTGTTGTTATTATTATTATTGCCAGGCTTTTGGGGGTGAGAAGGTATGTCATTGTAGTTTTAATTTGTATTTCTATAATAGATGATTATGAGCATTTCCTCATGTATCCATTAGCCACTTGGATGTCTTCCTCTAGGAAGTACCTGTTTGTATACTTTGCCCATTTTTTAAATTCGATTTTTAGTCTTCTTTTTGTTCAGATTTCCAATCTTTTGTAGATTAGAGTGATTAGACACTGATTGGATTTGTCATGGCCAAGAGTTTTCTCTTTCTGCAAGTCATCTTTTTACTTTTTTGATGAAGCCTTTGGATGAGCCTAAGTGCTTGATTTTGAGTTCTCAGCTATCTATTTTCTCTTCTGGTGCTAACATTGTTAATAACGTACCTTTGTAGTCTCTTTATGCCATGTAGTAAGGCTCCCAGCATTGTCCAGACTTTTTCTCACATCATTTTTATCATCTTAAATTTGATATTTAGTTCTTTGATCCATTTTTGAGATACCTTTTGTGCCTGGTGTGAGATAAGAGTCTTATTTGATTTTTTTGCAGATAGATATCCAGTTTGGAGCACCATATGTTGCCGAGTGCCGTCAAGTCGGATCCTACTCATGGTGACCCTAGGGGTCAGGGTAGAATTGACGCCCAGAGTATTCAAGGAGCACCTGGTGGATTTAAACTGCTGACTTTGTGGTTAGCAGTGGTAGCACTTACCTACTACACCACCAAAGAATCTATATGTTCCCCAGTTTATGGAATTTCAGCCTTTGTCAATTATTAGTTGCTCATAGGTGGCTGACTTTACATCTGGATTCTCAGTTCTGTTCCATTGTTCTATGCATCTGTTTTCATACCGGTACCAAACTTTGAACTACTGTGGCAGTTTGATAGTTTCCAAAGTCAGGTAGTGTGAGGCCTCCTACTTTATTCTTTTTTCAGTAATGCTTTACACATTCAGGACTTCTTTCCTTTCCATACAAAGTTGGTAATTTTTTTCTCCATCTCATTAAAAAATGCCATAGGAATTTCTATTGGGATTGCACTGTATCTATAGATCCCTTTGGGTAGAACAGAAATTTTCACAATGCTGAGTCTTCCCATCCATGAGCAAGCTAAATATCCCACTTAGGTCGGTCTCTTTTGGTTTCTTGCAGTGGTGTCTTGTAATTATCTTTGGAGAGGTCTTTTACTTCTTGGTTTCGATTTATTCTCAAGCACTTCACCTTTGTGTGTTCACCTTTTGAGGGACTATTATAAATGGTATTGACTTGGTGATTTCTTCCTTGATTTTCTCTAAGTTGGTATGAAGTAATGCAACTGATTTATATATGTTTATCTTGTTTCCTGATGCTTTGCTGAAATCTTCTATTATTTCCAGTAGGTCTTTTTCATTTTTGATTCTTTAGAGTTTTTGGTATATAAGTTCATATCATCTTCTTTCTTACCAGTCTGAATGTTCTTCATTGCTTTATCACACATTTATCTTGTCTCTGTCTAGGACCTCTAGCAGAATGTCTAATAAAAGTGGGGACAAACGGTCTTGTCTGGTTCCCACTCTCAAGGGGATGGCTTTCAGACTGTCTCCATTTAAAAGGATATAGGCCGTTGACTTTGTATAAATGCCTTTATTATGTGGAGGAATTTCCCTCTATTTTTATTTTGCTGAGAGTTTTTAATAGGAATATTTAATAGGAATGTCTTCAGGTCTGCATTGGTTTAGGGTGATCATTGCTGATGAAAAATGCCACACTGAGACTCCGGTGGAAGGAGGAGAGCAGTAGCTCTGATGCCCTGCTCTGCGCTGGCATCATGCAGGTCATTTTTATTTAGAAAGCAGAGCATGTGTACATGCAGTAAAGAAGCTTTGATTTGAATAGGAGTTGAGAAGTTCCTCACAAAGCAAACTCGTCCCTTCTTATCTAAACAGCATAACAAAGGCCACTTCATGTGAGCTAACATCTGTAGAGGAGGAAAGCACATAGGCCTGGGCGGGGGTACAAGGTCAAATTCAAAGGGCCAGACTCATAGTTTTCAAGGATCTGACATCATGTTTTCCAGCCATTTTCTGCTGTTTACATTGACTCTTTCATAGGTTTACAGGTCCCTCACCCAGGCCATAATGTTGGGCCTAACTGTGACCATGTTAGCCACACTTTGTCAAATGCCTTTTTTGTTTCAATTGACAAAATCAAGTGGTTCTTGTATTTTGTTTTACTTATTTGGTTGATGACATTGATTTTTTTCTAGAGGTAAAGGATCTCTGCATCCCTCGTATGAATTCCCTGGTCATGGTGAATTATTTTTTTAATATGTTTTTTAATTCTTTGGCTAGAATTTTGTGAAGATTTTTTGTGTGTTTAAGTTTGTGAGAGGCACTGATCTGTCACTTTCCTTTTCCCTGTTGTCTTTACCTAGTTTTGGTGTCAGGGTTATACTAGCATCACAGAAAGAATTTGTCAGTATTCCATCCTTTTCTATAACTTTAATACTAGTGATGTTAACTCTTCTCTACATGCTTTCAGTATTCTCCAGTTAAGTTGTCAGGGCCTGGGTTTTTTTTGTTTGGGAATTTTTAAATCATTTCTTCAATCTTTTCTTTTGTGATAGGTTTATTTATTGGTTCTAATTCTGTTTCTAGGTAGTATGTTTCTAGAAATTTGTCCATTTCTTCTAGATATAAAATCTGTTAGAGTACAATTTTTCATTGTATTATACTAATATATGTATAATATACATGTACATATGTCTATACATATACATATTGTATATATACATAAATATATAATATATGTATGCATATAATACATATAATATATGTATAATATAAATATATACATATGTGTATATATGTATAATATGCCAGCCAAGTGCCATTGAGTCAGATCTGATACATATATATAATATAGGTATATATGTATAATATATATATAATACATATATTTCAGATGGATCTGTTTTGATAACATCCACATCATTTCTTATCTGTGTTATCTGCTTCTCCTATTGTTTTTCTTTTTCTGACCTGGGCAGTGGTTTATTAATTTTGTTGATCTTTTCAAAGATGTAGCTTTATTTCTTGTTAACTTTTTCAATCCATTTTCTATTCTCTAATTTCTTCGATTCTACTCTAACTATTATTGTTTTCTTTCTTTTGGTGCTTGAGGACTTCTATTGCTGTTGTCTTTCTATTTGTTCAAGTTGTGGGGTTAATGCCTTTATTTGGGCCTTTTTGTTTTTGGAAGAATGCATTTACTGAGGTTGGCATCCGAGCATTTCTTTTGCTGTGTTCCATAGGTTCTGGCAGGATGTGATTTATTCTTATCAGATTTTGTGAATTTATTTATTCTGTCCTTGATTTCTTCTATAATCCAGTCATTTTTGAGCAAAGTGTTATTCAGTTTTCATGTATCTGAGTTAATTTCTTTTTAATTTTGTGCCATTGATTTCTACTTTTATGGCTTTATGCTCTAAAATGGTGCTTTGTTATATTTCAATACTTTGAATTTTGTTATGGATTGCTTTGTGGCCTAATACATGGTCAATACTGGAGAATGTTCCATGTACATTGGAAAGGAAACTATATCTGGCTTCTGTTGTGTGGAATGTTCTGAATATGTCTACATGGTCAAGTTGATTGATTATGACGTTTAGATCTTTTTTAAGAAGAAGATTTTATAAAGATTTTTCTGGATGTTTTGTACTTCACTGAAAGTGGTGAGTGAAGTCTCCTGCTATTATTGTGGAACTGTCTATTTCTGTTTTCAGTGCAGTTAGTATTTGTTTTATGTATTTTGGAGCCCTGACATTGGACGGGAAACCCTGGTGGTATAGTGGATAAGGGCTACAGCTTTTAATCAAAAGGTTAGGCTTTCAAATCTGCCAGGTGCTCCTTGGAAACTCTGTGGTGCAGTTCTACTCGTTCCTGCAGGATTGCCATGAGTCAGAATCAACTCAGCATAGTGGTTTGAGTTTGAGTCACTGGATGTATAGATATTTAAAATTATTATGTCCTCCTGTAGTACTGATCCTTTATCAGTAAGTGATGTCCTTCCCTATCCAATATAATGGATTTTACTTTAAAGTCTATTTTGTCAGTGATAAATATTGCTACTCCTACACTTTTCTGAATGTTGCTAGCTTGATATATGTATTTTTCTCTTTCTTTGAGTTGTAATTTTATTGTGCCTTTGAGTCTAAGATGTATCTCATATTGGCTGCATATAGATGGGTCTTTTTGTTTCTCTCCAATCTGCCATTCTCCATTTCTTTATTAGTATCTTTATTCCATTTACATTCAGGGTAGTTTTGATAGGTGTGAGTTTAACACTGACATTTTGATTTTGTGTGTGTGTGTGTGTGTGTGTGTGTGCTGTGTGTGCTGCAAACAATAACTTTGTTCCACTTAATTTTCTGTGCTGAGTCATTTTTCTTTATGTATTTTATCTTTTTCATTTTTGGTGGTTTTGTATTTGCTGAGACTTCATTTTCTTCTTTTCTTTTTTGTTTCTTTGATTCATAGGATTGATAATTTCCTTTGTGGTTACCTAATTTTTACCAATATTTACTAATTTACTAATATTTACCTCTATTTTTCTAAATTTATAACCTTTATGTTTTTATATTGCTTTGACTTCTTGTCTCTATGAAAGATCTATGACTACATTTTTTTAAGTCCCTCTTCTTTTTACACTGTTTACATAATGACATCTATGTTCACCTATTTTCAGTGTTTTGTCTTTGATTTATTTTTGTAATTTCTCTATTTCAGTTGATATGCAATTGATGTGTTGTGTGTTTTTGTCTTGAGTTGTTATTAGATACTGTTGATTTTCTAACCCCAAAACTCCCTTAAGTATTTCTTGTAATTTGATTTAGCTTTTGCAAATTCCCTAAATTTCTATTCATTAGGCAATGTCCTGATTTTGCCATCATACTTGAGAAACAATTTTATTGGATATATAATTCTTGGCTGGCAATTACTTTCCTTCAAGGGTTTGTATATGTCCTCAAAGTGCTTTCTTTCTTATACGGTTTCTGCTAAGTAGTCTGAGCATTTTATTGATTCTCCTTTGCAGTTTATTTTTCATTAATGTCTAGACAATTTTAAAATTTTCTCATCTTTAGTTTTGTCACATGTGATTATAAAATGCCTGGCTGTTTTTTCGGTGGATCTACCTTGTGTGGAATTTGATGAGTGTCTTGGGTAGATATCTTCTTATCTTTCATGACATTTCAGAAGTTTTCTGTCAACTCTTTCTCTTTTCTGTTATTTTCCTACCACCCTCTCATTCCATTCTGGTACTCCAATCACTCATAGATTATTCTTCATGATAGAATCCCACATAATTCTTAGTATTTCTTAATTTTTTAAAACTCTTTCATGTGAGTTTTCCTCAAATATGTTGATGCCACATTTCATACTTCAGTCTCACTAATTCAGCTTTCCTTGTCTACTTCTGCTTTTTCACTTTGTATTGTCTAATTTTACATTTTTATAATGTTCTGCATTTCCAGTTCCTGTTGTAGTATCCTTTCTTGCAACCTGTTCAATCTGTCATTATGCTCTGCTGCATTTTTCCTCATGTTCTTCCTGATCTTTCCAGGAGTTCTAAACTTTAATTTTTTGTATTTTACCTCTGATAATATTGTGAAGTTCTCTTCATCTGAAAAAATTTTTCGTTCTTTCTTTTTGGACCTTTCTGAAGCCATCTATGGTTTGCATCTTTGATTTTTATGTAGACTGTTGTCTCCAAGTCATCTTTAAGTTGTCATATTTATTTTATTTGTCTACTGTGTTCTAGCTTCTCCTGTTTTGTTTACAAATGTTCAAATAGGCTGTTGTTCTGTGATAGTTTGGTTATTGGAGACTTTGAAGTTCTAATATCCTGACACCAGGTGGTTAGAATTGTTATTAGACATGCAAGCCCAAGAGTCCCTTTACTTTTCTTGGATAAATTCAGCTCAGGTGTCCAGGCAGTCAATCATCAAGTGTGTGGTGCAAGTTCTTCCAACGGAAGGCTTAAGGAGTCACACTTTTAAGGAGTCATACTTCTGCCTCAGTTGATGCATCAGACAATATAGCCAGGCACAGTACAGAGAAGGAGGGTGGAAGAGTTGGGAAAAGGAGAAAAGTTTATTCAAGGAAAGTTTTAAATCTGTTCTTAGTAAATTAGAATCAAACCACCTAGCTTTTGACAATCTAGTGCTGCTTTTTACTGGTTCTGGATTCTCTGGTTAGTTTTTCCTGCTAAGGAAGACTCCCTTCCATCAGTCACCACATAACTCACCAAGATGGCCACAGCCAATTCCCAGAAGGTCAAGTATGACCAGTCTCATATACTTCTGGACCTACTGTCCCTTCACTATGGCTCAGTTGGATTTCTCAGCTTTCCCTATGATGTTCAAGGCTCTTTGGATATTGTGTATAATCTATTCATTTGTTCTTTTGGATCTCTATTGTTAGGGGATCACAGGAAGTGTCTTACCATTCTGCCATCTTGGATCTACCCCTTATATTTTTCTGCTATTCATCATTAACAAGGGCATTTATTTATTTTACTCCCTATGTATCTGTTAAACATGGTGTTAGATTTTTTTCTTTTATATTGTGGTGAAAATATACACAACAAAACAATTCAACAATTTCAGTATTATAATTAAGTGACGTTGATTATGTTCTTTTAGTTTTTCAGACATTTTCACTATTCCCTTCCAAATCATTCTAACACCATTAACATAAACTGAATGTACTCTAAGGAAAAACTCTCTTTTCCCTTTTCCTCTATCCTTGGTTGTGTCCCCTCAGTTCATCTTTCACTCACTGTGGCCCTATATGGAAACCCTGGTTGTGTAGTGGTTAAGTGCTATAGCTGCTAACCAAAAGGTTGGCAGTTCAGACGTGTCAAGTGCTCCTTGGAAACTCCATAGGACAGTTCTACTTTCTATAGGGTCATGATGAGTCAGAATTGACTCAACAGCAAGCAGTTTGGTTTTTGATTTTGTGATCCCATACACAGAGGAGAACTTCCCAGTAGGGATTCCTAGGGTATGAGATTTACCAAAGCTGATTGTCATGTCTTTTCTCTAACGCAGCAGGCTCAGTATTTAAACAACTAACTAGTTAGCATTGAGGCACTATAACATTATGATACTAGAGTGCCTTCCCATCACTTATAAACACTAACTTTAGATTCGGTATATTGCTTCTTTCTTTCAAGATCATGCCATATTTGCTTTTCTGCAATTGAAGTTTCTTCAGCATTATGTTTAAATAATCACATAAGGTGGTGTGACTTAAGATCTCATTTCTCTTTATGGCTGTGTGATATTGCATTTTATGTATGGAGAAAATTTTGTTTAGCCAGTCCATTGTTGATTGATACTTAGATTGTTTCTATCTTTTGGCTATTATGAAAAGTGCTGTAATGAATATTAATGTACCAGTTTCTGTTTCTGTTCCTTCTTTTGGGTATATACCTTGCATTGGGATTATTGGTCCATACAGTAGTTTTATGCTGAGTTTTTTCAGGAACCAGTACATTGTTCCCCACAGTGGCTGTACCACTTTACATTCTTACCAGCTGTGGATGAGCATTGCGATTGCTTCACAATCTTGCTAATTCCTTTTTTCTTTCTTTCTTTCTTTTTAAATCATTGCCTTTCAAATGGTGGTGAGATGGTATTTCATTGTTGCTTTTGTTTGCATGTTCCTTCTGCTTAATGAAACTGAGCATCTTCTCATGAGTTTGCTGGCCATTTGCGTATTTTCTTTGGTGAAACGTCTGTTAAGTCCTTTGCTCAGTTTTTGATTGTTTTGTTTCTTTTATCTAAACTATAAAAGATATTAGGTCCTTAATATATAGGATAAATGTTCAAAAATTTTCTCTCGATCTCTGTGCTGGAGTGTTATTTTTATTTATTATATTTTTATAGTTTCACTTTAATCTCTGGTTTACATAAAATTTTCTCCCCAGAGATACACTTAGGAAGAAATAGCATCTAATCAGATTCACAATGGCTAGCACCCATTACTTCTGGGGGGGAAAAAGGGAATTTCTCCTCCCATACCGCCATATTTCTGAGAAATGGAGATGTGTCTCCTGAAAAACTGTAATGTTATGTATACCTTTATACACTGTCAGAAACTTTGCTTGCTTTTTTTTGAGAAAATTGTTAAAATTTAAATGTTTTCCATTAATAGACCTGTCTCCATCACTCCATTCTTCCCAAGTTTATCTTGAAATGACAGTCAGTCTAAATATAGGGAATGAGCTACTGTAACTACTTAATGTTATTAAAAGAACTGATAAAGTGAATGAACAGCTGTATAATATTCAGTTTATTTTACATCTTGTGTTTCTAAATTAGGGAGATGCCAGTTGGAGAAAGACACAGGTTCTTCCTATCTTCTTTCAGGTAGGCTTATACTGTTACTTTTTGTATAGCATATATGTAAACTAAGTGGAATTCTCTCGTGGAGTCTCAAAATTGATTGATCTGTTTTCAAAGTATGTTTATTTATTATTTTTAAAATTTTTTCTTGCTAGTTATTTTGGTAAGAATTTTGGAAACAGTGCCAGTGATGCTGGTGAGGTGTCAGTTTAAGCTTTAATTTTCAGATAGTAAGATTTCAAGATCAAAGTGTCTATTGCCAAATTGTTTAATCAAAATTTATCCTCACTTATGAAAAACAGTATGTTAAAGGGATTGATAACACCATTGTTCATTTTTGCTAATTTGTTCTGTGAAAATAATCGGTTTTTAGTTTTTGCTATGTATGTGTGTGAAGTGACTAAAGTGATTAAATATTGAAAAAAAATACCCTTGAGTGGATTCTGTCTTATAGCGACCGTATAAGACAGAGCAGAATTACTTAACAGGGTTTCCAAAGAACACCTCATGGATTCCAGCTACTGATCTTTTGGATAGCAGCCAAAGCACTTAAGCATTATTCCACCAAGTTGTCCAATATTGGAGACATGTTAAATTATTAAATTTATTTCGGCTTATTATATATTCAAGGAATAATGATGATATGAAAGTATATAGTTCTTGTGAATTTCTTAAACAAAATATATTCAGAAATCTACTTTCTGAAATAGTCTGTAATATGTTATATGAATCACATAAATAAAATGCAAGTGAAGATCAAAAAATATAGAAGTAAACCTTTGTCTAGGCTGTTAGAGAAGATTTCATAGAAGAGATAATTTCTGAACAGGGCATTGCAGGAGTAATAGGATAAGAAAATGGGTTTTAAGAGACATTCAAGAGTAAAAATTAGTGTATCACATTTCCAGACTTATTTGCATGCACTCAAGATGCTAAGTTTGTATAAAATAACTACAGAAGATATCTGCTCAGAAAATGCAAGCAGACAGTATTTTTGGACCAGATAAGTTGTGTTGGTGAAATAGTTGGAGATAAATGTGGGACTAAAAATACCATGTAGGTTTTGAACGATTTTAAAGAAAATATGCATTTTTAAATACAATGTACTATTTAAAGTGTTCTTTTGAGGTACATAATCAAAACTTTACAATATAATTATACACAATAGTAATAAAGGGTGAGTTAGGTTGGTGTACTGTTGTTAATAGCTCAGGCTGCTATCCAAAAGATTGGGATTCCAAATCTTCCAGCTTTTTCTAGGAAACACCATGGGGCAGTTCTATTCTGTCCTGTGTGGTCACTATGAATTCAAATTAACTTAGTGGCAATAGGTTTGTTTGGTACAAAATGGGAATAATGGAAGGCATAAAGTTAAGAAAGCAGTTAATATGGCTGGAGCACAGTGTTTAAGTATGCTAGGGAGCTAACTGAGAAGTCAGCAGTTCTAATTCACCAGCCTCTCATTGGAAGAACTATGTAGCAGTCTGCTTCCACATGATTTACAGCTTTGGAAACCTCATGGAGTACTTCTACTCTGTTACATAGTGTCACTATGAGTTGGAATTGACTAAATGACCATGCGGTTTCAGTTTTACTGGAGTGCAAATTAACAAGAGTAGGAAATACTTTGATATAAAAAGCAACAAAACATAGGACATGACTGGATGTGGGAAAAAAGATAAGAAGCTATTGATTATTACTCTAAGATTATAACCTAGATGCCTAAGAGAACAATTGTACAGTTAGAAAAACTGAGTTAAATAAAAAGGGAAAGTTATGTGAAGAAGTGAATAATGTTTTACTAAGAATGCCAGCCAAGTGCCATCAAAAAATAATCTATTATTATGCTTCCAAAGCCAAGTGCTTGTAAATAAAACAATTTAGCTAAAATAAGAATTTTTCAGCTGGATTATGCAATTTTTCGTGAGTCAATGCAAACATTATTTTAAAAGTTTTCCTTACCTGTATCTGAGGAAAAAAACAAAAAACCTTGTAGAGTAAGGATAATGTAATATGTTGTCATTTTGTTGAACAATTGAAATGTGGGCAGAAATATTTGTTAGTGACTATGAAACAAATATACTTTTAAAATTCTATTCTCTTGGCTTTCAAAATTATATTAAAGGGAAATGGGATTTTATTTAAGATAGAATTTTTATTTTTATTCTCAAGTCCTAGGACATGGTAGGAGCTATGCTAAGTGTTAATTATTTCAGTGAGGAAAGCAAAAATTAACAGACCGTTCTTTTAACACTATGTTTTATTATAGTAAATAAAATTATCTGTGACATTTCCCAGTTTCCTATTTCTCCTTTGCCTTTTCCATCTGTTATTTTTTATGCCTTCACACCTATTGAGTCTAAAAAAACCAGAGAGGTCAAATCACCAATTTTTTTTTCTTTTTCCAGAGATATATATCTGTATACTGATTGTTCTGAAACTAGCAAAAACAAACAAACAAAAAGATCACTTGTGATGTGGTCTTTGATTTGTGGAAAATAGGAAATATATAAAAATAAAATAAATCTATATAGATGAGTAATAGTGAGCTATAAATTTCATTTTCCTAAAATATTTTTTCTCAGGTATTAACCGGAATAGAATAACAGTACACTAGAACCATTAGCTATAGCATCACTATGAGTCAGAATCAACTAGATGATGGGGGTTTGGATTAGATTTAGTACTATCAGCAAGTGTATCTTATCAGATTGACTTTATAGTTTGTTTCTTATGGGTAACATGGAGAAAATATCAAGTTACCTTTGCAAGTAACATTTATGCTTCATTATGCCCATAAGAGCACAGTGGGTATTTACTTACTGTGGATAACTGAAAATATGCTATAAAAAATTTACCTCCAAGAAACTAAAATAAACAGTTCTATCACTTAAAAACCACATATTATATTAAGCTAGACTGCCATGAGTCAGATCCAACTTGACGGCACTTGGCTGGAGTGAGTATTGAAAAAAGTATTTAGGAGTGCTTACCATATACCAACATTTAGAAGTATTTACTATGAATCATAGAGTCCTGGTGGTGCAAGTGGCTAAGAGCTCAGCTACTGATTAAAAGGTTGACAGATCGAAGCCACCAGATACTCCTTGGAAACTGTATGGGTCAGGTCTGCTCTATCCTATATAGTGGCTATGAGTCAGAATTGACACAACAGCAATGGTTTGGTTATTAACATATACCAGAAGTTAGACAATACAAATTTGAAAGACAACTCTGTACCTGATACTTCAAAACGTGAAGAAAAGTTCAGAGAAGCACAGAAAATTAGTGAACTAAAGTGTGATAGAGGTAGAGCTGACATGAGAGATGTGGGAATAGACAAGTGTAACTTCTCAAAAGTCTGAGAAAATGGTGGTTTAAAATTTTGAGGCTGAGTGAATATGTAGAAGTAATGCCACATGGCCCCTGAACCAGCATTATTGACAACCCTGTGTCTCCAGACATATGACAAATATGTTTTCCATACACTGTATTTGCCTAGATGAGTCTTTATGAGTAGATCTGGCATTGATGTGACAAGTGAAGCCACTTCAGCTATTGACAGACCTGTATTTTAAAGTCCCATTAGCTAACAGTATGGTGGGTCAGACAGTATGAAAACTCTGTATCTCTGAGTGTCTGTAAGTACTCTCCTTGAGATTGGGAGCCAGACAAAGACACCCTTTATCACCACTTTTATTCAACATTGTGCCTAAGCTTCTAACCAGAGCAATCAAGCAAGACAAAGAAATAAAGGACATCCAAATTGGTGAGGAAGAGGTAAAAGTATATCTGTTTGCAGATGATATGATCTTACACATGGAACACCATAAACAATCCACAAAAAAGTCTACTACAGCTACTAGAAGGATTCACCAAAGCATCAGGACACAAGATAAACATATAGAAAATCAACTAGATTCCTTTACATCTACGAAGAGGAAATCAAAGTGGAGTTCACCGAACCAATACCATTTACAAATATCTCCCCCAAAAGATAAAATATTTAGGAATAAATCTAACCAGAGATGTAAAAGATCTATGCAAAGAAAATTACATTACTACTGTAAGAAACCAAGAGATTTACATAAGTTGAGATACCTATATTGCTTTTGGATGGGAAGACTTAGTGTGACAATGTCTACTGTACTCAATAGGATCTTTAAATACACTGTAATCCAAATACAAATTCCAATGTCATTTTTTATTGAGGTGGAGAACCAAATCACCAACCTCATATGTAAAGGGAAGAAGCCACAGATAAAGTAAAACATTACTGAGGAAGAGGAATAAAGTGGGAGATCTCCCACTGCCTGGCTTTAGAAACTATTACTCTGCCACGGTAGTCATAAGAGCCTGGTATTTATACAAACACAGATACTTAGACCAGTGGAACAGAACTGAGGATTCAAATATGAACCATCCACCTATAAGCAGCTGATATTTGACAAAGTCCCAAAGCCCATATACTGGGGAAAAGACAATCTCTTTAAGAAAGGCTATTGGCATAACTTGGTATCTTATTGCAAAAATTGAAACAAGACTCATATCTCACACCACATACAGAAATGAACTCAAAATACTTTAAAGACTGTTTTAGTCAGCTAGGGCTGCTCTAACAGAAATACCACAGAGTGGATGGCTTTAACAAAGGAAGGTTTATTCTTACACAGTCCAATAGGTTGCAAGTCGATATTCAGGGTGTCTGCTCCAGAGAAAGGCTTTCCCCTTGTAGGCTCTGGAGGAAAGTCTGGTATTGCATCAGTCTTTGTCCAGGGAGCATCTTGATGCAGGAACCTCAGGTCTGAAGGACATGCTCTTCTCCCGGTGCAGATTTCTTGATGGTGTGAGGTTCCATTCTCTGCTTGCTTCTCTTTCCTTTTATCTCTTGCAGGCTGAAAGGATTAAGGGTGGCACAAGCCATACTCCAGGGAAACTCCCTTTACAGCAGAGCAGGGAAGTAATCCTATGCAGGAATTTACAGCCCCATCCTAAACCTTTTACATGCAGTTTAGCAAAACCACACATTTTTGGGGGGACACAATTTAATCCATGACAAAGACCTAAATATAAAATCTAAAATGATAAGAATTATAGAAGAAAACAGAGGGACAGTGCTGAGAGCCATAATACACAGCATAAACAGACTATGAAACATTGCCAACAGTACATAAACACTAGGAGAGAAAGTGCATAACTGGGAATTCCTGAAAATCAAACATTTATGCTCATCCAGAGATTTCAGTGAACTAGGAAAAGGACAACCTACAAATTGGGAAAAAAAAATTTGGGTTGGATAAGTCTGATCATGATCTGTTCTCCACAATCTAGAAAATTCTACAATACCTCAACAACAAAAAGACAAATAATCCAGTTTAAAAAAATGGACAAAGGGACTTCACCAAAGAAGACATCCAGATGGATAACAGATACCTGAGAAAATGCTCATGGTCATTAGCCATTAGAGAAGAACAAATCAAAACTACAATGAGATTCCATCTCACCCCAACAATGCTGGCATTAATTCAAGAAAATACAAATAATAAATGTTGGAGAAACTGGTACATTTATAAACTGCTGGAGGAAACATAAAATGGTAAAACCAGCCTGTAAGTTGATTTGGTACTTTCTTAAAAAGCTAGAAATAGAAATACCATATGATACAGTAACCTCACTTCTTAGAATGTATGCTAGAGAAATAAGGACTGTCACACAAATGGATATATGCACACCAATGTTTGTTGCAGAACTGTCCACAATGGCAAAAGGAAGAATCAACATAGGTGCTCATCAAGGGGTGAATGGATACACAAACTATGGTATATTCACACAATGGGTTACTGTGCAATGACAAAGAAAAATGATGATCTTGGGAAACAACATTGATGAATTTGGAAGCCATTATGATAAGACAAATAAGAAAACATGGGGCAGAGTCAAGATGTCAGACTAGACACACATCTCTTTAACTCCCTCTGAGAACTAAGGCCAGGGTAGATAATGAAAAGGATCCTTCTGGACACCCAGTGATCCTGAGGATATGGCATAGGGCTGTCATTTTGGACTACATGCCACTGAACTGGAAACCTCTTTTGCTGATCCCTGCCCTTGTTGAAGAGCCAGCTCTCGTGGACTGAAGATAACTAACTTTTTTTCTGTTTTGTTAGCTTGTGGCAGCAGTTGGGCTTAAGTGGCAGCAAAGTTCTGTCACACTGTTGACATGACCAGCGGGTGGAATAGCCACACTTTGAAAGCCTGGCTCTGGACTCTGAGCACCACAGCCCCTCCACCTCTCTGAATCTCCTCCATTGATTCAGCTATTCCACAGTGGGTGGAAGAGTCTCTGTGGGGTGCCATCTTGTCCAATTGGGAGATGGATCTACCCAATGGAGGCCTCAGCAGGGGCTAATTCCCAGGGTAGGAGGCAGTGCCAGCCTAGGGAGAACTGCCTGAGAAGAAAAGCTGTGTTTAGCACACTTTACACTTTGGGTAGGGCCTGGCACCTGAGGACAGCAGGAAAGTAGCCTGTCCATGCTTTGAACTAGATCATAGCATTTAGCGATGGATATAGAGGTGCCTCCATTGCCAGCTGGAAAAAAGGGCATACACACCTGACAGCCTGTTTTTGGAAGCTGTCAGACAGTTTTTACCTTTCAAGGTAAGGCTACCTAGAGAAATAACTGAGGTGCAGCCTGAAGGCATCTCTTCCAATCTTGACTGAGCCACAATGTACTGTCAGTTGACAGCCTCCCAGTGACTCCATAAGTAGGGCTGTGTTTTTTCCAGGCAGGACATGGAGCCTGCTTTCACAGAGATTCCAATGGGCCCAGTTGTTGAAGTACATAAAGGTAACTGGTGATCAACTTCTTCCTATTAAAGCAGCACCAGAGAAACTAAACAACCTCTAGGTGCCCCATAAGCAACAGATCTTGGCCCGACACTTTCTGAAAAATCTAACCATAGCTCCAGAGAACTCCAGAAAGAAAGAACCAAAGAACATCCCAGATGAAGACTTTGAAACTTTCGAAGTTCGAGTACAAAAGAATTTTATATAGAGTCCTCCTAGATATTATACAAAATGAAAAATTAAGCAAGCTGTTTGAACTGATGGAAATCCAGCATTCTGAAATCCAACAGATCAATAACAAAGTTGAAGAATCAGAAAACTCAATTTAAAGCCAAGAGAACAGAATTAAATAAATGGAAAACAGACTTTCTGACTTGGGAAACAGAACTACTGACACCGGCATTTATGAGGAGAAATCAGAGAAAAAACACAAGAAAAACGAAAAAGCACTAAGAAACATGTGGGACTCTATCAAGAGGAACAATCTATGATTGATTGGAGTTCGTGTACAGGAAGGGACATCTGAAAATACAGAGAGGATTGTTGTTGACTTGCTGGCAGAAAACTTCCCAGAAATTATGAAAGAAGTGAACATAGATATCCAAGATGCGTATCGATCGCCATGCAATATAGACCCCAAAAGAAAGACTCTAAGACATATTATAATCAAGCTTAACAAAATGAAACATAAGCAGAAACTCTTAAAGGCAATGCGATGCAAAGCAAAGCTAGTATTCAGAGAGAAGCCCTGTAGGCTTTTGGCTGACTTCTCAGCAGAAACCATGTTGGCAAGGAGGCAGTGGGGTGGCACATTCAAAGCCTTGAAGGAGAATAATTTCCAATCAAGGATGATATATCCTGCAAAACTGTCTTTCAAATATGAAAATGAAATTAAGACCTTCACAGTTAAACAGAAACTCAGAGACTCTGTAAAATCAAACCAAAGCTACAAGAAATACGTAGAGAAGATCTTGGCTTAGAGGAACAAAACCATTAACTCCACATTTTAGGAGACAATACAAGACACATCATCCAGAAACATAGTTAGGGAAGGCACAAAACCCCAACCAAAGCTATAATTCTAAAAGAAGTGGTCCAGTGATCATATGATGAAAACTATGATACCATTGAATTAAAAAGAGGGAAATATTACAGTAGTTATAGTCCGTCCAGATAGAGATGAAGTTAATAAGATATTTAGAAGTTAAAATTGGGTTTAAACACACATTATTAAGGAAGATCATTGGGTTAGCCACAAAACACAGCAAAGAAGTGACGTATCAAAACAAAAAAAGCATACTGGAATCTCAATAAACAAAAAACCAACACTGAAAAGGGTGAAAAATCAACTCATAAAGAAAAATGTCCCAGAACAGAATAGTAAGAGCAACAGAGAAAACATCAACACAAAAATAAATTCAGTAGAATGGTAGCACTTAACACATATCTATCAGTAATTACATTGAAGGCCAATGGACTGAATACTCCAGTAAAGAGACAATAAATGACATCTTGAATCAAAAGACATGACCTGTCTGTATGCTGCTTACAAGAAACTCACCTTAAACTTAAAGATATGAACAAACTGAAAATTAAAAGGTGGAATATACAAAGAAGAGCAGGTGTAAGGTGTGGCAGGCAATACTAATCTCAGGTAGAATACATTATACTGCAAAAAAAACAAAAGCTCAATAAAGACACAGAAGACTTTTTTTGCAACAATTAACCAACTAGACCTCGTTGACATTTACAGAACTATTGTGTTGAGTGAAATTAATCAGTAGCACAAGAATAAATGTGGTACAAGACCTCTACTTTAAGGACTTCAGAACTGACTCATGTATAGAAGAAAAAGACTCTTTGAAGGCTGCAATGGAGGGGAGGGAAGGAGGGAGGCAAGGGGCTGGTTATAGATTAAATAGTTGATAGAAATTTGGTTGGGTAAAATTAGTGACAGCACACATTTGAAAGAAGATCAATTTAACTGGACTTCAACATAACCTGAAAACTCTACCAATCTTAACCCAATAGATAAGGACAGAGTAGCAGGGGTGAGAGTCTGGGGACCATGCTCTCAGAGGACATAGAGGCCAGTTGGTATAACTAGCCTATTGCTAAAATAGCCCTATCTACCCCATGTTGGTGAGTGGTGTCTGGGGTCTTAAAACCTAGCAAGTTACCGTCTGAGGTACACCAAATGGTCCCAACTCATCCGGAACAGATGATCACCAAAGACAAAAATGACACAGGGGAAAGAGAACCCAGAAGACAGAAAGACCCAGGTGAATGGGTGACTACATCAACATGAGACCAGAAGAACCAGATGGTGCCCGGCCAGCTCCAGTGAGAGCCGTGATGGGGCTCAGGAAGTTTCATCACAGTAGCAATACAAGAATAAGAAGGAGTGTACCCTGAGAACTCCACTAAAAGACCACAAGTGATGATCCAAAGGCCTAGGGGTTCCCCTGGGAGTGTACCCCCAGAACTGAAACTCTCCCTGATCATAAATCATTACTGAAGGTCACTGCTCAGACAGGAATGGATTGGAATCGGCAACAAAGAGTGACCATATTGTGTGTGTACTTTATGGTTCTACATATCTATAGGATGTTGCACAACTGGCCTCTTACTAGAGGAGAGTGGAGAGGGTGGAGAAGAGGGGACAGGGGATTGTTAAGAGGATATGACTTGTTTAGAACAAAAAGGAGGAGTGTGCTGTTACCAGGCAAGAAGAGCAGTAGAAGCTGCACATAGGCTGGCATACGAATTTAAACCAAATTGTACACTTTCTCTCCATCACAGTAAATAATAATAATAAAAAATACTACAACAACAAAAACAAACAAAAACAGAAACCAAACCCACTGCCATCAAGTCAATTCTGACTCATAGGGAACCTATGAGGGACCATATAGACCAAGAAGAAATGCCCCATAGAGTTTCCAAGGAGCTCCAGAAGTATTTAAACTGCTACCCTTCTGGTTGGCAGCCATACCACTCAACCACTATGCTACTTGAATGAAATTAATCAGAAGCAAAAGGACAAATGTTGTATTAAACCACTATTATAGAGACTCAAGAAAAGGTTTAAATACAGAAGAAAACAGTCTTTCATGGTTACAAGGATGGAGAAGGAGGTAAGGATGGAAGTATTCACTGACCAGAGAGTAGACAGGAGATGGGTTAGGTTAAAGGAAGGACAGATACCATGAAGCAGAGGGGAAGTCAGCTCAGCTTGACTAAACTAAAATATAAGAAGTTTCCCAAATGTAAATAACAGTTTGAAGGGCACAGTAGCAGAGGCAGGGGTCTGGGACCATGGGTTCAGAGTCAATCAAAATAACAAATTTGTTAAAGAAAATGTTCTTTGGTGAGTAGTGTCTGTGGTCTTAAAAGCTAGCAAGTAGCCATCTAAGTAACGCCAATTGATCCCAACCCACCTGGTGCAGAGAAGAATGAAAGACATCAAAGATATAAGGAAATTATGAGCCTAGGGGGTCAAAAGGGCCTCATAATCCAGAGGCTACGTCAGTACAAGACCAGAAGAACTAGATGATGCCTGACCACCACCAATGACAGGGAAGACAACATAAAATCCCTGATGCAGTGGGGGGAAAGTGGAAGTACAGACTAGAACTCTATTAAAAAGAACAGACTGATAGTCCAACAGACCAGAGGTTCCCTGGAAGACATGTCACTGGATTCTCTCTTAGCCTATTATTTATTTTTTAATTTATTTTGTTGTTTTTGAGAATATACATAGCAAAACACCAATTCAACTGTTTCTATAGGTACAGTGAGGTGGCACTGATTATGTTCTTCTAGTTGTGTAATCATTCTCATCCTCTTTTTCTTAGTTGTACCTCCCCAATTAACATAAGCTAAATTTCACCTAAGATTCCTATTTAATTGTTCAAACTGCTATTGTCACTTTGATTCCACAGGTCTTCAAAGAGCATAATGCTTAAGGCAGATATTATTTACTAATTAAGTTAACTGCTTGGGGGTTTTAAAAGGATATTTTTGGTTTCAGTTTTAAAGATTATGTCACGTCATGGCAATAGTTTCATGGGTTCTTTTAGCCTTCATGGGTAACAGAAGTGTGAAGTTCCTGAAAATTGAAAGTCTGTCCTACATTTATCTCCTGTTGATTAGGGTTTTTTCCCCCCTACAGAATCTTTGATGAAAATGGTCGTAATTACATCCAAGCACCATTCACTTCTTCCAGACTCATGACAAAGGAAGTAGGTGTTCATGGAGGGAGTTAGGCATATACTCCATATTCTACTCCTGTCCCTGTCTCCCATCTTGCTCTGTGGTTCTAGGCAAATAGAGAACAATGGCCTTGTTTGGGTGGCTGCTTGCAAGCTTTTAAGAATGTAGACACTAAGCAACAAACTATGAAGTGGGATAGACCAATAATCACAAATTAGGCCCATTAACTAGGAAGTTCCACTATATCATGACCCTAAAGGTCCAAACCAAAGAACCAAATCCTGTGAGGTATTTGGTTGCACATAAACAAAGTCAGCAGCTAATGTTATTTGTAAATATCTATCACGTAACTTTTGCTAATTCAAGTTTTACAAGTATAAAACTTATTGCTAGCAAACACAATAATCAGTTGTATAACCCCATCCTTAATAATTATGACATTTCTATTGCTATTTTATTTTTAAATAAGATGTGAACAAATTAATTTTTCTCCCTATTTTTTTCTATTTTGAAATACAATTTAACAGTGATGTATTACGTAAAGTTAACAAACATAAAAAATACTGTTAAAAATAAGATAAAGAAATGCTATTTTAAAGATATCTCTGAAATAGAATTAGCAATACTTTGTAGTAGATTTGATATCCATAAGGGAAAAAAATGCAATAGTAAAAAACGAGTGAAGGAGGCAGGGCCAACATGGTGGACTAGACGCATGTCTCCTCAATTCTGTTTGAGAATTAAGGCCTGGAATGATAACTGAATGGAGCAGTGGACCTCCAGGAAGCTCGAGGATCTGGCATAGTGCTGTCAGATTTGACTAGGCACCAGTAATGGACTACACTACATCTCTCAAAGATGAGCCAGTAGACACTGACCCTGCTCCAACTGACTCACCATATCAAAAATCTGCAGCTACTGACGTCTTCTTTGTTATCTGGGAGGCAGGGACTGCACATGAGCTGACAAATATGCCAAACTGTGGCACTAAAGTATACAGTGTATAGTGTAGCAGAGAGACAGTCTGTGGGATACCCACATATCGAGAGTCCTGTGGCTAACTGAGAGCAACATTGCCCCTCCACCTTCTCTCTTCTAATCTGCACTATAGACTGCCATTTCATGGCAGGAAGGACACCTTGGCTGGGACAATTTCTTGGTTGGCTAGAAGGTGGAATCACCCAACCAGGAGCCTTGCCAAAGCCAAGTGCTGTCGAGTTGGAACCAGGAGCCTTAGCTACGGCTAATTTTCAAGCAGAGCAGCAACCCCTCCAGCAAGTGATTCTCCAGCAGAAAAGTGGCACTAGAGATAATTAGATTGACTGGTGTGGCCTGGCAGAGGATGGCAGGCAGGTCCTAACTTCTCTCTACTTTGCACCACATCATAGCAACTGGGGACAGCCTATGAGGTACTTTTGTTGTCAGCTGGAAGGTCAGGGCTGCCACACCTGAGGGCCTGGCTATTTTGGGGAGCAGTTGGACAGCTCCCTGCTTAGAAGTAAAGTACCCTTTTAAATAAGAATTAGAGTTCTGACTGCAGAGAGGCTTGGCAGCTTTTCCTCCACCCTCCAATGACCCACATTGTAGGGTCAGCTGACGGTGCTCTCAGTGACTCCATAAATAAGTCACTGTCTTTGCCAGTCAAGGTGCAGAGCCTGCCACCCCAGAACCTCCACCTGGGGCCAGTCACTAGGGTACATAGAAACAGCTGGTGACCAAATCCTCTCTTATAACTGTGCTTCAGTTCCTGTTGAGATAACACCAGACAACTTAAACAGCTTCTGGATGACATGCAGACAATACTGTAGCCAACCATTTAAAGACACAGTCCGCCATGGCTCTGGAAAACTCCCCAAATAATCAAAAAACTTCCCAGTTGAAGAAGGCTTTATGAAACTATCAGAGGCTGAGTACAAAAGAATTATACATAGAGCCCTTCTAAAGACTAAACAAACTGCAGTGAAACAAAATGAAAAATTATGTAAGCTATTTGAACTGATGGAATATCAATGATTTGAAATCCAGCAGATCAATAACAAAATTACAGAATTAGGCAGTTAAATCCAAAGCCAAAAGAGCAGAATTGAGGAGACAGAAGTCAGATTTAATGATTTGGAAGACAAAGCAATGGCTTCCTAGCATTTATGAGGAGAAAATCAGAGAACAGAAATAAGAAAAATGAAGAAACATTAAGAAATATGTGGGACTCTATTAAGAGGAATAATCTATGAATAACTGGAGTTCCTGAACAAGGAGGGCTAGATAAAAATACAGACAGCATTGCTGTAGAGTTGCAGACATAAAACTCCCCTGAAATTTTGAAAGAAGAGAACATAGATATCCAAGATGCATATCAAATGCTACAAAAACTAAACCCCAAAGAATGACACCAAGACACATGATAACCAAGCTTAATAAACTGAAACAAACAGATTCTCTAAAGACAGTGAACCTCAAAGCAAAGGTAACATTAAGAGGGAAACCCTATAGGCTTTCTTCTGACTTCTCCAAGGAAACAATGGTGATAAGAAAGCAACGGGATCACACATTCAAAGCCTTGAAGGAGAAAAACTTTCAAACAAGAGTTACACAACCTGCAAAATTGTATCTCAGTTATGACGGTGAAATTGACATTTGCAGATAAACAGAAACTTAGAGACTTTGTATAAACCAAACCTAAACTACAAGAAATACTGAAAGAAGCTCTTGGCTTATAAAAACAAAAACATCAAGTATATACTTAAGGAGGCAGTGTAGGATACAACACCCAGAATCCTGCTCACTTAGGGAAGTTGATAAGCTCAACTGAAACTTCATTATTAAAAGAATGGAACCAGTAATCATAACACACTAAAAAGAATGACATATTACAGTAGGTATAACCTTTTCAGATGGAGAGGAAATTAAGAAGATATGCGTAAGTTAAAGTTTGGTTTAAACTTAAAATAATAAGGAGGATCACAGGGGTAGCCACAAAGCAAACAACAATGTAATGTATCAAAACAAGAAGCATAATACAAGGGTCTCAACAAATACAAAACTAACATTGAAATAGATGATAAGTCAACCCATAAAGAGTGACCCAGAACAGAATATTAAGAAAAACATACAAAACGTCAACAATTAAAATTAAATGCATCAAAGTGACAACACTAAACACATACCTATCAATAATTATACTGAGTGTAAACAGACCGAATGCTCCAATACAGCGACACCAAGTAATGCTGTAGATCAAAAGACACAGCCTATCTATATGTTGCTGACAAGTAACACACATAAGACTCAAGGATACGAACAAACTGAAACATCAAAGGATGTAAAAATATACACCAAGCCAACAAAATACAAAGAAGAGCAGCTAAACTCAGATAAAATAGACTTTAATGTAAGATCCACCACCGTGGACATGGATGGTCACTGTTTGTAGCTGAAAGGTTCAATACATAAACAGGACATAATAATTTTAAATACTTATGCACCCAATACCGGAGCATCTATACATAATGAATACATACTGACAACATTGAAAAGTGAGATAGCTCATACTGCAGTAATAGTTGGTGACTTCAACACTCCACTTTCAGTAATGGACAGATCATCCAGAAAAAAGCCTGGTAAAGATATGGAAGATCTTGAACTTGACCTTATTGACATATACAGAA
The DNA here is from genome assembly GCA_028571685.1 of Heterohyrax brucei. NCBI lineage: Eukaryota > Metazoa > Chordata > Mammalia > Hyracoidea > Procaviidae > Heterohyrax > Heterohyrax brucei. Next base: position 54,433,496 of record CM053143.1, on the reverse strand, counting down.
CTTTTCACCCATCAGCAGGTAAGTACATCTTTCTCTCGAATGCACATGAAGTATTTTGAAGAACAGACTATGTGTTAGAACATAAAGCAACTCTCAACAAAATGCAAACCATTGAATTATTGCAAAGCATATTCTCAATCCATAAAGCCACAAAAGTCTAAATCAATAGCATAAAAACCATAGGTAGAAATCTGAACTCATGGAAACTCAACAACATTTTGCTCAAAAAGCCATGGGTTATAGAAGAAATCAAGGATGAAATAAAGAAATTTATGGAATCAAATGAGAATGAGGTCAATTTATCTCTATAAATGTACACATCCAGAAGGAAGAAAGGATCCAAACCAAAGAATTAACCCTATAGACTGAACAAGTAGAAAGAGAGAAACAGAACTCCTCAGGCACCAGAAGAAAACAGACCACAAAGATTACAGCAGAACTAAATAAATTAGAGAATACAAGAACAACTGAAAAAATGAACAAAACCAAAAGATGGTTCTTTGAAAAGATCAACAAAATTGATAAACCATTGGCTAAACTTAAAAAAGAGAAACAGGAAAGGAAACAATCTGAATAAGAAAGGAGTTGGGAGATGTCACAACAGACCCAATAGATAAAGAATCATAACAGAATACTATGAAAGACTGTACTCTGACAGATTTGAAAATCTGGAGGAAATGTACAGATTTCTAGATTCAGGTCAACTATCAAAATTATCACAAGGTGATGCAGAACAACATAATAAACCCATCACCAAAGAAGAGATTGAAAAAGTCATCAAAAAACTACAAACCAAAAAAAGCCGTAGCCCAAATGGCTGCACCACAGAATTATACCAAGCTTTTAGAGAACAGATAATTCCAATACTGCTGAAGACTATTTCACAACATAGGAACAAATGGAATATTCCCAAATTTGTTCTATGAAGCCAGCATGACCCTAATACAAAAGCCAGGGAAAGGTCCTACACAAAAAGAAAATTACAGACAAATATCACCCACGAACCTAGATGCCCAAATCCTTCAACAAAATCCTAGCCAACAGAACTTAACAGTATATAAAAAAAAAAAATAATTTACCAAGGTTGGATTCATTCCGGGAATACAAGGCTGGCTCAAAATCAGAAAAACAATTAATGTGATCAAACACATTAGATCAGAATCACCTGATTCTGTCAATTGATGCAGAACAGGCCAACACCCATTCATGCTAGAAACTCTCAGAAAAATAGGAATGGAGGGCAAAGTCCTCAACACATTAAGTGGCATCTTTGGAAAGCCAACAGCCTATATCCTCCTGAATGGAGAGAGACAAAGAATTCTCCTTGAGGACAGAAACTAGACAAGGATTCCTACACTCATCACTTCTATTCAGCATTGTGCTAGTGGTTCTAGTTAGAGAAATTAGACAAGAGAAAGAAATAAAGGACATCCACATCAGCAAAGAAGTAACAATCTCCCTATTCAAGATGATATGACTGCATGTACAAAGAATCCATAAGTAAAGTACTGGAACTAATAGAGAAGTTCAGCAAAGTATCAGGATATAAGACAAACTTAAGTAAATGAGTAGGATTACTTTATACTAACAAGGAGAACATGAAAGAAGTCACTAAATCAGTACCCAACAAGATAAAATACCTAGGCTTAAATCTAAGTAAAGAAATAAGAGACCTGTACAGATAGAACTACAAGAACTTTCTGCAAGAACCAAAAGAGACTTACATAAATGGAGAAACCCACCTGGCTAATGGATAGGAAACTTGACATCGTGAAAATGTCTGTTTTACCTAAAGTGATCTACATATGCAATGCTATCACAACACAAATTCCAGTATCATTTTTTAACAAGATGGAGAAACAAATTACCAATATTGTTTGGAAAAGGAAGAAATCCCAGATAAGCAAAGCAGTACTGAAGAAGAACACACTAGGACGCCTTTCATTACCAGACCTTAGAATCTATTACATTGCTACACTAGTCAAAACAGCCTGGTACTGAGACATATAGACCAATGGAACAGAGTTGAGACCCCAGAGATGCCACCATCCTCTTGTGAATAGCTGATACTCAACAAAGACCCTAAGAATGTAAACTGGGGTAAAGACAGTCTCTTTAACAAATAGTGCTGGTAAAATTGGGTATATATCTAGAAAAAACTGAAACAAGACCTATTTCTCACACCTTACACAAAAATTAACTCAAAAGGTATCCTAACCCATCCACTACTGCCAAGTTGGGTAAAAGATCTAAATATGAAACCCAAAACAACAAAGATCATGCAAGAAAAAATAACGTCAACAATGGAAGTTATAATACACAACTTAGACAGGCTTCAAAATCTGACAAAGTGTGATTAATACCAGACAAAATGGATAAACGTAAACTACAAAGAATCAAACACTTTTGCTCATCCAAAGACTTTATCAAAAGAGTTAAAAGACCACCTACAGAACTGGAAAAAAATATTTGACAACTGCATGTTGGACTGATGTCTAATCTGTGTATTCTACAAAGTACTGAAAAATATCAACAAGTAAAAGGTAAATAACCCAGTTAAGTGATGGACAAAGGATATGGACAGAGCATCACTAGAGAGAACATCCAGGCAGCCAAAGACACATGAGGAAATTCTCTCACTCATTAGCTATCAGAGAAATCTAAATGAAACTACAACTCGACAAGGTTGGCTATAATCCAAAAAACACAAAACAACAAATTCTGGAGAGGCTGTGGAGAGATGGAAACCACCTACACTGCTAGTGGAATTGAAAAACGGTCCAACCTTTTTGGAAAGCAATCCGGCACACGTGCACACAAATGTGTATTGTAGCCCAGTCTACAACAGCAAAAGGATGGAATTGACTTAGATGCCCATCAATAGATGAATGGATAAACAAACTATGGTATATATACTCAGTGGAACACTGTTCAATGATAAAAAGAAACAAAAAAGATTGTTTTAGAAAGCATCTCATAACCTACTTTCAATTGGAAGACATCATGCTGAGTGAAATCAGTCAGTGCAATAGGACAAACATTGTATGCCAGAACCCTGATATAAGAACTTAAAAAGAGACTTAATGTACAGAAGAAAAGACTCTTTGATGGCTGCAAGGGTAGAGAGGGTGGGCTAGCATTGGTCATAGATTAGATACTAGAAATCAGGATGGATGAAAGCAGTAACAGCACACAGTAGAGAGTAGGGCAACTTAACTGGACTTCACCATGAACTGAAACATCTAGTTTCAACCCAATATTGCAATGATAGAGTAGCAGGGGCAGGGTGTAGAGACCATGTTTGGAGGACATCGAAGTCAATTGGCGTAATAAGCTTATTGCTAAGAGTGTCTTCTGCACCCGATATTGGTGAGTGGTGTCTGGGGTTTTCAAAGCCAGGAAGCTGCCATCCGAGGTATACCAACTGGTCCCAATGCATCCAGAACAGATGATCACTAAGAACAGCAAAGATGTGAGGCAAAAAGAGCCCAGGAGATGGAAGGACCCATGTAAATGGGTGACTGTGTCAACATGTGACCAGAAGAACCAGACTGTGCCCAGCCACCACGTAAGACAGCCATGATGTGGCACACAATGTGGGGTTCTTGTGGCAACACGAGAAAAAGAGGAGAGCAGCTCAGAACCTGCTAAATGACCACAGGTGATGGTCCGACAACATGAGGTATCCCTGGGAGTGTGGCCGCTAGACCGGCTGCTACCCTGTCTAGAGAACACTACTGAGGTCAACTCTTCAGACAAAAGTGGACTAGACTCAGGGACAAAATGTGACCTTATGGTGTGTGTACTTTATGGTTCTGTGCATTTATAGGAGACTCTCCTATTGGCATCTTTCTAGATGGGGGAGAAGAAGGTGGAGAGGCTGGGACAGGAGCTTGTTAAGGGGATATGATAAGCATAAAATGAAAAGGAGGAATGTGCTGTTATGGGGCAAGGAGAGCAGAATAGCTGTAGATAGGAGGGCATGCAAAATTGATTTGGATTGTATACTTTCACTTAATCACAATAATAATAAAAGAAGAAAGAAAAATAGTGAGTGCAGATTCTCTAGTTTAGGATTTGCAAAACCCGCAGAGACTGAGTGAATTCTGACTCAGCAATTCCATGGAGCAAGACAGAACTGCCCCATATCATTTTCAATGCTGTAAATTTTTATGAAAACAGACTGCCATATCATTCTGCTGTAGAGTGGATGGTGGATTCAAACCTGTGAACTTTCAGTTAATAGTTGAGTGCTTTAACCACTGCACTATCAGGGCACCACTAGATTAGGATAGTCAACACTATAAAATAAAAGATTAACCACCTAGGATAATTTTCCACAAGGATGGGAGCTAGATGGGGATTTTATATTTATGATTACTATAGAATTTTGAAGACCTTAGGTACAAAAGGTTAACACTTTGGTATTAACCCAAGTGTTTGTGGTTCAAATCTATCTGGAGGTGCCTTGGAAGAAGGCCTGGTAATCTACTTTCAAAATACAGCTGTTGACAACCCTATGGAGCAAAGTTCTACTCTGAAATATACGGTGTAACCATGATTCAGAGTCAACTCTATAGCATCTTGTTACTGGTTATGGAATATTTGGGAGGGGATAACTAATTAGAAACAAAACTCGTTTTTTTTTTTTTGGTTATGATTGAATGAAAATGTATGTTCTCATATAAATTTGCATGCCCACCTATATGCAACTCCCACTGCTCTCCCTGCTTGGTGACAGCACACTCTTCCTCTCCTCTCCATACATGCCTTATCCTCCTGACAATCTCCTATCGTCTCCTCTCCACCCACTGCCCTTCCTCCATTAAGAGTTCAGCAGGATGACATCCTATAGATGCATAGAACCATAAAATGCACACATGATATGGTCACTTTGTGTCACCAAGTCCAGTTCATTCCTGTCTGAAGAGTTGACCTCCATTATGATTTATGGACATGGGCAGTGTCAGGGCCGGGGGACATACTTCCAGGGGAACCCAGAGGCCCCTGAACCATCAGTTGCAGTCTTTTAGTGGAGATCTCAGGGTGCACCTCTTTTTATTCTTATATTGCCAGTGAGACTCAATTTTGCGAGGTCCATCACAGTTATCAGTGGTGGTGGCCAGGCACCATCTGGTTCTTCCAGTCACAAGTCAATGTCAATGCCCACTCATGTGGGTCTCTCTGTCTTCTGGGCTCTCTTCTCCCATGTTGTTTTGGTCCTTGGTGATTATCCATTCCTGCTGAGCTGGGAACATTTGCTGTACCCTCAAATGGCAGCTTGGCAGCTTTTAAGACCCCAGATGTCACGCACCAACGTGGGGTGCAGAAAGATCTTTTAGCAAAATGCTAGTTGTACCAATTGCCCTCGATTTCCCTTGAGAGTATGGTCCCCGGCCCCCAACCTCAGCTATTCTGCCCTTGCAATATTAGCTTAAGAGATGTCATACAGAGTCCAGTTAATATTGATCTTTTTTCTAATGCATGCTGTCACCGATTTCACCCAACCAAATTTCTATCAACAATCTAATCTAAACCCTCACCCTTCTCCCTCCCTCCCTCCCCACTCTTGCAGCCCCATCAGAGTCTTTTCTTCATGTATGAGTCTGTTTTCAAGTTCTTATCATATGGGTATCATACAGTATTTGTACTTCTGTCACTGATTACTTTCGGCATAATGTCCTCCAGTTGAAACCAGGTTATGAGATGTTTCCTGCAACCATTGCTGTTCCTTACCATTGCATAGTACTTCATTCAGTATATATATCATAGTTTACCTATTCATTCCTCTGTTCTTGGGCATCTGGGTTGATTCCATCTTTTAGCTATCGTGAACTGTGCTACAATGAACATTCTTGTGCATGTATCAGTTAGTGTGAATGGCATTGATTCTGTAGTATATATTCTGAGCAGCAGAATTACTGGGTCAAATGGTACATCTATATCCAGCTTTTTACAGGAGCACCAGATTGTTTTTCAAAGAGGTTCAACCATTTTTCAATCCCACCAACAGTGCAGGAGAATTCCAATCTCTCCACAGCCTCTCCAGTATTTGTTGTATTGTGTTTCTTGGATCACGGTCAACACTGTTGGGGTGAAATGGTATCTCATTGTTGTTTTGATTTGAATTTCTTTAACAGCTAATGATTGTGAGCATGTCCGCATGTGTTTTTTGGCTGCCTTGGTCTCCTCTCTAGAGGAGTGTCATCTATCTCCTTTGCCCATCACTTAATTGGATGGTTTATCTTCTTCTTATTGATATTTTGTAGTACACTATGGATTATGGAGATCAGGTGTCAGTCTGATATATAGTTGCCAAATATTTTTTTCTGTTCTGTAGGTGGCCTTTTAATTCTCTTAATAAAGTCATCATTGAATGAGCAAAAGTGTTTGATTCTTAGTAGTTCCCATTTATCTATTTTCTCTTCTGTTGTTTGTGGTTTGTTTGACAGATTTTGAAGTCTGTCTACATTGTGTATTAAACCTCCCATTGTTGTTCCTACTTTTTCTTGGATGAGCTTTATCATTTTAGATTTGATATTTAGGTCTTTTACCCAGTTTGTGTTGTTTTTTGTATAAGGTGTAAGAGATGGATCTTGTTTCAATTTATTGCAGATGGATATCTAATTTTGCCAGCATGATTTGTTGAAGAGATTGTTTTTACCCCAGTTTAATGTCGTAGGGTCTTTGTCAAATATCAACTGTTCATAGGAAGATGATATCATCTCTGGGCTCTCAATTCCATTCCATCGAGAAAGAAAACCCTTGAACTGAAAAGATAATTATCCACAAATTTTGAAAGTATCCGTGATATATACATATAGAAGATCTCAAATTTTTAGAAGGTCATGGACATTTTTGGAGATAAAACACCTTCCATTTAAAAGAAGAAAAATGTATATTCACCTTAATCAGCATGTTTATAGACTCTTTAAGTCTTTTAGCATGAAACTCAAGATACAGAAATAAATCTTTGAAACACAGAAACAAATTAAAACAAAACACAAATGAATAATTTCTTAGAAGCCAAGAGAATAGAATATTTCAAGACATATAAGAATTCTAACAATGGCAAATGCTGCAGATAGGCCACATAGGGTGAGTTCTCAAAGTAGACTATGAGGGTTAGTAATCTTAGGAAGTATTTTTTTTTTCAGATTTATCATATTGTTTTACAGCTAGCATTCTATAAACCTTTTGAGTGATGACATAGTGGTTTCAATGGGATAATGGTGATTGGAAATTGATTATTTGCAAGAACAGATTATATTTTAGGAGTATCTTTGGAAATAAAAAAGAGACAAATGTATTACTGAAAATAATTTAGTAGTAGTAGCATAACTAATAATTGAGAGGAAAGACACCAGTGAAGCAAAGTTCACAAGATTATAAACAGAGGATAAGCCTTGAAGAAAAGCTGGTGAATGTAAGCTTAGAGAAAAGAGAAAATAATGATAAATATATATGATGGCATTGGTTTTCTCTGCAAAGAATGAGGCTCATCAATTTCATCTTCGTGAACTGTATAGAAGACCAAATCTAACACCATTTTTTTCTAGTTAGCACTTCATTTCCAACATAAACTTCTTTCAACAACATATGTGTCAATTTTAAGGAGCAATGTTAATACCACCTGTGCTTCCAAATACTCAGATTTCTTACTTAGGCTCTAAAGTCACTAATGATATATTCCAGACGTATCCTGGCAGTACATATCATAAAAGAACTTTGTAGATGAAGGGATTGATAAAGTTTGTGGTTTTCTTGTCAGGGATACTTGCTCTAGGAAGATACCAAAGGTCTTAATTAATTCACATTTGGTCTGTATATGGCTATCTCTTATTTTGTCAGTGGAGAGTGGCTTTTCTAAATATTTTCATGGTTTCCTTTTGATTTCAATAACAGGATACCTATACTGCATACCCAGGCTATTCAGTGTTTCTGTTCAAAAAAAAATTTATATCTTATCCTGGTCATTATATGCTAGTTAAATGCTCAAGGACCTCTCGTAGTACAGGAGTTAATCACTCAGCTGCTAACTTTAAGGTTGGAGGGTGGAACACACTAGCTGCTCCACAGAAGAAAGACGTCAGCTTCCGTAAAGACTTACAACACTTGAAACTCTATGGGCAGTTCTAATTCAGGGCTCCTTTGATTTGGAATCAAGTCAGTAGTAACGGGAATGAAATCCTTAATATTCTCTACAGAGTTTTTTGTCTTCCATTTTTTGATAACACGGCCCATCCTTTTTAGAAGTGAATTATTCACCTAATTAAGTTAACAAATGTAAATTAGTACTGTAGTAAAATAACTGGGATGATCACTGACAGAAAGACAAAAATACTAATGAGTGGCCAGAAGTGTGAGAAGGAGAGATAACTAGCACTCATCTATTCTGTATCACCAATCTATACATCATTTAATTTACTTGTAATGATGACTAATATTACAAAGTTTCAGAGAAGCTAAGTGTTGAAACATATAAAGCTTATAGACAACAAAAGTTCAATTTTAAAATTTCATCTTTGTAAAGTTGTTTGCCCTGCTGACTCTAAAACAATGTTTTACAGGAAACATTGGCTGTAGTCCTTTTCAAGTTATTTTTGCCTTTAGTAGATTGAAACATTCCTCCTCTGTTCTGAGAAAGACAGTGGGTTAGTAATGTATTCGGGTTTTTTGTTTTGTTTTGTTTGTAGTCAAATTCATATTCCTCATCTAAAACAAGAAGGGTGTGCAGTCACAGGCCAACACTCTATCCCAGGCCTTAGTAATGATTGCACAGAAGAAATTTGTTGTTGTTGTTAGTTGGCTCTGACTCACAGCAACACTATGAACAACAGAATGAAACACTGCCCAGTCTTGCACCATGTCCACCATCATTTTTATGTGTAAGTCCATTGTTGTGGCCAGCATAAATTTATTTATCAGAATATTCTAGTAACTAAAATAGCTCTGGTTTATTTTGGTTCAATTATATAACTTTATTTTCAACATTAGGTAGCATAAAGATTAAAAAAATAGATAAAACAACTACAAGATAATTTAAATGTAGGGCTTGCTACAGGTTCTATACTTGGGACAGGTTACCACTTTCTAACTCTTGGGTTCTCAGCTTGTTAAAAGTTAAATTACTCCTACTTATACTCATTGTTATAAGAAAACTTTAAAAGTATTCCCTTTATTATCTTTGGGAATAAGCCTATGTAGTTCTTAGATGGAATAATAACTGCAGAACTTTTTTTTTTTAATTCAGCAACTGTTTAGTGAACACCTGTATTTATAAGGCAGTGTGAATATTGTTTAGAAAGTGGTGGTCCATTCTGAAATTTTATTTGAAGTTAGTCGATTGTGAACTCTATGCTTGTTTCAAAACAAAGGTAGGAACAACTTGATGTATAAACTGGACTCTTTGTTTTGTCCCTGTTAAGGTTTTCCTAGGGAAAAAAAAAAAAAAAAAACAGAAAACAAATTTTTGAGTCACCATTGGGAATTGCCTAACACATCCTGGGTGCTTCTGGAGAGGTTCCTATACAGCTGTACGCAGCCAGCACTTGATACACTATTTTCTAACCTAAGCACCCTTATAAAAATGACTGTCACAGATGTGAGTGATACATTGGCATGGACCCCTCCTTAATGTTTGAGTTTCTTCTACCACTCATATATTTTCCATGTAACTCGGCTGCCAAATCTCACACCTCAAGGGTCAATCTTTCACTTGACGTACTTTAAGTAAAATTCCACATCTACTTCCAAAATGATGTCTATACCCAGGGATTTCTAGCCATTTAGAAAAAAAAGAGGGGGTAGACATATCTTTGGTACTGTCTCCCTTACAAATGACTCATGCAGACTTGCGTCAACTTCCCTCACTTGCTAATGACCAGTACAGATCATCCCCCTGGTTGATGCAAGATTTTCATTACATGCTCCATGTAACTGACTGCACTATTTGTGAGAAGGGAACACAAAACTGAACTATTTTCTTTCCAACATTGCTAGATTTTGCTGTAGGGATAATTTTCTGCTGTAGCTGCAGTGTATTGTTAGGAAAATAATCCCGGGTCAAAATAGCCTAGTTGATAGTCAATGCAAATCCACAAAGTCGCCTGACACTGACTTTGCCTTAGTCCGTTGAAAGAAATGACAGGGCAGATGTAAATCCAGCACCAATGTAATGCTGAGCACAGGGAACTAAAAAGGAAAAGGCAGGCTTTCTACTTCTTTTTTACCGTTATGCTTTCAGACTGCTGTGAAAAGATACACAGCTCAGCAGCTCAGTGTTGAATTCCAGTACACACTTTTACTTTTGCAAACTCAGTAATATGTGTGAGACAGTGATCCATGCAATTGTAAATGTTTGTGTTTATCTCAATAACTACATATCTTGTGCCAACCCGTGATAGAGAATATTACGGGAATCCTAAAACCCTGATGCTGTAGTGGTAAAGTGTTACATCTACTAACCAAAATGTTGGCATTTCAAATCCACCAAGTGCTCCTGGAAAATCTGTGGAGCACTTCTACTCCATCCCATAGGGTTTCTATGAGTCAGAATAGATGCAACGGCAGTGAGTCTGTTTTTGTATTTGTAACAATAATAATAATTTTAGAAGGACACTCATGTATCATCGGAACTCCTTTGGGGATGATTTATAGACCAAATTCTTGGTACATATGCAGGCTATTGCAATACATACAAAAGTAACAATAACATCATCATCAACAAAAGATTGGAAGATAAAAGATTACAAATGACTGACTGAATGCCTATAACATGTTAGGGACTGCACTGTATATTTGACAGACATCTCATACAGTCCCGAATACTAAAAACTCATCCGTTGTTTCCAGCTGATATGTGAGTAGAAGGTGAAGAAATGGGCGAATTAACAATTAAACATTGTTTGACCTGGTTACAACAGTTAGAGATAGATCCAGGCAAGTTCAAAGGGATGAAGGCTAAAGACTAATTTTCTAATTTTTGTTCATAAAAATAAAAATACAAGAAAAGGGTATCAAGAACAGAGAAAGGAGAGAAAAGAAGTCACTTCGCCACACATTTTTAAAATGCTTTGCTGATCAGCATACACTATCTAAGGGAGGGTCTGAGTGCTCATTCTCATGTAGGTTTTGGCTTTGCTGGGTGCTTGTTTTGGATGGCAAAAGCTCCATGTTTTATCTTATCTTGTTTCTCTTTGTTCTGAAACATATCCAGAGACCTGCTCTGTGTAAACCATGTCTTTTTTGTCTGCTTGCTTTATTTACTTCTTAACAGAGCATTCCTTAAGATTTAAAAGGTTGAATTATTTCAATAGTCTATAATATTTATCCTATATTAATATTTTATAATGTTTCCTGTAAACATTATGCAGTAGACCTCATATTACTTTTATTAACAGAATAGTATTTGTTCTGCTGTCAATATTGAAGGAATGTTTTGCAGCTATGTCTTTTCAAAGTAAATTACATATGGAATTGTTTGCTAGTTAAGTATTCTCCCTTCCTCTGATGATTTTAGAGAAGAAATACCTTCAGCTCCAAAGAGAAATGTAGTTTTGAACCTAATCACACAATGATCGTTCAGTCTATCATGATTTAATTAGTTTTCAAAAAGTAACATATTCTCCTTTTTTTAGGATAATACTGTCACTTGACATTCGTTCATTCTGTTAACTCAAAATTCTGAGACTTAAATTCAATTATTACTTTAAAGTCTTCAGCTTTAAGAATAACCAAGGCCCCCCCAAGAAAATAGAGAGACCCACATGAGTGGGTGCCTACATCGACTTGCGACCGGAAAAACCGGTTGGTGCAAGGCCAGCACCAGTGATAGCCGTGATGGAGCTCACTAAGTTGAGTCTCACTGGCAACACAAGAATAAAAAGGGGTGCATCCTTTTTGAGATCTCCACTAAAAGACCTCAATTGATGGTCCAGTGGTTTCGGGGTTCCCCTGGGAGTATGGCCCCTGGCCCTGATGCTGCCCTTGCCCGTAAATCATAAAGAAGGTCCACTCTTCGGACACGGATGGATTGGACTTGGCGATGCAGAGTGACCATATATTGGATGCACTTTATGGTTCTATACATCTATAGGATATCATCCTGCTGACCTCTGGAGGAGAGTGGGTGGAGAGGAGGGGAAAGGAGGCTGTTGGGAGGATGAGACATGTATGGAGCATAGAGGAATAGCGTGCTGTCACCGGACAGGGAGAGCAGTAGAAGCTGCATATAGGTAGGCATGTAAATTTATATGGGAATGTACCTTTTCACTGTCATATTAAATAAAATAAAAAAGAATATAATTCAAAAAAAAAAAAGAATAACTAAACCCATTGCCACTGAGTCAATTCTGAATCATACCAACCCTGTAGGAATAGGTGGTTTCAAATTACATAAAGAGGTCATATCTAATTTTGTGTTGTAATTAATTCAGTGGCATTGGAGGAGTCTGACTAAACTCTCTTATTAAAACTAAGCAGGGAAGGAGAGAGAAAAGGAGACTGAAGCTCTGTAAATTTTAATACAAGTTCTGGAAAGCTAGCTGTAGGATCTTTTGCTTTGAGTGCTGTGTCTGCTAATCAGCAGTTCAACTCTGTCCTGTAGGGTCATTATAAGTGAGAATTGACTTGATGACAGAAGTGGGTTTGGTTTGGGTCCCTCTTAGAGGAGCACTGGTTATGAACTATTATGAACTACAGCTAACCAAAAGGTTAGCAGCTCAAAGGAGTTACAAGAGTGAAGCATTACATTAGGAAAATATTAAATGACACAAGCAGCAATAAAAGAAAGTGAAAGGATTACACAAGAGTCATATAAAAAATTATTGTTCAATGTTCATCTATTTAAAAAATTAGCACATGATCAGGAACTGATGTCACTGAATGAATAAGCTGAAGTTGCACTGAAGGCGCTCGCAGAAAACAAGGCTCCAAAATTGATGGAATAGCAACTGAGATGCTTTAACAAATGGATGCACTGAAAGAGCTCTTTTGTTTTGCCAAGAAATTTGAAAGACAGCTACCTAGACAAACATCTGGAAGAGATACTTATTTATGCCTATTCCTAAGAATGGTGATCCAATTCAATAAAGAAATTATTTAACAACATCATTAAAATATCACATGCAAATAAAATTTTGCTGAGGTTCACGCAAAAGCAGCTGCAGCGTTATATTGACAGGGAACTGCCAGAAATTCAGGCCTGATTCAGAAGAGGACATGGAAACAGGAATACCATTGCTGATGTCAGACAGATCTTCGCTGAAAGCAGAGTATATAAAAAAAACGCTTACCTGTGTTTTACTGAACATGTGAAGTTCTTCAGCTGTGTGGGTCATAACAAATTATAGACAATTTTTGCAGAGAATGGGAATTGAAGAACACTTAATTGTGTTCATGAATTTGTATAATGAATAAGAGACAGTTGTTCAAGGGCATACTGCACTGCTTAAAGTTAGGAAAGGTGTGTGTCATGGTTGCATTCTTTCATCATATCTATTTAAGCTGTAAATCGAGCAAAAAGATCCAAGAAGCTGGACTACACCAAAAAGAACAGTGCATCAATATTGGCACAAGACAGATTAACACTATGCTTTATACAAATGACCCAGCCTTGCTTGCTGAAAGTGAAGAGGACGTGAAACACTTAATGATGAAGATCAAAGATCACAGCCGTCTGTATCTATTGTATCTCAACATCAAGAAAACTAAAATCATCACAGCTGTACCAATAAGCAACCTCATGATTAATGGAGAAGAGATTGAGGTTGTCAAGAATTTCATTTTACTTGATACTACAATCAATACCCATGGAAGCAGCAGCCATAAAATTAAAAGTAACATTGCATTTGGCAAATCTGCTGTAAAAGATCCCTTTAAAATGCTGAAAAGCAAAGATATCACCTTTAGGTCTAAGGGGCCCCTGACCCAAGTCTTGGCATTTTCAATCAGATCATGTGTATATGAAAGCTAGACAATGAATAAGGAATACAGAAGAACTGATGCTTTCAATTGTGGTGTCATAGAAGCATATTCACTATGTCATGGAGTGCCATCAGAATGAACAGATCTGTCTTGAGAGAAATACAGCCAGACTGTTCCTTAGAAGCAAGAATACTGAGACTCTGTCTTAGGTACTTTGGACATGTTGTCAGAAGAGAACAATCTTTGGAGAAGGAAATCATGCTTGGTGAAGTAGAGGGTCAGGAAAAAAGAAAAAGCCTCCCAACAAGATGGACTGACACAGAGGCTTCAACAATGGGCTCAGGCATAACAATAATTGCGGGAATGGGGCTTGATTGCGCAGTGTTGTTCTTTTGTGCACAGGATTGCTATGAGTTGGAACTGACTGGGAGGCACCTAACAACTGCAATGCAAGCACATAATAAACTTTATTAAGCCATGCCAATCTGTTTTATAATGTGGTTGTACCAATTTTTACTCCTAGTAACACATCTATTTCTTTCTTTTATTTGTTTTCTTTTGATTACTTATTGATATATATAATATCCAACATATGAATTTAATGTTCTGAATGTTTGTTTTATATGCAACAAGTATCCTCTAAAAGTATTTGTTGTGCTTTTGAATTCTCTTTGTGGTATCTTATGATGAGTAACCATGACCTGTCAGTCACTTTGTTATATTGTGATGGCATATGAGTTGTTATGTTGCTGGAAGGTGAACCACGAGTAGCTCAAATCTTGGAAGATTCACTCATGGTGGGTAGGTTTCAACGGAGCTTCAGATTAAGACAGTCTAGGAAGAAAGGCTTGATGGTCTACTGAAAATCAGCCAAAGAATCCTCAATGAATCACAAGAGATTATTGTCCAATATAGTGAGAAGACCTCAAAATATACGATGGCTGAAACAATGGACTAGAGAATATCAACAATTGTGAAGACAAGGCAGAACCTGGCAACATTTTCCTTCTGTTGTACATGATGTTGCATGTATCTGACAACTAAAAACAGTATCATCATGAGTTAGAGATTCTTAGTTTTAACATAGTCAAATTAATCCTTTTTTTAGTTTCTGCTATTGAATTTCTGTTTAAGAAATTGTTTCCTTTCCCAGTGTTATTAGAGGCATTATTCTCTATTTTGCTTTTAAAGTTTCACCTTTGACATTTTAAGTTCTTAATTCACCTTAATTTTTGTGTTTCCATGAATAGCGGAAAGTAAACATGCAGTTTTATTTCATTTTTTCCATATGGAAACTTATAATGTTACTTGTATCACAAACTAAGAATACAAGAAAAGGTATCCTAGGTTTTTGTTTGTCTTTGCTCATGCAAACACTGCATTGTCATAATTATGATAGCTTCAGCATCAGTCTTAATATAAATTAAGACAAGTCATCTCATTTTCTTCTTCTTCAATGTGTTTTTGGCTATATCTGGACCTTTGATCATTTGTATTCATTTCACATCACTGTGTCCATTACCTGTACATAAACCTATTTGAAATTTCAATTTGAATTGCATCGATTATATTGAGCAATTTGGTCAAAACTGATAATTCTACTACATTTAGTAGAATATATCAAATACTGTGATTTAGCTTTTGACTAAGCTAGATATTTTTAATGACTTTGGTGAAGTTTCACAATTTTCTTTACAAAGGAGATCTTTGGTTTCTATTGAATACACCTAATGTATCATTTAAGTCGTATTTATTTAAAACCAATGCTTAATTATATGATCTTGCCTATGTCACACAGCCAATAAACAATAGAACCAAAGGAAGAAGTTGGTCTTGTTATTTCAGATTCTTAGGCACTTTCCACCCAGCTTCATAATCAGCTTTTCCATGTGTATAATTCTAGCTTCAAAAGGCAGTTGAGAGCAAAGACACCAATTGAAATCTGACATAAAGTCTAGCATCTAAGTTGACTACCGTATTAATGTGATTTAAATGGGTTTCTGTAATATTCTTCAGGATGTTTTAAATTCTGTAAACTCTTAAGTTCTTTACAATCTTTTATCCCAGGAAGTTATCATACTTTAATATTTAATATTCTCTCATATGTTTTTCCTGATGCCAACTCTGCCAAGAGCTGTCAACCATTTAGCTAGGTTGTTCTCTTATACTCTGCAGGTCAGATGTGAGAAGCCTTATAGCCCCTTCAGTTGCAGAACCAGAATTTGTTGAGTGATCTCAGCCACACTTCCTCTGGGAAGTGTCCCACATGCTGGGCAGTTACATCAGTTCTGTTGTATGTAAGTGGCTAGAAGTTATCCAGTCAGACTACAATTCGAACACTGTCAACTAGTGGCCTTCACTGTGAGTTATTTTTCATATCTCCAGTTTACCACCAAATCCAATAAGCAGTGAAAGTTAATTTATAATCTGTGTTTCTCCCGTGGACTTCAGTCTTTGAAATCAAAATGCAGTATTTTAAAGTTTTTGTAATTTTTAAACATATAAAAATAATATCATCATTAAGATATTATATTGTTGTTGTAGGTGCTGTTGAGTTGGTTCTGACTCATAGTGACTCTATGAACAACAGAGAAAAACCCTGCCTGGTCTGGTGCCATGTCCACAATTGCTTTTATGCTTACGCCCATTGTTGCGGCCACTGTGTCGATCCATCTCATTGAGGGTCTTCCTCTTTTTCATTGACCCTCCTCCACTCTAGCAAGCATGATGTCTTTCTCCAGGGACTGATCTTTCTTGACAACATGTCCAAATATATTATACAAGTGAGAATTATTGTATTTTTATGTAGTATGTGGAGCCTTTGTGGCTCTAACAGTGAAGGGCTCAGCAGTTAAACTAAAAGATGGCAATTCAAACCCACCCAGCTGCTCTGTGAGAGAAAGACCTGGTGATTTCCTTCCATAGCCTAGAAAACCCTCTGGGACAGTTCCTCTCTGTTACATGGGATTGTTATGAGTCAGAATTGACTTGGAGGCATCTAAGAACATAAATGCTGTTGTACTTATGATACTAATACATATTCAAATAATATTATTGTTGCCATATTTCTCCAAGTGTAGTCATATCTTTCAGAGACAGAGATTAATCATAACTTTATTGCCTATCAATCTCAGTTGCTTAACATTAAAAACAAGTTAGTTTATTATTCATCATTGTCTTATTTGACCCTGCAATATTTTTGGAACATAGTACATAAGATCAGTTTTCAAGTTAGATTTCATAAAGTGTCTTCATAAGTCTGGTACTGGCACATCTGTTAGTTTATTTGTTGCTGCCCTGGATGAATATAAATGTCCTTGGTAGAGTCATTGGTTGGAGAGAATGGTTAATGCTGAAATAATTCAAAGGTTGGTGGTTCTTCAGTGACACTTCAGAAGTAAGGACTGCAGGCTCTCCTTCTTAAAAGTCACAGCCATGGAAAACTTACAGAACACATATTTGTCTCTATGAGTCTCTATGAGTCAGAACTGACTAAGTGTCAACCGACTAACAATTACTTTTAAGCAATTATAACATGTAGCCCATAAATGAAATCATAATAGATAAAATACCTTAACATTCTGATACACCCAGTACGTGCTAAAGGCTGTTGAGTAGTTCAGAATGAGTGAGGGTAGTTCAGAATGAGTGATCACAACCGAGGAAGGGAATGCAGAGCACAGAATCTATCCATAGAAGATCAGGTGCTTCATCCTGGTATCTTAAGAAGTGTCCACTTGTATGCATTGTAAATGTAAACGTTGACACTCTAGGCACTTTTTGATTTCCCCAAGTTGTAGACTTATCTTCCTTTGTTTGTTTATAATCTGACAGCAGGTCATAAACATGAACATTGATTTGAATTTTTTTGGTCTATTTTTTTCTACAAAGAAATTTTAAAAATGCTTTTAAATGTCAGTATTAAATCTCAGTTAAAATATCTGAATTTTTAAAGATATTCATTTTGCATTAATTGAAGACACAAGAATATTTCTTTTCCATTTTTTCATTATTAAGCAGATGCAAGTGGTTATTAATTCTGAAATTACCACAGCAACAAATGAAGTTCGATTGGACTATGTATGAAAAGGACAGGTTTGAACAGGTTTATAATCCACACACAACTGCTTAGAGAAGAATAAGATTGTAAGATGACCTTAGTGATTTGCTTAGAGATCTGAGACATGTCTTTTTAAAGGTTAACAACTGAGCCAACAGCAGACACATGCACACGCGCAGTACGTTCTTTCCTTGATATGTGTTCGTAAGGCCCCAGCAGGCATCAGGAGGCAGACTTCTGGTAACATTGCTGGAAGGACCAAATTGTCCTAAGGGACTGACAACCATGACCATTTAAGCAGTTTTGGGTTATATCCCAGACAGCCTATTAAAAAAGCAGGGAATAAAAGTGCTCTGAAGATCACACATAAGCTCTGCCCTAAAACTGTAATTTTAATTCTATGGTGCAGAAACTGTATCAAATTGCCTACAGCTAGATACATCCTACATGTGGCAAAATGATGCAAAATAAATACTGACTGTGTTTTGAGAACAAACTCATTAGTAGGGAAAATTCTACACTGGACAGACCCTAAGGAAATTTGAGAGTTCGTGTAGGCACATAAATATGTTGATGTGAAGTGTCATTCACAGGTGATGGTAGCTGTACATTTTTTCCTTTTATTTCATTATTAACATGAATGTGAAATTTCTACTAGTTTTACTAAGGACTTTATGACATTTGTTAGTTTAGAGAAAACACCTGGATGAAACTATAAAAATGACAGTAATTTAATTTTGAATAACACTGTTCCCCTGCAAAAAATTTTCAGTTTATCATTTGAGAAACAAAAACCTGTAAAATAAGTAATATTATTAGAAGTCCCATTTTTCATGTATATAAACCAAAAAAAAAGATGTCATTTATTTAATTCTGACTCATAGTGACTCTATAGACAGAGTAGAATTGCCCCACAGAATTTCTAAGGAGTGTCTGGTGGATTTTAACTGCCAACCTTTTGGTTAGCAGCCTTAAGAGTTAAACACTATGGCACCAGGGTTTCCTTTTCATGTATAGGTAGGTAAATTAAGTGTATCACATAGACTGAAATTCACAGTAAGCAGACTCTGACATAGAAATCTATGTGCTTAGAATGAATAATATTTGTGGAAGTGAAGAGAAAGAAAAAACATAAGGCAAAGGGAGAAATTAAGCTGCAATTCAGTCCCAAGAAATTCCTCATCAAACCTCGTGGGGAGTTATAGATGTGGCATGACCCATCAGAAGTCAGAATTAACAAGGGTGTTGAGACTGCACATCTTCATATTGTTAGTAATGTAACACAAATTGCCCATGCAAGGAGGTGTGAACTTTGTCAGGCAATTTTTTTTTTTTCAGCTGCAATGTTCCAAAAAGAGAGTTGAAGATTGTTGTCTAGTAGCATTTCCAACAATTAGGAAGACAATCTTTTATTTCTGAAGAGGTAGCTAGGCAGCACATTGCAGTATCCACCACAAAGGACACAAAATTACACAGGTAGAAAGAGAATATAGGAAAACATAAATCAGATTGTAAGATATTAAATTTGATTTTTTACACCTTATGTCCCCATGTTTTGTGATTGTATAACACTGTAACTTCATGCTGTGGGTTGAACTGTGCATTCCCAAGTGATTTGTCCATGTGCTACCTGTGAATGTGGTCTTATTTGGAATAAGGTCCTTGCAGATGTAAAAACGTTAAGACAAGGTCATACTGTGCTTTAAACCAGTAACTAGTGTACTTACAAGATGAAAGAAATTTGGAAACAGATGTACACAGAGGTGAGAGCATCATGTGAAGATGAAAGCAGAGGTAGGATGATACCTCTACAACTGGGAAATGACAACAATAGCCAGAAACCACCAGAAGCTAGGAGGAGACCGGGAAGGATCTCCCCCAGAGCCTTTGAAGGGACCATGGCCTTGCAGAAAGCTTCATATTGGATTTCTAGCCTATAGAACTGTGAAAAAATACGAACTTTATCATTTGTAACTGCCCAGTTTGCTATCATTCGTTGCAGCAATTGTAGGAAACTAATACAATTCATATTAACATTTCATAAATTGTTACTTTTACCAATTCATTTACACCATCCATTCACAAATTCAGCTGGAATTCAGTTTGACAAGAGCATCTGACTGAAAGCAGAGCAATTCATTTATCCTACAAAATGTAGTAGTGTGAACAAATCTTATTTTCAGAATTCTCATTTTTGAGCTGATGAATGTGTTCAGTTATAAGAAAAGAAATACTGTGTATCTATTGAGGTATAGGCACATATAAGAAGAACAGGGTATACGAAAATTGAAAGCCAGCCAAAAGCCAAGTGCCGTTGAGTCGGATCCGACTCATGGCTATTTTTGGTTTGAAGCATTTCTGAGTATCACCAGGATGTCTGCAATTTACCGAAAGGAAAATCTCAGCCTGACCAAGAATTGGTGTGTTACATATTCTTAAACCACTTTATCTTTAGCTTTCTTACTGCTGTTATTAAGCGCTGTTGAATCAATTTCAACTCATAGTGACATCGTATGACAGCACAGAACTAACTCATAGGGTTTTCTAGGCTGTCATCTTTACAGGTGCAAATTGTCAGGTCTTTCTTCCAAAGAGCCACTGCTGGGTGAGCTTTAAGTCCCAGCTTCCGAGTTAGCAGCTAACTGCTTTATTATTGCACCACCATTTCTTCTTAAATCCAGCTCATCAACTCATAGTAACCCTATGGAACAGGATAGAACTGACTCATAAAGTTTCCAGGAGCACATGGTGCATACGAACTGCCAACCTTTTGCTTAGCAGCGGTAGCACTTAATCTTCTCACCAGTGGGAAAATAATGAAGTATACAAATGTACTTGAACCCGGAGTAGCAGAAGGACATTATATAGACCAAGTGTTCATGAAAAATAGTAATTCATTTCATTTGTTATACCAACATCACGTATATTTTATAAGGATTAAATAACCATTATTCTAAAAACAAAATAGTTTCTGATTCATAGTAAATACACAGTCAATTATCACTCTTTTCGTCACTCTCTTTACCACTCATTTGAAATAGTATGCAGAGCAACATGTACAGTTTCACACGGATCTACCTCTTTTAAGCATGGGCCAAGTTAGAATAAAATATAGATTTTATTTGGAGGTATATTGCATTCAAGCATTCATTTCACTGACTATTTACCTTAGTTATATCAGGGGTGTGTATGTGTGCATCTGTACATATCAGAAAAGCTATGCTTCAAGGCTCAGTTAACCAGTCGAAAGTAAAATGTCATATAAACACATTGCCAAAAAGGGAAGAAACATTGGAAAGTATCCAAGTTGCTATTTAACACACATTACAAATTTACCATTCAGATGATATTTTCATCAACTACTAACTCATGTGATGCTGACACTGTTTCTACTTTCACAGGAAAAAAATATGACACTGAAATGTCACTAGGATTACTAGGCTAACAGTGAGTCAAGTTGGAGCTCAAATAGCAAACAGAGTCCATAATACTCTATTTGTTCCTTTCTTTGTTCTTCTAGCCTGCTTTGACTGAGTTTAGGTTTGTTGGAAGAGGTAAATAAAAATCAAATAGTCATGCAAAGAAATAATGATGGTTCTATTGGATCCGACTCAACTGCACTTGGCTGGCTTGGCTATGAAGGAAAAATGATTAGGGAGGGCTCCCTGGAGGAAATGTCCTCTGGCCAAGATCTAAAGCTAGAAAAATGATCTACTATGTGAGATGGGAGTGAGGATTCAGAGACGAGGGTTCAGGTGTAGAATCTGCTGTGGTAGCAGGAGACATGATAGAATCAATGGCCTGAGGAAGGCCAGTGTACAGGCATTGTAGAGAACTAGAGAGTGTTGGAGGAACTCAGGCTGTACAAATTGGAGAGGAAGACAATGCAGAATCTTACAATTTATGGTTAAGATTTGTATCTTATTCTTTATCACTGAAAGGTTTCTAAACAGTGTTAGGTAAGGAGGTAGTGAAAAACTGATGTGACATCTAGTCAAGATTTAGGGTAGCTCTTGAAAGGATACCCTTTTGGAAAGTGATTGGAATAAATACCAAAGTTTTTGTAAGGTAATTATTTCCTCTCTAGTGATGCCGTCCTCTAATCCCATCTCCCCCTTTTTTTTTTAAAATGTCAGTAAGTGACTTAATGCTACATTTTCATTAAGAGAATTTTCACTGCATTCACATTCTGGGTAACTAAGGATCTATATGAAAATGCTATGCTTGTATTTGTTTACGGAAACATTATTCGTTGTAAAAGAACTTCAATTTAGTCTACTCTGTTAACCATAAATAAAAATATAGATCGATGGGAAATCAATACCAAATATTTAATACATTTTGATTCATTTGTATTGAGTTTCTTTTCAGCTGCTTTTACAAAAGGTCTTGTTGATGAGTCTTACAATGTAACTCTGACTTTATTTTTCTTGAGTTTTTTAAGATCCTTCCTGAAAAGGGAGCTGTTACAGAAAATAAGAGCAGAAAGCCATGTTTAATCGTTTATAGGGCTGCCATGGCAAAGACCAATGGACTTACTTGGTCAGTTTGTAAAATACAGATATAGGCTCTAAAGGTGAAATTCATAGACTGGCAAATTAAATTCTGTGTGAAGTATTGTTCTGAAATATTTAGACTTTTTTTTTTTTTTTTTTTTTAACAGTGAGGGTTCCAGTTCCTAAAAATTGTTCAGGAGAAATTATATGTGTACCTTAAATCTTTTAAGGAGTTCCAAGTCAAGATTCTAAAGTTTTCCTGAAGTAAAACCCATCTTGTATTACAGCTTATTCCAAATAACCTTTATTTTCCCCTCATCTTTCCCTGGCAGCTCCTGATCATCCCTTTTTGTAAGAGAACTCTGATCATCCCTTTTTGTAAGAGAACTCTGATTGTCTGTTTTTGTAAGAGAAGTCTGTGATTACACGACATTCCCTACATTTTGTAATTGATAATTTTCTGAGGGTGAATATTTCAAACACCTCTAAGAAAATCAGTATGAATTATGTGTGAATCTCACACAAGAAAACCACTCATCAAATGAAGTGAAAGAATGTCATACAGTTGCAAAGAAATAAACTAGCTTCTTGGCACACTTACTGGCAAGTGCCTGAATGAAATGAGAATGTTGTTAGTGTTGTCTTCTTTCAGTACTGTAATCTAGCTGTTTGCATTTTAGTCACCTGTTTCTTCCTTCCCTCCCTTAATAAAACACAGGGCTGCCAAGTGCTGTCGAGTCAGATCTGACTCACAGCAGGGCTACAACAGCATAAAAGTGGCTTAGGACCAGAGATTATACACTACATAAGTTTAGGAGACCTGTCATGGATTTAATTGTTTCCCCCCACAATGAATGCATTGATTTAGCTGACCTAACTCAGTTGTGATCCATTTTTCCTAGGTGTTGCAAATTCTGCCTGTATGATGTTAATGAGGGGGCCGTGTAGGGGGACGTTGTGTTGATTAGGAAGGACTCAATCTAAGACATTGGATTGTATTTTTAGCAGAATTCTCTTGGAACATAAAAGAAAGAAGTGAGCAGAGACATGGGGAGACCTCATGCCATAAAGAAAGCAATGCCAGGAGAAGAGGAGGTCCTTTGGACACAGTTCCTGCACACAGAAGCTCCTAGTCCAAGGGAAGACTAATGGAGAATAAACTTTTGTTGGTTCAAGCCATCCATTTGCAGCTTTCCTGTTATAACAGCACCAGGTAACTAACACTAACCTAACAGATAACTTTGCAGTAATGAAATCAGTCATAGATTTAAACGAGGTCATGCTGTAAAATATCTGAATTTTCAGTTCAAACCTTTGCCCTATACATTGTCTACGTTAAACTTGAGCAAATTAATTCATAAATCCCAGATTTTTCATCAGTAAAAATGAGCACTGTAACAACCTCCAGTAACTGAGGGTTTTGTGACAAAATATCTGATATATGGGAATCCTTTTGGTGCAGTAGTTAAAGCCATCAACTGCTTAAAAAAATAATAAAAGGAAAAAGATGCGATAGTCTACCTCTGTAGAGATTTACTGCCTTGGAAAACCTATGGAGTCACTATGAATAGTAATCAACTCGATGGCAATGGTGGATTTGGTTTATTTTTTATTTTTATTTTTTGACCTGGCATACAAAAACACACATTACATTTTTTACATTAATATGACTACAAAGTAAAATATCTGATTCTCTCTTTCCAATTTAGCCAGCAGTTAAGATCATTTCCTTGTTCCAAGTATCATTTTATTTGAAATTACATCGAAATATAACCGGTAAAAAGCATTAGGCTTGAATTCTAGTAATTGCTTGTCTTTCTTTGCCAAGAAGATATAGCATCTTCATGGAAAGGGGACAGATAAATTAGTACAGCAATAAAATATTTCAGATCGACTCAAGTAATGTTTAACACAAGACACAACCAATCAGATGGGGCAAGTTTCAAGCATAACTGTGAAAAATATGTTTCCTTCTGTCATGGATTGAATGGTGTTCCCCCCCAAAACATGTGTAGCCATGTGGCTGGACGTTGGTTCCCAATATTTTATGATTGTCCTTCATTTTATGATTTTCTTACGCATATGTTAAAGGATTAGGGTGGGACTATAAATTCCTTCATAGGATGACCTCCCCTCTCCAGTGTAAAGGGGATTTCACATGAGTATGGCTTGCACCCTTTTCCTTACATCCTACAAGAGACAAAAGGAAATGGAAGCAGGCACAAAATTAGAAACCTCACATCATCAAGAAAGCAGCACCGAGAATAGAGTGCATCCTTCAAACTTGAGGTTCCACACAAGGTGCTCCTTGAACACAGACTGATGCAACACAAGGACTTTCCTCCAGAGCCAACAGAGGGAGAGCCTTTTTCTGTAATAGATGCTCTGAATTCGAACTTGTAGCCTACTGGACTGTGTAAGAATAAACTTTGCTTTGTTAAAGACATCCACTTTGTGGTATTTCTGTTAGAGCAGCACTAGCTGACTAAAACACCACATCCATTAACTAAAATTGTTTTGGGTTAGGCACTTGGCTTGGCTAGGCATTTCGAATACTTTTGAAAAATTATTGAAGATAATAAAAACAGATAGAGAAGAAAATCATTATTTAATAATTATTGAACCAATTCTTTTAATTTACTAAATGCCACAAACACACAATCCTAGGTGTATATACCTACCTGAAATAGTGTGTTCTGTCAAATGTGTACTTCTGTTGTCAACCTCAGGTTGCCTTACCAGGAAATTGTTGATATTTTTAAATCTAATAGATAATTGTCTGAATCTGAGTTTATCCAGGAATTTCTTTTTCCCTTGTTCTGATTATGAAAATTTAGAATTTTACTATATGTTCCCTTCTGTCAATAGCAGATTAGAATTTCTGCTGGGCCCAGTCATCTTTATTCCAGGGCATAAATAAGGTTAATTTTTTTATAATTAACATTTTCAGAGTAACTAGATTTCAAATGATTTTATTATTATTTGTGTGTGTGTGCGTGTGTGATTTAATGAAAATATAAAGTCCAAATTAAATTTACATGCCCACCTATCAGCACCTCCTTCTGCTCTCCTTGCCCGGTGATAGCACACTCCTCCTTTCTGTTCTGTGTATGTCATATCTTCTTAACAATCTCCTGTCCCTTCCTCTCCACCCTCTCCTCTTCCTTCTAACAAGAAACCAGTGAGACAGCATCATATCGATTCACAGAAACATCAAGTATGCACACCATATGGTCACACTGTAACCCGCAAGTCCAATCAGTTACTGTCTGAAGAGTTGACCTCAGTTATGTTTTCTTGTCAGGGGCAGCAGCAGGTCTGGGC
Source organism: Heterohyrax brucei (assembly GCA_028571685.1). NCBI lineage: Eukaryota > Metazoa > Chordata > Mammalia > Hyracoidea > Procaviidae > Heterohyrax > Heterohyrax brucei. The sequence goes on along the minus strand of CM053143.1, from coordinate 54,407,690 downwards.
GCCATGCTCCCACGGTAACTCCCAGGCCTTTGGACCATCAATTGCAGTCTTTTAATAGAGTTCTTGAGATGCACCCCTCTTTTTGTCATGTTGCCACTGGGACTTGATGTTATGTGCCCTACCGCGGCTGTCTTTTGTGGAGGCTGGGATGTAAAATTTTATTTTGCAGGATAAGTATAACATTCCATTTTTGTAGCTAAAGGAATTCAAATTTGGACAAGTTAAATTTTTACCTGAGATCACTATCCTAAGAAATGTCAGCTGCATTAAACTCATTCACATACCAAGTCCATCTCTTCTTTACAGATGAATAACTTAGAACTCACTTACTATAAGAAGTTTCTTGATCCTTCCACCAGCATTCCTATGATTCATTTATTTATTTATAAATAGTCACTTAATATCTAATGTGAATTGGACTCTATTCCAGATTTTGGGATACAGTGGTGAGAAATATATAGAAGATTCATACTATTCTGTATGCTTTGGCTCTTGGATGAAGACAGATGATCAGAAAGTAGAATAAACAATCAGTAATATAATTTCAGATGTTTACAAGTCCTATGAAAGAAAACCAAAAGTAATGAAAAATAAAGTGATGGAAAAAGAAGGAATATTTTAAATAATCTGTTAATGTATATTCAGTTAACACCTGTAAAGAAGGAATATGTGGAGAGCTGAATATTTTAAAGAAAGCAGTCATCTAGAAGATGGAAGAATGTTGCAGGAAGAGGGAACAGCTAATAAGAGACCCTGAGGTAGAAACAAACTTAAGATATTTAAATAGTGACAGGAAGATTGGCTGTACAATGTGTAACAAACAAGTAGAGTAGTAGGAAGTGAGACCAGAAAGCATAGTGAATTAATTTCAGGTAAGGACTTACTAAATTTTGTGCCGAACAAGTTTAACTGTAAATGTAACTAAAAGCCATTACACACTATGCTAACATTGAGTCCAACTCATAGCAAGCCTATAGGACAGAGTAGAATTGCCCCACAGAGTTTCCAAGGAGCACCTAGAAGATCTGAACTACCATCCTTTTGGTTAGCAGACATAGCACTTAACAAATACGCCACCAGGTTAGGAACTTGTAAACAGAGCAATTACGTGGTAATTCTTTTAAAAAACCTTTAGCAGTTTAAAGGGATAAGAAAAGTACAAAAGCAAAGAGATGAGCTAGATGGCTTTGGGACTGAAGTCTTGTTGGTTGCTGTCAAGTCAATTCCAATCATAAGTACAGAGCACACCTCCTCTATAGGGATTTCAAGGTAGTGATCTTTCAGAAGCAGATAGGCAAGACTGTCTTCTGAGACATCCAGGGATGGGTTTGAAGAATTAACCTTTTAGCTAGTAGTCATGTCATGCAGAGATTCCTTGTAAAAGTTTAGGAAGTAATAATTTCCAGGAGCATTTTGATTTTGGTGCAAGTATGAAGGGTATCTGAATTTCTTACTTACTTTAATGACAGCATTGTTAAAACTTGCCAGAAGGTCATGGATAGTGATAAAAAGAGAAGACAAAGAATTAATTGAGCAACCGGAAGGGTGATGATGCCATTTACTGAAATAGGAAATAACAGAGATGAGCAGGTTTGGGTGAGGGGTAGAAATTCAGTGATCTGTTTTGTTGTTGCTGTTGTTAGGTGCCTTCGAGCTGGTTCCAACTCACAGAGAGCCTACGTACAGCAGAGTGAAACATTGCCTAGTCCTGAGCCATCCTTACAATTGTTGTTATGCTTGAGCCCATTGTTACAGCCACTGTATCAGTTCAACTTGCTGAAGTCTTCCCCTTTTTTGCTGTTTATTTTACCAAGCATGATATTCTTCTATAGGGACTAATCACTCTTGATAACATGTCCAAAATATGAGATATTAATGACCTTTTGTGATAATCTCTTTGTTCTGTTGAATCATCATTCCTTGGAATGGGCACAAATATGATTTTTTCCAGTTGGTTGGCCAGGTAGTTACTGTCCAAATTTCTTGGCATAGATGACAGAGTACTTCCAGTACTTCATCCGTTGGATGAAATATCTCAGTTGGTATTCCGTTGTCATGATTGATCTGTGTCCCACTCAAAATGTGTATGGCCATTTGACTGAGCCATGATTCCCAGTATGTTATGATTGTCTTCTATTTCGTGGTATTCCTATGCTTTACATTAAAGAGGATTAGGGTGGGACTGTAAATCTCTTCCTAAGGTCCTCTCTTAGCTGCATTGTAAAGGGAGTCTCCCTGGAGTGTGGCTTGCACCACCTTGCACCCTTTCATCCTATGAGAGATGAAAGGAAAAGGAAGCAAGCAGAGATTTGGGAGCCTCACACCAGCAAGAAAGAACGCATCCTTCAGACCTGAGGTTCCTGTGCCAAAATGCTCCCCAACCAAACACTGATACTACAGAAGGACTTTGCTCCAGAGCCTTCCTTGGAACTGACAGCCTGAATTTGGACTTTTAACCTACTGGACTGTGTAAGAATGAACTTTCCTTTGTTAAAGCAATTTGTGTTACTTCTGTTAGAGTAGTACCAGATAACTAAAACATCCGTGATTTCCTGGAACCTTGTTTATCACCAATGCTTTCAATGCAGTTTGTACTTCTTGAACAACATTAGTTCTTGATCATATTCTGCTTCCCAGAAAGGTTGAACATCAACGAATTCTTTTTGGTATGTAACTCGTGTATTCGTTCCATGTTCTTTTGATGCTTCCAGAGTTGTTAACTATTTTCCCATGATCTGCTTTGGAGCACATGCTTTTGAGATTCTTATTAGATAATCATGAAATTTTAAGGAAATTTTTGAATGTGTGTTTTGGAAATTCAGGAAAAATGTAAGGCAAAAGTACACATGTGAGCACCATAAGGTGGCAAGTAGAGTTCAAAACCATAAAACTTCATAAAATCAGATACATAAACATTATAATTTGTGCAGCATAAAGGGTTAAGTTTTACTCTTGGAGAGCTGCTCAAACACTAGAAGGCTGGAGAACAAAAAAAAAAAAAAAACGAGTTGGCAAAGGAGAAAGTAAAGAGGACAAGATGTCCCACAAGGAGAAAGAATGAGTAAAATATTTCAGAAAAAAATTAGTTGTCCACCGTATTAAATAATGTTAACCTCAAATAACATGGGACAGATAATTTATCACTGTTGTTGTTAGGTGTAGTAGAGTTGATTCCCACTTATAGTGACTCTATGAACAACAAAATAGGAACACTGCCTGGTCTTGCACCATACGCACAATTGTTTCTATGCTTAAAGCCCACTGTTGCAACCACTGAGTCAATCCATCTCATCAAGGATCTTCCTGTTTTTCACTGACCCACCTCTCTGCCAAGCCTGATGTCCTTCTCCAGGGACAGATCCTTCCCAACAACATGTCTGAAGTACGTAAGTTGCATTCTTACCATCTTTGCTTCCAAGGAGCACTCTGGTGGTACTTTATCTAGAACGGACCTGTTTGTTCTTTGGCAGTCTGTGGAACATCCAACATTCTCCTCCAACACCACAGTTTAAAGGCATCAGTTCTTATTCTGCCTTCTTTGTTTGTTGTCTGGGTTTTCCATGCATATGATGCAATTGAAAATACTGTGACTTGGGTCAGGTGCACTTTCAGTCGTCAAGGTTGCATCTTTACTTTTCAACACTTTAAAGAGATCCTTTGCAGCAGATTTTCCCAACGCAATATGTCTTTTGATTTCTTGACTGCTACTTCCATGGGCATTGATTGTGGACCCAAGTAAAATTAATCACTAGATTTATAAGTATAGAGTTGTTAGAGACTTTAACAAAAGTTAGATGTGTTTACCATAAGAAAGAAATTTTGAATAGAATGAGTTAAGCAGAAGCTAGAATATATGTACTTCAATGGCAAATAGCATCCTGATTTTATCACTGATTTAGCCTATAGTACACACTGTGTAATTAGTGGTCCCATTGACCCTTTCTCATAAAAGTCATCTTTGAAAATAAAAACAATTTATTTGTCATAAACATCATACCCAATGCTTAGCACAGAGTCTTGCACCTGGAATCCTGGACACAAAATTTATGCCAGATTCATTTCTGAAGTTCTAGTTATATCTTTTCTTATTTTATCCCTAGTTTACTAGTTAGAAAAACTTTGAATTTAAGAAGCCACTGTTTTTCTGCAATAAGAACTTTGCCAAAAGTACCTGTATGTAGTTATCTGGTAATTTATTTTGCTTCCTTAGTCTATTGTTTTGATGAAGTGAGATTTCATAAATTCTTTTGTTTTCACTGAGGCAGGAAAACATGCAAATCCATAGAAATACCACACACTCACATAAATAGACACACCCCCCAAACTTCTGGCCTAAATATTGTCTTAAAAGTCCTCCCTTAGTGTAAATATTTGAGTAACCTATGAAAGCATTACCAAAGGGATTTCCATAGAGAAATAGTCCTCTGAGATATAAACAAAACATTCATTCTATTAATACAAAAGGGGAATTCAAACAAGTTGCAGAAGGAATGTGTTTAACTGTTTTCCATCTCTTTTGTGTAATAGAAATAGGTTTTCATATAATCATTTGAAATAAGATTATATAACTTGAATATTATAAATAAAACAGTTGTTGATGATCGCTGCCTCAACCAGATTTCTAGCAACTATCTAATCTAAACCCTCCCCCCCACCCTTCCTCCCTCTCTCCCCTCCCTTGCAGCTGTCAAAGAGTCTTTTCATCTACACACAAGTCTGCTTTTGAGATCTTATCATAGAAGTCTCCTACAATATTTGTCCTTTTGTCGCTGACTACTTTCATTCAACATAATGTCTTCCAGTTGAAACCCGGTTATGAGGTGTTTCCTGGAATCATCGTTATTCTTTATCACTGCATAGTGCTTTTTTGATTTTTTTAACTGCTGTTTCCATTGGTGTTGATTGTGGATCGAAGCAATCGTGCAGTCACTGATGACTTCAATGTTTACTCCATTTATCATGGTGTTGTCTATAGGTCCAGCTGTGAGGATTTTTGTTTTCCTTATGTTGAGATGTAATCCATAAAGAAGGCATGGTCTTTGATTTTCATTAGTAAGTTCTTGAGTCCTCTTCTCTTTCAGCAAGCAAGGTTGTCACTTGCATATTCCAGGTTGTTAATTAATCTTCTTCCTATTCCGATGCCATTTTTTTGTTTTGCTTTTTTGGTTTTTTTAACACAGCCTAGCTTTTCAGTTTACTTGTTCAACATAAAGATTGAATAAGTATTGTGAAAAGATACAACCCTGAGCACATTTTCCTGACTGGAGACCACACCGACTCTCCTTGCTCTGTTAGTGTGACTACCTCTTGATTTGTGTACAAACATCTCGTGAGCACAATGAAATGTTCTGAAATTCCCATTCTTCACAATATTATCTATAATTTGTCGTGATCCACTCCGTCAAAAACCTGTCTAGACAATAAAACACAGTTAAACGTATTTCTAACATCCTTTGCTCTCAGCTAGGATCCATTTGACACCAGCAATGGTGTCTCTTGTTCCATGTCCTTTTCTGAATCTGTCTTGAATTTTTGTCAGTTCCCATTTAATGTACTGCTGCAACTCTATTTGAATTATTTTCAGTAAAATTTTACTTGTGTGTGATATAAATGTTACTACTGGATAATTTCCAGATTATGTTGGGTCACTCTTCTCTGGACTAGATGTAAATATGGATCTTTTGTAGTGCTTGGCCAGGCAGCCGCTGTTTTCCAAATTTGTTGTAATGTATGAATGAGTGCATCCAAAGCTGTATCTGTTCGTTAAAGCACGTCATTTGGTAGCCAGTCAGTGCCTGCAGGCTTGCTTTTTGCCAGTGTCTTCACAGCAGCTTGGATTTCTTCCTTTAGTACATCAGTTTTTGGTGATATACTACCTTCTGAAATGATTGCACACTGGACAATTATTTTGCTACAGTGACTCTGTATTCCTTCCATCGCCTTTTGGTGGCTCGTGTGTCATTTAATGTTTTCCTTGTACAATTTTTCACTATCACAACTTAAGGCATGAATTTTAACTCAATTATTTCAGTTTGAAAAATGCTTAGAACATTTTTCCCTTTTGGCTTTCTGTCTTTAAGTCTTTGCCCTTTTCATTATAATGCTTTACTTTGTCTTCTAAAGCTTCCCTTTGAAATCTTCTGTTCAGCTCTTTTATTTTATCATTCTTCCTCTCACTTTAGCTACTTGACATTCAAGAGCAAGTTTCCGAGTCCCTTCTGACATCCATTTTGGTCTTTTCTTTCTATTCCATCTTCTTTTCAATGAAGTCTTGCTTCCTTCACATATGATTTCCTTGCTTTATTCACATACGGACTTGTTCTAATATTTTTCACGTTTCCTTTAAACTTGCACATGAGCAACTGATGCTCTATTTTGCAATTAGCCCTTGCTTTGTTCTGACTGATACTGAGATTTTCCATTGTTTGTTTCCACAGATGTAGTGGAGATGACTCCTGTGTATTCCTTTGGTGAAGTTCATATGTAAGGTTGTTATTTACATTTTTGGAAAAAAGATATCTACGAAGAAGTCATTGGTCTTGAAAACTCTATTATTATAACTCTGACATCTTTTCTATTACCAAGACCATATTTTCCAACTACTTACTGATCCTTCTTCTTGGCTTAAAACTTTCGCATCTCAGTCACCAGAAATTATCAGTGCATTTTCATTGTAGGTTCAGTCGATTTCAGACTACAAAAGTCGGTAAAAATATTCAATGTCTTCATCTTTGGCTTTTGTCATTGGTGTATAAATTAGAATAATAACCGTATCAACAGTCTTTCTTCTACATGAATCTGTATCATCCTGTCACTGAAAGCATTGTACTGCAGGATAGATGTCAAGATGTTCTTTTTGACAGCTAATACAGTGCCATTTCTCTTCAAATTGTCATTCCTGTATAACAGACATTGTGACTGTCTGATTCACAATGGCAAATATCATTGTAATTCATCTCACCAATTCCTAACAAATTCATCTTTATACCTTCCACTTCATCTTTGACAAGTCCCAATTTTCCTAGATTCATACTTTAGATATTCTAGTTTCCTATCATTAAGTTTGTGGCTGTTGCACCTCAGTTTGAGTCATACCATGTCACCAAGTGAAGGTCTAGAAAGCATGACTCCATCCATGATCTTTAAAATCATCTCTACTTTGAGTTGGCAGCTCTTTCCAAATCATCTTTTGGGTATCTTTTAACATGAGGGGTTCATCTTTTAGCACTGTATCAAATAGTGTTCTGCTGAAATTCTTAATGTTTTCACTGGCTAATTCTTTTCAGAATTAGACTCTCAGGTTATTCCTAATCTGTCTTAATCTGGAAGCTCAGCTATTACAGTTCTGCCATGGGCAACCCTGCTTGCATTTGAATGCTCATAGCATAGCTTTCAGAATCACAGCAACATGCAAGCCCCTATATTAGGACAAACTGACAGATGCATGGGGAGAACAAAATTAAGCAAGTATATTTATTCTGAGAGATTTTTAAATACACATGGACATTAATGCTCAGATTGTCTCCTTGAGGAAAAGCTTCAAAAAAATTAGAAATTGTTTCACACTTCAAAATCTCATATCTACATCGTGCAAGCCTTAGTGGAGTAGTGGTTAAGTACTGAGGCTGCTAATCAAAATGTTGGCAGTTCGAATTCATGAGGCACTGCCTGGGAATTCTATAGGGCATTTCTACTCTGTCCAATAGGGATGCTATCAGCGGCACACCCACTGCCTGTCTGTAATGAAATCTTGCATATTGCTGTGATACTGAACAAGTTTCAGCAGAGTTTTCAGACTATGACAGACTAGGAAGAAAGTCCTGGCAATCTACCTCTGAAAATCAACCATTGAAGACCCTATGGATCACAAGTCACCGCCCATTATGTAAGAAGACACTATGATTTGAGGACTGGCATGACCCCTGAAAGAACAATAAGAAGCAAAATTATATAAATATTGCATTAAAGCATGCAAACTGGATCACGTATATGACAGATACTTTAATAGCAATTTCTTTTTTGAGAAGAATAATAAAGAGTGTATTTGTTCAGTTTCAGTAAACAACTGAAGTTTAAATGAACTTCTTTAATTAATTTAGTTCCCATTTGACTTTACATTGTAAGTTTTATCAATAACTAGTTAACAGAATGTCGCTTGTTAAAATAAACACCATTTTATTTTAGTTTTCCTAGAGATAGTGAAAGTAAACAATTTTAGTGATGTTAGCATTAGAACCGGTGAGTTTAGATGTATTTAATGATTTTAGCACTCGTTCCTTCTGTAATTGATGGAGGGGTGTCATGAGATAATGATAGAGTTATTTTAAAGTCATATAAAAATCAGAAAAACTGGCCTTTATTGTGTTGTTTAATCCAAGTTTCATTCATCTTGCTACATAATGGAGAAAATTAATGATTTTATCTGAACTTTCATTATTTAGGTACAACTCTAGTGACACAGCAGGCACAGATGGTCAGAAATCGTTCAATACAATTTTTCAACAATAAAAATGTACCCATGTCATCTCCAAAACTTAGATTTACAAGAAGAATGAAGTGAAGAAAAATGAAATGCATATGGTCACACTGAGAAATTAGTAGGGGGTGGAGTGCAGGTGATATTCTGAGGCCTGACAATTCAGTTTGGGAATTCATCCTAGAAAAAGTACTACATAGGTCATCGCTGAATATCACTATGGTCGCCTTCGAAGTACTCCTTTTGGGAAGTTATGCACCTATACCAGGCAATTTTAGAACTCTCTGGAATGACCATCAGAGCTCTTGATGTCCTGAATGTCATCAAAATGTCCTCCTTTCAATATTTCCTTTATCTTAGGGTAAAGAAAAAAATCCTTGGGGGCTGGATCAGGTGAGTAAGGAGGGTGTTACAATACAGTTACTTTTTACTAGCTAAAAACTCCCCAATAGACAACTGTACAACTAATTCTTTGAGCTTGCCTCAGCACCACTGTGTGCAATGACCATTCCAGAAAGAGTTTCAAAATTGCTTTGAAGAGAAGGCAAAGCACTGGTGTCAATGCATAGATTCCTAAGGGGAGTAATTCGAAGATCAGTGTAGTGTAGTGATATTCAGCAAAGAGGTATGTGGCACTTAGAACAATTAGATACGCAGACTTAATTATTGTTGAGCTTGTACGTTTTTCAATCTAGGGACAATTTACAGCTCAAAAGTAATAATTCAGAAAAAGTATTATTCAAAGAAACAGGAAGAAAACAACTGACATTCGGTTAATTAATTTGTTATTGTCTGTTTATAAAGGTGTGAAGAAAAAATGTTGGAATTTATCAGTGTTCATTACTTTCATATGATGTTTCTGAATCTTGATCATTTGGTCTTTAGATGACCAGCTGATAATTTTTCGTTTTGTTAATTTTTATTTTCATCATTGAGAATCGTTATGAGTCACATCTTGCTCATTTTTGTTATCAGATTAAATTAATAAATGTGTTTCCAACAAATGAAGGGATTATGTATATGTCAATGTTGACAAAGTTGTGTTATTTGAATACTTAAAGACATAGTGATTAAGTGCTGTGGCTGCTAACCACAGTTAAGTACAGCAATTAGAATCACCACATACTGCTTGGAGACTCTATGGGACAGTTCTTCTTTGTCCTATAATGTTGCTATGAGTCAAATTAACTTGATAATGGGCTTGGGTTATAAGGTAAAATATCGTCGCTTCAAAAAAAAGTAATCCAATAATTCAACTATTTGTTTTGAGATAATTGTATGTTGTAATTCATTCAAAAGGTAGAAATAATGCAAAAACAGTGTGTGTACTCTCCATTCCACTTTCCAGGAAAACATCTTACAAACTGTGGTACAATTTCACAACCAAGACACTAATTTTGCCATAGTCAAGGTACAGAGCTTTTCAGTTATCACATGATCCTGTCTGTTGCCCTTTACAGCAACAGTCACCTCCTTTTTTTCTCCCCAGTTGTCTAACTAGAGGCTAAACCCAATCTGTTTCCTATTTTGAAAGTTTGTCATTGCAAGAATGTTATATAAATGGAAAAATACAATAGGTAAACTTTTGGCATTGACTTACTTAAGGCAACATAATTCTCTGAAGATCCACCCAAGCTGTTGCATGTGTCCATAGATCTTTATTTTTTGTTACTGAATAATACTCCATGGTATATATATATATATACCACAGCTTGTTTAGACAAGGACCCAACAAAAGGTATCTAGGTTATTTTAAGCTTTTGGCTTTTGTAAGAGTCCTAAATTTGGAGGTACTTGATGGTGAGGCCTGCTAGCCCAGACTTGTAATCAATAACATACAGCTTTTAAAAAAGACTTAATCTGGCATCTAAGGGAATGTTATATTTTAACAAATCTCTACAAACCACTTTATAGATATCTCATAAAAGAAAGCGATGTTAGCAGAAAATAATGCCCTGTGATCACTTTGTAAACTCACCCCCTGTGTGCCTACACATAGTCACCAAGTGGTTATTAATTAGTAAAAACTACAGATCACTGGATAGTAACTAATCAACAAAGACTCTTAAGCCAGTCATGTAAACCTATATATGTTGTGTTCACCAATCACTGTAAAGCCCTCACTTGTGTTAGCACAGCTTTCAATATTTGACTGTTAAACAAACCACTAGTGAAGAATCAAAATATTATTTTGTTAGTTCCAGTATAAATATTGTTTGGATGCCTGTAACTGCTAAGAGTGCATAGTTCAATGTTCAAACTGTGTCTTGCCTTCGAAAAAACTCTTTAATTTTTTTTTTAATTTTGCTTTAAGTGAAAGTTTGTAAGTTAACCTGTCATACAAAACCCTGAGTGTATACTGCTATGTAACTCCAGCTGCTCTCCCTTTCCTGTGAAAACACATTCCTCCTTTCTAGCATGTGTCTCCCTTGTCTGTTCAGCAGGCTCCTACCTGCCCTCCACCCTTCTCTCTTCTTGCCTCTGGATGGGAGCTCCCCAGTCAACGTCATGTATCTACTTAAGCCAAAAAGTATATTCTTCACCAGCATCATGCTGTGTTTTATGGTCCAGTACAATCTTTGTCGAAAGAGTTGGCTTCTAGAGTGATTTCAGTTCTGTGCTAGCAGAGAGTCTGGGCTCCATGTCTTCCAGGTGCCCTTCTGTATGTTGTACCATCAACTCAAGGCCTTTTCAGCAGACTTTGAGTTTTGCACACCCATTTTTCTCCTGCGATGTAAGGGACTCTGTTATATTCACTGTCAGTACAGTCAGTGTGGTGGCTAAGCACCATCTAGTTCTTCTGGTCTCATGGTGATGTAGTCTCTGGAATATATGCCCCTTTCTGTCTCTTGGGCTCACATTTTCATTATGTCTTTAGTGTCTTTCATTCATCTCTGATTCAGGTGGATTTGGACAAATTGATGACACTTAGATGGCCACTTTTAAGACCTGAGATGCTACTCACAAAAGTGGGATACAGAACATTTTCTTAAAAAAACTTACTCTGCCCATTCAGCTAGATGTGCCCTGAAAGCATGATCCCTTGTCTCCTGCCAATGCTACTCTCTCCTTCAGAATGTTGGGTTATATTTAGGAAACCTCAGTTTTTGGTTTACTCCAGCTGTGCTGACCTCCCTTCACCTAATGCTGTCCCTCCTTTCACCTAATCCAATCACTGTCTACTATCTAATCAATGAATATCTCTGTCCTACCCTTGTCACTGTCAGTTACTATTTTATCCTGTGTTTAAACCTTTTCTTGAGTCTTTGTAATAGTGGTCTCATACAATATTTGTCCTTTTGTGACTGACTAATTTCATTCGGCATAATGTTTTCCAGATTCTTCCTTCTTATGTTTCCCAAGATCACCATTGTTCTTTATCATTGCATAGTAAATAGCCCATCGTGATACTATACCTTGGTTTGCTTGTCCATTCTCCATTGATGGGCACCTAGATTGATTACATATTTTTACTATTGCGGACAGTGCTACAGTAAACATTGGTGTGCATGTATCTATTTGTGTGAAAGCCCTTATTTCTTCAGGATATAATCCAAGAAGTAGGATTGCTGGATCGTACCATATTTCTTTTTCTAGCTTGTTAAGAAAAGACCAAATCAACTTCTGAAGTGGTCGTACCATTTTACCTTCCCCCTAACAATGTAGAACTGGTATAGTCTCTCCACAACCACTTCAACTCTTATTGTTTTGTGTTTTTTTGGATTAATGTCCATCTTTTGGGGGCAAGATGATATCTCATTGTAGTTTTTTTTTTTTAATTATGATTGAATGAAAATGTATATTCTCGTATAAATTTGCATGCTCACCTATGTGCAGCTCCCACTGCTCTCCCTTCCCAGAGACAACACACTCCTCTTCTCTGCTCCATACATGCCCTATCCTCTCAACAGTCTCCAATCCCCTCCTCTCCAGCCACTCCCCTTCATCCAGCAAGAGGTCAGTAGGATGACATCCTATAGATGCACAGAGCAATAAAATTCCCACAAGATATGGTCACTCTGAGTCGCCAAGTCCAATCCAATCCATTGCTGTCTGAAAAGTTGACCTTCATTACGATTTATGGACAGGGGCAGCATCAGAGCCAGGGGCTGTGCTTCCAGTGGAACCTCAAAGTCCCAGGACCATCAATTGTGGTCTTTTATTGAAGATCTCAGGGTGCACCCCTATTTATTCTCTTATTGCTAATGAGACTCAACTTTGTGAGCTCCGTTGTGGCTATCACCAGTGGTGGCCAGTATTATCCAGTTCTTCTGGTCATGAGTCAATGTGGAAATCCACTCAAGTGGCTCTCTCTGTCTTCTAGGTTCTCTTTTCCCCATGTCATTCTTGTCCTCGGTGATCATCTCTTCTTGTTGAGTTGGGACCATTGCTGTACTCTCAGATGTCAGCTTGGCAGCTTTTAAGACCCAGGCACCACTGACCGATGTGGGGTATAGAGAGTCCTCATTAGCAAAATGCTAGCTGTGCCAATTGGCCTCTATTTCACCTGAGAACATGGTCCCTGGCCCCCTGCCCCAGCTATTATGTCCTTGCAAAATTGGGTTAAGATGGGAGGAGTACTCAAATTGTGTTGAAGTCAAGTTATTATTGATTTTCTTTCTCATGTGTGCTGTCACGATTTCAGCCAACCAAATTTCTATTAACTACCTAATTTAAACCCTCCCCCTGTCATGCTCCCACCCTGTGCACACTTGCAGCCATCGAAGAGTCTTTTCTTCCACACATGAGTCTGCTTTTAAGTTCTTAATGTAGGGGTCTCATACAATATTTATCCTTTTGTCGCTGACTACTTTCACTCAGCTTTCCAGTTGAAAGCAGGTTAAGAGATGTTTCCTGCTTTCATCATTGTTCTTTATCATTGCATAGTGTTCCAGTGAGCATATGTACCATAGTTTACCCAACCATTCCTCTGTCATTGGGCATCTGGATTGATTCCACCTTTTTGCTATTGTGGACTGTGCTGCAATGAACATTTGTGTGCATGTTTTGGTTGGTGTGAATGGCCTTGATTCTGCAGGATATATTCCAAGCAGTGAAATTACTGCGTCAAATGGTATATCTAGATCCTTTTTTTAAAGGGAGAGCCAGATTGCTTTCCAAAGAGGTTGCACCATTTTGCGATCCCACCAACAGTGTAGGAGAGTTCCAATCCCACCACAGCCTTTCCAGCATTTGCTGTTTTGCATTTTTTGGATCATGGCCAACCTTATTGGGGTGAGATCGTATCTCATTGTCGTTTTGATTTGAATTTCTTTAATAATTAAGGATTGTGAGCATGTCTGCAAGTGTTTTTTGGCTGCCTGGATGTTCTCTTTAGAGAAGTGTCTGTCCGTCTCCTTTGCCCATTGCTTAATTGGATTATTTGTCTTTTTCTGATTGATATTTTGTAGCACCTTATAGATTATGGAAATCAGGCATTGGTCTGACATAGAGTTGCCAAATATTTTTCCCCATTCTGTAGGTGGCCTTTTAATTCTATTAATAAAGTCTTTGGATGAGCAAAAGTGGTTGATTCTTAGTAGTTCCCATTTATCCTTTTTCTCTTCTGATGATTGTGGTTTGCTTGACAGATTTTGAAGTCTGTCTACACTGTGTTTTAAACCTTCCATTGCTGTTTCTACTTTCTCTTGGATGAGCTTTTTCGTTGTAGATTTGATATTTAGGTCTTTGATCCAGTTTAAGTTGGTTTTCATGTAAGGTGTAAGATATGAGTCTTGTTTCAATTTGTTGCAGATGGATATCCAATTTTGTGAGCACCATTGTTGAAGAGATTGTTTTTACCACAGTTTAATATGTTAGGGCCTTTATCAAATATCAACTGTTCATAGGCAGATGATGTCATCTCTGCAGTCTCAATTTTGTTCCACTGATCTGTCTGTCTGTTTTTGTACTATTACCAGGTTGTTTTCACTACTGTGGCAGTGTAATAGGTTTAAGGTTAGGTAATGAGAGGCCTCCCAGCGTTTTCTTCTTCTTTAGTAATGCTTTACTTATCCGGGGCTTCTTCCCTTTCTAGATAAAGTTGATAATTTGTTCCTCCATCTCATTAAAAAATGCCACTGGAACTTGTACTGGGATTGCATATATAAGTCAATTGCTTTGGGTAAAATAGACATTTTAACAATGTTAAATCTTCCCATCCATGAGCAGGGTAGGTTTCTCCATTTATGTAAGTCTCCCTTAGTTTCTTGTAGTAAGAGTTTGTAGTTCTCTTTGTAAAGGTATGTTATTTCTCTGGTTAAATTTATTCCTAGGTACTTTATCTTCTTAGGGGCTATAGTAAATGGTGTTGACTTGGTGATTTCTTCCTTAATAATCTCATTGTTGGTATAAAGGAATCCTACTGATTTACTTACATTTGTCTTGTATCCTGAGACTTTGCCAAACTCTTCTATCAGTTTGAATAGTTTCCTTATGGATTCTTTGCCATTCTCTGTGTATACAATCGTATCATCTGCAAATAGGGGGATTTTTAGTTCTTCTTTGGTGACGCAGATGCCCTTTATTCCTTAGTCTTGTCTAATTGCTCTGGCTAGAACTTCTAGTACAATGTTGAATAGGAAAGGAGAGAGTGGGCATTCCTTGTTTAGTTCCTGTTCTCAAGGGAAACTGTTTCAGTCTGTCTCCACTCATGATGTCGTAGACAACTGTCTTTGTATAAATGGCTTTTACTGCCAGAGGAGCCGAGGTGTATAGAGTCCAAAGCCAGGCTCTCAGAACTTGGGAATTATGCTTGCTGGTTCCACCAGCAGTATGTCTGAGACCAGCAGCTAGTCAAGTCCCAGCTCTGCCCACTGGCCAAGACAGAGGAAAAAAATTCAAAATGGTGAGTTGCTTTCGACCTGTGCAAGCCTCTGCTTGCCGAGAGTAGGGTCAGTGAAAGAGAGGAAAATTTTCATTCAGTGGTATGAAGTCCAAATTAACAGCCCCATGCCATTTCCCAGGCTTACTAGGTGACCAGAAATCTCCAGTTAATTATCATTTCAGGTATTGGTTTCCAGAGGGATTTAGGGAAACGTGCGGTTAGTCCACCAACTTGACTCAGCTGCTTCACTGTAGTTTTGATTTGGATTTCTCTAATAGCTAATGATAGTGAGCATTTCCTCAGATACCACCTTGGTATCTTCCTTGGTGATACCATTTCTCCCTTTTTAAATTAGGTTTTTTGTCTTTTTGTTATTCAAGTTTTGAAGTTTCTGGTACGTTATAGAGATTAGACTCTCATCAGAATTGTAATGGCTGGATATTTTTTCCCAGCCTGTAGACTATCTTTCTACTCTTTTGGTGAAGTCTTGCAGTGAACACAGGTGTTTGATTTTTAGGAGTTCCCAGTTAGGTATTTTCTTTTCAGGTGTGTCTCACTCTTAGCAATGTTTTGTACTCTGTTTGAGTTGTGTACTATGGTTACCAGCATTGTCTCTAATTTTTCTTCTATGATCTTCCCCATTTTAGATTTGATATTTAAGTCTTTGACCCATTTTGAGTTAGTTTTTCTGCATGGTATGAGGTACAGGTCTTATTTCCTTTTTTTGCAGATGAATATCCAGTTAGACCAACATCATTTATTAAAGAGATTGCCTTTTACCCTGTTCACAGAATTTGGGCCTGTGTCAGCTGCTCATAAGTAGATTATTTTATACCCGAATTCTCAATTCTGTTCTGTTGATGTATGTATTTGTTTCTGTACCAGTACCAGGCTGTTTTGACTACCTTGACAGTTTAATAGAATACCAAATCATAGTATAAGGCCTTCCACTTCATTTTTCTCCTTCAATCATGCTTTACTTTATCCAGGACTTCTGTCCTTTCACTGTAAATTTGGTGATTTGTTTCTCCATCTCATAAAATATTGCCACTGGAATTTGTATTGAGATTTCATTGTATCTATGGATCACTTTAGGTGCAATAGACAATTTAAGGATATTCAGTTTTCCTATCCATGAGCAAGGTAGTTTTCTCCACTGAAGTATGTCTCTTTTGGCTTCCTACAGTAGTCTTAAATATTCTTTGTCTAGGCCTTTTATGTCTCTGGTTACATTGATGCCAAAGTGTTTTATCTTCTTGGTGGCTATTGTAAGTAGTTCTGACCTCAGATCTGAACAGATTACACAAATAATCATGTGAAAAGTGTTTAACATTATTGTGCATCATGGATGCAAATTAAAAAAAAAAAAGTCACAATGAGATATTGCTACACACCTAAAATGAAACATAGCAACAACAGCAAATGCAGGAAAGGATGCTTTGAAACTGCATCACTCATGCATTGCTTATATATTCAGAAGGTCTGGAAGTACAGTAGTTAAGAGTTACCTGCTAAACAAAAGGCTGGCAGTTCAAATCTAGCAGCTACTGCTTGGTAACCCTGTGTGGCAGTTGTACTCTGTTGTACCGGGTAGCTACGAGTCACTATCAACTGATGGCAATGTTTTTGGTTTACTTTTTAGTCCTTCATTATATTTGCCATTTTTTAATTTATTTTTTTAATTTCCTCAAGCTTTATTTTACAATCTCATCACATGGTCTTTTGTAGAGAAAAAGTTTTTAATTCTGATGCAGTCATTCTTACAAAAATTTCTTTTTATGGGTCATGCTTTTGGTTTGAAGCCTAAGAACATTTTGCCTACTCCTATATAGTGAAAATTTTCTTCTGTGCAGTTTCTAAAATTTTATAGTTTTAACTTTTACATGTAAGTCCTTGATTCCCTTTGAGTTATATAAAGAACAAGGATAATTCTTATTGAATTACCTAACTTCTGTTTTGGTCGGCTTCTATTGTTGGGAATTCAGAAATTAATTTCTTATCTCCCTAACTCCTCTTAAATATTTCCAAGAAACTATCTTTGTTTTATAGCCTCTTTGCCTTCCACACTGATCTTGTTTCCACCCTGCACAAATAAGTTCTTGAAAGTTCTCTTTGCCCCAGGTTCTATTTTGGTTATGTACCTTAGAAGTCTTTCAGATTCTACAGAATAGAATAGTAATATGGCCAAACAGCAAGCATCTTCTGAATACTGACCACCAAATAATACGTTTGATTATGGAAAAGAGTCTCAATCTCTATTCATTATATCTCTAAGTTTATAAGTGGGGAGGCAGAAGGATGAAGAAAGCAGATATAAAGGTGCTTATAGTGAGGGATGGGGAATATAGTGTAAGACAGAACAAAGTAAAAGACAGAAATTGGAGGAAGACACCAGAAATTAGAAGAGTAAGACAGGAATCTGGGAGGGCAGGATTTAATGGCTTTTTTTTTTTTTTTTTCACTACATGAGTCACAGTCAATCATCAGTAAGTATTTGTTAAAAAATGTGATAAGAATTAAAGTTAGGTGAGTATAGTTTTAAACAGACGACAAGTATATGAGTCCTTTTCAAAGACAACTTCTAGGTATTCAGTTTTGGGCTTATAGTTAGTAGTACTGGACTCAAAAATTGTATAACAGGAAGAAAGAATGATATAGACCCTTACCACTTAAAGCATAGCCTGTAGACAATCAGCAGCAGCATATAAGATTGTTAGACATGTGGAATCTCTGCCTTCCTCAACACATCCCTTTTAAAACCTACTGACTTAGAATCTTCATTAAATGAAGATCTTCAGGCAACCTGCATACATGCTGAATTTAAGAAGCACTAGTATCTTACCCCTGTGAGGAAAGAAGTGGAAGATGTGAAAATTAACAGCAACAAAAAATTCCTTGCCAATGCCAATTCTTTTTGTTGTGAATTATTCAGGATGTATTCAACAGTCCAGGTATCCACACGTTAATTTAAGTTTTGAAAATACATACAAATAAACATTGGTGAGATGAATTATTTCCAAAAAACAGTCTGGTGATGAAGAACCAGTAGAGGAAGTAGGGAAGTGATGACTCCTGTGTTTGCCCAGCACACAGTTCACCTGACCTAAATTTCCACAGCCAACTATCTGCTCCATTGCTCTCCCAACATTAATTGCAAAGTCCTTCTCCTTGCTCTAATCAAAATCTATCTGTTTATCTGAACCTTGATTGTTTGACAGCAGAAAGCCGCATTTTAGCCTTCCCTATTAGGATTCAGTAGAGGAGGGCGTGCTAAACACTGCTTTCTTGTTGTTCCCTTCATCATTCCTAATGGAAAGTGAAACTCCGCATATATTGAGAGTGAGTTCAGATGGAAACGGGAAAGCTGTTCTGGACAGCAGGGGATCTGGAGGCCAAGCTGCTCTGGGTAATTTCTTTCCCATGATCATGCTGAACTAGTCCATGCAACAGCTTTCTGTCACCTAGCATGTTATCTGTTACAAGGGGCCCCGCATAGACCAGATTCATTTTGTCACAGATTATTTGCAATTTCTCAGCTGATAAGTAGAAGTTATATACTTTTTGACACAAATAACAATGGGGTAATACCCTCTGGATCAGATGTCATACTGAACATTGAAGGATGCTGACATGTCTTGAGGACTGTAAAATTTGTCATGGAAAAGAAGTGATTCTATATATAATACAGTACCACTTGGAGACAAGTGGAATTTTCTGAATCGCATAATTCTTTAATATTCCTATGGTGTGCCAGTGTCAAAAGCCATGAAGAAAGTTAAGGTACCTGCGGTCCTGGTGATGGAATAATGTGGTCCATCAAGGTAGTCAAGCAGTTGGTCCTAGAGGTCTTGGCCTCTGGTGTGATGGTTAATGCTATGTGTCAACTTGGCTAGGCAATGATTCTCAGTGGCTTGACAGGCATTATGTAATTAAATTTCATTGTGATCTCACTCGCATGAGTAGTCAATCAGTTGAAAGTGTAGTTTTCTTGGGATAGGGCCTGTATCCAGTATATAAGGGGATGTTTTGACAAAGTTCTGTCTTTCTCAACTCTGAATTCTTATGGTTATCTGACCTCTGCTTCTTGGGAGATAAACCTACAGAAACCTTCAGACTGCTACTTGACCCATAGATTTGGGATTTGTCAGCCCTCACAACAGCCTGAGCCGTTTTCGTGAAGTAAGTCCTTCCAGTGAGATGATGACACTGTCATGACTTCCACATCACCAGAAAGTAACTATTAGAAAGTTGTATTGAAGTAACCCAGTTATCTTGATAACTTTCAAATCTGTTAATAAGTCTGCTCTCAATATATGATTGTATTTATTTATTTACTTACATTTTGTGGCATCATAGCAGACCCTAGACAAAGCAGTGACAGTGGTGTCAAGTACAACACATATGAACTCCTATCACAAATTATTATAGAATTTCTCATAATTCAGCACATTAAAATGTCTACTATGAATTTAACATAAAAAAGAAAAAGCATATTCAGACTAATGCAATATTGTTTTACAAAGTTGGTATAATTGTCTGCACAATTCTAACAGTAATTCACAAAACACAAAAATCATGCTTGTTCATACTGGAGTTGGGATTGCAGAGAGGAATATGAAAACTAAAGACAAGCGTATTCCTTAGAAACAATTTTTCTAATTTTAATGTATCAAGTGGTAAACATTTCATTCTAAAAAGGCATTTGACTCTAGAAGAAGACAAATAAAAAAGTTTTACAACACTATTATAATTAAACCAACTAATATTTACCAAAAGAAACTATAAACATATATGTATGTATGTACATCTATGTATGTATATATATATATAAATCTATACACACATACATATAGCCAAGCCAAGCCAAGTGCCATCGAGTAGGATCCCACTCATGGCGACCCTAGGGTATATATACATACATACATATATATATATATGTACATATTTATGTATATAAATATCTAAGATAAAAGGTGCTTTGGTGAAAATGATTTTGCAAATTATTTTCAAAATATCAGCAGTACCTTTTAGGTATTAAATATATATAAAAATTATTTTCAATGACATTTTGTGCTCACATTACATGTGGAAATAGCTCTTGAAAGGTCAATATGTCAATCTAATTGCTTGTCTCTTAAATCAAGGGCAAGGCTGTTCTCTTCGAAAGGGCTATTTTTTCATCCACTCTCCTCTTATTAACGCTACTGCAAGCACATTACACAGATGCAATCAGACGTGGCGGCACATTATTACCTGGAGCTACAGACACTGTTAAAATTGGGGAAATGTTATAGTTGGTACAAAGAACATGCCTTTTTAAATGTTTTGTTTTTCTATTCTGTATTGCACAATTACGTAAGACCTTAAGAAGCTGATCGCCCCTCCGTCTGGTGTCAATATCCATACTTCTATGAGACTGAGCTCTGCACTAGAAGAGCTAAAGAAGTTTCCCGTGGATGGTAGTATCTTTTTCTCGTGTTCAGATTCAGTTGGAGTGTAGATAAAATGTGCTTCTGAAAGTACTCATATATGGAAATTATACTTCATACAAATGATCTAAAATTGATCACTACAGTACACGGTAAGTTTGTTTGGCGAGGTTCACTGCATTCTTTTTTTGAAGAGACCACTGAAAGTGAGAGTGGGAACAGAAATGGAAAAGACTGGCAGCAATGAAGTTGAGTCTACCAAAAATCCAGGTCAGTATGTATTTCAACAGAGTTTCAGCAATGAATTTCAAACACGTAAGTGTCTCTGTATCGTCAGTCTACAAGTACGGAGGGTTTAAAGTTTTTAAATGCGTGAAATGAATGCCTTAGAATAAGGGAAACATTTTGTGGCAAGGGTTTGTTTCCAATCAGATGAAATGAATTTCACATCAATGCTCAAAGCATCATCGTTTTCCAAACATAATGTGTCAGGAGCTTCCAGCCCCAGATGAGCCTGGGCAATTATGATTACAGAAGCCCGTCCTACAGCATAGTCCGATTTCCTTTTGTATTGTAATTTAGTAGCAAAAATTTAACACTGATGTCATTTATCTTTACTATTCCAGTCTTTAAAATGGTAAGTTAAGGTCACATATTGAAGCCACACCAGCCAAGTGCTGTCGAGTCGGATTAGTCACACCATTATCGTCGTTGTGTCTGTACATCATTTTCTTTTTTTAGCTCGTAGTGTATGTTTTATAATTGTATAATATTTTGAGCAATGTCTTCTTAACGTTGAGTAATTTTCATTCTTAATTTTGCTGGGAATTCTGGTTTAAGGTAAGAAAACACTTTCTTTAATGTTTTGATCTTTACAGAAGTATCAAAACAGACTGTAAGTTTACGTCTTAGTCACTGTTTGTTTTAATTGTCAGTGCTGTTACTTGCCCATCCCTCTCCCTATCCTTTGATATAATTTGTTTTATGTTAACAGGTGCCCTTCACGCTGGCTAATGTGCTTATCTTTACAGGTGTCATTTGCCATTGTTTGCACAATTACATACATTTGCAGGTAGTGAGAGCAGATCTAACTTTATTCTGTCTGTAAAACATCAAGGTATTATAATTTGCAATAAGCAATGAACAGTTCACTGATTCGTTAACATCCACAAAAAGCATTTTGTTCTTCTCAAGTTCCCATTTTCTACGCAAGGGCTTGGCACAAGATACTTGACACTGTTTGTGCATGTACCAATAGCTTTACCTATTCATTGGAAGAAACCTGAGTTAGATACTGCATACATTTGGAAGCTTGTGGCCTTAGCCATGAGTCGGATCCGACTCTATGGCACTTGGCTGGCTTGGCTGGCCTTAGCCATGAAAGTCGTATTTTAGTTGTGGGCCTATGGCATACATAAGAACCTTTTTCTCTCTGAGTCTCAGTTTCTTCAGCTGTAGTGCAAATAATGACTATAGTAACTATCAGGAAGAGTTTTTGAAAATAAAAATTTAGATAATATTTATAAAAACAAAATGTAACATTGACCTTTGCATTGATTCCAACTTAGGGAAACCTGTATGTTTCAAGGTAATGTGCACGAGGCTTTCAATGGCTGGGACCTTTCTGAAATAAATTGCTAGGCCTTTCTTCTTCTATACTTCTAGGCAGATATGAATCTCTTACTTTTTGTCAGTAGCTGAGCACTTAACTGATTGCACCACAAAGGGACTCTGATATTTGTAAAGCACCTGAGAAAAAGCTTGACACATAAGGTGAGCTCCATGTATATGTGATCTCTCAGTTTCTGCATTTGATGTACCTAAATCTACCTTAAGTCACACTCACTACTGGTGTTCCTGGTTGTGAAGTACAAGACTATACTATACTAAAGCAGAGGAGGGTGGTAGACTTTTTTGATTTTAATCTTCAAATTCTTACAATGGGCAGAGTTTTGCTCTTAGCTGTCTTTCCTTTCTCAATGCAAATTGAGAAAGCTGTCTACTACACTTTGACCTATGTAAATTTCTCTTAGCTACATAATATACACTTATTTTTAATAGATAATATGAAATGAAAAAAGTTCATATGAAGCACTATTACATAATTTGCAATATATTTCAACCATATGTGATGCATTATACTCTAAACATTTTGGTAAAGCCTAATTATATTAGCATTTTCTAATGTAAGCGACTTTGTTGGCAAAATAACAAAAGAAGTAATTCTAAATTGCTTAAGAGAAAAATTCAATTCAATAACATTTATTTAACACTGTCTTAGGTTGGGTTCTTTAGAGAAGCAAAACTAGTAAAAAAAATATGAATATTTTTATAAGAAATGGTTCAAGCTGTTGTAAAGGCTAGAACATTCCAACTCTTTAAATCAGACTGGAGGCTTCTGACTCATGTAGTTACAGGACCTAGTGAACCAAGATGGGTAGGTTGGAGATCAGAGCTCTTGCACACAGGCTGAGAAGACCAGAAAATCCCAAGATTGATAGCCAAGATTGCAAGTAAGCTGCTAGGTCAAGTATCAAGAACATGAGGTCAGATGAACAGGAGCCAACTGTAGGATCCAATGCAAGCAAAAAGACTCGACCAGAGCCTTGCAATGATCTCTACCTATATTTGATGCAGGCCACATACACAAGGAAACTTCCTTTCAACTGACTGACCATTCGTAGAAGATCCCATCCTGAAGGTGATTACACTGAATCAAATCTCATCAGGAAGTTGACCACATCATCATTCAGCTTCCAAACTACTGCAGTTGCTAAACCACTGAGACTCATGGCCCAGCCAAGTTGACATACAACGTTAACAATCACAAACATCTAGTACAATATACTGCTAGCCTTGGTCCAAATGCTAGCCTTACGTCAATGAACAAAACATAATCTCCCTGTTCCTGTGAAAATTGCATTGTAGGTGTGGTAAGGAAAAAAAAAAACCAATCATTCAGTAAGGTCTCCAACAGCTGACAAGGCCTCTGAAAAAAATAAAGTGGAACAACAAGAAAAAAATTACTTGGTGTGAGTGAAGTGAGGGTGTTGTTTTCTATATTAAAGCTAAATCTCCTCTTTGAATTAACAGAATAAATCACATGAAGGAACATAAATCACATCTCCTGTAATTGGTTTCTGGCAGAGAAAACAGCAAGTACAAGCATTGTTTTGTGTGTTTGAGAAACTCTCTTTCTTTCTCTCCCCACATATACACACAAGGTCTTGACAATTAAGTTTGGGGACTTGCCACTATGCGCTTAAGTTGGCAGCAATGCACAAAGTACAATGTACAATGTACTGGGTAATATCTCATAATCTTGTTATATCAGTGCCTCACAACTATATTTGTATCAACTTGTGGTAGTGTTTTGCTGAGTGGCACTCATTATTGTTGTTCCATGTTTTTGTGTTCCCTCGCAAGAATGTTGGAGTTTGAATAAAAGCAGTGAACATTCAGTTTATTGTTAAACTTGGCAAGGGTGGAAGTGAAATCAGAGACATGTTGGTCCATATTTACGGGGATAATGCTGTGAGGAGCACAGCAGTGTACAAATTGATTAAATGTTTTTCGGAGGAGAGAGAAAGCATCACTGATGAAGAGAGGTCAGGGCAGCCAGCAACGAGCAGACCTGAAGGAAACACTGCAAAAATTTGTACTAAATGGACAAAGAGATGATCAAGTCTACTATTTGGAAGTGCTGAAAAGCCTGCATGAAAATGTTAGACAAAATCTACCTGAACTTTTCCCAAAAAACACATGGCTCTTGCATCAGGACCATGCAGCAGCTCACAAGGCTGTGGGAGTTTCAGCCAGTAAACAAATAACAAATAACTGAATTGAAACATCCTCCCTACTTACCTGCTATGGTCCCCAATGACTTTTTTCTTTACCTGAAGATAAAGGAAATATTGAAAGGAAGACATTTTGATGACATTCAGGACTTCAGGGGTAATACAATGACAGCTCTGATGGCCATTCCAGAAAAAAGTATTCCAAAATTGCTTCGAAGGGTAGACTAGGTGCTGACATCATTGCGTAGCTTCCCAAGGGGAGTACTTCTAAGGTAACAGTAATGATACTCACCAATGAGGTGTATGTCTAGGATGAATTCAGGAGCTTAATTATCAGACCTATATACACATATGTGTATATGTGTGTGTGTATATCTGCCTTGTTCATCTGGTACTATTATAACAGAAATACCGTAAGCAGATGACTTTCACAAAGAGAAATTCATTTTCTCATTAAAAGCATGCTAAAAGTCCAAGTTTGTGGTATCGGCTCCAGGAAAAGTCTTTCTCTGTTGGCTCTGGAGGAAGGTCTTTGTCATCAATCTCCCCCTGGACTGGGAGTTTCCGGGATACAGGAGCCCAGGTTCTGCTCAAACAAATCATTGCTCTATTCCCAGAACTGATTTTTGGTGCAGTGAGGTCCCCCAATCTCATCTTGCTTCCCTTTCCTTTAAATCTCAAGAGATTGCCTCAAGGCCGAATACAGTGTCACAAATTGAATCCTGCCCCACCAGCAGAACTGGTGCCCATTCTCCCTCATTAACACCACAAAGGTAGAGTTTATACCATACAGGAACATTACACAACACCAGAAATGATGGCCTAGTCAAGTTGCCACAAGCATTTTGAGAGGGACACAATTCAACCTCTGAAAATAAATACTCTGTAGTCTGGTAATAGATAACAACAGATATAATAGTAAGAGTTGATATTGCAGAAATAATAGACTTTTTTAGTGATAGTAGGGCCTCTCAGGATACTAGTATAAATTAAATTACATGCCCACAAAATATGTGTTGGAATCTTAATCGGTATACCTATGGAATTAATGTTGTTTGGAAATAGGTTACCCTTTGTTATGTTAATTAGATCATCCTCATAGTAAAACCCATCAAAGCCAAATGCACCATATTCCAGTTGATTCTGACTCATGGTGACCCTACAGGACAGAGTAGAACTGCCCCATAGGGTTTCCAAGAAGCCCTCGGTGGATTCAAATTGCCAACCTTTTTGTTAGCAGCTGCAGCACTTAAACACTGCACTACTGGAGTTCTCATAGTAGGGTAGGTCTAAATATAATGACTCCTGATTTATAAAAACAGTAAATTCAACACAGAGGCAGGCACAAAGAAGCACTCCTATAGCCAAGTGAGGATCTTTAAGGAACTGTAACTAAATACTACTCAGGTTCTTGTCCTATATTATTGGCCAATAGAAATATGATGGACAACAATTGCAAGGGGAATAGAAAGTGGCATATTTATTTTCTGTGCAAACAAGAAGCAATGAGGGGCCTAGTGGTGACCATAACACCACATGCTCATCATCTCAGGAGCTTAAAGAAATTTGTATTTCCAGTGGCACCCAGGGGTTGGGTTTGGTACTGGAACTTTCTACTTTTAGCCCTTCCATGTCTGTACCTAGTGGTCCAGGTTTTGCATCGTCTTCTGTCATGGCTTATTGGACAGTCTCAAATGGAAAGTCTGGCTGGGGAGTATCTTCTTTTCTGGTACCAGTGGTTTCTGAGGTCAGGTGAAGGGAAAGATCTCCTCAATCTACACAAGTTCTAAGGTCTAGATGGGGCAGATGTACCGGGTATATCTGCCACCTGCTGTGATTTTCTGAAAGATATTTACTCCAGATAAGCTTGTTCTATCAAGACAAGGACAGGAGGGGAAGGGGTATTGATTTGTTATTTCCAAATCAAGGACCTCAGAGTGTACTGACAACAGGAAAAGAATCAACATATCAGACCTAAGTGGGAGTTACAGTCTTCAGAGTGGAGAGGAATAAATTTATGTTCTTTAAAGCAGTACACTTACAGTATTCTATTACAGCAGCACTAGGTATCTAAGACCACCTTGGTATGGGCTTTGAATTTTATTCTACGAGATGTGAGTACAGCTATTGGATGTAATGGGCAGAAAAATAAATCTGATTTTTGTGTTAGAAAGATCACTTATTTGGTTATTTCACTCTGAAGGAACAAGGCTGGAAAGAGAGAGATCAGTTAGGAATCTATTACTTTAGTGATAGGTGATGTCATCTGGATTGGATAGACAGAGTGGAGACATGAGAAGTAAT
The DNA here is from genome assembly GCA_028571685.1 of Heterohyrax brucei. Taxonomy (NCBI): domain Eukaryota; kingdom Metazoa; phylum Chordata; class Mammalia; order Hyracoidea; family Procaviidae; genus Heterohyrax; species Heterohyrax brucei. Next base: position 54,380,858 of record CM053143.1, on the reverse strand, counting down.
AGATCTAAATATATTTTGAAGATAGAGTGAAAATAATTTCTTAATGTATTGTAGGTGGGATGTGACAAGATGAGAAAAATCATTCCTAGCACCTGGGAGAAAGCGCATAATGAGGATTTAATGGCTCAATTAACACAGCAGTCTGGAATAGACCTCCTCCAAACTTTGCTTGATCAGTTTTCTGGCTCTGTTTCTTTGTGATCCTCTTAGTGCCATTATAGTCTGTTGGCAGGCTTATCCTTCACGACTGTGACATGACTGCAGAATTTCCAAATGTCCCATCTGTACATTATACAATTCAGAAGGGAGATGTTTTCTTCCAACTATCATGGAATTAAAATTGTAAATCTCTCTTTTTTATGTCCAATTGGGTTCTGTGTCTACTTCTAAACCAATCACAAAGGGTGGAGGAATGCCACCCGCTGACAGGTTTTCAGAGAGCTCTAAGTGTAGTCTAACAGCTGCCTTGACATTAAATTTTGGTGAAAAAAAAAACCTTTTTATATCATTGATGCATCAACTATCTGTTAAAAAAAATCTAAGTTCCTTTTTAATCTACTAATCAACTTGGCAACTTGATTTTAAAAGCAGTCCAGAAATATGAAACCGATTTGTTCATTCATTTTATATTATCATTTCCTGTTATTTGGTTAATTGGAGTTGTATTATAACTGTCCAATGAATATGACATATTCATCCACATACCAATGCCGATGTTTACATTTTCTATTCATGTGTAGCATCCTTCTCTCTTTAGCATGGACTGTCTATAGTACATTCACCAGTTGTGTAGCGCTCAAGTCTTAATCTTCTTCATGAAAAGATCCTTCATCTCTCCTTGTTTTTTTTTAACATCCTTCAACCATTACTGCTGCATACAGATATCTTCTACATTGTATTCCTAACCTTGATTATACTCTGTATTTCTTTTAATTCATTAATTACATTGTATGTGTCTTCCTTGGTTAGATATTGATAGTTTCAGTGAAGAGAGAGACTATGGCAAACACTACTTTTTAATTCATACAAAAGAAATTCTGAGGAAAAAAATACCTGTTTTTGAATAAGTAACAATTAACAGGATTAGCTTCTGTTAACAATCACTTTTAGTATTTGGAAAATATAAATTTTAATTAATTGGCTTGATCAGAGCATTCCTCTGATTACTTTCGAAGATGTTTTGAATGAACAGGCTGAAATGAGTATATAGACCAAAACCATAGAAACCAAACCCAGTACTGTCCAGTTGATTTTAACTCATAGTGACCCTATAGGACAGAGGAGAATTGCTCCATAGAGTTTCCAAGAAGCACCTGGAGGATTCAAACGGCCAACCTTCTGGTTAGTAGCTGTAGCATTTAACTGCTATGCCACCAGCATTATAGATGACCTCTAAATCACAAAAGAATATTCTGAACTAAATACTTAAGTAGAAAAATCTATAAAAGACAATTATAGACTTATTATCTTAATTTTACTTTTGTAATTTAGTTTCTTTACTGCCAGAGAGAAGAAAACAAAGAAAGAAAATGAGCAAAGAGAGAAAGCATGTGATATTCAAGGACAGATAAATATTAAAATAACATCTTTTTTTATTTTTTTATTTTTTATTTTTATTTAACATAACTGAGTGAAAATGTACATTCACATGTAAATTTACATGCCCCCCTATATGAAGCTTCCACTGCTCTCCCTGTCCGGTGACTGCACACTATTCCTCTCTGCTCCATACATGTCTCCTCCTCCCAACAGTCTCCTTTCCCCTCCTCTCCGTCCACTCCCCTTCCTCCAGCCAGAGGTCAGCAAGATGATATCCTATAGATGTATAGAACCATAAATTGCTTCCAATATATGGTTACTCTGCATTGCCAAGTCCAATCCATTCCTGTCCAAACAGTGGACCTTTGTTATAATTTACGGGAAAGGGCAGCATCAGGGCCGGGGGCCACGCTCTCAGAGGAACCCCAAAACCGCTGGACCATCAATTGAGGTCTTTTAGTGGAGATCTCACGATGCACCTCTTTTTATTCTTGTGTTGCCAGTGAGGCTCCTCTCTGTGAGCTCCATCGTGGCTATCACTGGTGGTGGCCGGGCACCATCCGGTTCTTCGGAACCCAAGTCGATGTAGGCACCCGCTCTTGTGGGTCTGTCTGTCTTCTCGGTTGTCTTTACCGCATGCCATTTTGGCCCTCGGTGAGCATCCGTTCCTGCTGAGTTGGGACCATTTGCTGTGTCCTCGGATGGCAGCTTGGCAGCTTTTAAGAACCCAGACGCCACTCACCAATGTGGGGTGTAGAGAGCTCTCTTAGCAAAATGCTAGTTGTGCCAATTGGCCTGGAATTCGCCTAAGAGCATGGTCCCCCGCCCCCCGCCCCAGCTACTCTATCCTTGCAGTATTGAGTTAAGATGGAAGGAGTACTCAAGTTATGCTGAAGTCCACTTAATGTTGTTCTTGTTCCTAATGTGTGCTGTCACCGCTTTCTCCCAACTAGATTTCTAGTAACTACCTAAACTAAACTCTCCCTCCCCCGCCCTCCCTCCCTCCCTCCCCTCCCTTGCAGCTGTCCAAGAGTCTTTTCTTCTATACACAAGTCTGTTTTTGAGATCTTATCGTAGAGGTCTCATACAGTATTTGTCCTTTTGTCGCTGACTACTTTCACTCAACATAATGTCTTCCAGTTGAAACCAGGTTAGGAGATGTTTCCTGGAATCATCGTTATTCTTTATCATTGCGTAGTGCTCCATTGAGTATATGTACCACAGTTTACCTATCCATTCTTCTATTGTTGGGCATCTGGGTTGATTCCACCTTTTTGCTATTGTGGACTGTGCCGCGATGAACATTCTGGTGCATGTGTCCATTGGTGTGAAAGGCGTTGAATCTGTAGGATATATTCCAAGTAGTGGAATTACTGGGTCAAATGGTATATCAATATCCATTTTTTTAAGGAAGCGCCAGATTGCCTTCCAAAGAGGCTAGACCATTTTGCAACCTCACCAACAGTGTAGGAGGGTTCCACTTTCTCCACAGCCTCTCCAGCATTTGTTGTTTTGTGTTTTCTGGATCATGGCCAATCTTGTTGGGGTGAGATGGTATCTCATTGTTGTCTTGATTTGAATTTCTTTAATAACTAAAGATCGTGAACATGTCTGCATGTGTTTTTTGGCTGCCTGGATCTCCTCTTTAGTGAAGTATCTGTCCATCTCCTTTGCCCATCGCTTAATTGGATTGTTTATCTTCTTATTATTGATATTTTGTAGTATCTTATAGATTATGGAGATCAGGCGTCGATCTGACATAGAGTTGCCAAATATTTTTTCCCACTCTGTGGGTGTTCTTTTTATTCTATTAATAAAGTCTTTGGATGAGCAAAAGTGTTTGATTCTTAATAGTTCCCATTTATCTACTTTCTCTTCTGTTGATTGAGGTTTCTTTGACAGATTTTGGAGTCTGTCCTCATTGTGTATTAAAACTTCCATTGTTGTTCCTACCTTTTCTTGGATGAGCTTTATCGTTTTAGGTTTGATATTTAGGTCTTTTATCCAGTTGGAGTTGGTTTTTGTATAAGGTGTAAGATATGGATCTTGATTCAGTTTATTGCAGATGGATAACCAATTTTGCCAGCACCGTTTGTTGAAGGTACTGTTTTTACCCCAGTTTAATGTCTTAGGGCCTTTGTCGTATATCAACTGTTCATAGGCAGATGGTGTCATCTCTGGGGTCTCAGTTCTGTTCCATTGATCGATCTGTCTGTTCTTGTACCAGTACCAGGCTGCTTTGACCACTGTGGCAGTATAGTATGTTCTAAGGTCGGGTAATGAAAGGCCTCCCAGTGTGTTCTTCTTCTTTAGTAGTACCTTACTTATCCGGGGCTTCTTCCCTTTCCAAACAAAATTGGTGATTTGTTTCTCCATCTCATTAAAAAATGATGCTGGAACTTGTATTGGGATTGCATTATATAAATAAATTGCTTTGGGTAAAATAGACATTTTCACAATGTTAAGTCTTCCTATCCATGAGCAGGGTAGGTTTTTCCATTTATCTAAGTCTCTCTTAGTTTCTTGTAGTAAGGGCTTGTAGTTCTCTTTGTAAAGGTCTGTTGTTTCTCTGGTTAGATTAATTCCTAGGTACTTTATCTTCTTAGGGGCTATCGCAAATGGTATTGATTTAATAATTTCCTCCTTAATAGTCTCGTTGATGGTATAAAGGAAACCTACTGATTTAGTTATGTTTATCTTGTATCCTGAAACTTTGCTGAACTCTTCTATCAGTTTGAGCAGCTTACTTATAGATTCCTTGGGGTTCTCTGCATATACAATGATATCATCTGCTAACAGAGAGATTTTAACTTCCTCTTTGTGGATGCAGATGCCCTTTATTTGTTTATCTTGTCTAATTGCTCTGGCTAGAACTTCTAGCACAATGTTGAATAGGAGAGGTGACAGTGGGCATCCTTGTCTAGTTCCTGATCTCAGGGGAAAATCTTTCAGTCTCTCTCCATTCAGGATGATGTGGGCAATTGGCTTTATATAAATGGCCCTTATTGTGTTGAGGAATTTGCCGCCTATGCCCATTTTGCTAAGAGTTTTCAGCATGAATGGGTGTTGGACTTTATCAAATGCCTTTTCGGCATCAATGGACAAAATCAGGTGATCTTTGTCTTTTGTGTTATTTATGTGGTTAATCACATTAATTGTTTTCCTGATGTTGAACCAGCCTTGCATCCCTGGTATGAATCCCACTTGGTGATGATGGATTATTTTCTTGATATGTTGTTGTATTCTGTTGGCAAGAATTTTGTTGAAGATTTTTGCATCTAAGTTCATGAGTGATATCGGTCTGTAGTTCTCTGTCTTTGTTGGATCTTTCCCGGGCTTAGGTATCAGGGTTAAAATAACATCTTTTTGATGGTGCATTTTAGATAAGACCCTAAAGTACAATCCAGAAAAAAATAATTGATTGCTTTAACTTTATTAAAATTCAATATTTTAATGAATTTCACTGAAAAGGCACTGTGAGATTGAAAAGACAAGCTACGGACTGGTAGAAAATATTTGAAAAGCACATATCTGATAAAGGACTTGTATTCAAATGTGCAAAGAACTCCTAAAACTCAAAAATAAGGAAAAAAAATAAAAATAGGCAAAAGATTTGACAGATGGCAAATTAAACATCTAAAATGATATTCAGCATTCACTGTCAGAGAAGTCAAAATTAAAAGAATGAAATATCATTATATATATATATTAAAACCAAGAAAAAAACAAACCTACTGCTATTGATTCTGACTATGATCTACTAAAAGGGTAAAATAGAACAACAAGAACAAAAAGAAACAAAAAAAACAATCGTAGGCAAGGATGTAGAATAATAAGAACTCTTTCATTGCTGATGGTAAAGCAAAATGATACCGACACTTTGGAAGACAGGCAGTTTCTTACAAAACTAAACATAGTTTTATTACAGGGTCCGTTTTAGGTATTTACTTAACAAAAGTACTTGAATCCAAAGACTTGTATGTTTTCTTTATCACTGCCCCAAACTTGAAGCAATTATAAGTCCTTCTGTAGATGAATGGATAAACAAAATCTGGTGCATCCATATAATAAAATATTATTCAACAATAAAAAGAAAATATTAGTTATTTAAGCCTTGGAAAGAAATGGATGAATCTTAACTGCATATAGCTAAATGAAAGGAGAGCTGATGGCATGATGGTAAAGCACTTGGCTGCTAACCTTAAAGTGGAAAGTTTTCGCCCACCAGCCACTCACAAACCCTGTGGGGCAGCTGTATTCTGTCCTGTAGTGTCTGTCTCTATAAGTCAGAATCACTTCAACAGCAGAGGATTCCCATCTAGTCAATTCCAACTCATAGTCACCCCATAGGACTTACAAAGCTGTATATCTCTCAAGTCAGCTGCTGGTGTTTTCAACCCACTGACCTTCTGGTTAGCAGCCAGTAGCTTTAACCCTAGCTACCAGGGCTCCTAAGAAAGAAGACAGTCTGAAGAAGCTGCATACTGTATGACATGATTACATGACATTTTAGAAAGGGCAAAACTATAGCAACAGTAAAAGGATTGGTAGTTGCCAAGAGTTTAAAATGAGTATAAAGTTGAATAAGTGAAGCTCAGGGGATTTTTTTTTTTTTAGTGCTTTCTAATTATTCTGTATGATACAATAATGGTAAATACATGATAACTATGCAGTTTTCAAAACTCATGGAATTTTAAGGTATTAATATTAAACACACACACACACATACTCAGGAAGTTGGGGATTCCAGGATGCAAAGCAAAATGTGATACACTAATAGTACATGAGTCAACTTCAACAGTGTTGCTGACCTAAGTAACTTTGGAAATGAATAATGTCCATGAAACAGAAATCAAATAGAAATATACTTAATCACTATAGTTTAGTTGATAAATTTCTTTACTGTGTTTGTACAGGGTAACAATTCTGAAATCACTACTGAAACTGAACAATAATAAATGGGTAAAGAATGATTGGATTCAAAGTTCTCATTGTTAGAGATTTTGCAAATAAGCAAGGGAAGGAGATTAGACTGATCCATTTGTCAATAGACTAGAGCTATAGATATCTGCATAAACTTATACTTTATTTAGTATAGTTACAGATAGTTACATGTAGATATAAGTGTGTATACATACAGGGGTTAATACAAGCCAGTTGCCATCAAATCCACTGACTTGTGGCTTTCCCACATGTACCAGAATAGAACTATGTTCCAAAAAGTTTTCAGTGACTGACTTTTTGGAAGGAGATTTTCAAGAATTTTTTCTGAGGTGCTTCTGGATGGACTGGAATATCTAAACTTTGGGGTTAGTATATACACACATATTTCCTTGCTTTGTCAGTTGAAGTGGCCTAGAAGCAACAATGCCTCTGTTGGAATGATCATACTTGTCACCAAAATCTATTTCTTATACTATTGTCTAATAGTGGAACCAGGGATCCTTGAAGAAATGGCTGATTCTAGGACTGGGGCAAGAAATGTGTGTAAGTCTTTCAGTTCCGGAGTAAGAAAGTGCTTAACACACAGTCATACAAGACAAGGTTTATCAAGGGAATCCTGGAGACCACTGAGTGAGTGTCTCATGACAAATGCTGAAGAAATTCAAGAACTAAAATCATAAAGTAGTAATGAATTACAAACCAAGTAGGATATAAGTACTCACAAGTCCATACTGATACAAATAAATGTTTCATTGACAAATATGTATATTTGGACAAAGAGGCAAGTCCTTTTTACATAAGTATGCCAAATATTTTTTGCAGACATTATGCTTTGCAGGAGATGAAGCATAACTCCCCACTGATTAAGTGTGGATTTTGCACTGTGACTTTCTTCCAAATACAGTGTGAGAAAGGGGGTAAAAGAGTGGTTTTAAAGTAGAGAAATACAAAAAATACTGCCTTAGCCCAGTAATCATCATCAAAATCAACAGTAATAAGTCATTTGATAATACACACACTTGATGTGATAGGATGAAAATGTTACTTAACACCAGTGGTCTTCCTGTCAAACACCAGTAGCGTTTAAGTCTAATCGTGAAGCAGGAACGGATGCTCACCGAGGACCAAAATGACATGCGGTAAAGAAAACCCAGAAGATAGAGAGACCCACATGAGTGGGTGCCGACATCAACTTGGGACCAGAAGAACCGGATGGTGCCCGGCCCCCACCAGTGATAGCCGCGATGGAGCTCACTAAGTTGCGTCTCACTGGCAACAGAAAAATAAAAAGGGGTGCATCCTGAGATCTCCACTAAAAGACCTCAAATGATGGTCTGGCAGATTCGGGGTCCCCCTGGGAGCATAGCCCCTGGCCCTAATGCTGCCCTTGCCCATAAATCATAACGAAGGTCCACTCTTTGGACACGAATGGATGGGATTTGGCAATACAGAGTGACCATATATTGGATGCACTTTATGGTTTTATGCATCTATAGGATATCATCCTGCTTACCTCTGGCTGGAGGAAGAGGAGTGGTTGGAGAGGAGGGGAAAAGAGGCTGTTGGGAGGATGAGACATGTATGGAGCAGAGAGGAATAGTGTGCTGTCACCGGACAGGGAGAGCAGTGGAAGCTGCATATGGGGGCATGTAAATTTATATGGGAATGTACATTTTCACTCAGTCAATAAAAAAAAGAAAAAAACACCAGATGGATTCCATTTAAGGGATATCTTCCAAACGTCTGATCAGTATCCTTTAAAAATCATAAGATCATCAAAAATAACCAAAGATGAAGGAACTGTTACAGGCAATAGAAGCCTAAGGAAACATGATTCCTAAGTGGGATGTGGGAGCTTGGATGGGATTCTGGAACAGGGAAATGGACATGGGGCAAAATTAAGCAGATCTAAGCTATGGACATGATTAGTAATAATGAAATAATTTGATTTTTAGTTATAAAAAAATAAGCCATACTAATGTAAGATCTCAATAACAGGGGGAAATGGGAAATGGGTAGAGAGTATATGAGAACTCTGTACTATCTTTTTTCTTTAAATCAACAACTACTCTAAAACTAAAAAAAAAGAATTCTGCACTTTTCCAAACAAAACAAAACAAATTATTATTATCTCTTTAAACATGAATCAGAGACTTAAGTCAATGTACAGGAACGACAGGGAACACAATGAAAGAAAATGCTGAAGGACAAGATTGTAGAAGTATTTTGTTTCCTCTAACCCAGACTAAAGGAGCTGTGGTGGTGTAGCTGTTGAAGCACTAGGCTGCTAATCAAAATATCAGCAGTTCAAACTTACCGTTTGATCTCTAGGGGAAAGATGTGGCAGTTGGCTTCGGCAAAGGTTTGCTGTCTTGAAAACCCTGTTGGACAATTCTACTGGGTCCTACAGGGTTGCTATGAATGAAAATCAACTCAATGGGAGTGGTTTAATATAATATAATCTCTGAAGAATCCAGAAAAGACACCATTTGGATGGTAATGCAGTGATAACCTTGGAATGTGGGAACACCTGGATGGTCATTTTTCTGTCCTTCTATATCAAAGTTTGATGAATTCAAGAGAAAGTATCATTAAAACATTTTGAATAAAAACACATTAATAATATATTGAGTAGAAGGTTTATAGCTGTGATGGCTAAATGCATTTGTCATCAACATAACAGTCACAATCCTGATTGAAGCCTCCTCCTGAATGACAAGAAACATCTTTGTATTTAGACGAGTATATATTTCTTCTATTAGTGAAATCTATTGAATGCCCCAAATCATTGAGTGTCCAGAAGCCAGCAACTCAAGTTGAAGTTAGAAGTGTTGTTTGTACAGCTGGTTTGCCTACTGGGAGTCCAAATTTGTACTACCATTGTCCATATCGATTATTCTGAGACTTTGTCTGTGAACTGTCTGTCAGTTTTTATAACAACAGAAGACTCCTTTTAAAAGCTGCTGACACAACATTTATCAAATTATCTTAACAGTGACATTCTGTTTCCAAATGAAAAGAATCAAGGTTTGGGGGAAATTCTTTAATCATTAAATGTTAAGACAGCAAAATGGTTCCCTTAGATTTAGACATCCAAAATGTGTCAACTGAAATTATGTACTACACTATTTGCAAATAGTGCTACCTGAAATGCCTTAGTTTCTTTGTAAAGTAACAGCACTTAGAAACACTTACTCCCAAATACAGCAAATTATTTTTCGTTCTTGATTTGAGCAAATTTGATTCTTTTGAAACCTGAGCTAAAACAAAAATAAAAATATTGTTTTTTGAAATATATGACTTTTGCTTAATTTTAATAAGTTTTAATGTGCTTTAAGTGGAAGTTTACAATCCAAGTCAGTTTGCCGTAGAAAACCCTGCACACCCCTTTGTGCAATTCTAGCTGCTCTCCCTGCCCTGTGACAGCACAATCCTCCTGTACATCTTCTAGTTTCTATATCCATTCTACCAACTTCTATTCCCCTTTCTTCACTAGACTGTCTTGCCTCTAGAGAAGAGCTGCTCCACAGCCTCATGTAAATATTTAAGCCAAGAAGCACATACTTCACCATCATCACTCCATGCTTTACAGTCCAGTTTAATCTTTATCTGAAGAGTTGGCTTCAGGACTGGTTTCAACTCTGAGCTAACAGAGAGTCTGGGGGCCGTGTACTCAGGGGAACCTCCAGTCTATCAGACCACCAATTCTGGTCTTTTAAAAGAATTCTACTTCTGCACACCTATTTACCCATTTTTCTCTAGCTAGGTCAGGGGCTGTTTGTTGTATTCCCAGTCAGGACAGTCATTGATGGTGGCAGGGCACCATCTAATTTTTCTGGTCTCACACCGAGGTAGTCTCCAGATTATATATGATCCTTTCTGTCTCTTGGAATAGTATTTTTTCTCATGCCTTTGATGTCCTTCATCCTTCTCTGCTCCAGATGGGTTGGGGCCAGTTAATGTTATTAAGATGACAGCTTGCTAGCTTTTAAAAATCCCAAACGCCACTCACCAAGGTGTGATGTAAAACATTTTCTTGAAAAAAAACACAGTTATGCCAAATGACCTAGATGGTCTTTAAAACCGTGGTCCTGACCGTACTACTCTGTCATTCAAAATATTGGGTTGTTTCACCCCACATTGGTGAGTGGCGTCTGGGGTCTTAAAAGGTGCCAAGCTGCCATCCGAGGACAAATGGTCCCAACTGAGCAGGAACAGATGCTCACCGAGGACCACAATGACATGCGGTAAAGACAACCGAGAAGACAGAGAGACCCACAAAAGTGGGTGCCTTCATCGACTCGGGACCGGAAGAACCGGATGGTGCCCGGCCACCACCAGTGATAGCCACGATGGAGCTCACTAGGTTGAGTCTCACTGGCAACACAAGAATAAAAAGAGGTGCATCCTGAGATCTCCACTAAAAGACCTCAAATGATGGTCCAGCGGTTTCAGGGTTCCCCTGAGAGCATGGCCCCTGGCCCTGATGCTGCCCTTACCCGTAAATTATAACAAAGGTCCACTCCTTGGACAGGAATCGATTGGACTTGGCAATGCAGAGTGACCATATATTGATTGCACTTTATAGTTCTATACATCTATAGGATATCATCTTGCTGACCTCTGGCTGGAGGAAGGAGAGTAGGTGGAGAGGAGTGGAAAGGAGGCTGTTGGGAGGATGAGACATGTATGGAGCAGAGAGGAATAGTGTGCTGTTACTGGACGGGGAGAGCAGTAGAAGCTGCATATAAGTGGGCATGTAAACTATACAGGAATGTAAATTTTCACTCAGTCATGTTAAATAAAAAAGAAAAAAACAATGGAAAAAAACCCCAAAAAACAAAATATCGGGTTGTATTTAGAAAACCTCTTAGCTTTAGGTATAGCGCAGCTGTGTTGTTCTCACTTCTATTGCATGCCATTCCTCCCTTCACCTAACTCAATTCCTATCTACTATCTAATGAATAAATACCACTCTCCCTTCTTCCCCCACCTTGCAACCATCAAAGACTACTTTTTGTCTGTGCTTAAACCTTTTCTTGAGTCCTTATAATAGCGGTGTCATACAATATCATTTTGCAGCTGACTAATATCACTCAGCATGTCTTCCAGATGACTCTTATGTTATCAGATGTTTCCCAATATCATCATTGTTCTTTATCATTTCCAAGGTGTATATATACCACAGTTTGTGTATCCAGTCATCTGTTGATAGGGACTTAGGTTGATTCCATCTTTATGCTTATTGTGGACAATGCTACAATAAACATTGGTGTGCACGCATCCATTTGTATGACAGCCCTTATTTCTCCAGAATATACTCCAAGAAGTGGGAATCCTGGATCATGTGGTTTTTCTACTTCCAGCTTTTTAGGAAAGTGCCAAATTAATTTCCAGAATTGTTGGACCGTTTTATATTCCCATCAGCAGTGTAGAAGAGTTCTAGTCTCTCCACAGTGTCTCCAACATTTATTAGAGTTCTTTAGGTTGGGTTGGGTTGGGTTAAGGCAGTAATTTCACTGCAGATTTTTTTTTTTATGCTTAAGTGAAAGTATACAATCTGAGTCAATTTTGCATACCTGCCTCTCTGCAACTCTATCTGTTCTCCCTATCATGTGACAACACACTCCCTTTTACTTTTTACTGCTAGTATCCTCCAAACACCTATCCTCTCCATTTCACCCTCTCTTCTCCCCTCTGTAGAAAGAAACCAATAGGACAGCTTTCTATAAATGTATAAAACCATAAAGTACACACACCACATGATCACTCTTAGTTCTGGATCCAGTCTACTGTTAGTCTGAAGAGGTGACCTCAGCACTGGTTTCAGGTCTGGGCAGCAACAAGTCTAGGGATCACATTCGCTGGGGACTCTCCAGGTTGTCAGACCATCACTTGTGGTCTTTTAGTAAAGTTCTTGATCAGCACACCTCTTTTTCTGATGTTACATTGGGGTCTCTATATTGTATCCCTTATGAAGCCTCTCTTTCGTGGTGGCCGGGCACCATCGGTTCTTCTGGTCTCATGCTGATGAAGTCTCCCAGTCATATGGGTCCTTCTTTCTCCTGAGCTCATTTTTCCTTGTGTCTGATGTTTGCAGTTGTCATTTGTTCCAGGTGGATTTGGACCAAATGATGTTCCTCAGATTGCAGCTTGCTAGCTTTTAAGACCCCAGATACCAGTCATCAATATGGGTGCAGAAAACCCTTAGCAAAAGGCTAGTTATACCAATTAACATCAATGTCCCCTGAAAACATGGTCCTCGGATCCCTGTCCCTGCTAATTTATTCTTTGAAATGTTGGGTTGAATTTAGAAAATCTTTTAGTTCATAACGTGGTCCATTTATGCTGACCTGACTTCTACCGAGTGTTGTCATACCCTTCACCTAACCAAATTCCTATCACCTATCTAATGGATGACCAACCCTCTCCATCCTTCCTCATCCTTGTAGCCATCAAACAGTCTTGTCTTCTATGCATAAGTCCTTTTTTAAGTCCTTGTAATAGTGGTCACATACAATACTTGTCCTTTCACAGCTGACTGATTTTACTCAGCGTAATGTCTTCTAGGTGATGCCAGGTTATGAGATGCTTCCTAAAATCATCACTGTTCTTTATCACTCCATTGTGTTCAATGTATATATGTATATATACATACGCCACAAGTTGTTTATCCATTCATATGCTGATGGGCATCTGGGCTGATTTCATCTTTTTACTACGGTGAGCTGTGCTGCAATAAACATTCGTGTGCATGTATCTGTGCATGTGACAGCCTTCACTTCTGTAGGATATATTCCAAGCAAGGGGATTGCTGGATCATATATTATTTTTATTTCTAGCTTTTTAAGATAGTGTTAAATTGCTTTCTGAAGATGTTGTACCATCTTGCATTCTCACCAACAGTGTAGGAGAGTTCCAGACTCACCACAGCCTCTCCAGCATTTCTTGTTTTGTTTTTTTTGGATTATTGCCAACCTCGTTGTGGTGAGATGATATCTCTTTGTAGTTTTGATTTGGATTTTTCTTATAGGTAATGATCATAAACATTTCCTCATGTGTCTTTTGGCTGCCCAGATGTCTTTGTTTGGTGAAGTGTCTGTTCATGCCCTTCTCCCATTGTTTAATTAGGTTGTTTGTCTTTTTCTTGCTGATATTTTGAAGTGCCTTGTGGATTACGGAAATTAGCCTTTGATTTGACACGTGGTTACCAGATATTTTTTCCCCACTCTAAAGGCAATCTTAAAGGCTCTCTTAAGAAAGTATTTATATGAGCATAAGTGTTTCATTTTTAGTAGTTCTCATTTATCTATTTTCTCTTCGTGTTTGTCCATTGTTAGTGAGATTTTGTTGTCTGCATAAGCTGTGTATTAAAACGTCTATTTTTGTTCCTATTTTTTTCTTGCATGATATTTATTGTTTTAGGTTTGATATTTAGGTCTTTGGTTCATTTTTAGTTAGTTTTTGTATAAGCTGTGAGACATGGGTCTTATTTCAGTTTTTTGCAGATGGATATCCAATTTTGCCAACAGTATTTGTTGACGAGACTGTTTTTACCACAGTTTACAAACTTTGGGCCTTTGTTGAATATCAACTGTTCGTAAGAGGTTGGTGATATTTCTGAATTCTCTCTTCTGATCTGTTGGCCTATATTGTCTCTTTTTGTACCAGTACCAGTCTGTTTTTACTATTATGGCAGTGTAATAAGTCCTAGAATGATACTTTTTCATTCTCATTTGATTCCATGGATTTCTTTACTGTACCCTTCTTTTCTTCTATAATCCATGAAATGTTGAGCAAGATGTTATTCAGTTTTCACGAGTCTAAATTTCTACCTATGTGTTTTCTGCTATTGATTTCAAATTTTATGGCTTTATGGTCTGAGAAGGTGCTTTGCAATAGTTCAGTGGTTTGGTTTTTGTTGAGACTCTCTGCTGGAGAATGTTCAGTGTGCTTTGGAAAAGAAGATGTACTTGTTTGCTGTTGGGAAAAAAATTCTGTATATGTCTATGAGGTTGAGTTGGTTGATTGTTGTAGTAAAATCTTCTGTATATATACATATATTTTATTGTGATTAAGTGAAAGTACACAATCCAATTCAATTTTGCATGCTTGCCTCCTTACCCAGTGAAAGCACACTGCTTCTTTTTATTCTATACTTGTTATATCCTCCCAATTGTCTCCTGTCCTCTCCTGTCCACGTTCTTCTCTCCCATCTACAAAGAGACCTGTAGGTCAGCATGCTATGAATACACAGAACCACAAAGCACACACATTATATGGTCACATTGTGTCCCTGAGTCCAGTCCATTTTTGTCCAAAGAGTTTACCTCAGTAGTATTTTCCAGGCAGAGGCAGCAACAGGTCTAGGGTCCATGCCCCAGGGGATCCCCCAGGCCATTGGACTGTCAGTTGTGTTCTTTCAGTAGAGTTCTGGAGCTGCACCCCTCTTTGTCTCATGTTGCCACGGAACTCAACATTGTGTGCCATATCATGATTCTTTGGTGGTAACCAGGCTTTGTGTGTTTTTTTCTGGTCACATGTTGATACAGTCTCCCATTCACATGGGTCCTTCTGTCTCCTGGACTCTTGTTTCCTTGTGTCTTTGTTGTTCTTGGTGATCATTTGTTCTGGATGAGTTGAGACCATTTGGCGTACCTCAGACGGGAGCTTGCTAGCTTTTAAGACCGCAGAAACCACTCACCAATATTGGACACAGAAGACTCTCTTAGCAATAGGCTAGTTAGGCCATTGACCTCAATGTCCCATGAAAGCATGGCCCCCAATCCCCATCCCTGCCACTCTATCCTCTCACTGTTGCGTTGAGATTAGAAGAGTTTTCAGTTTATGGTGAAGTCCAGTTATGTTGATCTACTTTCTACTGTGTGCTGTCACTGTTTTCACCTAACAAAATTTCTATCAATTATCTGTTCTATGACCAGTCCTTTCCCTCATTCCCATCCCTGTAGCTGTCAAAGAGTCTTTTCTTCTGTACATAAGTTCATTTTAAAGTCCTCATAGTAAGGATCTCATGTAATATTTGTCCTTTTGCCACTGACTGATTTCACTCAGTATAATGTCTTCCAGTCAAAACCAGGTTATAAGATGCTTCCTAAAATCATCATTGTTCTTTATCACTACATAGTGTTCCATTAAGTATATGTACCATAATTTGTTTATCCATTCACCTGTTGATGAGCATCCAGATTGATTCCATCTTTTTGCTCTTATGGACTGTGCTATGATAAACATTTGTGTTCATGTGTCTGGTTCTGTGACAGCCTTTGTTTCTGTAGGATGTGTTCCAAGCAATGGGATTACTAGATCAAACGGTATATCTATTTCCAGCTTTTTAAGAAAATGACAAATTGCTTTCCAAAAAGGCTGTACCATTTTGCAATCCTACCAGTAGTGTAGGAGAGTTCCCATCTCTCCATAGCCTCTTCAGCATTTGTTGTATTTTGTTTTTTGGATAATGGCTAACTTTGTTTGGGTGAGATCTTTATCTCATTGTACTTTTGATTTGGATTTCTCTGATAGCTAATGAATGTGCTTCCTCATGTGTCTTTTGGCTTCCCGGGTGTCCTCTTTGGGGAAGTGTCTGTCCATCTCATTTGCCCATTGCTTAATTGGGTTATTTGTCTTTTTCTTTTTGATATTTTGCAGTACCTTGTAGATTATGGAGATCAGATGTTGGTCTGACATATAGCTGCCAAATAATTTTTCCCATTCTCAGCACTTGGCTTTGGCTATACTGTAGGTGGTCCTTTAAATCTTTCAGTATAGTCATTGGATTAGCAAAAGTGTTTGATTTTTAGTTGTTTACATTTATCTATTTTCTCTTCTTTTGATTGTGCCTTGTCAGATTTTGAAGTCTTTCTAAGCTGTGTATTAGAACTTTCATGGTTGAGCCTACCTTTTCTTGCTTATCTTTATCATTTTAAGTTTGATATTTAGGTCTTTTGTCCATTTTGAGTTAGTTGTTTTGTAAGGTGTGAGATATGAGACATCTCAATTTTTTGCTCATCTATATCCAATTTTGCCAAAACCATTTGTTAAAGAGACTGTTTTTACCACAATTTACAATCTTAGGGTCTTTGTGGAATATCAACTGTTCATAAGATGATGGTGGCATCTCTGGGGTCTCATTTCTGTTTCATTGGTCTACATGTCTCCTTTGGGCTAACGTTTCAATGTAACAGTTTCTAAAGTCAGATAGTATGGGGCCTCCTGCTGTGTTGTTCCTCTTCTTCAGTGGTGCTTCATTTATCTGGGGTTTCTTTCCTATACAAACAAAGTTGGCTATTTGAATCTCCATCTCATTAAAAAATGACACTGGAATTCGAATTGGGATTGCCTTGTATATTTAGATCACCTCGGGAAAATAGACATTTACACAATGTTGAGTCTTCATATCCATTAACAGGGTAGGTTTCTCCAATTATGTTAGTCTTTCTTGGTTTCTTGCAGTAAAGTCTTATAGTTCTCTTTGTATAAGTCTCTTATTTCTCTAGTTATATTTATTCCTAGGTATTTTATCTCTTGGGGGGTGCAGGGAGCTATAGTAAATGGTATTGATTTGGTGATTTCTTCTTTGATGATATCTTTGTTGGTACAAAAGAGTCCTACTGATTTACTTATGTTTTTCTTATGTCCTGATTCTATGCTGAACTCTTCTATTAGTTCCAGTAGTTGCCTCAAGATTCTTTAGTATTCCATGCATATACTATCATATTATCTGCAGATTGGGAGATTTTTACTTCTTACTTGCTGATGTCTATGTCCTTTATTTCTTTTTCTTGTCTAACTGCTCTGGCTAGTACTTCTAGTAAAATATTGAATAGAAGTGGTGAGAGTGGGCATCCTCATCTAGTTTCAGTTCTAGGGCCATTCCTTCAGTCTCTCTCCATTCAGGATTATGTAAGCGATTGGCTTTGCATAAATGCCCCTTATTGCATTAAGGAATTTCCCCTCTATTCCTTTCATGCTGAGAGTTTTTTAGCATGAACTGTGTTGGACTTTGTCAAATGCCTTTTCTCCATCAATTGACAAAATTAGGTGATTCTTATCCTTTCTGATATTTATACTGTTAAACATATTAATTGATTTTTCTGATGGCGAACCATTCTTGCATCCCTGGTATGAATCCAACTTGGTCATGATGATTTTTTTTTTTTTTTTGATATGTTGTTGATTTCTACTGGCTAGGATTTTGTTGAAGATTTATGCATCTAGGTTCATGAGTGATATTAGTGTGTAATTTTCTTTTTTCATGGGATCTTTCCCGGGCTTTGGTATCAGGGATATACTGGCTTCGTAGAGTGAATTTGGGAATATTTAACCTCTTTCTACACTGTGAAATAGTCTGAGAAGTATTGGAGTTATCTCCTCTCTGAAAGTTTGGTAGATTTCTCCATTGAAGCCATCTGGGCTGGGACTTTTTGGGTTGGTAGTTTTTGGATAACTTTTTCAATCCTCTCCTTTGTGATGAGTTTGTTAAGCTGTTATACTTCTCCTTGTGAAAATTTTGGTAGGTGATACTAATCTAGGAATTTGTCCTTTTCATTTAGGTTTTCATATCTGTTAGAGTGCGGTCCTTTGTTGCATTCTACTATGATACTTTTGGTTTCAGTTGGGTCTGTTGTGACATCTCCCACTTCAGTTCTTATTCAAGTTATTTGTTTCCTCTCCTGTTTTCCTTTCGTACATTTAGCCAATGGCTTACCAATTTTTGTCGATCTTTTTGAAGAACTAGCTTCTGATTTTGTTAATTTTTTTCAATTGTTCTTTTGTCGTCTAATTCATTTAGTTCTGCTCTAATCTTCATTATCTGTTTTCTTCTGATGCTTGAAGGGTTCCACTGTTGTTCTCTTTCTGCTATTTAAAGCTGTAGGGTTAATTCTTTTGTTTGGGTCCTTCATTCCAAATGTGTGCATTTACAGAGATAACTCGACCTCTGAGCACTGCTTTAGCTGTACCCCATAGAGTCTTGTAGGATGTGTTTTTGTTCTCATTTGATTCCATAAATTTCTCCATTTTGTCCTTGATTTCTTGTATAACCCACAGGTTTTTGAGCAAGGTGTTGTTTAGATGCCATAAGTTCAAATTTCTACCTATGTTTTTTTCTGCTATTGATTTAAACTTTTATGGCTTTATGGTCTGAGAATATGCTTTGCAATAATTCACTGGTTTGGGTTTTGTTGAGACTTGCCTTATGTCCTAACATATGATCTATTCTGGAAAATGTTCCATGTGCATTGGGAAGAAGGTGTATTTATCCATTAATTGGTAAAAGGTTCTGTATATGTGAGTGAGGTCTAGTTGGTTAATTGTACAATATGATCTTCTGTATCCTTACTGACCTTTTTTCTTGATGATCTGTTCGTTACTGAAAGTGGAATGTTGAAGTCTCCAGCTATTCCTGTGAAGTAATCTATTTCATTCTTCAATTTTGTTAGTGTTTTTTTTTTTTTTTTTTTTTTATATTTAGATGCTCTGGTATTTGGTGCATAAATATTTGTTATTGTTATGCTCTGCTTCTGTGTTGAAACTTTCAGCAATAAATAGTGACCAGCCTTTTCCACAATGGTAGATTTTACACTAAAGTCTATTGTATCTGAGTTGAGTATTGCCACTCCTGCTCTTCTTTGTATGTTGTTGGCTTGGCATACATTTTTCCATTTTTTAATTTTCAATTTGTTCAGTCATTGAGTCTAAGGTGCGTTTCTTGTAAGCAACTTGTAGACAGGTCATTTCTTTGATCTAGGATGTCACTTGCTGTCAGTATCATTTAGTCCATTTATATTCAGTGTAATTATTGATAGATATGTTTAATGTCACCATTTTATTTAGTGCTTCTATTTTTATATTGTTGATGTTTTCTATGTTGCTCTTAATATTCTGTTCTGAGTCACTGTTCTTCATGGGGTGACTTCATTTTTTTCAATATTGGTTTTGTGTTTGCTGAGACTCTTGTATTATATTACTTGTTCTGATGTGTTGTCTTGTTATTTTGCTTTACAGCTGCCCCTACAGTCCCCCTTAGTATACTCTCTGTGTTTTCATCTATCCCTCTCTGTTCAGGAACTCCAATTTATTGTAGATTATGCCTCCTAATAGAGTCCCACATGTTTTTTTATGCTTCTTCAGTTTTCTTCTTTATTTTCTCTGATTTCTCCTCATAAATGCTGGTGTCAGTTGCTCTGTCCTCAAGTGCACTAACTCTGGCTTCCAACTCTTCAATTATGCTCTTTTGGCTTTGGATTGAATTGTCTAATTCTGTAATTTTATTATAGGTCTGCTGGATTTCAGATTGTTGATGTTTCATCAGTTCAAATAATTTGCTTAATTTTAATTTTGTTCTGCTGCATTTTGTTTAATCTCTTGGAAGGCTTTATACATAATTCTTTGGTACTTGACTTTCAATAGTTTCACAAAGGCTTCTGTACCTGGGAATTTTTTTGTTCTTTATTTTGGGAGTTTTCTGGAGCCTTGATGAACTATTTTTTTAAATTGTTAGCTATGGATTATTGCCTTCATGCTATCTAGTAGCTGGGTGCTTTGTGTGGTGTTTCCTCAGCAGGAGCTTACATGAAGTTCCAAGAGAAAGTTCGTCACCAGCCACTTGTGTGTACTCTCGTGATGGGCCCCAGGTGGACTATCTGGGGAAGAAGGCTCTGTCTCGTACCTGGCAAAGACAGCACCCTACCTTTGGAGTCACTGGGGGCCATCAGCTGACACTATGACATGAAACAGTGAAGCAGGGAGGAGAAGCTACTGGGCAGTTCTGCTATCAGTTCTCCAGGTGATTTAATTTTAAAAAGGTAATTTGTTGCTAAGGCAGTAGCTGTCCAACAACTACTGAAATCAGTTTAGCCATCAGGTCTGGCAGGTCCACCCTTCCAGCTTACAACTAAAGCGTCTCATAGTCTATCTTCATATGCTATGATGCCATTCAAACTAGACAGGGTTTATGTCCTTGCTACCATCCTCTGCCAGGTGTTAGGTGAAACTCTAGAGTCTCTACCATCCTAAACACAGCTTTTCTGCTGCAGAAGAAATTTTCAGACAAGTGCTTCTTCTTGGCGTGAACATTAGCCCCAGCTAAAGCCTCCAGGTAGGTGATTCTACCTCCCAGCTGACCAAGTGGCATCTCAGCTGAGCTAATCTTCCTGCTTTGAAACAACAGAATCTATGGTGCAGCTCAGAACAGAGGGTAGAGTGGCAGTGGTGCCCTCTCTCAGGAGCCAGGATCTCAATATGTGGCTATGCCATGAACATTCTCTCTGGTACAGTACACGCTTTTTACTTAAGCACTGCAGTTTGGCTTATTAGCCAGCTCATGTTCAGTGCCCTCCTCCCAGTTAACAAAGAAGGCATCAGTACCCGCAGTCCTCTCAAATGGTGAGTCAGCTGAAGCAAGACTCAGTGTGTGCTGCACCATGTTAGAGAGAGGTAGTTTCCTATTTACTGGCGAGTAGTTCAATTTGACCACCTTACGCCAGATCTTAGGGCTCCCTGGATGTCCACACAGTTCTGTTAAGTTATCATTCTAGGCCTTAGTCCTCAGAGGGAATTGAGGAGATGTGTGTCTTGCCCGCCATCTTGGCCCCGCTCCCTCAGATCTTCTGTGTCTTTATTGAGATTTTTTTCTGGATGATCTATCCCTTACTGAAAGTGGAGTGTTGAAGTCTCCTACTATTATTGTGGAGTGATCTATTTCATTTTTCAGCGTTGTTAGCACTTGTTTGATGTATTTAGATGCTCTGATATTGCGTGCATAAATACTTAATATTGTTATATGCTTCTTGTTTATTGAACCTTTAAGCAATGTATAGTGACCACCCTTGTTCACAGTGGTGGATTTTACTTTAAAATCTATTTTATCTGAGACTAGTATTTCCACTACTACTCTTCTCTGCATGTTGTTAGCTTGGTATATATTTTTCTACCTTTTGATTTTCAGTTTGTTCATATCTGAGTCTAAAGTGTGTTTCTTGTAAGCAGCATAGAGATAGATCATGTTTTTTTGATTCAGCCTGTTACACTCTGTCTCCTTATTGGAGAATTTTATCCGTTTACATTCAGTGTCTTTACTGATAGAAATGTATTTAGTGCTGTCATTTTGGTGCCTTAATTTTTGTGTTATTGACATTTATTTGTTCCTCTTAATATTCGGTTCTGTGTCATTTTTCTTTATAAATTTTCCTCTCTTCTTTTTCAATACTGGTTTTGTGTCTGTTGAGACTTTTGTATTATGTTTCTTGTTTTGATATGTAGTGTCATTAGTTGGCCTAGTGTCTACCCTTTTGTTCTCCACTAATGATCTAGGTCTACACCAGTCTTTGACTTCTTTATATCTCTTTAACTTCCTCTCCGTTGGAAAGGGCTATGAATGTTGTAATATATCCTTCTATATAATGTAATGTCGTAGCTGACACATTGCACTCTCTGTTTCTCTAATTTTAATATTTTCCCTTTGATTGAGCTTTGTGACTTCCCTAACTAACCAGGACTCTAGGTGCAGGTCCTGCATTGTATCCTTCAGTATACATATGATGTTATTGATATAATTGAAGAACTTTCACATTTTTTGTAAGATTGATTCTGTTCTTGCAAAATTTCTAAGCATCTGTTTGTCAGAGAATGTCCTAATTTCACCAGCATATTTGAAAGACAATTTTTCAGGATATTTAATTCTTAGTTGGAAGTTTTTTCCTTCAAAGCTTTTATGTGTCATCCCATTGCCTTCTTGTCAGCAAGGTTTCCGCTGAAAAGTCATAGGACATTCTCCAAAGGCTTCCCTCTTTGTACATTAGATTTTGTTTAAGCCTAACTGCCTTTAAGAGGCCCTCCTTATGTTTCATTTTGTTAGGCTTGATTATAATATGTCTTGGAGGTCTTTCTTTTGGGGTCTACCTCTTGTGGAGTTCTATGAGCATCTTGAACAGTTATCTTCTCTTTTTTCATGATAGTAGAGAAGTTTTCTGTCAGTAACTCTACAAAAATACTCTCTGTTTTTTTTTGTGTTTTTTTTGGTATCCTCATCTGTTCTAGAATTCTGATTACACATAAATCTTTCCTCTCCATAGAGTCTTACTTACTTCTGACTCCTTCTTCATTTTTCTTGATTCTTGTATCTCATTTCTCCTCATAACTGCTGGTTTCAGTTGCTTTATCTTCAGTTTCACTCATTATACATTCCATTTCTTCAATCCTGCTCTTTTGGCTTTGTACTGAATTGTCTAACTCTGCAATTTTATTACTGATCTGTTGCAGAATTTCAGATCATTTGTTCTAGCAGTCGGTACATTTTGTGTACTTTTTCATTTTGTTCTGCTGCACTTTGTTTACTCTCTATCCTAATATCTGGAAGTGGAGTGTACATAATTTTCCTGTATTATACCTCTGAAAATTTCAGAAAGTCTTCTTCCATGAAGTTCTTTGACTCTTATTTTGGGAGTGGTGGTCTGCTTCTTTAAATCATTAGATAGTGGTTGTTGTCTTTGTACTATCAGAAAGCTGTTCAGTTTCTGTGGTGTTGTACCAGCTGAAGCTATGGTATATCTTTAAGAAGAGAGTAAGGGCACTGATAGACTTGGTTGCCAGCTGTAGCTGCATGCTGTAGTTGTAGCTGTGTTAATACAGTTTCTCTGGTGAGACACACTCCACCTCAACGGTGCTGCTCAGCTTAATGGCTGGCCCCAGCTGGGCCCTCAGGAGTTGCAGGCCCCTCCTCCTGGCTCCTAACTCTCTGGAGTAGGCACAGCAGACACTGTGACATTAAGTCAGAAAATGGAGGAGAGACTGTTGCTACCACATTTGGCTGTCACTCACTGCTGGGTTCTCTAGATACAATTGTCTTAAAATCTGCTTCTCTGCTGACAGAAGCCCTGTCCATTGGCAGCCAGTAGCAGCCAGGCCCTCAGGGGTGGCAGGTGACATACTTGTGGAGCCTCTCTGTCAGCCAGTGCTATGACATGACTCAGAGATCAGAAGGGGAAGAAAGGGAAGGTTGCTGCCACACTCAGCTGCCAGTCACCACTGCATTCTCTGTATGTGCTTTTCTTACTAATAGCTTTCCTGCTGAGAGAAGCAGTGTCCAGTCACTAACTCTGCCTCTCAACTGACTAAAATGGCCTTCTGCCTGTGCCACCTCTCCTTAGTTGCACCAGCAGGATCAATGGCAGAGCTTGGAGAAGCTACGGGGAAAGGGCAACAATACCCTCAGCTGTCAGCTGCTGCTGGGTCTCCAAATACGACTAAGCTATCTACTTAGGTGCTGAGACTCAGCATGGCATCTGGCCCCTGCCAGGCTCTCAGGCTCAACAGTCCCGTTTCCACTGTCCCAGTTAACAAAGATGGCATCAGTACCTGTAAGTCTCTCAGCCCCTTCACCAGCAGAAGCAGTACTCTTTGTGCTGCTACCTTGCTTCTGACAAAGGTAGGTTTTCCCTTCCTGTCTACCAGTCCAATCTCACAACCCTCCACCTGATCTTATGTCTCCTAGAATGTGTACTCTGCTCTGTTCAATTGTTTTTCTAGGCCTTAGTTCTCAGAGGGAATTGAAGAGACAGGTAACTAGTCTGCCATATTGGTCCTGCTTCCTCATTGTAGTTTTGATTTGGATTTCTCTAACTGCTAATGACTGTGAACATTTCCTCAGGTATCTGTTAGCTGCCTGGATGTCTTCCTTGGTGAAAAACCTATTCATATTCTTTGCCCAGTTTTTAATTGGATTATTTTTAATTTTCTTGCTGACGTTTTGCAGTATCTTGTCGATTATGAAGATTAGGTGTTGATTTCTGGTAGCCAAACATTTTTTCCCAGTCTGTATGTTGTCTATTTCCTCTTTTGGTGAAGTCTTTGGATGAATGTAAGGGAGTTCCTAGTTCTGACTCGAAGGCACTTGGCTTGGCAGTTATCTATTTTCTCTTCTGGTGTTTGTGAATGGTTAGTAATGTTTTACCATCTATTGATGCTGTATGTTAGGGTTCCTAGTATTGTCCTCATTTTTTTCCTTCCGTGATCTTTATTGTTTTACATTTGATATTAAGGTCTTTGATCCATTTTGAGTTAGTTTTTGTGCATGGTGTGAGATACAAGTCTTGTTTCTTTTTCTTTTTTTATTTTTTTGCAGATGGATATATATTTAGGCCAATACCATTTGTTAAAGACACTGTCTTTTCCCTAGTTTACAGATGTTGGGCCTCTGTCAAATATCTGCTGCTCATTGGTATATAATATTATGTCTTGGTTCTCATTTCTGTTCCACTGGTCTATATATCTCTTTTTGTGCAAGTACCAGGCTATTTTGACTACTATGATTATAATAAGTTCTTAATTCACGTAGTGTTAGACCTCCCACTTATTTCTTCTTGTTTAGTAATTCTTTACTTGTCCTGGGCTTCTTCCTTTTCCATATGAATTTGTTAATTTGTTTCTCCATCTCATTAAAAATGCCATTGGAATTTCTATTACAATCGTATTGTATCTATGGATCACTTTCGGAAGAATAAACATTTTTGTGATTTTTAAATCTTCCTGCTCATGAGCAGAAAACCCTGGTGCTGTAGTGGTTAAGTGTTACACTTGCTAACCAAAAGGTCAGCAGTTCAATTCTGCTGGGTGCTCCTTGGAAACACTATGGGGCTGTTCTATTCTGTCCTGTAGGGTTTCTATGAGTTGCAATTGACTTAATGGCAATTGGTTGGTGTTTGGGGTCCATGAGCAAGGTAGTTCTCTCTACTTATGTAGGTGTCTTTTGATTTCTTGCAATAGATTCTTACGATTTTGTTTGTATAGGTCTTTTATATCTCTGATTAGATTGATTCCTAATTATTTTATCATATTCGCAACCATTGTAGATGGTACAGATTTGGTAATTTCCTCTTAGATGGTCTCTTTGTTGAAATAAAGGAACTTAGCTGATTTTTGTATGTTTATCTTGGATCCCTGTATCCTCATACTTTGCTGAACTCTTCTATTAGTTCTAGAAGGTTCCTCCCCATCCTCCTTCTGTGGATTCTTTAGGATTTTCTTTGTATAAGATCATATCATTGGCAACTAGAGATATTTTCCTTCTTCATTGCCAATTTGGATGAACTTTATTTTTTTATCCTGCCTGATTGCTCACACTAGAACCTCCAGTACAATGTTGAATATGATTGCTGACAATGGGCACCCTTGTCTGAGTCCCATTCTCAAGGGGAATGTTTTAAGACTCTCTCCATTTAAGATGATGTTGGCTGTTGACTTTGCATAGATGTGCCTTATTGCATTGAGTAATTTCCCTTCTATTCCTATTCTTCTGGGAATTGTAACACAAATGGCTGCTGTTCTTTGTCCAATATCTTTTCTTCCTGAATTGAAGTGAAGTGGTTCTTGTCCTTTGTTTTACTTATGTGTTTGATGACATTGATTGCTTTTTATTGTTGAACCATCTCTGCATCATTGATGTGAATCCTACTTAGTTGTGGTGAATTATTTTTTGATACATTCTTTAATTCTGTTGGGTAGGATTTCATTTTGGATTTTTGCAACTAAGTTCAGGGGAGATATTCTTTTGTAGTTTTCCTTTTCTTGGTTTTGTTACCTGGTTTCAGTGTCAAAGTTATTATGACTTCTGAGAATGAATTAAGGGTGTTCCGTCTTTTCTGTGTTCTGAAATACCTTTAGTAACAGTGGTGTTAACCATTCTTTAAAAGTTCGGTAGACTCTCCAGTGAAGCCACAAGGGCCAGGGCTTTTTTGTTTGTTTGTTTGTTTGTTTTAAATTACTTTTCAGTCTCTTCTTGGGTCATGGTTTTATTAAACTGTTTATTTCTGTTTATATTAGTTTAGGTAGGAGTTTGTTTTTTTTTTTTTTTTTTGCTAATTTTTAATTATTGTTGGGAAATTAGTTTACAAATATATAGGAATACATATGAAAGATTTATAATTATGGCAATTACACTGAATAGTCTTAGGAGGGGAGTTTTATGTTTCATTATACAAAGAAAAGTAAGACAAACAGGAATTAGCAAAAATGTGTACCATTTGGTTCCAACACTGACATTGGCCTCTGTAAGAACAAATAACTATTGCTTATTTCAGTATCATCCCTGACATCTCTGAACTTGGTGGTGATCAATGACAATTGAAACACTTATTACATTTAAAATCAGTTTTGACACAATCAGTGTTTTATTATGTCACTGGATTTACTCTTAATAATTGAATTTGTACTTTCAAGTGCTTGAAAGCACTTTTAGTATAATTTGAAGTGAAAATCTTGTTATGTGTTTTACATGTTGAGATTCAATCAGTCATTTAAAACATAATGTTCAATTTGTATTTTAAAAGGAAAACATGGTTGTATTTGATGATTGAGATAATATGATAATTTAAGAGTTCAACAGATAAAAATAGAAATACTTGAATAATTATGTTGTGACTGCACGATAGCTAAAAACTAAAGAGAATATTTTGATTATTTAATTTTTATAGTATAATATTTAAATACAATAATATAATGCAGAATTTTTTATTATCGTAGTTCATTTTTAGAATTATGTGTATAGAGGCATGATAGTTGTAAAAATAACCTTTTTTTCTATTTATCTGTGAATGCCTTAATTTCATTTTCATATTTGAAAGACAGTTTTGCAGGATATATGATTCTTGGTTGGAAGTTTTCCTTTAAGGCTTTAAAGTGTCATCCCATTGTCTCTGTACCAGCATTGTTTCTGCTGAGAAATCAGATGAAAACCTACAGGATTTCCCTCAGGATGTTAGCTTTGCTTTGAGCCTTGCTGCCTTTAAGAGTTGCTGCTTGTGTTTCATTTTGTTGAGCTTGATTATAATACTTCTTGGAGTCTTTCTTGTGGGATCTACATAGAGTGGCATTCAGTATGCATCTTGGATATCTATATTCTATTCTTTCATAATTTCTGGTAAGTTTTCTGTCAGTAGCACAGCAACAATACTGTCTGTGTTCTCAGATGTCTCATCCTGTTCAGGAACTCCAATTAACCATAGATTGTTCCTCTTAATAGAGTCCCACATGCTTCTTAATGCTTCTTCATTTTTCTTGTTTCTTTTTTTCTGATTTCTCCTCATAGATGATAGAGTCAGTAGCTCTGTCTTCAGTCAGAAAGCCCCCTTTCCATTTGTTCTGTTCTGTTTTCTTGGCTTTGAATTGAAGTTTCTATGCCTTTGATTTTGTTCTTGATCTGTTGGATTTCAGAGTATTGGTGTTCCATCAGATCAAACAGCTTGCTTAATTTTTCATTTGGCTCTTCTGAATTTCATATAAAGTCTAAGGGGACTGTCTATATAAGCCTTTTGTATTCACCTTCTGATAGTTTCAAAAAGGTTTCTTCATCTGGGAAGTTCTTTGGTGATTTCTCTTGGGGGCCTTCTGAAGCCATAGTCCATTTCTTTGTTACTGTTTTCTCCAGTGTTTGTTGCTTTGGGGGCATCATGTGAGTCAATAAAGGCTGGAAGAGATGCTGTGAAGATGGAATGCAGTTGTTTCTCTGGCTGTCTTAAAATGAAAGGTAAAAGGTATCTGACAACTTCCAAAGTCAGTCAGGTTTTCAGGTGTACAGGTCCCTCTTCCCAGTTGACAAAGTAAGCAACTCTATATCCAACCTCAGATGTTATAAACCAGTTCAATATACAGAAAGTCTATTGCCCTGCTGGCCTCTGCTGCCAGGCCCCAGCTGTCGACAATACTGTGTAAAATACTGTTTTTCTGCCGGAAAAGCACTCTCTGGGCAGGCGCTGCCCCCCAGACTAGGAATTAGGTACAGCTGAAGTCTCCATATGGGTATCACCACCTCACAGTGGTACCAGATGGTGTCCCAAACAAGCTGCCCATCTGCCTCAGTATAGGCTACTCAGTGGTGGAGGAAGAAAGAGAGACCAAAGGTGCTGAGATGTGCAGAGTCCAAAGCCAGGCTCTCAAAATGTGGCAATTTTGCCTGCCAGTCCCACCATCTGTGCATCTGTGATTAGCTGCTAGTCAAGTCCCAGCTCCATCTGCTGGTTAAGACAGAGGAAAAAAAGCTAAAATGACAAGTTACCTTTGGACCGTGAAAGCTAGCACTCACCAAGAGTGGAGTGGGGTGAAAGAGAGGTAGTTTTCTGTTCAGTAGTATGAAGTCCAAATTAACAGCCCTGTACTGTGTCCTAGGGCTCACTAGGTGTCCAGAAGGCTACATTTAATTACCAATTCAGGTCTTGATTTCCAGCAGGACATAGGGAGGTGTGTGTTTAGCCTGTCATCTTGACTCTGCCCAGGTCCTAAATCTTTTAAGAACAAAATCGTTTTTGAGCATTCTTTACATATTATAAAGAATGAATATAAAGTAAAATACTAATTATAACGCCTCAAAAATTTAAGAAGAGGGAAAACTCCAAAATCACAAACAATATATATTGATTTTAATATTCAACCTTTTTGCACTTTTCATAAACTGTGGTTTGGATGTGTTCCATTAGTAGCTCAGGTACTGTCCAAAAACAGGCTTTACATTTATTATCTTAATAAATGTTCAAACATTTATGTTTTCTGAATGATTGACCTGAAGGTCAGAGTGTATGAGATGCACTGAAAGTAGATGAAATGTATTATCAGTATCTATGGCCAGTTATGAGCTAAAACAACAAAAACTTAAAAATAAAAATGACTTTCTTTATAATCAACACATGATAGATCAATCCAGCCATCAAAAAATAAACACGTAAGAGAGAGATTGACTCCAGTTGTGCCTGAGAGTTTCTTTTCTGAAAACATTAACATATTCAATGCCTGCTCTTCCTATATTGCTGAGTGGCACCTGGTGTCTTAAGAGTCAGCAAGCTACCAACTAAGGAACATCAATTGGTCTCAATCCATTTGGAGCAGACGGAAAGCAAGAACATCAAAGACAAGAAGAAAGTGTCAGCACAGTAAACAGAAGAGTCCATGTGATTGGGAGATTGCATCAGAATGAGACCAAAAGAACTAGATGGTGCCTAGTCACTACTAAAGACTGCCCTAACAGAGACCACAATGTAGATTCCCTAACAAACCACAGGAAGAAAAGGAGTGCAGATCTAGAACTCTATTAAAAGGCCAGACTTGATGATCTGACAACCCAGAGGTTTGCCCAGGGACATGATCCCTGGACTTGCTGCTAGCCCAGATGTGGAACCAGAAATGAAGGTAACAATTCATTGAAAGAATGGGTTGGACTATGGGACATAGAGTGATTCAGCTGATGCATGTACTTTATGGTTTAACATATATATAAGGCTGTCCAACTGCTTTCTTTATAGAGGGGAGAGGAGGAGGTGGAGAGGACAGGACAAGTGCTGACTGAGCACATACCAAAAGCACAGGGCAGAAAGGAAGACTATGCTGTCACAGGGTGAGAAGAGCAGATAGAGCTGCAGAGAGGCTAGTGCTTGGAATTTTATATGGCAGACAGACTTGGATTGTAAACTCAATTACAATAATAAAAAAAAATGTCTGCTGAATTGGTTTGGGATTGAGAATCGGTGAAGACTGTTTACACTTGAAAATTATAGAAATAGAAGGTAGAGACAAAATAAGGTGGTAGTCATTATCTACCTACAAGATGGGCATGAGAACTGAAGCAGGTTCACAGTGTGAGTAGTTTTACGTGGTTTTAGAGCCTATCCAGGAACATACATGACATGAATGCAGAAATCTTACAGAGCATCCTACAGCTAAGTCTCTGGATCCTGTATTTACTTGTGGTCATGATGGTCAGCGCTTACCTTCAGGACTGCAATCTTAAATTCCTTTCCTCATGTATCTCTGTTTCAGAACTTTTTTTTTCTTACTGATAATGCAGTGGAAGAATATTCATTCAGAAGTAAATATTTATAATGATGAAGTAGATGGAAAGAAAAACAATACCATTGCTGCTGGGTCAATTTCAACTCATAGTGAACTTATAGGACAAAGTAGAGCTGTTCACAGAGTTTCTAAGAAGCACTCGGTAGATTCAAACTGCCTACCTTTTGGTTAGCAGCTATAGTTGTTAACCTTTACACCAGTGTTTCCAGACGGAGAGAAAGCAAGGAAAATAGGCAGCCTTAGAGTGCTTAATGCAAGCATACTCAGGCCAGAGGGTAGGTGGGCAGAGCACACTGGAATTCAGGCCAAAAAGCACTTATAAAGCATTCTTTGAATTGTGGCCCAACATACCAACCTCTGTGACAATGCTAATATGTACAAGAGAGTAATGTAGGGTCAAAAACACCAGATTTATTTCTTAGAAACAAGAGACTTCACAGTCCTTTCTCATTAGGTTGATATCTGGGTTGGTGTGAAAAGAATACAGATGTTAAGGATTGCATCTGTAGAAGGAAACAGTGAACAAAGATCACACAGCTTAGGAGGAGCTTCCTGATGCCTTATTTTTCGTGTTCTGAAATCATGCTCACTGAGCAAATGAGTATAGTATGGCTTTCCCAAAGGACTGTCAGCAGCAAGAGAATGTTCTGGCCAGAGGATTTAAGTGGCTGGTCTACTCGCTGTAAATTAATAAATCAGGGTTTGATTTTTAAAATCAACCCCCTGAGCTTATTTAATATCATGAGGCTCCTTAGAAAGACACAACTGAGTTTCAGTCTGGAAGAGCTGAAGGCCAGACTTGAAGCCAGGCAAATCTACCAAGGTAATGAGGCTCTAAGAGGTCTTTTGGAAGGCAGCCTTCTGGCATTCCTTAGTCACACTCCCTCTTCTTCAGAGTTTGTGCCAAGCATGATCATTTTTCCAAGGTGAACTCTGCAATGTATATTTTGTAGTAAAGAAAATTAAAATAACATTCTTCACTTGTGAAGCCTACGATAGTTGACAATTTTTTTTTCATGTTTAAGACAGCAGATTTTCAGCGTACTTATTATTTCCTTCATTTTATAGATGAAAATAAAAGTCATATGGGTATCCTGTGCTCAAGTTTATACAGCAATAGAGCCAAGACTAACAGCCAAATTTTCCGAATTTGTATCTAGCATGCATTCTTTGAATTTGAAAATAAACCTATAGATAAACAAACACAGGATAGTGGGTTGTGGCCCTGACAGTAACTGTGGGTCATGAGTGTATCTCCAAAGGCCTGTTCCAACTGCATTTGCATGTAGAATCATTGACGATTGGCACTGATTTTTAATCAGTGAAAAGAACTTTCAGTCTTCTCGCATTTCCTTCACAAAGGTGAACCTCTGTAAGACATGAAGGGGGACAATTCCTGCTAGTGTAGCTCTGTGGATTGATGTATGTGTTCAGTTACTGAAAATTCATCAAGCTATGCAGTGATAAAATATGTACCACTACAAATGCGTACTATACTTCAAAAAGTTTTAACACTGACTAGCAAATTAAAAATACTATGTATTTTGTTTTATCTATCTTTAAATTTAAAATTTAAAGCTTTATTTAAAATTTTAAAATTCTGAAGCTTATCGGTAAATGCTCTGCCCTTTATCAACTAAAATTGATCTTATTTCCTATTTTTTTCTAAGTAGATTTTCAAGCTGTCTGCATAAAGTTGCCATCAGATTACAGTTAACTTTTAAAAGGTTCATGATAAAGATTACTAGAATTAAATATGGTACTGGACCTACTAGAATATATTCAAAAACCTAATTAAATTCATCGATAAATGAAGCCATAAATTAAGTCAAATTCATGGGCTTCCATTAGACTAGAGAAATTGAACCCAGAGATGAATAAATTAATTATTCACATAAACATGTTTTTAGAGTCAGATAACTTCAAAGATTAAGGAATGCATGTGGCAGATGGAAAAGAGCCCTGGTAGCTCAGTGGTTAAAGTGCTTGGCTGACAGCTGAAAAGGCTAGCAACATGAACTCACCAGCTGCTCTAGGGGAGAAAGATGTGTCAGTATTCCTCTCTAATGATTTATACCCTTGGAAAATCTGTGGGGCAGTTCTGCTCTATCATGTGCAATTGCTGTAGGGTTGCTCAGTCAGAATCTAGCTGGAAGACAATGAGTTTGCTTTGGGTGGGGGATGGGTAGAAGGTAGAGGGAGTGAAATGGAGCAATTAATTGAGTACATACATAACTGAATTAGATTAGAAGTACATAGAACTACAAGGAAATATCGTTACATACGTCCACTTTCCATCGCATAAGATTTTTCTTGTAGTTAAATTAT
This sequence comes from Heterohyrax brucei, assembly GCA_028571685.1. NCBI lineage: Eukaryota > Metazoa > Chordata > Mammalia > Hyracoidea > Procaviidae > Heterohyrax > Heterohyrax brucei. The sequence goes on along the minus strand of CM053143.1, from coordinate 54,348,197 downwards.
CCATTCTTCCATTGCTTCCCTTTCCTTTGTAAAGAATAGTCTGGAAAAGCCTATTTAGAGAGTTGATGTGGCCTCACATACTGGAAACCTGTAAATGTCGCTGCTGAATCTTTTTAACATCACTAATGAAAATCAGACTGAGGCTATAAGAGAAAGTGGGACTCTACTGGAAGTTAGAGGCTGTTCCACATGAACAAATGAAGAGTAAATGAAGACTGTGTTACCTTTAGATGTACAAGTTTAAATGGATTTAGACCACGTGACTTTATGTCTTGAGGTTTGCTTTATTTCCTTTATGCGCATGTTTACTTTTTAACATTTCCGAAATGTGCATAAATCTTATAATTTTTCATGTAACCACTGAAGTGTCTTACACAAAATTTTGCTACTAAATTTATAGTGTGTGTTCTTTGATGATATGTAAAGAAATTTGGTTAATATGTGTCTGATTCGGTCCACATTGTACAAAAGCTGTATATGGGTTTCATCTCAGACCACAGGGAGGTCTCAAACAGATTTAGAATGCCAGAGACCATCTTTGATTACTCTGCTGAGTCACCTTTCCTAGCTGTATTCATTTAATCCAGTGGCTCTCAACTGGAAGTGATTTTGTTTTCTTCTTGACCAGAGGACATTTTGCATTGTCTAGAGATAATTTTAGTTGTCATAACTTGAGGTGGGAGGTAGCTTACTACTGGCATTTAGTATGCAGAGTCCTGAGATGCTGTTAAACATTCTACAGGACACTGGGCAGCCCCCTAGAACACAAAAACATGTTTATCCTGCCCCAAATTTCAAAAGTAGCATGGTTGAGAAACCCAAGTTTAGCTTAAATAACTCAAAGCCAGGAAAAGTGGTTACCAGGGGATTATACAAATTTCTTAGTAGGAGAAGAGATATTCCTTCATTTATTTCTTAGAAATCTGATTCAGGACAGATATTGTGCTAAATCGGGAAGTTACAGTTGTAAGCAAAACAGCCATTGCTCTTGCCTTCAATAGAGCTTATGGTACCCTTAGAGAGGAGACGGTAAAGAAATCAGAATAAGATTTACTCATAAACCGATTCATAGACTATACTAGTCAGGAGCTTAATTTGTCTATGTGGTTCAGAATAAAACCAATGAAAGAAACAATCAAAATTAGTGTATCTTTCTCATGCAAGACATCCAGAGATTAAATATTAGTCATTAGTTAAGAGGTTCAAGGATGTAAAGACCAAGTCACTCTGGCCATTTCCTTATGAATGGAAGATGCTATTCCTTCCTTCCCTCCCTCCCTTTTTCCCTCCCTCCCTTCCTCCCTCCCTGCCTCCCTCCCTCTCTCCCTCCCTCCCTCCCTCCCTCCTTCCTTCCTCCCTCCCTTCCTTCCTTCCATCCTTTCTTCCTTCCTTCCCTCCTCTTTTTTTTCCAGTTATACTCATGTATCAGGATATAGGAAGGAGGGTAACAGAAAAACAAAAAAACTACTTTCTGGCTAGGTGTATACCTTTCTTTTACTTTTTTTTTTTCCACCTAGAAGCTGCACCTACCACTGTCCACTTGTCCACTTTCATCTTATTGACCAGCAGTGTGTTGTTATATGCCCATTCAACTATAAGGAAGGCCAATAAATGTATTTTGCTTTTAAACTGGGACACATCACTAGATAACCTAAACAAAATTGAGTTTTTGGTTAAAATAGGAGGGGGAAATGTAGCTAGAAGGCTTGAAACAAGAACAATAAAGAAACATTCTAGTAACTACAAGCTCAATTAATAGAGTCTAGAAATGATTTTCTGAGGCAGTAGCATTTTGATTAATACTTAAAATAAGGAGAACTTAACTATTTAATAAAGGGCAAGGCCATACCTTATACCCCCACCCCCAAATAAGAGATTTATTGTTGTTAGAAACTGTAGATGGTTCTGATTACAGGAGAGAATAGCTTTGTCTCACTGGGTTTCCAAGGAGCATCTAGTGGGTTTGAACTGTCAATGTTTAGGTTATCAGCCAAACTTTCAACCACTGTGCCACTATGGCTCCAAATAAGAGGAATAGCTTCCCTAAAAGGAGTTTCTTTTTTAAAGGAACAAACTCCAGTCTATAAGAAATTCTTTTACATTGAGTGGAATGAGGTTATATATGAGTGAAACCCCTACTTAAGAGTCTGATTCTTTGAAGACTTTTCTTTCAGTTTTAGTTATACAAAACAAATTATAAAAGTTTTGCTTACCAACCCGATCTTGTGCTTTGAGGGAAAGATTTTCTCTTAGTTATAGGTTCCTTGACCACCATCCTACAAAGCTCAGACAAAGCTTCCACCTGAGCTCTCCAGAAAAAGCATCCAATCCTTTAAGTTTGGTGACTAGACCTACACACCTGAAGAGTATTGGAAACTAACAGTCTAAACTTCATAATTATCCACTAAAACCTAATTCACAAAGTCCCAAGAATCTACCTAATATTTGATTGTATATCCCTGATTCCTTATTTCTCCAATCAGGAATTGTCTTGACAGTCTTAGTTGAGAGATTATCCTGGACTTCAAAGGCTGGTGCAACACATATGTCTCATCAGCTCCTTTCTCACAGCCTGATAACCCCAAGTGATTAAAATCAAGTCACATTCCCAACCGAGAAGACAGAGAGACCCACAAGAGTGGGTACCTACATCAACCTGGGACCGGAAGAACCGGATGGTGCCCGGCCACCACCAGTGATAGCCATGATGGAGCTCACAGAGAGGAGCCTCACCGGCAACACAAGAATAAAAAGAGGTGCATCATGAGATCTCCACTAAAAGACTTCAATTGATGGTCCAGCAGTTCTGGGGTTCCTCTGAGAGCATGGCCCCCAGCCCTGATGCTGTCCGTTCCCATAAATTATAACAAAGGTCCACTCTTTGGACAGGAATGGAATGGACATGGCAATGCAGAGTAACCATATGTTGGAAGCACTTTATGGTTCTATACATCTATAGGATATCATCTTGCTGACCTCTGGCTGGAGGAAGGGGAGTGGAAGGAGAGGAGGGGAAAGGAGACTGTTGGGAGGATGAGACAGGTATGGAGCAGAGAGGAATAGTGTGCAGTCACCGGACAGGGAGAGCAGCGGAAGCTGCATATAGAGGGGCATGTAAATTTACATGTGAATGTACATTTTCACTCAGTTATGTTAAATAAAAATAAAAAAAAATAAATTAAAAAAAATCAAGTCACATTCCTTCTCATCTTACGTTTTATTTAGTACGGAAACTGTGAAAATGCTTAAGAAGGAACCCACAAACCCTGAGCCACAAAGACCGCCCACAGGGTTAGTCCCCTTCTCTATCTGAAATACGATTTTCATCATATTTGTTAGAAATGTTTCATTATTCATTTATCAGCATTCCAATGTCAGGACTAGAAAACACAGATATTTTCAACACTTTGTGAATAATGTATTTAGAAATGAAGACTATTAGCCAAGACTACTAGCATATACAATATTGACTACTATGATCTGTAAATCAAATGTGATATTTAGCCTCTAAAACGATATCTCAATGTTTACCATTATCTCATCAAGAAGTACAATTGATTTCACCACTCATTTAATGTAAGTCAGATGTCTTTTGTTAACTTACTGTGGTGTGAGTGATGGAGTGCCAGTTCTTAGTCCAGACCTCATAGAATGTTTTCACTTCTCTCCTAGGAACCCCACCACCTCCATGTGGACATGCCCAGGGCTATCTGCTGAAGTAGGAGAGACACATGGCTTTTAAGAGAAGAGATACATGAAAAAGATCGTTTTAGACCAGCTACCCCTCAGTCAACTTAAAAGTTGACCGTGGGTATTTGAACAAACCCCAGAGAAGATTGGGAATAATAATCAGCTGACCCTAGACTCAGGAATAATAATAGGAGCTTATTGTTTTAAGCCATTGAATTTTGAATTAATTTCTTATACACAAAAATGTAGCTGAAATAGAACTTGATATGGAGAAGTGGGATGCTGCTGATCTAAAACATGTGGCACTGGTTAGAAGGACAAAAAGTAAGTAGATGATGGATAAACAGGTGAGAAATTTCTCATGGAGGTTATCAAATACTCTTACAACAGAAAATAAAAACAGTTGTCAAGAATATACCAACAGATGTGTTCCTAATAAAATTTCAGACTTTGACAAAATTATTTTCAGACAGAATGTTGAAAGTGTCATTTGGTTTCTTTTAGCTATGTATGACCAAGCACTAAAAGAAAACAGAATAATTTGTTTTGTAAAGACCCAAATATTGTGCTCTGTAATCTTTGTCACAAATATACAAATACCTAATTTCTCCATTTTAGTACAAAAGTCGTCACTGTATAAATAAATGAACACATCTGTGTTACTGTTGACCAACCAACAAACCAGCCAACAAACACTTTATTTAGGGATGTTGAAATTTGAATTTCAGATAATTGTTTTTGTGTATCATAGAATACTTTTTTGTTTTTTAAGCCATAGAAAAAGTAAGCTGCAATCTCAGGTCAAAGTCCTTGCAAAAATAGGTGGCAAACCAGATTCGGTCTGTGGAACTTTTGTTACAAACACATGAGTTAGACAAAGAACTAGTCAGTTTTCAATAAGAATATAGAATTTTTCTTTTCTTTTCTTTAAGGGCAAATAAAAGTGTTTATTTTCTTTTAGTTTATCCAGCCAATAAAAGAATCCTAACATAAAACAGTGTCCGAGGACAAGATCAAATCAGGCATACTGTTATAAGAACCTTTGTTAAGACCTAAGTCAATGCCCAGTGTCCTTTCAGCTAGATGAAATAGTTCCTAAGAAACTTAAGGCAACCTTGGCACAGTGGTCACATGCCATGGCTGCTAACTACAAGAATGCCCTTCAAATTCACCAGGCACTCCTTGGAAACCCCATGGTGCAGCTCTACTCTGTCCTGTACAGGGTAGCTGTGAGTCAGAATCTACTCGATAGCACTGGGTTTGCTTCTTTTATTTGTTTGCGTTAAGAAACTTAAGGGTCTTGTCCCATAACAGTCTGACCTGGTCAAAGCAGCAGTGAGAATATTAGAGAGAGAGAGATGTATGTTTCCTAAATAAGTGTGGGTTTGGCTTCTATCTTTTAGAACAGACTTTGAGTCTGACTCATAGGAAATGTACAAAATCTCCACTGAGTTGTAATTTTAAAAAAGCTTTCCTCTTTTTTAATTCTGCTCGGTTACCAGGTTAGCAAGCTTAAGCTAGAATTCTGGAAGGTAAAAGATCCACGAGCAAAAGAATTACCACAGCACCGTCAACATTCAGCAACTCCTAGAAGCAAATCTATAAATAATCACAGATGATGAAGTAGGCTAACCTAGACAGGAAGAATAGCCCACCTGAGCTGTAGATTCATGAACAACAATATACAAGAATTGTTCAGGCCACTCAGTTTGGGGATCGTTTGTTACCGTGTGCAGCCTGAGCTCGCTGTGTTTCATTATTCATTTGTTTACATTCGAAGTTTGGTTAGGAGGGCTTGAGTTGGAAAAGCAAACTACATGGAAATATTCCTTATGGTAGAATACATTTAGAACTGAAGACTATTAGCAAATTGTAATCTGATTTATATGTTTTATGCATAATAAAAATTAGTTTTAGCTCCTTGAATGAAAGAGTAACTTAATTTTTACTAACTACATGTAAATAATATGCCTTACTGAACTTTTTGAAGTCTAGTTCAGTTGAATGAGTTAGAGTTACCTGTGAAGTTCAGTCAGGTATACGGTTTTCCAGATCATTAACCTGCATCCTTATTTTGGGAAACAAACAAAAAGACTAAGTCTCAGAGTGCTTTGATTAATCATATGTGTTTTTACACTCCTCCCCCTAAAAATAAACTAAGTGATAAAGCCAAGCCAGCCAAGTGCCGTGGAGTCCCACAAGAAATATTCAAAAAGTAACCATTAGGCTTTTCGGGAGTAAGTAGACAGTGCAATGAAAGAAAAGTTCTTTCTCCGAGGAGGTTAAATGTAATGCTCAATTGACATGATTTCAGCAGCTCTGGAGGGATATGGCTTACATAGTTTTCACACATGTGGTAAAAAAGCAACAATTTCAGACACTATAAATTTTGTAGCTAAAATCTGTGAGAAGAAAATCAGGATTGACTCAACAGCAAGTCAATCAAAGCATCCTTAATTGAACTATGCATCCATTCTTAGGCTTATTTTCATTGCTGATGAGAGAGAATGGGAAGCTTATATTCCATGTACTCATAAAACACCCAGTGCAAGAATATCGTTGCTATACTTGAGGGTCCTTTAAAATCACTGTCAACACTAGAGGAGAGAATAACTTTCTGAGACATTTGGTTAGTCTGTGGCTTTCTGTAAAGTTTAAACTGTGTGTCTAAAATGAGCTGAACTAATGAAAATAAAAAGGATTTGTTTTAAATGATCAAACTGGAAAAAATGACCAGAAAATCCCTCTGGCCCTTTTTTTTTCTTTTTCCCCTTTTTCTTTTCTTTTTTAATTCTAAGTTCTTCTAACCACCGTTTATGGGCCACTTGAGAGTAGAAAGAAAGGATGTTAAAGGCCCTGGAGACACTATAGCTCCATGAGCAAAGCACCAGAACACATGTCAACGGCTTGTAAAGCCTTTGGCACTCCCACCCTGACATATAAACCCTGCTGCAACTGTCTTCATTTCCTCTTGTCTCTGACTCATTCTTGGTTTCTTATTCGATTATAGAAATGCTGATTTGGAGGACTGTTAGAAAAAATTTCACATGAAAAATTTCTGCAGCTCAAAAATAATTTTACTAGTTGAAATTTTCAAAGGTGAAAATGTACTATTTCTTAATTGGCATTACAGGATATAATGCTTACTATGGCTTCTAAGTTACTTCAACTTTGATTATGGCTTCACCTATTCACACAAAGATTGGAGAATAACAGGAAATAAAAATTAAAACATTGTGGCAAGGTATATTCAAATTTTTAATTTAAAAATGTGAAAAAATTCACTATAATTCTTTGTTGCAGTTGGCTAGCTGGACAATTGACGATGTCCTATGTAAATCTTTTTCACAGTAATTATTATCAATGTCAAAGACATTTGGATATTCCCAATCTTCATCATCACTGAATTATTTTACCATTAAAAGTATTTAAAAAATTGCCAATTTATAATGACCCCACAGAACAGAGTAGAATTGCCCTATATAGTTTACAGGAGCTCCTGATGGATTCAAACTGCCAATCTTTTGGTTATTAGATGTAGCTGTTAACCACTACGCCACCAGGGTTTCAGTTAAAAGTAGAGTCATGGGGAAGTCATGGAAAGAAAAAAACAAAGAGAGAGAGAGAGAGAAGAAAAAGAAGAACTATAGTTGATTCAGCATTTCTTAAGGAATACAAATGGGAATGTAAGAAATTTAGAAAATCACAAGGAAAACAATCTAGGAGCATCAAGTTTGCATTTGCAAAATGTGGTCATGATAAGAAATCATACCCACAAAAATAAAGCATTGAATTATGGATGATTAGCTTTGTCTTACTCCGAAAAGCCACATGGTCCATGCTCCCTCCAGTGTTACTTGTACTACTTGAATACTAATCTAATAGATGTTGCAATATTGGGTATATCTATTTCTATAGGTTTATAAGGTTTATCATCATTGTTTAGTTGCATGCATGAAAATTAAGAAATAATCATTTTCTCAAGATGATTATTTCACAAGTGAGTGATGTATTTTACTGAAAACAAATTGCTAAATTTAAAATTTTTATTATATATGTCACAAATAAATCAAGATGTATTTTTTCACAATTATTGTTGGAAAATTATCTTCTTATGTCCTTACAAGTTTCTGAAATTTCTGGGTGCTGTAGCAATTACTTTTATATAAACCACAAAATACTGTTCGGGAAAAAACATATGAACCTAAAATGACTCATACTGATGCTAGTTCAGGATGTCTGTGGAGATCATGCAAAGACATCTGTAGAAAATAATAACAAAATTAAAAAGGAAAAGAGAATGCATGTAGACATAATAATTTCAAAGAAGTCTTTCAATAATCCTTTTAGTGTCCATTTAAAAGTGAACCAGTGTCAGAATCCACAAATATAAATGGCTATTTGAGGCAGAGGATAAAACTTGCATCAATACATATAGACATTTAAAAATTATTGTACTTCAAACATCTTAGATTAAAACAACAATACTAATGTTAGCTGTTGAGTTACTCCCCAACTTACGGCAAATTCATATATTATGGAGTCAAACTGCCCCATAGCGTTTTTTTTTTTTTTTTTTAGTTGTAATCTTTAGATAAGCAGTTTTTCAATCCTTTCTTCCATAAGATTGCTGAGTGTGTTCCAACTGTCAACCTATAAGTTAGCAGGTGATTGCAAACTGCTAGCATCACTGAGGTTTCTAAAGAAGACCATAAATATTTATTATTATTATTTTAAATGTGCTTTATGATGCAAAAAGGGGATCTAGATACTTTAAAGGTGAATGTGGAAGAGAGAGGTCAGAAGTTTGAACAAGTTGTTGTTAAGTGTGTGTCGTGGATTGAATTGTGTCCCCCCCAAAAAATGTATGTGTTGATTAGGCTTGGTTAGGTGTCCCAATATGGTGCCATTCCTCCCATGTGTTGTGAATCCTGCCTCTGTGATATTGACTATGGAGAATGGTTTGCAGTTGTGTTAGTGAGGCAGGACCGAAGCTACAAGCTTGTGGAATATAAGAGAGAGAAGTGAACTGAGGAAGCTGGGAATCTCATACCACCAAGAGAGTAGCACTGAGAGCAGAGTAAGTCCTTTGGACCTGAGGTTCTTGTACTGAGATGCTTTCACTGGATTTGGACTCAGCCTACCGTACTGTGATAAATTCTCTTACTGAAAGGGCTTAGAATTTATAAATGGATTTGTAGCTTACTGGACTGTGTCAATAAAGCTTCTCCTTGTGAAGCCTTCCACTAGTGGTATTTTCTGTTAGAGCAGTACCAGTTGACTAAGACAGTGTCACTGAGTCGATTCCCCCAAATAGGGGCATTACGTACAACAGAATGAAATGCTGCCCAGTCCATGCATGGCAGTTAAGATCATGTGTCAACTTGGCTGAGCCATGATTTTTAATGTTTTGGCACTCATGTAATAAGGTGATCACCACTCTATTAAGATTTGATATATCATCATCCACGATGGGACCTGCTGTGAATAGCCAATCATTTTAAAGGGAGTTTCCTCATACATGTGGCCTGTATCTGAATGTAGACATTCTGACTTTCGCCTGCTCTATATCCTATAGCTGTTTCCTGTTCATCTAACCTCCAGTTCTCGGGATTCAGATAGTGGTTTATCTGCTGATATTGGGTTTGCCAGCAAGTAAAACTACTTGAATCAGGAGAAGCCTCTATCCTGATCCACAGCTGGGACACTCCAGCTTCTACAATTTCTTGAGCAATTTCCGTGATATAAATTTCTCTCTATATTTATATGTACATTCTCGTGGCTGACTCATTAAGAGATACAGCTGCTAACCAAAAGGTCACCAGTTTGAATCCACCAGGCACTCCTCAGAAAGAAGATGAGGCAGTTCAACTCTGTCCTATAGGGTCACTATGAATTGGAATTGAGTTGTTTTACTAATTTTCTTCTCTAGAGAACCCAGCCTAAGACACCATGTTTGAGCCCATTGTGGCAGTCACTGTCAAACTATCTCTTGAGGATTTGCCCTTTTTTAACTCACCTTCTACTTTACCAAGCATTAGCATGTCCTCCAGGAACTGGTCCCTCCTGGTAACTTTCCCAAATTATGTAAGATGAACTCTTGCCGTCTTGCCTTCTAAAGAATATTCTGACTGTACTTCTTCCTAGAAAGATTTCTTTGTGTTTTTGACAATCTATAGTTGTTTTAGTCAGCTAGTGCTGCTCTAACAGAAATACCACAGAGTGTATTCCTTTAACAAAGGAAGGTTTATTCTTACATAGTCTGGTAGGCTACAAGTCCAAATTAAGGATGTCCACTCCAGGGGAAGGCTTTTCTTCTTCTCAGCTCTGCAGGAAAGTCCAGTACTGCATCAGTCTTGTCCAGGGAGCATCTTGGTACAGAAACCTCAGGTTTGAAGGACACACTCTTCTCCCAGTGCTGCTTGCTTGATGGTATGAGGTTCCCAATTCTCTGCTTGTTTCTCTTTCCTTTTATTTCTTGTGAGATGAAAGGATTAAGGGTTGGGCAAGCTATACTCCAGTAGAGCAGGGAGGTGATCCTATGAAGGGATTTTCAGTCCCACCCTAATCCTTTAACGTACAACATAGGAAAATCACAAAATGGAGGACAATCACAAAATATTGGGAATCATGGCTCAGCCACATGGCTACACCTATTTTGGGGGGAACATAATTCGATCCACAACAATAGCCTATTCAATGTTCTGCACCAGTACTGTAACTCAAAACCATCAGTTTTTCTTTGGTCCTCTTTATTCATTGTCCAGTTTCTCATGCATATAGCCAAGCCAAGTGCCATCGAGTTGGATCCGACTCATGCATACAAGGTGATTCAAAATACTATGGTCTGGATCAGATGCGCTTTGGTCCTCAAAGTGACATTTTTGCTTCTTAACACTAAAGAGATCTCTTTCAGTGCATTTGCCCAATGCAATATATCCTTTGATTTCTTGACTGCTGCTTCTGTAGGTGTTGATTGTTGATCCAAGTAAAATGAAATCCAATTTCAGTCATTTGTCCACTTATCCTGATGTTGCTTACTTGTCCAATTTTGAATATCTTTGTTGTTTTTATTTTGAGGTGTAATTCATACTGAAGGCTTTGGCCTGTGATCCAGCACCAGTATTTCAAGTCTTCTTCACTTTCTGCAAGATGGATCATGTCATCTGCATAACAAGTTTTAATGCATAAAGTTTCTAATGAGTCTTCTTTTGATCCTGATGCCATGTTCTTCATATAGTCCAGCTTCTTGGATTATTTGTTCATCATACAGAGTGAAGGAATCTAAGCCTTGTACACACCTTTCCTGATGTTACACCATGACATATCTCATTGTTCTATTGGAATGACTGCCTTTTTTTGTGTTTGGGTTCCACATGAGCACAATTAAGTGTTCTGGAATTCCCAGTTTTCAGAATGCTGTTTATAATTTGTGATAATCCACATAGTCAAAAGCAATAAAACACAGGTAAATATCTTTAGGACACCATCAGTTTTCAGTCAAGATCTGCCTGACATTTGCAATTCTACTATTCATTTCACATTGTCTTCCAGATCCAACTTCAATTTCTGGCAGTTCTCTTTTAATATGCTTCTACAAAGATTTTTAATTACCTTCAGAAAAATTTTACTTGAATATGATATTAATGATATGCTTTATAATTTCTGTATTCTTTTGGATCAATTTTGCTTGGAACGGGACATGTTATGGGTCTCCTCCAGTCAGATGGCTAGGTAGCTTTCTTCCAATTATATTGGTGTAAATGCGTACTTCCAGTGTTGCATCTGTTTGTTAAAACGTCTTAATTGGTATTTCATCAAACAAGAAACAAAGTTTTGTTTCTTGCCAATGCCTTCAGTGTATCTTGAAGTTTTTCCTTCAGCATCATCAGTTCTTGATCATATGCTACCTCTTGAAGTGGATGAACTTCAATATTTTCCATCGAGTAGCACCGTGGATTCCTTCCATTTTCTTTTCATGTTTCTTGCATTATTCAATATTTTGACCATAGAATTCTTACAGTTTTTTCTTCTATTCTTTCAGTTTAAAATATGCTGAGTGTGTTCTTCCCTGTTGTTTTCTAACTCCAGTTTTTTCCATCTTTCAAAACAGTTATTTACTTTGTTTTCTTTAGCAGTCCTTTAAAGTTATCTTTTCAGCTCTCCATTGTTTCTTCCATTCCCTTTGTTCTACTCTATGTTCAAGAGGAAGTTTCCAAGTCTCTTCTAATTCCCACTTTGATATTTTCTCTTTTTTTCTGCTTTTTAATGACATTTTGCTTCATTCATGTTTGATGTCCTTGATACAATCCCACAGCTTTTCTTGTCTTTGGCTATTAATGCTCAATATCTCAAATCTATTCTTGAGAAGGTATATAAATTCAGGTGGGATACATGCAAGGCCTTACTTGCAAGGTTCTCATGAACTTTTAAAAATTTTCTTCAGCTGCAATTTGAACTTACATATGAGCAATTGATGGTCTATTCCGGAGTCAGCCCCTGACCTTGTTCTGAATGATGAACTCAAGCTCCTCCATTATATCTTTCCATAGAAATGGTTAATTTGATTTACATGTGTTCTATCCAGTAGGTAGAATATATGTTTGGTTGTCCTTCATGTTGTTGACAAAATGTATTTCTGATAAATAGGTTATTGTTCTTGAAAAATTGTGTCATGTGAACTCAGGCATTGTTTCTATCACCAGTGTTGCATTTTCTGACTGCTGGTACTTCTTCTTTGTGTTCAATCAACAGTAATTATAAGCATGCATTTACTGCATATTAGATCAGTTTTAGGCTGCAGAAGTTGTTTAAAATCTTCATTTTCTTCACCTTTGGTATTAATGGTTGGTAAATAAATTTGAATACCAGTTGTATTAACTAGTTTTCCTTGTAGATATATGGATGTTATTCTACCATTGACAGCATGGTACTTTAGGATAGATCTTCAGACGTTATTTTGTTGATGAATGTGACACCATTCCTCTTCAATACGTTGTTCTTGTATTACACATAACTGTTTGATTCAAAATAGACATTAGCAGTCCATTTTACCTCACTAATACTTAGGATGGAAACCATGATGGCACAGAGATTAAGTGCTACACTGGCTAACCAAAAGGTCTTTGGTTCAAATCTGCCAGGCACTCCTTGGAAATTCCATCAGGAAGTTCTATTCTGTCCCATAGGGCCTCTATGACTCAGAATTGACTTGATGGCAGTGGGTAACATCTAGGATATCAATCTTCAAATATCATGTTGTATTCTTGACAACTGCTAATTCTCCTAGATTTATAATTTGTAAATTCTGTGTTCTAATTACTAATACATGTTTGCAGCTGTTTCTTCTAATTTTAAATCATGCCACATCATTGAATAAAGGTTCCAAGAGTTTGATTCCATCCATCTCATTAAGATTAACTCTACCATGAGGAGATAGCTCTTCCATAGTAGTATTCTGAGCATCTTCTAACCCAAGAGACTCACCTTCTTGCAGTAGATCTGACAATGTTCTGCTGCTATTTATAAAGTTTTAGCTGGTGAAGTCCTTCACAAGTTGATCATCAGGTCCTTCTTCTTAGCCTGTCTTAGTATGGAAGCTTCAGTGAAACCTGGCCATCAAGTGAGATCTTGCTAGTACTTGAAATACCAGTGACATAGCTTCCAGGATCATAACACAACGTCTCCATACTATGACAAACTGACAGACAATAGGTAGTTGAAAAGGTTAGTTCATAAAATGCAAGGATTGCCAATTAAATTTGCAGACTCATGCTAGAAAACATGCTACATACCTCATTGCTGAATATCACTATGATCACCTTCAAAGCATTCCTGTTGTGAAGCTATGAGCTAACACCAGTACCTAGTGCAGCCTTCAAAGCAATTTTGGAGCTCTTTTTCCTGAATGACCATGAGAGCTGTCATCGTACTATGTTTGATGTTCTGAATATTATCAGAATGTCTTCCTTTGGATATTTCCTTTATCTCTCAGTAAAGAAAAAAGTTATTGGGAACCAGATTAGGTGAGTAGGGAGGATGTTTTAACATAGTTATTCATATTCTGTTTTAGTCAGCTAGTGCTGTTCTAACACTGGCTAAAAACGCCCTCACAGACAACTCTACAGTTAAGTCTTAGAACTTGCCACCATGCCCCTATGCACAATGGACATTCCAGAAAGAGTTCCAAAATTGCTTTGAAGGGTGGACTAGGTGCTGGCATCATTGCATAGCTTCCGAAGGGGGGGTGCTTCAAAGGGGGCCACAGCGATATCAAGCAGTGTGTACGTAGAACTTAAAGCAGTTGAGGTTGCAGACTTAATTGTCAGACCTCATATGAGAATAGGAAAAATGCCATTTTGAATTTTCTAATTTTATGTGACTTTTATATTATAATGTCATTGTCATGGATTGAATTGTGTTCCCCCCAAAATGTGTGTAGCAATCCAGGAGAGCCATGATTCCTGGCACTGTGTGATATTTCTCCATTTGTAAACCTGCCTCTGTGTTGTTAATGAGGAAGGATGGACAGCAGTTGTGGTGGCCTGGCAGGGCTTGGCATACAAGATTGTAATGAGACTTGAGGCAATCTTTTGACCTGTAGAAGAAATAAGCTAGGAAAGAGAGCTGGGGATGTCATTCTACCTTAGAAGCAATGCCAGGAATAGAGTACATGCTTTAGAAAGGACGTGGGGTCCTTGTGCCTCAGAATCTTCTAGTCCAGGAGAAACTGAGGACAAGAGACTTTGTCCACCACTAACAGTAAAAGCCTTCTCCTGGACTTGATGCCCTGAATTTGGATATGTAGCCTACTGGACTGTGACAAAATAAACTGGGGTTTTTAAAGCCAACCATTTGTGGTATTTCTGGTATAGCAACACTAGGTGACTAAGACAATCATCATGTATATTTTCTATTTTAATATATTATATTTTCATAATTCATAAAATATATTAATACATGTGTCTTAGTCATCTGATATTGTTCTAAAAGATGTACCATAGTGCATGGCTTTAACAAATTTATATTCTCACAGAAAAGCAGGCAGATTATCTAATTCAGGTTATCAGCTTCAGGGGAAGTCTTTCGTCTGTTGGCTCTGGAAAGAGGTTCTTATTTTGAATCTTCCCCTGGACTGGGAGCCTCTGAGCTGCACAGACCCTGGGTCCCTTCCAAAAGACATAGTCTGCTCCTGGCACAGCTTTTTTGGTTGTATGAAGTCCCCAGTTCTTTGCTTGTTTCGCTTTGTTTAATACGCCAAGGCACCATTTAATCTTACACACTGAATCCTGCCCACCAATACAACTACCACTCATTCTCCCTCATTGACATCACAGAGGGATACAGCATATAAGAACATCACACAAACCAAGAATCATGGCCTAGCCAAATTACTAATATATTTTTGGGGAGACACAATTCAATGACAACATACAAAATACATCCAAAAATTTTCCCTTTGGAAAAGTGAATAATGATTATATTTGGATCTTGGAATAAGCAGTATTGTTAAAATGGCTTAGTGATTATGCCAAGAACATTATAAAGTAGAATGTGGTGAGAAATAAATTTTGAGAACAGTGTTGAAATAAAAAATGACCTTGTATTTTGGAAAGCAGGCAGATATTATGGAAAAATGCAGAATTTCTAGTTAAGGAAAGTGAATTCCAGAAACAAAGATGAAGGAAATTTGGACTTATCTGAGATAGTGTATGTTAAAAAGATCCTAAGGTCAAAGGGTTAGCAAAATTAATGCAAGTCACTGTGTTGCTTTTATCACCAAAATATAATTTAAGGAGTGGGCATTTGTATTCTGCATTATTTCCCTAAGTCAGCAGTGCTTATTATTTTTCCATCATTATTTTGAAGTTGTAGTAAGTTCTGGCCTCTCCAAAAATATTTACATACAAACACCATTTAGTTTATAAATTCTGGAGTGTATAGTCCCAAGACAAGAACTTTGCTTTCATTCAAAGATTTTGTGTTCAAAATAATTAATGTCCACCAGAGAATAAAGTGCCTTGTTTCCTAGCTAGCAAATTTTCTGTCTTGGCACTGAAAATCAAGACACAAAGATGCTAGTACAGCTTTTTCTGAACAAGCAAGCAAACAAAAATATTCTAAGAAAATGCTTGGTGTAAATGACAATTAGACTCTTGAATAAATATTTTGAATAGGTAATATTTAGTTTATTTTTAAAATAGAAACACTGGCACAAACTCTACTTTAAGACTACTTAACTTTTTAATAATAACTTTTTAAATATTAACTTCTGGTCCTCTCCTATCCTTTTGTAACGTTTCTGTCTTCTTTCCCAGGAAACACTATGGTCTTGGAAGGCAAAAGCTGTGTGTTGATTTCTGTAAATTCAGCAACTAAAGCAGGGCTTGAGGTAGGTTTTTAAGACTCCCTGGGGGGTATAAATGGTTAATGCATTAGGCTGCTAACAAAAAGATTGGAAGTTCAAGTCTACCCAGAGGTGACTTGGAAGAAACGCCACAATAATCAAGTTCTGAAAAATCAGCCATTGACAACCCTGTGGAGCAAAATTCTCCTCTGACAAAACTGGGTCACTATGAGTCAGAATCTATTTAATGGCTTCTGGATTTATTTATTTCAATAATGCTTACTATTTCAAAACTAATGCATGGTTCCAAACACCTTCTTCAATTACTGTAACTCTAAGAGTATCCCAGAGACTTAATGCCTCATCCTTTCAAAACCTTCTTCCTGGATACAGAAATAACCTAAGACTATCTAAACCAGGAAAACCAAACCCAGTTCCACTGAGTCAATTCTGATTCATGGTGACCCTGTAGATTAGAACTGCTACGTAGAGTTTACAAGGAGTGTCTAGTGGATTTGAAAATGCTGATCTTTTGATTGGCCATGTAGCACATAAACAATAGGAGAGCTGATTTTCTCCTTACCACAGCTTATTCTGGAGATTGGCTCCTGTTACCTAATATCAGAAAGACAAAAGTATTCACACTCTCGGGTCCTATCTAGAGTCCTATTTCTGAAGTCCACCTTATAACCTCTGGATTTTCTAGAGCGTCCCACTATTCATGGTTAAATGAACATCGAGTGCAAATTCACTTTTAGTCTTGGTGTCTTTGCCTGAGTTTTCTAGAAGAGCATAACCAGTAACAAATGAACACTACAGCCATTGAGTCGGGTCCGACTTGTAGCAACCCTGTAGGTCAGAGTAGAACTGCCTTATAGAGTTTGCAAGGAACACCTGGTGGATTTGAACTGCTGACCTTTTGCTTAGCAGACGAAAACCAGTGTAAAACATATGAAAATATACATAGAAAATCAACCAAACCAAACCCATTAACTGTTGAGTCACTTCTCACTCATAGGAAGCCTACAGAACACAGTAGAACTGCCCTCATGGGGTTTCTAAGGAGCATCTGGTAGATCTGAATTTATGACCTTCTGGATAGCAGTTGTCATAGACTGAATTGTGTTCTCCCCAAATTGTATAACAATTTGCCTGGGCCTTGATGTCTAGTACTGTGTGGTTGGCCTTCATTTTCTGATTTTCCTGTACTGTAAATCCTAATCTCAACCTGTTGTTAATAGCTAGGATTATGTTAAAAGAGGATTAGGGTGGGGTACCCTTACTAAGGGAGTGTGTCTTCTACCACATTTTATCCTCCAAGAGAGAAAAGCAAGGAAAAAACCCAGAAAGTTGGGGATCTCATACCATCAAGAAAGCAGTACCAAGAAAATAGCATGTCCTTTGGACCTAAATTTCCTGCTCCAAGATGCTCCAGACCAAAGAAAGACTGATGCAACGGGAGGACCTTCCTCCAGAGATAACAAAGAGCAGGCACCCTGAATTTGGACTTACAGCCTACTGGACTGTATAACGATAAGCTTTTCTTTATTAAAGCCATCCATTCATGGTATTTCTGATAGAGCAGTACCAGATGACTGAGACAGCAGCCAAACATTTCATCACTGTGCTAGTAGGGCTCCATATATAAACACAAAGAAATTTATTTAAAGGAAATGGCTCATTCAATTGTTGAAGCTGGCAAGTCCTAAATCCTTGGTGACATCTCCTGACTCATGTGGCTGTAGGGGCTGACAAATCTCAAACCAGCAGGTCAGATGGGAGGCTGCTTGCTCACAGGGTTGTGGGAGCTAGAAAACTACAAAATCTGCAGGTCGGACAGAAGGCTGCTGGCTCACATTTCAAGAATCAGAAAAGTCAAAGTAGATGAAGGATTTACTGAAAGCTCAAGCTCTGCTAGAACATCCATGTGTATTAGATGTAGGGCACACCCGCAAGGAAACTCTCTGTCCAACTGATTGGCTGCTCAGATCATATCATAAAGTGGAGGAAGATTACATAATGTCTGCCAAAGCAGGGAGAATCGTAGCTTATAGCCAAAATGACACACAGCATTAACTAATCATACTCGGATAAGTGGACAACCCCTGTTAACAGAACTGTTAGAGGACATAGTCATTTACTTTGTAATCATTAAGACATAACCTGAACATCAAGAATTTAGCAGGAGTCTTAGAATAATATACATAGAATTATCTCTGGGCAGTAAGAAAATAGTAATGCGATCTGAAAAGAATGTAATTTTGTGCCAGGCAGTGTGCAAAGCACTTCATATACACTAATTTATTCAATCTACTTTATTACTTTTGATAACATAGTTTACATGATTTGCCTAAAATTCATTTAAGTAGCTAATGAAAGATAGACTCATAAAGCTAGGGCTGTTTTACTCAAAAGCCCCTAACTTTGTTCTCTACAATATATACCATCTTTCAGAATAATTCTTTAAAAGATAAACCAAAAGTATCTGGGCGACTTAGAAGAAATCTTTTACTCTGCTTCGTAAAAACTTCATTCAGGTGAAGGTCCTCCTTGAGTTTCAAAATTTATATTGTTACTGTTTTTTGCCTTTGGGTCAATACTGACTCCAAATGATCTCATAGGACAGTAGAACTGTCCCATAGCATTTTCTAGGAGCAATCTTCATGGGAAGGAATCATGGTAGTTAAGAATGACTGCTAACAAAAATGTGGGCTGCTCAAACTCACCACACACTCAATGGGAGAAAGATGTAGCCATCAGCTTCCATAAAGATTTATAGTATTGTACCTGTGGCAGAGTTCTACACTGTCTTACTGGGTCGCTATGAATCAGAATTAACATAATGGCAATAGGTTTGGTTTTTGCTTTTAATTTTTACAGGAGCAGATATCCAGGTATCTTCTTCTGCAGAATAGCTACTGGATTTGAACCACTGAACTCTTGCTTAGCAACTGTCTTAGACTTGGTGCTCTAGAGAAGCAAAACAAGTGAAATATATACACAGAGCGGAAGAGAGAGATTTAAAATGGCTCACCAAGTTTTGGAGGCTGCCAAATCCCAAAATTCATGTGTGAGATGATAGGCAGTAGGCTTCTCATGACTCATGTGGTTACAGGGGCTGATAAACCCTAAACCAGCAGGTCAGACAGAGGCTGCTGCTTCATGATGCTGAGGGAACTGGTGAAACCCCAAACTTGCAGGTCAGGCAGCAGGATGCTGGTTCAGGAATGAAGAACCAGAGGTCAGATGATGACAAGTAGACTCCAGAGAGAGAACAACCTTTGCTGGGACATCCATTTATAGACTGTAGGGAGGCAGCACCTCTGAGACAACTCACTTTTCAGCAGACTGGCTGTTCATGATAGATCTTGTCAAAGAGATCATAACATTGCACTACTTGTAGAAGAGCAGTCCTGTCCAATGTGTACAAAAGCAGTGTGAATCACAGCCTGACCAAGGTGACACATAACATTAACCATCACAGCAACCAAGTGCTCAACCATTGCATTAACAGCCAAGCCAAGCCAAGTGCCGTCACAGGACTCCTAAAATTTTTAAATTGAAAATAATTTTGAAAAAGTATCAAAAACTGTTAAAGTATTTATACATAGGCTTACAAGGTACTACTTTGAATTTTGAAAGTAAACTGATGGTATTGTGTTTAATGAGCTTATTTAATGTACTTAAGTAGCATCTGGATACTAGTATTCATAAATGACACTAAAAAAATGAGACTTATCATAAACTTTTCTGGTTCAGTTGAGTAGAATTAATTGGTGATGATTCATTGTCTTGATAATTTAATGCCACTGTAATAGAAATATCACAAATGAATGGCTGTTACAAATTTATTCTTCCACAGTCTAGTAGGCTAGAAGTCCAAATTCAGATTGTCAGTTTCATGGAAAAGCTTTTTTCTGTCACCTTTGGAGGATGATTCTTCTCACTGATCTTCCCTGGGATTAGGAGTTTCTCCATACAGGAACCCTGGATTCAAAGGATTGGAAGCTCTGCTTCCAACACTTCTGTCTCGGTGATATGAGGTCCTTAACAATCTGCCAGCTTCTCTTTCCATTCATGTCTCTTAAGATAAAAGACAGTGCAGGCTACACTTCAGGAAAACTCTACTTACCTTGGATCAGGGTTGTGACCTGAGTGAGGGTGTTGCATCCCACCCTAATCTTCTTTAACATAACCTGGTCTTGCCTCATTAAGTGCAGGCAGAGATTAGGATTTACAACACGCAGGAAAATTACATCAATAACAAAAGAGAGGGCAACCACACAACACTGGGAATCGCAGCCTAGTCAAATTAACACACAAATTTGGGGAGCACACCATTCAATCCATGACATTCATTAAGTGAAGAATAGATTTTGACACTTTTAAAAATAAACTCAGGGTTCAGTAAAATATTCTGTGTTCCCGTGTCAGTGTTAGTTAAGAAAGCAGGCAAAGTCACACTCTTATGTTTTGTGTTTTTTTTTTCATTGCCCCAAGTATTCCCACATATCTTGCTTGTTTCTACCTTTTTCCTTAATCTTGCCTTTTTTCCTTCTGTCCTTTACCAGCCAGCAGCCTCCGCAACCCCTTTAGACACCAACCAACACAAATGTAGACACATCATTTTAACATTTCATTAGTCCTTCTAACAAATCCGGGAAAAAAAAAAAAATCTCATGATAGAAAGTAGCCTAGATTTTTGCCCTAGGGTTTCTTTTCCAATTTAATTTAGGTCAAACCAATGATTTAAACCAGAATTAAATTCTATCTGAGGAGGCCCTGAAAGCCTTCTGGCACTGATGGAAGGAACATTTGAGAGGAAAAAAAAATAAAAAACGAAGTAACTGCCACTTTTCTTATATTTTCCAACAGCATGAATATCTCCCATGCACAGTAAGTTGTCTTTAACTTTTTAAAGAGTCAGTGTGTTTCAGTTTTTGTTTCTAACTTGCTTGTTGTTGCACACCACCATTGCCGTCAGGTTGATTCCGACTTATGGTGACCTTATAGGACACAGTAGAGCTGCTCCACAGAATTGGTAAGGAGCGTCTGATGCTTTAGCACTGTCAACCTCTTGGTTAGCAGACATACCACTAAACCATTACGCCACTCAAGTTTCCACAGGACACACTGAAATAAAAGCAGTTCAAATGACTTGACAGTGGCTAGGTATACAGTATATGAAGAATGAATCTGTCTGCATGTGGGAAAAATATTGGTAAAATCTGGAAATTCAGTTTTCATTCTAAGACATAGTGGGAATTAATGTTATTCTATATTGAGTCCTTTATAATCTTGAAACATTTTGGGGAACAATCCGACTCGACGGCACTTGGGTTGGTTATCAGTATAGTTAGAATTAGTAGCTACAAATCTTGAAATTTGGCTAAACATGTTAGAAAGTTTTATTTCACCTTATGTATCTAATCTGTGGAAACCCTGGTGGCATAGTGGGTTAAGTGCTACATCTGCTAACCAAAAGGTCGATAGTTCAAATCCGCCAGGCACTCCTTAGAAGCTCTATGGGGCAGTACTACTCTGATCTCTAGAGTTGTTGTGGCTCAGACCTGACTCAATGGCAGAAGGTTTGAGTTTGGGTTTTATATGATCTACATATTTAGTTCATATATACTCTGAACCGAATTTTACTCTGCAATGATTTTCAACTTTTGAATTATACCATTTGGTGCAAAAATAACAAACTGTATGCTTAGATTTACAGTCTCCATTTAAAAGAATAAAGCACTAAATTTTTTATTCCTAGAGACCTAAATAATTTCTCACTCGTTTATAAGACAAGTTTTAGGTTAAAAAGACTGGTATATAAATTACATAAAACGTAAGAGCTAAAGGATGAATTTACTTATAATTTTGATAAAAGATTCAAATTTTAGATACATTGCAATTCATCATCCATGGTTTTTCTCTAAAATCATTCAACTTTAGTGGCAGTTATTGTCATTGTGGTTTATAGCAGTTTGTGCATTTGCTTGATAGTTGGGAGAAAGATTCTCTGCCTCTATTGCCCAGGTCTGTGAAATTCTGAGAGAAGAGATGGACAGAGGAAGATTGCCTGGGTAAAGTCTAAAACATCCAGGTAGGTAGAAACATCTGTTCACATTTTCACATTTAGGCAAACTATCTTGTCTGCTCTTATAATATCTGTTAAGTGGAAAAAAAGCTATCTCTATTGCTTCATTTTACATCTTTCTTAATGTCTTGTATACACTGGGACTTACTACAAAGTCTAACATGAACATATGGATGAATGAACTGATGGCTGCCATTTCCCTATTTTTTATGCAAGAGTGGATTGGTAAGGATTGTTTTTATTGCTGTTAGGTGCCATTGAATTGGAATGATTCCATGTACAGTGGAACAAAACATTGTCTTATTTTTTACCATCCTCACAACTGTTGCTATGTTTGAAGCCATAGTGTGAGTCCATCTTGTTGGCAGTCTTCTTGATTTTCTCTGGCCCTCTAGCAAGCATGACGTCCTTTGCTAGAGACTGGTCGCTCTTTAAAACATGACTAAAATAAGTGACATGAAGTTTCACTGTCCTTGCTTTTAAGGTGCATTCTGGCTGTAGCTCTTCCAAGACGAGTTTGTTCATTCTTCTGGTAGGCCAGGGTAAAGACTGAAAACACAGAATTATATAAAACCATATAATGTTTGTCAAAGCCAGATTAGTAGTACAGCTGTTATACTCCTTATTACGTGTACCAAAATCCAATGTTTAATATGTTTGTTTATATTGAACAATCAGAAAATAACTAGCATGTTTTTATGGTATTTACATGGTTTTGTGTGTTTTTAAATTTACAAAAAGGTTAACCTGCCTGATTTATTTTCGGATAATATATTAATATTATTATGTTTTCTGATTGAATATCTGAGAAAAAATAAAAATAATATGTTTCTTCTTATTAAAAATAAACTTTTGTTTTAATATATGGTTGAATTACAGTTTTTCTCGAAATGGTAGAAATCAATTTACAACATTGATTTTAGAATGACCTGTTAGAGTACAAGTGCATACACATACACATATACACACATAAATTATCTTTCTCATCTTTCTAAGAATTAGAGTTTTGGTGTAATTGTGTTTGGTATTGAATGCTGAATTTATGTATATATACATAGTTCATTAGGGAAATACAAAATACTCAGATTAATATCTTGAATCTATTTTTCTCTTGATTTCAGCTGTTTTCACAGCATATATTTTGCTTGATATAATGACTAACTGAAAACTGCAATGTATGTTTTTAAGGTTAATTTAACTGCCCTAAAAAACACATATCCAAAGCATGCAGTGGCTTAAACGTCATAGAAATATACACCTAGAAACTTTTACTACTTACCGTGATCACAGTTTATTTGTCTACCTTCTGCCACACGGACGAAATTTTTTTTTTCTTTTGTCTTCACTCCAGAAGAGAACACCAACTTATTCTCAGATCTGGAGATGTCTAGGTCTTCATGTCTGATTTGTTGTGATTTGCCATGGAGTTGATTCTGACACATGGAGACCCCACATGTGCTGAGTAGAACTGGTCTGTGGCATTTTCAAGGTTATGACCTTTGGGAAGCAGACTGCCAGTCCTGTCTCTTAAGGCACTTCTGAGTGGATTCAAACTGCCAATTTCTCTGCTACTAGTCAGGCACTTACCTATCTGTGCCAACCAGGCAAGAAAATAAATCACAGTATTTAATTTGTCATATTATAATTCAGTACAAGTAACAAACTGCCTGGATTCTTCATTCCTTTTTCTCTGGGGATAAGCAGTAGAAAATATATTTTGGGTACATGGATAAGATAATAAATCTTTAAAATAGCTTAACAGATTAAACCAAATAATAGAATAAATCGCCAGACCTTAAAGTAGCATTATCTTCTAAAGATATGTGCTGAATTTCTCATAATGTTAATTCCTCAGAAGATTTCTCAGAGGGCTGTAGTATGATACTTGCCAACTGTGACACGTGTTAGGGGAACTGGTAATAAAATGTGAGTACTGATACCATATATACAGAAACATTGTGAGAACAATTTCAAAAGCATGGACTTCACATTCACTTTCAAAACTTCTGATTCTAAAGTACTTGAGGTTTACAATATGGACAAAATATTTATAATCTATTTTAAATCAAGCAATTTTAGACTAGCATAAAGCACGACACATAAAAGTTAAGAAAAACTATTTTTGATTGAATTAGTATATTTCAGTCTGAGCTTGTGTAACGATATTAGTTTATACATTCAAGTTGAGAACTTTCAAGTAAAGTTCCTTTCTTCTTTTTTTGTTACTTTTAGCTTTTTACAGGTTATCATCCTACAATGTGAAAATACCGAGCTTTGAAACAGTTATTTTTACTATTGTATATTATAAATGTATTTCAAGGGTGGCCTATACACAAAAGTTGTCTCTATGACAATGGTTATAAATCTATAACAGTAAGAGAATGCTCTTGTTTTGAATCAAGGACAAAAGAAAAATAAGTGTGCCTATTGATTCAAGAAGAAGACCCTCAACATGATGGATTGACACAATGGTTGCAATAGTGGGCTTAGAGCATTGAAATAATTGTTGGCAGGGCAAAGGACAGGGCAGTGCTTCTTTCTATTACACATAGGGTTCCTTTGAGTCAGAACCAACGTGATAGTATCTAACAACAAAAAAATCCATTAAATAAATTTATGGAGAAATGCTATAAGTAAAAATACAATTCCAGCAGAGATACCTAGCTGAGTCCAGAAATCTTTCCCTAGCTCCCTGCTTATTAACAAAGACTACAATTTTTAGAATATAACCATTCAGAATAATGATGATATCTTCTGGCATCTGCTGCTAATAAATATAAGCGTATCCATTGCAGATAAATATAAGGGCATTCTGCTTCTGAGAGGTAAGCAAAAATATTATATGGCTTTTCTTAAAAGATGATTGTGTCTGACCTTTGCAACAGTTTTATATCATCATCTATTGTATGTTTGCAGTCAGAACAACTGTGTGGGACCAGGAGCTAACCTAACAGATAGAAGAATGGAGCATGCGTAGTAGAACTGTAAAATAGAAGACTTGACTCCTAAGGAGCTTCTGCACAGAGATACCATACTCAGGGGATCTCTGATGATGCAGTGGTTAAAGCACTCAGCTGTTAATGGAAAAGTCTACAATTTGGAGCATTGGCTGCTCCCTGGGAGAAAGATGTGCTTCTGTAAGTATTTACAGCCTTGGAAATCCTATGGAGCAGTTCTAAAGTGTCTTGTACGGATGGCTATGAGTTGGAATTAACTACCACACTGCTTTTATTCTATTTATTTATTTCTCTGTTTATTGCCACATCTGCATTGCAGAAGCCTCGAGTACGTTCTTAAACTGGTTTAAAGCTCTGATCCTTTGCATTTTTATTACTCATACCTCACCCTAATGTTGATACAAATTTTAAAATCAAATTGCATAAAATGGTTATTAAACATTATATTAGATATTGCATATGTAGAGTTACACTGAAGACACTATAAAAAAAACTTACTGCTTTTGCTTCTTTAGTATCTGGGAAGCAGAATCCTGTTTTTCCTTAAGAAGGTCATGGAATCTTGCTGGGACGCACATTCAAAGTCTACTGTCCTCTTTTGGCCAACACATGGACATAAAATATCTTTAGGACTTTCCTGAGTATTTATATCCTGAGTAAAGGAATGAAAAGAGTGTTTACTTATGATGCCATCTGATTGGAGAGACTCTAGAGATTCTTCATCATGCTTACTGCTTATAGTTCAAAAGCATTCCTGCTTCCTTAAATTTTTCAAGCTCCTTCTGCTTTATGTTCAATTCTACTGAACTCCTAAGAGTTTGAAGTTCTGCTGGTACAGCGCTTAAAGCATTCAGTTGCAAAACAAAACACTGGTGGTTCAAATTCCCCACTTGTTTTCCTGTGAACAGGTGTAGCAGTCTTCATCTATAATTATTTACAGCCTTGGAAACCCTATGAGGCAATTTTATTCTGTCCTATAAGGTCACTATGAGTCAGAATTGACTATGGCAGTGGCTTTGGCTTGGTTTTCTAAGGACAGTAAACCAAATTTTTAAAAAAAGGAAAAGAAACAAACAAAAAAGCCGAAACAGAACCTGTTGCAGTTGAATCAGTTCCTAATCAGAGCAACATCATGTGTTATGGAGAGAAACTGTTTCAGAGTGTTCTTGGCTGTAATCTTTGTGGCAACAGATCTCCAGTCCTTTCTTCTGTGGGGCCACAAGGTGAGTCTGAACTGCCAACTTATACAGTAGTAGTGCAACTATTTGTATTACCCAGGGACATGTAGAGCTCTTCTTTTACTTATCCTTTCTAGCTTTCCTTCTTTCTTTTCTTCCTTTCTTCTTTCCTTCCTTCTTGTCTTCCTCCTTCCTTATTTATTTAGTCAGAGCTAAATTTTATTGCTGACAATCACAAAGAAGAAAAGGAAAAACACAATATAGATCCAAATTCAAAACTCAGTTAGATATCCCACTTATGAATCTTCAGATATTACTAATTATTTCTTAATCTACTTATGATTTTCCTCTTAGATTTTAGAAGTCTTTCCATTTTTTTTTCTCTCTACAATTTAACAAAGTTGACTGAATTAGACTAGGACTCACATAAAACAGCTTCTTTGGTGTTAAAAGTCCTTTCCGTGAGTTCTTATTAAGACTCATTTCCTGGGGTTACTTTGAAGATGAGAAAAGAAAATGTAAAAACATTTCCTCAGGTGCAAATTTTTGCAAAAGAAAAGGTGCTTATGTTATTCTGTCAAGAATGAGATAACTGTTCAATTTTGAGGAACACTTTTCTTCTTCACTCATCAGAAGACACTAAAAACTAGTCTTTGGCGATATATTCAGGATTTTTTTAAACCATCTTTATGTGTTACCTTAGAGTTCTGAGCAATGCATACAGATATGTTAAGTGTTTTGCAGTTATATGACTTTAAATGATGGAGGGAAACCTCAAGAGTTCTATATCTTTCTATTGCGGCAAATGAGACTTATGTAGTAAGTGGTGTCCTCTTAAAAGAAATTGTGTTGTATAAAAAGCTGCCATTTAAAGCATTTGTCGATCTAGATGAAAAGAATATTCCGACACCTTTTTCTTTGGGAAAATGAAGTAACGTAGTTTCGTTTGACTTCAAAAAAATGGATTTTGTCTTCCCTTGGAAAATCTCAATGCCAGAAAATGAGACAAGCTAGCTTTACAGAGAGTAAAATATTTTTTGTGGTATTTTGTTTCCAGGTAAAATTTATTTTGCTTGATTTAATAATTCCAGACACTTTTGATGTACCTTTATGTTTCCATCACAAATGTTGAAGGACATTACAAGAAAGTGCAGAAAACTTTTTAAAAATGTTCTTCACCTGAAAGTTTACAATTCAAGTTAGTTTGTCATACAAAAACTTATACATACATTGTTAATATGAACCTAGTTGCTCCCTAAAATATGACAGCATTCTCATCCCATCCTACCTGTATTCCCTGTTTCAGTTCAGCCAGCTTGTGTCCCTCCCCTTCTGCCTTCTCATCTAGCATCAAGAGCTACTCATTTACTATGATGTATCTACTTGAGCCAAGAATCACTCTTCACTAATATTATTTTATGCTTCGCCATCTAGCCTAATCTTAGTCTAAAGAGTTGGCTTCTTAAATGCTCTTACTTATGGAGTAACAGACTGTCCAGGGTATCCTCCAGTGTGGTAGACTATCAAATCTGCCCTGTCAGAGCAGTCATTGGTGAAAGCCAGGCACCATCTAGTTTTTCCAGGCTCATGCCAATGGTCTCTGGTTTATGTGGCACTTTCTATCTTTTGGGTTACTATTTTCCTTATGCCTTTGGAATTCTTCTTTACCTCTTGCTCCAGGTGCGTTAAGACCAACTGATGTGACTTAGATGCACTGCTTGCTAGCTTTAAGACCACATTCACCAAAGTAAGATGCAGAACATTTTCTTAATAAAATTTGTTATGCCATTTGACCTAGACATCCACGAACATGGTTCTCAGACTCCTGCCTCTATCACTTTGTCCCTGAAAGTATTTGTATTTAGGAAATTCCTTCAATTTGGCTAGTTTAGTTAAACTGACTTCCCCTGTATTGTGTGTTATCCTACCTTTCATATCAAATAATACTTATCTACTATCCAATAGTGAACACCCTTTTCACTCTGTCTGCATACTTGTAATCATCAAAGAATCATTCCTTCTCTGTTTAAAACTTTTCTTGAATTCTGTAATAGTTATCTCATAAAGTATTTGCCTTTTTGAGACTCTCTGATTTCATTAAGCATAATGTCTTTCAGATTCTTCCATGTGAAGAGATATGTCACAGATTCATAGTTGTTCTTTATTGTTGCATAGTATTCCTTTGTATTAATACACCATTATTTGTCCATTCCTCCATTGATGAGCATCTAGGTTGTTTTCATCATTTTGTTATTGTAACAAGTGCTGCAGTGAACATGGGTATGGTTATATGTATTCGTGTATGTGTAAACACTATATTCCAAGGAGTGGTAACACTGGATCATATGATATTTCTATTTCTAGCTTTTTAAGGAGATGCAAAATCCATTTCCAAAGTGACTGTACCATTTTACACTCACACCAACAGTTTAGAAGGGTTGTAGTCTCTCTATAATAGCTCCAAAAGGTGTTATTTTGGGTTTTTTGGGTTCATACTAGCCTTGACGAGGTGAGATGGTATCTCACTGTAGTTTTAATTTGCATGCCTCTAACAGCTACTAATCATGAGCATTTCCATTATCTGTTAGTTGCCTGAAAGTCTTTTTTGGTGAAGGGCCTGTTTACATCTGTTGCCTATTTTAAGTGGGGTTGCCTTTTTGCTGAAGTTTTGAAGTACGTTGTAGAACTAGATGTTGATAAAATTTGTGATATCTAATTTTTGCCACATCGACTCCCCCCGCCCCCCCCGGCAATCTGTAAGTTCTCTTTTCACTCTTCTGGAGAAGTCTTTGGAGGAATGTGTTTGATTTTTAGAGGTTATTACTTTCCTGTTTTTTCTTTTAGTGTTTGTGCATTATAAACAAAGTTTTAATTCTCTTTATACCATGTATCAGTGCTCCTAGCATTGCATCTAGTTTTACATCTATGATCTTGTAATTTTTATTTCAGCTTTTGGTCTTTGTTCCATTTTAGTTAGTTTTTGTGCACAGGTCTTGTTTCACTTCTTTGAAGATGGATATTCAGTTATGCCAACATCATTTGTTAAACAGACAATTTTCCCCCCATTTTACTAACTTTGGGCCTTTGTCAAGTACTACCTGCTTAGAAGTAAATGATTCTATGTCTAGATTCTCAATTCTTTTCTTTTTTTATTATGACTGAGTGAAAATGTACATTCCAATATAAATTTGCATGCCCACCTATATGCAGCTTCCACTCTTCTCCCTGCCTGGCTCCATTCCTCCTCCCAACAGTCTCCTTTCCTCTTCTCTCCACCCACTCCCCTTCCGCCAGCCTGAGGTCAGTAGGATGATATCCTATAGATGCATAGAACCGTAAAGTGCACTCTGCTTCACCAAATCCAATCCATTGCTGTCCGAAGAGTGGAACTTTGTTATAATCCATGGGCAAGGGCAGCATCAGGGCCAGTGGCCACGTTCCCAGGGGAACCCCGAAGCCTCTGCAACATCAATTGCAGTCTTTTAGTGGAGATCTCAGAGTGCACCCCTTTTTATTCTTGTATTGCCTGTGAGATTCAACTTTGTGAGCTCCATTACGGCTATCACTGGAGGTGGCGGGGCATCATCCGGTTTTTCGGGTCACAAGTCGATGTAGGCACCCACTCATGTGGATCTCTCTGTCTTCTGGGTTGTCATTTTGATCCTCGTTGAGCATCCGTTTCTGATGAGTTGGGACCATTTGCTGTGCCCTCAGATGGTAGCTTGGAAGCTTTTAAGACCCAAGATGCCACTTACCAATGTGGGGTACAGACAGCGCCCTTAGCAAAACGCTAGTTGTGCCTATTGGCCTCGATTTTGGCTAACAGCGTGGTCTCCTGCCCCCCACCCCAGCTACTCTGTCCTTGCATTGTGGCGTTAAGATGGGAGGTGTACTCGAGTTATGTCAGAGTCCATTTAATATTGTCCTTGTTTCTAATGTGTGCTGTCACCAATTTCACCCAACCAAATTTCTACCAACTATTGAATCTAAACCTTCTCCCATCACATTCCCTCACTCTCTCCCCTCCCTTTCAGCCCTCAAACAGTCTTTTCTTTTATGCATAAGTCTGTTTCTGGGTTCTTACCATAGAGGCCTCATAAAATATTTGTCCTTTTGTCACTGACTACTTTCGCTCAACATGTCTTCCAGTTGAAACCAGGTTAGGAGATGTTTCCTGGAATCATCACTGTTCTTTATCATTGCATAGTGCTCCACTGAGTATATATACCATAGTTACCTATCCATTCCTCTGTTGTTGGTCATCTGAGTTGATTCCATCTTTTTGCTATTGTGGACTGTGCTGTGAGAAACATTCTTGTGCATGTATCCGTTGGTGTGAATGGCCTTGATTCTGTAGGATAAATTCCAAGTAGTGGAATTACTAGGTCAAATGGTATATCTAGACCCATGTTTTTAAGGAAGCGCCAGATTGCCTCCCAAAGAGGCTAGACCACTTTGCAACCCCACCAACAGTGTAGGAGAGTTCCAATTTCTCCACAGCCTCTCCAGCATTTGTTGTTTTGTGGTTTTTGGATCAGGGCCAACACTGTTGGGGTGAGATGGTATCTCATTGTCATTTTGATCGGAATTTCTTTAATAACTAAAGATCATGAACACATCCACATGTGTTTTTTGGCTGCCTGGATCTCCTCTTTAGAGAAATATCTGTCCATCTCCTTTGCCCATCGCTTAATTGGAGGATTTATCTTCTTCTTACTGATATTTTGTAGTACCTTGTAGATTATGGAGATCAGGCATCAGTCTGACATAGAGTTGCCAAATATTTTTTGCCATTCTGTAGGTAGCCTTTTAATTCTATTAATAAAGTCTTTGGATGAGCAAAAGTGTTTGATTCTTAATAGTTCCCATTTATCTATTTTCTCTTCTGTTGATTGTGGTTTGTTTGACAGGTTTTGAAGTCTGTCTATGTTGTCTATTAAAACTTCCATTGTTCCTACTTTTTCTGGGATAAGCTTTATCGTTTTAAATTTGATATTTAGGTCTTTTATCCAGTTTGAGTTGGTTTTTGTATAAGGTGTAAGATGTGGATCTTGTTTCAATTTATTGCAGATGGATATCCAATTTTGCCAGCACCACTTGTTGAAGAGATTGCTTTTACCCCAGTTTAATGTCTTAGGGCCTTTGTCGAATATCAACTGTTCACAGGCAGATATTTTTGCCTCTGGGGTCTCAGTTCTGTTCCATTGATCGATCTGTCTGTTCTTGTACCAGTACCAGGCTGCTTTGACAACTGTGGCAGTGTAATAGGTTCTGAAGTTGGGTAATGAGAGGCCTCCCAGTGTGTTCTTCTTTAGTAATACTTTGCTTATCTGAAGTGTCTTCCCTTTTCAAACAAAATTGGTGATTTTTAGCTCCAGCTCATTAAAATTGATGCTGGAACTTGTGTTTGGATTGCATTATCTAAGTAGATTGCTTTGGGTAAAATAGACATTTTCACGATGTTAAGTCTTCCTATTCATGAGCAGGATAGTTTTCTCCATTTATCTAAGTCTCTCTTAGTTTCTTATAGTAAGGGCTAGTATTTCTCTTTGTAAATGTCTGTTACTTCTCTGATTAGATTAATTCCTAAGTGTTTTATCTTCTTAGAGGCTATAGTACATGGTATTGATTTAATAATCTCCTCCTTAACACTCTCGTTGTTGGTATAAAGGAATCCTACTGATTTATTTATGTTTATCTTGTATCCTGAGACTTTGCCGAACTCTTCTATCAGTTTGAGTAGTTTACTTACAGATTCTTTGGTATTCTCTACATATACAATCATGTCATCAGCAAACAGGGAAATTTTGACTTCTTTGGCAATGCAGATGCCCTTTATTTCTTGGTCTTGTCTAATTGCTCTGGCTACAACTTCTAGTACCTGTTGAATAGCAGAGGTGAGAGTGGGCATTCTTGTCTAGTTCCTGTTCTCAAGGGAAACTCCTTCAATCTCTTTCCATTCAGGATGATGTAGGCAGTTGTCATTGTATAAATGGCCCTTACTGCATTGAGGAATTCTCCGTCTATGCCTCTTTTGCTGAGTTTTTAGCATGAATCGGTGTTGGACTTAATCAAACGCCTTTTCTGCATCAATGGACAAAATCAGATGATTCTTTTCTTTTGTGATATTTATATGGTTAATCACATTAATTGTTTTTCTGATGTTGAACCAGCCTTGCATGCCTGGTATGAATCCAACTTGGTCATGATGGATTATTTTTGGATATATTGTTGTATTCTGTTGGCAAGAATTTTGTTGAAGATTTTTGCATCTAGATTCATGAGTGATATCGGTCTGTAGTTCTCATTTTTGGTTGGGTGGGTCTATCCGTGGCTTTGGTATCAGGATTGTGCTGGCCTCATAAAATGAGTTTGGGAGTACTCCATCCCTTTGTATACTGTGAAATAGTCTCAGTAGTATTGGAGATAACTCTTCTCTAAAAGCTTGGTAGAATTCTGCAGTGAAGCCATCTGGGCCTGGACTTTTTTTGGTTGGCAGTGTTTTGATGACCTTTTCAATCTCTTCCTTTGTGTTGGGTTTATGAAGCTGTTCTGCTTCACGTTGTGATAATTTGGGTAGGTGGTATGAATCAAGGAATTTGTCCATTTCCTCTAGGTTTTCAAGTTTGTTAGAGTACAGTCTTTCATAGTATTCTGTTATGATATTTTTGATTTCTGTTGTGACAACTCCCCTCTCATTTCTCATTTGGGTTATTTGTTTCCTTTCCTGCTTTTCTTTAGTAAGTCTAGCCAGTGGTTTGTCAATTTGGTTGATCTTTTCAAAAAACTAACTTTTGGTCTTTTCAGTTTTTTAAATTGTTTTTCTATTCTCTAATTCATTTAGCTCTGCTGTAAGCTTTATGATCTGTTTCTCCTAGTGCCTGAGGTGTTCCTCTGTTGTTCTCTCTCTACTTTTCAAGCTATAGGGTTAGTTCCTTGATTTGGTTTCTTTTTTCCTTCCAGATGTGTGCATTTATGGAGATAAACAGACCTCTGAGTACTGCTTTGACTGTATCCCATAAGTTCTGGTAGGAAGTGTTTTCATTCTTTTTGGAATCCCTGAATTTGTTTATTTCCTCCTTTATTTCTTCTATAACCCATGGCTTTGTGAGCAAGATGTTCACTTTCCAGGAGTTCCACTTTCTATCTATGTTTTCTCTGCTATTGATTTCAAATTTTATGGCTTTATGATCTGAGAAGATGCTATGCAATAGTTCAATAGTATGAATTTTGTAGAGAATTCCATTATGTACTAATATACAGTCAATTCTGGAGAATGTTCCATGTTCACTGGAGAGGAAGGTGTAGTTGTCCACTGATGGGTAGAAAATTCTGTATATATCGATGAGGTTTTGTTGGTTAATTGTGGCAATGTGGTCTTCTGTATCTTTATTGAGGTTTTTTCTAGATGATCTGTCCAGTATTGAGAGTGGAGTGTTGAAGTCTCCCACTATTATTGTGTAGTGATCTCTTTTTTGAGTGTAGTCAGTGTTTCTTTGATGTATTTAGGTGCTCTGACATTGGGTGCATAAATATTTAATACACTTAAGTCTTGCTTGTGAACTGAACCTTTCAGCTATAAATAGTGTCCATCCTTGTCCATGATGATGGATTTTACATTAAAATTGATTTTATATGAGTTTCGAATTGCCAGACCTGCTCTTCTTTGTTCAT
Organism: Heterohyrax brucei; assembly: GCA_028571685.1. Classification (NCBI taxonomy): domain Eukaryota; kingdom Metazoa; phylum Chordata; class Mammalia; order Hyracoidea; family Procaviidae; genus Heterohyrax; species Heterohyrax brucei. The sequence goes on along the minus strand of CM053143.1, from coordinate 54,314,258 downwards.
TGTTAGCTTGATATATATTCTTCCATCCTTTCATTTTTAGTTTGTTCTTATCTTTAAGTCTCAAGTGAGTTTCTTGTAAACAATGTATGGATGGGTCATGTCTTTTGATCCAAGGTGTCACTTGATGTCTCTTTACTGGAGCATTTAGTCCACTGACATTCAATGTAATTATTGATAGGCATGTGTTCAGTGCTGCCACTGTGATATGTTTATTTTTGTGTTGATGTTTTCTCTGTTGTTCTTATTAGTCTTTTCTGGGGCATTCTTTTTTGTGAGTTGATTTTTCACCTTTTTCAGAGCTGGTTTTGTGGTTGTCGAGACTCCTGTGTTACATTTCTTGGAATCATATGTTACACCTCTGTTGTGCTTTATGGCTGCCCCTATGATCTCCCTTAATAAACTATATATAAACCCAGTTTTAATTACTACCAATCTTGTTGACTTCCTCTCCATCTGGAAGGTCCATATGACTGTAGTACATCACTCTTTTTAATATGATGGCACCATAATTTTCATGCTAATCACTGGATTGTTTCTTTCAGTATCAAAGCTGTGATTGAGTCTGGAGCCTTCCGTAACTGAGTAGAATTCTGGATAATGTGTCATTCTAAAGTATACATTCCATGATTTTGTTCTTCTAAGCCAAAGCCAGGAGCTTCTTTCAGTATTTCTTATAGTTTTGGTTTTGTTTTTACAAAGTCTCTGAGTTTCTGTTTATCTGGTAATGTCTTAATTTCCTTTTCATATTTGAAAGATAGTTCTGCAGGATGTATAATTCTTGGTTGGAAGTTCTTCTCCTTCAAGGTTTTGAATGTGTCATGTCATTGTTTCCACACCAGCATGGTTTCTGCTGAGAAATCTGACAAAAGCCTACAGGGTTTCTCTGTTAATGCTAGCTGTGCTTTGAGTCTTGCTGCCTTTAAGAGTTGCTGCTTATGTTTCATTTTGTTAAGCTTGATTAGAATATGTCTTGGAGTTTTTCTTTTGAGATCTGTATTGGGTGGTGTACAATATTCATCTGGGATATCTTCATGATTTCTGGGAAGTTCTCAGCCAACAGCTCAGCAATGATACTCTGTGTTCTCAGATGTCTCATCCTGTTCAGAGACTCCAATTAATTGAAAGTTGTTCCTCTTAATAGAGTCCCACAAGCTTGTTAATGCTTATTCATTTTTCTTGTTTCTTTTTTCTGATTTCTGCTCATAGATGCTGGCATCAGTAGCTCTGTCATCCAAGTCAGAAATTATTCCATTTGTTCCATTCTGTTTTCTTGGCTTTGAATGAAAGTTTCTATGTCTCTGATTTTGTTCTCGATCTCTTGGATTTCAGAGTACTGGTGTTCCATCAGATCGAATAACTTGCTTAAGTTTTCATTTTGTTGTGCTGCATTTTGTATAAGGTCTAGAAGGGGTCTGTATATAATACTTTTGTATTCACCTTCCGATGATCTCAGAAAAGTTTCTTCATCTGGAAAACTCCTTTGTTGTTTTGTTTGGGAATCTTCTGAAACCATGGGTGATACCTTGTTTGCCACAGGTGTCTGTTGCTTTTCAGGTTACATGTGAGTAAGTAGAGGCTGGGAGAGATACTGTGAGGATGGACTGCAAATGTTTCTTTAGGCTGTCTTAAAATGTAAAACAAAAGATATCTGACCACTTCCCAAGTCAGTCAGGTTTTCAGGTGTAGAGGTCCCTCTTCACAACTGGCAAAGTAAGCACCTCTATATCCAACCCCAGATGATATCAACTAGTTCAAAATACAGCAATGTTACTGCCCTGTTTGCCTCTGGTGACAGGGCCCAGCCTTAGGTGACACTGTGTAAACTACTGCTTTTCTGGCTCCCAAGCTAAGAATTAGGTCCAGCTGAGACCACTGTATCTAAGATAGCACCCTCCACATGGTCGGCAGATAGAGGAGTAGCTAAAGGTGCCGAGACATAGTGAGTCCTCAGCCTCTGTTGCCAGGCCCCTGCTGTAGGTGACACTGTGTAAACTACTGCTTTTCTGTTGGAGAAGTACTGTCCTGTTTGCAAGCGCTGACTCTCAAGCTAAGAACTAGGTCCCGCTAAAATCTCCGTATCCAACATGGTGTCCTGCACATAGGTGCTATGGTTCCGTACAAACCACGCTGTGGCAGAGATTAAAAGATAGGCCCAAATTGGCTAGGCGTACAGAGTCCTAAGCCTGGCTCTCAAAATGTGGCAATTTTGCCTGCCTGTCCCTCCAGCAGTGCATCTGAGACTAGCCACTAGGCAAGACCCAGCTCCGCTTGCCAGCCAAGACAGAGAAAAAAAGTCAAAATGGTGCATGACCTTCAGTCTGTGAGAGCTAGGGTCAGCCAGGAGTGAGAGTCAGCAAAAGAGAGAAAGTTTTTTGTTCAGTGGTATGAAGTCCAAATTAACAGCCCTGTGTCGTATCCTAGGGCTCACTAGGTGACCAGAGGCTCCGTCTGATTATCAACTCAGGTCTTGGTTTCCAGAGGCGTATAAGGAGACATGTGCTTAGTCTGCCACCTTCACTCCACCCCCTAGATTCTCAGTTCTTTTCCATCGATCTATATATCTTTTTTGGTACCAGTACCAGGCTGTTCTTAGTACCATGACATTACAACAGATTCTCAAGTCAGAATAGTATGAGGCCTCCTTCTAATTCTTAAGTAATGTTGTATTAATCCAGGGCCTCTTCCCTGTCCATATGAAGTCAGTAATTTAATTCTCCATCTCACTAAAAAATGACATTAGAATTTGGATCAGGATTATATTGTATCTTATAGATCGCTTTGGGTAGTGTAGGTTATTTCCCCACTTACAGAGGTTTCTTTTGATTTCTTGCAGTAGAGTCTTCTAATCTTCCTTCTGTAAGTCTTTTATGTCTATGGTTAGATTTATTTCTAAATATTTTATCTTTTGAGGAGTAATTCTAAATGGTATTTATTTGGTGATTCAATTCTTAATGTTCTCTTTGTTGGTGTACAGGAATCCAGCTAAATTTTTTCTGTTTATTTGTATCCTGATACTTTGCTGATTTTTTTATTTGTTGTAATGGTTTTTTAAAGATTCTTTAGAGTTTTCTGTGTATAAGATGATAGCATCTGTATATAGAGATATTTTACTTCCTCCTTACCAATTTGGATACCTTTTATTTCTTTTTCTAGTCTAATTGCTCTGGCTAGAACCATCAAGAGGATGTTGACTACAAGTGGTAACAACAGGCATCCTTGTCTGGTTCTCATTCTCAAAAAGAATGCTTTCAGATTTTCTCCATTTAGGGTCATGTTGGCTTTGTATAAATATCTCTTATTATGTTGAGGAATTTCCTCCTACTCTTATTTTGTTGAGAATTTTGAACATGACTGGGTGATAGATTTTGTCAAATGAATTTTCGCATCAATTTATCAAATCAAGTGGTCTTGTCTTTTTCCTTAACTTTCTTGCTTTACTAATCTTGCCATCCTATTTGGGATACAGGATTGCTGGATATGTAATTCTTGGCTACCAATTTTTTTTACTACAATGCTTTATGTATTTCATCCTGTTGCCTTCTTGATTACAGAATTTCTGCAGAGTAGTCCCAGTTTAGTCTCATTGACTCTCCTTTGTAGATTACTTTAAGTAATCACTCTTAAAGCATTCTTAAAATTCTCTTTGGTTTTGACATTTGATTACAATATGTTTTAGTGACTTTGTTTTGGGATCTACATTGTGTGAAGTTTGATGAGTATCTTGGATAGATTTTTTTTCTCATCTTTCACAATATTAGGGAAGTTTTTAGCCAGGAAGACTTCAACAATTTTCTCTGTATTTTCTATTATCACTGTATTCAGGTACTCCAGACACTTACAGGTTGTTTTCTTGATTGAGGCTCCCAAAATTTTCAGTTTCTTTATTTTTAAAAAATTCTTTTATCTGATTTTTTCTCGGATATGTTTGTGTTAAGTGTTTTATCTATTGCCTCAGTTCTATTCCACTGACTTTCTTTTGAGTTGTCTATTTCTGCAATTTCTGTTTGCTGTTTGTCTATGGATTCTTATAGCTTGTTCAATTTGGCATTATATTCTGCTGAAGAAGCCTTAAGTTCCTCAATCACTGTGCCTGTGGTTTTTTTTTTTTTTTTTCTTTTTCTACATTTTACCTGATGTCTTAAAGAGTTCAGTATGTTAATCTTTTTCATTCTACATCTAGTAATTCCAGGAAGTTCTTTTTATTTGTAACATCTTTTTATTTTTTGTTTTGGGCATTTTCGGAAGCTGCCATGGTCTGCCACTTTACATGATTTAATATTGACTATTGTCTCCAAGGCATCAATAAGTTATTTTTCTGTTTTTCAGTGTTTGCTTACAGTGTCCCAACTTCTTGTTTTATTTTGTTTTGTTTTCATATAACCAAATAAGCTACTCATTTAAGCTAACCCACCTCTGCGAAGTCATAGTGACCTTAGAGGTCAAAGTAGAACTGCCCCCATAGACTTTCCAAGGAGCACATGGTGGATTTGAACTTCCAACCTTTTGGTTAGCAGACATAGCACTTAACCCACTAGGCCAACAGGGTTTCCCCTGTAAGCTAGTTTGATTATTAATATGTTTGAAGCTCTAATGTCCTGTCACCAGATACTTAGAGCTGTTACTAGGTACGTAAGTTCAAGAGTTCATTTTTTTTTTTCTTGTATAGATTCATATTAGGTGTCCAGGTAGTTTATCATCAAGTTTGTAATGTCGGCTGCTGTAGCTAGTAATAGTCCTAGACTGGCAGGGTTAGTGTAGTCACATGTATCCAGCTGCTATAGAGGGTAATGCACTGAATAAGGCAAGAGATTGGTAGCTATCTCTGAGTGTTTGTAAGAAAAATTTTGTCCCTGTTCTCTACAGTACTTAGGATGGGTGGATTTTGTAACCAGACTATGGATACTAATGCTGTTAGCTGTAAGGAGTGGGAGGCATCACTTATTCTTGGATCCCTGTCATTGGTTACTAAATGGCATGGATAGAGCCAACAGTCCTCAGGCACCCAAAGTGGGTAGGTGAGAATGTTGCTTGACAGGCAGAGTGATGTCAAATGTTGCAAACCTAATTTTCCACCAAATAGCCAAAACAGTCCAGCTTAGACTTCAGGTGTATACTCTGGTTTGCTTTGCTAATGAGGGTCTACATTGTTGAAATGGGCCCACACTGGTCTATGCAGGAGTGAAAAGTATTCAAAATCTATGAACTTTTTAATGCCTACATTTAGGCAAATGAATTGTTATTGCCCTGTCTTCCTGGCATAGAGAAGCCAGTAGATTATTTTTTCCTGTTTGTTGATTTGTACCCTCCCTAACTCATAGCAATCCTAAAGTACAGAATAGACTGCCCCGTACAATTTTCAAGGAGTACCTGGTAGATTTGAACTGCTGATCTTTCAGTTAGCAGCCATGGCACTTAACCACTATGCCACCAGCTTCACCATGAGTCAGAATCAACTTGACAGTAATTGGTTTGGGTTTCTTACCATCTCCAATACCAGGTAGAAAACCCTGGTGTCATAAAGATTGAGTGCTACATTTGCTGACCAAAAGGTTGACAGTTACAATCTTCCAGAAGCTCTTTGGAAGCTGTATGGAGCAGTTATACTCTGTCCTACAGGGTTTCTGTGAGTCAGAATTGATTTGATGGCAATGGGTTTGGCTTTTGTGTTTATGAGGCCTGACAAGTAAATTTATGAATGTGCCACATTAAGCTTACATTGGTAGCACTGTACTAACAACTCGGTTAGGTTTCATAGCCGTCATATACCAGTGCCTCGTGGCTATGTTCATGTTGATGTGTGTGACAGTGTCTTGCTGAGTGGTGTTCATTATTGTTGCATGTTTTCGTGTGCCATTGTAAGAAAATCAGAACTTCAATTAGAGCAATGGGCAAACATTAAATTTCTTTTTAAACTTGGCGAGAATAGAAGTGAAATCAAGGACATTCAAGTTTATGGAGATAATGCCATGAAGAAAAGGGCAGAATACAAATGGACTAAATGTTTTTCTTAAGGCAGAGAAAGCATCACTGATGAAGGGTTCAAGATGACCAGTAAGAAGCAGAACTGATAAAAACATTGCAAAAATTCACTGAATTGTGAGTGAAAATCAACAGCTGACTGTGAGAAGCATAGCAGACCAATTTCAATAGACAAACAGAAAAATCATAACTGAAAATCTTGACATGAGAAAGGTGTGTGAAAAAATTGTCCCAAAAGAGCTCACTGATGTATAAAAGTGAAAGAAAGTCAAAGTTTGCCAAGACCTATTGGAGAGACAAAGCAATGCTTTGGGCTGTGTTACTGATGGTGATAAAACATGGGTGTACCAACACAACCTTCAAACAAATCATCAAAGTGTACAACAGAAGTGAGCCAATTCTCCACTACCAAAAAATTCTGTCAGCCCAAATCAAGAGTCAAAATGATGTTGCTAAACTTCTTTGATATCAGAGGGATTGCTCACCGTGAATTTGTACCAACTGGATAGTTAACCAAGTTTACTATTTGGAAATGCTGAAAAGGCTGCATGAAAAAGTTAAACAAAAAAGACCTGAACTTTTTGCCAACAACTCATGGCTCTTGCATCACAACAGTGTACGAGCTAATAAAGCACTGACTGTAAGGGAGCTTTTAGCTAGTAAACAAATAACTGTATTGGAACATCCTCCCCAGTCACTTGATCTGGTCCCCAGTGACTTCTTTCTTCCCCTGAAAGTATAGGAAATATTGAAAGGAAGATATTTGGATGACATTCAGAACATAAAGGGCAATACAATGACAGCTCTGATGGCCATTCCAGAAAAAGAGTTCCAAAATTGCTTTCAAGGGTGGAGTAGACACTGGTGTCATTGCATAGCTTCCCATGGGGAGTACTTTGAAGGTGATCATAGTGATATTCAGCAGTGAGGTATGTAGCACTTTTTACAGGATGACTTCACAGACTTAATTGTCAGACCTTGTAATTCCAGGAGAAAACCTTAGGACATATGACATGAGAGGTATTGCTTCCAACCCAGGGGAGGCATCACTCTATGAAGGTGGCTTTGACCTTGTCCAGAGTTGGCAGGGTACTCATAAATGAGAGAGAGGTTTTTTTTTTTTTTTTGCCCAAGGGGTGTTTCTGATTAGTGCAGTAGGATAGAAACAAGCTACTTGTCTTTTGCTGATCAAGTGCCATTTTTTTGCTGATTCTGGAGACATGGGTGGACTCTCTGCTGTCCAGTCTTTCCAGATGTGGGAAATGTGCCCTAAATGTCACTTTTCATCTCACTATGCTCACATCAGTGGATCCACTTGTGTGGTAATGATTCCTACTGGGTCAAGCGTGGCAACTCCTCACTGTTTTCTGAAGTGACTCTCTGTCCCTCTGCCACTCTGTTTGATTCTCTGACTTTTCCTTTGTTTGGAGTTTCTAGATTGTTATGGATAATTGACTCACTTGTTTCTTCAGGTCTTTGCTGTGACAGGATCATCTTACTACTCATCATCATGGCCCTGCCTCTGAGAGTGAAGTATTTAACATGAAGGAATATTTCAAGAATATTTCTTTTTTTTTTTATTTAATATGACTGAGTGAAAATGTACATTCCCGTATAAATTTACATGCCCACCTATATGCAGCTTCCATGGCTCTCCCTGTCTGGTGGCAGCACACTATTCCTCTCTGCTCCATACATATCTCATCTCCTCAACAGTCTCCTTTCCTCTCCTCCCCACCCACTCTCCTTCCTCCAGCCAGAGGTCAGCAGGATGATATCCTATAGATGTATAGAACCATAAAGTGCATCCAACGTATGGTCATTCTGTATTGCCAAGTCCAACCCATTTGTGTCCAAAGAGTGGACCTTCATCATGATTTACGGGAAAGGGCAGCATTGGGGCCAGGGGAGAATTGAACACATACAGACACTTTTGATCACCTGCCGTCCTCCTGACCGTGAAAGGAAAAAAAAATCCAAACTTCTACATCTTTACTCTACACGCAACAGTAGCTCAAGATGAGGAGAAAGGCTTCTGAGTTGCGGCCTAGAACAAAAGTCAGTTTGTAGTTTGCTTACACCAACAACAGAGCAAGCAACTTGGCCAAGTACAACACCAAAGAAGCAAAAGTTGTCATCTACTTGGCTTGTGCAGGGATCTGAAATCATAGCGGGAGAAAAGTTCTGTGATAACAGAGATCAGACCTGAATCCGTAAGAAGTGCGTATAGCTGGGCTTCCCTCCTTGGAAACCCTATGGGAGCTCTGATCAGTCTAATACAGCCCCTATGTGTTGGGATCAACTCCATAGCAACAGGTTTATAAGTTTGTTTTAAAATTTATGGACAAAACCTGTTGGTGGAGTGTTTAAGAGCTTGACGGCCAGCCAAAATTTTGACAGTTTGAAGCCATTAGCCACCTTGGAAACACTGTGGGGCATCTCTACTCTGTGCTGTAGTGTCACCATGAGTCAGAATCAAACTGACTTCATGGTAATGTTTTCTGTTTGTTTTGTTTATTTGTTTATTTTTAACCCTATTGAAGATACTTCTCCTTCCATTTTCCTCCCAAATTTTGTAGAAGCAGGAAAGTAGCATGCTCATTAGAGCTGTTGTTAATTTGATGGCCTTTATAGAGGGAAGGACATGAATTTAGGTAAAAATAAGTTGCAATTTTATTTTCAATAATCTCTACCTGAAACTTAGCTTTAGTTTTCATTGTTAATATATCAATAATAAACACAGCATTATTAGTAGCACCTGTTACTTTGTCACCACTAGAAAGCACAAATATTTTTATCACATTACAGTTATTATTTTATGTTCATTGCAATTATAAGACAATTGTAATTATTCTGCCTGTTGTTAGAAGTGATTATTTGATGCATTAATATTAAAACATGTAAATTATTACAGGGCAAGATCTTTAGCAATGTTAACGGTATTTTAATGTAACTGGTTTCCTTTGTAATGCTGTATGTTTTGTTTAATATATTTAATGGCATCATTTTAGGTTAAAAGAACTCATGACCACAAAACACTGACTCTGTCTTTTCAGTTCCAAATTATCTTTTAAATTTCATGAAAACCTGGGAGGAAGCCCAAAGAGGGAACAAAACAGAAAAATTTGACTTTCAATAATTTTAGGCAAATCACAAAGATTTACTGTGAATATTTGAAAATATGTGGACAACTTAAGTTTGTGATAAGTTCATTTTGGTTTTATACAGATGTGATGGAAGTACAGTCTAGAGAACTATAGGTGTATTTGGATGAATGAATGAATGAGTAATATAAATATTTTTAATTCTTTATGTCACATTGCTGCTTACTGCATTCACAACTACCCTATGTTCATATAACTTTATTCACAAAATACTAAATGAGCTCAACTTAGGCAACTGTTTATTCCAGATGTCTAATAATTAGATTAATAATCATAAGCTACATTTATATACTGCTTCTCAAGTTCTAGGCAATATTCTAAGCACTTTGTGCGTATTAGTTCATTTTAGTTTCACAATAACCCTATGAGTTCGAGACTACCTTTCTCTACACATTGCAAATGAGGAAAATGAGACAAAGAGAGATGGTATAACTTTGAAGGTAACACATGTAGGGTTGAAATCCTCACAGATTACTAACGACTCGATTCTTACCACCACTACATTCTATAGCCTTTCCAGTAAGGTGTGACTTATTCAATAAAGCAATTTTTTTGAGTACTTCTTTTATAGTGAAACTGTGTTTGGTGCTAATACTAAAGGTATGATAAAAGCTAAGACTTTAAAGTACACAAACGCATATTTTAATAAGACCAGAGACAAATTACTTAATTTTTCTTTACCTCGGACTTGTGTTAAAGATAAAACAAGTGAATACATATAAATTGCTTAAAACAGTGTCTGACATATATACCATTATTTTAGAAGTGATTAACAATATTATCTCTACTATTGACATCATGGAAACCCTGGTGGCGTAGTAGTTAAGAGCTATGGCTGATACCCCAAATTTGGCAGTTTAAATACACTAGGCACTGCTTCAAAACCCTGTAGGGCAGTTCTACTCTGTCCTACAGGGTTGCATGAGTTAGACTTGACAGAAACAGGCATAGATTTGGGGTGTGTGTGTGTGTATATGTATATATATACATACATACATATATAATACAAAATTATATACAATCTATATAAATTATGTAAAAATTATATAAAGTGTATACAGTTTTATAGCCAGAATATGTCCTGAATTTTCTATTTTGCAAAATGCATTATCTTAGGAGACAATATGCTTATTTATTTATTCCATCTAAAATTGATGATCATTATTGATTTGTTTTTAAAGTATCTATAAGGACTTAGACATAGAAAGAAACTTTTTCCCTCTGCAGCTGTCTAGTGCATTTCCTTCCATTCCAAAACTGGGGCAGAGGAAACCAGAAGGGTGGGTGAGTATGCGTTAGTGACTAAGAGTGCTTAAGTGCCTAAGTGCCGAAGAATGCCCCATTAGATACAGGAACTGACAAAGCTGCAACAATCCTTGGATAAGTGTAAACACAGTGTTGTTTTTTTTTGTAATCACTGTAAGTGTAAGCTTCCTTGTTACAATGACTCATCTAGATGAGAAGAAACAATTTCATCAGACTCTTCATTTATCTGATTTCCAGAATCACCAACGCTTTCATGATTACATTTACGTATTGCTGTATGCAAGGTGTCCTCAAGTTTTTTCATTACTTCTAGGAAGAAAACTTCTCCCTAGATATCTGTCTTTGAAATTAATAAGAAACTATTGAATTTCATCCAGAATCTTCTTTATGTCTCACTTTTTCCTCTGCATACACATATATAAAAAATCTTAGAGTTCATATCTTTTATTTTCATATTTCAAAAAAAATTGTTGATTTGTCTCAAAAATTAATACTATAGTGCTTTCAGCTAATACTATAATGCTTTCAGCTAATGCAGTGGAAATGTTGTGAGACATAATTTAGATATATGGAGTTCAGTTTCATTAAAATTAAACAGTCTTGTTTAATAGCTTCTATACGTCTGGCACAGAAACCCTGCTGGCATAGTAGTTAAGTGCTAAAGCTGCTAACCACAGGATGACACTTTGAATCCACCAAGAGTTCCATGGAAACCATGGGTGACAGTTCTAGTCTGTACTATATGGTTGCTATGAGTCTGAACTGAGCAGACAACAAGGGCTTTTTTTTTTTTGGTTTATATAGCTAGCACGCTACTGTAAAGAGAATACCAAAATAAATGTATACCCAATAATAAATGAAAAGAAAAAGCACTGCATGTTGTCAGATTACATAAGTATAGTTATAAAATAATGTTTAAATGTGAAGGTATTCTTTATTTTTTTCAAGAATAACAGTAAAAGTATGCAGAAAGGATATTTTTTAATATGCATTTTTGTTTCTATATAGACTCATAGCAAAAAATAGAACTGTGTAAAAAGTTCATTACTCACTTCCAAAAGCCTCATACAGTGATTAGATGAGTGGAGACCTTGGAAAATACTGACTTTATTTATTCTAGTATTTTTTTTTTTTTTGGTGTGGTGGTGGTGAAATACAGAGACAGAGAGAAGAAACTTCTGTCCTGCCTTTAGTTAAGAAAACAGATACAGTATACTAATTTATAGCTGTTGTATTAGTTGTTGTATTCTTTCCTTCAGTATGTTTCCCTTGCCTTTGCCAGTTCAAAAACTAGCTTGGGGGTAAAAACGGATTTTTAGAGTGAGAAACAAAAAACTCACCCATCTTAATAAATATACCAGCAGTTAGGAAGTAACGAACCTAGTAAAGACAGAACACCATGGCTACATGATAGAGGGATTTCCAAAAATACTGCAGAGATATGCTTCCACAGGAAGATGATCTTTCTACATATTGAAGCATTTAATACAACTTAATGAAAATAGGCAGATATTGTATACTGAAATGCACATATGTGTTACAGATTGGAGCTTTTCATCAGTAACATTATAACTCCCCTTAGGTCTCATAGTCCTCTCCCAAGCAGGCAGACACATATGATACTGATGGAAAAAGATGGCTTTGTTTTTGTGATACGTAGTTAGATTAAGCTGATCAAAACAGAGTTGGTCTATTTTGATTCTGCTACGGAATTTTTGGACTCTTGATATATTTAGTTCCTCCTCATCCCCCCCCCTTTTTTTAAGAGTATCTTAAGCATTTTAGCTGTCTGATGTGTAAGTCTATCATGAAAATTGAGTATTTCTCCATATGTGTGGAATTTACATTATTACATAGCAAATCTATTATATATTGTCTAGTATTCAGCCCTCAAAAATAGGTATGTGAATTATGCGCACACACGTTCCCTGAAATAAATCACTTTCCCTGATGAGTGGATATTTTTGATCCCAGAGGATTGTGTTGTAATTAATACTGATGGGAAAACCACAATCAGGAATTTCTTCAGCAGATAAACTATAACACCCACCTAGCTTCAGCTACCTAAACTCACCCTAGGTGGCTCTATGCAGGTGCAACCCTCTCTTACTGAAAATAACTCAAAGAGGAATTAACAAAATCCTCCTGACTAGGGGTCAGCAAACTTTTTCTGTAAAGGGTCAGATTATAAATGTTTTAAGGAACTGTGGGACTGTATTCTCTGTCCAGTCTTCAACTCTGCCACTGTAGCAGGAAGACAGCAACAAACTATATGTAAATGAATGGATGTGACTGAGTGCCAATAAAACTTTATTTGGTAAAACAGATTGAGGCCAGATTTGGTTGGCTGACCACAGTAGTTTGATAACATCAAAGGGAATGTCATAATGTTTTAAAAAATGTACTAGGTTGGCATGAACTTGTTCAGAAATGTGTCCTTTTAGATTTATATTTAAGTTACTACCCATATTATCTTTATTATTATTTTTTTAGGTAGTTTATACAACGACATGTAAATATTACATGTTATTTATGCATTAAATTTTTCTTACAAGTCCATTTGTTGGATTTCTTTAATTAAATGGAGTTGATGTACCCTATTATACTGTAGAAAATTTTAATGTAGAATGCCAAAGATGTCTTCTGTCATGGATTGAAATATGTTCCCACCAAAATGTGTACATTTGGCTGGGTCATGATTCTCTGTATTGTGATTTTCCCCATATATTGTAAATCCTGTTTCTATGATATTAATTACGGAAAAATAAGTGACAGTTGCGTTAGTGAAACAGGACTCAATCAATAACCTTGGAATGTGTTGAAGCGATCTCTTGGAATAGAAATGAAAAAAAATGAGCAGAAGGAGAGGGGAAACCTCATATCACCAGGAAATAAGTACTGAGGGCTGACCACAGTCTTTGGACTCAGGGATTTCTGTGCCAAAGAAGTTTGTTCTTCAGGGGACTACTGATGACAAGGACCTTCCTCCAGAGCCAACAGAGAAAGCCTTCTTCTGAAGCTGTCACCCTGAATTTGGACTTCTAGCCTACTTTTCTGTGAGGAAACAAATTTCTCTTTCTTAAAGCCATCCACTTGCGGTATTTTCTGTTACAGCAGCAATAGAAGACTAAACACCCCACTGCTGTTGAGTGGATTCCACCTCATAGTGACACTGTAGACAGAGCAGAACCGCTTTACACAGTATTCCAAGGAGTGCCTGGTGGATTTGAATGGTTGACCTTTTCTTCAGCAACCACGGCACTTAAACTTTTTTAAAAATAGATGAACCCTTTCAGAATGAAATAATATTAAAATATCTGAGAAAAATGAGGGATGGAATTATGGTATGTTTAAAAACTAAGATGCAGCAGGGTGAGACCCATGCACAAAAGATGGTCATGAAATTTCATAGACATGGTAGCATGCCCACAGTGTGTATGAATCCTGTCTCACCCCCAGCCAACCACCAGCTTACATCATTAACAGAGGCAAGAGGTTTAGAAAGAGGGGGAAAGGTCTTGCCCCAATATTTTGAGGACAAAGTAGCTGGGGCAGGAGGCCAAGAATGAGAACCATGCTCTCAGGCGAAATTAGACCAGTTGGCACAACTAGTGTTTTGCTAAGAGGGCTCTCTATACTCCACATGGGTGAGTGGCGTCTGGGGTCTTAAAAGCTGCTAAGCTGCTATATGAGGGTACAGCAAATGGTCCCAAATTAGTAAGAGTGGATGATCACTGAGGACCAAAATGACGTGGGTGAAAGAGAACCTAGAGGACAGAGAGACCCACATGAGTGGGTGTCTACATAGACTTGTGACCGGAAGAACTGGATGGTGCCCGGCCATCACCAGTGATAGCCACGATGGAGCTCACAAAGTTAAGTTTCACTGGCAACACAAGAATAAAAAAGGCTGCACCCTAGTTGATGGTCCAGAGATTTCGGGGTTTCCTGGGAACGTGGCCACTGGCCCTGATGCTGCCCCTGCCCATAAATCATAATGAAGGTCCACTCTGGACAGGAATGGATTGTACTTGGTGACACAGAGTGACCATATCTTGGGTTCACTCTATAGTTCTATGCATTTATAGGATATCATCCTGCTGACATCTTACTGGAGGAAGGGCAGTGGGTAGAGAGGAGGAGATAGGAGACTGTGGGGAGGATGGGACACCTATGGAGCAGAGAGGAAGAGTGTGCTGTCACCTGGCAGGGAGAGCAGTGGAAGCTGCATATAGGTGGGCATGCAAATTTATACGGGAATGTATGCTTTCATTCAATCATAATAAAAAAAAAAAGAAAGAAACAGATGGACAGGGGCTTATAGCTTACTCATTTCTGAGACTTTTTTCTTAAAGAAGTTGCTTTGATGTTTACATTGTCATAGAATAAGTAACTACGTGTTTTCTTTTTCTTTTTGAAAAGTACAAAATTGATTTAATGTATACCTCATTTCACAGTCTATTCTATGACATTTCATCAATTTCATTTAATTTGTGTTTATGTATGTGCATATGTGACTCGACGGCACTTGGCTTGGCATATGTACATATGTGCATTCACGCAGCTTGTCTCCCTTCTAATGTTATCTGGATTAAACTGTGTCATTTTAGAGTAGGGAAAAGGATCTTATGTCCTTAATGCTTCAATACTGTACATCATTGTACAGCAGACAACATTTCTCTACCCAGACAATATTTCATCTTCAAAATCTTATTCAGATATGAGCTACTTCTGAATATTACATTTCCCTGACTGAAGCAAGTTAATCACTGCCATTTCTGAATTTCCTCTATTGATTACTCCACACATACATATCCTTTAATTGTAATTATAAAGTTATTTTCACCCCAAACCTTTCAGAGGCTTTCTATTCCTGTTGCTTAGAAAAATGCCTGGCACTGGATAGAACATGATGTATTCATCGAATATACTGAAGTTGATGAGTTGAATCACCAGTTCGGTTCTTTTTTTTGGATGTCAATTTTGATAAACAGTTGTTTGCAATTGATTTTTCACCAGTTGAACATAAACATGCCGATCTAGGAGGATTGCAGTGGGGGGATAAAAAAAGACTTGTAACTGGAACTTTAAAAATTTTCATGAGAAAATTTTTTTCCCCCTGAGGAAAAAACATTTTTTTTATTATGACTGAGCGAAAATGTACATTCCCATATAAATTTACATGCCCACCTATATGCAGATTCCACTGCTCCCCCTGCCCAGTGACAGCACACTATTTCTCTCTCCTCCATACATGTCTCATCCTCCCAACAGTCTCCTTTCCCCTCCTCTCCGCCCACTCCCTGTACTCCAGCCAGAGGTCAGCAGGATGATATCCTATAGATATATAGAACCATAAAGTGCATCCAATATATGGTCACTCTGCATCACCAAGTCCAATCCAATCGTGTCCGAAGAGTGGACCTTCGTCATGATTTGTGGGCAAGGGCAGCATCAGGACCAGGGCCAGGGCCGAAGCCGCTGGACCATCAATTAAGGTCTTTTAGTAGAGATCTCAGGGTGCACCCCTTTTTATTCTTGTGTTGCTAATGAGACTCAACTTTGTGAGCTCCATTGCAGCTATCACTGGTGGTGGCCAGGCACCATCCAGTTCTTCCAGTATCAAGTCGATGTAGGCACCCAGTCATGTGGGTCTCTCTATCTTCTGAGTTGTCTTTACACCATGTCATTTTGGTCCTCGGTGAGCATCTGTTCCTGCTGAGTTGGGACCATTTGCTGTGCCCTTAGATGGCAGCTTGGCAGCTTTTAAGACCCCAGACGCCACTCACCAATGTGGGGTGCAGAGAGCCCTCTTAGAAAAACGCTAGTTGTGCCAATAGGCCTCAATTTCGCCTAAGAGCATGGTCTCCTGCTCCCCACCCCAGCTACTCTGGCCTTGAAATACTAGGTTAAGATAGGAGTATTCAAATTATGCTGAAGTCCACTTAATATTGTTCTTGCTTCTAATGTGTGCTATCACCAATTTCACCCAACCAAATTTCTACCAACTGTCTAATCTAAACCCTCCCATCTTCAACAAAATTCTTGCCAATAGAATACAACACCATATCAAAAAAATAGTCCATCATGACCAAGTTGGATTCATACCAGGGATGCAAGGCTGGTTCAACATCAGAAAAACAATTAATTTGATTAACTACATAAATGTCACAAAGGGCAAGAATCGCCTGATTTTGTCCATTGATGCAGAAAAGGCATTTGATAAAGCCAACACCCATTCGTGCTAAAAACTCTTAGCAAAATAGGCATAGACAGAAAATTCCTCAATGCAATAAGGGCCATTCATGAGTCGGATGCGACTCGACAGCACTTGGCTGGCTTGGTACACAAAGCCAACTGCCTACGTCATCCTGAATGGAGAGAGACTGAAAGACTTTCCCTTGAACAATTTTTGATAAAAATGAATCAGAAGGATTTTTTCCCCCAAACTGCTAGCATGCTACTAGAGATAGCTTATTACTTTTTTTTTCCTGTTAGTATGAAAATTTATTGTGTATGCTGTGTCTGTGGGTATTATCAAAGTTATTGTTTGGCCTTCTTTTCAAAATCAATTCTGTAAACCCACGTTTGTGTGAGTATGTATACACATGTAGGCATACACACACAGGGCTAACTCAGATTCAGTGATTACTTTAATCAGGGTGCAACAGATAGTGACAGGTGCCGCTTGCACATAAATACATGAATACCCCAAGCGTGGACCTTCTAGTGCTGTGTAACAATGTCATGATTTTCCTATGACTAATGGATTTCAATTCTGCAATATGTAGTTCTATTATTGATCACTAGGCTTTTTCCTTAGGTATGCTGACAGTTAAGATACACGATTTGTCAAGGAAATTTTTATTAAAACCTCCAAACAACTGCAAAATGAATTTAAGAAGAGGTCAAACAATCTTTCCTCCCACCAAATGATTGTATTCTTGGTGGTTTAATGTATTCTCCAGTATCATCATAAGAGCAGAATTTAGTAATTATAAAGAAGCTCTCCAAGGAAGCCACATATTTGTTAGAAAGAAAAAATACTTTTTTTTTGTCAAGATCAATATTTCTGTAATGTCTAAAAGATTCTTAGGTGTATTTGTTTCATTTTTCCAAAGCATTGTATTAAAGTGAACATTATTGTTGTTAGGTGACATCTTGTTGACTATGAATCATGGTGACCATATAAACAGCAGAATAAAACACTGCCTGGTCCTGTGCCAAGGTCACAACCATTGCTGCTTAAGCCCATTCTTGCAGCTATTGTATCAGGTCTCCCAGTGGAAGGTATTCCTCTTTTCATTGACCCTTTATCAAGCATGATGTCCTTCTCCAGGGAAAGTCCTCAAAACATGTCCAAATTACTTGAGATGTAGTCTCACCTTCACCACCCTCATTTCTAAGATACATTGTGACTTCTTCCAAAACCGTTTTTTTTCCTTCTTCTGGAGATACACAGTGCATGTATTCAGTATTCTTCTACAACACAGTAATTCAAAGGAATCATTTTATTTTTTCCTTATTTATTCTTCAGATTTCATATGCGGTCTGTGCTGTGTATTAGGGCTCCCAGCAATGCAGCAATGTCTTCCCCACAACTTTTATCATTTTAGATTCCATATTTATGTCTCTGATCCATTTTGAGTTAGTTTTTGTGCATGGTGTGAGATAGAAATCTTGTTTCATTTTTCTGCAGATGATTATCCAGTTTTGTCAATACCATTTGCTGAAGAGACTGCTTTTCCCCAGTTCACAGACTTTCCTCTTCTATCAAGTATCAGCTGCTCACACATGGATGATGTTATATCTGGAAACTATTTTCTTCCATTGGCCTATGTATCTGTTTTTGTACCAGTACTAGTCTGTTTTGACTACTTCAGAAGTGTAATAGATTCTAAAGTTGGGTAATAACGATCCATGCCACTGTTCTTCAGCAAATCCTTTACTTCTCTGGACTTCTTTCCTTTCCCTATGAAGTTGATGATTTGTTTCTCATCTCATTAAAAAATGATACTGAAATTTGTATTGGGATAGCATTATATCTATGGATCGCTTTCAGAGGATAGACATTTTCATCATGTGAAATCTTCCTATCCACGAGCAAGGTAAGTTTTTCTATTTAATGTAAGTCTCTTTTGGTTTCTTGCAGCAGAGTCTTGTAATCTGCTTTGTAGAGGTCTTGTATACCTTTGGTTAGATTTATTCTTAAGTATTTTATCTTCTTGGGGGCTACTGTAAACAGTATTCACTAGGTGATTTCTGGTACAAATCTGACTTGGTCATGGTGAATAATTTTTTTTGATATGTTGTTGAATTCTGTTGGCTAGAATTTTGTTGTGGATTTTTGCACCTAAGTTCATGAGAGATACTGGTCTGTAATTTTCCTCTTTTTTTTTTTTTTTTTTTGCTATATTTACCAGGTTTCAGTATCAGTATTATGTTGGTATCATAAAATGAATTTGGAAGTACTCTTTGTTCTATATTCTTTCCTAAACCAGACTTGAATTTCTAGTAGTTCTTCGCTGAGGTACTGTTGCAACAGGTTTTGAATAATTCCCAGTAAAATTTTACTTGGACATGGTATTGTTTGATAATTTCCGTATTCCATTAGATTGCCTTTGTTTACAACATATACAAATATGATTTTCTTCTAATTGTTACACCAGGTAACTGTCTTGCAAATTTTTTAGCATAGAAGAGAGAGTGCTTCTAGCACTGCAGTTGTTTGTTGAAAGCATCAATAGGTGTTAGTATTCTGTCAATTTCTGAAGCCTTGTATTTTGCAATGCCTTCAATGTAATTTATACTTCTTCGTTCAGCACCATGAGTTCTTGGTCATATGATACCTCCTGAAATGATTGAACATTGACCAGTTCTGTTTAGTACAATGACTCTATATACTTTCCGTCTTCCTTTAAAGGAATACTCATCATTTAATAGTTTTGCCATTTCTCCTAAGTAGTTAATCTTGACACCAAAGACCAATTATTTTTTTTCTCACATAATCACTTAGAATTACAATCCAAAATAATGTGCTTAGCTTTCTTTGCTTTTCTTTTTCTAATATATTGGTGAACTTTACCTTATGTAAAGATGAGGTTTCTTCTTCTTTCTCTGAGGTGGGATATCCTTATGTAGAACCTTATGGTGATTAACATAGTTGGAAAGGCATGACATTAAATTTTCTCTTAACAGTTCATTACAATTGAAATGGTATCAATGATTTAATCCAGAACTATGAATAAATGTTTTTGTACTGATGGTAGTGAATCCTGGTCTATTTTCTGAAGATACAAAGTTACATTTAGAAGTTGCTTCTAAAGTCTATTGTTTAGTACTTCTTGAAAATTCCATTGACATTACTGATTTTGTTTGTTTAATTTGGAATTAGTTTTTATAAATTCTTCCTTTACTCATCCTTCTGCATTGAATATTCTGTATCCTCAGATCCAACATCACTGTCCTACCCATGGCTGTAAACAACACAGCTAGGAAAAGGATTCAGTCTCTTCTGTTTACACAGCTTACCCCTAATGTGACATATCTTTTACATAGCATTTTGTTTACTAAAAGTGGTTTTAAATAGTGGTTTTACAATAAAATGAAGAAGCTTATTGCCTCTAAGACAAAATTACATGAAAATGTTATGTATTTTCGAAACTCAGGCTTTATAATCAAGCTAGGGGAAAAAATGTTCCTTCTGGAGACAAAATTTTTGGCAATAAGCTTTGGGATGAAACTGGTGGTTGTAATACTAGAAAGGAAGCTGAATAAGAAATAATATCACTTAGGGTGTGCAGCCCAGTGCCAGCTTGTGCCAAACTCCTGGGCTTCATAAATATTTATGAAGGATTTCTGCCATCTCATTAGAATTTAATTCAAAGACAACAGGTGCAAGCAGTGATTGCCCAAGCTAGGCCAACTAACTTCATAATTGTGTTCCAAGTTTTACTTCTACAATAATTGTAGTGTAATCTTTGAGACTTTTTTTTTTTTTTTTGGTTTACCTGTGGGGGGTGGGGAATGTTGGCTAGATGCTTCTAAATACCAGTGATTTTATTCTAAGGCAGTTTAGTCCACTTTGAAAAACAGACAATGAATGAAAAATTATATGAACAATCATTTAATCACATTTGGGATGAGTGTAATAAAGGCATAGAATTTTCCTTAGAAGGGCGTGGTAAAGTGTGGGAAGCCCACATCGCAGCCGCGCCTTGAAGATGGCGCCGAGACACCCGACCGCGCCCTGAGTAAACCCGCCTCCCCACGTCAGCCCCTGTGTGACGCCCATGATGGCCTGATGATTGCAGCCAGTTAGAAGAGAAAGCCGCCCTCACCCCATGCCAAACTGAATGCCTATTGGACATGGCTCGGTATATAAGCCGAAGCCCAGAAAAATAAAGTTGTTGTTGTTCCTCTCTTGTCTCCCTGCATTCGGTGTCTCCTGCTTGGGGCCCCGGGCGGGTTCCGGGGGTCGCAGGCAGCGACATTTGGCGCCTGAACAGGGGCTTGAAGGGGATAGGACTGCAACCCTCACCGCGGGGACGCCTGGACGGGTGAGCAGGTATTTACCTGGGTCAGTATTTACTGGAGCGGTATTTACCGGGAAGATAATGGGGAATCACCCAAGCAGCCAGAGGCTGTTTGTGCCTTTAAAGGAACTATTAAAATGTAGGGGCATTCAGATTAAACAGGGGACCCTTAAAACTTTCCTCTCAGCAGTGGAGGAAGTGGCCCCCTGGTTCCTGGTCTCGGGTCATTTAACGCTGAGCGCCTGGAATAAATTGGGTGGAGATCTAACCAGAGCGGATACCCAAGGAGGCCTTGGAGGCAGCTAACCTTGTTATTGCAGCAGACAAAGTGCAAAAGACAGAGGTGGTGGAGTTTTTGGGAGCTAGTGTTTCACCTACAACTGTCGCCCCTCAAAAACTCACGTTACGAGTGGATCACTTGCATACACTCAATGATTTTCAAAAACTTTTAGGGGACATTCAGTGGGTCCGCCCATATCTCTCTCTCTCAAACTCCGAGCTAAGCCCCTTGTATGACATTCTTAAGGGCGACTCGGGGTTGGCTTCCCCTCGCGAGTTAACTCCAGAAGCAAGGGAGGCCCTAAAAAGAGTGGGGGCAGCCCTTTCCACCGCTGCCTTAAAGCGCAGGAACCCTGACGCCCCCCTCACACTCTGTGTTTTGCCCACTCCTTGCCAGCCCACAGGGGTGTTATGGCAGGGTGGCCCCCTTCGATGGGTTCACCCCCGCATTTCCCCGCAGCGCAGTATTGAATGGTACCCGGGCGCTGTGGCAAGAATGGCCTCGCTCGGACTGTCCCAAGCTGTCGAATTCTTTGGACGTCACCCCGAAAAGTTAATTACTCCCTATAACAGAACCCAAATACAGACCCTTGTGACAACCTCTGATGATTGGGCCGTCCTTTTATGTTCATTTTCGGGGGTAATCGATAATCATTACCCGAAAGACCCTCTGCTCCAGTTCAGTGCTAGCCATCCAATCATCTTCCCGCGCTGTACTTCTGACAAGCCTATACCAAATGCTCTCTCCATCTTCACTGATGGTTCCAACTCTGGTGTTGGCAGCATTGTCATTCCCAATCACTCCACCCAAACATACTTGTTCCCAAATTGTTCAGCGCAGTTGGTAGAGTTACAGGCAGTTAAGCTGGCTCTGCAGAACAATACCGACCCCGTCAACATCGTTTCAGATTCTGCATATGTGGTTAATGCAGTCAGAGCTCTGGAAGCAGCAGGGGTCATTTGCTCCAACTCGCCTGCTGCTGCTGTGTTTACTGACATCCAGAAAATTATTCTAAATCGCAACTCCCCCTTTTTCATTGTTCAGCACCGAGCACACCAAAACCTCCCTGGGCCAATTACACTAGGTAATGCAATGGCAGACCAGTTAACCCGCATGCCTATCATCCTTTCGGCCCTACAACAGGCGCAAAATTTTCATGATCAATTCCACGTCAACTCACAAACCCTTTCACGTCACTTTGGTATCTCTCGAGAACAAGCTCGTGACGTTGTGCGCAACTGTACTGCCTGTGCACCTCACTTGCCAACCCCTTCGGTGGGTGTGAACCCCCGAGGCCTTCGTCCCTGCCATCTTTGGCAGATGGATGTCACTCATATTCCAGAATTTGGCAGATTAAAATATGTTCATGTCTCTGTAGACTCCTATTCTGGTATCATTTTTGCTTCAGCCCACACAGGCGAGGCAGCCCGGCATGTTATCTCCCACTGTCTTACAGCTTGGGCAGCTTGGGGTGCCCCACTCAGTCTTAAAACAGACAACGCACCTGCTTACACCGGCCTACCGTTCCAAAATTTCCTGCAAGCCATGCGTGTGCATTGCACCCATGGCATCCCGTACAATCCCCAGGGCCAGGGAATAGTTGAAAGAGCTCACTCAACCCTCAAAGCCTGTCTATTAAAACAAAAAAGGGGAATTGGGCAGGGACACACTCCTCAGAACAGGCTGGCCCTGGCCCTGTTTACACTAAATTTTTTAACTTTGGATAAGGAGGGACGCTCCGCTGCAGAGCGCCATAGTGGTGCGGCGGAAACCCCTCCACGAACAGCTATATGGAAAGATACCCTTTCTGGCAAATGGAAGGGTCCAGCACCAGTTGTCACTATCACCCGAGGAGCTGTTTGTATTTTCCCGCAGGACTCCCAAGCTCCTATTTGGGTTCCCAGCCAATTGATCCGACTAGTCAGGCATGATGTCTCCGCTGATGACTCTCCTGAAAATCCTACCCCTGTCATTACTGCTGACACCTCTGCTAATCAATGAAGCTTCCAACGCTGATGCTGTGGACACTGATGGCGCAGACACAGATAAGTATTGGGGGCTCTTAGATGTTCTGCCCCTACCTCTCCCAGTCCACTATTCTTCAGGGTTGTTCCCCCAACTTTTTACCACTAATGACTCCCTTCAACTTCCCTCGATTCCGGTAGATGAGAGCAGCAGCTCTGAACCTCGTCCACTCAATGTCACCTTGCGGGGCCTTCTCTGCTTTCGTGTGCCCCACAACCTGTCTGATCTAGAAAACTCTATAGAGAACACCCCATGTGTCACACTGTATAATATGTCTGCGGGGTGGTTTGACCCCCCCCAAAAAATAGCTCTAACCCCACCACGAATGGTACCTTGCTGCAAGGTCGTTTACCCCTCATGATCCCCAAAGGAAATTCTACTGTCCCCCCCCAGCCTCGCTGGGCCCCCTATTGCAAAAGCACCCGCGATTGGCCCCAGCTTTGGACTGGCTGCCAAAGCCATCGGTCCCCGTGGGCTGTCAAATCCTTTTTCACATTCTCTCCCAATATTGGAACGCAGGCCAACCACTTCTCCCCCGGGAAGAATTATACCTGGCAGTTTCCAACACAGGCAAGCCCCACTAATCCTTTGATGTTTGGCTACTTTGTGGTGTCGGTGGAGGTTGCACTGACATAACCCCAGTTGTCATGCTGACCGGTGGTACAATTAGTAACACCACTGTGAAGTGGAATTCCACAGGTGTGTTTGAGGACACACTAGAAACACAAGGAGTGGGCTCTAACCTTACCTTCCCTCCCACTCCTGTTTGTGTGCAACCACCTTTCATGTTCATGTTAATGCATGACTCCCGTCCCTCTAATGACCCCGTTTCATGTACTAATAATACTTGTTCCTACTCATTATGTTGGAATGCTTCTATGTTTCATACCGCTCTAGTTACTAGGTTGCCTCGCTACGTACCATGGCCAGTGCAGAACACCCGATCGTCACTGTCAACTCATTTGCGCTCCAAAGGAGACTTTGGAATTACCGCTGCCATTGTTGCGGCAGTTACTGCCTCTGTCGCTGCGGCAGCCGCCGCTGCAGTAGCCTTGACTCAAACTGTGCAAACAGCCGACGCCCTTAATCAAATGGCGGAAAACACCGCTACAACGCTACAAACACAGCTTGCAGTTAATGGAAAACTTCTGGGAGCCATTCACATATTAAATCACCGTGTAGACTTAGTTCAAGAGCAAGTGGACAGTTTAACCCAGCTAGTGCAGCTGGGCTGTGAGCGGCGCCTAGCCAGCGTCTGCGTCACTCCCGTTCATTTTCACAACATCTCCAGGGCTGCTTATCTCTCTAGAACTCTGTCTCAACAATTGACTGGAAATTGGTCCAAAGAGACTGAGGCGCTTATCACTCAGTTGCGTAATGCCATAATGTCTGTCAACTCCACCCGAGTGGACGCTTCATTGGCCCCAATCATGCGAGGGTTTTGGTCTCAATTGGGCGTGCTGACAAAGGAATGGGCTGGTCTTGTGGGGATAGTATTCCTCTTCATATTGGCCATCAGTGTAGGCTGCTACTGTCTATGTCGCCATAAGAAACCACAGGAGATCAAGTACTCCCTTTTGGTACAGGCCTACTCTGAAGTGGCAGCTGACACTCAGGGTAGCCAGGTGTGGTTACAGATGCTTGAAAGCAGTCAATGACGGGCAACCTCCAGCCAGGCTCCCTCAACCTAAGACAGGGCCCCTGCCTTTTGCTGCAGCCGGCCTGATGACGGGTAAGAGAGAAGTTCTGGGCTAGGATGACCCAAGCCAGGCGTTTCTTGCGATACCTTGCCTTGTACCTTGCTTTTATTAAAACAAAAAGGGGGAGATGTGGGAAGCCCACATCGCAGCCGCGCCTTGAAGATGGCGCCGAGACACCCGACCGCGCCCTGAGTAAACCCGCCTCCCCACGTCAGCCCCTGTGTGACGCCCATGATGGCCTGATGATTGCAGCCAGTTAGAAGAGAAAGCCGCCCTCACCCCATGCCAAACTGAATGCCTATTGGACATGGCTCGGTATATAAGCCGAAGCCCAGAAAAATAAAGTTGTTGTTGTTCCTCTCTTGTCTCCCTGCATTCGGTGTCTCCTGCTTGGGGCCCCGGGCGGGTTCCGGGGGTCGCAGGCAGCGACAGTAAAGAAAGTTACCTCCTATGGAGTGTTCAGCAGTGCTTTCTGGGACTCCCAGAATGAACAGGAGTTCGAGACAATAATGTAGGAGAAGGATGGATGAGGGCCAGTCAAAGGAGCTTCAGGTGCCCGGATGACAGCCTTGAAGGGGGAGGGCTCTTTTTCACCACTGAAAGTCGGGAGAAGCCCGTGGCTGGGACACGGTGACTAAAGAGAGGAGAAGCCCAGTGACTCGCATCAAAAGTAGAGTTGAGATCCTAGAGTTTTATAAGCCATGCTAATTTTTTTTTTAAATAAAGTAAAGGGGATATGAAATATTAAATAAAGGGGATACGAAATATGTCTGGGGATGCTATCTTACTAGGTATTCAAGGAAACTTGTATTGTTAGGGGATAATTAGAGACTTGAAGGAAGTGAGAAGGAATGCAGGTATCAAGGAAAGAATGATTTTTAAATCTGACCGCTACAGACCTCCTAGAATCAGTCTATGAATTTTATTTGAGGAAAAAAAAAAATCACACGATTATTTTCATTAAACTCAAATTAAGATTCATATTACCTTTAATTTTGTTGAGAATGCATAGAGTCCTAGCAGAATTTACGTTTTCGTTACCAAGCAAAATTATAGTTTCATTTTGTCTCTCAGTTGTTTAGTTATCACTTAAACTCACCACTGTTGAGTGACAGACAAGTATTTCTCACCACTTCTCCATCAGTTTCTTGTACTGCGGTGCCTTGTGTGTTGCTGGAAGCTATGTTATAAATATTTTAAATACCAGCAGGGCCATTCATTTTGGACGAGATCTCGCAGAACGTCCAATGTAAGACAGATTATTTCCATTAAAAGAAAGAAAAATGCTAGTGAAAACCTTATGGATAGCACCATAACATTATCTGATACAACGACAGAAAAAAGAGCCCCTCAGATTGGTAGGCACTCAAATGTGACTCAGAAAGGGCTGCCTCCTCAAAGTAGAGTCGACCTTAATAATATGGTTGGATGAAGGCTTTCAGGAATTACATTTGCTGATATGGAACTACTGAGAATGAGAAGAAAGAGTTGCAGACTTCCACTGGTGATCAGAATATGGGATGTACAAAACACGAATCAAGAATAATTGGAAGTTGTCAAAAATGAAAGGGAAAGCTTGAAGATTGATAACCTTAACATTAAAATCAAGCAAACAAAAAACTACCGAGTCAATTCTGATTCATAATGACTTGTTATGACAGAATAGAACCACCCCATAACATTTCCAGGGAATGGTTAGTAGAATCAAACTAGTACACTGTAGATGAGCAGCTGAGCACTGAACCACTGTGCCATGGCATCAGGGCTCTTAGGCATCGGTGAGCTCAAATGGACTGGTATCGGCTATTTTGAACCAGAAAAGCATATGAACTGCTATGCCAGGAATAAAACATTAACGAGAAACTGTATCACATTCTTTGCCAAAAAGAACATTTCAAATCAATCCTCAAGTATAATTCTGTCACTGGTAGGACAATATTTACACATCTACAAGGAAGGTCTGAATGAGGTTATTATTCAAATTTACACATTAACCATAAAGGCCAAAGATGCAGAAATTTAATATTTTTATCAACTTCTGCAGTCTGAAATTTATCAAACATGAAATCAAGACATATTGGCAATTAGCGGTGATTGGAATGTAAAAGCTAGAAAAAAGAAGTACGATCAGTAGTGGCAAAATCTGGCCGTGGTGACAGAAACAACACATCAGATAGCAAGATGGAATTTTGCAAGACCAATAAAATATTTATTGGAAACATATTTTTTGATAATATACACAATGACTGTATGTGTGGATCTGAATAGATGGAATGCATAGAAATAAAAATTTTAAAAAACTACATCTGTGGAAAGAGACAATGGAGAATCTCAGTATCTCTGTCTCTGCACTTCCCTAATTATAAAAGCAAATACACATACATCTTTTTTAATGTAACTGTAACAGCAGTGGTAGATTAAATAAACACTATTGTCCTTTTTCCTGATACACATTGGAGAATGTTCTATATCAGCGTATCAAAATACTTAGAGAGCTGCCTTACCCACTTATTTATTTGTTTTTCTTAAGCTTTTATGGGAGAGTGTTGCTAACTGCCTTTCAGTAAATTTCAACTCATGGTCATCCCATGTGACAGAGTAGAACTGATTCAGTATTTTGGAGCCTATAGTCTTTACAGAAGTGGACAGCCAACTCTTTCTCATCATATTTTATTTGTGTAGACATAATTTCTTCAACTGGACTCATGTTATTGGAACTTAAGTACTTTAAATTCTTTTGCTTTTCAAATAATGTTGCATGAATTTGTTTATACATTGTTATTTCATAGATACATTTTTGTAGGTGAAATTTCCAAAAATAAAAGTTCTGAGTTAAGAAGCATGCAGGTATATATGTGACCAAGTTGCTCCATACACAGGGTTTATATTCTTACCAGTATTATATGGACCTATGTTCTTAAATGTTTTTGTCTGTCAAGTCTGAGGAGAGAAAGACAGTATCACACTGTAGTTGTTTTTTCTTTTTCAGTCAAAAAACTATATTTAGATCTTGAAACAAGAACAAATTGGAATTAAGCATTACTTTATACGTTAAAGTTTAATGTAAAAAGGGGTATTCTTATTGCTTTTTCAACTAATGTTTATTGAAGATATGGACAAATAAATTACAGAAAATGAAATAAAAATAACAACTACATGAAAAATGTTCAACTTTATTCACAATAAAACGAATATTAGTTAAAACTACCATGTAATCAGTCTCACATTGCAATTTTAATTATGTGATATTTATTGCTGGTATTATAAATAAAGTTGAACATCATACTTAACTTATTTTTCTTTAAAGCAGAGACACATACATTCTATTAATTCATGGTGCCCTTGGGGGGGTCACAGTAATTATTTCATGGCATGTGTGTCAAGTGAAATGACACAGGGTGTCTCAATGCACAGTCTGAGAATCACAGTTTTAAGGTTTAAATTACCTGTCATGCTTAGAAAGGTTTTCCCAACTTTTTATTTTGAAACATTCTCCTGTAGTTTTTAATTATGGTCATGGTGTAATTTTTATTATGGGTGTTTTTTTAAGACTTTTTAAATTGTTTTGTCTTCTTTGATTACCATCTTCTGAATCTGCTTCATTTTGTTACTAGGAAGTAACAAATTACTAATCATACACGAAAAATGTAAGACATTCCAAGATAAGACATTTCAAGATAATTTTGAATTCTTCATCAAACAAAAAACAAATAAATCACTAGTGGCTCTCAAGTTCACTCTGTCTCCTCGTAAACTTATATGTGACATAGGAAAACTACTCCATAGATTTTTCAAGGCTGTGACCGTTGTAAAACAGATCACCAGATCTTTCCTTTGAGGCACATCAGGGTGAATTCAAACTGCCAAACTTTCAGTTAGCAGTCAGACACTTAATCATTTGTGACACATAGGATCTCCTTAAAAATGTTGCCACAAATTAGATTGATGCATCTCTGGGTTGGCAATATATTTCATTAATTGTTCCTGTTGAATTTGTCTGGCTGGAGTCATTATACTCAAAATCAACATCTGTTATGCATCCTAGTGACATGATCTAAGCCCTTTTCAAACTATTAAACTGGAATTAATCTGGAAGTGAGCTGAATGTCTCTAAATTTTTCTCCTTATCTTGAAATTACTTAGTGATTTCTCAGTGATCTGACTCCTTTTTCCTGAGGTAGAAAAAACCAGTTTTGAAGAAGAGAACAGGCTGGTGATCCTGTTTTGATATGTTGAGTTTTCATGTCTGTGAGAAAGTCAACTGGAAATGTCAAGTGATCAGTTGTATATAACGACCTGGAGCTGACTGGTCTGGGTTTAAGACAATCAGACAAATAAGAGCTAGAGACAGGAAATGAACAAAACTTTGACTTTGCACTGGATGTGCCCAGAAAAGTTCTAGCAAAGAGCCCTGGCTGGACATTTAATATTTAAAGTCAATGCATCGGTGTCTGTTTGAGAAGATATTCATCTTTTGTCATATTTCAGTTGAATCAGGCTTCTAACACAGGGACCAGATATGCTGTTTTCATTGTAGTGCACCAGTGAGTGAATTCTGACTCATAGTGACCCTGTAAGACAGAGTAGAACTGTCCCATAGGGTTTCCCTGAAGTGGCTGGTGGATTTGAACTGTTAACCTCCTGGTTAACAACCTAGCTTTTAACCATTAGGCAACCAGGTCTCCTGACAAGGTATAGCAATGAGCGTCTGACTTCATTCAGGATCGGAAAACTAGCAGTAGTCTTACAATGGAGCCAGGGTGCACCGTGCTCTTGATTTTTGCTATAACAGTATGTCTGAAATGCAAATCTAAGAGAGTCGAAGACTTATTTGCTACATATGATAGTGCTGAGTCTGGAGACTGAGTTTCAGCAATATAATACTAGACTTGAAGTTGAATTTAAGATTTCTGAAAAAAGCAGGAAAATTTATTTCATCATTTCCATTTTCCCCATACTAGAGTGCCAGGTCCCTGGGTGGTGCAAATGGATTATGCACTCTGCTGATAACCAAGTATTGGAGATTTGAGTCCATTCAGAGATATATCTAAAAGCCTGGTGATCTGTTCCCAAAAAATCAGTCTTTGAAAACCTATGAAGTACAGTTCTACTCTGACACATATGGATTGCTGAAAGTTGTAATCCACTCAATAGCAACTGGTTGAATTTTTAGAAATCTAGTCAATTTATGGTAGGAGTGAAAAGATAGCCGAGACCCAGAAATGTTGCTATTGTTGTTAGGCATCACAGAGTGTACTCCGACTCATAGTAATCCAATGCACAGCAGAACAAAATATCATCTGGTCTTACACCATCCTCATGATGACTGATATGCTTAAACCCATCGATGCAGCCACTGTGTCAGTCTGTCTCTTCAAAGGCCTTTCTCTTTTTTGCTGAACCTCTGCTTTGCCAACCATGAGGTCCTTCTCCAAGGACTGGTCCTTACTGATAACATGTCCGAAGTAAGCGAGATGAAATTTTGCTGTCCTCAGATCCATGGAGGACTCTGGCTGTACTTCTTCCAAGACAGATTGTTAATTTCCTCTGGTAGTTCCTGGTATGATCAATATTCTTACCAGTCACTAACACAATTCAAAGATCAATTCTTCCTTGTTCTTTCTTATCCATTGTTCAACTTCACATGTATATGAAGCAACTGAAAATATGGCTTGGCTCAGAATCACCTTAGTCCTCAAAGTGCTGTCTGTGCTTTTTAACATCTAAGGAGGTCTTTCAAAGCAGATTTACCTGATGCACTGTGTCATTTGATTTGTTGACTGCTGTTTTTGTGGGCATTGATTGTAGATCTAAGTAAAATGAAATCTTTGACAACCTCAGTGTTTTCTGCATTTATCATGATGTTGCCTGGGTGTCGGGAGCCATGGGAGAGCCCCCAGGCCCCGACATACAGGAAGCTTGTAGGGCTGAAAAGCCCACACGCGCCAAGTTTGAAAAAGCCCGCGCCCGCGAAATTCAAAAGGCCCACGCGCGAAAAACTTCCTGCCTGATGTCACTGCCTTAGCCATATGTATATCCAATCCCCAGCCGACAACTACCTCACTCCAAATGTCACTCCATCCCTACGTCACTTGATCCCTCCCTTTATTCCTACCGCTATAAATATACCTCATTTTAATAATAAAACGAGGCTTGATCAGAATTTTGTCTTGCCTTCATTTTTCCGCCTTTCCTGCTTACTTTCACAGGCTTCCCCTCGTCCTTTCGTTGATTTGTCCCGCGGGCCAGGGCAAAACTGGCGCCTCAACGTGGGGCCCGAGGTACGGAGCTGCTGAAAGAAACCCACCACGGAGAAGGAAGTCCTGGCCAGGCGTCCTGAGCGACCGCACCGGGTGTGAGCTTGCTCGACTAAAGTTTCCACGGGAAAAGCTGCCCGTGAGTCAAACTTGTCCTGATCACCGCGGGAGTAGCCGCCCTGCGAGTTGGTCTGAGAGGTAAGTGGTGGTTGGTAGACATGGGACAGGATTTAAGTTCGCATGACTTGTTTCTTACCGGCATTGAAAAATCATTGGATAGGCGG
Source organism: Heterohyrax brucei (assembly GCA_028571685.1). NCBI lineage: Eukaryota > Metazoa > Chordata > Mammalia > Hyracoidea > Procaviidae > Heterohyrax > Heterohyrax brucei. The sequence continues at coordinate 54,282,768 of CM053143.1, read as the reverse complement.
AAAATTAAGGCGAAAAAGAAAGACTTAGCTCAGTTTTTTATGTTCCTATCAGACATTTGTCCGTGGTTCTCACAGGAAGGCACCATCAGCCCGCAAATCTGGAAACGGGTTGGAGATTGTCTGAATGACTATTATAAAACTTTCGGACCCGAGAAGGTCCCAGTCACTTGATTTTCTTATTGGAATTTGATAAATGATGTCCTCCAGAGTTCTCATAATGCTCCTGATGTTCAACATCTCGCCCAGATGGGTGAAAAGTTTATGAAAGAACGGTCCCGTCCCTCCTCAGTTTCTCTTGATATTCCAGAAAAACCTCAAGCCTTTGGAACACACACACCCCCGCAAGGGAGTCAAACTGACCCCCCCGAGGGGCTTCACCCGTCCCTGAGAGCTTTCATTGATAAACCCGATTCTAACGCATTGTCCCCTGAGGGTCAGACCACTCTTGAAGAAAATGCTGCTCATTACCATGAGAATGCCTACCCCTATACCCTTACGGCCCCTGCCTTTTCAGAGACCTCCTCATCCTCCAGGCCCTCCTAACCTGACTGCCCCACCCCTTGGCCTGGAACCCAGCTGTCCTCCCCGATCGGCTGAAAACTCCCTTGATCAAGATATATCAACGCTAGAAAAACTTGTAGCTCGCAGACACAGACAGTTAGATCTCCAAAAGGAACTCCAAGCCCTTGAGCAAGAGCTTAACTCACTCCGCCTAGCCCAGGATCCTAAAACTCGATCCGGGAACAATGTGTCAAAAGGTGCCCCAGGCCGTCCTAGGACTCTCCTCACCTTTCCGGTAACTCGTAGCCAGCACGGGCAGATAGAGACTGAAATAGAGAGTGAGGAAGAGCAAGAAAGCCCTGGGATAGAAGAGGAAGAAACTGAGAATCCTGATATAGATGCTATCCAACCTGACAGCCTTAGCCCCCAGAAATATCGCCGCTTAAATGTGAAACATGTTAAAGACTTAAAAGCGGCTGTCAATAACTACGGCCCGACAGCCCCTTACAGTATAGCATTGCTTGAGAGCCTTAGTGACCGATGGCTTACACCTAATGATTGGCATTTCTTGGCTCGGGCCTGTTTATCGGGGGGAGACTTTGTTCTCTGGCGTACCGAATTTGCTGAACTGTGCCAGGAGACGGCCCAGCGTAACGGAGAAAGCCGGACCTCCCGCACCTGGACGAGAGATAAACTCTTGGGGAGGGCTCCATATGACACCAATGAGAAACAGGCAAATTTTCCCCCTGGTTTATTATCACAAATACAAAACGCCGGCCTTAGAGCCTGGAAACGTCTCCCCCCCAAGGGCGCAGCCACCACCTCATTGGCTAACATCCGCCAGGGACCCGATGAGCCGTATAGTGAGTTCGTCAGCAGACTAACCGATGCTGCCGAAAGGCTAGTGGGAGAGGGTGAGACTGGCAGTGCCTTTATCAAACACCTTGCCTTTGAAAATGCTAACCCCTCTTGCCAAGAAGCCCTACAACCTCATCGCAGAGGAGATCTCTCCGATTATGTCCGACTTTGTTCGGGTATTGGAGCCTCTCATGCTATCGGCGTTGCCATAGGAGCAGCGCTTAAGGGCTTGAACCCCAGCTCATTACAAAAAACTTGTTTTAATTGCAAGCAGCCTGGCCATTTTGTGCGCGAATGTTCCCTGGGAAAACAAAATCGTGGGCCTCCCACCTCAGTGTGCCCCCGATGCAAAAGAGGCAAGCATTGGGCTGTAGATTGTTATTCCAAAACTGACATCAACGGTCAGCCTCTCCCCCCGAAACAGGGAAACTCCCAGCGGGGCCAGCCCCTGGCCCCACCCTTGGAACAGAACCTAGGGGCAGTCAGGTTTGTTCCCCAAAAGCAGACACAGAGACAGGTTTCAGCTCCCTCTGTCGCGCCACCCCTGGAAGTGCAGGGTTGGACGTACGATCTGCCATCAGTGCAATACTAACCCCTGAACAGGGCATTCAGGTCATTCCTACAGAGGTCCGAGGACCATTACCCCCAGAAACGTTTGGATTGATAATAGGGCGTGGCAGTTCCTCTTTGGCCGGTCTTCAGATCCTCCCAGGAGTCATTGACAATGATTATACAGGACAGATATCTCTTTTAGCTTCTGCCCCCTCAGGGCCAGTATCCATACATGCAGGTCAAAGAATAGCTCAAATCTTGTTGCTCCCTTTATTACCCACACCCCATAGGCATTTAGTTCCCCGGCGGCCTGACGTTGCCTTCGGGTCCTCAGATGCATATTGGATACAACCAGTCACACCCAATAGACCAAAACTTACTCTCCAGTTAGATGGCAAAGCCTTTGAAGGAATAATGGACACAGGAGCTGATGCTACAGTAATTTCAGCTAAATATTGGCCTTCCAACTGGCCCTGTGAGACCTCAATAACTCATCTTGAAGGCATTGGTCAGTCTGTCAATCCTAAGCAAAGCTCAAAAATTCTTACTTGGAGGGACTCTGAGGGTAACTCAGGACAAGTTCAACCTTACATTGTTCTGGATTTGCCTGTTAATCTGTGGGGTCGTGATGTCTTATCCCAGCTGGGGGTCATCATGTGTAGCCCAAATGAAATAGTTACCCAACAGGTGCTTAATCTGGGCTTCCTACTGGGACAGGGATTGGGAAAGACTAATCAAGGCATGAAGCAGCCTCTTCTTATAACGCCTAAAAATAATCGTTCAGGCTTGGGAAGCGAAAATTTTTCATAGTGGCCATTGACTCCCCTGCACCCCATGCTGATAAAATTAAGTGGAGATCTGAGTCTCCAGTGTGGGTAGATCAATGGCCCTTGACTGAGCAAAAACTCGCAGCTGCCACAGAGTTAGTGCAGGAACAGCTGGCTGCTGGACATTTAGAACCAACTACCTCTCCTTGGAATACTCCTATATTTGTGATAAAAAAGAAAAATGGGTCATGGCGACTCCTTCAGGACCTCAGAAAAATTAATAAAACCATGTTTACAATGGGAGCTCTCCAACCTGGACTCCCCTCCCCCGTCGCCATTCCAGCTAATTACTTTAAAATCATTATTGATCTCAAAGATTGCTTCTTCACTATCCCTCTTCACCCACTTGATAGAGAACGCTTTGCGTTTAGCCTCCCAGTTATTAATTTTAAAGGACCAATGCAGCGCTATCAGTGGAAAGTTCTCCCTCAGGGCATGGCCAATAGTCCCACTCTGTGTCAAAAATTTGTTGCTCAGGCTGTAGACCCTCTTAGGCGTCGCTGGTCTTCCATTTATATCATTCATTACATGGATGATATTTTACTGGCGGGGGCCTCCAGCTTAGAGGTACTTAGGTGCAGTCAGGACCTAACTTGCCAACTAACTTCCCTTGGACTTCAAATTGCCCCAAACAAAATACAACTTGCTGACCCTTATTATTACCTCGGTTTCGAATTGAATAATAATCAAATCACCACTCAAAAGCTTCACTTAAAAACCTCTCGTCTACACACACTTAATGATTTCCAAAAGTTCCTGGGAGATATTAATTGGCTCCGACCATACCTCAAACTTACAACTGGGGAATTAAAACCATTGTTTGATACTCTACATGGAGATGCCAGCCCCCTCTCTCCCCGCTACCTCAATCCGGAGGCAAAAAGGGCCCTTCGCATTGTTGAAGAGGCCATACAGCAACAACAGGTTACCTTCATAACTTATGAACAGCCCTTTGCCCTTATTGTCTGTGCCACACTACATACACCCATGGGGGTTTTGTGGCAGAATGGCCCTCTCCTGTGGATACACCTATCCTCCACCCCGACTAAAGTTCTCCTCACCTATCCCTCCCTGGTGGCCAAACTTATAAGACTAGGCCGAGAAAAGAGCCGCCAGCATTTCGGCAGGGACCCTGATCAGCTTATCCTTCCTTACACCAAGGAACAAACAGACTGGCTCTCTCAAAATGATGATGACTGGGCAATTACCCTAGTCACATTCCAGGGTACTATAAATAACCATTATCCTTCACACAAACTCCTCCAGTTTGCCCAGAGGCACCCCTTCATCTTCCCCAAAATAACATCTACTCAGCCCTTGAAAGGAGCCTCTCTGGTTTTTTCAGATGGATCTTCCTCTGGTATTGCCGCGTGGGTTATAGACTCACAGGAAAACAGTGTCCAGTCTCCTTACAGGTCTGCCCAGCTTGTAGAGCTTTTCGCTATCTTACAGGTCTTCACAATACTACATGATGTTCCCTTCAATCTTTACACCGACAGTGCTTACATAGCTCTCTCAGTCCCAGTGTTGGAAACTGTTCCTTATATCAAATCATCTTCTAACGCTGTGCCTCTTTTTCAACAACTTCAGGCACTCATCCTAAAAAGACAACACCCCTTTTTTATTGGACACTTGCGTGCCCATACTGACCTTCCAGGACCCTTCTCCGAAGGCAACAACCTTGCAGATAAACAAACACACTTGGTTTTCTCAGCTACGCTAGAGCCCATTACTAAAGCCCAACAGGCTCATGCTCTTCACCACCTCAATGCCCGTACACTCCGCCTTATGTTTAAAATTACCAGAGAACAGGCGAGACAAATTGTTAAAAACTGTCCTGCATGCGTAACTCTTCTGCCTCTCCCCCACCTAGGAGTTAACCCAAGGGGCCTGCTCCCCAATGAAATCTGGCAAATGGATGTTACCCATATTCCTGAGTTTGGTAACCTCAAATATGCCCATGTGACCATTGATACCTATAGTGGGTTCCTCCATGCCACCCTCCACAGTGGTGAGGCCTCTAAAAATGTTATAGCACATGTTCTCCAATGTGTTGCCATCATGGGGAAGCCCCAACAAATCAAAACCAACAATGGACCAGGCTATACATCACAAACCTTTAAAAATTTCTGTAGTCAATTCCAGATCAAACATGTAACTGGCATTCCCTATAATCCTCAGGGACAGGGCATAATAGAGCGAGCCCACCAGACCCTTAAGTATACCATATCCAAACTTAAGACAAACACTGTTTATTCCACTAAAGGTTCCCCTCGTAACCTCCTAAATCATGCATTGTTCATCCTTAATTTCCTACAATTAGATCTTAATGAAAAATCTGCGGCAGATCGCCTTTGGCATCAAGAGACTAAAAATCAATATGCCAAGGTTATGTGGAAAAATCCCATAACCCATAAATGGCACGGTCCTGATCCGGTTCTTATCTGGGGAAGAGGCCACGCATGTGTGTATGATACTCCAGAAGGGGCCCCTCGGTGGCTACCCGAACGTCTTGTTAAGCCCATCAATGATAACCCCATTTCCAGGGAAAATACCCCTGAGAAGCCTTCTCCTCTTTTGTAGGCTGTGAAGGCCACCTGTGTCCGGCATTGCTGGAGTGAAATGCTGAGAAAACTCTGCGATATGGAAGTCAACAATCCATCACCGATAAGCTTTTTAACCTTCTTGTTAATCATTTTTCCTACATATGAAGGATTTGCCCCTACCAACCCCCATGCTCCTTTTAGCCTTAAATGGGCTGTTATAAACCTAAATGATAATTCCATACTTTATAATGCTAGTGACACCAAACCCTTAAACACTTGGTGGCCTGACCTTTCCTTTTGCCTTAAAGATGTCATCCCACGCATAAAAGAATAAGCCTCTAAACACGTGTGCAACTTCGGGTTTTATGTTTGCCCCAACTATAATAAAGGCGCTCACTGTAGGACAACCGATTCCTACTTCTGCGCCAAATGGAGTTGCGTTACCTCAAGTGATGGAAATTGGAAATGGTCCACACCTTCTTCAGACCTCTTAAGTTTCTCCTTTACTAAGTATTATGATAAAAACAAAAGATTTAGTTCCTCTAAACCATGTAACAAAGACAGATCATTCAGGTGTCATTAAGGACACTATGACTAACCTCAGAGAGCAATTAAATCAAAGACAACGAGAATGGGGAGGCAGCTCAGGACCGCTTGATTTTAACTTTACCGGAACTTTATGGCTTACTAATCTACTTCTCAGTTTTGCTGGCCCTGTTTTAGGAATATTACTGTTCCTGACCTTCGGCCCTTGGGCATTCAGAAGAATAACAAGCTTCATCAAACAACAAATAGATGCTGCACAAGCTAAACCTATTCCAGTTCACTACCATCGCCTGGCAGTTGACGAAGCTTATGCCACTGAAATGGGGTACCCTAGCTTCCTCCCCACGGGGACAGCATGAAAAGTAGAGGCATGCTTACCTCCTTACCAATCCGGCAAGAGAGGTATGGGTACTGGGACGAGTGCGAAGCAAAGCATTGCAAGGGAAAGTTAACATTAACTCCTCTACGTTTCCCTGGGGCACACCTGGCTTGCATAGAGGTTGGTATCTATCTCAACGTCAAAACGGCTCTGCCTCTCCTCCTCAAAAGATACCAAGAGCCATAAGTTCTACACGGAGGAGCCTTGGTCAATACCCCCTCGCCCAGTTAAAGCCCACCTCCCATCAATTAAAACAAAAGGGAGGAGATGTCGGGAGCCATGGGAGAGCCCCCAGGCCCCGACATACAGGAAGCTTGTAGGGCTGAAAAGCCCACACGCGCCAAGTTTGAAAAAGCCCGCGCCCGCGAAATTCAAAAGGCCCGCGCGCGCGAAAAACTTCCTGCCTGATGTCACTGCCTTAGTCATATGTATATCCAATCCCCAGCCGACAACTACCTCACTCCAAATGTCACTCCATCCCTACGTCACTTGATCCCTCCCTTTATTCCTACCGCTATAAATATACCTCATTTTAATAATAAAACGAGGCTTGATCAGAATTTTGTCTTGCCTTCATTTTTCCGCCTTTCCTGCTTACTTTCACAGGCTTCCCCTCGTCCTTTCGTTGAATTGTCCCGCGGGCCGGGGCACCTGGGGAGATTATTTATTTATTTTATTATGATTGAATGAAAATGTACATTCCCATATAAATTTTCATGCCCACCTATATGCAGCTCCCACTGCTCTCCCTGCCCGGTGACAGGACACTCTTCCGCTCTGGTCCATATGTGTCTTATCCATCCAACAGTCTTCTATTCCCTCTTCACTGCCCACTCTCCTTCCTCCAGTAAGAGGTCAGCAGGATGACAACCCATAGATACATAGAAACATAAAGTGCACACATGATACGGTCACTCTGTGTAGCCAAGTCCAATCTATTTCTGTCCAAGAGTTGATTTCCATTATGGTTTATGGACAGGGTCAGCATCAGAGCCAGGGTCCATGCTCCCAGGGGAATCCTGTGGCCCCTGGACCATCAGTTGTGGTCTTTTAATGGAGAGCTCTGAGTGCACTCTTTTTATTCTTGTGTTGTCTGTGAGAATCAACTTTGTGAGCTTCATCACAGCTATCACTAGTGGTGGCTGGGCACCATCTGGTTCTCTTTCCCTGACGTCATTTTGGTCCTTGGTGATCATCTGTTCCTGCTGAGTTGGGACCATTTGCTGTACCCTCAAATGGCAGCGTTTAAGACCCCAGATGCCACTCACCAATGTGGGGTGCAGAGGGCTGTGTTAGCAAGATGCTAGTTGTGCCAATTGGCCTCTATTTCCTCTGAAAGCATTGTCCTGGGCCCCCACTCCAGCTACTCTGTCCTTGTAATATTGGATTAAGATGGGAGGAGTAATCATGTTATGTTGAAGTCTAGTTAATATTGATCTTCTTTCTAATGTGTGCTGACCCGAATTTCACCCAACCAAGTTTCTATTGACTATCTAATTTAAATCCTCCCCCCTTGCCTTGCCTCCTTCCCCACCCTTGCAGCCATCAAAAAGTCTTTTCTTCTATGCATGAGTCTGTTTTTAAGTTCTTATCGTAGGGGTCTTATACAATATTTGCCCTTTTGTCACTGATTACTTTAACTCAACATAATGTCCTCCAATTGAAAACAGGTTATGAGATGTTTCCTAAAATCGTTGTGTTCTTAATCACTGCACAGTGTTCCATTGAGTATATATACCATAGTTTACCTATCCATTCCTTTGTTGTTGGGCATCTGGATTGAGTCCATCTTTTTGCTATTGTGGATTGTGCTGCGATAAACATTTGTGTGCATGCATCAACTGGTGTGAACAGCCGTGATTCTGTTGGATATATTCCAAGCAGTGGAATTACTGGGTCAAATGGTATATCTAGATTTAGCTGTTTAAGGAATGCCAGAATGCTTTCCAAAGAGGTTGTACCATTTTGCAATCCCACCAACAGTGTAGGAGAGTTCCAATTTCTCCACAGCTTCTCCAGCATTTGTTGTTTTACATTTTTTGGATCATGGCCAACCTTGTTGGAGTGAGATGATACCTCATTGTAGTTTTCATTTTAATTTCTTTAATAGCTAATGGTCAGGAGCATGTCTGCATGTGTTTTTTGGCTGCCTTGATCTCCTCTTTAGAGAAATGTCTGTCCACCTCTTTTGCCCACCACTTAATTGGATGATTTATCTTTTTCTTATTGATATTATGTAGTAACTTACAGATTATGGAGATCAGGCTTTGGTCTGATATATAGTTGCCAAATATTTTTTCTCATTCTGTAGATGGCCTTTTAATTCTATTAATAAAGTCTTTGGATGAGCAAAAGTGTTTGATTCTTAATAGTTCCCATTTATCTATTTTCTCTTATGTTATTTGTGGTTTGTTTGACAGATTTTGAAGTTTGTCTATGTTGTGTATTAAAACTTCCATTGTTGTTCCTACTTTTTGGATGAACTTTATTGTTTTAGATTTGATATTTAGGTCTTTTACCCATTTGAGTTGGTTTTTGTATAAGGTGTAAGATATGGATCTTGCTTCAGTTTTCTGTGGATGGAGATCCACTTTTGCCAGCACCATTTGCTGAAGAGATTGTTTTTTCCCCAATTTAATTTGTCGAATATCAGCTGCTCATAGAAAGACAGTGTCATCTCTGGGGTCTCAATTCTGTTCCATTGATCTATCTGTCTCATTTAGTACCAATACCAGGCTTTTTGGACTACTATGACAGTGTAACAGTTTCTAAAGTTGGGTAATGAGAGGCCTCCCAGTGTGTTCTTCTTCTTCAGCAGTGCTTTGCTTATCCAGGGCTTCTTCTCTTTCCAAACAAAGTTAGTGATTTGTTTCTCCATCTCTTTAAAAAATGTCACTGGAATTTGTATTGGGATTGCATTATATAAGTTGTTTGCTTTAGGCAAAATAGATATTTTCAAAATGTTAAGTCTTCCTGTCCATGAGCAGGGTAGGTTTCTCCATTTATGTAAGTCTCTCTTAGTTTCTTGTAGTAAGGACTTGTAGTTCTCTGTGTAAAGGTCTGTTATTTTTCTGGTTAAATTTATTCCTAGGTACTTTATCTTCTTAGGGGATATAGTAAATGGTATTGATCTACTGATTTCTTCCTTAAAAATCTCATTGTTGGTATAAAGGAAACCTACTGATTTACTTATGTTTATCTTGTATCCTGAGACTTTGCTGAACTCTTCTATCAGTTTAAGTAGTTTACTTATGGATTCTTTAGGATTGTCTGTGTATACATCCATATTATCCATTTAGGTAGATTATTGTTTTCTTTATGTTGAGACGTAATGCATAGTAATGTACATCAGTATATGCTTCAAGTCTACTTCAGATGATTATTTGCTTTCAACAAATAAGGTTGTATCATCTGCATACAGAAGTTTGTTATATAATCTTTCACCAACCCTGATGCCATATTCTTCTTTTTATAGTCCAGGATTTCAGATTATTTGCTCAATATACAGACTGAATAAATATGGAGAAAAGACATAACCCTGACATACACATTTCCTGATTTTAAACCACACAAGTTTCCCTTAATCTGTTCAAATGACTACTCTTGGTCTTTGTAGAGAGATAATTCAATAGCAAGGGCTGATTTAATAAAGCCTTCTGTGAGTCACTGAAGTTTGTAATACAGAAAAATTGTAGGAGGAAAGTAGAACAACTAAAATCTCCTCTCCCTCCTGTGACACATTACAAATTAAATCCTGAAGAAAATTGATACTCAGAAAGACAAAAGGAACAGAGTTGACCAATATACTACCAGTTATGTAGCTTTATATAAGCAAAATACTGCAAAAGTACTGACCTTTCTCAATTTTGTTTAATCTTTAAACCTAAATTGAGGCCTAAACCATAAACAGGAATAAAATTTGATGTAAAAATAGAACAATTTCAATACTTACAAACCATTTCTGCATTCCTTGCCTTACAATGTCAGGCAATAGGTTCATTTGTATTTTACTAGGTGTAGTAGATTGAGCCTATGCTATTGCTTACATAGGTAAGTATGAGAAGGTGTTTCTTTTGCAAATTATGTTTTTACTTTCTAAGATATTCTTAAAGCATTAACTGCTGGGTGAAGGGAGAAATGCTAGATGACATAAATATTAATCAATTTAGAATCTGTAGTTGTTTACAACTGGCTGCTCAAAGAATGAAAGAAAAACACCGCTACAAATTGATCTGTAACTCTGGGGTAGATACAAGAGGCCTTTCGTAGAAATGGAGGAAATTTGAATGTTAATATAGGTCTTGAGTTTGAAATGGTGTTGATTCTTTGGTGTTCAGATGCAGATACTTGCATTACCTACCAGTAATATTTTAAAGTTAAATTATCAGGAAAATACAGGGAGTGAGGACAGTAATAATAACAATAAATTCATGATATCTTAGTTTCTTTGTTAGTGCTTAACACCTGAGTAGACACGTAACATGAATATTTTCATTTATGGCACTCACGTATTTATAATATCCAATTACAAGTTTTATGAGCTAGAATGTAGTGTTTTGCACTATAGTTTTCATTTAATTGAACTATTCATTATGTAAGAGAAGTGATAACTGGAATACAGTGTATACTACTAGAGTTCAGTAGTAGTCAGTATAAAGCTGTTTCTGTTAACTGCTATTGAATAGTCTCTGATCCCTGATGACTGTATGTACAACAGAACAAAGGTTACTCAATTCTGAATCATCTTGCCGGGTACCATCAGAACTGATGGTAAGTCCATTGTTGTAGCCACAGTGTCAATCCATTTCACAAAGTGTCTCCCAGGTCCTCACTGGCTCTCTGTTTCACCAGATGTGTTGTCTTCCTTTAACGATCAGTTTCTTCCCTTTTAGATGACACATCCAAAGAACGTTCTGTGGTGATCCTGAAGGTGTTTGCCGGTTAATTGTTGGAATTAGGCCATTAGATCTTTCTTCCTAGACAGTTTTAGTCTGGAAGGATCAATGAAATCTGTCCACCCCGGATTACCACGAAATACTAGTGTCGTAGCTTCCAATAACATACGTGAGCCACCACGATATGACAAACTGATAGGTGGGTGGTAGCTTTAGTAAAGAAATACCTTGAAATTAGTGCACCTAACTATTCTGAATTCTTTCAATGGAGCCTGCCATCTGCCCTAGCCAGGTTCTCTTCTAGATGTTTAGGATGCAGCAGTGAATATGCCACAGTCTTCATTCTTGTCGACTTCATGTTCTTACAAGGGGAGACTTAGAATAAACAAAGGATAAACAAGTACATGCAGAGGGCAAATTAGTGATGTTAAGCTCTATGAGAAAATAGGAATTGAGCTAATGACTTAGGAATAGACAATCAGGGTGGGGTTTCTGCTATTTTATACAAAGTCATCATAAGATCACATTAGATTAGAGGCCTAATCAAGAGAATCAGGGAGCCCAGCTAAAACCTAGGAAGAGAGCATTCTAGGGAGAAGAACGTGCATGACCATAAGATGTAAAGCAGGAGCGTGCTTGGTTTATTCAAGAAAGCACAAAGAGAAGACACTTTCTCATTGGTCCTTGAATATTTTTTGTTCTCTTGTTCATCTGTCCTTTAAAGCAAATATTCTTGGGGGACAAAACAAGAATTATTCAAGTGATAGATTTAAATGAGTAGACTTGATAGGGTGAATCTATAATGCTATTACTTACACAGCTAAGTATGAGTGTTTCTTTTTCAAATTTTGCAGTTCTACTTACGGTGATCAGTAAAACATTCCAAAAAGTATTGGTTCAAGATACACTAATAATGAAACAAAATTCTCTATTTCTGTATTTCTCTTTACAGTGACTTATTTTCATGGCAATTCACTGTAAAATAAAACACATTATTTCATCCATGTAAATGCAGAACAATGAAGCTCTCTGCAGTTTGTGCTCTTTGTTTTTCAATCAGCAGAAGCCTGCAAAATGGATTGGGCAATAGAATGAGGGATTTACTATTAATTTAAAACTGTATCTGGAACTGGACATTTCCCTCCTTGTAGTGGCTCGGTACCAGAGAGGTGATTTCAAGGTTTGATCAGCCCCAGTTCCTAAAACTCTCCTGCCTGTCTGTCTTCCCTGCCTGCCTCCATTATGTGAAAAGAAGTAGCAACTTTCTCTTCCTGTTAGTCTAGCTGCTTAAAAATAACACATTCCAGCAAGGAGGGAGGGAGATTACAAGCAACAGGACATATGAGACTTGCCAAGAGGGCCAGCATTTCCTGGCTCACAATTGCAGGAAAGCCTCTGCTTCATTATCAATGGGACCTGGATGCTTTGATAGGCGATTGTTTTAAAAGCTAAACAATATTTGTAGTTGAAATAGTATGTGTGTTACACTAGGCTTGTGTGGAGGAAACACAGCACCAGATGGATCAGACAATAGCCTTGTCTGATCCTTTGTTCTTTTACTGGTAATAAAATAAAGTTACCGTACACAATTTTTCTTTTTATAATATCTCTGTTTAAAAAAAAAAAATAGTTGTCGTGAACAATGTAGGTTTCTTTTTCAGTAATTGCTGGTTTTAAAGTGTACTCAGTTAAAAAGACATTGAGCAGAAATAATGGAATGGCCATGACATAACAATCACTTTGAGCAAGGATGTTTCTTATTAAAAAAAAAGTCATGAAGTCAGTTCTGACTCACAGTGACCAGTCCATCAGCTCCAGAGGAATCTGAAAATGAAAAATGATAGGCTGGATTGAAATGTATTATTCTCTTTATAGTCAGTATAGAAACTCCCTCTGCCCCACAAAAGAAAGATGCTCACAGAATCCCAGTAGGAGCAAGTTAAACTGTCCCATATGGTTTCCAAAGAGCAGCTGGTGTGTTTGAACTAACCACCTTTTGATTAGCATTAATGTCTTAAACTCTGTGCCACCAAGTCCCTGCTTAGAACCCTTCCTCAAACACTTCTTAAATTTTTGTTATTTTAGGAATGTCTTCACCAGTCTTTCTTTGCTGTCTATTTGGAGTTCCTATGGGGATACACACACACGTATTCTCTATACCTCTTCTGAAAAAATTCAGTAGCTGTAGTGATCTTTATCATTTGTGAATCAGGAAATTTTGTTTTGTTTTGCTTGTTAAGAGGTAGGTTGAATGGGCTAAGGATAGAGCTGTAGTAAATCCTGTAGTGTAACCATTGCTTAAACAGAGCAAACTCATTGCCGGCTTATTGATTCAAACGCATAATGACCCTATAGGACAGAATAGAACTGCCCTATAGAATTTCTAAGGAGCTCCTGGTCGATTTGAACTGCTGACCTTTTGGTTTAGTAGCCATAGCACTTAATCACTATGCTACCAGGGTTTCCTCATTCATAATACAATTTTGCAATTCAATAACTTATCTTTAAGTGAAAGAAAAACTGAAAATTTCCCTCTCCTACATTATAGGGAGTCTGCTGATCTTCTGACAATTGCTTGTTTCTGTTCCACTGGGTCATTTTACTTAAAGTACATCTACATAGGTAAGGCACTTTCTGTTCCTTATCCACATGTAAGCAAACACTGATTTTATTGTGGAGTCAGGTAAATTCTGATGGAGTGCTGGAACAATTCTGATTCTTCTATCCTCTGATGTTACCTTTAGCATGTCTCAACATTTTGTGTCTTCTTACCTATGCAAAGGTAGAGAAAAAAAGCATTCTGACTAGAGAAAGCGAAATTAAGACTAGATTTGTATATAACCAGCCAGCTAGCCACCCAAGCCAGCCAAGTGTCATCAACATATTAATTTGGGGTGTGTGTGAGTGTATGTGTGTGTGTGTGTGTGTATAAGAAAGAGAAAGAATATATATTTAAGAAAGGTGGAAATTCATGCCACACGTTCAACACCAGCCAATGTCTGTCATGTTGAGAATATTCAATGCCTTATTTTTTAATATTGTGGCTGCAATATCCCCCATATGAAGTTTCTGATCCTGGCAATTTTGATGCTAGTTTACACAGAATGGGAAGCCTTTAAGTAACATATCAGAGCAACAGAAAGTCGTAATCATATTTCCATTAGAAAATTTATTCTGATTCTGGTGTGGAAGATGGGAAAGAAAGAGACTATAAATTGAAACTGATTCTGTGGCAATGGCTTTGAGTTTATTGGCAGAGAGATCAATTAAAGACTTTATGAGAATAACTTACAGAAATTTAAGAAGTAAAAACCTTACCGTTATTAGATATGCTTGGCAAAGAAATTAAAAAGTAATGAAGATTTATTAATTCTAATATTTCCATTTTAGATCATATTTGGACCATGATTTAGATAAATCATTGTCTTGTATAGCAGCCAATCTAACATGGTTTTAAAACTGCCAATCTAAAACTGTGATGTTGACAATGTATTTGTAAATTATGAACAATAAAGTTCAATTTCAGTGTTTCATGGAAAGGATATTACATAGAAAGACATCAGTGAGTACATGTTATATCTTTAAAAGTTTTTAATTAATAAAGTAATTTGTTTTTTGCTTGACTTCAGTTGGTATACAACATTGTAGTAGTATTGAAGTATTTATGTAACATTAAAGTTGAGGCAATATCAATTAAAATCATGGTAATTATAATACTGATTCCATTCTACTGTAGCTGTAAAAGAGCTCTGTAATGCAGATGAAGAAACCCTAGTTGCTTAAGTGATACAGCTGCTAACCAAAAGGTAAGCAGTTCAAATCCATCAGATTATCCTTGGAGACTCTATGGGGCAGTTCCCCTGTCATATAAGGCTGCTATCAGGCAGAATCAACTCAGCTGCAATGAATTTCGTCTTATTTTTAATAATGCAGATGATGATAAACCAAATAATTGTTTCCTAATTTTTAACCTAACTACTCACTACACCTAGACATTCATTATGATTGCCTATTAAATATCTACCTGTGAGATGATGTAGGAATATACAGTTGTAGTTACAGAAAGCAAAATGGATTTTAATACCACAGTTGGGATTTATCCAACACAATAGAAATCACAGTTAGTATTTCAATCAGGAAGGTATTTAATACAAGGAATTAAGTGCTTAATGTAAGGTCGAAGAAAACAATTATGCTTTTTCGGAAAGTCAGAACATTTTAGGAATACCAGGAAATTGCTGTTGACGACTTTAGCTGCCCCAGAATTAAGTTTTTAAATTCATCATTTGTTGATTTGACTAAGATTTCCTTTGCTTTAGTTAAAATTTTAGCGAGAATGCAGAATGGGCTTATTGTACATTTTCAGACTGTTGGATATCTATGTGTTGTTCCATTTCTGCTACCCAGGTTGGTTTCCATTATACTCAGACACTATGGTTCCCTCTACATAAAATCAAATTCCTCTCAGGCTAAATAGGCAAATAAACTCATTTCAATCTCAATCTTATTCAGTATCTACTAGTTTGGGGCTCAGAGAAATTTCCCAAGATGTTCCTCAAATGAAAGAGCAATTTAAACAACAACAGAAAACTTTTACTTTTAATGCCTATATGGAAGAAAACAATCTGGAGGCTGTTAAAATAGCAGAAGTAGATATAACTGTTTCTAATGCCAGGGATCGCTAACCTGAGTGGGATAGGTTAGAAGGTGTCACATGAGAGAGAGAGAGTTAATGGGAATTTCTAGTCATCAGGGACCAACCAGAAGTAGGAAAAGAGAAATCAGAGGATTCATGGAGAAGGGATAATCACTTGCCTTCGGAACCTACTGCCGTCGAGTCAAGTCTGAAGCTATATTTCAGGATTTAATAGGGAAACCGCTGCTGCTGGGTAAGTAACTACCTAAGCTAATGGCCTAAGATAATCCTGGAGACTACAGGAAATATTAAGAAATGAGCCGAGTAAACTGTATAGGTTCTGAATAAGGAGACTGTATTTGAACACTAGCACAGTTGTTAACTAGCAGGAATAATTTGTAGACACTAATTGACTAACCATAAGATTATAATCCTGCAAACTGTGATGAGAACACCAGTTCCATAACAGCTACCAGTGCTTGAAGAGTCTGGAAATCTTTTAGAAAATTGAGTTGATTCTGATTCATAGAGACCCTATGTGAGTGTGGCAGATATCCCATTGCAGTTTAGTGATGCCAAGCCAAGTGCCGTCGAGTCTTTAGCAATAGTAGGTTCTAAATAAGTGTTTATATCTTACACAACCTCTTCGTTGTTGCCTACACTATGAATTCTGGTTTTGATAAAATGCTTTACGAACCTGTAGATACAATTAACACAAATAAAAAGTAATGCCATTATCCACAGAAATAACATGAAATACTTTGTATGAACTGATTTTTTTTTAATCCATCTGCCTTTTTTGTTTGTTTTTATAATCTAATCCATTATGAGTATAAATTTCTTGTGGTCCAGGTCTTTTCATGCATCCCAACTTCTGAAGGTCCTACTGAAGTAGCAAAACTTCACGTAAAACTTTTTCAAAATGATGGAGTCAATTTATAGAAAATCACTTTAGTTCTGCCATAACACTTCTTAGAGATGTCTTGGGACCCTTGAGGGTGGGTTTGGGGAATGGGGTTATGAGGGTGGTTTGAAGAATCTTCGAACACATATAGTCCAACACACAAAATGAGGACAAATATTTTACAATGAAGTTGAAGAAGCTAAAATCAAAAAGATAAATCATGCAAAGTATTTTTTTTTAAATCAGTGATAATATTTATAAAATAGAATTAGGTACAGACTTAATATTTACTTTTATTTTAATATTGGCTCCTAATGGAACTTGAAAACAGCTGGCTTTGTTGATCTAATGGTTCCATGTAAGATTGAATCGGCAGAGTCAGAATCATTAAAGTTCCATTCTCATCAGATTTGTGTTTGAGAAAGCTAAGTATACTCTTGTAGTAATTTATTACAGACATTTCTTTTGTTTGTCTTAGATATATTATTGAAATGACAGAAGTAGATGAAACGAGATAGTATAGCAATTACACAGTTTAAAACTGTTCAATAATAGAAAAGCATTCAACTGCATCTTTCATTACCACCATCTGTGTTGTATATATCATTTTAAGATTAATAGTAGGGAGAGTTTTGTTTGTTTCTTTGTTTAAATGAGACTCAGACAAAGATAAGATTTTCCCATCTCTGAAGCATATTCTAAAAAGAAAGGCAGCTATCTTTCTTGTATGGCTAGAGATTCTTATGCTGTTTTTGAGCCTGTTCTTGCCACGGAAATATAAAACCAACCAAATAACAACAAAGGACCTACATTAGTGCTTCAACACTGACATATTTCTTCGAAGTATACTTTATCTTTTTACCTCACTTAAGTAAAATAATAATAATAATGAAAAAGTTAATGGCCTCTTTTAATCTTCTTCTGAAATGCTAAGTATAATATTGGTTTAAATTACAATGCTAAAATAAAACTCAGGAGCGGAGACAGCATGTCATTTGTGGGTTCCTGGCAATAATTTAATGTTCTGAATTGTATCTCCTCCTAGTGGCTTTAAGGAGTTATCACAATTTTCAGTTTCCAGTTTGGGTGATTCCATTCCACTCCACGAGAACTTCCATTCCATGTCATACCATGCCATGCCATGTCATGCCATGCCATGCCATATCATGCCATGCCATGCCGTGTCATGCCATGCCGTGCTGTGCCGTGACGTCCCTTGCCATGCCGTGCCATTTAGTTTAGCTCAGTACAATAATCTTAAAAAACTGTACGCTCTAATGCTCTAAACCCTCCTGCCCGAAGATTATAATACTTCTGAAGCTGAGCTATTGTTTGATAGAATCACTGCCGATGGATTTGAGTCTAAATGCAATGTATTTGAGGGTTGTTGAACACAATAAGAAGCACAGTGTCAGGAGTCTCCTGTAGATCTAGGATGGCACAATGCTAGACTAGAAATGAATTAAATCTTGGACTGTGAGTCAGAAGACTACTTTCTAATACTGATACCAGTTGCGTAATCTCAAACAAGTTGTTCAGATCTCTTTAGTCAATACCTTCAGCTACAAAACTGTTGTTATTCTATGTATATCATTTCTGGTTCTTGGGAAACCTGTATGAAAGAGTAGACCTGCCCAGTAGGGTTTCCTAGTTGGTAATCTGTTTGGGAGCAGATTGCCAAGTCTTTCTTTCATGGAGCCAATGGTGGGTTTGGAACCACCAACATTTCCATTGGCAGCAGAGCACTTAACCATTGCACTACCAAGACTCTTAAAGTTACAGTGGGGACAGAAATAAGTGACTTGTGATGTCCCTTATTGCACTAGATTTCTGCAGTTCTAGTTTTTAAACTTCCACAGGGTAAAACCAACTAGTTTTGCCACATAATGACAGACTTCAAATAATCTTTGGATCTCCAAATTACTTATCAGGTCCTAAATTCCATTCAAATCCTTCAGTGAATTTCATTATAAAAGTGTCTCTCAAGGTTCAACATTATTTTAAAATGCAGAAAACAATTATTTACCAAATAGATTTACATATTCCATGGGTATTTGAATAAGTATGTGATAGATACAAGCTATTACAACTGCTTGCCTCTCAATTATTATTACTTTTAATCAGGAAACTACATTTAATATAAAGAAATAGTATTTTACTAAGTTTTCTTTTTTACAAGTGTTAATTCATGTAATTATTAACATTCTGACTGAGTCAGGTATTATTTTTTTCAACCTTTCTTTCATAAAGTCTCACAAAATATTAAGTAATTTTCCTAAGATCTAACAGGGGATAAACAAAGAATGGGATTTGAAACCAGACAGTCTCACTAGTGAGTTTCACTAGTTTCACTAGTGAGTCCATGCTGTTCATCTTTACAACTGGTAACCCGGATGCAATGGTTCTAGGCCTGGGGACATATCTGTGCAATGTGACGTGTCCATCCCTTCAGCTTCACTTCATTCCATAATTCAAAACAGACAAATCAATTTGTGTTTCAGGAAATTCAAAACTGAAATCGTAGCTGCATATATTTGGGGTCTGGTTCAGTTGATGGCTCCTGAAATTCTCCTCAGGTGCTGACCTTTCTGGGACTTAGCAGTTAAGACTTTCTTGCAAATCGGTGAGCTATTGCACTAATTGTCTATTAACTCTTTGATGATAAGTTCTCTTTTATTGCTTGTTACCTAAATAACAGGAACTAACACAATTAAAATAGAGGAAATTAGCACCTACAGCACAGAGCAAATACCACAAACAAGCAAAAAAACATTACAGGTACTTGTCAAAATATTTATGTTTTGGTTTTAGAATTTATACTAAAATATGATGAAGATATCATGCAACATAAGAATGTTCTTAAGTTTTTCTACTCTTAGTCTTTGGCCTGTTTGTTAAAGAATTTACCATGTCTTAGTTATCTAGTGCTGCTATAACAGAAACATCACAAGTGGATGGCTTTAACAAAGAGAAATTTATTCTCTTATAGTCCAGTGGGCTGCAAATCCAAATTCACGCCACTGGCTCTGGGGCATGACTTTCCACATCTGTTAGCTCTAGAGGAAGGTCTTTGTGTTGCATGAGTTTTTCCTTTGTCTGGGAGCATCTCAGTACAGGAACCTCAGGTCTGGAGGACATACTTTGCTCTCAGCACTGTTATCTTCATGGTACGAGGTCCCCAACTCTTTGCTTGCTTCTTTTTCCTATTATCTCTTGTAGGATAACCGGTGGTGCACGACACACTCTGGGGAAACCCCCTTTGTAAGGGTGTTACAGTCCTACCCTAGTCCCCTTTAACATAATCTTATCTTGCCCTACTAACTATAGACAGAGATTCGGTTTAACAACATAAGAAAAATTGGAAAATGGAGGACAGTCACATTATACCGGTAATCACAGTCCAAGCAAATTGCTACACATGTTTATTTACAGTACACAAGGCAATCCACGACTCTGTGAAAAGAGAGAGAACTAGAGCAAGAGGAAAAGATGAAGAAAGGAATGAATAAAAAAGGAAAGGAAAGAGAAATGGAGAAAGGGGTAAAGAAGGAGAATGAAAGAGAAAGAAGGAAGGAAAGGGAGAAAGGAACAGAAGGGGGAAATGAAAGAAAGAATAAACTAGGAAAGAAGAAATGAAGGAAGTTAGGGAGCAAGGGAAGAAAGGATGGATGGAGGGAAGAACAGGAAAAGGGATGGAGAAGGAAGGAGGAGAAAGAAAAAAGAAAACAGCTGGTGGATGAAAAGAAAGAGTGATACTATCTTTTCACATATTAATGATGATTGAACATTTTGCTTTAGCTGCCTACTCAGTGAAACTATTCAGTTCTGCATTTTCACAGTATCCGTTTAGACTAAACTATTTTTGGGGGGTGGTGATTAAGTGAAAGGATAAAATACAAACTGGTTTTGCATGCTCACCTATCTGTATCTCCCTCTACTCTGCTCACCCAGTGACAGCACACTCCTGTTTTTCACTCTATATGTCTAGTGTTCTCCTGACAGGCATCTGTCACACATGCCCCCACCCTCTTCTCTCCCATCTAGAAAGAGACCAGCAGGACAGCTTCCTTTAAATGCATGGAACCATAAAGTACACACACCATGTGATCACATTGTATCTCCGAGTCCAGTCCATTCTTGTCTGAAGAGTTGACCTCAGTTCTGGTTTCCAATCAGGTACAGCAGTAGGTCTAGGGGCTATGTTCCCAGGGGATCTTCCAGGCTGCCTTTCAAGTCTTTCAGTAAAGTTCTTAGGCTGCACAGCTCCTTTTCTCATTTGCTTCAGGGACTCTACACTGTGTCTGCAATCGTGGCTGTCTTTGGTAGTGGCCGGGCACCAACTTGTTTGTCTGGTCTCATGTTCATAGTCTCCCATTCATATGTGCCCTTACGTCTACTGGGCTCTTTTTTCCTCATGTCTTTGTTGTTCCTGGTGAGCATCTGTTCCAGGTGAGCGAGGACCATTTAGTGTGCCTCATATGGCAGCTTGCTGGCTTTTAAGACACCACTCACCAATAAATGGGGTGCAAAAGACTCTCTTAGGAGTAGACTAGTCATGCCAGTTGGCCTCAGTGTCCCCTGAGACCCCCATCCCTGCTACTCTATCCTTTCAAATATTGGGTTGAGTTTAGAAAACCTTTCAGTTTTATGGTGAAATCTAGTTAATTTGATCTACTTTACTATATGCTGTCACTGCTTTTACTTAATCAAATTTCTATCAACTATCTCATCTATGCCCAACCCTCTCCCTCCTTCCCACCCTTGTAGTCATCAGAGAGTCTTCTGTGCATAATCCTATTTTGAAGACCTTGTAATTGGTGACTAATTTCACTCAGCATAATGTTTCCAGTTAAAATCAGATTATAAGATACTTCTTGAAATCATCATTCTTTATCACTGCATAGTGTTCCATTGAGTGTATCTACCATAGTTTATCCATTTACCTGTTGATGGGCATCTAGGTTGAGTCCATCTTTTGCTGATGTGGACAGTGCTGCAATAAACATTAGTGTACATGTATCTGTTCGTGTGACAACCTGTATTACTGTAGAATATATTGCAAGCAGTGAGAATACTGAATCAAATGGTATTTCTATTTCCAGCTTTTCAAGGAAGCATGAAATTGCTTTCCAAAAGGTTGTAACATTTTGAAATCCCACCAGCAGTGTAGGAGTGTTCCAATCTCTCCACAGCCTCTGTAGCATTTGTTGTTTTGTATTTTTACTCCAGTTCATGACCTTTGGGCCTTTGTCCAATATGAACAGTCGTCTCTTTTGGTTTCTTGCTGTAAGGTCTTGTAATTGTCTGTGTATAGATCTCTTGTTTCTCTGGTTAGATTTATTCCTAGGTATTTCATCTTCTTGGTGGCTATAGTAAATGGTATTGATTAGGTGATTTCCTCATTGATGTTCTCTTTGTTGGTGTAAAGGAATCCAACCAATTTATGTATGTTTTTCTTATATCCTGATGCTTTGCTGAATTCTTCTATTAGTTCCAATAGTTTACTTATGGATTCTTTGGGATTCTCTGAGTACACAATCATATCTTCTAAAAGAAGGCAGATTTTTACTCCTTCTTTGCTGATGCGAATGCCTTTTATTTCTTTGTCTTGTCTGATTGCTCTGGTAAGAACCTCTAGCACAATGTTGAACGGAATTGGTGATGGTCGGCATCTTTGTCTGGTTCCAGTTCTCAGGAGGAATTCTTTCAGTCTCTCTCTATTCTAGATGATGCATAGATGCCCCTTATTGCATTGAGAAATTTCCCCTCTATTCCTATTTTGCTGAGAGTTTTTAACATGAATGAGTGTTAGACTTCGTCAAATGCTGTTTTCTGCTTCAACTGACAAAATTAAGTGTTTCTTATCCTTGTAGTTATTTATGTGGTTGATCACATTAATTGTTTTTCTGATGTTGAGCCACCCTTGCATCCCTGACTTGAACCCAACTTGGTCATAATGAATTATTTTTTGGCCTGTTGTTGAAGTCTATCAACTAAGATTTTGTTGAAGATTTTTGCATCTAGGTTCATGAATGATATTGGTCTGTAATTTTTTTTGTGTGTGGGGGGATCTTTCCCTAGCTTTTGTACCAATATTATGCTGGATTCATAGTATGAATTTGGGAGTATTCTGCCATTTACTTTGTTATGAAATAGTTTCAGTAGTATTATGACTTACTCCTCTCTAAAAACTTGGTAGAATTCTTTGGTAAAGTCATCTGGGCCAGAACATTTTAAGATTGGTAATTTTTGGATTACTTTTTTAATCTCTTCTTTTGTGATAGGTTTATTATATTGTTCTGCTTCTCCTGGTGATAATTTTGGTAGGTGATATGAATCTAGAAGTTGTCCATTTCCTTTAGGTTTTCAAATCTGTTAGAGTACAGTCTTTTGTAGTATTCTGTTATGATACTTTTGGTTTCAGTTATGTCTGTTGTGACATCTCCCGTCTTGTTTCTTATTTAGGTTATTTGTTTCCTCTCCTGTTTTTCTTTAGTAAGTTTAGCCAACGGTTGATCAATTGTATTGATTTTTTCCAAGAACAAGCTTTTGGGTTTGTTCATTTTTTCAATTGTTCGTCTATTCTATAATTCACTTAGTTCAGTGCTGATCCTTATTACAAGTTTTCTCCCAGTATCTGAGCAGTTCCTTTGTTGCTCTCTTTATACTTGTTCAAGTTGTAGGGTTAATTCTTTGGTTTGAGCTCTTTCTTCATACTGGATGTGTACATTTATAGCAATAAATTGACCTCTGAGCACTGTTTTTGCTGTATCTCATGGTTCTGGTAGGATGTGTTTTCATTCTCATTTAGTTCCCTAAATTCTTTATTGCATTTTTTATTTCTTCTATAACCCATGGATTTTTACACAAGGTATTGTTCAGTTTCCATCCATTCTCAATTCTATGTTTTTTTTTTTTTTTTCTGGCATTGATTTCAACTTTTATGGCTTTATGGTCTGAGAAAATGCTTTGCAATAATTCAGTGGTTTGGGTTTTGTTGGTATTTGCTTTATGGCATTAATATGTGGTCTATTCTGGACAGTGTTTCATGTGCATTTGAAAAGAAGGTATACTTATCAGTTGTTAGATGTAAAGTTCTGTATATGTTGATAAGGTCAAGTTGGTTGTTTGTCGCAATAAGATCTTCTATATCTTTGTGGAGCTTTTTTCTGTATGATCTGTCCATTTATGAAAATGGAGTGTTGAAGTCTCCTATTTTTATTGTGGAGTGATCCACCTCACTTTTCATTGTTGTCAGCATTTGTTTGATATATTTCAATGCTCTGGTGTTGGATGCATAAGTATTTAATATTTTTATACCCTGCTTGTGTGTTGCAACTTTCAGTAATAAATAGTTACCATCCTTATCCACAATAGTGGACTTTGCATTAACAACTATTTTATCTGAGATTAGTATTGCCACTCCTGCTCTTCTTTGTGTATTGTTAGCTTGTTATGTATTCTTCCATCCTTTGATTTTCAGTTTGTTCTTATCTTTGAGTATAAGGTGTGTTGCTTGTAAGTAACATACGGATGAATCTTGTAGTCTTGTCTCTCGATCCATGCTTGTCACTCTCTGCCTCTTGGGGGGCATTTAGTCCATTTACTTTCATTGTACCTATTGACATACAGGTATTTAGTGCTGTCATTTTGATGTTTCATTTTATTAAGCTTGATTACAATATGTCTTGGTGTCTTTTGGGTTCCAGTTTTCATGGCGTTTGATAAGCATCTTGGATAACTGTGTTCTCTTTTGTCTTTCAGCAGTTCTTCAACAGTTCTGTCTGTGTTTTCAGCTACCCCTTCCTCTTTGGGAACTCCAATTATTCATAGACTATTTCTCTTAATAGAGTCCCACTTGTTTGTTAATGCTTCTTCATTTTTCTTATTTCTTTTCTCTGATTTTTTCATAAATGCTGATGTCAGTTGCTTTAATTCCAAACTCAGTAATTCCGCCTTCATCCTCCTTAATCCTGCTCCTTTGGCTTGCACTGAATTGTCTAGATCTGCAGTTTTCTTATTGATCTGCTGAATTTCAGATCACTGTTGTTCCAGCAGTTCATAGAGCTTATTTCATTTTTCACTGTGTTCTACTGCATTTTGTTTAATCTCTAGGAGGGCTCTATACATAATGCTTTTGCATTCTACCTCTGATAATTTCAGAAAGCCTTCATCTGGTAAGTTTTTTTATTCTTTATTTTGGGAGTTTTCTGGAGCCACAATGATCTGCTTCTTTGCGTGATTAGATATTGATTGTTGTCTTTGCACCATCAAGAAACTGTTCTGTTTCTCTAGTGTTACACCAACAGGAGTTTGGCATAGTTCTAAGAGGGGGAATAAAGGCACTACTAGATTTTGTCACCAGCCACCTCTGCATTCTCTAGTGGCCGACTTCAGCTGGGCTGTAATGTGTAGCAAGCCCTTTCTCCTAGCTGCGAAAGGTGGTGAGTCGCTTAGGTCGACTTACTACCCTTACATCAGTTGAGAATATGGTATAGCTTGGGGAAGGGAGGAGAGAAGGATGCCACCACACATGGCTGCCCAGGACCACTGAACTCTCTAGATGCATTTAACTTAAGAACTTTTTTTTTTTGCTGAGAGGGGCACTGTCCAGCAGCTGCCAAAAGCAGCCAGGCCCTCAAGGTTGTCAGGGCCTGCCTCCTGCTTGTCAAAGACAGCATCCTATCTATGGACTCTCTGGAGTGCTGTCAGCTGACATTATGATGTGGCTCAGTGAAGGATGTTGGACATGCTACCAGCCCACTCAGCTGCCAATCACTGCTACATTCTCCAGCTGGTCTTATTTTAAAAGCTGCTATACTACTGAGAGAGGTAATATCCTATAGCCACTGAAAACAGCTGGGAACTCAGGGGTGGCAGGTCTGCCTCCCAGCTGACACTGATGGTGCCTCATAGACTGTCCCTAGATGCTATTACTTGGCTCAAAGAAGAGAGAGGTTAGGTTACTACCACCCTTGGCTGCCAGGCCCCACCATGATCTCTAGGTAGGATAGTCTTAGAAACAAGTTTTCTGCTGGAGAAGCACTATTCAGACAGGTGCTGATGTTCACCATGAGAATTAACCCCAGCTGAGACCTCAGGTGTGTCTGACTCTGCCTGTCAGCTGACCAAGACGGCACTGGAGCCACCTTTCCTGCAGTGAGTCAGCAGAATCTATGCTGCAGCTCAGAGAGTGGGGAGGGGCTCTGGCACTCTTGGTCAGCACCCAGGTTCTCAACATGTGGCTATCCCAAGAACAGTCTCTCTGATGTAGTATACGCTGTTTACTTAAGCATTGCAGCTCAGCATATTAGCCATCTCATGCCAGGTTCACAGGCTCCACAGACCCAGTCCTCACCTCTCAGATATCACAGAAGGTGTCCATACCTGTAGTCACTCAAATGATGCATTAGAAGAAGCAAGACTCAATGTGATACTGCCTTTCCTCTGACAGAGGTAGTTTCTCTGTTCAAATCACCCAGTCCAGTCTTACAATCCTACGCTAGATCCTGAGACTTTCAGAATGTCCACACTTCCCTGTTCACTTATTATTCTAGGCCTTAATTCTCAGAGGGAATTGAATAGACATATGTCTAGTCTGCCATTTCGGCCCTGTCTCCAATCTTCTTTTCTTAAAGATTGAGATCTTGGTTTCTCATATGTATGCTTATCTGATTATTTTAATCAAACTATAGAGAGTGTTTTTGACCTGAAATACAGATACGTGGTTCTAACCCTGAACATCATTACTTAAAAAAATCAGAAATAAGTAAATGCTATACCTACTCGACGGCACTTGGCTGGCTTGGCCGATATTGCATATTATACAATTCCCTAAATAACCATAAGATAGTAATAAAAAAAATTGTTAATAATGTTATTGATATGGCATTACATAATCTCTGAGCAGTATAATTTATTAGGAAAAATACAAAGGATAATATTTTTCAGTTTCAATCTAGGTTTATCATTTAAACTTCCTTAGCCTCAGGTTTAAAAAAAAATAATTAAATGTTAATATAACAAAGTACTTAAAATAGGGACTATCATTGAGATAGTGGTGATAATTTCTATCATATAGCTTCTGTATAGTATTTCACTAATCTTCAAAATTAGCAGTATCAGCATTTCAATGTTTAATTGATATCATTGCTTAACATTACAATCAGAAAAGCCAAAGCCAAGTGCCGTCGAGTTGGATCCAGAAAAGCAAGAAGCATTTTCTTTGTTTTTGTCCATAAGAGAGTTAGCTTCTTTCACAATTCTTGTTATTAGGTGCCACAAAGTCAGTTCTGACTAAGAGTGACCCCATACACAACAGCATGAAACACTTCATGGTCTTGCGCCATGTCCACAATTGTTTTAATGCTTAAGTCTATTGTTACCGCCACTGTTTCTATCCATCTTGTTGAGCATCTTCCTCTGTTTTTCTGACCTTCCGGTCTACCAACGATGGTGTCCTTCTTAAGGGACTGATCCATCCTGACAATCTGTACAAAGTATGTAAGACTCAGTCTCACCATAATTGCTCCCAAGGAACACTCTGGTTGTACTTTTAGAACAGATTTTTTTGTTCTTTTGGCAGTCCATGGTATATTCAGTATTCTTCTCCAGCACCACAACACCACACGTCAATTCTTCTTTAGTCTTCCTTTTTCATTGTCCAGCTTTTTAATGCATATGATGCAGTAGAAAATACAATGTCTTGGGTCAGGCATATCTTAGAGCTCAAGATAACATCTTTGTTTTTTAACACTTTAAAGAGGTCCTTTGCAACAGATTTTTACAATGCAATACATCTTTTGCATTCTTGATGACTGCATTGATTGTGGAGCCAAGCAAAATGAAATCTTTGGTGACCTTAGTTCTTTCTACATTTGGTGTAATATTGCTTATTGGTCCAGTTGTGAGGAGTTTTGCTTTCTTTCTTTCATTCTTCTTTTTTTATTGTGATTAAGTGAAATTATACAATCCAAATCAATTTTGCGTGCCCACCTATATATAGCTCTTCTGTTCTTCTTGCCCCATAACAGCACACCTCCTTTTCGTTTTATACTTATCGTATCTTCTTAACAAGCTCCTGTCCCCTCCTCTCCACCCTCTTCTCTCCTATGAAGAAATAAACCAGTAGGACAGACTCCTAAAGATGTATAGAATCATAAATTACACACACCATATGGTCACATTGTGTCCTTGAGTCTAGTCCATTTTTGTCCCAAGAGTTGACCTCAGTAATGTTTTCTAGACAGGGGCAACAGCAGGTCTAGGTGTTGTACTCCTGGAGGATCCCCTAGGCCATCAGATCATCAGTTATGGTCTTCAGTAGAGTTCTTGAGTTGGTATAAAGGAATCCTATTGATTTACTTATGCTTATCTTATATCCTGATACTTTGCTGAACTCCTATATTCCAGTAATTATGGATTCTTCAGGATTCTCTGTGTATACAATCATATCATCTGCAAATAGGGAGACTTTTACTTCTTTGTCAATGCTAATGCCCTTTATTTCTTTGTCTTGTCTAATTGCTTTTGCCAGAAGTTCTAGTACAATGTTGACTAGAAGTTTGCACTTATAAAGTTAAACTGACCTCTGAGCACCACTTTTGCTTTATCCCATAAGTTCCAGTTGGATGTGTTTTTATTCTCATTTGGTTCCATGCATTTCTTTATTTCGTCTTTGATTTCTTCTATAACCTGTGGATTTTTTTTATTATGATTGAATGAAAATGTACATTCCCATATAAATTTGCATGCATACCTAAATGCAGCTCCCACTACTTTCCCTGCCAGGTGATAGCACACCCTTCCTCTCTGCTCCATGTATGTCCAATCCTCCCAACAATCTCCTTTCCCCACCTCTCCACCCACTCCCCTTCCTCCAGTAAGAGATTAGCAGGACGATATCCTACAGATACATAGAAACATAAAATGCACCCAAGGTACGGTCACTCTGTGTTGCCAAGTCCAATCCATTCCTGTCCAAAGAGTTGACATTCATTATGATTTATGGGCAGGGGCAGCATCATGGCCGGGGGCCACGCACCCAGGGGAACCCCAGAGCCCCTGGACCATTAGTTGTGGTCTTTTAGTGGAGATCTCAGGGTGTACCCTTTTACCTGTGGATTTTTGAGCAAGGTGTTTTTCAGTTTCCATTAGTTTGAATTCCTGCCTATATTTTTTCTACTGTTGATTTCAATTTTTATGGCTTTATGGTCTGAGAGGATGCTTTTAGTGGTTTGGATTTTGTTGAGGCTTGCTTTATATCCTAACACATAGTCTATTCTGGAAAATGTTTCAGGTACATTGGAGAAAAAGATATACTTATCTGTTGATGAGAGAAAAGCTCTGTATATGTCAATAGGTTCTAGTTGGTTGATTGTTGCAATAAGATCTTCTTTATCTTTATTGAATATTTTTTCTGGATAATCTGTCCATTACTGAAAGTGGAGTGTTGAAGTCTCTAACTATTATAGTGAAGGGATCTATCTCATTTTTCAATGTTGTCAAAATGTTTTTTCAATGTATTTAGATGTCTGGTATTGAGGGCATAAATAATATTGTTAAGTCCTACTTATGTATTGAACCTCTCAGCGATAAATAGTGACTGTCCTTGTCCACAGTGTTGGATTTTACATTAAAGTTTGTTTCATCTGACGTCAATATTGCCGCTTCCACTCTTCTTTGTATGTTGTTGTCTTGGTATTTACTTTTCCACCCTTTGATTTTTAGTTTGTTCCTGTCTTTGAGATTTAGGTGTTTTTCTTGTAACCAACATAGTGACAGAGTGCTTGATCCACAATGTCATTTGTTGTCTCTTTTTTGGAGTGTTCAGTCCATTTACATTCAGTGTAATTAGGATAGTTATGTGTTTAGTGCCATCATCTTGATGCATTTATTTTTGGTTGATGTTTTGTATGTTTTTCTTGATATTCTGTTCTGGGTCACAATTCTTTATGGATTACATATTGTCTATTTCAGTGTTAGTTTTGTGTTTGTTGAGACTCTTGTATTATGCTTCTTGTTTTGATATTTTACATTGTTGTTTTGCTTTGTGGTTACCCCTGTAATCCCCCTTACTATTTTAAGTTTAAACGAGACTTAAACTTCTGCGTATCTTTTTAATTTCCTCTCCATATAAAAGGTTATACCTACTGTAATATATCCCTCTTTTTAATGTGGTGGTGTCATAGTTTTCATGTTGTGATTACTGGTTCCCTTCTTTTAATAATGCAGTTTTGGTTAAGTTTATCAACTTCCCTAAGTGAGTAGGATTCTGGGTGCTGTATCCTACATTGCCTCCTTAAATATACACTTGATGTTTCTGTTTTTCTAAGCCAAGAGCTTCTTTCAGTATTTCTTGTAGTTTTGATTTGTTTTTTTACAAAGTTTCTAAACTTCTCTTTATCTGCAAATGTCTTAATTTCACCATCATGTTTGAGAGACAATTTTTCAGGATATATAATTCTTGATTGGAAGTTTTTCTCCTTTAGTACTTTGAATGTGTCAACTCACTGCTTTCTTACCAACATTGTTTCCACCAAGAAGCCAGATGGAAGCCTACCAAATTTGACTCTGAATGTTAGCTTTGCTTTGAGCCTCACTACTTTTAAGAGAATCTGTTTATGTTTCGTTTTATTAAGCTTGATTATAATATGTCTTGGTGTCTTTCTTTTGGAGTCTAGTTTTTGTGGCATTTGATATGCGTCTTGGATGTCTATTACCTCTTCTTTTATAATTTCAGAGGGGATTTCTGTGAGCAACCATGTAACAATGTTCTCTGTATTTTCATTTATTCTTCCTTATTCACAAACTCCAATTATTTGTAGATTTTTCCTCTCAACAGAGTCCCACGTATTTCTTAATGCTTCTTCATTTTTCTTATTTCTTTTCTTTGATTTTGTCTCATAAATGTTGTTGTCAGTTGCTCTGTCCTCGAAGTCACTAAGTCTGACTTCTATCTCCTCACTTCTTCTCTTTTGGCTTTGAATTGAATTGAATTGTCTAATTCTGTAATTTTGTTATTGATTGCCTGATTTCAGATTGTTGATGTTTCATCAGTTCAAATAGCTTACTTATTTTTTAATTTTCTTGTGCTGTATTTTGTTTGCTATCTAAGAGCACTCTCTATATAATTCTTTTGTACTCAACCTCTGATAGTTTCAGACAACTTTCTTCATCTGGTAAGTTTTTTGATTCTTTATTTTGGGAGTTTTCTGGAGCTGTGGTGGACTACTTCTTTAAAAGGTTAACTAGAATCTGTTGTCTGTGTGCCATCTAGAATCTGCTTGATTACTCTGGTCTTTTCTAAAGCAAATGGAACATTCACTATAATTGACCACATATTAGGCCATAATGAAATCCATAACAAAATTCATGCAAAGTATGGAAACAATAAAAAGCATCTTTTCATACCATAAAACCATAAAAGTAGAAATAAAAACAGAAAAGGGAAGGGAAAAAAATCAAACTGGAAACTGAGCAACATCTTGTTCAAAAACTTCAGGTTTATAGAAGTAATCAGTGGTAGAATAAATAAATTTGAAAAATCAAAAGAAAGTAAAAACATACCTTAACCAAACCTTTGGGGCATGACAAAAGCAGTGCTCAGAAGTCCATTTACCCAACAGATGTACACATTCAACAAGAAGGAAGGGACTAAATCAAAGAACAAACCCTGTAACTCAAATAAGTAGAAAGTAGACAGCAGAAGAACCACTCTGGCACCAGAAGAAAGCAAATAACAAAAATTAGAGCAGAACTCTTAGGGGACATCAAGGCCAATTGGCATAACTAGCCTATTGCCAAGAGAGCCTTTTGCACCCCATATAGGTGAGTGGCATCTGGGGTCTTAAAAGCTAGCAAGCTGCCACCTGAGCAATACCAAATGGTCCCAACTCAGCTGGAACTGATGATCACTAAGGAAAATAATGGCATGAGGGAAAAAGAGTCCAGAAGACAGAAAGACCCACATGAATGGGTGACTATATCAACATGTGACCAGAAGAACCAGATGGTGCCCAGCCACTAGCAATGACAGTTGTGATGGGGTTCACAATGTTGAGTCCCAGTGGCAACATGAGAAAAAAAAAGGAATGTACTGTAAGAATTCTACTAAATGACCTCAGTTGTCCTGGGAGTTCCCCTAGGAGCATGGCCCCTAGACCTGATGCTGTCCCTGATCGTGGATCGTTACTGAAGTCAACTCTTTGGGTAAGAATAGAATGCACTTGGGGACACAGAGTGACTGATCATGTGTGCACTTTATGGTTCTATGCATTTACAGGATGTTTTCTTATTGGTCTCCTACCAGAGGGGTGTGAAGAAGAGGGGACAGGAAATTTTTGAGAGGATATGACATGTATAGAACAGAAAGGAGGAGTGTACTTTCACTGGGCAAGGAGAGCAGAAGGAGCTACAGATAGGTGGGCATGCAACTTTGAATTGTATTATAAACTTTCACTCATCACAACAATTAAAAAAAAAGAAAGAACATAGAGCAGAACTAAGTGAATTAGAGAATAAAAAAACAGAATGAAATAATAAGAGTGAAAGCTGGTTTTCTGAACAGATCAACAAAATTGATAAAGCAAGGGCCAAAGTAACAGAAGGAAAACAGGAGAGGAAGCAAAAACATGAATTAAGAAATGAAATGAATGATGCCATAACAGACCCAATTGAAATTAAAAGAATCATAACAGAATGCTATGACAAATTATACTCTAACAAACTTGAAAGACTAGAAAGAATGAACAAATTGTTAGAAACATACTACCTAGTTAATCTAATGAAAAAAGGGAGTAGAACAACTAAGTAAACATGTTGCAAAAGAAGAGATTGCAAAGGTAATTAAAAAAAAATCCCAATAATAAGAGGCCTTAGCCTTTGAAGTTTCACTGAAGAATTCCATCAAACTTTTGGAAAAGAGTTTACACCACTGTAATTAAAGGTATTCCTGAACACAAAAAAGGATGACATACTCCCAAATTCATTCTGTGAAACCAGCATAACCCAATACCAAAATCAGCTAAAGACAGCACAAAAAATAAAATTATAAACAAATGTCTCTCATGAACTTAGATGTAAAAATAATCAGCAGAATTCTATCCAATATTACTGAACAACATATCAAAAAATAATTCACCATGACCATGTGGGGTCAATATCAGGGATGCAGACATGATTCAACACTAGAAAAACAAGTAATGTAATCAGCCACAGAAATCAAACAAAAGAAACATTTGATTTTACCAATTGATGCAGAAAACGTACTTGGCAAAGTCCAAACTACATTCACGTTAAAAACTCTCAGCAAAAAAGGAATAAAAGGGAAATTCCTCAGCATAATTAAGAGCATTTATGTATAACCAAAAGTCAACATCATTCTAAATGGAGAGGCTCTGAAACCATTCCCCTTGAGAATAGAAACCAGACAAGGATACTCATTGTCATCACTTTTTAAAAGGATTTTGCAGGAGGTTCTAGCCAAACCAATAAGAGAAGACAAAGAAATAAAGGACATCCAGATTGATAAGGAAGAAGTAAAAGTATCTATTTGCAGAAGGTATGATCTTATACACAGAAATCTCTAAAGAATACACGCCCCAAAATATTGGAACCAATGGAAGAGTCTAGCAAAGCATCAGGATATAAGATAAACATAAAAATCAGTTGAATTATTTTCCATCAACAGAGACCATCAAAGAGGAAGTTACCACATCAGTACCATTTACATGAGCCCCTAAGAAGATAAAATACTTAGGAATAAGTACTTAGAAGACCCATACAATGAAAATTACAAGATTCTACCACAGGAAACCAAAACAGATCTAGGTAAGTGGAGAAGCCACTTACTTGCTTGTAGATAGGAAAACTCAGCATTGTGAAAATGTCTGTTCTACTCAAAGTCACCTATAGATACAGTAAAAATCCCACTGGCATTTTTTAACAAAATGGGAAAGAGGAGCGGTCCCAGACAGGTAAAGCATTACTGATGATGAACAAAGTAGAAGGCCTCACACTATCTTACTTTGGAACCTATTTTACTGCTACTATAGTCAAAACAGCGTGGTACTGGTACAGAAACAGATACACAGAATGACAGAACAGAATTGAGAATACAGATACAGTATCATCTACCTATGAGCAGCTGATACTAGACAAAAGCCCAAAGTCAGCAAACTAGGTAAAAAAAAGTCTCTTTAATAAATAAATTGTTTTGGTGTAAGTGGATATCCATTTGTAAAAAAAAAAAAAAAAAAAATAGAAAAAGAAAAGAAATGAAGCCAGACTCATATCTGACACAATGCACAAAAATAAAATGAAAATGAATTAAAGACCTAAAGCAAAAAAGACATGGAAGAAAAAATGGAGACAACACTGGGAGTCCTAACACAAACTGCATAACCAGACTGCAAAACATTACAAAAAAATCACAAACAGTAGAAGAGAAATAGACACCTGGGAACTCCTAAAAATGTAACACTTTCATCCAAAGACTTCACCAAAAGAGTAAAGAAGGCAACCTACTAACTGGCCAAAACTTTTTAGCTACACAAATCTCACTGGCATCTAATCTCCATAATCTACAAGGTACTGCAAAACTTCAATGAGAAAAGAGACTAATAACTGAATCAAAAATTGG
The DNA here is from genome assembly GCA_028571685.1 of Heterohyrax brucei. Classification (NCBI taxonomy): domain Eukaryota; kingdom Metazoa; phylum Chordata; class Mammalia; order Hyracoidea; family Procaviidae; genus Heterohyrax; species Heterohyrax brucei. The sequence goes on along the minus strand of CM053143.1, from coordinate 54,248,483 downwards.
GCAAAGGATATAAACAGGCACTTCACTAATGAAGACATCCAGGATACTAACAGATACAGGAGGAAATGCTCATAATCTTTAACCATTAGGGAGATCGAAATCAAAGCTGCAACCCATCTTAACCCAACAAGGATGGCATTAATCCAGAAAACACAAGATAATAAATACTGGTGAGAATAAAACTGCTACAAGCACTTTGGAAATTGATTTGGCACTTTCTTAAAAAGCTAGAAACAGAAACATCATGTGTTCCAGCAATCTCATTACTTGAAATATATCATAGAGAAATAAGAGCTAGGTACATGCACACTATTATTTATTGCAGAACTGTCCACAATAGCAAAAGATGGACTCAGCCTAGATGCCCATCCACAGATGAATGAACAAACAAACTTTGGTATTTTCACACAATGCAGTACTATGCAATGATAAAGAACAAAGATGGTCTTAGGAAATATGTCATAACATGGAATAATCTGGAAGATACTGTGCTATGAAATTAGTGAGGGAAGTGTTGTATGAGACTACTATAATAAGAACTCAAGAAAAGATTTAAAAACAGAAGAAAAAAAGTGAAGATTACAAATTTGGCGAGGGAAAGACGGGGCATACGTTAATTGATAAACGTTAATGATAAACAGAAATTGGGTTAGGTGAAGTTGAGTGACAGCATGCAGTAGAAATGTGGTCAGCACAGTTAGAGCATACCAAAAGCTAAGAGTTCCTAAATATAAGCCAACATTTAGAAGGACAGAGCAGCAGGAACAAGGGTCTGAGGACCATGGTTTCAAGGGACATCCAGGTCAATTGGCATAACTAATTTTTTTTTTTTTAGAAATTATTCTGCATCTCACTTTTGTGAGTGGCATCTGAGTTCTTTAAAGCTAGCAAGTGGCTATCTAATAGCATCAATTGGTTGCAACCCACCTGAAGAAGAGGAAAAAGAAGGACATCAAAAACATGAGGATACGAGTCCAAGACACAGAAGAGGCTGTATGATCCAGAGACATCAGCACAAGACCAGAAGAACTAGATGGTTTCTGGCCACCACCAGTGACTGCCTCACAGGGAATACAACATAGAGTCTCTGAAGCAGTGTGAGAAAAATAGGTGTGCAAAACTAGAACTCTGTTCAAAGATTGGTCCTGATGGTCTGACAGACTGGAGGTTCCACTGAGCACCTGGCCCCAGGCTTTCTATTAGCCCGAAGCTGAAACCAGTCTTGAAGCCAATTTTTCAGATAACGATAAGACTTGACTGTAGGTCATAAAATAATGCTGGTATAGAGTGTTTCTTGGCTTAAGTACTGCTATGGATCAAATTGTGTTCTTCCAAAAATGTGTGTAGCAATTTGGTTGGGCCATGATTCCACCTACTGTGTGATTTGTGCTGTAGATCTTAATCTCTGCCAGTGGTTAATAGATAGGATTAAGTTAAAAGAGAATTGGAGTGGGCCTGTAACACCCTTACTGAGGAGCTTGCTGGAATGTGGCTTGCACCATCTTTTATCTTAAAAGAGATATAAGGAAGGGGAATCATGCAAGCAGTGGGAACTTCACACCCTTAAGAAAGCAGCACTGAGTGCAGAGTGCATCCTTCAGACTTGAGATTCCTGTACCAAAAAAGATCTCAGACCAGAGAAAGACTGATGCACTACAAGGACCATCCTCCAGAACTAGCAGAGAGTGGGTTCCCCTGGAACAGCCTCCCTGAATTCAGATTTTTAGACTAATGGGTTGTAAGAACATAAACTTTTGTTTGTTGATGCCTTCCACTGGTGGTTTTTCTGTTAGGGCAGGTACCAGATGACTGAAACAAGTACATACATGATGCTTACTAAGCAGCTCATGCCAGAGGTGAGATTAGAGTGGAGGGGGCAGGAGCTGGCTGAATGGACAGGGAAGTACACGGTGGAGAGGAGTGTGCAGTCACAGGGAGAGCAGCTAGAGTTGCAGAGTGGTGAGTGTGCAGGATTTTGTATGATAAATTGACTTGGATTGTAAACTTTCACTTAAAGTACAATAAAATCTTAAAGATCCCCACAAGTTATTGCGAATCTAAAGATAAAAATTATCATGTTAAAACTAAAAAGTTAAACAAAAATGACAAAACCAATGTTCTTGTGGAAAATCTATAGTTCAACTTGCATTTTATTATTAACTTTTATAATCTGAATATTTGCTTTTACTATGACAAATACACTATAGGCAACCTAAGTATTTATAATGAGCTCATAAATTTTGCATGTTTAATAATTTTAGTGTTATCAAAATAAATGATTGTGACAGCTTATCTTTGTATTGTAAAATAATATTATTATATCTTTTTGAATAAAAGATAAGGTAAAAAATTTTAAAAATCTAAGAAAATTAGAGAATCAGACACGGTAAAACAAATAATGCTAAAATTAAATGAAACATGATGTTTTTAAACTGCTCAGTAAAACTGAAGAAAACTAAATGACTTTTTCTTTTTTTCTGTCTGAGCACATGGAAATACATGATTGATAGTTTTATTTTGTTATTAGATTCAAATTTATGAGAACATATATTACACACACAAAAAAACAAACATACATGCTATATAAATATTAGCTAAATAATGTTCCTTGGATTAAAAAAAATGTATATTAATACTTGGCACTAAATATAAGTTGTGACCATTTTTTTTTGTCCAACTGTCTTTAGTATTTTAAAGCTAAAAGGGAAATTGCAACTCCTAATTTTAATTCTTATGAAAGATAAAAGCAAGTCAATAAATGAGCAGTGAAGAATCTCTTCTGAAGAGTATTTCAGAGCTTAGTCCCCTATTTAATATTATATGCTTGGCTGGCTGGCAAGGGGAATATCCTTTATTCAGTTTGTGGCAATTACATTATTACCTGAGTAAAGCAGAAAATTGCATGGTCTCGTTTTCTCCTACAGAACACTATACCTCACCACTGCTCTGAGTCCAGTGTGTTTCCAGGGTAAATAGAAATTCACTGAGCTCTACAATGATCCTGCTCTGGAAAATGATATGAATATGTATGAATTTCATATACTTGTACTCCTTTTCACATCCTGCCCTACCCACAAACACCAAGCACTGGGTTAGAGAGTAATAGGCAAATAAACAATGGGTGAGTGTGACACTCGCTCTCTGGATATTCTCTAGAAATCTTCCTAATTCCTATATTTCTCTGTAAAATTTGAACAGACTGTATGTTGTTTGGAAACTCTAGTGGCATAGTGATTAAGTGCTAGGCTGGTAACCAAACAGTTGGCAGTGCAAATCCAGGCACTACTGGAAGGTTTGAACACTATGACTTGGAATTGACTCAGTGGCAGTATGTGTTTCTTTAGTTTTATTTTTATATGCTGCTTTGATGATTAACCTCAAAAATGATAAAACTAAGTTGTGAATACAGGTTTTGGTTGTTGCTGTGTCCTACAGACTCAGTTCTAATTCGTAGCAATCCTGTATGACAGAAGGAAACACTACCTGGTCCTGCATCATTTTGTCACCCACTGCCATGCTTGAGTCAACTGTTTCAGCAACTGCATCAGTCCGGGTTATTGAGGGTCTTCTTCTTTATTGATGTCCTGCTCTGGGAACTGGTCTATCCTGATAATACGTCCAATGTACATGATACGTACTCACAACATCCTCATTTGTCAGAAACATTCTGGCTATAGTTCTAAGACAAGTTTTTAGTTCTTGTGGCCCATTGTATATTCATTATTGTTCACCAATACCAAAATTCAAGTGCATCAATTCCTCTTCTGTCTTTCTTGTTTATTGTCTATCTTTCTCATGCAAATGATCTAACTGAAACTATCATGCTAAAAGAGCCTTCCATGCCTATTCATATCAGTACAGAAAATGCTTATGATAAATGTGTTACAGAAACATAAGATATTAAAAAAAACTCAGTGCCGTTGAGTTGTATCCAACTCATTTTTACAAGTAGATTTGACAAAAAGCAACACTAAAGCAATAACGACAATAGCTTAGTTCAGGTGTGAACCTTAGTTCTCAGTGTGACATCTTTGCTTTTTAACTCTTAAAGAGGTCTTTTGTAGCCTATTTGCCTAATGCAATATGTTCTTTGATTTCTTGATTACTGTTTCCATGGATATGGATTGTAGATCCACAGAAAATGAAATCCTGGACTATTTCAGTGTTTTCTCTGTTTATCATGGTGTTCCTCTTTGGTCCAGTTGTGAGGATTTTTGTTTTCTGTATGTTGAGATGTAACCATATATTTTATGTGAAGTGTATTTATATATTTTATAAATGTAGAAACTGAAATATTATTATGCATTACCAACTGATTGTTACATGTATTTATTACATGATATCATGTTAAAGATTGTACTTCTCCAATACCATTGTGTCTAATGGTTCTTATAATACAGATCTGTTTCATGTAATTTTACACAAAGCTAAAATCCTAAGCAAATTTTAAGAAGTACAAGTGTATTTTACAATAAGAGAATAACAATCATGCTATATTAATGTGATATAATTATACTCACACTAAAAGTGCTTTCCATGCCCATTCACATCGGTACAGAAAGTGTTTATGATAAATGTGTTAGTGAGACATAAGCAGTTAATTACGTATTTTTACAAGTAGATTTGAGAAAACAACACTAAAGCAATAAGGACAAAATCAAGAAAAATAGTAAACTTCATAAAACGGAGACTAGGAAAATCAGGCTATACTTTTTATGTGTTATTTTCTTTGAATAGTAATTTTAAATGTTTTAAAATGTTTTTGATGCCCTCTAATTTTCTTTTATAGGTATGTACTATATTGATAATGGAAAGTTATTAAATTATTTTTTTAAATTATGTACCTTTGCATAGATAGTTTGAGTTAACATAAAACTGTACTCATCATAGGCAGCCTTTCACCATCAAATGTGTGATGTTTATTTTTTATATTTTTGGAAATAATCTGACTTTTAATATAATTTACTATATTCATATATCTTCTTGTTCATATAACTAATAATGAAGAATAAACTTGCATACCATTATTGAAATGCATTTTATAGGTATAGTTGTGTGTGCGTCTAAGAATATACACAGGAGGTGGCTCAAACAGGGCTCTCCATGCTCCTCTACCCAAACTTTAGATTCCTCTCAGGGCTTCCTTTACAGTGGGGAAAAAGACAAACAAACAAAAAAAAACCCTGAGCATTTCAGATTTGGCATGACTCAGTTCTTTGCAAACTTATTGATGTTTACAGTTTCACAAAATAAAATATTAAATGTTATAAACAATTTCAAACATTGATATTATTATTATACAATTCAGTTTTGGTGTACAATGCTGTATGTATTTATCTTAATTTTCTGTGTTTCTTTCTTAATGTAATGACGAAACTTGCTTTGCTGTGCTTTCTCTATTCTGCTTCCAAACGACTTCATTTTTCTTTGTTTAACATCCATTTTTCTGCCTAGTTGTGTCTCTGAGGGAGTGCTCATCAGATTCTTCTGCAAAGAGAACATACTCCTGTGACACCCTAAATTGGTGTTTTGGACTGTTTCTTAGTACATTTTTTGTGTCTTTGTTTGTCATGAGACATTTTTCTCAAACATTTCCTTTTCAGGATACTTCAAAAGACCACAATTTGTCTGTTGCAGACAACAGATATTGATTCCTTGGAAAAGTCCTTGAAGAGGAGTAAGTACTATAAATGAGTCGAGTTTTTAAGGGATAAGAACTGGTTTTGTATGTCTTGCAATATATAAGGTAGAAAAATGTAAAATAAAATTTTGGACAAAATCATCTGCAAGACTGTAATATGTCTCAGATAAGAAACAAGACTCATCTTTAAGTCTAGAGATATTTCTGTATTACCATCATTGTTTCTTTTGATGTCTCGTTTTCCACATTGGTGCCTCCTTAGGTTTCAGTCTTCGTCTAAAGGGACTTCTTTGGAACACTTACAGAGCTTGTACAATAAACAAAAGTGATGATGCTTCTCTAAATTTAAGGGGGAAATGATTTTGGAGTTTTAATAAATAATAGTTTGCTTAGCAAAATTAACAAATAGCTGTCAAAGACGTATAGGACATTTAAAAATTTTGCCTGTAAAGGACAGATTCAAGGGTTCTAAGCAAATTGTTATATCAAAAGTAATAGTAGTACTGTGAGTTTAGAAAAAAATATATAGAATAATAATTTAAAAAACATAATCCTTTCTAATTACTAAATCAGGACATGGTATTGATGCATAATTAGCAACTGTCTAATATATATATTCTGATAGTAAAATTGTTCTATTTTGTGTATATTTTCAACTTTAGTGATAGATGTACGTGTCAAAGACACATAACTCACCTTTGTAAAATAAAGGAAAAAGGACATATTTTAAGAGCAGAGAATGAATATAGGAACTAAAAGTGATAATGGGCCAACAGTTTACAGTTTAAAATGTGTGTTAGACTTTCAGAAAAGTCATTAAAAATAAGTATAGGGTTATTTTCAAATGCACTTTAATTTAAAGTCTTCAATTGCTGAAAAATCTCCAAGAATAGATATGATTGCTGTTGCCGCATTTGTTGTGTACAGATATGAATAGTCAAGGAAAAACTGAATTGTATTTGGTGAAGCAAAGTAATTAGCGTTAGTGTTTCTTTCTATTTCTCCTGCCATCCATTGGAGGCCTAAATTTGAAGGATTACGTGAATTAAGTACCTGATTGGCACCTTGCTTAAACACACATCTGGGGGTGCTATTTTTAACCCCCTTCTTCAACTAATGTTCTCTCTTCATCATTTTCTAGTAACTTTAAATGATAAAAAATCAGGATTAAAAGAGAGAGGACAAAAAAAAGAGACCAACATAAGACAGCCATAAGAGTTATGTGGCCTTGTGTGGTGGGTTGAGAGTAGGTGGTCTAAGGGGTCATTTGACCTGCGGAAGGGGCCAATGAAAGGAAAACAGTGTGGGAAACATTAATCTTGGGCTTGTTTATACAACTGTAATTTTGTAGTGCTTGTTTACTCTCATTCCGATGGCAGAAACAGTTCTTCCTTGACATGGCACCAGGCCTCTGGTCACCTTCCCTAAGAAATTATTTGTGGCAACAAATATGATAATTTTTTATATAGTATTACCACATGATCTAATATAATTGAGTGGACAAAACCTTTGGTTTCCTTACATGGTTCACAGGTTAATACCGATGGGTGAGCATTGAGGCTTTAGTGGTTACTTTTCTAAAAAAAAATAAAAAATAAAAAAAACTTGAATGTGAGAAAAATAATATTTCTGCAACCTAATAGTAGATATTTATGGAAAAAAAGATTTTTAAATCATATTTCATTATTACCATGACATATTTTTTAAGGTCATTATAGGCATTGTTCTATCAGTATCACAAGCATTTTGAGTATTATCTGCATGTTGTGTCCATGTGATAGCTGTCTCTTAGCTATGTTTTAAAGAAATATAGTTAGGTTTAAGGTGTTCTCTTGGTAAATTTAGAACTTTTGCATAATGATTTATTATTTTGTGATGTCAGTCAAGTCTAAAACAAATTGTAAAGATCTCTCTTGCATCCAACACACATCTACTTTTGTTTAAAAATTTAGTTGAATGATTACAATATACCAAACACTGTGTCCAACACCGAATGAAATAAATAAAATAAAACACAGTCCCTGTTGTTGGTGCTGTGCTGTTGAATTGACTCCAACTCTTAGAGACCCTGTATGACAGGACAAAACTTCCTGATAGAGCTTTGTAGGTTCTAATTTTTAAGGAAGCATATTGTCACATCATAGCTCCTGTGGAGTGATTGGTAAGTTCCACCCCTGATCTTTTCATTGTCAGTCAAGTGCTCAACCATTGCACCCCCAGGGCTCCCTACAACATCCCTGGGCTTGTGGTCTTTGCAGTCTATGATGAAGAGAAATTTGGAATAAATACAATAAATCCAGTACATGGACATAGTATATAGTCTTCTGAGAAGATGATTTAAATGGTTTACAACTCTAACAAAGCTAATGTAAATCTACCTTTTTCCCCTTGAAAATAGAAACCAAACTCACTGCTATCAAGTTGATTCTGACTCATAGTAGCCTTATACACAGACTAGAACTGTCCCACAGGGTTTCCAAGAAGCACCCGGTAGATTTGAACTGCCAGCCTTCTGGTTAGCAGCCACAGCACTTAATCACTACTCCACCAGAGTTTCCTTGAAAATATCCATGTAAATGGGTTAAAATGAATTTTAAATCTGAATGAGGATTGCTCTTTACTGCATGAGCACGTGTTATAAACACAAGAAAAAGAAAACTTACCTGAATGCTTTGTTTACTAGCTGTTAAACAGCTATTTAGTTAATTCTTTTTCCCAATCTGATTGGTGATTCTCAAACTTTTGATAACCTCAGCAGACTTGAGGAATAAAATTTATATTTGCAGCAGTGAAGTAGTTCACTGAAGTAGTAACTTCCATGGAAGGTTTATTTCAGAGGTTTAGAGGGGGAATGTGTAGTTTGAAAAAATCCCAGTTTCTCAGTTGAATTTGGCACATCCAACTAGTAGGCAGAAATATCTGTTTTTCTTTCTCTGCCTCTGCTGTTTTATCTACTAAATAATGATACTCTCATAACTTTAGAAATCATAATATGTATGATAGATGTTTCAGGGAATTCATACTTAATTTGAAGAGCTCTCTCACTGGAACTGACATGAATGATACACCAAAAATCTGTGATCCAAGAACCCTGATAATAATACAGAGCAGAACTCAAAATATCTAATCATATGAGAATTCTTCCCCAGAATTAACTACTATTGTTTGCCAGAGTTTAAAAAGGAAAAGAAAATACTTCAGTTAAATGTTTTTAATAGAAAAATCATCATGAAGTATAGTGCTTACCTAGTTCTTCAGTTAGGGACTTTTTCAATTAAAAAATGTATACTACTACATAAAGGTTATCAACACAATCTTATAAATAACTATTTGTATTATTGATTAAAAAAAAATTATCCAAAAAATGAAAATAAAAAACTTCAGAATCTCCAAAAACCCAATGTCCTGGCTATGTGGAAATTATGAATATCTTTAAAAAATGTATATGTTGGCATGTTTTAGGAAACTGAATCAGGACTGCTCGAAAGGCATCATTTATTTTTTAGAAGTCAGAGTTTCCAGCTCATGTGGAATCAAAAATTACATTACAGGAGTAGCAGTTTCGGTGTGACACATTGGATCTTACTACCATGTGCTCAACCGAATGCGGAAAGAACGAGATCTATGGCAGAAGGGATGTGGCTGTGAGGGAGGAGGGAAGAAATAGGATCCATCATACTCTGTTGCTAACAGAATTCTAGCACCAACAAATACAATATTATTCTTATTCATATAAAGATTGGAAATAAGACTGACCCCGCATAATTCTCCTTGGAAAAGGAGAGCAACTTGCAGTATTAATTATTTCTTGAATCTAAAAGATTAAACCTTTCCCCCAAGACATGAAATGATTACACATGCGCAGAGCAGCTGGTGCAAATTGAATGAGGATGTCAACAACCATGTTAAGAGAGGAAACGGGGGGCTGGCAGAAAGCTTCAAAGAGACAGAGAGACTGGTTCATAAGTGTATGTGCTTACAATGAGCACTTCAGTGTTATAATCATGATCTGCTCACTTAATTTCTTTCCTTTATGTTCCATTTCTATTCTTAGATGTCCTAGAGGCTGAGAAAACTAAACAGCTTTCGGTGAGTATCCAAGCTGCTAATCCAACTCCTTAGAGTTAAAAAAAAATCACAGATTCTTTTTATGCATCAGCATTGCTTTTTATTCTGTAACTTATTTTTGATGCTCATTATTTAGTTGCTATATTAATTTTGTTATTTGATGAAAATGAAATGATCATTTATCAATGTATCTACTTTTTTAAATCATAGAACTTGTTACATACATTTATCTTGGTAAAGGAAATGGCATCATCTCATTTATTATAATTGTAGTAATACTATATAGTTTTGTTTGTTATACTCTTTTGCTTTTCCAACTGATAGCGTTATTCATTATATAGCTTGCTTTGGGCATGTCATCAGGCAAAACTAATTGCTATTAAAAGACATTATATTTGATAAAGCAGAGGGTCAGAGATAACAAGGTAAGTCTTCAGTGAGATGGACTGATAGTATAACTGTGACAGTGGCCGCAAACATTCTAATGATCATGAAGATGGCACAAGATCAGACAATATTGCATCTATTATAAGTAATATTGCAATGAGTTGGAGTCAGTTTGATGGCAACAAACAGCAATGGCCCTGTATGCACCACAGCAGCATTCGAGATACAGTCCAGACTGGCTAGAGAACTAAGTTCCCTGCTTCACAGGCAGGCATGTGACCCCTGTCCCCTCCATTAATGTCAGTGTTGTCCATTAAAAATAGTACTGGGATTATTATTATTATTATTATTATTATCATTATTTTTATTTAATATGACTGAGTGAAAATGTCCATTCCCGTATAAATTTACATGCCCACCTAGATGCAGCTTTCACTGCTCTCCCTGCCCGGTGACGGCACACTATTCCTCTCTGCTCCATACATGTCTCATCCTCCCAACAGCCTCCTGTCCCCTCCTCTCCACCCACTCTCCTTCCTCCAGCCAGAGGTCAACAGGATGACATCCTATAGATGTATAGAACCATAAAGTGCATCTAATATATGGTCCTGGAATTATTTATCAATTCATCATTTAACATTCTTTGTATCATTTCAAGTTTTACTTTAGCAACGGGTTTAAATGTTAATAAGCTTAATCCTAGAAATTGAGAGCAATCAAAATTTAAAAAGAAAGAAGACAAATATTTAGCTAACAGTGGAGAGCCTTTAGTTCCCTGAGATAATGGCTATATAATCATTAGGGTTATTTTCATTTTCATGAACTCTATGTATGAAAAGTATGCAAATATATAGAAATAAAACATTTTAAGGCCTAGCTAAGAAAAGGTAACTATATCACAATACAATTAATCAAGAAATTTTATTAATTTATTATTCTTACAAGCCCCTTCTATCCCTGCCCGTCTCTTTATTTATTTCTGGGATTTCCCAAATGTCATATATGTTCAAGACCTAGCTATTTACATCAAATTCAAGTTGTTCTGCAACTCAATGTCACCATCCCAGACTATTCTGGAAACACTTGCTACCGTTCAGCAGCAACTCCTAGATTTTGGCAGTTAGAGCAGTTCTCCAGGGGAGTATGCAATTGCACCTTACAGGGCCACAGAGAGGCAGCAGTTTATCATGGGAGAGCTGTAAGAGAAGGAACACTCTCCTTTCTAATAGAAGAAGGCTAACTTTTTTGATGGAGCACTAATGTGTTCTAGAGGTATATATCTAAGGGACTAAGATAGAAACACATTTAAATAATATGATTTCTAGGATCAGAATTTTTATTCTTCTTGTCACTGATAAAGTTACAGTTATTTAGGAAAAGTGGACAAGGCCAGGTTATTTTTTCTTTTTTTAATTTTTAGAATGCAATAGCCTTCATGAAGCTTGGCCTCAATTTCACTTAGTCTGTAAGTATGAAGGGTTTTCAAAAGTAAAACATTATTTGCATTTTAACATATACCCTCCTCTGTAATGTATATGTTTTCATATTCTCTCCTTTCTTCAAATATTGTCAATTACTGCATTATACTGGAGATTTAAAAAACAATATAAATTATTGTCCCTGATGTTCTAGGATAGTTCCTGTGTAGTGCAAGCAGCTAACATGCTCAGCTGCTAACCGAAGAATTGGTGTTTCAGGTCACTCAGGGACACCTGGGAAGAAATGTCTGGTAATCTACTTCCAGTAAAATTAGCCACTGAAAACCCTGTGAAGCACAACTGTGTTCTGATACACACAGGGCTGTCATAAGTCAGAATTATGGTTGACATCTAATTAGTAATTGTTATTCTTTGAATTGTTTTTACCCAAAATACTGTTGTAAATTCTAACTCCATACCTGTGGTTATAGTTACATATGGAATGAGTTCACTCTGCTAGGATAATAATGCAGAATTAGTATGGTGTGTATTTTAAATTAATCTCTTTTAAGAACCAAAGAGACTAGATATGGAGAAGGAAACATGGATGGGGACAGACAGATGCCGCATCATATGAAAATCACTAAGGAACAAAGGAACAAGGGCATTTTCCTAAGTTGGCAGAGAGAAAGCCTTCCCCTAGATCCAGCGCTATGAATTTGGACTGCTAGCTTCATAAACTGTGAGAAAATAAATATCTGCTAAAGCCATACACCTGTGGTATTTCTGTTACTAGATAACTAAGATACAATGTTCTTGGAAAGGAAGTATAAATAAAAAAGCTCATGAAAAGGTTAAAAAGTAAATGCTATAACTGTTTTGTGAGCCTGTTTATTTACACCTATTTTCCAAAAATAATATAGAGGGATTTTATGGGTAAGATATTTAACTATGCAGGAAGCATCAAAAGAAGATGGAAAAAATACACAGTCACTGTACCAAAAACAGCTCATGAAACTCAACCATTTCGTGAGGTAGCATATAACTAAAAACTAATGATACTGATTGAAGAAATCCAAGTTTTACTGAAGGTATTGACAAAAAAAAGAAAAAAAGGAAAAGAAAAACAGCCTCCAGAGACTGAAAAAACACCAGTGGAAACGTTTCAACAAATGGATATAGTGCTAGAAGCACTCACTTGTTTATGTCAAGAAATTTGGAAGACAATTACCTGACCAACTGACAGAAAGACGATCATATCCGTTCCAAAGCAAGGTGATCCAACCAAATGCAGAAGTTATCTAACAATAACATTGCTATCTCACACAAGTAAAATTTTGCTGAAGATCATTCAGAAAGAACTGCAGCCATACACCTACAGACAGCAGTCAGAAATCTGATCTGGATTCCCAAGAAGGTGTGGAATGAGTGATGACACTTGCTGATATCAGATGGATCTTGGGTGAAGAATATCAGAAAGATGTTCATCCATGTTTTGTTAACAGTGTAAAGTAATTCAACCGTGTAGTTCATAACAAATTAACAATAACATTGCAAAGAACGGGAATTTCAACATGCTTAACTGCTCACAAGGAACCTGCACATATCAAATAATCCAAGAAGCTGGACTGTATCAAGAAGAATATTACATCAGGATTGGAGGAAGTTTTGTTAGCAACCAACGATACGTAGAAGACACAACTTTGCTTCCTGAAAGTGGAGAGGATTGAAGCACTTGCTGAGGCAGATCAAAGATTACAGTCTTCAGTATGGATTACACTTCAACATTAAAAAAAAACTAGCAACTGGACCAATAATCAACATCATGAAAAATGGAAAAGAGATTGAAATTGCCAAGAATTTTATTTTACTTGGATCCACAATCAACAGGAATGGATGCAGCTGTCAAGAAATCAACTAAAGTGCAAATGTGCTACACAAGACTTTCTTTTAAAGACTAAAACCCAAGGAAACCACTCGGAGGACCAAGATGAGCCTAATTCAGGTCATGGCATTTTTCATTACATTCTGTGCATGAGAACAATGAATAAGGAAGACTAAAGAAGAGTTAATGCCATTGAATTATGGTGTTGGCAAAGAATATTGAGTATACTATGGACAGCCAGAACAGTGAACCTGTCTGCCTTGGAAGTACGGCCAGAGTGCTCCTTGGACGGAAGTGGAGTTAGACTGAAGCCAGCACTTTGGAAATGCCATTAGCAGGGTTCTAAGTATTTTGAACGTGTTATCAGGAGGGACTATACCCTGGAAAAGGACACCATACTTGGTAAAGTGGAGGGTTAGTAAGAAAGAGGAAGACCCTCAAAGAGGTATATGGATTAACACAATGGTTACAACAATGGACTCAAACATAACCGGGATTGTGAAGATGATACAGTACTGCACAGTGTTTCCTTCTTTTGTAGGTGTCGTTATTGTGAGTCACAACCATTTTTGTAGCTCCTAACAAAAATAACAACAACATGAGCACTATATGTGGGATAATCAATGTAGTTGTTAAGTGAGCTGTAGGTATAAACCACCTAGAATACCTTTAAAAGCTGTGATCCTTAATATGCATTCATCATTCATATAAGACATCAGAATTTCTTCCACTGGTAACTACAAAATGAAGAGTCCTTTGAACTACCCCACAAATCTTAATACTTTCTAGGGGTAGAGCAAAGACCATCTGCATTTTAGTAATAGCCCAAAGTGTGATTATGTATCTAGGCTTACCTGAACCAGTAAATATTGAATGATAGCAAGATACCTATTATTGTTGTTAGGTGCTATTGAGTTGACTCCAACTTATAGCGACCTTATCTGTACACCACAGAAAGAAACACTGCCTAGTCCTGTGCCATGACTTAGGATATATACATTCAGCATGCTGCTAGTTAATTCTGACTCATAGCAACCCCAAAGGACAGAATAGAATTGCCCTATAGAGATTCCAAGGAGGGCCAGGGGAATTGAACTACTGAACTTTTGGTTAGCAGTCATAACCCTTAACCATGATACCACCAAGGGTTTCCTTTTAGAATATTTGGGTTCCCAAATACCTAAAGAGTTACTTCATATCAGAGGGTCCTGTTTAATTCCCAGACAGAAATAAATTGAAATTGCTTCCTGCCTTATAAACATCCAAAATTTGAAAAAAGTTGAGATTTTAAATATTTTTTTTTCTTCTTTTTCATAGTTTCACTTAAGAGTGGTCTTAATCCGTGGCTATTGCTCTCAACTGCATAACTAAACATCTGTGAAATTGCTGGTCTGTGCTTCTTTTCCAGTTGAATCTGTTGGAACCAGTGAAGTTGTATGTGGCTCTCAACCCAAATAATCAAAAGCAGAGATCTCCTCTGAGGAGACACAGTCTTATTCATAAATCATATCCAGTAAATCTAATTCAACTTTAAAATTTGTAACTGGATCCCTGGTTGGGCGAGTCTTGTTTAAACTAGTTATATTTTCTAAAAGAAGGGTTATGTACTTCAGTGGTAATTCTAATGATAGATAAGCCAGGTCCTGCATTATGATGAAAAAGGATTTACTGTCTCCTGTTTTCCATGTACATGAATCAAATTTTCATGTTTTCATATACTTTCCCAATAATTATAGAATAACTAATTCATAGGATATTGGGTCTTATTGTTGACAATAATACACCCTGGGTGGAAAACAAACTAAGTGAAACAAAATTGACTGAACTGTAAAATTAGAATTATCATTCCATTCCATAGTAGATAAATTAACTCTTCCATTATGGCTAAGTCTATGGAAAATAAATAAATAAATAGATTTTGCTTATTAAATTTTCAATGTAAGACATTTAAAAACATGTTCAACAATTGTGCAAGTATTAAAAAATATATATAAAAAATATATATATCTAAGGATAAAGTTAAAACTTTGTCTTCTACTTTCTCAATATTTGGTGTTATGGAATTTTTCCAGAAAGTTTTATGGTGGTGCATAACCTGAAGAACATAAAATAACATACATCAGAGTATAAAAATTACCTGTGCCTGAGTGGCGTAGTGGTTAAGCTCTATGGCTGATAACCAAAATTCGAATCCACCAGGTGCTACTTGGAAACTTTATGGGGCAGTTCTATTCTGTCCTATAGGGTCACTGTGAATTGGACTTGACTCGATGTCAGTGTGTGTATGTGTGAGTTGCACATCTCGTATTTTAGCACCAGTTTTCAAAGAGAGGAAGGTTACACGTGGTATAAACTCTAATGGCACCTGCTAAAATCACTCATAACCAAAAAACAAAACAAGAAAAGCTCCCATTGCTGTGAAGTTAATTCCGCCTCATAGCAACCCTACAGGACAGACTAGAACTGTCCCCAGAGCATTTCCCAGGGTCAACTGGTGGACTGGCACTGCTGACCTGTTGGTTAACAGCTAAGCTCTTGACTGCTGGGCCACCAGAGCTCCTCATAGGTCAAATATATTGAAACAAGTATATGCGGTACATTTACTATGTGATTTTAAGTCCATGTACATAAAGAAAAAAAAGACAGAATCTTTTAGGCTCATTTAATTGCACAGAATGAGTAAGTTTTAGAAGTGTTTGAGAAAAATTGCTGGAAAACTTACATTCAGTACCCTCTCCAGTGACAAGTTTATATGTAGAGAGACAGCTTTGAGGTACAGCAATGTGGAGAACGGAATGTTTATGAGCTGATGAGACAGAGGAAAGATCAACCCAGATTTTTTTTTTTTTTTTTTTTTGCTTAATCTATATACTTCGTTCTGAATACTCTTAAATTAGTTATAATGGGATAAAATGGGGGAAACACTGGTGGGGTAGTGGGGTGCTACACCTGCCAACTAAAAGGTCAGCAGTTCAAATCCCCCAGGTGCTCCTTGGAAACTCTATGAGGCAATTCTACTCTGACCTCTAGGATTGCTATGACTCTGAACTAACTCCATGGCAGTGGTTTTTAGGGGGGAGGGGGTTATAAAATGAAAGTGGGAGTCCCTGGGGTGTTATAAACAGTTAACAGCTTTCCAGTCTTGCTAACTAGAAAATGAGTGTTCTAGTCTAACTGGAAGAGTGGCAGAAGAAAAGCTTGGTGATCTGAAAAATCAGACATATGAGTATAAAACCCTTTGGAACCAAGTTGTTTTCTGACACACACAGGGTCACCATGAGTCAGAACTGATCTTATGACAACTGGAAAGAACAAGGCCTGGGGGCACTTGGAGAAAGGGTTAATTCATTCCGTGTTAGGTGTAGGATCCCAGTTGTTACAATTTAGATCCCAGTTGTTACAATTTAGATCACTCCTGTGATCTACTGGTTATGCTGTTAGGCAAATGAACTACAGCTATTGTAGAGACCAAGTGCCCAATGTAGGACAGCATCTGTGTTCCAGATCAACAGAAAAGGACTGGGAAATAAAGAGGACCTGGAGTAGGGTAGCTGTTACAAAAAGCAAGTTGTTATACTTTAGAAATAGTCGTGTTCTGGAGTAGACAGGTCTTGGTAACTTAACTGCATGTGGACCATCAAGGAGAGGAAACAACTGAAAGTGACTGGTAAAAGTTTAAGCTGTGGAATTGAACATAGCAATAACATGACTTAATAGAGAAATTATCAAAGGAAGAAGTGTAAGTGTAACTCAGCAACATCGAAGTTTCTGCGTCTCTTCAGAGGGCTCAGTTCATTTCTAAGCCCTAACATGGTTCTGAACCCAATTCTGAAATACTCAATCTCTTCTTTTTTTCTGCTCATTCATCTTCTATTCTACAGTAACTTTAGACTAATAGTTTTAGTGATGAATAGATGGTAAGGGATGTTGCCACGTTTCTTCACAGGGAGAAGGCATTCGATTAGGTCCCAGTAAAGCGTGTTACCAGAGTAACGTGGTTAGCGAGGGAAGGTGTCTCACAGGCCATCCTTAGTTACATTCCCCGTCATTGTTAAAGCACTTAAAGGAAAGGCAAAAAAAAGTCAATTTTGAGCATAGTAAATTTATAGGGTCAAGAAAAACTGCACTTCCTTTGAGTGTAAAAGTTGGGAAAACATAGATTCAAAAAAGAGATGATACAGGCAATTAAAAACAATACAGACAGTGCAGAGTGAAGACTCTGGGAATGGTAGAAATAATAAGATCAGCTATGCTGAAGCTGGTGTGCTCAGTATATGCTGATACTATTTTTATTGCTCTGTCAAACTTGGAAAAATAAAGAATATCATCACTAGTGAAAAGGAAAAGAAACAATATTTGCCCGCCTTTTTGAGTCATTGGATGAAGGGCCATATTATATGCTCACATTATCATTAATACTCAGGAAAGCATACCTGATTACTTCAAGTATCATTTGTGAGTGTGAACATTTAATATGCGTTTGTTTAAATCAGTGTCCATGTGCACTGCTAGCAGAAAAAATTTTCACCAATTTGGCCTAGAGTAATTGAGTCCGTTTATACTCAAGAGTCCATTGGCAAGAAACCTGTATGGCATGCTGGGAGAACTCAGTTTGATGTGGGCCTTTACCCAACCTCTGTCATTGCTGGCAATACTTCCTGTTGTTATCTCTTTGTTATACCTCCACACCCTCACTGAGAGATTATTCTCTGAACGCTCTGTGTGGGTGAGATAAACTTGGAATGCTATTTGATAATCTGACTGTCCTTGCACAGACATTCATCCTACTTCTTCCTGATATGATAAGTTTAATCACTGGTCATCATAATAGGATAATTTTCTCTCTCTCCATTAATCATAAACTTCTCTGAAAACTCTGCAATACTTAAATCACTTTGAGATGCTAATAATAATTCAGCAAGCAAAGCCTATCTTAAAGCATGAAACATTTGCTTCCATAGGAGGTTCAAAATTAGGCAGGAAGTTAATTAAGAAAAAAACTATGGTGTAATAATTCAATACCTTAATATTTTTACTGACACAACCTCTTAAATAATTAGAACTCATACAAAATCTTCAAGCTCAGCTGACATAATCTAATAAAAATGTTACTAATGTTTAATGGATAGCATGTTTTCTTTGTCTGACCAAACAAAAAAAATGTGGTAGTACAGAAAGAAGTGAATAGATTATGATGTTTTTACAGAATGCCTGCTACTCATGCTGTGGAGCCTATTTTGAAAGGATTACTTAATAAAAATGAAGAAAGAACAAGCGAGTATTAATGTATATCACTATCAAACATAACTCAGTTACGCTGTCTGGGAGTCAAAACCTATTACATTCTAGAGAAACAGACGGGTTTTCTATTTTCCAATTGTGGTGGAGATCTTTACTGAGATCAATAAACATAAATGTTATGGGCCTTTCATAATATTTTTTCCAGAGAAGTATATCATGTACCTTAAATGCAGCAATGTATACTATGGCATACAAAAGCAGCAGCGAAAATAAAATTTATGAGAAGTAACAGTCACACTAAAAAAATAATGTTATGCATAGAATTACAGACTCCTTAAGCAACCGAACTAAATCTGCAGCTCTCACAATTTATTTCCCCTTCTAAAAATACTTTCTTTGGTTTAGGAAAAAAAAAAAAAAACAGGAAAGTATACATTTGGAAAGTTGATCTTAGGATGTATTTTTTGCATTTCACATTAAAAATCAAACAGAATATAGTACAATTTCTTACAAAGTCATCCTGACTCTAAAATTACTCTTTGATTTTGAGCTTTTGTTTTCAAAAAAATTACTAGTGTATAATAACTTGGAAGCCGAGTTCCAAGATATTTTTGTTTGTTTGCTTTTTCACCAACCATGTGAGACTAAGTTTGTAATTAGATACCACATCACCCTCAAATACTTTAATTATAATTCTTACAAATCAGGTTATTATTCTATATAACCACAATACACCAGCAAAACGATGAACTTAACACATATATTTTTATTATTCTTTAATCCTAAGATCCCATTCAAGATTCTTCAATTGTCCTAACATTATTTTTTTATTGTGATTAAGTGGGAGTTTACAATCCAAGTCAATTTGCTATATAAAACTCCAAGCACCCACTTCTTCGCAACTCTGTCTGCTCTCCCTACTCCATGACAAGCACACTCTTCTTTTACAATCTTTAATTCCAAGATCCACTCAACCAACGCTTGTCCCCTTCTCTCCACCCTCTCCTCCACCCTCTAAAAAGTAACCAGTAGGATAACCTCATATATATATATATATTAAACACTAAAGTACACACACCACCTGCATCACTGGGTGTCCCAAAGTCCAGTCCATTCTTTGTCTGAAGTGTTGGTTTCAGTGCTGGTTTCAGCTCTGGGCTAACAGCAAGTCTAGGAGCAATATTCCCAGGGAAACTTCTAGGTTGTTGGACCATCAGTTCTCATCTATTAGTAGAGTTCTAGATCTGCACATTCCTTTCTCTCACGCTACATCAGAGACTCTACATTGCGTTCTGTGTCAGGGCTGTCTGTGGTGGTGACTGGGAACCAGCTGGTTCTTCTGTTCTCCTGCTGGTGTAGCCTCCCAGTCATATGGGTCCTTCTGTCTCCTGGGCTCATTTTTCCTCATATGTTTCATGTTCTCAGTTTTCGTCTGTTCCAGGTGGGTTGGGACCAGTTGATATTCCTTAGTTGGCAGTTTGTTGGTTTTGAAGACCTCAGGCACCACTCACCAATATGGGGCAAATAACACTATTAAAAAAAAAATCTAGGTATGCCAAATGACCTTGATGTTTCCTGAAAACAAGGTCTCCAGACCCATATCCCTGCTACTCTGTCCTTTGAAATGTTAGGTTGAATTAAGAAAATGTTTTAGCTCATGGTGTAGTCCAGTTGTACTGGCCTGCCTTCTACTGTGTGCTGTCACTTCTTTCACCTAACCAAATTCCAAAGCCTGGTGGTTAAGTGCTACAGTGGCCGACCAAAAGATCAGCGGTTTGAATCTACCAAGTTCTCCTTGGAAGCTCTGGGGGGCAGTTCTACTCCATCCTATAGGGTCACTATGAAATGGAATCAACTTGATGGCAGTGGGTTTTGTTTTTTTTATTTTTGTTATCTAATCTATGAATAAGCCTCTCCCTCCCTCCCCATAATTGTAGCCATCAAAGAGTATTTTCTTAAGTATTGCTTAAGTATTTCCTTAAGTCCTTATAGAAGTGGTCTCATACAATATTTATCTTTTTGCACCTGATTTCACTCAGTGTAACATCTTCCAGATAATTTCATGTTATCAGATGTTTCTTGAGATCGTCATTGTTTTTACCATTGCATCGTGTTCCATTGAGTTATGTACCCTAGTTTGTCCATTCATCTGTTGGTGGTTGATTCTATCTTTTTGCCGTTGTGAAAAGTGCTGCAGTAAACAATCATGTGCATGTATCTGTTCATGTGACAGCCCTTATTTCTGTTGGATATATTCCAAGCAGCAGGATTGCTGGATCATATGGATTTCTGTTTCTAGCTTTTTACGAAAGCCAAATTGCTTTTCAAAGAAGTTGTATCATTTTACATTCCAACCAGCAGTGTATAAGGGTTCCGATCTCGTCACAGCCTCTCTAACGTTTGTAGTTTTGTGTTTTTGGATTACTGCCAACCTGGCCCCTAGGGTCGCCATGAATCGGATCCGACTCGACAGCACTTGGCTGGCTGGCCAACCTTGTTGGGGTGAGATGATACCTCTTTATGGTTTTGATTTGGATTTCTTTTATGGCTAATGACTGTGAGCATTTCTTCATGTGTCTTTTGGCTACCTGGAAATCTTCTTTGGAGAAATGCCTGTCCATCAACTTTGTCCATTATTTAATTGGGTTGTTTGTCCTTTTCTTGTTGATATTTTGCTGTACTTTGTATATTATGGCAATTAGATGTCAATCAGATACATGGGTGCCAAATATTTTTTCCCAGTCTGTGGGCAGCCTTTTTACTTTCTTAATAAAAGTCTTTGGATGAATGTAAGTGTTTAATTTTTAGTAGTCCCCATTTATCTATTCTCCTGTTTGTGCATTCTTAATAAGATTTTATAGTCTGTTTAAGCCATGTATTAGAGTTTTTAGTATTGTCCCTATTTTTGATTCCATAATCTTTATAGTTTAGATTTGATATTAAGTATTTGATCCATTTTAAGTTCGTTTTTATATGAGGTGTGAGATATGGGTCTTATTTCAGTTTTTTGCAGATGGATATCCAATTTTGCTTCAACCATTTGTTAAAGAGACTGTTTTTTTTTTTTTTTTTTCCTCCAGTTCATGGCCTTTGGGCCTTTGTCAAATATCAGCTATCTGTAGTTGTATAGTGTCATTTCCAGATTCTCTATTCTGTTCCATTGGTTAATATATCTGTTTTTGTACCAGTACCAGACTGTTTTGACTACTGCGACAGCGTGATAGGTTCTAAGATTGGGTAGTATGAGGCCTCCCATTATGTTTCTCTTATTTAGTAGTGCTTTACTTATGTGGGATTTCTTACCTTTCCAAATGAAGTTGGTGATTTGTTTCTCCATCTTGTTAAAAAAATGACATTGGAATTTGTATTGAGATTGCATTTTATATATAGATCACTTTGGGTACAATAGACGTTTTCACAATGTTAAGTCTTCCTTTCCATGAGTAAGGTAGATTTCTCTATTTATGTCTCTCTTGGTTTCTTACAGTAGTTTCTTGTAATTTTCTTTACATAGGTCTCTTACATCTCTGGTTAGATTTATTCTTAGGTATTTTATCTTCTAGTGGACTATTGTAAATGGTATTGATTTGGTAATTTCCTCTTTGGTGTTCTCTTTGTTGGCATAAAGGAATCCCACTGATTTACATTTATCTTATATCCCAATTGTCCTAACAATATTTTTGATAGCCAAGATTCCAGTTCAGAGTCACATGTCATGTCTCTTTATTGTCCTTCTGTCTTGAACACTTTGTTACTCTTCCTTTTCACATTCATAACAATGGCATTTTTAAGAATGTAAGCTAATCATTTTGGAGAATGTATCTTTCAATCAGGATTTAACTCAAATTTAAGTTATTGAATTTTGGCAGGAATATCACAGAAAGTGATGTGCTCTTGCCATCCTTTTTCATGAAATAGCACAGAATTTCGTATTCTGATTACTGATGAAGTTCGCTTTGATCACTTGATTAAGGCAAGGTCTTTCCAGCTTTTTCACTGTGAAGTTACACTATTCTCATTTGTAATTAATATATGTTTTGTGTGGAGTTGCTTTTCAGTGATAAAATATCCTATATCCCACTACATGTTCAAGCTACTCATTTTTTTTTTATATCAGTATCCACTCATGATTTCCTTTTTAATGATCAAATTATCCCACATTTGGTTAATGGGACCTCATTCAAGCTGGCTTCTGGGCCCTTTCTCATCCTTCTTTAAATCCTTGGCACTGCAAAGTTTCCAGGCTCATCTTGTACTTTCTCTTCTAACCTTTGATTTAAAATCCAGGACAGATTTTACTACAGCTTCCTATTTGTAAATGATTTATAAAAGTAATAAAGAATAAACTTTTCCTATTAAGGAGCCAAAATTTCATCTCCTTTGAAATAATTTATTTCTGTTCAATAAACTCTGGTTGGCACTTAGGTACACATTTGAAGAGGCATCACTCCTGTCTCCTTGGAATTAACAGTGGAAAGAAAAACAAACAACAAATAGACAAACACAAAACCTACATTTAAAGGAACCGCACATTGGTTCTGGTCAAATTGTGTTCTATTTCAAATGATGTAGGAAAACTCAGTTTCAAACCCTGGATAAAGAATGACACACATGACTGCATTGTCAAATTATATAGTAGTCTGTCCCCCACCCCTGCCAATGATATCATAATCAAACCTTAGTTATGTAGTAGTTAAGTGCTACGGCTGCTAACCAAAAGGTCAGCAAGTCAGATACACCAGATCCTTCTTGGAAACTCTATGGGGCAGTTCTACTCTGTCCTATGGGGTTGCCATGAGTCACAATCAACTCAATGTGAGTAAATTTGGCGTTGGCTTCGCTTGATGTCATAGTACACATGTGAAGTTTGTAGCAGGAATTATCTTTAACAATAAAGGGCACAGATAACTGATCAAATGCTACTATTGTCACTGAAGAGCCAAAAAAAGGACAACTTTGGAAAAGGTATAATGAAGAAAAGTAATTTTATAAGTGCCTTGGTTTACACTAAAACTATTAAATCTGAGTGACCACTAAGCCTTGTAATTTATGCTTGTGGTGTATGAGGGCATGTCTCAAAAATTGGAAAACTTAGTGGGAAATAAATCCAATATGTTAATCTCCATGAGGAGCCAGTTTACCGTGGGATGAATAAATACAGGATAACTGAAGGAGCCTGCAAGTATCAAATCTAGGACCAGTGAACTGCAGACCAGCAGCCAGGCCTGCCATGAACAGAAGTCAGACTTGTCAGACTTGTCAGACTTTATGAGACAGTTTAGATGTAAATAGCCGGCGTGGCAGCCAAATCCAGTCTTTCTGCTCCTCTCTCTGTCCCTCCGTGTAGCTGTGGCTAAAACCTGCACCAGCGGCTACTGAGATTCGAAACAGCCTTTGCCAGCAGCAGAGATCAGACAGTCATTATAAGCTGTATATAAACAAACCAGGAATTAAGAAGGAGGAATGGGTGGTCTTAGACCTCCTATAAAACTATCTGAAGAAACTCTGGATTTCCCACTTGTAATCTTAGGCTTTGGCATGTAAGTCAGCAGCTATGTCCCAAAGTAAATGGACGTGAAGGTCATTGTCAATGAAGATGACTACGTAGAATGGAAAAAGAAAAAGGAAAGAAAACATTCTCACCACTGAGCAAATCCCTGTGCATATATGTTTACGCAATTGAACTCTCTCAGTCTTACCATGGTTATATACATACGTACATATATCTAAACATATAACCTCTTACTTTACTTCTCTTTGTACATTTATATTATTGTTGTTATAAGGCACCAGTTTCAAGTTGATTCTGACTCACAGTAATCCCATGTGATAGAGTACAAATGCTCCATATGTTATTAACACCTGGATAAGATTTCCACTGGAGCAGACCCTCAGGTCTTTCTCCTACCAAGCCACTAGATGGGTTGCTAAGCTCTTAAATTTTGTACCAGCAGGGCTCCTGAATATCTGTTTATCTAGTCATTAAATTGACTCTGATTAATTTATATGTTCAGCCTATTTTTATTAAACACTTCAAAGTATTAGAGGTTTATGCAAGAAAGCAAAAGACAGACATCTAAAAATGAAAATATTCCCTTATAAAATTTTAAGTATGTGCTGTTGCATTTAAAGGATGTAGAATTTCCACATCTGTGTATCTCCTCAAAGATCTGTGAAGGTCATCTAGCACCAGGAAAGGTGCCTTAGATAATGACAATCTAAAACAGACTCCACAACCATGGAGAAGATCTCAATATCGTTCCCTTATTATCGCTCTGGTTCCAAGGGGCCAGATTATCATAGTTAATGAAGCTGAAGTTTCGAAGACTGTTTAAAAATTTCTTTCTATTATGCATTTTATTTTTAAAAATGACCCCCTAAATTGCACAAAATTTAAATCCCACAAAAATATGTGAATAAAAGAATTTCTCAACTACTTTTAGGCAGGATGTACAAGTGTTAATTAACTCTCCACTCAAATTATATCTATTGAACATCTACCTTATATGAGGTACCAGGCTGAAATTTGTGAAGAGATGGAAAAAAAGAGTGATTTATATCTAATAAAAGAGAGAAGACAGAAATATAAAAAATGAGTAGGATTCAAAATCTATTGTAATAGGGTTTTCTGTATCCAACACACGTAAGTTTACAGGAAAGTAAAATTAAAAAAAATAAGAGTTTAGTGTATAAAAGGCAGCAAGTGACTGGAATACATGTTAAATTTTTGAGTGATATTTGAGTGCACTTACATTGTTTTAAGATATTATTTTGGATAGTGCTGTTAATTTCCTAGAGGTTCTTGGAGATAGATACAAAGGGTATAATGGCATGAAATGATAAGCTCCATGAGTCGGATCTGACTCAACAGCACTCGGCTGGCTTGGCAATAGCATTAGACAATAGGTAAACAATAGAATTAGACAAAGTAAAAGAAGTTATTTTATCATATTTCAATGCAACATTGTCTTTTAAAAGCATAATGCCCCTTTTTAATCAGACTGTGGAAAACCATAAAATGCCACATTTAGTCTTTACTTCAAAGTGAAGGAGGATGTGGTTGTCATCTGCAGTTTGTATCTTGACTTTCCTCTGGCAATGTAAACTCTCAGGACACTCAAGTACCTATACTTTTTTGCAGTTCCCCTTGAGTTCTTAAATTGTACTTGAAAATAAAGCAACACAATATCAGGCTTGCAGTTTAACTTTCTAATACTGGATTAAATTTTTCATAAATGTGTCACATTAGAACTTCATTCAAACTGTGAAATATAACTCTCATTTAAAATAAGTTATTTTTGTTATGCAAATACATAAACAGTATTAGGCCTTCTATTAAGGTAAACCCTGGTGGTGTAGTAGTTAAGTTCTGTGTCTGTTAACCAAAATATCAGCAGTTCAAATGCACCATGTTCCCCTTGGAAACTCTATGGGGCAGTTCCACTCTGTCTTATATGGCTACTGTGAGTCAGAATCAACTCAATGGCATGTAGGTTTCTTTTTTATTAAGGAAAAATTTAAATTAAAAGTAAATTAAATGTAAGTTGACAATTCTTCTAATAGGATATAAAATCAAATCTTATTTTAAAACACCCAAATTGCTATTAGACTGCCTCACTTATATGCAGAAAATACCACAGTCTTCCTGAATAACAATTATTTAGAGAACATGTTTGTCTCACTTTAAGAGGAATGTTCTCATAGCAAAGGTAAAATCTTGGCTAATAGTCCTTTCAAAAATCTTAAGTTTAGTGCCTAAAATAAGTCAGATAGTGGGCAAGCTGTATGCTCACAGCAAATCTGAAAGCAGGCAAACACACAAATTACAATGCAGAGAAGAAAGCTCTGTAATATACGAACAATATGCAGTTACAACACACTAGTAATAGAGCCACTTGGTAGTCAGGTAATTCTTCCAGAAGAGGTGACAATTTGTCTTTCAAAACAAGAGTAGAAGATTCCAAGAAGAAAATGAGTTCTTCAGGGAGAGAAAATGGTTCACAAAATAGTTAAGTGTAGATGTGGCGAATCTTGGCATATGCAAGGGCAGATGGAATTTTCTGTGGCTGGGTTTGCTGTGTTGTTTGAGGACGAAGGTGCATGTAAGCAATGGAAAGAATCATTTAGATCACGCCTTCAAGCTTTAAAGATTTGCAACTCTTTTGACTGAGATGTGGAATGCAATCAAAGCACTAGATGAAAAGAAAATCTCAACACTGAACATGTTGGGGTAGGGGTTCAGGTTTCTTGAAACATGTCAAGTAGAATAGAAATTTATCTCCAAACTCTTACTCTGGCCTTGTTACTGTACTCGTCCTCCCTCAAGTCCATTTTATGCACTGTTTACCAAAGCAATGTTCCTAAAATTCAACCCCGATTGTGACATTCCTTTTCATTAAATATTTCACTGACTCCACATCATACTTAGAATAAAACATTCCAAGTTCTCTCAGCCTTCACTATCTAGGCCCACCTGCTTCTCCAGACCTTCTCTACAGATCATTACTTTTGAAATATATACTCGAGTAAATTGATTCTTGCTCTTACCTCCTTTTTATTTTTTCCTCCATTTATTCATTCTGCCTGGGATGTCATTTAACTGCCTGACAAAGGAACAATTTTTCTAAGACTCAAAAATGAACTCTATCTTATCTTGGTTCAAGCAACAGTTGACCATCCCTCTGTACATCACACTCGTATGTGCCTGCTTGTGCAACATGTACATGATTGTTGTCATCAGGTGCTGGACAGTCGATCCCAACTCACAGCAACTTTATGTTCAACAGAATGAGCACTGCCTGATCTTGTGGGATCCTCATAGTTGCCCCCATGATTGAGCCCACTGTTGTAGTCACTGTGTCAATCCTCTTAATTAAGGATCTTCTTTTTTTTGGTTTTTTTTTTTTTTGCTGACCCTCTGCTTGACCTAGCATAATGCACTCCTCCAAAGACTGCTCTGTCCTGATAACACTTTCAAAGTATGTAAGACAAACTTTCATCATCCTCTCATCATCCTTGCTTATAATGAGCATTGTGGCTGTACTTCTCCCAAGCAAATTGTTTGGTTATGAGTGATTTTAGCTTGTGCCATTAGGGTTTGTACCAAGTGTAACCTTCTTCTCTTTGAAAACTGGTACTAAAATGTGAGATGTACAATTGTCTCTCTCTGTCTCTCTCTCTCTCTCTCTCACACACACATAGACACAGTACCATCAAGTCTATTCTGACTCACAGTGACCCTATAGGACAGAATAGAACTGCCTCAACATATGTCTTCCAGTTGAAACCAGGTTATGAGATGTTTCCTGGACTTGTCATTATTCTTTATCATTGCATAGTGCTCCATTGAGTAGTTTATCTATGGATAGGTAAACTACTAGTTTACCAATGGATAGTTTACCTATCCATTCCTCTGTTGTTCGGCATCCAGGTTGATTCCATCTTTTTGCTATCATGGACTGTGCTGCAATAAACATTCTTACACATGTATCCATTGGTGTGAAAGGCCTTGATTCTGCAGGATATATTCCAAGTAGTGGAATTACTGGGTCAAATGGTATATGTATCTATATCCATTTTTTTAAGGAAGCACCAGATTGCTTCCCAAAGAGGCTGGACCATTTGCAACCCCACCAACAGTGTAGTAGAGTTCCACTTTCTCCACAGCCACTCCAGCATTCATTGTTTTGTGTTTTTTGGATCATGACCAATCTTGTTAGGGTGAGATGGTATCTCATTGTCTTCTTGATTTGAATTCCTTTAATAACTAAAGATCGTGAACATGACCACATGTGTTTTTTGGCTGCCTGGATCTCCTCTTTAGAGAAATGTCTGTCCATTTCCTTTGCCCATCACTTAATTGAATGAATTATCTTCTTCTTATTGATATGTTATAGTATCTTATAGATTATGGAGATCAGGCATCGGTTTGACATAGAGTTGCCAAATATCTTTTCCCATGCTGTAGATGGTCTTTTAATTCCATTAATACAGTGTTTGGATGAGCAAAAGTGTTTGATTCTTAATAGTTCCCATTTATTTTCTCTTCTGTTGACTGTGGTTTGTTTGACAGATTTTGAAGTCTGTCTACATTGTGTATTAGAACCTCCATTGTTGTTCCTACCTTTTCTTGGATGAGCTTTATCATTTTATATTTGAAACAAGATCCATATCTTACACCTTATACAAAAACCAGCTCCAACTAGATGCACTCTGTGGTTCTGTACATCTATAGGATATCATCCTGCTGACCTTTGGCTTGAGGAAGGGAAGTGGCTGGAGAGGAGGGGAAGGGAGACTGTTGGGAAGATGAGACATGTATGGAGCAGAGAGGAATAGTGTGCTGTCACCGGGCAGGGAGAGCAGTGGAAGCTGCATATAGGTGGGCATGTAAATTTATATGGGAATGTACGTTTTCACTCAGTCATAACAAAAAATAATACTAGCAGTATGTGAAGAAATTCAATTACTACTTGTAGGGTGAAAAAAGAATTATCTCATAGAGCTTCTAAGGAGCACCTGGTGGATTTGAATTGCCAACCCTTTGGTTAGCAGCCATAGTGCTTAACCACTATGCCACTCAGACACAAGTAGTTTGTAGACTATGATGGATGTTATTGTATGTTCTTCAGGTTATACGCCACCATAAAAGTTATTGGAGAAATTCTGTAACATCAAATATTGAGAAGGTAGAAGACAAAGTTGTAACCTTATCCTTGTATATAATGTTTTTTATACTTGCACAATCATTGAGCATGTCTTTAAATTTCTTAGATTGAAATTTTAATAAGGAAAACTGATTTATCTATTTATTGCTTTCTTTTTGTAGACTTAGCCATAGTGGAAGAGAGTCAGTTTGTCTACTAAGGAATGGAATGATAATTCTAACTTTACAATTCAGCCAATTTTGTTTCTTTCAGTTTTTTTTGTTGTTGTTGTTTGTTTTTACCCAGTGTGTATTATCAATAATAGGGCCTAGTGTCCTACCAATTAGTTATTCTATAATTATTAGGAAAGTATGTGAAACTGAAAACATGAAAATTTGATTCATATACATGGAAAACAGGAGACAGTAAATCCTTTTTCATAACAATGCAGGGCTTGGCTTATCTATCATTAGAAGTGCCACTGAAATACATAACCCTTCTGTTAGAAAATATGACCAGTTCAAACAAGACTTGCCCAATGAGGGATACAATTACAAATTTTAAAGTTGAATTCAATATACTGGATATGATTTATGAATAAGAATGTGTCTCCTCAGGGAAGATCTGTTCTTTTGATTATTTGGGGTGAGAGCCATGTATAACTTCATGGTTTCCAATAGATTCAACTGGAAAAGAGGCAAAGACCAGCAATTTTACAAATTTTTCATTACACAGTTGAGAGTAATAGCCTTGAACTAAGATCATTCTTAAGTTAAACCAAGAAAAAGAAGAAAAAAATATCTAAAATCTCAACTTTTTTCATAAGGTAGGAAACAATTTCAGTTTATTTCTGTCTTGTAACCAAATAGGATCATTTAATCTAAAGTAACTCTGTAGGTATTTGGGAACCCATATATTCTGAAAGGAAACTCTTGTTGGTGTCATGGTTAAGAGCTATGGCTGCTAACCAAAAGTTCAATAGTTCAATCCCCCAGGCCCTCCTTGGAATCTCTATTGGGCAGTTCTAGTCTTTCCTGTATGGTTGCTATGAGTCAGAATTGACTCGACAGCATAGTTTCTTTCTTTTTTTTTCTTTTAGTATTCTGAATGTATGTATCCTAAGGCATGGCACAGGACTAGGCAGTGTTTCTTTCTGTGGTGTACAGATAGGATTACTATAAGTTGTAGTCAACTCAATAGCCCTAACAACAATAATAAGTATCTTGCTATCTTTCAGTATTTACTGGCTCAGGTAAGCCTAGATATATAATCACACTTTGGGCTATTACTAAAATGCAGATGGTCTTTGCTGTACCCCAGAAAGTCTTAATATTTGTGGGGTAGTTCCGAGGACTCTTCATTTTGTAACTACCAATGGAAGAAATTCTGGTGTCTTATATGAATGGTGAATGAACATTAAGGATCACAGATTTTAAAGGTATTCTAGGTAGCTTATACTTACAGCTCACATAACAACTGCATTGACTATCCCACATACAGTGCTCATATTGTTGTTATTATTGTTAGGAGCTACAAAAATGGTTGTGACTCACAGTAACCGCATCTACCAAAGAAGGAAACACTGCCCAGTACTGTATCATCCTCACAATCCTGGTTATGTTTGAGTCCATTGTTGTAACCATTGTGTTAATCCATATACCTCTTCGAGGGTCTTCCTCTTTCTTACTAACCCTCCATTTTACCAAGTATGATGTCCTTTTCCAGGGTATGGTCCCTCCTGATAACATGTTCAAAATACTGAGAGCGTGTCCAAAGTACTGGAGGTGAAGTACTCTCCTTCCTTCCAAGGAGCACTCTGGCTGTACTTCTTCCAAAGCAGACAGGTTCATTCTTCTGGCTGCCCATAGTATACTCAGTATTGTTTACCAACATCATCATTCATAGGCATTGATTCTTCTTTGCTTTACCTTATTCCTAGTCCAGCTTTCTCATGAAGATGAGGCAATTGAAAATATTATGGCTTGGATCAGATGCACCTTAGTTCCCAAAGTGACATCTGTGCTTCTTATACCATTTAGTGCTGATAGTGGTTCAATAATAAAGTGGTGACTTAAAAAAAAAAAAAAAAAAAAGCTATGTATAAAAATAATATCTGATTGCTATATTTTTTGATTACTTAAAATCTCAAATTATTTCAAATTTTGGACATTTCTAAGACAGGAAATTTTGTCGATTTATTTCTATGTTGGCATTAAATAGTATAATTTGATGTAAAGCGGCTCTGAAGGTATTTGGTTTTTGTTGTGTTTTTGAACTGTTTGGAGGCTTCAACCCCAAATTTGAGAACAGTTTGATCATAGCTACTGGCTCAAGTTAGGAGTACTGGTGGCAGAGGTTTAACAGCTGGGCTACTAACCTAAAGATTCGAGATCTGAACACTTTCAACTGAAAGAGAAAGATTTGGGAATCTGTTTCTCTGAAGATTACAGCCCAAATAATCCTGTGGGTAGTTCTGCTCTGTCACATGGAGTTGTTGTGAGCTGAAAATTGTCTTGATAGGACCCAACAACAGGCTAGGAAATCCAAACTACAGAGTAGGAATAAATTTGCCTCAAGCTTACTGATTCCCCCCCCCCCCAAAGAACAGCCTATTCTTCATGTATCTGGACTTAAGTGTCTAATTTTTTCTCTGTCATTTAAGTTCTTCACGACTAATATTTCAAGATTATAAAAAAGTAGTAATGGAAGGACAACAGGCATTCTCAACAGACTTCAGAACCAGATAGAATGGATGAAACCTTTTAAAATTTATTCTTCAGAGAAGTCAGGCCTGATGTCTGGCAACTGAGTATCAATCATTTGGTGTCCCAACTGTACCAACCCACTTAAGCTTAAGAGGATTTGGTTTGTTGTTATTTGGTTTGACATGGATGAATATTTTTGTTGCCTTGTTAAAATGAATCTCACTCATGAATTACACTCTTCCGATAAATGTGTGTCCGTTTGAATCAATGTTGCCATGCAATGAATTACTTAACGCTGCCAACCAAGCAAAGGCCAAGCAAGCAAAAAAATCTTAGTTTAATGAAGTTGCTCTACTAATCAAAATTTTGAGAACTATAATCTGTTAATAAATAGATATATTATGATAGCTGACACTCTGATTTCCGTTAGTATTTATTCATTTACTATAAAAAATATAGAGTCTAGCTTTATGTCAGCGACTGCACTATGTGCATAAATGTAATTATTGCCTCTTTCACACTTTTGTAAAAACATAACATCTCTTTATCAGGCTGACACAGGTGCTGTCAAAGATTGAACTGTGTCCTCCCGAAAATGTGAGTAACAATTTGTCTTGGCTATTATTTCTGGTATTGTGTGATGTTCCTAAATGTTGCAAATCCTACCTCTATGATGTTATTAAAGGGGGGTGAGGAGCAGTTGTGTTGGTGGGGCAGCACTCACTGTGTACGACTTTATTGTACTTTGAGGCAGTCTCTTGGGATATAAAGGAAAGGGAAACAAACAAGGAGTTGGGGATGTCGTATCACCAAAAAAGCAGTTCTGGGAGCAGGGTTCATCCTGTGAAAAGGACCTCTGAAGCTTCCAGTCCAGGAGAAGATGGACAACAAGGACCTTCCTCCAGAACTAACAGAGAAAGCCTTCTCCTGGAGCTGACAACCTGAATTTGGACTTGTAGTCTACTGGACTGTGACAAAATAAATTTCTCTTTGTTAAAGACTTGTTAAAATTTCTCATTGTTAAAGATATTTGTACTGTCTTGGTTATAGCAGCCTAGATGACTAACACAAAGGAAGTCAAGGTAATATTTTTATTCCAGGGACAAAAGAAGTCAAGGTAATGTTTTATTCCAAATATGAGTATCCTGTGAATAGAATGTGTTTCCTGATCTCCCCATATTCTTCATCTGTGTGGACATCCATGAATACCTATGGATATATTAACCATCAGTATATCATGGAAAACTTTAAGGACTTGTACCTCCTTCTGGAGTACACCAAGACAGTCATTCTTCCTCTACAAAAATGCAGTGTAAATAAGCCCTCAGAGGATCCAGAGAACAAAAAAATGTAACTATGGAAAATATAATTTGATGGTATGTGAAATTAGATATTTATTTTTAAAATATAACGTATAACTAGTTTTACTTTTCCACATGATAAATATCTTCAACATTTTCTCAGAATGTAAACAAGAACATGGAATAACTTTGCTCTATCTTTCCAGCAGGGGATTTATTACATCAGATGGTGCCTCTAACCTGCCGTCCTCATAGACTCATGGAATTGGGAGAGTTTGCGAGTCATGAAGAGAACACAGGACTACTCTTCACATGTGGAGTAAGGAGGAAGCAGGTAGAAGTGTGTTTAGTATTCAAGTACAAACTGTTTGTGCCACCTAAAATGACAAAAAGCTGTTGTCATCAAGTTAATTCCAACTCATAAGTAGTTGCCAGACTAAAAGTGATGGTTCAGATCCACTTCAAGTTACCAGAGAAGACAGGTGATCTGCTTTCATTAAGAGTATAGCCGAGAAAACCCCGCTAAGCAACACTAGCCTAATGTGTCAGTAAAATAAACTAGCTGCCACTGACTGGATTCCAGTTCACAGTGACCATCCAGGACAGAGTGCAACTGCGCCATAGGGTCTCCAAGGAACAGCTGGAAGATTCAAATTGCTAACCTTTTGGTTACCAGATAGCAGCCAAGCTCTTAAGCACTGTACCACCAAGGTTCCTGGTGCCACTTAAGGGCATCAGGGAAAAAAAAATTATTGCCTTTATGATAGATTCTGACTAATGGACTTATAGTGATGCCATAAGACAAAGTAGAATGGCCCCAAGGAGTTTCTAAGGAGTGCCTGGTGGATTGAAACTGCTGACATTTGGGTTAGCAAGTGTAGCTCCTAACCACTGTGTCACCAGGGTTTCTTTAGCTTGATGTGTGTATGAGTGTGTGTGCTTGTGTGTGTTAATAGTAGTCTGGTTTCTGGACCTAAACTATGTGGCTTTGAATCCCAGCTCCCTTAGCTGTATAACTGTAGGAAAATTACTAAACTCATTGCACCTCTCTTTTGTTATTTGTGAAAATTGGGCTAATAGTAATTTACCACATTACTTAATTTAAGAGATTAATTAATTAATTAAAACATGTGATTCTTTTAGAATACTGCCTGACACATGATTATTATTTTTACACTGAAACAGTGTTTTTCAAGGAATCTCTTTTAAAAAGTTAAACTTTAAATTTTTATGTGATCTTTGAATTTTTAAGTGACTCTCAATACCCAGGTAAAAAAAAAGATTACTATTTCCTACTTGTCACAGTAAATTTTGTCTTGTTTGGTGTTAAAACAATATAAAATTAGTAGAATTCACTTACAGTGACTTTATATAACCTTAAATACTAAATTACACATGTCAAATTTTTATATTTTCTATGACAGTAAAATACTGGTATATAAGAAAGGCATCTTTGAAACCACTGCCCATTTAAAAGAAACCATTGCCATCAAGTTGATTCCAACTCATAGAAGTCATTGCCAGTATGAAAGCAATGATTAGTTTTGATTAAAAAAAAAAGAAGAAATAATAGATGCTTCGCTCAACTTAATGTCTACTGGTCTGAATACTACTAGGTGATTATACGACATCCTCAGGCAAATGTTCATCCTTTAGATGTTGAGTAACTGTAAAATGTGTAGTCTAAAACATTTCTATGGGGTTATAGACCCACTGAACTGCTTATCAATCTCAGAAGGCTCAGCATGCCTCCAGGGCAGTTCCATGGAAATTTCTCTGGAATATAAATTAGAAACTCATAGGAGGGAACCAGCAGAGGTCACTTAATCTTACATTGTGACTGTCCATGCAAGTGCACATAATTTGAAGCATTTATAATATGGCTTATAAACTATATTAAAATGTTCTTCCAAGTTTGTCTAATTTATTCATTTCAGTTGCCTTTACTTATATAGAACTGTGTGTAATACAAGCATCAGTGCATAGAAATGTTTCATTTGACTTCACATAATTCACTCCAACATCTTTGTTTTTCTTAAAACAAGTGAAAACTTTACATACTCACTCCTAAGTCAATAGCAAACAGAATGTAATTCTATAGATCAGGCAACGTGATAACAGTTTCAAAAGCCTTGCAAGAACCCTATGAGGTAAGTATAATTACTTCCATATAACAGCTGATAATACTGGGAATTAAAAAAGCTGAGTGTTTTGACCACACCTACATGATGACTTAAGATAGTGATACAGGGACTTGAATGTAAGCTTGTCTCACTCTTCAAGTTGTTTTCTTAGCACTATGGTACTTTTCATAAATTACATTCCAAAAACATTCTCAAGATGTGTACCTAAAATTTATGCTTGGGGTTGATACTAGATGCACGCTATAAGATTTTTTAAATCTCCAATCAGATGTTAAAATTTCTCAAGTGCCATCTTTTTTTTTTCAATTTTAGAAATAAATAAAAATTATTTCTCCCTTTTTTTCTGTCTTACAGATTAATGTATTAGTAATACTGAATTTTTAATGTCTCTGAGCTCTGCTGACCCAGCGGTAAAATTCTTGCCTTCCATGAAGAAGATCCAGGTTCACTTTCCAAACACAGGACCTCGTGCCCAGTGCCCAGCCATCTGTCAGTGCAGGCTTACTTGTTTCTGTGCTGTTGAACAGGTTTTAGCAAATTTCCTGGAATAAAGTGGAATAGGGAGAAAGGCCTGGCAATCCACTTCCAAAAATCAGCCAAGGAAAATGCTACAGATCATCACACTCCCCTTCCTTCTGTGGTTCTTGGAGTTACGAGTCAAGATTTGACAACAGCTAACAACGACAACAGTTGATGTTTATCACAAACCAAGTATTATATCCGAGTCATTTCAAACATTATTGTACTCAACCTTTGCAACAGCCCTGTCAAATATTACTATGCAACTTCACTACAGCAAGAGAGACATTTTATGAAGGTTAAGTCAATAGCACAATTGATAAATGGTAGGTGAAAGATTTGAATCAAGTCAGTTGACTCCAAATACCGTGTCCTCAAACACTCAAACATCTGGAAAAACATAAATAGGAAGAAAGATGTACAAGAAAAAGAAGGTGAGGCAGTCTGCAGACAAATGAATAAACTAGGAGGCCTAGAATATGTCTTTATACATGTACATGAGAGTAGCTTGAAAAGATTACATAAAAGATACAAGAAAAGTTTAAAAATAATATGAAATTGAAAAAGAAATAATTGTTTAATAAGCT
This sequence comes from Heterohyrax brucei, assembly GCA_028571685.1. NCBI lineage: Eukaryota > Metazoa > Chordata > Mammalia > Hyracoidea > Procaviidae > Heterohyrax > Heterohyrax brucei. The sequence continues at coordinate 54,211,941 of CM053143.1, read as the reverse complement.
ATTAAATTAAAATAAGAAAACAGGAAAAAACTGAAATATTGGAATCTTTCAAAAGTAGTAGAGTTTGGAAGTTATGACAGATGGGAAAATGGCGGAGAAAAAAAAGAAAAATTAATAGGAACTATAAAATTTTTCACACAGAGGTAACAAAGTGGAAGACTCTAAGTCTGCAATGTCTTCATAAGAAGCATAAACTGATGCTGGAATATAATAAAGGAATCCTATTTGGTTACATCTAAGAATAAACCAAACACTGATTGGTTATGTTCTCTTTTCTAAGACAAAGGGTAACAATCAAGTATCTTATCATTTCCTAGAAAAGAAACCAAACCAGGCCTGCTGCTGTCGAAGCTGTTCTGACTCATAGCAACCCCACAGGAGAGAAGAGAACTGCCCCAAAGTTTCCAAGGAGGATCTGGTGGATGTGAACTACTGGCTTTTTGTTAAATTTTACTACATAACTATCTAGGGCTTTGAAGTCCTCTCTCTGTATTGACTGACAACTAGAAATATCCTACTCAGCATTTCTCAGTAGTCACATTCTCTCTTCACTTAATGGTTATATCACTTGGTGCAATACAAAGACACAAAGAAAGAAGAAGGAGAAGGACCAATTCAGCCATTTCATATATCTTTTGGCAACAGAGTACTTCAGAATCTCATCTGCTTTTTCCTTTCCCTTTTAGTTCTTGTGCTGCTGGACTTGAAAAACCATATTTCTAGTGAATTCTGTTCTATGCCCTGGTAATTTTGTATAAAACATAGAACTGTGTAGATATGCTCATTTAAAGTAGTCATTTCATCATGTTCTCCAAAATGGAGAAATTTCGTTGTTGGGATTTCATCGTTTGGAATGACTCGGTTTGTCACCTCTTTCTAACTCAAAGTAAATGAAGTTGAAATGGAGATTTAGTAGCCAAAGGAAACATTGCCCTGAGTATAAGAAACATAAAGGCTGAAACTGGTTATTTTCCTGGTGTGCTTGTATTTGCACCTGGGAGTCTTAGGTGATAAATTTGGCGTGAAGAACTGTGACTTTCAGAGAAAATATTGGGACCTTATTTTTAGCATAAAATTGGCTCTGGGATAATAACACCTCCATCTATGTTCTTCTATAAATATCTGTGGATAAGAACAGTATTTGGCAACAGATTTTTGTTTAAAACATTTTCTTAGATGACTGTGAAAGTATTATGCAGAAAGTGTATTCTACTTCCAGAGATCAAATCAAATTAGAAAGACCTTCCACTGTAGGCTTTATTCAGGCAATGCAACTGCTGCTCACTAACTTTGGGACTTTAGCAAGTTACTTTACCTGGTTCTCCCTTTTTTCAATCTCTATATGAAGTCTATATAACATGATAATGTATAAATTCCATTTATGTTTTTGTTATTTTGTTTACTTATAATAACACAGTGAAATTAATGGTGAAAAAAGAGCAAATAGGAATTGAGTATAGTTTTAATAAACTCGGAGTTAGATGTACTTCATCTACCTACTATCTGGGCTTAGGTCAGTTATGTATTAAATAAATGATCAGATTAAATTCTAAACATGACAATAAAAAATAGACATTAATAAGGATATATTTGTCTTTTGCTATTGGATCCAGGATGTTATCCTTTATTAATTCTATGTTTTGATAAGGATATTGACTGCCAAGTTGCTACCCCTCCTTGTACCCCATTGGATAAAGGGGCATGATGTTTACCATATTTAAATGTTTAATGGCACTCTGGAATTTCCTAGACATTCACACCTTACAAATCACAGCATACTTGTAAATCATAGAACTTTCAAGTGTTCCTTTCCCCATAAGAACCGCTGTTCTCACAGGAAGAGAGGGAAGAGGGGTGGTTCACACAATTCAGGGATTTACAAGTCTATGGTGAAGTTTGGGGTGTAAATTGCTGGGAAACCCAAGAATGTATTTCAATATTTAAAGGTTTAGGCATGTAGGTATTTCTTTTGTTGGAAACCTAATCAGACTGAAAGCTGGAAGAAGGAATAAGATGATGTCTGGCTTGAACTCAAGATTTAACCCTGTGCCAAAAAAAAAAAAAAAAAAAAAAAACAAGGAAGAGTTGACCTCTGTAGGTCTTGTTTTGTATCAAGCATTAAGTTAATCCAATCAAAAAACACACAGCTGTCAAATCAATTCCAACTCATAGCAACTGTATAGGACAAAGTAGAACTGCTCCATAGAGTTTCCAAGGAGCACCTAGAAAATTTGAACTGCCTATCTTTGTACCCTGGCCCCTAGGATTGCCATGAGTTGGATCAGACTCGACAGCACTTGGCTGGCTGGCATCTTTCAGTTAGCAGTCGTACAATTTCCACAGCAGAGAGAAGCTCTAAATTATATAATCACACTTCCTTTTGGTATTTAAAAGTATTTAATAATTATTTGTCTTTTTCATAACTTCCATAAATCATAGGGGAGTCTTACATAATTTAGCACCTATATAGTGGGGCACTGTTAGAGAAAAGATGGTACTGTTAATAAGTATAGTGGAACAATAAAAATTATTTTTATTGATAATTATGACAGTGTAACAAGTATAACATGGAGTTGTCCGTTGAAAACTAGGACATAATAAGGCAATCTTATTGAGTTATATCCATGAATAAACAGAAAGAATATTTATCAGTTACCTGTTTCTTTTCTGGAACACAGAAAATGACCAAGTATCTTATCGTCTTACATTTCCTACAAGAGATATACTTAAATTTTGTAACATAACTGTCAGGACTTTGAAGTCCTCCCTACTTATTGACTAAAAATTGGAAACGTGCTGCTGAGTATTTCTTAGTAACCCCATTCCTTTTTTTTTTTTTTTTTTTGACGTAATGGGTATGAGAGGCTGCCAGAAGATAGTTTTGTCGTATAACTCAACTGAAATCACTGTTTGGTGGCCTGAGATAGAGGCTCAGCTCCACATTTAAGTGCACTGGAAGCCAGAGTCTTTGGTTTGATCCTCTTGTTTTACTTTTGCGTGCTGTGACCTTGCGCAAATTATTCAAAGGCTATTCCCTCTTCCGTAAAATGGAGATGACAATAATATCATCTACTTCTAATAATTGTTTATGTCAATTAAGTTAATACATGAAAACATAGAACGTTGTGCCTGTTTTCTAGTGAATATTCATGAGCTCCATTACTGTTTTATTTCTATTTTGGTTTTTGGTTTATTTTAATCTACCAAAGTTATGCAAGACTTGCAGTTTACAGTGCATCATATAAACAGCTTTTAACTTTCTTAAAACAAGAACAAAACTGAAGAACTGAAAATCACCGGCCCTTCCTAAATTCATGGAAGAATTGAAGTCATTTAGCAAGCTGGAGAGACAAGCTGATACAAAGAATTGTTAATTACTGAAACTAAAATCAACAGCCACTTGACCCAGCATTGGTTAGTGTCATGGTTTGAATTGTGTTCACCGAAAAATGTGTGCAGCCATTTAATTAAGCACTGATTCCTGGTATTGTGTGAAGCTCCTCCACGTCATAAACCCTGTCTCTGTGATGCTAGTCATGGGGGATGGGTCACAGTTGTGCTGGTGGAGTAAGGCTCAGTATGTAAGACTGTACTGTGTCTTGAGGAAATCTCTTGGCATAAAAAGGTAAGAGAAACAAGCAGACAGTTGGATATCTCTTACCACCAAAAAGCACTGCCAAGAGCAGAGTGCTTCCTTTGGAAAAGAGTCTGGGACCCTGTGCATCAGAAGCTCCCAGTTTGGGAGAAGATTGACAACAAAGTCTTTACTTCAGAGCCAACAGAGATAGCTTTCCCCTGGAGGTGACACTCTGAGTTTGGACTTTTAGCCTACTGGTCTGTGACAAAATCAATTTCTCTTTTTAAAGCTGTCCACTTGTGGTATTTCTGTTATAGCACTACTAGATGACTATGACAGAATTTGGTAACAGGAGTGGGGTGCCTCTGAGCACTCAAATCAGTCGAGCTACATTGCTTTGGAACATTTGCCCTAGCAGGGGAAATGTGGGCGTGAGGGCTGAGCCACGAGAGCACAGGAAGCAGAAGCTAAAGAGGAGTGTGAAAAGCTGAGCTGCCTCAGTCTCAAAAGGTATGGTCATGACCTCTGGATATCTGTAAGGGTGGGTTACCATTCATATTTTTGATATTCAGCATTTTCAGTTCTACTAATTTCTTCATCTGTTTTCACTTTTAAATTTTGTTTCTATTATGGTTGTATTTTTGTCCACTATTTTTTTTTCTTACTTTATATCTTCTTTATATCCTAATACTCATTTATAGCAGTCCTGAAGGATAAGGAGCAATATCTGTATTCAATTCTACTGTATTTAATTACAAGATATTTATTAAATATTACATTTATTATTTCTACTGACAATAAGTGTTATATATGTTTAGTGATCTCGTATAAAGTCACTTATTTTGTAGATTGGTGCTAATGTACCAGGCTTTTGTTACAGTCGGGATCACTGGTAATTCCAAACTTTCATTTATTCTCTATTCTTCATTGCAAGGTTTTAAACATTCTTTCTTTACTCTCTGAGGTGAATTTAGTAGTGTCCCCCTAAAATTCACGTCTACTCAGAATCTCAGAATGTGACTTCCTTCAGAAATAGAAATTTTACAGATAAGATTATGGATCCATATGAGATCACACTGGATTAGTGGCAGTCCACAATCCATTGTCAATACCCTTGTAAAAGACACAAAGATACACAGAAACTTAGGGAAGAATGCCCATATGAAGAAAGAGACTGAGATTAGAGTTATGCTATTACAGTGCAAAGTATGTTTTTATAAGCTAGAAAACCCAAACCACACCCACTGCAGGCAAGTTGTTTCTACCTCATAATGACCCTGTAGAGCAGAGCAGAACTGTTTCATAGAGTTTCTAAGGAGTACTTGGTGGATTTGAACTGCTGACATTTTGGTTAGTAGATGTAACACTTAACCACTACACTATCAGAGATTCCTTTTTAAGTTACAAGAGACAAACAAATATTCTTGCATAAAGTCTTGGGAAACAGAATTTTCCTAGGAAAACTTTGATTTCAGACTTCTGGGTTCCAGAACTATGAGAGAACAATTTGTTGTTTAAAGTCAACAAGTTCGTGACAATTTGTTGTGACACCCATGGGGAGCCAATACCTCCAATGTACAATAATAGCTTTAGTTAAAATACTGTTGCTTTCTTGTTTGAACATGGTCAACATCTCTCCACTAAATTTTCATTGCTAATAAATGTCCTCTGGTGTTTCCAATGATATTTTGCTATCTATCTTTTCTATTGACAAAGCTAACCAAACTTTATAGTGGTTTTTCACTTTTGCTAAAAGGTCATCTGAAGTTGCCTTATGAAAAATACATTTATTACAATTTACCCTTTCATTTGTATTCTTTCTTCTTTGAAATGATGGTTTTCTCTGTCTTTTAGTTAAGCATCCCTTCGAATTCTCTGATACCTAATGATGCTAACTCAAATTACTAATGAAGGAATATAGATACAGTCTTTTGGCTAAATATCACAAAGGTTTTATTTGGTTTGTTTTATACTTAAGACAAATGTTGGTCTTAAGTGTCAGAAAGTTGGTTATGATTCATAGTGACCTTATATATATGAGAATGAAGTGTTTCCCAGTCCTGGGCCACCCTCACAATCATTGCCATGTTTGAGCCATCCTTGCAGTCACTGTGTCAGTCTCATTAAAGGCCTTTCTCATTTTCCATTCTTATGTCTGCAACTATTTTTTGTTAGATGATTCATGATTTCCATATTGTAAATACTTTGTGTGAAAACATCCACTCTACTTTGAACATTTTTTCAAAGAAGCCAATAATAAATTATATTATGATTATTTTACAAATAATAAGAAAGAAAATGTTGGAAAAGTATATGGAGGTTTCCAGATATAACTCAGTATTGTTTTAGCTTATTGCACTTGAATAATTAAAGAAAGCAATTATAAATCAGTGACAATGAAAGTGCCATTCAGATGTTCACTAACAATAACACATCCCTCTAAATATGAAAATATCATGCAGATTTAAAAAAATTTCAGTGAAGCAAAAAAGACATTTTATGTTATTTAGATTTATAGTAGGTTATCTGTGTAAAGGGAGAGCTAGAGAAAGCTAGAATCATATTCTTTTATCATCTCTTTCTGTGAATGTGAAAGAGTAGCATTCTTAAATGTTGTGTGATACTGTTAAACCAATGAGATAAAGTTTTTTAACATAGCTAAATATTTTATACTAAAAAAAGATAACACATTATTTCTGTATTGTATGGTCTTTCACTAAAAAGCATTATTTTTAACACAGGTGGTAATTGGTAGGTAGGCTTTTTGATCTTCATTATTCATATTAAAACTAACAAAATAAAAAACTGCGTTGATCCGTATTTTACTGGTCAACACAATCCATAATTCTAAGAAACATTCAGTTTGAAGGCACTCTGAAAAGTCCGATTTAACAACTGACAATTCTACATACAGAAAAACATAGTCAGAAAAGTTGAAACCTCAAGTAATGTGTCCTATAAAAGGCACTGCAACCCTGGTTGCACAGTGGTGAAGAGCTATGACTGCTAAGAGGTTGGCAGTTTGTTACATGCTCCTGAATTACAGCCATTTCATTACGTATGGAAGTATTAAAGATATCTACATCTTTAAAGTGTTTGAGAATATACTACTACTTTCTAGGAATAATGTTTCAGATATAAAATGATCTTTTTATCACCCCTATTTTAGAGAGAAAATGATAACCTGTTTGGAAAACTTTGTTCATTATGAAATGAGCCACACGTTCAGATAAGAATTGACGTGACCTAGACTGACGTCATCATTTCATACATACTATTTTCAGCACTTCTCTTAGCCCAAAATTCTACTCACTTTCCAATACTGAAAGCAATTTTAGCTCGTCCACACAAAATTATTCTCGACCAGTTGTCAATAGCGTAAGAATGGCTGTGAAAATAAACACAAAATAGACATAAACAGAACTCTGAAAGAATATTTGGGCTCCGAGTTAGAAGGAAAAGAAACTGTCAAACAAGAAACATCCAGATCTCTTAAGTTCTTGCAAATATTGTCTCTTTTTTATTTCTTTTCCTTTTTGAAAAATTTTTCCCTCGTTTAACACTTGCCGCTTACTGCATTCCTTGGAATTCTATTATTTAGACCCCGATTTGGTGCCAACAAACTCTTCTCTGGAAATGTAAATAGCTTCTGGAGAAATACAGTTTTGAAAATATTTTCCAGATGAGTGTAATTTAATTTAATCAATCCACATTTTATTCATTGAATACGTGTTGATTAATCTCCTGCTATGCTCCATGCACTTTAGAGAAATAATGAGGATTGAGAAATCCTTGGATCTAGTGTCGAACTGGACACTAAAATGGGTATGTACAGCATCACATTAGCCGTCAGCACACTCTAATATTTTGATTCTTTTGTTGCAATATGCTCAAGTTTATGATCATGGTCATATGATAATGTTGATAATACAGCACTCTGAAGATTCTTTGAAACATGTTTTCCCACCTTTTTGTTTTTGTTTAGATAATAGAAAATACTAGGAAATTAACTGGAGTTCATAGATGAGCACTCTAAGTCTCAAGAAGATTGTATAGCTGGTAAATTTTGGAGCTTGGTTTTCTTATGTCACTTGTGATGTTTTTTCTGTTTTTTCAGAATTCTTCCAGTTCTAATCTATACCTCCAAAACTGAGATTACATGGCCTTCCAGGCATAGGTAATAGTGAAATCTAGAGACAGTAATTAGATAGTTCTGCACTGAGTAACCTTGCTCTGTTGGACTGTAGTTCTACCAAAGCGGAGTTTACTTGTCTGTACTCTGGTTCCTCAGTGGCTTGAATTCTGGTTCATATTTCCAAGTTTTCTCCTGCCTGAAATATTTGCTCCACAAATATAGGCTCTGTAAATATGGATTTTGATAGCCGTTGCTTTACATTAATAATGCCATTTTCCCTTATCCATCTCCCAATATCCAAATTTGTTTCTTGCACCTTTGACAGCTGGTAATTGAGTTGGAGTCAACTCAAGAGCAGTGGCTTTAGTGGCTTCAGGGCCTGGATAGACCTGTTCACTTTAAATACAGATACTTTTGAGTCTGATTGTTCTGGTGTTTCTTGTCTTCTTTTTCAAAAATTTTTCTTTTGGTATTGAATAAAACTTCATATTCACATCTCTGTTTGATGATCTTTAAATTAATCTATTTCTATTTGTTCTATTCTGAAACTGTTTGGTACAAGAACTCCATCTTGCTTACATTGTATCCTCACCTGCTAGTTAGGGTTTGGTACAAAACTGTTTCTTAATACACTGTTTCATTCTTTTTTTTTAATTATGATTGAATGAAAATGTGCATCCCCATATAAATTTGCATGCCCACCTATACGCAGCTACCACTGTTCTCCCTGCCCGGTGACAGCACACTCTTCACTTCCTCTCCATATGTGTCTTATCCTCCCAGCAATCTCCTTTTCCCTCCTCTCTACCCACTCCCCCACCAGGTCAGCAGGACGACATCCCATAGATGCATAGAACAATAAAGTGCACACACGATATGGTCACTCTGTATTGCCAAATCCAATCCATTCCTGTCAGAGAATTGACCTCCATTATCATTTATGGACGGGGCAGCATCAAGGCCAGGAGGCATGCTCCCAGATGATCTCCGAGGCCCCTGGACCATCAGTTGTGGTCTTCTAGTGGAGCTCTCAGGGTGCACCCCTTTTTATTCTTGTGTTTCCAGTGAGACTCAACTTGTGAGTTCCATCACAGCTATCACTAGTGGTGGCCAGGCACCATCTGGTTCTCCTGGTCACAAGTCAATGTAAGTCACCCACTCACGTGGATCTGTCTCTCTTCTGGGTTCTCTTTCCCCCATGACGTTTTGATCGTTAGTGATCATCCGTTCCTGCTGAGTTGGAACTATTTACTGTACCCTCAGACGGCAGCCTGGCAACTTTTAAAACTCCAGATACCACTCACCTGCTGTGTTTTATTTCTAATAGTAATAGTAATATTGATAATGCCAATACACGTAGATAGCATTATATAGTTGTTGTTAGTTATCATCAATTTCAGTTAATAATGTTTATGCCTTGTCTCGGTCTTCTAAAATAATTAAATTTATTCATTTAGTCTATCTTCTTACAAAATGGGTGAACCAGTTACCAAAACTTTGCAATTCACGGATAAAAATATGCAGGGAAATTAAGTAAATCAACGAAGATTACAAAACTTACTAGTGATAAAAACTTAAAAGCCTGTGTTCTTAATGAAGTTGCACATCAGTGAAAGGATGTTCCCATCTCAGCATTTTGCTCTGCCCTGGCGCTCTTCCCACATTCAATGGACCATGAACAGGTATATATCAGAAGGTGAAAAACAAAAAAAAGGAAAAATGGAAAACAACAATCCATTGAAGTACTAAAATAAAAATTTCAATCTTAAGAAAAATATTACCAGTCCAAATATTTTACATAGTATTGTACTTGACTCTCCTCTCCTCCTCTTTCCTCTTGGTTTTCAAATTGTAGAATCCATACTCAAGTTACACATTTCTATAAAAAATAAGGCTTATACTAAGATAAATACAATTCTAGCCAAAAGCCAATTATTTTAAAGTAAAATTCATCTTGAATTCCCAAACAAAAGGCCCTAATTAAAAGAATTTTAAAATACAGCATGTTCTAAACCTAAGCCTCTTTCTGTATTCAAGCGAATGCACACACACAGGTACACACAGTATGATCTTTCTTTCCAATTTTAAAGTACCCTTGATACAATTTATAAATGTATCTTCTGTGTATTAAACAAAAATTTCTATACTATATTTGACTCTAAAAGCCTGTAACTTGGTACCTTACCAATAAATAGATTACAATATTTTTCACAAATACCACACCCACACATACAACAAGCATACTGTATTTAGGAAAGTAATTTGTGAAACAGTTGCTCGGTTGGGAAAAAAAAAACAAAGAAACCTATGATGTGTGTGTTATTCCTGTAAAAATATGATAATTCCTGAGTTAGTTATAGAAACAATGGCTTTTGATAGCTCTCAAACTAAAGCTGAGCATGAGCAAAGAAAGTGAATCCCTTGAAAGGATAAAGAAATAATATTTTCTAGATGAAGAACAATAAACGGGAATGTGATATTTGGACCATTTTGTGAAATACTGAAGGCATGTCATTACATTATATTGTGTTCTGGAGGAGAGAAATGAAATCACCTACACTGGACTGTGTCTGCCCTAATCTGCAGGCTCTGTGGGTTTTGTTGATCATTATTTTATTTATTCTGATGGTAATGATGTTAGCAATAATTATATTTTGTTTTTTTTAAATATTCCATCTCAACCACACTGTGCTTTTGTCATCATTTTCACCATTTAGTATCTGTTTATTTTGAGAGAGTATGGTCAGGAGAGTTATGCTGTAAGTAGATTTGGCTGCTTGTCATGTGTATACATCTTTCTGTAATATATATGAAGAATTAAAATCTATCATGCAACTGTTTGGAATAGAATGGTATGGAATGGGCAGAAACACATCATTCTGAGAGTCCAGTGACATTTACATGAAGAGAAGAGAACGAGGGCTGAACGGAGATAGGGGACATTCCACCCAACAGCTGGCAGGGGCAGCCTTTGTAGTTTTAAAGTGCTGATGAAGAAGTGAGGGGCGACTTGATGCAAAAGTTATTGATGGTTTTACAGCACAAAGCTCCAGTAAAATGGAAAGGGGTAGTGGGTGGTAAAATTACTTGCTGTTTATAGTTGGGTGCCTTGAACACATACACATCAGGCTGTTTTCAGCTAATGGTGAGGCCTGATCACTGGATAAGATGACCTCGCTGAATTCCAGGGACAGAGTTCCCTCAGCAATGGTGCATATTAACTTCCCACACTTAATGCCATGAAGTCTATTCTTACTCATAGTGGTCTTATAAGAATAGAATAGAACTTCCCAGTGAGTTTCCACAGTTGTAAACCTTTATGAACACAGACATCTGTATCAACCTCCCACAGAGCAGCTAGTGGGTTTGAACCACCGTTTTGGCTAGCAGTGTAGTGCTTAACCACTGCACCACCAGTGCTCTTCTAACCAATTACACTTAAGCTTTATATCAACAAATGTACACTTCAGAAGCAAAAACAGAAATCTTCAAAAGTCTAGAAATCAATTCCATGACTAGGTATTTGATAATGAGGAAAGGCCATTTCAGGAGAAAAGAAAATGTAAAAGGAAAACATCTCATTTCATGGCAGTACAAAGGCATGGAATCAGCCATTATCATATGGTATCTCCAGATGTCTGTTTTGAAAGTAAAACAATCAAGGATATATATATTGCAATTAGGAGCAGGACTACCAATGGTGAAATTCTGGTTCTGCTGTTCATTATGTATTACATACAGTATTAGTAAATCACTACTTCTGTGTGTTGCCTCGATAGCAATAGGCTTGGGCTTGTATGTCTTACTGACGTGGATTGAATCGTGTCTCACCCAAAATGTGTACAGTGTTTGCTTGGGCCATGATTCTTCATATTATATGACATTCCTCCATTGACTCTGTGATATTAATGAGGAAGGATGGGAAGTATTTGTGTTGGTGGCAGGACTCTCTGTGTAAGATTTTCTTGTGCCTTGGAGCAATCTCTTGGGATATAAAGGAAAGGAAAGCAGGCAGAAAACTGGACACCTCGTATCATCCTGAAAAAAGCAGTGCTGAGAGCAATGTCCTTCGGAAAGCACTTGGGGTCCCTGTGCCTCCAAAGCTCCCAGTCCAGGGAAAGATCAGTGACCAAGACCTTCCTCCAGAGCCAACAGAGAAAGACTTCCCCTGGAGCTGAGGCTCTGAATTTGCATTTGGAGCCTACTGAATTATCACAGAGTAAAATTTCCGTTTTTAAAGCCATCCATTTGTGATATTTCTGCTAATAGCAGCACTAACTAAGACACTTACCCACAAACACATTGCCATTTGATTCTGACTCATAGCAACCTCATGGGACAGAGTAGAATTATCCTATAGGGTTTCTGAGGGTTGGCTGGTAGCTTCAAACTGGTGTCATTTTGGCTAGCAGCTGCTCTTTTAACTAAAGGGTCGTCGAACAAGGAAGTCCTATTTCTGATAGCTCAGGACAGCGATATTAGTGAAGCCATCGTGGCTTTATCTATCATGTTCTTTTTTGGTTAGACTTGATTGATTGCCATGAAAATTTACAGATTCTGCAATGGGTAGAAATTGTTAAAGTTTATTGTCAAAATAGGGATTCCATTTGCCAAACATTCCATACATTACGAGAAATTTATAATGCACATCATCTTTCCACCCAGAGACCAATTCAACTGTTAGTCAACTGGGTCTGTTGCCAATCTGACAACACCTGTGTGTGAATGAATCACACATTCCAAGAAAAACCACTGTTCATCACAGCCTACAGGAGAATCCATCTTAATCAATTTCTCACAGAGCACAAGAACTGGGCATTTGGCGAACTATAGTTTGGTGGATTTTGCATCTGGGCTTGAAACTTTACCCTTACAAAATTGTTTTAACTCAAGATCTGAAGTCCACCAACATAGATGGAACCATATATCTGCCATCTGGGCTCTGGAACAATTGAAAGTTGACTCTTCTTTTGGCTGAAAAGTCACCCTCAGCAATGAAGCCCTATTCTGGGGTGAATAATTTTGTTAACAAACAAAACTGTCACATTTGGAGTGAAGAGAATCCAATGGAGATTCAATAATATCTACTTTATCTCCCAAAGTTACCATTTGGTGTGGATTGTGGTCTGGCGGAATCATTGCCCCTTATTTTTCCCAAGGTGAATCAGAAGAGGCTTTGACTGTCAAGGACAAAAGATATGGGATATGATAACTGATCATTTTTGTCCCTGTTTGAAAGGTGCCACAGCTACCATTTACCAAAAGTTCTTTCCCATATATAATACCATCAAATGTACTTCAAACTAAGAAAATAATTAAAAATGTACCATTTACACAACTTGTTATATTAAAGTTCAAAGATAAGATACCCTTGTGGAAAGGCCATTTACTTTATCACCAGGGTTTAGTTTTTCTGAAAACCAGGAAATAGCAATAACCTTATTGGTGGTCTGAGGATTAATTTAAAAAGTGCTTGCAAAATGCAAAGACAATGTCTGGGACAAAATAAGTCACCAGTGTCAGTTGTTGTATTACTATAATAAGAATATTACTATTACTCTTTATTGCACCATTATTATTTATTCTATAATTTTTATAGAATTAGAAATAGCGATAATTTTTTGAAGATTCTGAAAATCAAAATCAACTCTACTCACATCTTAGTATCTTGAAGAATAATAGAAATTTTGAATTTCTCCAAATTGCTATAACCAAATTGCTGGTTCAAAGAAATTCACTACCATTTTCTGAATATTATACATTTAATTCACTAAATTTGTATATTAAAGTCTTATACATTTATCATTTTAAAATATTTCTGCTTTAAAGCTACTTTGTCCATATAATAGTAAAATAAACTTTAGAAAAATGATAAAACTCGGTTCTCAGTCTTAAGAGATTTAGTTGGTTTCAAGTAACCGTGGATGGATCATGGGGATCACAAGGTAATACACTTCCACAGATTCTATCATTTTGAATGTGAACTTCTGTTCATAAAATGCACTGAGGTTTACCCTGGTCCACTCTTTCAAAAGCAGTACACGCGCGCGCACACACACGCGCGCACACACACACACACACACACACACACCCCCCACATATGTGGTAGCTGAGATCCAAAGAGATAATAAACATTTTCCCAGATCAGAAATGAGTACACAGAAATGCAAAGTTTTTGCTGCAGCTACAGCCACTAGCCTGTTGGCTTCTCAGGAGAATAGTCTTGGAGTAGCAACAATATTTGTCTTCTGAAGAGAAAAATACTGTAATTCCTCGGAGTGAAATGATTCCTCCTAGACAGTCTCAATGTTGAAAGCCTAGGACTCAGATCTACTGTCTACCTTCCAAACTGAAACGACATTCAAAAAACAGTTCCTGACTTCTTGTTCCTCTCCTTATGTAAATAGAAAGCTGATGGACCTAAGGAAACAGGAACACGGAACACAACCTCTTGACCAAGGACTGGGCCAAGGTGTCATCTGGCTCTTTGGCTGAGTATGTGAGAAGCTGCATATCATCATGAAACAGAAACAAAAATTACCGTATAACATTTGAGTTACTGCAACTGGTCTGCTATGAGTAGCAGTCAGCTTAATGACAGTGAGTTATCTGGCTGGAGGCCTGTGGGCTAGATAGGAAGAACCACAGAATTACACAGCTGCTGAAGAGGGGGAGCACAATGAAAACAAAAAATAAAAATTAACAAAAGAAACTTATACACATACACAGACGCTTAGACATGAACACACACCAATTACAACAGTAAAAGCAAATTCAAATCCCCAAAACTCTTTCATCCGTATATACATACAATCTAAAATTACAAAAAACAATTCAGGAATGTAAATAAGAAAGAAACCTGAAACCTACTGCAATCAAGCTGATTCTGTCTCACAGACCCTACAGGACTGAGGAGAACTGCCTCACAGGATATCTAGTCTAAAAATCTTTACCAAAGCAGTTGCCACATTTTTCCCCTGAGAAGCAGCTGTTGGGTCCCAAACATCAATATTATAGCTAGCAGCAGAGCATTTAATGATTGTACCCACAGAGCTCTCAATAATAAAAAACATGGTATCAAATCAAGCAATGTAATATGCGTTGACTTCAGGATAAGTTAATTTTAGAACTGATCTAGCGGAGAGTTTAAAATAATTAACCATATGTAAAAATTCACTCAATGAGTACAGAATGAAGATACTAAATACGTGGAAAAAGTATTAAAAGAGAAAATACATGTATACACACACACAATTGCTGAAGAAAGACATGATATGCTTGGTGGGGGGTCAGCAGAAAAGGAGGGAGATTGCTAATTAGTTGAACTGATACAGAGCAAACTCGACAGCACTTTACAACAACAACACACACAATATGGAAAATAGTCATAGAATTTCCATCAAAAATGTAGAAGAAATTCAGATGGATATGTAACAACAACAACAATAAATTGATATTGAAAGTGGAGTAGCCAAGATGTTCCCCAAAGTGACAAAATTTTCTGAGATAAAAAATTCACTGCAAGTTCCAAACAGGAAAAATAATTTCATATCTGTTTATACCAGAATGAAACTGAAGATAAAAAGGGATAATACAAATATATGAAAAGCTTCATAACAGAAAAAATACAGGAAGCTTTGCATCATCAATGATGGTATCTTAGAAGCACTACAGATACAAAAAAATAAATAACAACAAAAACCCGCTGCTGTTGAATTGATTCCGACACGTAGCAACTCGATAGGACAGAGTAGAACTGCTCCATAGTGTTTCCAAGCAGTGTCTGATGGATCTGAACTGCTGATCTGTTAGTTAGCAGCTGTAGCCCTTCACCACTATACCACCAGGGTTTCCATCACGGGTATAGCACTGCCACATTAAAGCAACACATGATGGACCTGGCATTCTGGATGGAAGCAAATGAAACTATTTTTGGACTAAAAGAGTGAATGAGTTTAAAGCTTAAATCTCTCACTATATTACTTTCAAACTGATCTTTTTAGTGGAAGAAAGTAAACCCAGTAAACATATGGAGTATTATAAACAAAAATGAACACAGCAATTGATAAAACATATTTTAAAAATTCAACTGCTTATTAAAAAATTAATATTTTTGAGTTTGGTTTAAAAAAGTAAAATGAACAGACACCAAAACTCCACATTAAAAAAAAAATACAGAATTAATTAAATACAGAATTTAGAGATAGTTAAATATGCTAAGATAACTTAATTATGACTGTTAAAGTTGTATGTCAACTTGGCTGAACCATGATTCTCAGTGATTTGGCAGTTATAATGTAGTTTAGCCATCATATGATGATATAGTCACCTCCAGAGTGAAATACGCTGTAAGAATTCGATCCATTGAAAGGGAGTTTCTTTCAGAGTGCATCCTGCGTCCAATATAGATGGACTGTCTGGCAAAACTCTTGGGCTTTTACTCACTCTGGAGAATCCAGCTGGCTGCGATTTACTTGATCTTTGGTTCTTGGGACTTGAGCTAGCAACTTAGTTGCCAGTCTTGGAATTTGTCAGCCTCTGAAGTCTGTGAGCCAGTTTAACTTCCATCTTGGGATCTGTCAGCTTCCACAGCCTGCAGGTCAGAGGCCTGGTATCTGACCTGCCAATCCTGAGTTTGCCAGTCCCTGCAGCTATGTGAATCGAGAGAGGCCTCCAGCTTGACCCCCTGTTTTTATAAATACCTGAGCCATTTGCTTCATATAAATCTCTCTCTGTACATTTAGATGATTCCCTGATTTAGCTTCTTAGAGATCACAGACTAGGGCAGTTATGTAACTAAGTTTTAAAGTATATTAAAAAATAATAGCAATAAAATTGAGAACTTTTAGATAATCGGAGAGAAGCAAAGGTGGGAATCTAAAGAACTATAAATTCAACAGAAACCAGAAAAATGGAAAAAGTAAAGAAAAATAAAATGAATAGTTATCAAAAAAGATCATAGAAATAAGTACAAATATATAAATAATTACAAAAATATAAATTAATTCATATATAGAAGATTAGCAGATTGGTTACATGAAACCCCAGCTGAATGCTTTAAAACACATATGTAAATTAATGCAATGCAGAAAATTGGGGGGGGTGGGGAGATGAAACTGTATGGAACACGTAAAGCCTAACCAAAAGAAAGCTGGTTCAAATTAGAATAACAGATAAACCAAACTAAACCTGGTGCTGTTGAGTCGATTCTGACTCATAATGACCCTAAAGGACAGAGTAGAACTTCCCTGTAGTGTTTCCAATGAGCACTTGGTGGATTCATACTTCTAACCTTTTGATTAGAGCAGTTAAGAGCAGCCATAGCTCTTAACTACTATGCCACAGGGTTTCCAGAATAACAGATA
Organism: Heterohyrax brucei; assembly: GCA_028571685.1. NCBI lineage: Eukaryota > Metazoa > Chordata > Mammalia > Hyracoidea > Procaviidae > Heterohyrax > Heterohyrax brucei. Next base: position 54,194,864 of record CM053143.1, on the reverse strand, counting down.
AGACAAGATTGATAGAAAATGCACTAATTGTTTTTTTTTAAAAGGTAACCCATGAGATAATTAAGAATTGTAAACTTATTTGCATTAATAAAACAGCCTCAAATATATATATTTTACACACACACATGCATGTATATACACACACACATACCCCTACTATTGCCCATTGTTGTCGAATAGATTCTGACACATATTTACGTATGTGAAAAAAGATCACATTGACAAATACAGAACTAAGCATAGTGCGAGAGAGTTTAACATACTTATTTTAGAAACTGTTAGCTTAAGCTGATAAAATACTATCCAATCAAAAACATTATTTTCAATATTCCTCCAAATTCAAAAACACCTTTGCTTATTACTGTTACATATACTCCTTTTTATTCTCTGGTCACTTTCCTTTTTTTAGAAGATCATGCCTTAAAACCTATGGAAGTGTTAGTCTACTGACTATAAATCTAATCGCTTTATGTGTGAACATACCTTTTTTTTCCCTTCTTACTCTTGAATGATAGGTCCACAGGATATTAAGCTTTAAAGCAAGACTAATAAAATATATCCATAATCATTTACATATGGAATGATGAGTTGACAAATTAGGATACATTGATTAATATATATTACATAATAAAAGAAATTTCAAAAACTTTGAAGTCAATATTATACTGAAAATGTCCTTTATATGGCAAATAAATTACAAAAGTATACTACAAGTAACATATATATATATACATATATATATAAAACCAAACCCACTGCCATCGTAGAGCCACACATAGGTTAAAAGTTTTAAAATTTATGCCAAATAACTAAGTGAAATTACTATGAAAATTGCCGTATATCTGAAAGTGACAATGATGACCCTATATCAAAATTGCGTGAGGCAGCTAAGTGCACCTTAAAGTCATTTTAAAGCACAAAATGCAATTATTCATAAATGATAAATTCAATAAATAAATAAAAATTTCACATATATGTCTTTTTTCAGCTTTTGATTAAAATTGCAGTGGTTATATCCTATTCTTCAACAGATTGCACTTCCTGGAGACTTAGGGTCATTGTTTAGGTCCATCACCCAAGATGGGAAAGGAACTGAAAGGGAGCACTATTCATAACTACAACTGGGCAACAAAAGTGATGAGCTTTGTTAGTATCCTGTTTCTAATTTTCGTGAATAGAATGAAGAACACATTTAGTATCTTCAAAACTTCGTGTTGTTTCTTGTTTACTTAGAATTTTCAAATTAGTACATGTGTTTTAAAGATCAAATTTGGCTTTAAAATTCTGTTTGGAAAAAAAAAAAAAAGTGTTACCATTCCCTTTTAGTCAGTACTTTTGACTTTTTCATAATGTTAATTTAATTGAAATTAATGATGTTAATTTTTTCTAGGACAATTTCATTTCTAAAATGAATTTCTTTTTAAATGCTGTTTTAGCATTTTACCTAACAAATTAAGATTACTAGATACTATACATATTTCCATAAAACACATTATTCCCTCATCCTGGTATTTTAAATGTATTTCAGATTAGTAATACTTTAAGGAAGATTCTGAAGTCCTAAAAATGAACAATAATAGACTCAGTTCAGACATTTTATTAATACTGTGAAACTCACAGCAGCAAATAATTAGTAAAATTTCACACCATGGAAATAGAAGTGAAAACTGTCATCATTCAGTAAAGGATTTTTTTCACACAGTAAAATTGCCAGGTGGCCGACTCAGTTCCCAGCTTGCCTTAATATTTAACAGTCAAATGAAACTTTGAAGAGGCTTTGTCTTTAAACTTTCTGTGTTTACTGGTTGCTAAGCCTGTAGAATGCTAAAACATTTGGATATGCTGATTTTGTCGATTAGGTATCACTTATGCCCATATGAAATCAAGTCTAACAATGATTCTGGGGATAACGCCGGATGAGGCAATGCTTCCTTCTGTCGTATGCAGGATCACTATGAGTTGGAAGAGACTGGACAGCACCAGACAACAACAACAGCAACAACAACACCCATGAGTGGTTGCTCTGACATCGGCAAGGTAAAACGTCCACAGCTTCTCAGGCAATTGCCAGATATCCAGAGTGACTCCTCTTGGAGAACCAACTGCATTAATCTCCGGGGTACTGTGAGAAGTCATATTATAAAATTATTCCTTAGATCAAAAGTTTTAGAGCTTTCTTTTTTCATTTGATAATGGAATGTTTAAGTGGCATTCCTCAAGGCATGTATCACCAAAGCAACCTTTCTCCAGGTTCCTACTCTGTGCCCATTCTTTCTCACAAACACCCAGGGAACTCTGCAGAGGGCTGGTGCAAAGTCTCCCAACACCTGTGGTTCCCAGGGGATTCTGTACTCCCATAGTAGGCAACATTGCTTCTGTTGTCATTGTTATTAGGTGCTGTCAAGTCAGTTACACATGACACTCTATATGCAACAGAATGAAACACTGCCTGGTCCTGTACCACAACCATGGTTGTTGTGATGCCTGAGCTCTTTGTAGAAGACGCTGTGTCAATCCACCTACTGAGAGTCTTCCTCTTTTTTGTTGACTCTCTGCTTTAACAAGCAGAAAGTCTTTCTACAGGAATCGATCCCTCCTGACAACATGTCCAAGTTATGTAAGACACAATCTAACCATACTTCCTTCCAGGGAGCACTCTGGTTGCATTTCTTTCAAAACAGATTTGTTTGCTCATTTGGCAGTCCATGACATATCCAATATTCCTCCCCGAAATCACAGTTCTAAGGCATCAGTTCTTATTTCCCCTTCCTTATTCATTGTCCAGCTTTCACATGCATATGATGTAATTGAAATTAGTGTTGTCTGGGTCAGGTACACGTTAGTCTTCAAGGTGGCATCTTTGTTTTCAACACTTTAAAGACAGAGGTCTTTTGCAGCAGATTTTCCCAAAGCAATGTGTTTTTCGATTTCTTGACTGCTGCTCCTAAGGGTGTTGACTGTGGATCCAAGTAATATGAAACTCTTGACAATCTCAGTCTTTTCTCCACTTATCATAATATTGTTTATTGCTCCAATTGTGAAGATTTTTGTTTTCTTCCTGTTGAGTAATTTTTTCTTTCAGTAATCTATACTGAAGGCTGTGGCCTTTGATCTTCATCATTATGTGTTTCAAGTCCTCTTCATTTCCAGCAAGCAAGATTGGCACCATCTGCATAAAACAGGTTGTTAGTGAGTCTCCAGTCCTGATGCCATACTCTTCTTCATGTAGACCATACTCTTCTTCATGTAGTTTATCAGATTATTTGCTGTAAATACAGATTAAACACGTATGATAAAGGATACAACGCTGATGCACACCTTTCCTAACTTTAAAATACGCAGTGTCTACTTCTTCTGTTTGAATTACTACCTCTTGATTCATGTACAGATTCCTTACAAGCACAATTAAGTGTTCTGGAATTTCCGTTCTCCACAATGTTACATAATTTGTTATGATCCATGCACAGCTGAGCCACCTTGCATATTCTATAAAACAGAGGAAAACATCTTTCTGGTATTCTCTGCTTTTAGTCAAGAGATATTGGATGTAAGCAATGATATCCCTGGTTCCATGTCCTGTTTTGAATCTGGTCTAAATTTCTGAAAGTTTCCTGTCAATATACAGCTGCAGCTGCTTTTGAATACTCTTCAGAAAAATCTTACCTGTGTGTGGTATTAATGATATTGTTCAGTAACTTCTGCATTCAATTGGATCACCTTTCTTGGGAATAGCCGTAAATGTAGATCTCTTCTAGACAGTTGGCTGGGTAGCTGTCTTTCAGATTTCTTGGCATAGAAGAGAGAGTGTTTCCAGCACTTTATCCGTTTGTTGAAATATCTCACATTATGTTCTGTCCATTCCTGGAGCCTTGTTTTTTTGCTAATACCTTCAGTGTTGATAAGACTGCTTCCTTAAGCACCTTCGGTTCTTGTTCTTGTGTTACCACTAGAATTGGTTTCAGGTTAACCAATTCCTTCTGCTATGATGACCCTGTGTATTCCCTCTATTTTCTTTTGATGCTCCATGAGTCTTTTGGTATTTTACGTGTAGAACCCTTCACTATCGCAACTCAGGTTTGTTTTTCTTTTCCCCCCAGTACTTTCTGCTTGAGAAATTTTGATTGTGTTCTTCCTTTTTGGTTTTATACCTTCAGCTTTCAGCACATGACATTATTGTATTCTGTCTTCTGGAGCCACCCTTTGAACTCTTCTGTTCAGTTATTTCACTTCGTCATTTCTTCCTTTCACTTTTTTCAGTGTTCAGAAGCAAGTTTCAGAATCTCTTCAGACATCCAATTCGTTTTGGCTCTCTTTGGCTTCTATTGACTTTCTGGTAAAAAAAAAAACAGAGCTCTAGGCAAGTGGCAGTAGCCAGAGGTTGGCCACAAAGCGAGATTCCAAAGCAGCTCAAAAAGAAGAGTCAGGTGTTCCCCAGTGGTCCAGCTAGTTCCTGCAAAAAAGTCCCTTCCCCATCAACGGAGGCAGTGGTAGAGAAGGGGCAGCTGCAGAAAAGCACCAGCAGCAGAATCAGGAACCAGGACCAGACAGCACTGGAGCTGACCTGCCAAGCAACAGAGCTGAATATCTTTGCTCAGGAAGCTTCCTAATGGAGTGAGAAGCCTCTGGACTAAGAAAGGCATCTACACGTAGGTTAATGGTTTGCTTTTTTTAGTGGCAATAAGATTTAGAAAGTTATGTCCCTTTGCTGAATGTTCTAGGGAGCGGTTTTCAGATTTCTGGTATAAACAGGAGTTTACTCTCAGGATCACTGGATTTTACAGTGCAAGAAGCCAAGAATTAAGGACTGATGCATAAACAGCAGGAAACTGGGAAGAGAATCTCAGTGACTGGGCATGGGAAACTGGCTTGTATATTTCTTCTTTGAGAAATTTGTTAAGTCTAGTTTTATAAATTTAATTTTGAGTTTAAGGATTTTTTTTTTTTGTTAAAATTAGTCAAATATCTATGGTTCCGTGTTGACGCTACCTTGGTCACCTTCTCCGTTAACTGTGAGTTCTTTCTTGTGATTTCTAATTGGGTGGCTAGTTTATGTCTTCAATAATATTGTCCATGAAAGGGTTTAGAATTTATATACTCTTTGAGTTATAAAAGTTAAATAGATCTGGGGTAAGATTTTTAGGTCACACAGTATTTTATTTAGGTAGCTGTAGATCCTGCTTTATTTTCCTCTATCTTTAAGTGACACAAATAGCTGCTATGCAACTACTAAACTAAAGGTTGACAGAAGTCACCCAGCAGCACCTCAGAAGAAAGGTCTGAGGATCTGCTTCCGTTAAGCTTCCCTTAAAAACCACCCCACTGACACGAAGTCAATTCTGACTCATAGCACCCCTGTAAGACAGAGTAAATCTACTCAGTAAGGTTTTTAAGGATACAGTCTTTACGGAAACAGAGGGACATGTCTTTCCCCCTTGGAACACTTGGTGTGTTCCAACCCCAGAACTTTTGACTACCAGCCTTGCACTTACCCACTGCACGTACCAAGAGCTCATTTTTATTAAGATTACACCACGAAAATCCTGTGAAACAGTTCTACTCTGTATCCATGGGGTTGCCATGAGTCAGACTGACTGGATGACAGCTGACAACAAGATACAACTTTATAGTCCTCTAGCATTTCATACTGGTGAGCAGAAAGAAAAGAGCCTCCAGTTTTCCCTTTTGTACAAAATATGTCTTCTAGATGCCAACTTCAGTGGCTTCACTGATTATGCATTTCAGAAAAAATAAACAGTGTATTGATTTCGTTTTGTGTATTATCTTCTGTTCCACTTGGTCTGTTCCCATTTTCAAGTCTTATTATCTGTATGCTGTAAATTGTCCTCCTTTACTTTATACCAATTCTGATTCAATGGAAACACCATGGCTGTTTTTATTTAAAAATGTGTTACTTTGTTATTGAGCTTTAGATGAAAGTTTATAGAGCAAGTTTATTTCTCATTGAATAATTAATGCACATATTGTTTTGTAATATTAGTTGCCAAGTCTTTGACATGTCCACATGCTCTTTCCTGATGTTGGGCTTCTTCCATTTGTTCAGCATTCTGTCCCCTTCTGGTGCTGTGCCCATTTGGTACACACAATTGAACTGCATGGGTTATTTCTTATTTTTTAGGCATGTCTAATCTTGAGCTGAGGGATAAACCCCAGGAGTGAATTCAGAACTGAGTTAAAAGTATATCCACAGGCATACTCTTGGGGTTCAACCAATCTCTGTTAGACCAATAATTCTGGTCTTCTTCGTTTTTGTTTTTCTTTGTGTGTGTGTAGCTTGATTTTTTTTTTCCCCTCCAGCTCCTTCTTGGGCCATGCTTTGTGATCGCTGTCACAACAGTCTGTAGTAGTCACCAGACACCATCTAGTTGTGCTGTAGTCAGATTGGTGAAGGCTGTGATAGTTGTGGCCTGTTAGTTCTTTGTATTAATCTTTCCCCATGTCTTTGATTTTCTTTCTCTCCCTTGCCATAGACAGGCTGGGGCCAGTAGATGGCAGCTCACAAGGTTTTAAGACTCCAGAAGTTACTAACCAAAGTAGGATGTAGAATATATGTATTTTTTATAAACGATATTGTCTGCATTTACCTAGATGTTTCCTGAAACCATGGTCCTTGTCCCTTAGCCCTGTCTTCCATGACTCTGCCTTGCTCAAGTTGTGAAGACTTTCCTTGTATTATGTATAATCTTACCCTTCACCAAAGTTATCACTTATCTGTTAGATAGTTACTTATTTACCCTTGCCGTTCCTCTACTCCTTGGAACTGTTAAAGATTATTTCTGTGTGTAAACTTTAGTTTTTTTTATTATAGTAATCTAATACAGTATTTGTCCTTCTATGATTGACTTATTTCACTCAGCTCTTGTGACACAGTGGTCAAGAGCTTGGCTGCTAACCAAAAGATAATTAGATTGTATCAGCCACTCTGGAAACCCTCTGGGGAAGTTCTATCTTGTCTTATAGGGTCACTATGAGGTAGGATCAACTGGCTGTCAATGAGCATACTTAATTTATGGAACAGTATTAGAACTTATAAAATCTTTCTAGACAAAATGCATATATAAATCACTGATTTATTCTTTATTTTCCTTTTATTACTTATGCTAGCTTTAGATAATAATTTTTTATTTGTCTTACTGTAATACTTTTCTGAACTTACTGAGGACTTTTGGTTATGATACAGCATATTTTACCTAACTACAATGATCGGAAAGCTTAGAGATACACACACTGACTCCGTCTCTTATTCACACACATATGTACTACATTATAAATTCAACATTACATGAAATTTATATTATATATCATAATAAGATTATATGTATAGTACTCATGTTTGAAAAACAGAAAATATGTTAGGTATCTATCATTTATACTAAAGCATTTTAAACTTAGATAAGACATTAGTAGTCTTCAAAACTTAATTCAAATATTCGATTACCCATTGATTATTGTCTTCTTCCTCTATTGCCCAGACTGTACTTGAAAATTTTTGCTGAAAACTAAAAATAAAATGTTAATTCATTTATACTTATTCCACCAAAAAATTATTTTACTTTTCTATACATATGTGTGTGTGTGCATGTTCTCCACATGACTAAAACTTTATTAACATTTGCATTTAAGACTCTGTACATTTTTGTAATGAATACTTTGCCAAACTTATTCCTAACTGATTTAAAAATTAATAATTACACTGGGAAATACTAGTGCTCTATTTTTCTACAATATTGCTAATCTTTTATCTCTTTGTTACACAACAAACAAGTATGTTTATGAAATATAGTTTAGATAGTATTATTTCCAGTTATCAAAGTTTTACTCAGATCCTGTAAAGCACTGTATAGTTTTCAGGAAGACCAAACAATAATCTCTCATCTGGCCAGCAGTCTATTTCCCTTTCATTTCTTTCCACATTTATTCACCACCACCACCAGCCCCTGGCCAACCATATTTTACATAATTAAACAAATTTCTCTGTTTGACCCTTCTTTTATAAACTCTATCAGAAAATAATTTAAGCTGTCTCTCACTCCATCTTCCACAAATTTTCAGTACCTTGGAAATTCTTATTTTCAAGATGTTATAATCAATATAATTTCCCCCAGTCTCAAATGTTTTCCTATTAGAAACCAAACCCACTGTCACAGAGGAGATGCTGATTCACAGAGACGCTGTAAGACAGAAGAACTGCCCCATAGAATTTCCAAGGAGCACCTGGTGGATTTGAAGTGCCAACCTTTTGTTTAGCAGCCATAGAGTTTAACCACTATGCCACTAGAGTTTAATAGAAGTGATAGTTATTTCTCTTCTCATTTGTTTTGAGAAATTATGAAGATTGTAGATACTAAGAGCAAGAAATTTAAATAATTTTGATAATCAATTGATTATTCCTAAGTGTCTGACAAATTGAGGAATAAAAAATGCCATTAAAACTATTACAGACCTTTTAATGAGAAGCCGCCTGTTAGAGCTGTCTCCACGCAGTTACGCTCTGGTCATTCTCCTCTGTTTGGTACTCTGGACAATCAGGACTAATGTGGCATCTGAATCAGCCATCCTGCTGATTAAGTGTGCTCTGTCATAGTTTCATCGTTTTCTCATTATATCGCTTTCCTCGGAGGCAAGACTTGGATAAATCCACAGAAACATGCAGACTTTCCTAAATTTGGGCTGCCAGAAAAGTATGATTCTAATGGAGCACATTTTCAAAAGGAAAGCAGAGCACATGTTCTGCAGCTGAGCTTAACAGAGATCCTGGTTTAATGAAACAGTAGTAGCCACCACTTTGGTCTACAGTCCCCCAGTTGTAACAAAACGGTGACATCAAAGGAAGAAAAATCTAACTTTAACATCTTTTTTTGTTTTTCTTATAAATGTACCACTTTTTGGAAAAAAAATAAAAAGAAAATTGTAATTCCCCAAAACTGCTCTAAAAGGGAAAAACATGAAGTGATAAAATTATAGCTTCTATTTAATTCTCTAAAGTGTGTCTCCATGTGAAATATAGGATTTTTCATCCAATAACATGTAAGTCTAAGCACACAGGTCTACTGTCTATTCTTAATACTATTTCAGTAGTTTCTATAAAAACAATTTCTTATTTCCTTGGGGACTAATCAGCCTGTGCCTACTTGCCTGACTGCTATTAGAGTTGATAGCAAGATTCAATCCAAGTCACTCTTTTACAGTTCTTTTTCAAAGAGAGACTTGGCTTATTCTTCAGGTATTCTTTTATTAGTATTTTTTAAAACAATCACTGTATTTTAGGTACCAGTTTATACCACAAATTAGTTCCTTATTCAAAAATTTCTACACAAGTTGTTATGTGATCTTGATTGAAGTCCCTCCAGCACATCCATACTTTCCGCCATTTCTTTTCCACCCCTGGCTCCCCATCCCATTCCTCCAGATTTCCTGTGCCTTCTTGCCTTCTCCTCTTCTCTTTTGGGCAAATGTTTCACACTTGGTCTCACATAGTTGATTGGATCAAGAAGCAAGTTCGTCATGTGTGTTACCATTTGTTTGTTAGCCCTGCCTAATCTTTAGTGGAAAGGTAGACGTCGGGAGTTGCTTCCGTTCAGAGTTAGCAGGGTGTCTATAGGTTAGGTATTCTGCCAGTCACTGCCAGATTAGTAAATCTGATCACTTTTGTGGGTTGTTTCTCCTACATTTTCTCCCTGCTTTCCAGGACCTTTTATAGTGATCCTTGTCAGAATGGTTGGTGGTGATAACCAGGCACCACCTAGTTCTTTGGGGCTCAGGCAGGCAGATGCTGAGGTTCATGTGGTCTTACTCTTTTGGACTATTTTTCTTACATCTTTGGTTATCTTCATTATCTAGTGCTCCAAATGAGACAGGACAAACAGATGTATCTTAGTTGGCTGCTGGCACATTTTTAAGACTTCAGATGCTGTTCACCAAAGCAGAATTTAAAACATTTTCTTTTTAATCTATGTCGTGTCTGTTGACCAAGATGTATCCCCGAATTGCGGTTGCCAGCCCTCAGCCTTAGTAACTTGGTCCCTCGAGACATTTGAATGTCTCTAGGAAGCTTTTAAGACGTTGTCCTGCTCAAGTTGTGCTATATTTCCCTACATTGGATATTATCTTTCTCTTCACCAAAGATAACACTTGCTTGCTAACTAACTAGTGATTTTCCCTCTCTAATTCTTCCCTTCTTCATAGCCATCAAAGTTTTTTTTTTTTTCTGTGTGTGAACCTTTTCTTTGATTTTTAAGGTAGTGGTCCCATACAACATTTGTCCTTTCATGACTGACTTATCTTATTCACTGTGTGCCATGAAGATTCATCAACATTGTGACATGTTTCACTGACTCATCATTGTTACTCCAGATTCCATTGTATTCCAATGTGTGCATGTACCATAGTTGTTTTATCCATTCATCTGTTGATGTAACTTTTTACAATTGTGAATGTTGCTGTTAGGAGCATAGGTGTGCACATGTCTATTTGTGTGATGGCTCTTATTTCTCTAAGACACATTCCTAGTATTGAGATTTCTTGATCCTAGGGTATTTCTAAGTTTTATGGAGGTCTCATATTGTTTTCTTTTTTACTTTTTTTTTTTTTACTTAATATGACTGAGTGAAAATGTATATTCACATATAAATTTACATGTTCATCTATATGCAGCTTCCACTGCTCTCCCTGCCCGGTGACAGCACACTATTCCTCTCTGCTCCGTACATGTCTCATCCTCCCAACAGTCTCCTTTCCCCTCCTCTCTACCCACTCTCCTTACTCCAGCCAGAGGTCAGCAGGATATCCTATAGATGTATAGAACCATAAAGTGCATCCAGTATATGGTCACTCTGCATCACTAAGTCCAATCCATTCGTGTCCGAAGAGTGGACCTACATTATGATTTATGGGCACGGGCAGCATCAGGGCCAGGGGCCATGCTCCCGTGATTACATTAGTTTACTTTCCCACCAAAATTGCATAATATGAATAAGAGTTCTAGTCTCCCTTCAACCTCTCCACATTTATTTTGTTGTATTTATTTGTCTTATTTGTGCCAGTAATGTAGGGGTAAGACGGTATCTCATTATAGCTTTGACTTACATTTCTTTAGTGACTAAATACTTTAATGCCATTTCCTCAATTGTCTGTTAGTTGCCTGAATGTCTTCTTTGGTGGAGTATTCTGTTCATATCTTCTGACCATTTTTTAATTGAATAATTTGTCTTTTGTTACTGAAGTGTTAAAATTTTCTATAGATTTTAAACATTACAGCCTTGTCAGGTATGTCGTTAACCAAAAATATTTTTTCTCAGTCTGTAGGTTCTCTTTTCAATCCTTTGGTGAAGTCTTTTGATAACTGTTTCAGTCAGCTGGTGCTGCTCTAACAGAAATACCACAAAGTGGATAGCTTTGACAAAGAAAACTTTATTTTTACATAGTCCGGTATGTTACAAGTCCAAATTCTTGATGTCTACTCCAGGGGAAGGCTTTCCCTCTGTTGGCTCTGAAGGAAAGTCTGGTATTACATCAGTCTTGGTTCATATCCTGATACAGGAGCCTAATGTCTGAAGGACACAAATCTTCTCCCGGTTGTGCTTTCTGGATGCTGTCAGGTTTCCAATTTTCTGCTTGTTTCTCTTTCCTTTTATCGTTCGTAGGATGGAAGGATTAACGGTGGTGCAAGCCATACTCCAGGGAAACTCCCTTTAAAGTGCAGCATGGACGTAATCCTGTGAATAGATTTACAGTCTCACCTTAGTCGTTTAACACAGCATAGGAAAAAAAATCACAAAATGGAGCACCATCATAGAATACAAGGAATCATGGCTCAGGCACATGGCTACACATATTTTTGGGGGGAAACAATTCAATCCATGACAATAAGTGTCTAACTTTTAGGAGTTTCCACTTATCTTGTTTATATTTTGGTGTTTGTGCTTTGTTAGTTACTGTTTATATTCTCTTAATGTGTTAGGGCCTCTGTTTTTCCTTTATAATCTTTATCATTTTAAGTTTTATATTTAGGTCTTTGATCCTTTTCGAGTTAATTTTTGTTTGTAGTGTGGGGTGTGCTTTCTGTTGCATTTTTTTTTTTTTTTAACAGAAAGGCTTCCAGTTATTCCACAATATTCATTAAAAAGACTGTCTTTTCTCAACAGGATGGTGCCTGGTGCCATGTGCAGGACTCATTGTTGGTCTCTGCTGCTGACAGATTGGGCACACAGCAGTAGCTGTATCCAAGCTGACTTTCATGGGTGCAAGTCTATGGTCCTGAGCTCACCCATAACCTCCATCCCTGCCACCATGGCCACTTTGTTCAGAAGCTCAGTGGGCAACGATATGAGCAAATGGGAAACAGAATGACAGATTTCCATAGAACTTGTCCTACTTACTTCTTGATCATTAAAATCGTCCTCTAACCATGTTACCCTTTGGTGAATATTCATGTGAGACACAATATCTTCACTTCTTTATCCCTTTCAGAGAGGTATGCCCACATATCTCTTCTCAATGTCTTTGTCATAAATTTCCCAATCATGTTTCTATCAGTTGCCTAACCATACAGCCAAACCATGATTCACAGCCTGTGAGTCAGCATACAGTAACACCACTAGTCATTTTTCCTTCCAAGCAAAGTGAAAAACCAGGTGTATTAATTGCAGTTCTCACCATTGGGAGGAATCACCATTTCTGTTTGCCTTTTGGTAAATTCCACAAAGGGATTGCATTCCTGCTGGTCTTCTGTTTCTAGTGGTGCCTACTTCTTGCACAAAACCATGTGTAAACCAGCAAGAGTTTTCTCTTCCTCAGTCAACTGATCATAAGGAATCTCTCATAAGGCCATAGGCACAGACTGAGAGAGTGCAGGTAATGTGACAGGAGTGGAGACCATAGCCATTTGGAACATTTTCTATTGCAACTCACTTGTGCGTTGGGGTCCTATTCAGGCCCAGTCTCACAAACACCACTTCTATGCGACAATAAGGTGTTGCTATGCATGTTTGAGTTTATGGCTCTGTGTGTCAGACAATACCAAGTTCATGATGGCCTTCTTAGGCCACATGGTGACTTGGTGGCCCATGGTTAAGCACTAAATCTCTACTAAGGCTCCAAAATAACTCAAAACTTATTTCTCAAAAGGAGGGCAGATATCTGAAAAGGATGGTAGAGTTTTGCTGCAAAATCCTAATATCTTGAAATGTGATTGAATCAACAACAGGGGACTACAAAAGACTCCAAACATTACTTCTATCTGACATAGAAACCAAGCACCACTGGGTCAGCAGATCATATGGTAAAGTGAGAGAGGGATTTGCACAGCCACCTGACCCTGTTATAGAGCCTTCTCTAGGCCGGGGCTCCATTCAAAACCAGCTTTTCAAGTTTCTTGATAAACATACGAAAGTAACGCACCCAAGTGAAGAGTATGCTGCCTCAAGATCCTAGAGACCCTTCATTGTTAGGTGTGCATGGGGCCAAAGACAACACTTTATCTTGTACTTTAAAATATCTCAATATGCCTCATATCACTTGTTTTAGTTATCTAGAGCTGCGTGTGCTGTCACCGGGCAGGGAGAGCAGTGGAAGCTGCATATAGGTGGGCATGTAAATTTATATGGGAATGTACATTTTCACTCAGTCATACTAAATAAAAAAAAAAAAAAATAGAAAAAAATAAAAAGGATGGGGAAAAAAAAAAAGAGAGAGAGAGAGAAATTTTATTTGTCACAGTCCAGAAAGTCAAAAGTCAAAATTTAGGGCATCAGCTCCAGGGAAGGGCTTCCTCTGCTGGTACTGGAGGAAGGTCTTTGTTGTAAATCTTCCACTGGACTGGAAGCCCCTGAGGAGCAGGAACCCTGGTCTTTTCCAAAGGATGTACTCAGCTCCCATCACTACTTTCTTTCTTGATGAGACCCCCAAATGTCTCTGCAGCTCCCTTCCCCTAGTCTTGAGACACTGCCTCAAGACACAAAACAAACTTCACATTGAATCCTGCTCTACCAATACAATTGCCACCCATCTACCCTCACTAACATCAGAGAGGCAGGCATTCCAAAACGAAAGAACATCACACAACACCAGGAATTATGACCCAGTCAAATTACTACAGATTTTTTAGGGAACACAGTTCAACCAACCACTGGTATTCTAGAAATTTCGTGATGTAAAACAAACCTAAGATTTGGGGGTTGAATTTTCCACCCTCTGTCACAAAAACATTTTACAATTAGGCCCAGAATCATTGACACTTCTTTCTTTTATAGGTCCTGTCATCTTACTATTACCACTGTAACATACCAGTGTGACACCTTGAGAAAGGTAAAGGTAATAAAGGTTTTTTCAGACAAAATTACGACATAAAGTTGGAGAGATGATATTCTTCTGAGGGAGGACTGTGGACGTGTATTGCTAGCCTTGCCAGCAGAGGGCAAACTGCTTCTGGTGTTGTTACATAACCAGAATCAAATAAAGGCAGTTCAGTGACTCAGTTGTCTAGTCCTGCCGTAACAGAAATATCACAAGTGGATGATGCCAAAAATCAAGTTTATTTTCTCACAGTACAATAGGCTAGAAGTTCAATGTCAGGTTGCCAGCTCTGGGAGAAGGCTTTCTCTATCTCTTAGCTCTGGAAGAAAGTCTCTGTCATCAGTCTTCCCTTGGCCTAGAAGCACATTAGCACAGGAACCTCAGGTCCAAAGGACACACTCTGTTCCCAGTGCTGCTTTTTTGGTGTGCTGAGTTCCTCGTGTCTTTCTGCTTGCTTCTCTCTTTTATATCCCCAAAGAGACTGGCTTAAGACAATATTTAATCTCATAGACTTCTTCAATATAATTGTCACCAATCCATTTTATTAATCATAATGAACAGATTTATAACACAGGAAAATCACATCAAATGGTTGAAAATCACACAACACTGGGACTCGTGAACCAGCCAAACTGATACACACATTTTTGTTTGGACAGAATTCACTTCATGACACCATAGCAATAACTTCATATCAAAAATCTGGAGATTTAATCTGTTCAAGCATTGAAACTACGTTTGGTACACCAGCTACAACTGGAGTCAGCTCCCCCAACCCCTGCTTAAGTACATGATAGTCCACCAAGATTCGCCAAGATCCATTTGTTTTATGCACAGAAAACAGGCAATTTGAATGAGGATTTGGTGGGAATCCCCACTGCTGAACACTTCAAGTCTTTTATAGTGGCAATAATCTCTGCATTCTCTGTAGCAATGCAATATTGCTTTTGGTTTGCTATGTTCCTAGACGGGAAGTCCTAACGGCTTTTATTTGATTTTCCCTACCATAATAGCTCTTACTCTACCTCTCAGTGAACCAATATTGGGGTTCTTAAAATTGGTGAGTATGTCTATCCAGAGTAATCACTACAACATAAATAGTGTGATATAGTGATGTTTTGAATCTTACGTAAATAGTCACTCTCATAAAAGCCTGTAGATCCTTTTAGGAAAGGCTGGGAAGAAGATTAACAGTATAAATCTTTGGAAGTGTCGTGGAGTCTATCCTCAAAAGGATCCTGCCAGCCCTTCATCCAAGGAGTTGTGGGTCTGTAAACTATCTTAAAGTTGGGAATTAATTGAGAGTCTCTGACTCCCTTGTTTGATGATTCAGGTTAGACTACTACACATTTGACCTAGAATTCTTCTGTTTGTACAGATCAAGTAAATATTTAGTGGATTTCTCATTTATTTCAGTTCTAGGGATGCCATGACTACACAGTCAATGCTGTAAGTCCATATGAACCAGATTACTCTGATTATTGTTTTGATTGTACCGTGGATCATGATAACCATGGTCACCTTGATTTAATCAATTGAGAGTCCCCATTTGGCCCCTTCTTCCACAGGGTCCAGTCAGCACCATTATAGTTAGTTTTCTTAATTCAATTAGGGCAGTTCCCACTAACAAATCTGACTTAGTAGCAATCACAGCGGTCTTCAGGGGTTCTCAGACACCCTTCACACATTAGTTCCTCACTGTTGCAATAAAAGTAGTGCCCTCTCAGCTTTCCATGGGTGAGTCTGTGCATCTAAGCTGATAAATCCACTCTAACACATCAATGTCACTAAATCTTTGTATACGTTCTTCTGTAGTTTACTAAGGCAGGTCTGTATTTCACCTTGTTTTGCCATTTAAAAAAATAAAAAAAAAAACAAACATTAATGTTAAGTCAATCCTGACTCATAGTGATGCTACGGAACAGAGAAGAACCACTGCATAGAGTTTACCAGTAATACCTGGTGGATATAAACTAATCTTTTGGTTAGCGGTCATAGCATTTAACCACTACACCACCAAGGTTTAGATCACCACATAATCCATATTTCACCTGGAAGACATTATGCTGAGTGAAATCAGTCAGCAGCAAAAGGACAAGTATTGTATGAGATCTCTGTTATAAGAACTGAAAACTAGATCTATGAACTTTGGAAAAGACTCTGATGTCTACAAGGGTGGCAGAGGGTTGGTCATAGATTAGACAGTAGGTAGGAATTAGGCTACGTGAAAATAGTTACAGCACGCGGGAGACAACAGATCAGCTTCACTCAGTTGCACCATAAACTGAAAGCCTTTCTAAGCTCAACCCAGTATTTCAAAGAATAGAGTAGCTGTGATGGGGCTTGGAGATCATGTTTTCAGGGGACATTCAGGCCTACTGGCATAACTAGCCTATTGTTCAGAGATCTTCTGCACACCATATTGGTGAATGGCATCCGGGGTCTTAAAAGCTAGCAAGGTGCCATTTAAATTACACCATAGGGTCCCAACTTATCTGGAACAGATGATGACCAAGAACAACAAAGAGGAGAAGAAGAGAGCTCAGGAGATAGAAGGACCCATACGAATGGGAGACTGTATCAACATGAGGGCAGAAGAACTAGACGGTGCCTGGCTACCACCAAAGACAGTCATGATGGCAGACACAATATGGAGTTCCTGAGGCAACAGAAGAAAAAGAGGTGTTCAATTCAAGAACTCTTCTAAAAGACCACAACTGATGGTCCAACACCCTGGAGAGTGCCAGGGAACACGGCTCCTAGACCTGCTGCTGGCCCTGACCTGAAACCAACACTGAGGTGTACACTTCAGACTAAGAATGGACTGGACTCAGAGGCACAGTGCGACCATGTGGTGTGTGTACCTTATGGTTCTATACATTTATGGGAAGCTGTTCTAACGGTTTCTTTCTGGATGGGAGAGAGAAGGCTGGAGAGGAGGGGACAGGTACTTTTCAGGAGAACTAGAAATGTAGAGTGAAAGGGAGGAATGTGCTGTCACCTGGTGGGGAGAGCAGATGGAGCTGCAGATAGGCACACATATAAAATTGATTTGGATTTTGTACTTTCACTTAATCACAATAAAAAATAGATAAATAAACAAATTGGGGGAAAAATAATATGGTAACACAAAACAAGAGCGAAAACAAGTGGTCAGGATGAGTCCTATGAAAATTCATCAATTTCTCATAAGCCATATACTCCTTACTGGCAATACCACAAACAATGATTCTGAGACCACTCTGGGGCATCACTTAGATACGACCTCAGGTGATTCTAAGTAAGACAGACTCTTCAGACATAGCTGGGTTAGTCTCATCAGATGGATTTGGAGAGGAACATATTTTTGTCGGGGAAGGTGGCTTAGCACAAATAAATCCTTTAGATGGGACTGCTTCTGTTGGCAACAGTGATTCAGTGGAATCTAGGGCCTCAGTGTCCCAGCTTCCTTCTTGTCTGACCATATGTCTCCATCCCCCAAGTGTTAGGCTTCCATTTTTTCCCAATTAATGTCTTCACTTTATGGATAACATTATGCAGAGTGGAGATTCTGGAACATTTAACTAATTGTGCTCGTGAGGAATCTGTACATGGATCATGAGGCAGTGTCCTAGTCACCGGGTACTGCTCTAACAGAAAATACGAGTGGAAGGTTTCATGAGGAGACGCTTTATTGAGACAGTCTGCTAAGATACAAATCCATTCATAAATTGTAAGTCCATTCAGTAAGAGAATTTATCACAGTCCCATAGGCTGAGTCCACATCCAGTGAGAGCATCTTGGCACAGGAACCTTGGGTCCAAAGGATGTGCTCTGCTCTCGGTGCTTCTCTCTCGGTGGTACGAGGTTTCCAACTTCCTCAGCTCACTTCTCTCCCTTATATTCCACAAACTTGAGTCCTGCCTCACTTACACAACTGTAAACCATTCTCCATCATCAATATCACAGAGGCAGGATTCACAACACATGGGAGGAAGGAATTCCATACTGGAACTCCTCAAATCAACACATACATTTTTGGGGAGACACAATTCAATCCATGACAGGCAGTCATGCGAACAGTTCAAGTGGCCCTCAGGAAAGGTGTGCATCAAGTCAGGAAAGGTTTGCTTCAAGGCTTTTCCTTTTCATCTGACATCAGCAATGATATCCCTGATTCCACATCATCTTCTGACTCTGGCTTGAATTTCATGCTGTTTCCTGACAATATATTGCTGGGACAACTTTTGAATTATCATTGGCAAAATTTTACTTCTGTGTGATTTTAGTGATGTTAAATAATTTCTGCATTGGAACACCTTTCTTTTAAAGGGGCATAAATATGCATCTGTTCTAGTGAGCTTTCCGGGTAGCTGTCTTCCAAACTTCTTGGCACAGAGGAGTAAGCATTTTCAGTACTGCATTTGTTGTTGAAATATCTCAATTTGTGTTCAGTCAGTTCCTGGAGGCTTGTTTTACAATAATGTCTTGAGTGCAGCTTGGACTTCTCTCTTCAGTATCTTTTGTTCTTAATCACATGCTACCTCATGAAATCTCTGAATGTCAACCACTTCTTTTAGGTTCAGCAACTCTATGTATATGTATATGGATAGTAATATATATGTAGTTATATATTTATATATACTGCATATATATGTATATTATGTATTTATATATGTAACATACATAAATATATAGAGGTAGAGACAGACACGTGGATAGATTTATCTCAAAGAAATGGATCACACGGCTGTATAAGCTGACATGTTCAATGTCCATGGTTCAGGAATCAGGCTAGAGGCTTATTCTGACTTATGCAACTTTAGGCACTGAGTAACCCAAGATTGGGAGGGCAGATGGCAGACTGCTGGTTCACAGACTTGGAGGCTGATGAATCCAAGATCAGTGGAAAAAAATTGAAGGTTACTGGCTCACAGAGTGTGAAGATTTACTAATCCTAAGATTATCACACAATACAGCAGGCCACTGGCTCAATCAGAAGACTTAGAGGTCAGATGATGATGAGCTGGATGCAGGATCCAGACCAAACAAGCAAGCTTTGTCAAAACGTCCGTATGTATATTGGATGCACGCCACAACCATGAGAAAACTCCCCTTACAACTGATTGGCTGATCACATCAGATCACATCATGGAGGATGAATACATCATTGTATATCCACCAAACCACTGAAAATAGTTATCTATCCAAGTTGACACTATAGCCAAGTGCCGTCATAGGGATGCTATAAAGTATCCCTAAAAAAATTACATCTGTGCTAAGTACATAATCTAACAGGATTGACATTAACTTATAAATTGAAATTCTCTTTCACATATGACTTTTCTCAAAGCAAAGCTACACAACATCAAGTTCCATAATTCCAGTGCTGATGCTAAATGCCAATTTTAAAAAGTATACTCTTAGCAAAATAAAACATGCTCTAAATCAACAATAAATATATCTTCTTTACTTTCAGAACTCAGTGTTACAGGTACCTTTTTAAATGCACAACTCTAGAGTGACAAATTTTTCCCTATTCTTATTTACAGAGCTGTGTGATTTTCGTGAGATGCATATTTTGGCTGGTGAAGAGCATGTGGTAATGAAGAACTTGCAGCTTCTTTGCAGACAGCTATGTCATTTCAGACAACCCACTCCATTTCCTGTCTCGACATTTTTGTTTTTATTTTTAATCTTTGTGAAATCTTAGGCAATGTTTGTCTTTTAAACATAATTTCTGTGTTTACTGGCATTTCTTTCTCCCATTTCATGGATCAAAATTAACACATCTGCTTTTATTTATGATTAGACTATTTTCACATTTTTTAATGTTACTGACTTTTAATAAGTGAGATCTAGGGCTTTTTGTCTTCATAAGACTAGACTATTACTTTTCACTAAAACGTTAGAGGCTAATGACCTGTTAAGAATCCTTACAAGTCAAGTTGTTTAAAATTCTTTTGTTACCAAACATAAAATTTTATATTTACATATTACCATTATATAGTATACAACATTTAAGAAAAAAAATACCACAACTTGTTTATCTATGTTGATTACTGGAAACATGGGTGACATAGTTGTTAAAGAACTCTGGCTGCCATACAGGAGGCTGACAGTTCAAATCAACCAGGAGCTGCTTGCAAACTCTGTGGGTGGTTCTACTCTGTCCTGTGGGGTTAGTATGAGTAGAAACTTAACGACGGTGGTGGGATTTACTTTGATTATCATTCAGAAGCTCTGCTCTTTTAGATTTTTTTTTAAAGAGAGTTAATAGTAATTATTTTATCTTTTTTTGTCATAGATAACTCAAGCTCGAAAGAACTTCTAGAGTTCTTTAATATTTTTACACTAGAAAAACTAAGTACACATTTTACTTATTAAAAAATCTATGTATAGGGAGGAGTCAAGATGGCAGATTAAGCCCAAATCTCCTTCTATCCCTCTGGAAACCAAGACCTGAATTGACAATCAAACAGAGCCTTCTGATCACCTAATCAGCCTCAGGACACGGCACGGAGCTCTTAATTGGGACTTCATACCACTCAGCAAAAAACCTCCTCTCCTTCACTGACTCTCGCTCCCGGCTAGCCCCGGCTCTCACGGACGGAAGGTAAACGCACCGTTTTGACTTTTTTTTCCTCGGTCTCGGCTGGCGGGTGGAGCTGGGCCTTCCCTGGCGGCTGGACTCAGACGCGCTGCAGGGGGGATAGGCAGGAGAAATTCCCATATTCTGAGAACCAGGCTCGGGACTCTGTTAATCTAGCCACTTTGACCTTTCGTTTAGTAGCTGCCTCAGTTGGATTTGCGCGGAGCTTCGCAGGCAGTGTGCATGTCCACATGTTGGTACCGAGATTTTAGCGGGACCTCGTTCTTAGCCTGGGAGCCAGTGCCTGCAATCAGGACAGCGCTTCTCTGACAGAAAAGTAGTGATTTTGCATAGTGCTGCCTACTTTGGGGGCCCTGCAACAGAAGCAGAGGAATCACTACCTCTAGGCACCTTTAGCCCCCCTGTCTGCTGCCTGTGTGGAGGACGCCATCTTGGATATGGTGGCCGCAGCTGGCCCTAATTCTTAGCGTGGGAGCCAGAGCCTGCCCACACGAGAGCGCTTTTCTATCACAAAACCAGTACTCGACGCAGTGGTGGATAAGGCTGGGCCCTGTCAACAGAGGCCACCAGGGCACTAGCATTGCTGTATTCTGAACTAGTTTGTTATCATCTGGGGTTGGATATAGTGGCGCTTACTTTGTCAGATGAGAAGAGGGACATCTACACCTGAAAACCTAACTAACTTGTGAACTGGTCAGATACCTTTTGCTTTACATTTGAAGACAGCCTAGAGAAACTTTTGCAATCCATCCTCACAATACCTCTTTCAGCCTCTACATACCCACAAGGGACCCAAAAAGCAACAGACAATTGTGGCATATAAGCAATCACTCATGGCTTCAGAAGGCTCCCAAACAAAGCAACCAAGGAGTTTTCCAGATGAAGAAACTTTTATGAAAGCATCAGAAAGTGAATACAAATTGATTATATACAGGGCCCTTCTAGACCTTATACAAAATGCAGCAGAACAAAATGAAAAATTAAGCAAGCTGTTCAATCAAATGGAACACCAGTACTCTGAAATCCAACAGATCAAGAAGAAAATCAAAGACAGAAACTTCCATGCAAAGCCAAGAAAACAGAATGGAACAAATGGAAAAAAGAATTTCTGACTTGGAAGACAGAGCTACTGACGCAAGCATCTATGAGCAGAAATCAGAAAAAGGAAACAAGAAAAATGAAGAAACATTAAGAAGCATGTGGGACTCTATTAAGAGGAACAACCTTCGATTAATTGGAGTCCCTGAACAGGGTGAGACATCTGAGAACACAGAGAGTATTGTTGCTGAGCTGCTGAAAGAAAATTTCCCAGAAATCATGAAGGAAGAGAATATAGACATCTCAGATGCATATTGTACACCACCCAATATAGATCTCAAAAGAAAGACTCCAAGACATATTATAATCAAGCTTAACAAAAAGAAACATAAGCAGCAACTCTTAAAGGCAGCAAGACTCAAGGCAAAGCTAACATTCAGAGGGAAATCCTGTAGGCTCTCGTCAGATTTTTCAGCAGAAACCATGCAGGCACGGAGACAGTAGCACGACACATTCAAAGTCTTGAAGGAGAAGAACTTCCAACCAAGAATTATATATCCTGCAAAACTATCTTTCAAATACGAAAATGAAATTAAAACATTCCCAGATAAACAGAAACTCAGAGACTTTGTAAAAACCAAACCCAAACTGCAAGAAATACTGAAAGAAGTTCTTGGCTTTGGCTTAGAAGAACGAAACCACTAACTTTATATTTTAGAATGACACACTACTCAGTACTCTACTCATTTAGGGAAGGCTCCAAAGTAAATCACAGCTTTGATAAGGAAAGAAGCAATCCAGTGATCATCATGAAAACTATGGTGTCATCATAATAAAAAGAGGGATGTACTACAGTCATTATAGTCCTTCCAGATGGAGAGGAATATGACAAGACTGGTAGTAATTAAAATTGGGTTTATAAATAGTTTATTAAGGGGATTCCTAGGGGCAGCTGTAAAGCACAACAAAGATGTATCACACCATTTCAAGAAATCTTACACATGAGTCTCAACAACTATAAAACCAGCTCTGAAAAAGGTGAAAAATCAACTCACACAAAAAAGTGACCCAGAACAGACTAATAAGAACAACAGAGAAAACATCAACATAAAAATAAACATATCACAATGGCAGCAGTGAACACTTACCTATCAATAATTACATTGAAAGTGAATGGACTGAATGCTCCAGTAAAGAGACACCGAGTGTCATCTTGGATCAAAAGACACGACTCATCCATATGTTGTCTACAAGAAACTCACTTGAGACCTAAAGACAGGAACAAACTGAAAATTAAAAGATTGAAGAATATATATCAAGCTAATAATGAACAAAGAAGAGCAGGGGTGGCAATTCTAATCTCAGACAAAATCAATTTTAATGTCAAATCCACCACCATGGACAAAGACGGACACTATTTATTGCTGGAAGGTTCAGTACACAAGCAAGTCTTAACTATATTAAATATTTATGCACCTAATGCCAGAGCACTTGAATATGTCGAAGAAACACTGACTACACTCAAAAGAGAGTTAGATGACTCCACAATAATAGCGGGAGACTTTAACACTCCACTCTCATCACTACACAGATCATCTAGAAAAAAGCTCAGTAAAGATACAGAAGAACTCATTTCCACAATTAACCAACTAAACCTCATTGATATATACAGAACTTTCCACCCATCAGCAGACAACTACACCTTCTTCTCCAGTGCACATGGAACATTCTCCAGAATTGACCACGTGATACGCCATAATGCAATGCTCAACAAAATTCATACCATTGAATTACTGCAAAGCATCTCAGATCATAAAGCCATCAAAGTTGAAATCAATAGCAGAAAAAACATAGATAGAAAGTGGAACTCTTGGAAACTGAGCAATATCTTGCTGAAGAAAACATGGGTTATAGAGGAAATCAAGGATGAATTAAAGAAATTCTTTGACAGCTGCAAGGGAGGGGAGGGAGGGAGGGTGGGGGGTGAGGGTTTAGTTTAGATAGTTACTAGAAATCTAGTTGGGAGAAAGCCATGACAGCACACATTAGGAACAAGAACAACATTAAGTGGACTTCAGCATAACTTGAGTACTCCTTCCATCTTAACTCAATACTGCAAGGATAGAGTAGCTGGGGCAGGGGGCAGGGGACCATGCTCTTAGGCGAATTCCAGGCCACTTGGCACAACTAGCGTTTGGCTAAGAGAGCTCTCTGCACCCCACATTGGTGAGTGGTGAGTGCTGCCTTCCGAGGACACAGCAAATGGTCCCAACTCAGCAGGAGGTCCTCACCGAGGACCAAAATGACATGCGGTAAAGACAACCGAGAAGACAGAGAGACCCACAAGAGTGGGTGCCTACATCGACTTGGGACCGGAAGAACAGGATGGTCCCGGTCACCGCCAGTGTTAGCCATGATGGAGCTCACAGAGAGGAGTCTCACTGGAAACCCAAGAATAAAAAGGTGTGCATCCTGAGATTTCCACTAAAAGACCTCAATTGATGGACCAGCCGTTTTGGGTTTCCTCTGAGAGCATGCCCCCCGGCCCTGATTCTGCCCTTTCCCATAAATTATAACAAAGATCCACTCTTTGGACAGGAATTGATTGGACTTGGCAATGCAGAGTGACCATATATTGGAAGCACTTTATGGTTCTATACATCTATAGGATATCATCTTGCTGACCTCCGGCTGGTGGAAGGAGAGTGGGTGGAGAGGAGGGGAAAGGAGGCTGTTGGGAGGATAAGACATGTATGGAGCAGAGAGGAATAGTGTGCTGTCACCGGACAGGGAGAGCAATGGAAGCTGCATATAGGTGGGCATGTAAATTTATACGTGAATGTACATTTTCACTCAGTTATGTTAAATAAAAAAAAAAAATCTATGTATAAAATTGCTATATATAAACACACTAGAAACCATGCTTGCCTAGAGGTTAAGAGCTACACCTGCTAATGAAAAGGTTGGAAGTTTGAATCCACCAGGAGCCCCTTGAAAATCTTCTAGAGCAGTTCTGTTGTGTCCTATTAAAAGTTACTGCCATTGAGTCAATCTGACTCACAGTGATATCATAGGTCAGAGAAGAAACTGTCATGTAGAGTTTCCAAAGAGTGCCTGGCAGATTTCAACTGCCAGCCTTTTTGTTAGCAGATAGCACTTAAACCATTATGCCAAATGGTGTTTTGTCCCATAGAGTCTCTGTAACTCAGAATCATCTGGATGGCAGTGCATTTAGGTTTTGTTTGTTTGTTTACATACTTTAGATTGATCAGTAAATTGTAGAGGTGACAATCCAGGGAAAACTGTAGATGTGTCTTTGGAAAGAGATTTTTTTTTTTTTTTTTTTCTGTGAATCTACTTATTTTGGTCGATTACTTGCCTACCCTATTTGTGCTGTTCCTCTTTCCCACAGTACACATCACTTGCAATGAAAGTCAGGAATGTAGGCAGAGACAATTTATGTCATATGTATAATCTATTTATCTTGTACAAACTATGTCTATCATGTTACAAATTTCTACAATGAAAGATGCTAATGGTAGATGGTATATATTTTTTTCTTTTTTTTTAAGTTTTAGCTAGTCTTTCATGCAGATAAAAAGGTGTTTAAATGATCCTTTAAAAAATTACCAGCTTTTTCCTTTTCATGTAGTTCTAAAGCTGTACAAGGCAAAGAGTCCTGGTGGCACAATGGTTAAAGAGCTCAGCTGCTAATCAAAATGTTAGCAACTGAAATCCAATAGCCACTGCTTGTAAATCCCACAGAGCATGTCTACTCTGTCTGATAGGCTCTCCATGAATCAGAACTGACTCAACAGAAAGGAAAGCATTTTTGTTCGGTAGCTGACTGAAGCCCAAATAGGATTTAATACTTTGAAAGCAGATACAGTAGAACTGGTTTAAATAAAAGTTGTAAATTGATTTTGATGAATTCTTTTTACACCACAGTGGTTTTAATCATGTTGAAAGGTAAATCTACTAAGACCATAAGTTAATATAATTTGAATTAAAATATAGCCTAAAACAAAATTTTATGTAAGACTGTCAAAGCAGTTATTTTTACATTGATATTATATTTTTATGTATACTTTTTTTTAAATAATTTATTCTGATTAAGTGAAAGTTCACAATACAAATACAATACAAATACAATACAATACATACAAAACTGCACACATGCACCTCTAGGCAACTTTAGCTGCTCTCCCAAACCTGCAACAGCACACTCCTGCTTTCCACCCTGTGTGACCCGTATTCATTCATCTGACTTCTGTCTTCTCCTCTCCACCCTTCCGACTCGTTTCTATACAGAAGCTGCTCCAACAGCCTCATGTCTTGTAGTCAGGTCTAATTTTTGTCTGAAGAGATATGTTTGGTACTGGCTTCAGCTCTGAGCTAGCAGCCTATCTAGGGACCATGTTCTTGGGGGTACCCACTAGACTCTTGGATCATCAATCTAGTCTTTTAATAAAATTCTAGACCTACACCACCAGTTTTTCTCTCACTATGACAAGGAGTTTATGCTGTGTTTCCTGTCAAGACAGTCCTTGGTGGCGGCTAGGCACCACCTAGTTCTTCTGATCTTACATTGATTTATGGCCCCTTCTGTCACCAGAGCTCATATTTTCCTCCTGTCTTTCAGGTTCTTCGTTTTCCTCTGCTCTAGGTGGATTGGGATACTCCTTAATGACAACTTCCTAGCATTTATCCCAGACTCCATTCACCAAAGTGGGATGCAGAATATTCTTCAAAAATTAAAAAAGATAGTTATGCTACTTGACCTGGATATCCTCTGAAAGAATGGTCCCCAGACCCCTGCCCCAGCTACTCTGAGCGTCAACATTTTGGGTTATATTTAGAAACCTTCTTAGTTCTTGGTATAGTTCAGCAGAGCTGCTCTTCCTTCTACTGAGTGCTGTCATGTCCTTCACTTGATGCAATTTCCATCTGCCATCCAGTCTGAGTACCTGTCTCCCTTCTTCCCCTCCATGCTAACCATCAAAGATTATCTTCTGTGCTCAGCCCTTTTTTATGAGACCTCATAATAGTGATTTTACAGTATTTGGCCTTTTGTGAATGACTAATTTCACTCAGCAGACTGTCTTCCAGATGCCATGTTTCCCCATGTCATGGATTGAATTGTGTCCCCACCTCCCCAAATATGTGTAGCCATGTGGCTGGGCCATGATTCCCTGTATTCTATGATTGTCCTCCATTCTGTGGTTTTCCTATGCTGTATGTTAAAGGATGAGGGTGGGACTGCAAATCCCTTCATAGGACTGTGTCCCTGCTCCACTGTAAAGGGAGTTTCCCTGGAGTATGGCTTTCACCACGCTTAATCTTTTCATACGTTGAGAGATAAAAGACAGGGAAGCCAGCAGAGAATCAGGAACCTCACACCATCAAGAAAGCAGTACTGGGAGAAGAATGTGACCTTCAGATCTGAGGTTCTTGTGCCAAGATGCTCCCTGGACAATGAGTGATGCAGTAGTGGACTTTCCTCCAGAGACGACAAGGGTGAAAACGTTCTCCTGGAGCTGACATCTCAGATTTGGACTCATAGCCTACTGGACTATGTAAGAATAAACTTTCCCTTGTTAAGGCCATCCACTCTGTGGTATTTCTATTAGAGCAGCACTAGCGGACTAAAATAGAATTTGGCACCAGGAGTGGGGTGTTGCTCTAGCAAATACCTAAAATGTTGGAGCCATTTTGAAACTGTGAATGGATAGAAAATTCAAAAGGAATGAAGAACGTTCAGGTGGTGAGAAACGACAGAAGACTGGTGGCAGCAGCAATGGCACCAACCGAAACAGAGGCAGCGCTGGGGCTGACCCATGGAGTAAGGGAGCTAAGTGCCTGTGTACAGTGTTTTCCTCTTGGAACAGGGTGCCTCTGAGTGCTTGAATCAGTGGAGCTAGCCTTGCTGTCCCACAGCCTTCCAGCAAGACTGGGGTGCCTCTGGGCATTTGAATCAGTGAAACTAAAGAGCTTTTGAACACTTGTCCCAGCAGGGCAGGTGTGGGCTTGAGTCCCAGGTCATGCGGCCATAGGAAGCAGAAGCTGAAGAAACAAAGTGTGAGTAGCTGAGCTGCCTCAGTCTCAAAAGATATGGCCACGGCCTCAGGGGTTTGAAAGGATGGAACCATGGCATCTTGTGTTTGTAAGGGTGGAATTTCTGCTCAGTTGGGCTTAGGGTGCACCTAAAGCTGATGGGGGCAGTTTCTGTCCAAGTGGACCTTGAAGACAGAGTTGTAGTACAGGGCTGGGGCTCTCCACTCAGAATCCGGAGAGTGTGGCCAATACCTAGACTCTGGAGGGCAGGGTCATCGTGTAGAATGTCTCAGAAAACTTAAAGGTATTTCCAAAACTTTGAGGGCTAATGTGATGAGTTCTGCTGACTTGCCTGTTGCCTGTTAATGCCTTCTTTCCCTGCAATTTCTCACATTTGTAATGGAATGTCTAACTTGTGCCTGTTCTGCCATTGTACCTTTGGTAGCAGACAAATTGTGTTCTAGGTTTCACAGATGTAGATGAGATTTTAAATTTTGGACTAGGAACTGATTTAAGACTTCTATCATATGGAATGAACATGTTACATGTTTCAAAGATGTGATTGGAGTGCCAAAGGGTGGGATGTCATGGATTGAATTGTGTTCCCTGCAAAATATGTGTAGCCATGTGGCTGGGCCATGATTTCCTGTATTCTACGATTGTCCTCCATTCTGTGGTTTTCCTATGCTGTGTGTTAAAGGATTAGGGTGGGACTGTAAATCCCTTCATAGGATTACCTCCGTGCTCCACTGTAAGTGAGGTTCCCTGAAGTATGGCTTGCACTAACTTAATCCTTTCATCCTACTAGAGATAAATGGAGAGGGAAGCTAGCAGAGAGTTGGAAACCTCACACCATCAAGAAAGCAGTACTGGCAGAAGAGTGTGTCCTTCACATCTGAGGTTCCTGTGCCAAGATGCTCCCTGGACAAAGACTGATGTAGTAGTGGGCTTTTCTCCAGAGCCAACAAGGGGAAAAGTCTTCCCCAAGAGCAGACATCTCGACTGTGTAAGAATAACCTTTCCTTTGTTAAGGTCATCCACTCTGGTATTTCTGTTACAGCAACACGAGCTGACTTAAATGCCCCAGATCATTGTTGTTTGTTATCTTTGCATAGTACCACATTGCATGAATATACCAGAATTTGTTTATCCATTCTATCTGTTGGTGGGTACCTAGGATGATTTCAAATTTTTATTATTGTGGACAGATCACCCATAAACATTCATGTGTATGTATCTGTTTATGTGGCAGTCCTTATATCTTTAGGATGTATTCCAAGCAGTGAGATTCCTGCATCATATGGTATGACTATTTCTAGATTTTTAAGAAAGTGCCAAATCAATTTCCAAAGTGGTTGTACCATTTTACCTTCCAACTAGCAGTGTAGAAGTGTTCTGGTTTCTACACAACTTCTCCAGTGTTTGTTGTTATGTGATTTTTTTGGTTGGAAACCCTGGTGGCATAGTCAAAAGTACTATAGCTGTTAACCAAAAGGTTGGCAGTTCAAATCCATCAGATACTCCTTGGAAACTATATGTGGCAGTTTTACTTTGTTCTATAGTGTCGCTATGAGTTAGAATTGACATGAAAGCAATGGGTTTACTTTTATTGTTGTCGTAGGGGTTAGATGGTATCTCGTCGTAGTTTTGATTTGGATTTCTCTAATGGCTAAAATTCTGCATGAGCATTTCCTCATGTAGATACTTGCATCTTCTTTGGTGAAGTGCCTGTTCATATCTTTTGCCCATTTTTTCACTGAGTTATTTATCTTTTTCTTATTGAGATTTGAAATACCTTGTAGATTATGGAAATTAGTTGCCAGGGTCATGGTCGCCGATTCCCACCCCACCCCATGCCCAATCTGTAGACAGTCTTTTTACTCTCAGTTAAGTCTTTGGATGAGCATCAGTGTTTGATTTTTAGAAACTCTCATTTATCTATTTTACCTTCTAGTGTTGGTGCATTGTTCGTAATATTCTGTAGTCTGTTTACGCTGCATATTAGGTTCCTAATGCTGTTCCTATTTTTTCTTCTATGATCTTTATGATTTCAGATTTTACATTTAGGCCTTTGATTCATTTTGAGTCAGTTTTTGTACCTAGGGTGAAACATAGATCTTATTTCATTTTTTTGAGGATGACTATCTGGTTTTGCCAACACCACTTCTTGTAAAGCCCTATTTTCCTCAGTTCATGGACTTTGGGGCTTTGTCAAATATCAGCTGCTCAAACATGGATGGAATTATATTTGGATTCTCTAATCTGTTCCATTGATTTATGTATCTGTTTCTGTATCAGTATCAGGCTATTTTAACTACTGTGGCAATGTAATAGGTTCTAAACTCAGGTAGTGTGAGGCCTGCCACTTTGTTCTTCTTCAATAATGCTTGAATTATGTTGAGGAATTTCCCTTCCACTCCTATTTTGTGGAGTTTTTTAACAGGACTGAGGTTGGACGTTGTCAAATGCCCTTTCTGCATCAATTGATAAAATCAAGTGATTCTTACCTTTGTCTTCTTTATAGAATTGATTACATTGTTTTTCTAATGTTGAACCATCCCTGCATCCTTAGTATGAATCCTACTCAGTCACAGTGAATTATTATTTTTATTCTAGCATATATTACTGAATTCTATTGACTAGAATTTTTTTGAGGATATTTGTATCTAAGACCATGAGAGATACTGGTATTTCCTTTTATATGCTATCTTTATTGTGTTTTGGTATCAAGCTTATGCTAACTTCACAGAATGAGTTTGGAAGCATTTCCTCCTTTGCTATAAAACACGCTTG
Organism: Heterohyrax brucei; assembly: GCA_028571685.1. Taxonomy (NCBI): domain Eukaryota; kingdom Metazoa; phylum Chordata; class Mammalia; order Hyracoidea; family Procaviidae; genus Heterohyrax; species Heterohyrax brucei. The sequence continues at coordinate 54,164,077 of CM053143.1, read as the reverse complement.
GTAGTAGTGTTGTCAGATCATCTTTAAAAATTTGGTAGAATTCTCCAGTGGAGTTATCTGGGACAGGACTTTGCCAGTTTGGAGTTTTTCAATTTCCTTTTCAATTATCTTCTTTTGTGATTAATTTACTAAATTGCTATGCTTTTGATTGTGTTCATTTTGGTAGGCAGTATGCCTCCAGAAATTTGTTCATTCCCTGTAGGTTTTCAAATTTGTTATGGTACAATTTTTTTTTAATACTCTGTTACAAATTGTTTTTGTTTTGTTTCTTAGATTTCAGTTAGGTCTGTTGTGATATTGCCCATCACACTTCTTATTCAAATTATTTGTTACCTCTCTTGTTTTTCTTTTGTCTGTATCAGGGATTTTGCTGATTTTTAAAATACTAGCTTTTAGTATTGTTAACTCTTTCAATTAGTTTTCTAGCTTCTAATTCATTTGTTTCTGCTCTGATTTTGATTAGTCGTCTTTCTCTGGAACTTGAGCAGTATTTTCATTGCTGCCTTTCCACTTGTTTAAGTTGTGTGGTTAATTCATCGACTTAGGCCCTTTCTTTTTAAATGTGTGTGTTTATTGAGATAAACTGAGCTCTGAACATTGCTTTTGCTGTATCCCATAGGTTTTGGTAGGACATGTTTTCATTCTCATCTGACTCTACGAATTTGTTTAATTGATGTCCTCTACAACCCAGCAGTTTTGAGCAAGATGTTATTCAATTTCTTTGTGTTTGATTTGTAACCCTTTTGAGCTTCTGTCTGAATGTTCTATCCCTCATGAAGTCTCCTAAAATTTTTTGGAGCTGTCTATCTCATGTTTCAATGATGGTATAGTTCATTTGACATATTTAGGAACTCTGTTGTCAGGTGTATGAATATTTAAATGGTTGTGGCCTCCTGATGTACTGACCCTTTAAGCAACATATAGTGAACTTCCTTGTCCATTGTGGTGGAATTTAAAGTCAATTTTATCTGAAACTAGTATGGCTAATACTGCTCCTTTTAAAGTGTCACTAACTTGGTATATATTTTCCATCTTTTAAGTTTCAGTTTGTTTATATCTTTGAGTCTGAGATGTTTCTGTTGTAGGCATATAGATCAATAACATTTTTTTAACCATACTACTACTCTTTGTCTTTTTATTGGTGCTTTTAACCTATTTCAATTTAGTGTAATTCTTGTATGTATAAATTTAGTGCTGTCATTCTGATGAGTTTTTGAGAGTTGTTGACAAGATTCTTTTTCCACTGAGTCAATTTTCTTTATGTGAATTCTTGTCATTCATTTCATTATTCTTCATTTGTATCTACTGAGACTTCTTGATTTTGTTTCTTGTTTTGATGTGTAGGATTGTTAATTTTCTTTGTGGTTCCTTTTATATCACTCCTAAAGTTCTAAGTTTAAACCAGCCTTTAATTTCTTTGTACTACCTTAACTTCCTCTCCATCTGAAAGGTCTGTGAATACATTATTTGTTCCTCTTATGGCATAATATTGTCATCATTTACATGCTGAGATCTGTTTCATTGTTTTTAATATTTTAGATTTGATTTATTTTTGTAGATTCGCTTTTCATGTTGCTATCTGGATACTCTGTCTTGCCATGTGTACATAAGTATATGTCTGATGCTACTGATTTTCTAATTGAAGAGCTTCTTAAGTGTTTCTTTTAATTTTGGTTTGGTTTTTGCAAATCTCTAAGCTTCTGTTTATCTGCGAATGTCCTAATTTTGCTGTCATATTTAAAAGATAATTTTACAGTATATATAATTCTTGGTTGGCAGTTTCTTTTCCTTCAAGGTTTTGTATAGTCTTGCCATTGCCTTCTTGCCAACATCACTTCAGCTGAGTAATTGGAGGTTATTAGCAATGACTCACCTTTGCATGTGATTTTTTGTTTAAGTTTTGCTGTATTTAAAAGAATCTCTTATCTTTCATTTTGTAGACTTTGATGGTACTATATCTTAGTGTCTTTCTTTTGGGATCTACCTTGTGTGGAGTTCAGTGACCATCTGGGGTTGATACCTTTTTGTCTTTCATGATACCAGGAAAGTTTTCTGTTAACATATCTTCAGCAATTCTCTCTGTATTTTCTGATATCCCCCTGTTATGTAACTCCAATCAGTCTTAAATTATTTCTCTTGATAGAACCTCACATAATTCTCAGTGATTTTTTGTTGTTTTAAAATCTTTTGTTGATTTTTCCTCAGATAAGTCAGTGTCAGTTGCTTTACCTTCAGTCTTACTAATTTTTCATTGATTCCTTCAATTCTACTTCTTTGACTTTCTGTTGAATTGTTTAATTCTGTAATTTTGTTATTAATCTGGTGAATTTCAGATTGTTGTTGCTCAATTATTTCTTGCAGTCTGTTTAATTTTTAAGTGTGTCACATCGCAATACATTTAATTTCTTACAAGTGTCTGTCAGTTTCCAAGCAGTGACTGGCAGATTGGAACTGCTGACCATTTGTTTAGCAGCTGTAGTGCTTAACCACTACTGGGTAAGTACAACAGCCACTATCCAAAAGGTCAACAGTTCAAGTCTACCACATGCTCCTTGGAAACACTATGGAGCAGTTCTACTCTGTCCGATAGGGTTGCTATGAGTCAGTATTGACTCAGTGGCACTGGGTTTGTTTATTTATTTATTTTGTAATGTCTGTCAGTGTTCTGTAAAGTATGCTTTTACATTCTACTTCTGGTAATGGAATTCTCCTTGGACTGGCAATTTTTTTATCTTTGGAGAATTTTCTGAAGCCAAGATGGTCTGCTTCTTTAAATTATTTGAAATATACTGTTCCCTTTGAGCCATCAAAGAATTATTTTATTTTATTTCATTTATTGTATTCTGTGCTGTGTGATATATATATACATATATACATACATATTTATGTATATTAATTTTTAGACTGTCCAATTAGAGTAGTCTACTGTGCTGTTTTGTTCATTGGAGCAATAGAAATTCAGAAATGCTGTCACTGGATCATTAGAACTGTTGCTAGGAATGGATGCTGCAACGTTAATTTACTTTTCTTGTGTGCTTTCACTCCAGGTGCCCAGTCAGCTGGCCCTCAAATATGCAGTGTCTGTGGGGGAATGTTGATTTGTGTAGATTCAGGTTATTAGCTGTGAAAAACAAGATTTTGACACTTGTACACTCAGAAAAGGAAAAATCCGTCACTGAGAAATGTAAGTGAATGACAGATCTGGGTGTGGGGAAACCATCTGTTTCTTCTTTCAGTTCCAAATTCAGTGGTGCCTCTTCAGGTACTGCATCAGAATTGTGCATCCAGAATAGCACAGAAAATGTGGATAGTACCAAGGAGAAGGAGAGTGTTTGTACCCTGAAGAAAGAATTTTGAGTCACACATGTCCATGTTTCCTTATCTTTTGGAGTTCAGATGGATGAATGCTGCAGTTCTGTAGGTGTGTGTTCCCAAAGTTTGTCTTCTCCACTGAGAAATAGGCTGTCTAAATACAGCAGTGTTCCTTAGTACTGGCACAGAAGGGACTTCCTTTGGAGTGTGATCTCCTGGCAGCCTGTCCTGTCCTGTCTGAGCAATTCTGCACTCTCTTTAAAATCTCTTAATTGGCCAGCTCATTCTCCTGGCTTTTCCCCTACCCCGTGTTCAGGGCTTCTAGCCAGCCAAGGGCTTCTACAACTTCCTATTTAAACTGTTAAATTGTTTTTTCAGTTTTTGTTGTTAGAGGGATCATAGGGCAGATCTGGCTACTCCACCATGTTAGCTTGATCACCTCTATACTGATATTTTCAAGCTCAAGTGGAGAAGTAGAAGTTACAAAATTATTATATATATATATATATTCTGTTGTAGGACTATGTAGTTTTAAAAACATTTATGAAAATAAATGTAAAAAATGAAATTTATGTCTTTATTGTGAAACATGTCCTTTCTTTTTGTACATTCCATTGTGTTCACAGTTGAGCTAAACACACATAGATTTAATTTCAGCTGAAATGAGGTGATTTATGTTTTTGTTCATGATGCTTGATAAAAAATCTTCACTGATAAGATGTAGACAGCTGCATCAAAATAATTATCTTTTTTTCTATTAATGGTGATATACTATTTTTCACAGAAACTCAGATACAGTCTCAGGGAAGATCAGAAAAATCTTATCTTTAGTGAGTGATTAGTCTATAGCTCGTAAAGTTTTTCCTCTTTGCTAAAGTCAAATTATAAGATTGAGCAGAAGATTTAGATAAAAGATGCCTCACTCAGTCATACACTTGTGTTGAAAAGTAGGGGAATACACTTCAATTTGCATCAAGCATTTTTTAACTAAGACTTAGGACATTCTGATATTCTTCCTCCTTCTCAAACTCAAGTAGCTATGGAAACACTTCAGTGTGTCACTTTGCAAGATGAATTTTCCACAGAAGCAATTTCTTTTAATGCCAAAAGTATTGTAGTCTGAAAGCAAAACATATTCTACAGATTCTTGTTCAATTGGTTAATATAATGAAAAATGTATAACAGGTAAGCTAATCTCTGGAGCCAAGCCTTATGTTTAAAATACTCATTAAAAGGTGATCTATTTTCTTGAAAGAATTCCCCCAATTCACCTTTCAGCTCAAATACCCTATTTTGAACTCTTTCATGTCTAAGCAATCAAAATTCAGCACACTGCAGAGAATTTGCTTTTTGTCCCAGTTTTCACATATTTCTTTTTAACATTTTTGAGTGAACTAATCTTTGTTTCTTTATTTTAAAACTATTTTTGAAATTTCCTCAAGAAATTTTTCATTCCGTTCCTGAGAATTATTTTTTACATAAAAAAAAATTACTTGCTCTCAGCTCAATTCCTACTCTGAACAACTCTGTAGGACAGAGACAGAGTAGAAGTGCCCCATAGGTTTTCCAAGGGGCAAGTGGTAGAGTTGAACTGAAGACCTTTTGGCTAGCAGTGAAACTATTAACTACCATACCACCAGGGCTCCTGTTTTTATACTAGCATCTATCTATGAAAACAAGCAGTGTGTTATGATGATATAAGTGTTTACTTTCTTAATTTCTTTGTGCAAGAGAAAAGAAACCACTCAGAAAAGCAATTATCGATGGGGCATCATCTGTAGAAATGCTGGCTAGTTGCCATGGAGTGGACTGCAATTCATGGTGACTCCATGTGGGTCAGAGTAGAACTGTGCTCCATAGGCATTCAGTAGCTGGTTCTTTGGAACCATATTCCAGTGCTTTCTTTGGATGTGTTTTTGAGTGGACTTAAACCTCCAACCTTTCAGTTAACAGCTGATATGTTAACCATTAATGATTAATACCAGTCAGGAAACCCAGTTAACGGCAAACATCTTTATTTCCAGATACAAAGACCATACTTTATCATTTGTTCCAACCATTGTCGTTGAGCTGGGTCTGCCTCATAACGACTCTAGAGGTCAGAGTATAACAGCCCCACAGTTTCAAAGGAGCAACTGGCAGACTTGAACTGCTGACCTTTTGGTTAGCAGATATAGCACTTAACCCACTATATGACCAGGGTTTCCTAACATATGTTAGTCATTATTTCAGCTGGCTTTTCACACCAGGAAAAAGTTTTCTTGAATTTTATTATCACTTTAAAATTTTAGAAGTATTACAGAATTCTGTTCATTTTATGCTCTTGGGAGATGAAATCTTTCTATTTTGTTGTATTGCACCTTTTCCTAGCGTGTCAGTCACCATGGTTTTACTTGCTCTCATTAGGTATTCATCAATTATGAGACATTTTCTTCTCTGGACTTCTTTAGCCTTTCCATTGGCATTTTTTGTTTGTTTAAAAAAACTTTATTCAGTTTGATTTGAGACTCCAATAGTCATTTAAAATAATCAACAGCTTTGCTTGTGAAAGATTGAGATTTGAACTTGCTTGTTTTCTATGTTTCTGGAGTCATTTCTTCATTTGTAAGTTACTTATCACAAGCACCGCCTAACAGGACAGGAAAATTTGAATTGCTAACACATATTGGAAACATTGGGAATTAGCCTTTATGAAGACAAATTTATTTTGTGTCCTTTGTTGTACTAACGCAGTGAAATGGCTCAGAAAACTATTTTTCTTATCAGATTTGTCCATAGGCCTAGACTCACAATATTTCTTTTATCTCTCATTTCTCATTTTGTCTTAAAAAATCACTACTGAAAAACAAAGTGTAAACACTAATAGAACATCAAACAGAAAGGTATAGCCAAGCCAAAAAGCCAAGTGCTGTCAAGTACTGAATAACTAAACAAAATTCATTAATGGAAACCAATATAATCCGTATTATGCAATATTTAAAACCAAACAAGGTTGCAGAGGAGCAGCAGTGTAATATGCATGATTCTTTCTTTAGAACGAAAATGTCGCTCTTGTTTTTTCTTATACGGCACTTCGCTTTCGCTTCGCTCTTCCATGGAATGCCTGCTGACCTTTTATTTAACCCTAGGATTCCAAAAAATCCTTGTTGAGAGAACTTGATATTTGCAGGTTCTTTCCCTCTCTCAAGAAAGGAAATGAAAATTGAGATACACAACCTCAAATGTATGGAGTAAATGAGGTCAAGTCCTCAATAACTAGCAGTTTTTTCCTTGTCTGATCTTCACCCACTAATGTAGTGGCTCCACTTATTATTTCCTCTTTTTATGTATTGTGGGACTCCTCAATGATTACCGTACATGTGCTTGAAAGCAAGCTATTTTAACCTTCTGTGACTGATATTTGCTATGTTGTTGTTGTTAGAAGCCATATAACAGCTCTGACTTATAGGGACCCTATGCATAACAGAGTGAAACACAGCCCATTCCCACACCATCCTCACTGTTATGCTTGTGCCTATTGTTGTAGCTACTGTGTCAACTCGTCTCATTGTCTTTTTTGCTGACTCCCACTTTACCACGCATGATGTCTCTTAACCACTCCTGACAACATATCCAAAATATGTGAGATGTAGTCTTGCTATCATTGCTTCTAAGGAACATTGTGTTTGCACTTTTTCCGAAACAGATTTGTTCACTCTTTTGGAAGTTCATACTATACTCAATATTCTTCTCCAGCAACACAATTCAAAGTAATCAATTTTTCTTCAGTGTTCTTTATTCATTGTCCAGCTTTCACATGCATAGGAGGTGATTGAAAACAGCGTATCTGCTCTTGAAAATCACATAACTAAATACATTTGCCTTAAGTTGCTCTTGAATTTGATGAGAGCCACCACAGTTGCCAATAATACTTTACTTTCAACACAACTAAGAGCACTCATACAACTCCATACTGATGCAAGCACTAATGCTAAGTCATCTTCATTCTCCTCAGTGATAAATAGGTTGTTGTTATTCCACACTAACACGTGGGGAAATTCTTTTACTCTGGTGCGTACTGTATCTGTCATATTGAATAAAAAGTTATGTTCCTTTGCGTTTCCAGAGTCTCACAGTTTTTAGATGTGTATGTATGTGAGAGAGAGCATGAGAGAGAAATTATGTAATGGATACTATGGGGAGGGTCAGTTGTACTTTTCCTAGCTTCTTTCTACTGTACCTTCAAAATTTCAGAGACTAGAAGACAAAAAAGTGTCCCTTCTCAAAAGTCCTTGAAACCACAATTCCAGATGTCACTTAGCTTGGGAAAATCATGTGAGGCATTTATTTCAAAATAAATTAACTTGGAATAGAGAAAGAACAAGGGTACCCAAGTTTCTTGGCCTGAGGGATGACAGATGTCTCATGACTTTCAGGGCTGAAGTTGTGTTGGCAACTTCCAGAATCTGGCAGAGGAAGTCACTCCCTTGGCAAGTCAGTTCTGTGGCGTGGCTTTTGGAATCATTTTTGAGTTCTCTTCTTAGAATCTATTTTTCTAGTTTTCCAGACCGTTCTGTGATGTATAGCAAATCCCTTTTCATTTATTTCCTATGTAATTAAAAACTGCTAATTCATTTGAGGTTAGACTGGTTGGGGAGTATTCAGTCCACTCTAACAAATAATTCAAAAAAAAAAAATCTTTTTTATTTTACTTGGTCTCCCTTCCTTTGAGTCAATCAGAATTCCACAGGAAAGTAGAACGGAAGACAAATTGATAGACAAAAATAACCTACTTTTTTTTTCATTCCCTCCCTTCTACATCCTTTTTCTACCTTGAACTATGCACACAGCTACTAAGGCATTTGTTTAAACCATTTTATTTTAAACCATTTATTTTTTTTCCACAATGTGTCAAAGTTTTCTTTCGTGTGTGTGTAGTAGAGACCCATCTTGTGTCTTAGATGCTCACTACTTACCCTAGACGCTACTCACTTCACTGTTATACAGATCATGATTTTATTTTTAATTGATTGTGATTGAGTGAAAGTATACAATCCAATGTAAATTTGCATGCCCGTCTATGTGCAGCTTCCAGTACTCTCCCTGCCCAGCGACAGCATACACCCCCCCATCCATTCTATACATGTCTTATCCTCCTAACAATCTCCTGGCTCCTTCTCTCTACCCTCTCCCAACACTCCAGTAAGAGGCCAGCAAGACGGCATCCTGTAGATGCACAGAATCATAAAGGGCACACACAGTATGGTCACTCTGTGTCACTGAGTCTAATCCATTCCTGCCCGAAGAGTTGACTTCAGTAATGATTTACAATCAGGAGTAGCATCAGGACCAGGGGCCATGCTCCCAGGGAAATCCTGGGGCCCCTGGACCATCAATTGCTGTCTTTTAGTGGAGCACTCTGGATGTATCCCTATTTATTCTCGTGTTACCACTGAGACTCAATTTAGCACCATTACAGCTGCCACTGATGACAGTCAGGCACTAACTGATTCCTCTAGTCACATGTCAATGCAGTCACCCACTCAAGTCGGTCTCTCTGTCTTCTGGGTTCTCTTTCCCCATGTCGTTTTGGTCCTTGGTGATAGACTGTTCCTGCTGAGCTGGGACAATTTGGTGTGCCTCAGATGGTAGCTTGCTAGCTTTTAAGACCCCAGATGCCACTCACTAATATGGGGTGCAGAAGATTCTCTTAGCAATACACTAGTTATGCCAGTTGTCTCAATGTCCCCTGAGAACATGGGACCCAGACTCCCACTGCTGCTACTCTGTCCTTGCAATATTGGGTTAAGATTGGAGGACTTTTCCCGTTATGTTGAAGTCCAGCTAAATTAATCTTCTTTCTAATGTATGCTGTCACTGATTTTAACCAACCAAATTTCTATTAACTAATCTATAACCAGCCCTTTCCCTCCCTCCCTCCCACCCTTGTAGCTGTCAAAGAGCCTTTTCTTCTATACATGAGTCTGTTTTTAAGTTCTTATCATAGGGGTTTCATACAATATTTGTCATTTTGCCATTGAATACTTTCACTCAACATAATGTCCTCAAAAGGAAACCAGATTATGTGATGTTTCCTGCAATCATCGTTGTTCTTTATCATTACATAGTATCCCACTGAGTATATATCCCATAGTTTACCTATCCATTCCTCTGTTGTTGGACATCTGGGTTGATTCCATCTTTTTGCTATTGTGGACGGTGCTGCAATAAACATTCAGGCACATGTATCAGGTGGTGTGAATGGCCTTGATTCTGTAGGATATGTTCTGAGCAGTGGAATTACGGGGTCAAATGCTATATCTAGATCCAGCTTTTTAAGGAAGCCCCAGATTGCTTTCCACTGGACCATTTCACAATCTCACCAACAATGTAAGAGAGTTCAAATTTCTCCACAGTCTCTCCAACATTTGTTGTTTTGCATTTTTGGATAATGGCCAACCATGTTGGGGTGAGATGGTATCTCACTGCAGTTTTGATTTGAATTTCTTTAATAGCTAATGATCATGAGCATTTTCACATGTGTTTTTTGGCTGGCTGGATCTCTTTAGAGATCTGTCTGTTCATCTCCTTTGCCCATCACTTACTAGGATTATTTAGCCTTTTCTTATTGATATCTTATAGTACCTTATAGATTATAAAGACCAGACGTGAGTCTGACACATAGTTGCCAAATATTTTTTCCCATTCTGTAGTTGGTCTTTTAGTTATTTTGATACGGTCTTTGGATGAGCAAAAGTGTTTGATTCTTAATAGTTCCCATTTACCTACTTTCTCTTCTGTTGACCGTGCTTTGTGAGATTTTGAAGTTTGTCTACATTGTGTATTAAAACTTCCATTGTTAATCCTATTTTTTCTTGGATGAGCTTTATTGTTTTAGATTTGATATCTAGGTCTTTTATCTGGTTTGAGTTGGTTTTTGTATAAGGTGTGAAATGTGAGTCTTGTTTCGATTTTCGGCAGATAGATATCCAATTTTGCCACCACCATTTGCTAAAGAGATTGCTTTTATCCCAATTTAAAGTCTTAGGGCCTTTGTCGAATATCAACTGTTCATAGGAGGACGATGGCATCTCTGAGGTCTCAACTTTGTTCGATTAATCTATGTGTCTTTTTTTGTACCAGCACCAGGCTGTTTTGACTACTGTGGCAGTGTAATAGGTTCTAAAGCTGGGTAGTGAAAGGCCTCCTAGTGTGTTCTTCTTCTCCAGTAGTGCTTTATCTGGGACTTCTTCCCTTTCCAGACAAAGTTGGTGATTTTTTTCTCCATCCCATTCAAAAATGTTACTGGTGTTTGTATTGGGATAGCATTAGATAAGTAGATTTGCTTGGGGTAAAGTGCACATTTTCACAGTGTTAAGTCTTCCTATCCATGAGCAGGGTAGGTTTCCCCATTTATGTAAGTCTCTCTTAGTTTCTTATAGTAAGGGACTGTAGTTCTCTTTGTAAAGGTCTGTTATTTCCCTGGTTAGATTTATTCTTAGGTATTTATTCTTCTTGGGGGCAATAGTAAATGGAATTCGTTTGATGATTTCTTCTTTAATAATCTCATTGTTGGTCTAAAGGAATCCTACTGATTTACTTATGTTTATCTCATATACTGAGACTTTGCTGAACTCTTCTCTAAGTTTGAGTAGTTTACTTTTGGATTCCTTAGTATTCTCTGCTTATACAATCACATCATCTGCAGATATGGAGATAGTTAGCTCTTCTTTGCTGATGCAGGTGTCCTTTATTTCTTGATCTTGTCTAATTGCTATGGCTAGAACTTCTAGCACAATGTTGAATAGGAGAGGTGTGAGTGGGCATCCTTGTCTGGTTCCTGTTTTCAAGGGGAATTGTTTCAGTCTCTCTCCATTCAGAATAACATAGTCAATTGTTTTTTTATAAATGACCCTTATTGCATTGAGGAATTTGTCTTCTATTCCTATTTGTTGAGAGTTATTAGCATGAATCAATGTTGAACTTTATCAGATGCCTTTTCTGCATCAGTTGACAAAACCAAGTGATTCTTGTCTTTTGTGTTATTTGTGTGGTTGATTGCACTAATTGCTTTTCTGATGTTGAACCGGTGTTGTATCCCTGGTATAAATCCAGCTTGGTTGTGATGAATTATTTTTTGACATGTTGTTGAATTCTATTGGCAATGATTTTGGTGGAGATTTTTGCATCTAGATTCATGACTGATATCGGTCTGTAGTTCTCCTTTTTGGTTGGGTCTTTCCCTGGCCTTGGTACCAGGGTTATGTTGGCTTCATAGAATGAATTCATAGAATGAAATAGTCTCACTAATAATCTCACTAGTCTCACTAGTAACTCTTCTCTAACAGCTTGGTAGAATTCTGCAGTGAAGCCATCTGGGTCTGGGCTTTTTTCAGTTGGTAGTTTTTGGATGACTTTTTCAATCTTTTCCTTTGTGATAGGTTTATTAAGTTATTCTGCTTCACCTTGTGATAATTTTGGTAGGTGATATTAATCTAGGAATTAGTCCATTTCCTCTAGGTAAGAGTACAGTCTTTTATAGTATTCTGTTATGATATTTTTAATTTCTGTTGGATGTGTTGTGATACCTTCCATCTCATTTCTTATTTGAGTTGTTTCCTTTCTTGTCTTTCTTTAGTAAGTTTAGCCAACGGTTTGTAACTTTATTGATCTTTTCAAAAAATAGTTTTTAGTCGTTGCAATTTTTCCAGTTGTTCTTCTATTCTCTAATTTCTTTCTTTCTGCTTTAATCTTTATGATCGGTTTTCTTCTTATGCCTGAGAGGTTCCTTTGTTGCTCCCTTTTACTTGTTCAAGCTGTAGGGTTAGTTATTTGGTTTGAGTTCTTTCTTCCGTCTGGATGTGTGGATTTATAGAGATAAACTGACCCTTGAGCACTGCTTTGGCTGTACCCCATAGGTTCTGGTATGAAGTGTTTTCATTCTCATTTGAATCCATAAATTTCTTTATTTCATCCTTGATGTCTTCTATAACCCATGATTTTTTCAGCAATATGTTGTTCGGTTTCCATGAGTTCCAATGTCTATCTATGTTTTTTTCCGTTACTGATTTTGACTTTTATTGCTTTACGGTCTGAGAAGATGCTTTGCAATAATTCAGTGGTGTGGATTCTGTTGAGATATGCTTTATGTGTTAACACATGGTCCGTTCTGGAATATGTTACACATTCAGTGGTGAAGAAGGTGCAGTTATCTGCTGATGGACAGAAAGTTCCGTATACCTCAGTGAGGTCTAGTTGGCTAATTGTGGCAATGAGATCATCAGTGTCTTTATTGAGCTTTTTTCTAGAAGATCTGTCCAACACTGAGAGAGGAGTGTTGAAGTCTCCAACTATTACTGTGGAGTTATCTATCTCATTTTTGAATATAGTCAGCATTTCTTTGATGTATTTAGGTGCTCTAGTATTAGCCAAGTGCCATCGAGTCGGATCCGACTCATGGCTCTAGTATTGGGTGCATAAATATTTAATATTTGTAAGTCCAGCTTATGTATTGAATCTTTCTGCATTAAATAGTGTCCATCCTTTTCCACAATGGTAGATTTTATATTAAAATCTATTCTATCTGATACTGGTATTGCCACACCTGCTCTTTTTCATATGTTGTTAGCTTGGCATACATTCTTCCATCCTTACATTATCAGTTTGTTTATACCTTTAAGTCTAAGGTGAGTTTCTTGTAAGCAACATATAGACAGGTCGTACCTGTTGATCCAAGATGTCACTCATCTCTTTACTGGAGTGTTCAATCCGTTTACATTCAATGTAATTATTGATAGCTATGTGTTTAGTGCTGTCACTGTGATGTGTTTATTTTTGTGTTGATGTTTTCTCTGCTGTTCTTATTATTTTGTTCCAGGGCATTCTTCCTTGTGGGTTGCTTTTTCACCCTTTTCAGTGTTGGTTTTGTGTTTGTTGAGACTCCTGCACTACATTTCTAGATTTGAGATGTTGTGTCTTTATTGTACTTTGTGGCTACCCCTGTAGTCCCCCTTAATAACCTATATTTAAACCCAGTTTTGACTTCTAGTGTGTTATTAACTTCCTTTCCATGTGGAAGGACTATAACAACTGTAGTACATTCCTCTTTTTAACATGATGATATCATAGTTTTCAAGAAATGATCATTGGATCACTTCTCTTAATATTGTAGCTTTGACTGAGTTTGGAGCCTTCCCTAATTGAGTAGGCTTCTGGATGATGTATCCTGTATTGCCGCCTAAAATATGGAGTTAATGGTTTTGTTTTTCCAAGCCAAGAGCTTCTTTCAGTATTTCTTATAGTTTTGATTTGTTTTTTACAAAGTCTGTGAGTTTCCCTGTATCTGCAAATGTCTTAATTTTGTTTTCATATTTGAAAGACAGTTTTACAGGATGTACAGTTCTTGGTTGGGAGTTTTTCTCCTACAAGGGTTTGAATGCTTCATGCCACTGTCTCCATGCCAGCATCATTTCTGCTGAGAAGTCAGACAAAATCCTACAGGGTTTCCCTCTGAATGTTAGCTTTGCTTTGAGTCTTGCTGCCTTTAAGAGTTTCTGCTTGTGTTTCATTTTGTTAAGCTTGATAATAATATGTCTTGGAGTCTTTCCTTTGGGATCTATATTTAGCTGTGTTTGACAGCTGTGTTTGGATATCTATATTCTCTTCTGTCATAATTTCAGGTAGGTTTTCTGTCAGTAGCTCAACAACAATACTCTGTGCTTTCAGGTGTCCCACCCTGTTCAGGAACTCCCATTAATTGTAGATTATTCCTCTTGATAGAGTCCCACATATTTCTTAATGCTTCTTTGTTTTTCTTGTTTCTTTTCTCTGATTTCTCCTCATAGATGCTGGAGTCAGCAGCTCTGTCTTCCAAGTCAGAAAGTCTATTTTCCATTTGTTCAACTCTATTTCCTTGGCTTTGAATTGAATTTTCTATTTCTTTGATTTCATTATTTATCTGATGGATTTCAGAACTCTGGTGTTCGATCAGCTCGAACAGCTTGCTTAAGTTTTGATTTTGCTCTGCTGTGTTTTGTATAATGTCTAGTAGGGCTCTACATATAATCCTTTAGTATTCGACCTCTGATAGTTTCAGAAAGGCATCTTCCTCAGGGATGTTCTTTGGTTCTTTCTCTTGCGGGCTTTCTACAGCCGTAGGTGAATTTTTCTTTATATTTCTGGCCAGTGTTGTTTTTTGGGTGTATAGAAGTTGTTTAGTTTCTCTGGTGTGACTTTAATAGTATCTGAGGTCCAGTGTGAGAAGGAAGATGATCACCAGTCACCTCTATGTAGTCCAGTGACTGAGCCCATTAGAATCTCTTGGGGTGGCAGGCTCTACTTCCTGACTGGCAAGACATGGCCCTACTTAGGGAGTGAGTAGGGGGCCATCAGCTGACCTTATGATGTGGGTCAGTAAAAGATGGAAGAGTTGCTGTCAGGAAGCACCACTGTTATTTTTCTAGGTAGTCTTATAATTGGAAGATAAAAATCTATCTGAATTCTTCCAAAATCAGTCAGGCTGTCAAATGTGCAAGCCCTACTTTCCAGCTGGCAAATTAAGTATCTCTATATCCAACTCCAGATGTTGTAATTCAAAGTACAGAAAGGCTACTGCCCTGCTGTCATCTGCTGCCGGGCCCTGCTCATAAGGCGATAGTGTGCTAAACACAGCTTTTCTGCCAGAAAAGTGCTCCCCAGGCTGGCACTGCCTTCCAGCCTGGGAATTAGCCCTGCTGAGGCCCTCTTTTGGGTAAATGTGCCTCCCATTCGAACAAGATGGTGTCCCACTGAAGCTCTCCTGCAAGCGGTGGAATAGCTTATTTAATGGCCGAAGTTTGGAAAGAGGGTGGAGGGGCTGAGGTACACAGAGTCCCGAGCTGGGCTCTCAAAATGTGGCTATTTTGCCTGCTGATTCCATCAGCATTGTGGCTGAACTTTGCTGCCAGTTAACCCCAAGCCCCACCTGCTGGCTAAGACAGAGAAAAAAAAAGTTAAAATTACAAGTTACTTTCACTCTCTGACATCTGGCATTCAACAAGGGTGCGGGTCAACAAAAGAGAAGAAGATTCCCATTCAGGGGCATGTAGTCCAAATTGGCAGCCCCATGCCGTGTCCAAGGGCTCATTGGGTGTCCACAAGTTCCGTTTAATTATGAATCCAGGCCTTAGTTTTCAGAGGGAATTAAAGAGATGTGTGTCTAGTCCACCATCTTGATTCTGCCTTCCCTATCACGATTTTTTTAAACTATGTTATGCCAATCAGCTTGGTTGTCCAATGAGATTATAGTCCTAAATTTTCAAACTCAGAAAACCAATCTTGGTAGATGTTATGGATTAAATTGTTTTCCCACAAAATGAATACCAAATTGGTTAGGCTATGATACCTAATATTGGGTGGTTGTCCACCATTTCGTGAACTGATGTGATTTTCCTAAGTGTTGTAAATCCTAATCTCTACTTGTTGTAAAAGAGGCAAGATTGGGTTATTCTAAAGAGGGTTAAAGTGGAATAAACAGTTTTATTCAGGTCACTGCCCTGATCCAATGCAAGGGCCATTTCCTTGGAATGTAGGCTGCATCATCTCTTATTTAACAAGAGATAAAAGGAGAGATAAGTAAGCACAGACATAGAAAGAAATGCCAGAAGTTAAGTGCTTCCTTTTGACTTGGGTTTCCTGCAGTGAGAAGTTCTTAGACCAGAGTAAGACTGATGAAAAGGACCTTTGTCTAGAAATGGCAGATAAAAAGCCATCCCCTGGAGCTAACACCTTGAATTTTGACTTATAACTTCCTACCTTCAGAGAATAAATTTCTGTTTGTTAAAGCCATCCACTTGTGGTATCTCTGTTACAGTAGCACTAGGTGGCTAAGATGCAAGATGTTTGGTTATGTTGTTTTGTTAGGTGTTGTTGAGTTGGTTCCTACTTATAGCAATGGTTATGTCATAGGAGTATCCATATATGTGTCTTCAATGAATATGTGTACTTGTACCACATATTTGTGTTTACATGTACACACGGATATTTCTTTTGTTCTCCCGTGTATATACACTTGTATTTATCCATTTAACAATGTGCTTATAACCATCCACATGCATCCAAATACACATTTTTAGTTTGAGTTTGCTATGATCACTACATCCATATGCAGTGTTGCTTTTCCTACTATCAAAAATAACAGGTCACTAAGATCTAAACATCACTTTCCCCTCTACTTTTCCTCTTCCTGAAAATCATCAAGGCACATTGATATCTCTCTCTATATGTATTCTTGTCTTCTTATAAAGTAGAGATCATACACTGTTTGTCACTGTATGATTAACTTATTTCACTTAGCATTGTATCCTCCAGGTCTTTTCACCTCATGTTTTGTGGTCTTATCCTTGTTCTTATGGTTGTATAGTGTTCCATTGTGTCTGTGTGTGTCTGTGTCTCAACCTCTCCCTCTCTCTGTCTCTGTGTGTATGTACTAACTGCTGTTGAGTCAGGTCCAATTCATAGTGACCCTAGTGGTCAGAGCAGAACTCTTCTATAGAGTTTCTAAAGGGCACATGGCAGATTTAAACTGTCAGTCTTTTGTTTAGCAGATGTAGTACGTAACTCATGTAAGCCACCAGGGTTTCCATTTATATATATATATATAATATATATATTAAATATATATATATTAAATATATGTATATTAAATATATATATATAAAATATGTATATAAAATATATATATATATATATACACACTACAAATTGATCACCCATTTGTCCATCAATGGGCACTTGGATTGTTTCCATTTATTTGCTATTGTGAATAAAACAACAATGAACATAGGTGTGCATGTATCATTAATTTTACATCTTTAGGATCTATACTTCGGAATGAAATTGCTATACTGTAGGGTAGTCCTATTTCTTATTATTTGGAAAGTTCCATTCTATTTTCCACAGTGGTTGTACCATTTTAGAGTCCCACCAGTACTAGATAAGTTTTCCAATCTCCCCACATCCTTGCCAACATTTGTCTTTAGTATTTTTTTAGTATTTAGTATTTAGTATTTTTTTTTCTGTAAACAATGCTATTTCAACCAGGTAGATAGTACCTCACGGCAGTTACGATTTGCATCTCTTTAATGGCTAATAGTTAAAGAAGGATATCATGCTTGGTAAAATAAAAGGTCATTGGAAAAAAAGGAGGGCTGTCAACCAGATGAACTGACACAGTGGTTGTAACATTCAGCTCAAGCACAGCAGCAACTGTGAGGATGAGACAGGATTGGGTAGCGTTTCATTGCATTGTACATGGGGTCACTAATGAGTCGACTTGACGGTACCTAACAAGGACAACAATGGCTAATGATCAAGAATATTTTTTCATGTTTTTTGGCTGCTTGAATATTCTCTTTGATGAAAGTTCTATTTGGGTCCTCTGCACATTTCGTGACTGAGTTGTGTTTTTGTTAAGTTGTTGCCATTTTCTATAACTTTAGAAATTAGATCCTTATTGAATAAGTCTTTTCTGAAGTTCTTTTCATAGTTTGTAGGCTATTTACTCTTTTAATAAAGATTTTCATGAGTATAAGATTTTAATTTTTCTGAAGTCCCGTCTGTTTATTTTCACATCTTCTATTTGCACATTTGCTGTTACATCTGTTACCATATCTTTTACAGAAGATCAGGTCCCATAATTTTCTCCCAATAATTTAATGATTTTAGGGTTAATATTCAGGTCTTTGATCTGTGTTTAGTTATTGTTAGTGTAAAGCATTAGAAATGTGTCCAATTTCATTTTCCTAAAAATAGTTAAGGCAAGATTAGACAACTAAGAGAAGTCACCTGAGCACCTTCTGCCATGCTGTATTCTCTAGTTTCTTCATAACATTTCTTCCACTTGTTATTGTTGTGTGCCACTGCATTGATTCCAGTTCTTAGTGATTCTGTTGTAAAACTATCTGATTAGGTTGCCTAGGCTGAATTTGTTTGGGATTGATAGAGCCACTGGATGAGTTTGAACTGCTATCCTTTCAGTTAGCAGACAGAACACTTAACTGTTTGCCACCAGGGCTCCTTTTTTATCAACTACATAGCGTATGTTCATTGATCTATTTATTTATTGTCTATTTTCACAGATTGAATATGCTACTGAATCAGGGACCCTAATAATAATATGTTACTCTTAGAATCCTCTGACTGACAAAAGAAAATGTTTGTGTTAAATCAAAGGAAAACAAAAATTTAAGCTATCTTTTTCCTAATACTAGATTAAAGGATAAAGGTTTATATTTTAAACAAATAATTGCAGGTAATGCATACTGAAACAAATTAAGGCCATTGAATCAGCATTTAGCCAGTATTTACTGAGTGCCTCTTATTTGTCAAATACTGCTAAGGGCCCCAGTGTTACGGTAATGAAAATGATAAATTCTCTGCCTGTAGATACTGTTTTAGCAGAGACTTGAATGAGATGAGCTATGAATCCTTTGAGTATCTATAGGAATACTGTCCTACTAGTTTCCCAGGACTGCTATAACTAAATTGCTCAAATTGGGTGACTTAAACCAAAACAAATTTATTGTTTCACAGTATGGAGGCTAGATGCTGGAATTAAAAGTGCTGGCAGAATAAAATTTTCTCTGAAATATTTATGTGCAAATTCCTCCTTGTCTGCTTCAACTCTGGTAGCCCCAGGTGATTCCTGACTTCTGATAACGTAACTCCGGTCTTTCTGCCTGTATTGTCACATGGTTCTCTTCCCTTGTGTGTCTCTCTATGACTCTGTATCTATTCTCCCTTTATAGAAATACCACTCACATGGAATCCCTAGCGGTGTAGTGGTTAAGTGCAAGGGCAGCTAACCAAAAGGTCAGCATTTCAGATCTACTAGGCACACCATAGAAACTCTATGGGGCTGTTCTACCCTCTTCTATAGGGTTGCTATGAGTTGGAATCAATTTAGTGGCAACTGGCAGAGGCCACGGACACCATTCATTTTGAAAAAAGGCTCACTCTCAGCATTGTGGTTAAGCATTTAGTTACTAACCGAAATGCTGTCAGTTCAAATTGACGAGCCACTCCTTGGAAATTATGTTGGGCCTTTCTACTCTGTCTTACAGCATCCCTATGAATTGGCACCAACTTGTCTGCAATGGATTTGGTTTGATTTTTCGATACTCCTGTATGACCTTATGTTTGATTAACTGATACTGTCTTCAAACACCCCATATCCCAAAGCAGTCATATTCGCAGGCACCAGGGGCTAAGACTTCAGCACACCCTATGACGGACAAAATTTAACTCATAATGAATGTTCTAGAGAAACTTACAAAGATGTATGGTTAAAGAAAATACTTAAGGAAGAACAAGAAGACCACAGCAGCCAGAGTCAACCTCCTGAGAAGAAAAGAGCAATACCTTTGCAGCGAGGAGGAAAGAAGCAACAGAAGTCAGTTAACAAACTACAATTTAAGGACTCAGTTGAGAGTGCTGGGTGTTTTTGTAAATAACAATTTATTGGAATAAGACCATGCCCATTCATTTGTTTATTTTTCTATCTCTGGTTTCCCCTGACAAGTGCAGACTTCAATAGCTGCAACAAGGAATATGTGTCATCAGTCTGCAATATTGATCATCTGACTGACTCCTTGTAAGACATTGTGAGAACTTTGTTATTTACTTTGCATGAGATGGGTTTTGAGTAGAATGCTGACATTATCTGATTTATATTTTAAAAGGATTACTCTGATTACTATGTAAAATATAGACTACAGAGGGTTAAAGGTAGAAGCAGGAAAATCAGTGAGGAGGTGTCATAATTAATCCACACTCATAAACAACACGATTCATTTACATGGGCAATTTCATTACCCAGGGAAACTATAGAAGTGGCCCACTTGAAATAGAAGACTGTAATTATTTTGTGGACTCAATATGGAAAGAATTCTAAAAAATCTCATACCATCTTTTTATATTACCTAGTGTTAGTATCTTTAATTGTTATTAATTTCTTATTTTTTCTTTCACCACATCTTGTAAAGAGCAAACTTAGGTTTATCTGCTATTTTTACTTGAGACAAGACTTTAATTTTATGGATACGTTGGTTGTTTCTGAAGTAATTTGGTTTTGCTGTATCTGAGAATTTATTTAGGTTTTTTTGGTAGATATGCACCAAAACTTATCTGTAGACACCATTTCAGTGAAAATGTTTTTCATTTATTTCATTTGAGTTTTTATTAGTAACACTGTTTTCATATTTTGATGAGAGGATATTACAAAACTTTTATTTATTTATTTTTTTTAAAAGTCCTTAGCATGGCTCCCAGATTCTCTGCTAAAACTATTCTTGAAGCCAACTCTTCAGATCAAGACTGGACTAAACTACACACAGTCCAATTAAGTCCGTGAACTTAATTGTTCTACGTGCTTTATACCTCATTGCTGAATATAACTATGGTCACCTTTGAAGTAGTTGAATTGGGAAGTTATTCCCGACGCCAGTGCCTAGTCCATCCTTCAATGTAGTTTTGGAACTCTTTTTCTGGAATGGCCAGTACTTACGGTGGCAAGGTGACAAGATCACGAATTAGTTGTATAGTTGTCTGTGAGGGAGTTTTTAGCCAGTAGACGAACAACTGTATTGGAACACCCTCCCTACTCACCTGATCTAGCTCCCAGTGTGTTTTCCCTTTACCCAAAGATAAAGGAAATATTGAAAAGAAGGCATTTTCATGACTTTCAAGACATTACGGGTAATATGACGACAACTCTGATGGCCATTTCAGAAAAAAAGTTCCAGAATTGCTTTGAAGGGTGAACTAGGCGCTGGCATCAGTGCATAGCTTCCCAACGGAGTACTTCGCAGGTGACCGTAGTGATGCTCAGCAGTGAGGTATGTAACATTTTTCTAGGATGAGTTCGCAAGCTTAGTTGGCAGTCCTCCTAAGACATAAAACGGTGCCTATGAAGAGTATGCTTCTTGGCTTAAATATATACATGAGGCTCACTGGGCAGCTCCTGTCCAGAAGCAGGATGAGAGGTGGAGAGGAACAGGAGCTTGCTGAATGGACATAGGGTGGCAAGGAACAGTGTTCTGTCACAGGATGGGGAAGCAGCTAGACTTACATGGCAGTGTGTGCAGGCTTTTGTGTGACAAATTGACTTGCCTTGTAAAACTTTCACTTAAAGCTCAATATATATATATATATATATATATATATATATAAAGCTGTGCTTAAGCAGTGGCAAACAATACAAGTAATTTATATCAAATAACAATGTTGTAATTTCTTAATTCATTCATATCACACAGAAAATAGTGACTGGCCAATAACTCTGACAGGCACAATTCTATGCAGTGAGATTAACTGTATATGGATAGTGGTTAGTGAACAGATATTCTGCTTTTTCTCACACAACCTTATAGTGTCAGTGAGGAGAGACAAAAACAAATCAATTACAAAATGTAGGAAGATGAAAAAGAAAAACAACAGACTATTAACACATAAAATAGTAAAAGAAGACCGAATTTAGTTTTGATAGTTGGGAAATTATTTCCTAGGGAAGTCATTTAAGCTGGAACTTAAGAATAAGAAGTAGCCACCCATGAGGGGAAATGGAAAGAAGCTAAATCCATTAGAGACAGTAAAAATAACACATATACGGCCCCTAAGACAAGAATGTCTTTGGTGTGTTCAAAAAACTTTGAAAACCAGTGTTGTAGAAGCGTAACCTTCAGGAGATGGATTGGTAAGATAACCATCATCATAACAAACAAATAACTCCTGGGATTACTAACACACAGTGCCACATTTATATCATGAATTCAATACATTCTTCAGAAAACAGAATATTTTGAGGAGCTATTTAACAGATGATTTAAAATAAGTACTTTGCCTAGTGCAAACAAAAGTTAGGATTATTCAACTGCATTAATCAAAAAAAATTTTCTCTAGGCACAGTCTAAGGAATAAGGCTTTTCATTAGATATCTCATGCCAATTTACAGGCTTCATAGCAGGAAATCCTTTGTGTGTGTATATGTGCTTTGATCTTGTTATTTTATTTCATCTTATTAAATTTTTGTAAAGGTTTATCAAATATAAGCCTCAGGAAGTGTATGTAAATTTCATATCCATTTTTATCCTATTACTGCTAGACTCTTTCTTATTGGAAAGAAAAAAAAATCCCTAGGGTTGGTCTCGTTTTGTATGCAGTTTGAAAATACAGTTTAATGTCTGCAGAGATGCATTCATTTATTTTAACTTTGATCATAGCTGAAAACTCAACAGTGTTTTTAAAACCTACTTTTGAGTCCTTAGGTTATATGTGAAATACATTTTTTTTCAATTTGACCAAAGAATGAGTACATACTTTTCCCAATAAAAGTGATTTGGAAATCCCTTTATCACAGACAAACATATTCTGTAGGAAGAGATTCTCCTTTTTGAATACAAATTGAGAAATAGAAATTGTTAGCTATATACCACAGAAGATTTTGCAATACCTAAGCAATGATTTGTATTAAGAAATAATCATTCTACTGCTTTTTCCTAGCAGTCTCACTTTCTGTATTTTAATATAAAACGAAAGCTAACTTACCTGGTATGTCTGAACTTCATACTTTCATACATTGAAACTAACAGAAATTAACTAATTTAATCAAGTTCAGACTGAGTAAATCAAATTTTCCTGATGGTGTTGTGGTTAAGTTCTTCGTATGCTGACCAAAATGTCATCAGTTCAAATCTACCAGGTACTCCTTGGAGCTCTATGGGACAGTTCTACTCAGACCTATAGGGTTGCTATGAGTTGAAATCAACTGGACACCATGGGTTAAAAAAAAAAAAAACACTGCTGTCGAATTGGGTCTGACCCATAGCAGTCCTAAAGATCACAGTACAACTGCCCCACTGAGTTTCAAAGGAGATCCTGGCTGATTTGAACTGTCAACCTCTTGGTTAGCAGACGTAGCACTTAGTCCACTACACCACTGCGGTTCCCAATAGGTTTGACTTGGTTAACATCTATAGTGTCCCGTTTGGAGAGGAGAAACATACAAGTTTCATTTTCATTGATGACAACATCAAATCATTCAGGAACTACATAGATATGTTCACCCCACTGCCTTCCAGTCAATTCCAACTCATATTGACCCTATAGGACAGAGTAGAACTGCTTCATAGAGTCTCCAAGGAGTGTCTGGTGGATTCAGACTCCTAACTTTGGTCAACAGCCACGGCTTTTAACCACACTAGGGACTCTTGGATACATTTAGCAACTCTTTTGTTAAGAACTGATTGAAATGATTTTTGGTAAGTGAAATGTATTAGTACATTTTAAAATTTGTTTCCAGACATGTAACACCATCTGCAAACTCTGAACTAAGTGCTTGAGCTAGTTACAGCTGTCAAAAAGCTGATACTCACTGAGTAAGAATAAGGTATTTACACACGTTATAATAACAGTTAGCACTGTTTACAGCTTTGGACAAAAAATAATACCTACTCTTGTAACTTAACCAGTGGTGCATAGTGAGTAACCTAGTAAGCATTTTGAAAAATACGTATGCATTTGAACTACCTTATATTACGAAGGGAGATGAACAGACTAACAGTCTCTCCTGTAAACTAGAGAGTTGCCTTATCAAAGATACAAATAAACAATCTCATTCAGGCAGGAGAATGCAGAGTGGATGTGGTGATATATGAAAGTGTGTACCCATGGGGAAGAAAGGAAGAAACCTTGATGGCCTAATGAGTAAGTGCTACGTTTGCTAACCAAAAGGTCAGCAGTTCAAATCCGCCAGTGCTTCTTGGAAACTCATGGAGCAGTTCTACCCTGTCGAGAATTCACTTTATTGCAGATTTTTTTTTTTTTTGTTTGTTTGTTTAAATACATCCATGGGGAAGCTAATAAGGAATAAGACTGAGAAATAATGGAGCAGGAATTATAGCTACAGGAGTGAGGACAAAAAAGAAAAAATATCAAAGATGAATGAATAGATATAGAATATAAGGTGAAAAGACAAATCTAGTCATATGAAAGAAAAAAAATGTTTAAGAATCTGAAGCTCTAGATGTATGTTGTCTGGTATGATTGCCATTAGCCATGTGTAGCTACCCAGAATTTGAAATGTGAGTAGTTTATATTGAGATATGTTTTATGTATGAAATATGCAATAGGATTTTAGGACTTACTAAGAAAAGCATGATGTATAATATCTTATTAATATGCTTACAGGGATTACATGCTTACATGGCAATATATACATTTTAAATTTATTTATTGTACTTTAGGTGTACATTTACAGCTCAACTTCTCATAGAAAAATTTATAAACATATCGTCATGTGAACCTAGCTGCACTCCCTGTAATGTCACCTCACATTCCTCCTTTCCACCCCGGGTTTCTCACATCTGTTCTGCTAGCTACTATCCCTTTCCGTCTGTTCATCCCACCTCCAGATAACAGCTACCCCTCTTGTCTCGAGTATCTGCTGGAACTAAGAAGCACTCTTCACGAGTATCACTGCATGTTTTACAGTCCAGTCTAATCTTTGTCTAAACAATTGGCTTCAGGAATACTTTCAGTTTTGTATTAACAGTCTAGGGGTCTTATCTCTATTCTCAATCGGACCATTAAGTGTGTTCTTATTACTAGAATTTAAATTCTGCAGTCCACTTTTGTTACTTTTGCCCTGCTCCCTCAGGATCTGTTTATTGTGTTCCCCGTCAAGGTGGACGTGGTAGTAACCATTTAGTTCTTTTGGTCTCAGGTTGATAATATCTTGTTTCTGAGGGCTTTTTGGCTATTGGGCTTATATTTTCTTTGGTCTTTGATGTTCTTCATTCTCCTTGGCTCCATCATTTATAGTTTCATGGTTTCTTGGATTCATGCTAGCCTCATGGTGACATAGTATCTCAGGGTAGATTTGATTTACATTTTTTATGGTTAATGATCTTGAAGCATTTCCTCATATGTATGTTAGCTGCCTGAATATCTTCATCCGTGAAGTGCTTGTTCATATCCTGAGCCCATTTTTTTAGTTGGTAATTTTTCTTTTTGTTGTTGTTAGTAGCTTTTAGATTTTAGAGGTTAGACTTTGATCAGATATGTTTTAGTCAAATATTCTGTCATTTTACTCTTGACGAAGTCTTACGAGGAGCATCAGTATTTGATTTTTAGGAGTTTTTGTGGATATTGTGGTATGAATCTTGTTTCACTTTTTTGCAGATGGATATCCAGTTATGTAAGCATCATTTGTTAAAGAAACTGTCTTTCCCCCCATTTAATGGACTTTGAGCCTTTGTCATATGTATATATATCAACTGTTCATAGGTGAAAGAATTTAGATCCTGAATTCTGTTCCGTTTTTCTATATATCTCTTCTTGTGTCAGTGTCAAGCTATTTTGCCTACCATGCTGGTATAATTGGTTCTAAACTTAGGTAGTCTAAGGCCTTTCACTTTGTTTCCCTTCTTTAGTAATGCTTTACATACCTGGCGCCTCTTCACTTTCCACATGAAGCTTGTGATTTGTTTCTCCATCTTGCTAAAAAATGTTGGAATTTGGATTGGGATTGCATTGTGTACATGGAACACTCTGGGTAAAACTGACAGTTTCACAGTATTGAGTCTTACTCTCTTTGAGCAAAGTATGTTTTTCTACTTTATGCAGAGCTCTTTTGATTTCTTCCACTAGTTTCTTGTAGTTTTCATTGTATCGATCTTCTATATCTCTGGTTAGATTGACTCCAAAGTATTTTATTTTCCTCCAAATTTCAGTACACACAATCTTCAGTGTTTTAGAAGTGTTTCAGAAGTCACTGAATAAACAGTTGCCTGTCTGTAAATTACAGTAATTTATCAATTTTTATTTTATTCTTTTCAGCTTTTTGCTTTTGATTAAAATCTCAGTTTTAAATTTATAACTAATACACAGATAAATGCATTCTTTGAAAAATCATTCCTTTGTATACTGTGATAGAACAGCTTTATACCATGGCCTGAACTGGTGGCAATTTTTTAAAGCCATCCTCAATTGAAAGTAAATGTTTGCACCTCTCATAGTTAGCAGAGTTTTTGTTATTATATACAACACTCATAATTTCCTTGAGAGAATCTTCAAAGTGACTTTTCAGAAAAATAAATGAACATTTTATTTTGGCTTTGTTTTCAAAATTAGTCACAGTGGGAATTACTTTCACTTTAAATTGCACTAGAACATCAAAGCCTTCAAGTTTTTCATACAGTGTCCATGACATAAAGAGAACATTAAACAGTCTAATGTAAGTTAGATATAAATCAGCTGTGTTAATGTAACTGCACATTCTCTTTTATGTTTCTAAACTTTTAATTTGGGTACAAGGAAGACTAGGAAAATTTAATAGTTTTTTTCATGATATGAGCAAGGTGATATATCTAATTTCTCATTATAAATAAGATTAAACAAGTTGCCTGCAGGGATTTTTTTATAGGCACAAAATGCAATTAATATTAACATATAACTTAAAAAAATAATGGGAATAGCATAGTTAATATTTGTAAAAAAAAGAAAAATTGTATCTTAAACAACTCATTTTAAGTTTCCTTAAAGTACATGATAACTTATTTGTAAACACTTCCTACCTGAAACTTAGGGGACAGCTGCAGTCCTTCTTTCCAGAACTTCCTCCTTACTTTCCAATCTTCTCTTCCAAACTCAATAATAAGACTTGCAAAAAAAAATTCTTTTTCAGTTCTGTGAATTAAAGTGTAAGACTCAACTACAGTCACCAACCATTTCTAAATATCATTAGACAGTCATAGTTACGCTGCCCTTAAAAAAATGTAGTGATCATGCCAGGAAATAATAGAAGAAGCCAGTGTCACAGAGCAACTGTTATTATTTGACACCAAATCTTTCCATAATTTTTATTATTTTCCTTTTGAAAATTTCCTTTTTTGTGATGTACACCACTGGTTTTCAATCAACACCAGAATGTAATCCACTGAGCCTTAATGATGATTTGACGTGTAAAAGTCCATTAAGGGAAGAAGTTTACAGTGTGGAACCCTGAGAAGGTAAGAGAGAGTTGGAATACAGTGTTAACTAATGAAATACAATGTTTAAGACAGTACATAAATTAATAAAAAAATCTTTGTTTTAAAAAGCCATGGGTATTACCAAGGCAACATTCTATGGCACTTAAAATACATTGTTTCTTCTGTACTCAAAAATACATACAGATTATTTCCTATTCCTTTTATTTAGATATTCACTAATTTTATATTAAGTTTCTCTATAACAAAGACTACTTTACATTCCACAGACTACCAAAAGAACAAACAAATCTGTCTTGGAAGAAATACAGCCGGAATGCTCCTTAGAAGTGAGAATGGCAAGACTTCATCTCAGTTAATTTCCACATGTTATCGGGAGAGACCAGTCCCTGGAGAAAGATATCATTCTTGGTAAAATAAAGAGTCAAAGAAAGAAAAGAAAACTTACAGGGAGATGGATTGACATAACGGCTGCAACGACAGCTTCAGCAATGAGGAACTCAAGCATAGCAATGATCGTGAGGATGGTGCAGGAGCAGGCGCTGTTTTGTTCTGTTGTACACAGTGTTGCTTCGAGTTGAAACTGACTCAGTGGCAACTAACAACAATCACAACAACATACGTACTAGCCTTTTTGCTAGACAATGAGTTGTATACTGTTGATGAAATAGTTGTACCTTTCTGGACGGTTATGCATTTTATTTGGAGAAATGGGTGCATTTTAAAGAAGTGTATAAAGAATATTTTTAAATGGAATAAAAAGCACAAGGGACTAGAAGACCATATGTCAGGACAGATCTTTAGAAAACACTTTCACTTTACTATGTAATTACATTTATTAGTGGGAAAGCAAATGTAAGCAACAGGGTGTGACTTACGACTCCTTCATAAATTTCACCAAAATCTAAGGAATCATTATCCGAACAGAAAAATAAAAGAAAAAGGAACGTTTGTAGAACAATCTTTGATTGGCAATCTTGCTGGTTTGTATTCTATATTTTGATTAATCATTCAGAAACAAAAGAAGCCTTCCCCCTAGTGCCTAAAATAAGTAAACGGAGTTATAACTGATGTTACAACTAAATTTGTTCTAAATTACATGAAAGAATTATAACATTCACTTAATGATATCTGAATGAAGTGGTCACAGAAACCCTACCAGAGATAAAAATTGCAAAATGTGGACTAAGAAGGGGGTGTGCATTGAAGGAGTTAGAAAGCAGTTAAAATCATACTGAAACCAGAGCAGTGCTGGTCTTGAAAAAAGTGATATAGCTGGAAGGCATAAAAATCAGTGAATAATCGTACAAAGATTTGTTTCCAAGTACTTATGACAGTTTTATGTCCCAAACAGAAAATAATCAAATATTTATCAACACTTGTATTATGGCTACTGAATGTGGTAATACTCAGCATTAAAAAGGAATGAATTAGTACATACAATGACATACATTCAAATTAATACCATTATGCTGAGTGAGAAAAGCAATATACACAGAGAGGTAAAACAATGCACTTACTATATGGTTCCATTTATGTAAAAATCTATGTTATAAAATCTAATCAGGATACAGATCAATGGCTACATTCTTTGAGTTAAAGGTTGATTAATTTCTGTGGAATGAGAGAAATTTGTGAGTGATGTAAGTAGTCTACACATTGATTTTAGTGGCGATTATATCTGCTTATAAATTTGACAAAACTCATCAAACTGTACATAAAAAATGTGCTTTTATTTATTCATGCATTTTTTTTTCTCAATGATGTTGACAAAGAAGTATAAATGATGACTCAAAATATTGTGTATCAGGACAGACAACAAAGATTCCGCTGCAATGGGAAAAGAAACAAACAAAAAAACAAAAACAAAAACAAAAAACACCAAGATGAGCACTGTTTGTTCTACCTACTACCAAAAGAAAGTTTTCAGGCTACAAAACAATGAAGTGATAAAATAAATTTTTCGTAGTCTTGCTAAGTGGAGAAAAATGTAACTGCAAGTCTGAGAGGCCAAAATAGCTTCAGTTCACAGAAAGAACTACTAAGAGGAGAGAGCTAAGCAAAGACAGAATTCTGGAGATCTATAGAAATCTATTATGGTATAGTGGTTAAGAGCAACAGCTCCTAATAAAAATCTCAACAGTTTGAATTCAGCAGGTGCTCCTTGGAAACCTTACGGGGGCATTTATACTCTATCCTATCAGGTTGCTATGAATGAGAATCAATTAGACAGCAGTGGGTTTGATATTTTGGTTTTTATGGACCTTCCCATTTACTATTTAGTTGAGTCTGATTTACACATGTGTGTAAGCTAATGAAATGAGTGCCTGTTCTCAACAGACAGAATGGTCAACGAGGGATCAGGCAGTGCTTTGAGAGGGTATTGCCACAGAAATACCCACTGCCATCAAGTCAGGTCTGACTCATAGCGATCCTAGGGGTCAGAGTAGAATTGCCACATAGAGTTTCCAAGGAGCATCTGGAGGACTTGAAATCTTCCCTACACTAAGCATTGTTTCAGGAGTCCCTGTGGTACAGCTCAGCTGCTAATCAAAAGATCAATAGTTCAAACCCATTGATCTTTTTTCCACAGGTGAAAGATGTGGCAGTCTGTGCTTCCATAAAGATGTACATCCTTGGAAAACATATGGAGTAGTTTTACTTTGTCTTGTAAGGTTACTGTGAGTAGGAATTGACTGAACAGCAATGAATTTTTTTAAATATTGTTATACTACTGCCTAACAAAACCTAAAAGCAAGACTGAACAAGATCAAACTGCTTCCATATAACTAAATTTTATCCCAATAAAAAGCTCAATATTTGTGGAGATATAAAAATATCCAGCATCCAATAATGTAAAATTGACAATGCCAGTCATTCAGTTAAACATGACCAGGCATACAAAGAAGCAGAAAATGAAACAGAATGAGAAGAAAAACCAATCAATCAAAAATAGCACAGTTGATGGATTAGGCAAATACATTAAATAGTCATAACTGCATTTCAAATAGTTAAAGGGGTAGAGAAAAGATTGAACACATTAAGCAAAAACTTCCAAATGAGAAATTACACTTTTTCTTATGAACAGTAATGGTTCAAGGTTAAATGTTATGGATGTTTAATAAGCATCACAAAATAAATATGACCAAAACAGAGTTTCTAATTTTATTACTGTTCCTTTTAAAATCTTTCCTTTTAATATATATAGATCCCATTGTTTTAGCTATCAAGGCACAACATTTTGGAGTTATTCTTGACTCCTTTCTTTTCTTCTCAGTCTGTATCTAATGTGTCCACAAATCTCTTACCTATATTTTAAAAAATATATTCAGAATCCAATCATCTTTCAACCTGTTAGTTACACTATCCAAACCCCTGGCTAGGTGCGGAAACTTGGAAGTTCAGTTCTGCCAAGCACTTCTTGGAAACTATGGGGCAATTCTACTCTGACATGTAGAGTCACTAGAGTCAGAATCAACTTGCTGGCTGTGGCTTTTGGATTTATGGACTGACCTGCTTGCTTTATTCTTACTTCCGTAGCTGACTGTTTTCTACACAATGGTCGGAGTAATCATATAAATCCTAAGTCTAATCACGCCACTCTTTAGGTAATGATCATCCCATTGTTTCCAAACTTATTAGCAATATTAGTAACTACTTCTCCAGCATCATTACTTACTATTCTCCTCTCATCAGTTATGGGCTAATCACACTGGCTTATATATTGTTCTTTGAAACTATTATACCTGGAACTTGTTTGTTCAGCATGAATTTTGCTTTCTCCATATAACCAAATGTCTCACATTCAGATATGAGATTGTCAGTGATGCTATCCCTTATAAAATAGAAGCTCCCTTGCATTCTTTATTTTAGTAATTCGGTTCCACTTGGCATTTCTGTACATGACATTAGAATCTGATATAATGCATGCTGATTTGTGTGTATTAAATCTTTCTGACTACAATGCAAATATAGTTAGATGAGAGACTCTCTTCTCTTGTTATTTTTAATTCCTTAATGTATACTACAAGAAGGACTTTCGGTACAAGGGGTAAACCTTCAGCTGCTAACTGAAAAATTGGAATTTTGAACACAGCCATCTGCTCTGAGATGGAAAGACCAGGAAATCTGCTCTCTTAGAGACTGTTGTTTTTGCTGTTGTGATGTCATCAATTCAGACTCATAACTGCCATATATTCTGAACACAGTGACAGAGTAGAACTGCCTCATAGGTTTCTGAGACTGTAATTTTTATGGAAACAGATCTCCAGGTCTTTTTTCCTGTTGGAATGACAGATGGATTCAAACCACTAACCTTTTGACCCTTTAATTAGTAGTTGAACACTTACCCAGCACACCACCAGGGCTTCTGCAGTAAGGATTTATAGCCTAGAATACCCTAATGGGGAAAAATCTATTATGCCACATGGGTCACTATGAGTCAAAAATCCACTGTACATTGCTGAATAACAAACACTACTACCTACAGTGGGAACTGAAACATAATAGACATGTAAATATTGAATAAATGAAAGTAAAAACATGAAGAAGACATAATTCCCACTCTTGGAGCACAAGGTTATGAATACTGTGATAAAACAAGCAAGATATTCTCATTCTTTTTAGGAGTGAAAATTGAATCCATTGGAGGAATTAGAAAAAACATTTACAAAGACAGTGGCTGTAGCTCCTGAACTGCTTTGTTTCCCTTGGTTATTCTTTGCTTCCATCACATTTTTTGCCTTATAATTGTCATGATAATTCTAAAACATTAAGTCCGATTATTTCATTTGAAATACTCATTAACTCCCCAATGTGCCTTCTGCTTAGTCCTGTCCAGTTATATGAGCATCCCCATTTATCATCATGGCTGGGACACAAGCTCTGATCCAAACAATATGTATTATACACACTATGTATTGTACGTACTTCCCAGGCTTTTCCCCTCTTGGTCTCACAGGCTGTACTTGCAAGACCTATTCTGGTGCTGAGATTCTAAATTTCACAGTCCTTCTTTGGGAATTGTTTTTGGCCCTTTTGGGTTTTTTCTGTGTCCAGATTTCTACATTTGGTTTCTTGTCTCCCTTTGTCATGCAGCTCAGTTAATTTCATCAGGTTTTATACTGTAGCTTTGGGTTTCCTATATTCGACCTAAGTTCAGTGTGGATGAAGGGCAACATCATGGATTGAATTATGGAACCTCAAAAAATATGTGTATTAATTTTCTTGTGACATGATTTCCAGTATTGTTATTGTCCTCTATTTTGTAACTGTAATTTTCATATATGTTGTAAATTCTAATTTCTTGTAGTTCAAGAGGCAAGATTACATTATGTTAAAGAAGATCATGATGGGACTGTAACAGTTTTACTAAAGTCACATCCCTAATCAGATGTAAAACGAGTTTCCCTGGACTGTGAACTGTACCCCTTTTATCTCTCAGGTGATAAAAAGCAAGGGGAAGTGAGCAGGGAGCTGGTGACCTCATACATCCAAGAAAGCAGTTTCAGAAGCTGAACACATCCTTTGGACAAAGAGTCCCTATACCTGAGAAACTCCTCGACCAAGGGAAGATTAATGACAAGGAACTTCTTCTAGAGCTAACGGAGAGAGATCTGCCCTGGAGTGATGCCCTGAATTTGGACTTTTAGCCTACTGTACTGTGAGGAAATAAATCTCTCTTTCTTAAAGCCACCCACTCGTGCTATTTTCTGTTGTAACAATACTAGATGACTAAGACAGACAGTAAGACACCATATGTGATATGAAAAAACTGAAAGTCCAAGCAAAGTCTGTAATTATCCTCTGCCACACAGCCCTTTACAGCAAACTGGTGTCCATTCCAAACACTCTATAGAAGATAATATTGACTGACCTACCCAATCCTATCTTGACCTTCTAATTTGCATGCTCTACTATAAAGTTTATGAAAACATATTCATGTTTTCAGATATTTCAAATATTCATACTTTCCATATTTATTTTAGCATGAAGCATTATTTGGACATTAAATCTAATAGAGCTAAGGAGAAATAAGTGAAATTATTTTGTGACACTATTTTTCCCACACAGCATAAGCAAAAGATGGATGTAGCTGCAACAGTTATGACCATTAGGGGAAAAGCAACTACAAGGAAATTGCAACCTAATGTCTATGTCACAGAACAATTAAGTAAATCTACATTAGCATTTTGATCTCTGGACCTCTAATCAAATGAAGATAGATGAAATATTCACGTACTTAAATAATTGTAATTGAGTATCATGTTATCTTCAGCCAAATAACTAACACGAGTCTTCACTTTTGTGTCTCTTTGTACATGGAACTTTTCTTTCTCTACATTTATCGCATACCTATTTCCAAAACCAAACTTTCCAGTGACCTTTAAAATTCAACTTATAAGTTGCTCGCCCTGTGGAATTTTCCCTATTCTATTCATCTATATCAACACCATAACTGCTATTTGCACGTAATTCTACCATTTTCCTGAACAAACTCTAGAATCATTGTTTACGTGTGTTCCTCCCAGGACATGGTAATCTGTGTGTAGTACAGTACAGAGCATATTTTAGGCACTCGATGGATTTTGAATTTTTGGACTGAATGTTTTGGCATGAATTAAATTCAGTGGAATCAAATTAGCCAGAGCAATGTTGGAGCAGAACTCTTCACAGTGAGCAGAACTTCAGAGATGCAGACGCAAACTATACAGCTTTGAGAGGTGCAGCATTCTCAACACAATTGGAAGTAAATGATTAATTTTGATTTGATTCCGTTTTAGTCACCTGGTTCTGCTCTAACGTAAAATATCATGACTGGAAAGCTTTATGATAAGAAATTTTATTAACACAGTCTGGTAAACCACAAACCCATTCATGAGTTATAAGTCCATTCAGCAAGAGAATTTATCACAGTCTGGTAGGCTGAGTCCAAATTCAAGGAAAGCATCTTGTCACAGGAACTTCAGATCCAAGAGATGTTCTCTGCTCTCAGTCCTGCTTTCCTAGTGGTATGAGGTTCCCATCTTGCTCTGTTCACTTCTCTCCCTTTATATCTCACAGCTGGTAACTTAAGTCCTACCTCACTAACGAAGCTATTATCCATTTGCCCTCATGGACATCACAGAGGCAAGGTTTACAACCAATAGGAGGATTGTAACATAGTGGAAATCAAAGTCAAGTCAAATCAACACATACATTTTTGGGGGGACATAAAGTAATCTATGATAGGTTGGTTCCTCTTTGCAAAGGAAATTCACCAATTAACTTTTAGGAGAAAATCACATTTTAGATTTTGTACTAGTTGTAAAATGACACTTGCTTAATTCATTTATCTGAATGCAGTGGTTAAAGCAAAGATTAAGAAATAAGTGAAAGGCTTAAAAATCAGGCAAATAAAATTTGAAAATGCATACACTTACACAAAAATGGCATTTGTTTCCATCTGTCCTCTATTGGGAAACTGTTAAGTACCACAAAGCCAATGCTCTGGATATGTGCATACACATGTGTCTGCTCTTATTACAGCATGAATAGAGCAACATAATGCTGAGCATTATGTATTAGCTTTTCCTTGAAATTTTATCTATGGTGAGCTAATGTGTATGCTTTATTCTTTGCATGATCATAATTCTTATACAGTAACGAGGATTATGCCAGATTTCAGGCAGCACAAACCTGAAGATTGCTCTCAAAACACATTGTAATGTTTACTATAAGGCATTTTTTCCTTTTCTCTGTTGTCTCCATTGTCAATAATGCAGTGGAATAGACAACCAATACATGGGTGCGGTGGATTTTCTGTGCAAACAATTAGGACTAGGGAGAAAAGGCTTTGAAACTAAAATTCTAATGGCAACATATACATTCTTGATCAAACACACATATATGCAGATACATGTAAAAAATGGGCACAGAAGAATGTGATACTTCTGGGAAGAGCATCTCTACAGAAACTGAATTCAAATGAAGGAAGGAAGGATGGAGAAAAGGAAGAAAAGGAAACAGAGGAGGGAAGAAAGAAGGAAGGAGGAAAGCAGGCAGGCAGGAAGAAAGGAAGGAAAGAAAGAGGGAGGGAATTAACTGGGGAACATGAAAAAATCAGTTTCTGATGACACATTGATACATACTTTGTGAATTATCCTCTACTTTCCTTTGAGGATATATGGAGCCTAACGGCATCAGTGTTTCACTTGTGGCATCTAGTTTGATCCATTTATAGCATTAAGGTGTAAAACAAGCAAATCAGTGTTATTTCATCCAAGACTGGAAGAACTGAGTGTTTACAGAAAACATATCAGCCATTAGTTGAGGAAGAATCACCTTACTCAGGGTGACATCCTTTTTCATGTTCCATCTTGCTGTGGTTCTGGATAGAATCAGTGTTGGTGGAAATTCAAAGCCCATTGTTTAGAAAGGAAGATGTTGGTGGTTAAAAGTCAAGTGGGCAGGCACACACATGCTGAGAGCCGATTACCTACAGTTAGTACGCTTTAGTGTCTGTGTACATTTGAATTTACATAAAACAGATAAATGATATGTTTATTAGCCACTCATTCTAAGAAATAAGCTTATCAGTAGCTGAAATAAAAATTCATCTTATACTTTGAAAATTCTCTGGTTTTCAAAATGACAAATTACTTAAGAGAGTTAATGGGTAGGAACCTTAAGATAAAACGAAGAAACCGTTTTCAATAATAATAGAAAGATCCAGTAAAGTACTATGAGACAAAAAATATTTAATTTAGTTGTATCAAACATACCACCGGTTTATAAACCAGATTGTGAAACGAGTGTTTAACCTTTCAAATAACTTTGTGGGAAGAGTCAAGAAATGATTTTAGTTGGCCATTCCATCATTTGTGATAAATTGAGATATGGTGGAGAAGATCCAGGAGCAGAAACAGAAGATAGAGAAAATCTGGGTGAGATGAAAGGGAAAGGAATAGAGTTAGAAAGGAAAGGGGAAAGAGAGGAAAAGCAAAGAAAAAGAGGAAAAGAAGGTACACAGAAGAAGAGGAAAAAACAAAGGAAAGAAGTTATGTTGGGGTGGGCGATGACTAAGAAAGTAAAAAAGAGAAAGGGAATGAAAGGAAGTGGATAGGATTAGGAAGACCTAGCAGACTGTAATAAGAAGAATAAAGGGAAGAATCAAGGCCAAGCCATGCAAACATCTAGGAGAACAGTTCAGGAAACAACATAGAATGGGGAATAAGCTCTAAGGAAGAGTGATTTTAACCTGCCTGAGGAGTTGGATCCGACTCGACGGCACTTGCGTGGGTGGGAGAGAAACAGAAGCCTAGTCTCAACAAAATGTAGCAGATGAGAGGGACTAGGTATGGAAGGCAGAGACCAGTTCTTGGAAGCAGTTAGCACTTAGACCTTAACCAAACCCAAAACAAACCCACTGCCACTGAGTCGATTCTGACTCATAGCGACCCAATACAACAGAGTAGAACTCTCTCATAAAATTTCCGGTGAACACTTGGTGGACTCAAACTGCCAACCTTTTGGTTGGCAGACATAGCACTTAACCACTACAGCACCAGAGTTTCTATTTCTACTTCAGAGATAGAAAAATGTGAAGTCTAAACTCCCTGAACAATAGTTTCCAAGTATAACATTTTTATTTTTCTAGACCTTTTTTTCAAGCTACCTAGATGATTCTAAAAAAAAACAGCTTGCGAACCATAGTCCTAAAATATTTAAAGAGTTAAATGGTTTTCAATCTGAATAGCAATTTAGTCCCAGTATAAATTTTTGGATTCAATTAACTATGTTCCCCTTAGACACACACACAGTACCACCACTATCACATAGCTCCTTGTTTACACTGGTATTTAAAAGGCTTTTAATTTGTTGATTAGAATTAACAGGAATAAACAAGGCTGTTAAGCATTTAACTTCTGGAGCCAGATCTGTAAACCAGTAGCTGAACTGTTGAGTCTGCCTCCTAAGAGACCCCATACCGGTCAGAGCAGAAGTGTGCTCCACAGAGTTCTAAATGACTGCTTTCTTGGAAGTAGGTTTCCAAGTCTGTCTTCTAAGGTGGCTCTTAGATACCTCCACCTTTCAGTTAGTAGCCAAACACTTTAAATATTTGATTCACCTATTTACAGCTTAAAAGTAAGATAGGTAAACATCAGTCAGACCTTCGGTTTTGAAAGGAAGTAATCACTGAATGAAAGAAGAAATGTAAGAAACAATACAAACAAGAGATGGCAATATTTGTTTTAACTCAAAGTTTCATTATCTTAAGATTACTTCGAAAGAAGATGTGCCAGAAGTCAGTCTCTACTAAATGCTTTGCAAAGATCTTTAACTTTTGCTTTTAATAATAAAAAATGCATAGAGGAAAAACAGCCCTTTCAAAATTAAAAACAAAAGTAAAGAAAAACGTGTGTATTCAAAATTCCACGTAAATTCTCGTATGTTGGCTCCTGTTTAATTTCATTTGAGTCGGAACAAAGAAAAAGTATGCACTGAGCTATATTTAGTTTTATTTTGCCGGATTTATGAAACATTTTGTGGTTTTCATTTAATTCGGAAACCATGGCAACCTATCAATTCCCAGGAAAATCATTAAGATAGTACTGCATATTTCTGGAGAAATGGAAAAGGTTGTTAATTGGTCAGTGTTGATATTTTATTTACATAAGTCATGATCCCATTAGCTAA
This sequence comes from Heterohyrax brucei, assembly GCA_028571685.1. NCBI lineage: Eukaryota > Metazoa > Chordata > Mammalia > Hyracoidea > Procaviidae > Heterohyrax > Heterohyrax brucei. The sequence continues at coordinate 54,126,086 of CM053143.1, read as the reverse complement.
ATATTCTCTTCCTAAATAGCAGCAGTTTTAGACCTGAATTATCCAAGTAATTGACTCAATTTTTCATTTTAACCTGTCACTGTACACACTAACTTTGACTTAAAGATGAATATGAGCTTTTGTAAATTTAGCTGACATTACCAAATTACTTATTTTCTTAGTGATTCTTATCTAATTAGAGTCTTAATCTGAAATGACGTATTTTCTTTAACCACACAGCAAGCCATTGCTGACTTTTGCTTTATATCCAAAATATACACGAGTATTAGTGAGATGCTGGCTTACCTACCAGAACTCAATAGAGAAACCAAACAAGACTTTTTCTTCAAAAAATACAATAAGGTGACAGAAAATCACGCCTTTTTAGAACAGACTGGAATTTAAAGCAACTTTCAAGAGCCTGTTTTCAAGGACTTTCGCAACTCGGCACTGTGAGTTAACTAATTTGACTCTGTCTTACTAAGCAGTGTGAGTGCCCACAAGTGAATAAAATCACGTGTTTTTGCTTTCTTTTCTTTTTTTTTATTATGACTGAGTGAAAATGTACATTCCGTATAAATTTACATGTTTTTTAATTGATTTATTTCCCAGAAAGAGAAGCCAGTGGATCTTTGAATTTGTTTGTCTGTTTTCAGTTGATTTTCTAAATCTTTGTTTAAAGTGTTTTTGTTTTTGTTTTTGAGACCAGTGACAAGAGAGGAGAGCTTTCTTTCCTGCTGTTTCATGTAGCTTTCTCACTGACAGGGATAGCAGTAATTAGTAGAACAACAATAATTATACTAAAATGCAAACTCTCTAAGCCAGTAAAACCGTTTTGGAATTTTTCTTATCTGGAGCCTAAGTTTCCGTTTCTGATTTTTTTTTGGTTTTGCTTGTTGCATATGGATCCATAGAAAACACAAGAAATTTTTGATGAATTGTACCACGTTTACATTTGTGACACGTACGATAAATCGTACTTTCATTTGTAAATAAATCAACTGACCTTATCTGATCTTCTTTAAGTTGTTCATGAAATTTTATAAGATATGGCTTGTGGACCACCAATCAGTATCAGAACTTCCTAGGGTATCTGGAATGCAAGTTTCTATTTTGTGATTCCCCAATCAATGAAATTAAGTGTGTAGGGTCTGCTTAGAAATTTTCGTTCCAAAAGCTAATAATTATTTTTTCACCTACGGATTAAGAAAAATGATGTAAAAATTAACACATTTGACTTGTAATTGAAGTGAAACACTTCGTATATATTGGATAAGCATTTCAGTAATGTTTGCCATTGTCAGTTACCTTTAGTTTGATCCAGAAACTCTAACAGCATAGGGGTTCAGTACTCCCACTGTTAACAAAAAAGTTGTCAGTTCAAATCTACCAGGCACTTTTTGTAAACACTGTAGGGCAATTCTAGTCTGTCCTATATAGTTGCTATAAGGTCGTTATGAATCAGAATCTACCTAAAAGCAACATGTTCTCTTTCTTTTTTCCTTCTTTCTTTCTTTCTCTCTCTTTCTTTCTTTCTCTCTTTCTTTTTCTCTCTTTCATTCTTTGTCTCTCTCCCTTTCCTCCCTCCCTTCCTTCCTTCCTTCCTTCCTCTCTTTCTCTCTCTCTCTTTTTCTTTCTTCTTCCTTCCTCCTTTCCTTTCTTTCCTCTCTTCCTCCCTTCCTTCCTTTCTTTCTTTCTCTCACTCTCTTTCTCCATTCCTTCCTTCATTTCTGTTCCTTCCTTCATTTGTTCCTTCATTCCTTTGTTCCTTTGCTGGTTCATTCATTTGTTGCTTCCTTCCTTTTTATCCCTCCCACCCTCCTTCCCTGCTTCCTGTTTTCTTTCTTTCTTTCCTTCCTCTCTCTCTCTGTCTCTTTTTCTTAATTTTGACCAAGAGACCTGATAGGATTTCTCCTGCCCACTAATCTCATTCGTTTAATACCATTCATTTGATGGCTAGTTGGCATCCATGCACATTATATCAGTTTAACTACAGAAAAGATGTTTTTCTTTTTATTAAATAAACAAAAAAATACGCTTTAAGTGAAAATTTATAATCTAAGTCATTTTGTCATTTAATAAAACAAACTTACACACATATTGCTATGTGACTCTAGCTAGTCTTCACATATTATGACAGCACACCCCTCCTTTCCACCTTGTACTTTCCCTGTCCATTCAGTCAGCTCCCGTCCGCTCTGTCTTCTCCTCTCACCACTGGACAGAATCTGTCCTGTTAGCATCATGTATGTACTTAATCCAAGAAGCACATTCTTCTTCAGTAGTATTTTATACATTATGGGCTGGTTCAACGTTTCTGAAGAGTTTTTGTCCTGGACAAATAGGTGCCACATCTTCCCAGGACCATCCAACCTGTCAGGCCATCAAGTCTGGTCTTTTTAATAGAATTTGAGTTCTGCACACCCGTTTTCCTTCCAGTACATCAGGGATCCTATGTTGTATTCCCTCTCAGGGCAGTCATTGGTTTTGGCAGGGCACTATTGGTTCTTCTGATCTCGTGCTGAGGTAGTCTTAGGATTATGTGGCCCTTTCTGTCTCTTGGGCTCGTTGTTTCTTTGCATCTTTGATGTCCTTCACTCTTCTGCTCCAGGTGGATTGGGGCCAATTGGTAATACCTACATAGCCTTGCTCTAACTTTTAAGACCCCAGTTGATACTCACCAAAGTAGAATGTAGTATATTTTCCTTAATAACTTTGTTATGCCAATTGACCTATGTGTACCCTGAAACCATGATCCCCAGACCCTTGCCCCTGTCATGCTGTCCTTTGAAGTGTTAGGTTATATTTAGCAAACTTCCTAGTTTGAGGGTTAGTCCAATCGTGGTGACTTCCCCTCCACTCTGTGTTGTCCTTACCTTCACCTAACTTAATTCTTAGCTACTATCTCATTAACGAATACCCTTGTCCCTCCATCTGCACCCTTGTAACAATCAAAGACTGTTTTCTTCTGTGTTTAAACCTTTCCTTGAGTTCTGTTAATAGTGGTCTCTTTTAATATCTGTCCTTTTGTGATTAACTTCACTCAGCATAATGCCTTCCAGATTCATTTGTGTTATGAGATGTTCCCCAAGTCCATCACTGTTCTATATCACTGTACAGTATTCTGCTGTGCAACTTATACCACAGTTTGTTTAGTCATTCATCTGTTGATGGGCACCTGGGTTGATTCCCTCTTTTTTCTATTGTGGACAGTGCTGCAATAAACATTGGTATGTGTGTGTCTATTCATGTGACAGCCCTTATTTCTCTTGGATATATTCCAAGAAGTAGTTTGTCTGAGTCATATAGTGTTTCTATTTGCTACTTTTTAAGAAAGTGCCAAATCAATTTCTAAAGTGGTTGTATGATTTTATATTCCCACCACTAGTATAGAAGTGTTCCAATCTTTCCACAGTTTCTCCAACATTTATTATTTGTTGTTTTTTGGATTAATGCCAGTCTCGTTGGATCTAGCGTCTTATTAAACAGTACACATGTTGTTTTATGACATTGTTTAACAACACATGACATGTCAATATTCTCCCTTCTCACCGTTGAGTTTCTTATTAATAGCTCTCCTGTTCCCTCTTGACTTTTAGTCCTTCATCCTGGGCTATGGTGCCGCTTCAGTCTCATTTTGTTTTATGATCCTGTCTGATGTCTGATCTTTTGATGAAGGATGAACCTCAGCAGTGACTTCATTACTGAGCTAAAAAAGTGTCTGAGGTTCTTAGTCTTTGGGTTTCTCTATTCTCTGTCAGGTCAGTAAGTTTTCTCTTTTTGAAGTAGAACTTTTTTCTATATTTTTCTCCAGCTCTGCTTGAAATGCTCTATTTTGATCCCTATCAGAGCCATCAGTGGCGATAATACGGCACCGTCTAGTTGCACTGGACTTAGTGTAGTGTTGGCCATGGTAGTTGTGATCCATTAAGTCCTGTGGTCTAATTATTCACTTGTATCTTTAGTTTTCTTCTTTCCCCTTTCTCCCAAAGAAGGACGCCAGCAGAATAACTTAGATGGCCATTCACATACATTTAAGATCCTAGATGGTACTCACCAGAGCAAAATATCGAAGATTTTTCTATGCAAATTATTATGTCAGTTGAGCTAGATGCTCCCCCCAAACCATGGTCCTCACAGCTCCAGCCCAATAATTTGATTCCTCAAGGAATTTGAACGTGTCTATAGAGCTTTCATGGCCTTGCTTTCTACAAGTTGTGCTGGCTTCTCAAGTATTGTGCACTGTCTTACCCTTCAGCAAAGTTATTGCTTGCTTATCTATTGCCTAGTTGGTGTTTTTCCATCTCTACCCCTAACTTTCCTCATAATCAGCAAAGACAGTTTGTTTTGTGTGTAAACCCTTTCATGAATTTTTGTAGTAGTGGTCTTGTACATTTGTCCTCTTGTGATTACTTACTTCACTCAGCTTACTGCCCTCCAGATTCATCCATGTTGTGAGATGTGCCACAGATCCATTATTTTTATTTATGATTGCATAAACCTCCAGTGTGTATGTACCACAGTTTATCAGTTTATCTGTTGATTGACGTCTAAGTAATTTCTATCTTTTTGGTATTGTGAACAACACTGCAGTAAGTATGAGTGTGCATATTTCTATTTGTTATGGCTCTTATTTACTAAGACATATTCCTAGGAGTGAAATTATTAGATCATATGATATTTCTATCTTTCTAAGGAAATACCACATTGCTTTCCAAAATAGTTGCACCATTGTGCATTTCCACCGGTGGTGCATAAGACTTTCAGTCTGTCTGTAGTCTCTCTAACATTTGTTAGTTTCTGTATTTTTGTTTTGTTTTTCATTGGTGCCAGTAGTAAAGCTACTCACACTATCTCACTGTGATTTTGATTTGCATTTCTGTAGTGATTAGTGATCAGGAACACATCTACATGTGTCTGTTAACCACCTTAATGTCTTCTCTTTGCAGTGTCTGTTAATACCCTTTGCCCATTTTATTTAACTTTGTTGTAGAGTTATTTGACTTTCCTGTAGATGTTAGAGGTTAGAACTTTGTTTGGTTTGTAATAGCCAAAACTTTTTTCCCAGCCTGTAGCTTGTCTTTTCACTCTTTTGGTGAAGTCTTTTGATGAGCATAAATATTTAATTTTTAGAAGATTCCAGTTACCTGGCTTATCTTCTAGGTTTGTATATTGTTGGTTATGGTTTGTGTACTGTTAATATCGTGTATTAGAGTCTCCAGAATTGAACCTATTTTTATTTCTATGACCTTTATAGTTTTTGACTTTACATTTAGATCCTTGATCCATTTTCGTTTAGTTTTTGTGTATGATGTGAGGTTTCAGTCCTGTCTGATTTTTTTTTTATTATTATGACTGAGTGAAAATGTGCATTCCCATATAAATTTACATGCCCACCTGTATGCAGTTTCCACTGCTCTCCCTGACCAGTGACAGCACACTATTCCTTTCTGCTCCATATATTTTCTTTTCTTGGGGGGGGGGGGATAATTCAGTTTTGTCAGCACCATTTGTTTGTTAAGAAGATTCTCTTTTCCCCAGTTGATGAACTTTGTGCCCTTGTTGATCAGATGACCATAGGAGGATGGATTTACATCTGGGTTCTCAGTGTTGTTCCACTAGTCAGTGTATCTGTTATTGTACTAGTACCAGGCTGTTTGGGCTACTATAGTCACATTAGGTTCTGAGGATAGGTAATGAGAGTTCTGCTACTTTCTTCTTCTTCTTCAACAGTTCTGTACTTATCCAGGGCTTCTTTCCTTTCCATATAAAGTTAATGATTTTCTTCCCCATGTCTTTAAAGATGTTGTTGGAATTTGTATCAGGATTGATTTGTATTTGTAGATTGTTTTTGGTGGAATTGACAGTTTCACAATGTTCGATCTACCTATCCATAAGTATTTTTTTCCCTCCATTTATGTAGATCTCTTATAGTTTCTTGCAGTAGTGTCATGTAGATTTCTCTGTACAAGTCTTTCACATCTGTTTAATTTTTTTAGGGACTGTTTGTGTGGTATCGTTTCTTGATTTTGTTTTCATTGTTCTTTTACTGTGTAGATTTTGTAATGTGTATCATGCTTCTCTACCAAATATTTCTATAAGTTTCAGTACTTTTCATGTGGACTCCAGGGTTTTCTATGCATAGTACTCTGTGCACACGTCATTTTAATACTTTATCTTCTCAAGCTACCTTTTAAAATCTTCTGTTCAGTTCTTGTACTTTGTCACCCCTTCCTTTTGCTTTAGCTACTCGAATTTCAACAGTAAGTTTCAGAGTCTCCTCTGACATCCAGTATGGTATTTTCTATCTATCCTGTGTTTTTAATGACTTCTTGCTTTCTGCATGGATGACTTCTTTGATGTCATTCTGCAGCTCATCTTGTCTTTGGTCATTAGTGTTCAGAGCATCAAATCTGTTCTTGAGGTGGTCTCTGAACTCAGGTGAGATATATGTAAGACTCCTTCACATTATGTAGATGACACAACCCTGCTTTCTGGAAGTGAATAAAGTTTGAAACACTGATGAAAATTAAAAACCACAGCCTTCTGTATAGATTGCACATCAATATCAAGAAAACAGAATCCTCACAACTGGGCCAGTAAGAAGCAGTATCATGAGAAATAGAGAAAAGATAGAGTTTATAGAGGATTTCATTTTACTTGGTTCCACAATCAATGTTCATGGAAGCAATCAAGAAATGAAAAAATCTAATTGACTGGGAAAATCTACTGCAAAGGACTTCTTTAAGCCCTGAAAAGTAAAGACGTCACCTTGAAGACTAAAATGTACTTGACCCAAGACATGGTATTTTCTATCATACTGTATCCACATGAAAACTGAGCAGTGAATAAGGAAGTCAGAAGAATTTATGTCTTTGAATTGTGGTGTTGAAAAATAATGTTGAGTTTACCATGGACTGATCTGTTCTGGAATAAGTAAGTACAGCCAGAGTGCTCCTTGGAAGCAAAGATAGAGATGCTGTCAGGAGGGATCCATCCGTGATGAAGGATATCATACTTGGTAGGGTGTATGGTCAGCTGAAAAGAGGAAGACCCTCAACAAGAATTGACACAGTGGCTGTGACAACGGGCTTAAGCGTAAAAACAGTTGTGTGCATAGCCCAGGAGCAGTCAGTATTTCCTTCTGTTGTGCAGCGTCACTATGAGTCGGAACCAACTCAATGGCACCTAACAACAACAATATTTATGAGAGATATTGGTCTATAATTTTGTTTTTTGTGGTATCTTTGCCTGGTTTGGGTACCAGGGTTACTCTGGGTTCATAGAATGAATTTGGAAGTATTGTGTTCTTTTCTATGCTTTCAGGTAGTTTGAGTAGTACTTCCATAAGTTGTTCTCTGAATGTTTGTTAAAATTATCCAGTGAAGCCATCTGTGTCTGGGCTTTATTCTATTGGTAGTTTTAAAATTACCTTTTCAGTTTCTTCCCTTGTTACTGGTCTCCTCAGATTTTCAAAATCATTTTGTTTGTTTGAGTAGGTAAATTTGTGTCTAGAAATTTCTCTCTTTCCTCTAGGTTTTCAAGTTTGTTAGAGTGTAGTTTTTCATACTACTCTGTTATAATTCTTTTTATTTCAGTCAGGTCTATTGCAATGTCCTACATTTTATTTCTTACTTGAATTATTTACATCCTCTTGTTTCTTTCTTTCTTTCTTTCTTTTTTTTGTCATTTTGGCCAGTGGTTTGACAATTTTGTTGATCCTTTCAAGGAACCAACATTTGATGTGATTGATTCTTTCTACTCTTTATTTCATTTATTTCTGTTCTGATCTTTCTTATTTCCTTTTTTTTCTGATATCTCTTGCTGTTCTCTTTCTATTTGTTTGAGTTACCTAGCTAATGTTTTGATTTTATCCTTTTAGTCATTTTTGATGTGTGCATCTATTGCTATAAATTGACTTCTGAGGTTTGCCTTTGCTGTGTTCTGAATGTGTTGCTATGATGTGTTTTCATTGTCATTTGATTCTAGGATTTTTTTTTTCCCATCTCTGATTATTTCTACTGGTTATTAAGCAGGGTGTTATTCAGTTTCCATAGAATTGATTCTCCACCCCCTCTGGCCTTCCTGTTGTTAATTTCTACTTTGATTGCCATGTGGTTAGAGAGAACATTTTATATTGGCTCAGTGTTTAGATACTGTTAAGAGTTACTCTGTGGCCTAAGACATGATCTATCCTGGAGAACATTTCATATGCATTGAAAAAGAACATGTACTTTGCAGCTGTTGAGTAGAGTGTTCTATATATGTCTATGAGGTCAAGTTAGCCAATTGTGTACTTAGATCTTCTGTAGCTTTGTTGATTTTCTTTCTAGGTGTTCTCTCCTTTACTGAAAATGATGTATTGAAGTCCCCTACAATTACTATTTTAACCGTCAGTTTCTCTTTTCAGTGTTTTTAGAGTTTATTTTATATATTTTTGATCACTATTATTGAGTTCATAAATATTTATTGTGGTTAAGTCTCTGTGATCATCCCTTTAATCATTATATAGTGCCCTTCTTTGTCTTTTATGGTGGACTTGTTTATAAGTCTTTATGTGAGACAGTATTGCAGCAGAAAACCTTTTGGCATAGTAGTAAAATGCTATGTCTGCTAATTGAAAGATTGGAAGTTCAAATCCACCAAGTGCTCCTTGGAAACTCTATGTAACACTTCTACTTGGTCCTATAATGTTGCTATTAGTTGGAATTGACTGGATGACAGTAGATTTGGTTTTGCTTTCCATTGTCACTCTAGCTTTTTTTTGGTAGCTGTTTGCTCTGTGTAATTTTTCCCATACTTTGATTTTTAATAAATTCATATCTGCTTCTAAGGTATGTCTCTTGAAGACAACATATTGATGGATCCTATTGTTTTCATCCATTCTGTCATTCTCTGTCTCCTTATGGGTGCATTTAGGCCATTTATGTTCAGTATAATTATTGATATGTGTATGTCTACTGCTGTTGTTTCATAGTGTTTTCATTTTTTGGTGCTGATATTTTCTTTGTCCTGCTGAATTCAATTTGTGGGTTTTTCCCCTCATTTCTTTTGCTTTGTAGATTTTGTTTCTTCTAAGGCTTTATGTTTTCCTTTATTTTGATAAGGAAGTTTGCTAGCTTTCTTTGTGGTTACCTTGAAATTTGTCCTTATCTTCCATTTTAACCAGTCCATTATTACTTAGCATAGTGTTGCCTTCCTTTCCATTAGTAACTTCTATAAATATGCCATCTATTCTGTCTTTTATTGTCCTGACATTGTTATCATTTGTGAGTTAACCTCCCTAATTCTTTGTTTTGAATATTTTGGTCTTAAATAGTCCTTGAGAGTTCATTTCATGGGTTAGTATCTGGCTTGTGCAATCTTGTATCCTAGATTCAGGCTGTCATTTGATGTTGCTTGTTCTCTATCCACAGGACTCACTTTAATACTTCTTGTAAGTTTGGTTTGGTTTTTACATCCTTTAATTTCTGTTTGTCTAGAAATGCACTAATTTTACCATTTACAGAGCAACCCTCAACAATATACTAACACTGAGACAATACAAAGTGTCCTCTTTAACTATATGGCCATCAAAGTAGAAGTTAACAACAATAAGGCCAAGGGGGAGAAAATTTCATGGAAACTAAATAACGCCCTGCTTAATAAGCAATAGAAGAAATCAGAGATGGAACTAAAAAAAAAAGAAGAAGAAGAAAAGAAACCTCTTAAAAACAAATGATAATCAAAACACATCATAGCAACACATTTGGGACACAGCAAAGGCCATTCTTGGAGGTCATTTTATAGCAATAAATGCACACATCAAAAGAGAAGAAAAAGATAAATCAAAACATTAGCTAGGGAACTCAGATAAATAGAAAGAATAGCGAAAGAAGCCCATAGACACCAGAAGAAAGGAAACAACAAAGATCAGAGCAGAAATAAATGAAACAGAGAATAGAAAAACAATAGAAAGAATCAACCACATCAAACACTGGTTTCTTGAAAGAATCCAATCCAATCTTTGACAAATCATTGGCCAAAATGACAAAAGAAAAACAGAAGAGGATGCAAATAAATCAAAGAATGAAATGGAGAACACTGCTATAGGTTCAACTGGCATAAAAAGGATTGTAACACAGCATTATGAAGAACTGGACTCCAACAAATTTGAATTAGGGTTTTCAAGATAAATCTTTATTGATTGGCAATTTTCTTTTGAGATTTCATATATGTTACCCCATTACCTTCTTGCCTATGTGATTTCTGCTAAGAAATCATAGTCATGTCTTATTGTTTCCACTCTGTATGTGACTTTTTGTTTTTCTCAAACTACTCTCAGGATTCTTTCTTTATATTCAGTGTTAGTGAGCATAATTATGATACACCTTGATGATTTTTTGGGGTGGTCTATTCTTTACGTGCTTTGATAGTCTTGGTGTGTCAGCCTTTCATCTGTCATAATACTATCTGACATCAAATTTTCTGTCGGTAATGTTTCAATGATCCTTTTAGTGTTTCTGTCCCCTCTCCCCTTCCCGTCACCGTCCTCCATTCTGAAACTCTGATCACTTAGAGGTTTTTGCTTTGGATTGCATCCCATACAATTTTCAGCAATGTTTTGATGATCCTGCCTGTGTTTTTTGTTTTTTCTCCTTGTTCTGGAACTCTAATCACTCAAAAATTTTTGCTTTGGATTGCATCCCATACAATTTTCAGAGTTTCTTCATTCTTTTTTTTTTTAATTTATTTTTCTTCAAATAGAACTGCATCCAAGTATTTAATTTATATGATCCTGTTTTCCATTGTTTCAGATCTGCTCTCAGACCTTCTATGACACTGTCCATTTCTGAAAATCTGTTGTTTATCTTTTGGATTTCCAATTGTTATTTTTGTATAATGTCTGGTTGTGAATTTATTTTCACATTTTGTTACTGTGTTATTTTCTTAAATTATTCCATTTTATATCTATATTTTCTATATTTTCTTCCTCCTTTTTGTTTTAACCCTTGAAAAACTCTGAAAATTAGAAATTCACATTCCCTATCAGGTAATTATGGACAATTTTCTTCTACTGGAAAGTATTTTAGACAACTACTGGAAACCTGTTGTCCTTTTTTTTTTTTTTTTTAATGTTTTGGTATTGTCTGCTGTCTTTTGGACATTCAATAACTGTTTTATTTGTTTATTGACTGTAGATCTGTTTGTTTCAGTCTACTTTTTCTCTTTCTTTGGTTGTTTCTGAGTAGGTGGGCTGTTCTTCATTTGTTTTGTCTGTGAACATGATAATTTTTACCTCCTTGTCCTATGGTCAGTGCCAGTCATTCAGCTCTGCTACAGCAAGGCAAGTCCATCTTAAGAGTAAGCACTGGGATGAGCAGTTTGTGGCATATAAGACATACATGGTGGACCCATATGTGGCATACAAGGTAGGCTAAGGGTCAGTGTGATGCTGATTCTAGTAGGCTGTGCTCATGCTGCTCAGAAATGTGATTTTCAGTGCATAGTGTATACTGGCAGGAAAGGTGGCAGAGGTTATGATGTGCAGAGCTAAGGGAGGTGTGGAAAAGAGCACAAACAGGAGAGAGAAATAAGAGACAAAAAATAAAAAATAGTAAAATAAAAAAGTGTGAAGAGTACTTGCCATTAGTGTAGAGAGATGAGAAATTGAAAAAAAGAAAAATTAAAAAGTTAAAAAAGGTGAAGATAAATAAAAAGAAAAATAAAATAAAGAAACACTTCCAGGGATGATCCCACTGGCCATCAGGGAATCATTTCAAGGCCTCAGGGCATAGCTCATTTAGATAAAGGGGCAGAGATGGCACACAGCACCAGATATTCAGAAGACAGAAAAAGAAGGAAATCAGATAGAGATGAGAAATGAATACATGGAGGAAAAACAAACAAATAAATAAATGGAATTCCCCAAGAGTTCCCACTGGTGAGGCTATATGCAGACCAAGGAAGTAGTTCCCAAGCCATACAGTACAGCCCATGTAGAAGGGGCAAAGATAGCACACAGCACTTGGAGGCAGGAAAAGAAGGTAAGCAGAGAATCAAGAAGCTGAGAAAGGAAGAAAGACAAAAAAGGAAAAAAAGAAAATGAAAGACAGAAAAGCCCCCAGGGATCCTACTGGTGTGACTCTGTAGACTGGCAAAATACCTCCCAAGCTGAATAGTACAGCCCATCTAGATGGTGCAGAGACAGCCCATAGCACCAGGTATTCAATAGACAGAAATAGAAGGTCAGTATAGAGAGATGAGAAGCTAAGAATTAAAGAAAGACAAAAGGAAAAAATAATAATAAGAAAGATTTCCCCAGGAAATCAGTGTACAAAGCAGTGTATAGATTATGAAAGTGACTCCCAGGTCACTCAGTACAGTCTGGCTAGAAAACATTTTCAAGTTGTTTAAAGAAAACAAAGAAACAAAATAAAACAAAAAAGCCCTAGGGACCCCACTAACATGGCAGCGCAAACAGGGGAAACAGTTTCCTAGCTGAGTTGTGCTTCACAGCCTGCCAAGAAGAATCAAAGATGGCACACAAAACCAGGTGTTCGAGACAGGAGGGGGCAGAAGTAAGAGGCAGGGCAGAGAAGACACCAGAAGAAGCTGCGAAAAGCAATACCAGCAGCAGTGATATAGCACTGAAGGAGCCGGCTGGCAAGGATAGGACAAATCCAAAGTAGTACAGAGCTGAGCTTCTCCCAAACCGTTTTCACTTGGCCCACTGAGAAGTGCAAGGGCTGAGCAGGAGAAAGAAGGGTAGAGGTGGTAAAGCATGTACTGCTGGTTACTAGGTACTTTGCCTCTCGCTGGATGCTCTCTGCAGCCACTTTTTAGTACTCCCTATCTGTTAATCTCCAGCAAGGGTCCAAAATGGCATATCCATGCTGCCTTAACTGATAGGGGACCTCTGCTCATCTCTCTCCTCACTCTGTGTTCTGTTTTACACTCCATTCAGTGCTTGATTGAGCTTTTAATCTCTTCATTGATGCTTCGTGTTCTAGGATTGATGTATATCTCTGTTTTACTTACTTGTTTGGGTCTTTACTATGGTGGGAGGGCATAGTGCTTCTATCTATAGTACCCTGTTGACTCTGTCCCCCGAGAGATAATATTTTTCAAGAGGTTTGTTTTTTCCCTTGACATCAGTCTAGTGTTAAAATGGATGAAATTTGTTTATTTTCTAGGATGAGGAAAAGAATTGTTTCTGTTTTAATTTAGACAATAGTTCTTCACTGATATTTTCTGTAGTAGAATTTTGAAATCTAAGAGAATATTGTTGCTGCTAAGTCCATCGAGTTGCTTCCAACTCATAGTGACACTATGCATAATAGAAAAAAAAGACAAAAACAAAAAAACCTGCCAGGTCTTGCATTATGACCACAAGTCATCTTTATGCTTAAGATCACTGTTGCAACCACTGTGTCGATCCATCCTGTTGAGGGCCTTCCAATTTTTCATTGACCTCTACTCTATCAAGCATGACATGTTTCTCTAGGGACTGATGCTTCCTGACAACATGCCCAGAGCATATAAGATGCAGTCTTGCCATCTTTTCTTCCACGGATCACTCTTGTATTTCAGAACAGATGTGTTTGTTCTTTTGACAGTCCATGTTACATTCAGTATTCTTCTCTACCACTACAATTCAAAGGTGTCACTTCTTCTTCTGTCTTCCTTGTTCCTTGTCCGGATTTGACATACACAAGATGTGATTGAGTAATGAGTATTATTTTTATTCAAATTTACACACCAAGGAAATGCAAGCCAAAATGAAAAGAAATAAATGTAAGGCACAGCTAATACACTCCAGGAATTTGTAATTGCAAAGATAAAGCATGCCTATATGAAAAAGTTAAATGAATACACATAGGATTGTATAATTACCTATAAAACCAAATGATAGCTTTATTTTGGAATTGGCTTGGAACTAGGTACACAGAGATTGTGGCACTCCTGAAGAGAAGGGTGAGTGAAGTCTAGAGCCCACATTTGGAGTTTTAAGTAGCACAATTTACTGAAAGATCCCTGAAGGTGCAATGGATGAGCACTCAGTGGCTAACTGCACGGTTGGCAGTTTGAACCCACTCAGTGGCTCTGTAGGAGGAAGACTTGGCCATCTGCTTCCACAAAGATTAAAAAAAAACAGACTCAAACACATTGACTTTGAGTTGATTCTGACTCATAGCATCCTTGAAGGCTTCTAAGGGTATAAATCTTAATGGAGCCATTGTATCTTCCTTCTACAGAGAAGCTGGTGGATAGAAACTGCTGACCTTTTGGTTAGTAACCACTGCGCAACCAGTGTGCCTCCTTAAAGACTACAATCTAGAAAACCCAATGTTTTACTTTGTCACACCCAAAATTAGGGTCACAAACCATCTTTTACGAGCCAAGTGCCGTCGAGTCGGATATGGCCTAAGTCAAAACACGCACCTAGCATTCCAATCAATCACTGACTTTTGCCAATGAATCTATTAAACAGTTCAGTTACTTCTGATTCTTTGTGTCTTATAATAAGCACTTTTGTTTTTAATTTTCAGGGACTCTGTTTTATTTAAATGGTTTTGAGACATGTTTCAAGGTAGGAATTGACAAAGCTTATTTACAAACTACATGTATTTACATTAACATAGGAAACAAAATGCTACTGAAGATCTCTAAATTTGAATGAGGAAAAAATAATGGTAATATACTACAGGTATTTGGAAGCAGAAGTTTATTTACACGAGACAAAGGAGAGGATAAATGCTTGCATGTTTGTTACTGGAGGAGGGTCTCAGTCTTGCTCAGCACCACCTTATAAACACTCAGCAGGGGAAAACAAAAGAAGACGTTTTATTTGGTTGATCAAGCAAAGGAGTACACGGGGACTTACATCACCAAGATGGTTCCCTGAATGTGACTGAAACAGAATTTATTAGGGAAAAGATTTGGCCCCAAAATGGAATTCCTGGGGCAATTTCTTCATCTGCACTGACTCATTCTAAAAGGGTAGAGTGGTGAGGGTTTCTCTCAAACTGTATGTTAGCCTCAGACCTTCCATTTCTGAGAGTGTTCCCCTAATCATGTCCTCTAAAATTTGGTTCCATTTGGTGGAATAAAAGTTCTGAGGTCACCCAGGGGATGGGATTGATGGTTCTGTTTTTGTCAGGTATGCCAAATATGGTCTTAACTTGTTCTTCAGTCTGTGACCCCAGCCTCATTTTGTTTGTCTTCACAAAATGTTGGCCAACTGCCTGAAAAATACCTGGACAAAGCTGTTAGAACCAAGCTAGTCTCCTTATAAGCTGGAGGGTTGTTAATGGTGCCTGGAGGCTGTTGGCCTCATTTATATCAAATGAGTACAGAATCACCTTAGAGGCTCCAGATCAGAAGAGTGACCCTGGCTCACCCAGTATTTTACTCTGTTATTTTTAGATTGTGGTCCTCAACTTCATACTTTTAAGGAAGCTCCTGGGGTTTCTGTGATGTCTCCCTGGTGGCAAAAATGGTGAACATGTTTAGATGCTAACCAAAAAATTTGAAGGTTCAAGTCCATCCAGAAATACCTAGAAAGGCCTGGCATTCTACTTAAAAAACTAACCATTGAAAACTCTACTGAATACAGTTCTACTCTAACAGATGTTTGCATAAAGATTTGCTTGTTTATACATCTTTGTGTACATTTCTGCTTTCTGAAGAGTGATATAAATCATATTTGTCTCTTGTTTTCAGTAGTATACATTTCTCTTACATCTTATATTAACAGAGACAATTAAAAGTTTATTTTATCCTAAAGCTTTGTCATCATTGGGTTGGCTTGAGTCAGAATGGTCTCCATGGCAACTGGCTTAACTGGTTTTGGAGTTCCACTAGTCATATCCAAGTTCCGTGTAGGAGGAAGGAGAAAAAGGAAGGAAAATAGAACTACAGTTTTGTCTTTAAATATCTCCCCTTCCCCTGAAACCCTCTAACCACTCCTCTTTAAGTCACCTACTTGTTTACCAAAACCGAATCCATTGTCATGGAGTATACTCCAACTCAGTGATTTCATAAGACAGAGTAGAACTGCCTGACCTGTAGAGTTTCCAAGATATACCTAGTGGATTAGACTACCAACTTCTTGGTTAGCAGCTGTAGCTCTTTACCACTGCACCACCAGTGTTTCTTAAAATAGTACTGGGGAATAGGGCACAGAGATCAACTGGACACAGTAGAATGGATAATGATTGGAAGCTACCAGTCTCCTCTGTTAGAATATTCCCGCTTATACAATTAGTTTAATTGTTGAAATATGGTCTGATTCTGATTCCTTACCAGTGCTTTAAGTGTTTTTCTTCTCAGACAATTTTAGCAAAAGTCCGTAAAATCAAAAATAGTAAATCATGAAATACAGTGATTGTTTGTATAAACATTTGCTTGTTTATACATCTTTGTGTATATTTCTGCTTTCTGAAGAGTGATATAAATCATATTTGTCACTTGTTTTCAGTAGTATACATTTCTTTTATATCTTATATTAACAGAGACGATTAAAAGTTGACTTTATCCTAAAGCTGTGAATATATAAAGTAAACTTACCTTTGACTGTGATATAATCCATTCATCCTTTTCCATTCTACTTGTCAACACACAGCAAAAGAAGCAAATAGTGGTCTTTTCAAAATGTGCATCACTTTGTTCTGTTCAAAATACTTTTGAGACTATAGTGTTAAAAATTGTATGTCAACTAAAGTTAACTGTATGATTTCCCATTGTACAGAAAATATAAAAATATACAGATGCCTTCAAATAGAAAGAAACCAAATGGCTTATTAACATTCACTCACAAAGATTTGTTTAATGCTTTCTGAGTGCCAATTTTCTCAACAATAAAGATAGATTCAGTGACAAGTAATTTTAGAATCAACACTTTTTAATAAGTGTGTGATATATAAATAATTTTATGTATAGGTTCTGAACAAATAGATGGTTTTGTTCATAATTTCATTGGTGCAACATAAATACAGCATAAAGATGGAGTCTGCATTAAACAAAAATAAAAGGTGTTAAGTTGTATGTGTACTGGTTAGTGCTTGTCTGGACCACCCATTTAGCCCCTGATTTCATAATGTGTGGTGGTGGTGGTGGTAGGGTGAATTAAACCTCCCACAGAAACTGACTAAAATAGAAAAAATAACAATCATTTTATAATGTACTTTCAGGAATATTTTTTAATGTAGAGGCCAGTGGTCTGCCCTTGAACACATAATTCTTGATCTGTTTAAAATAATGTCTTGTCTGTTACCCATCATTTTGCTTCCCAGGAGTACTTTAAATGCTCATCTAATTTTATTTGATGTAGCAGAGATTGAAATGGCATGTTAGAAAATGTTCTGAAACATTATGATTTCATTTGGAGTTTACTGAGTTGGCACAAAGAATAAGATAATGAGGAGAGTGTATATTTTCAGCCTTCTGCCACAAACACCCGTAATCATTTGAAAATTAATTCAAGAGGATAGTCTTAAAACATGCATGTAAAAACTCGTCTTATGACAGATGTGTAAAGTCTTTTACAATGCCGGTTCCATTTTTAGCAATTAGCTTATTCCATAGATGAAAAACTAAGTGAGTTTTAAAATGCTTTGTAAAACAGAAATTTAAAAAAAAAACTGAGGCATTGGAATTTAAGTTATATTTAGTTCTGAAAAAAATAGCAACATAAGCTGTGACTGAATTTCCAAATATAAGAATAGATTGTTGCATTTGTCGTTACTGAATACTACACATGATAATAACATAAATGCAATATGATAAAATGTGTAGAGCAACATATGTCACAATTCTAAGATCCAGAAATTCTATTTGGTCACATACCACCATATGGCACTTCTGAGTAAATTAAATTCCAGTATTAGCAGTGGAGTCCAGGTGGTGTAGTGTTTAAGAGTATGGTTGCTAACCTCAAAGCTGACAGTTTGAATCCACCAGCTGCTCCTTAGAAACTTCATGGAACATTTATGCTCTGTCCTATATGGTTTCTATAAGTCAGATTTGACTCTAAGACAATAGCTTTGGGTTTTTTGTGATTTATTGAGGAAAAACACTTTATGGACCCTGTATAAGGTTAGCCATTTTAGGCATATTCAAAAACCAAGAGACTTTGTTGTTTTTTATTTAATTATATCAACCATCTAGAGGTGAACAGATGAGATATTGTCAGATAGTAAAAGCAAACACACAAAAAAAGCCACTTAGAGTTGGGGTGAAGGTGGCAGAGTAGGTAGATGAATGCTCTAGTCACTCTTACTACAAAAGCCCAAGAAAACAAGTGAATCAGTTATATGTGACAATCTAGACACCCTGAACATCAAACACAAAAGTTGATGGGTCATTCTATGTAAAACGGAAAGTGAAAGAAAGTTCAGAAGCAGCAAAGATCTGACAGACTTGGCCCCGCCAGCTTGCCGAAGGCCAGATCAGCCAGAACAAGCAAGCTGAGGAGTCCTGAATACCAGACAGAAAGCTGAGAGACTGGACAGGGCAACAAGGAGAACAAAGGAGGTCCAGAGACAACTACCTTCACTGGGTGTAATTTGCACCCCAGAGAGGGACCCACTTCAGCCAGCTAGGTGAAGTAGCAGTATAGTGCTGGATGGCCAAGCAGAGTAGCAGTGTCATGAGTACGGAGCATTTTCAGAGGAGAAGCTGAGCTTCAGACGGCCATACCTAAACAATTGCAGAGGACTCTCACCCGAGTATCCTGAGCTAAGTACCTGTGAACTCTTGTGAACTCAGAATCTTTAGTATGTGCTGATTTCTCTCTCTTTGTCCAGCACTGCCCTCCCTTTTCTCTGCACTACACCATGTGTTAAATTCGAATCCACTAGCTGGACTATAAGTGGGACATCTTATGAGTGTATAATGAGTTAATTTCCCAGATTTGGAGAAGGAAACAAAGAGAAGGGGAAGATAAAAGTTTTGCCAGATTCCTCTGAGCTGGCAGCTTCCCCCATTTTTCTCGCTTTGCTCGTAGATCTAAATACTCAGTGACAAGCAATTGAAATTTTCTAAGGACATAATAATCAATTTTGCTCAAATAATCAAAATATTTAGATAGTCAATAACTACCTTAAAGAAAAAAGAGACATTTCTTGGTGTGTGGGTTCCAGGTGGCAGATTAGTCACAAATCTCCTCAATTCCCTCTGAGAACTAAGGCCTAGAAAAACAATTGAATGGGGCAGAGTGGACATATGGGAAGCCCCAAGACCAGGTGAAGGTTTGCGAGATTGGACTGTGAAACAAGAAGGGGAAAATCACCTTTGCTGGAGGTGACACTGCAGTGCAAGGTGACACTTCTGCTGGTGTGGTGGGAGAGAGGCTTATCAGTATGGATGCCATATTTGTCAACTGGGAGACTGAGACTGGGGATGCTGAGCCTGAGAGCCTGGCTGAGGCTGGCTGCCATGCTGAGCTGCAGAGCCTGAGTAGACAGCATCTCTAGCAGCAGCAAAATGACAGCAGTAAAATGACATTCACGTCTAGAAAACTCAATGATGGCTGGTGGCCAAAGGTATCAGTGCCCTTCCCCCCTCTCTTCTCTGAGCTGTACCATAGATTCTGCTGGTACAGCACAGAAGAAGCAGCAGAGGGAGGACACCATTGTAGTGAGCTGAGAGGTGGAGTCAGCCACACCTGAGGGTCCAGCTGGGGCTGTCTGCCATGCTGAGCAACAACCTGACTGGAGAGTGCTTCTCTGCAGAAAAGATGTTTTAAAGACAATTGCACCTAGAGAATGCAGTCATGGCTAGTGGCTGAGTGTGGCAGTGCCCTTTCCCCCTGCCTTCTCTGTTGACATGGATCCAGAGACAATTCACAAATATCTTGCCATTTTTGTTAGCCAGGAGGCAGGGCTTGCCACTTTTGAGGGCATGGCTGGTTCCAACTGCCACTGAACAGAATCTCTCAGCAGAGAGGCTGTTCTTAAGATAGCAACTCCTAGAGAATGCACCAGCAGCTGGCAGCTGAGTACAGCAACATTCTTTCCTACTCTCTTCTCTGAGCTATGCTGTAGTGTTGGCTGGCATAACTCCAGAGAGTTGGCACAAGTAAGTCACCATCTTTATCAGACAGGAGGCAGGGCCTATCAACCCTGAGGGTCCAGCTGGGGCTGACTGCCAAGCTGAGCAGCACCACCAAGCTGGACAGTATCTTCTCTCACCAGAAAAGCTATACTTAAGACAGCTGTACCTAGAGAACACAGTGGTGCTTGGTGGCTAAGTCCAGCAATACATCTCCCCTACTACCCCTTAGAGCTAGGCCGTAGCTTCTGCTAGTGTGACACGAGAAAAACTAAACAACTTTGTGATGGTGCAAAGGCAACAATCGATATCTATACATTTAAAGAAGCGGATCATTATGACTCCCAAAGTAAACAATCAAAAAAACCTCCCATATGAAGAATCCTTCCTGAAATTACTGGAGGCAAAATACAAAAGAATTATCTATACAGGCCTTCTAGATTTTAGGATGGAGATTAAAGAAAGTGAAGCAGAACAAAATCAAAAATTAAACAAGTTATATGCCCTGCTAGAACATTGTTTTAGTCAGCAAGTAGTGCTCTAACAAAAATACCACAAGTGCATGGACTTTAGCAAAGGAAAGTTTTTTTCTTATACAGTTCAATAGGTTACAATCCAGCATTCAGGGTGTCCACTCCAGGGGAAGGGATTTTACTCTGTCTGCTCTGGAGGAAAGTCCATATGTTGCATCAGTCTTTGGACAGGGAGCATCTTAGTGCAGGAATCTCAGATCTGAAGGATGCACTCTACTCCTGCTGCTGATTTCTTAATGGTGTGAGGTTCCCAACTTTCTGCTTGCTTCTCTTTCCTTTTATCTCTTGTAGGATAAAAGATGGCACAAGCCACAATGCTCCTTTTACAGTGGAGCACGGATTTACAGTCCTACCCTAATTCTTTTCTTCTTAATTTTTTTTTCTTAATTACAATAAAAGAATAAAATTTGTAACATCTATCAATTACCTCATCTGTGATAAACCCTCAGCTCCTCCCACCCACCCACCCATGTAGCCAACACAGTCATTTTCTTCTGTGGATAATTCTCTTGTTAAGTCCTTGTAACAGGAGTCTCATACAAAATTTGTCCTTTTGACACTGATTTCACTCAGCATGAGCTATTCCAAATGAGATCATGTTATGAGATGTTTTCTAAAATTGTCATTTTTTTTTTAAATCATAGTGTAGTGTTCCATTGAGTATTGTGCCATAGTTTGCTTATCTATTCATCTGTGGATGGGCATCAGGGTTAATTCCAAACTTTTGCTATGGTGGACTGTGCTGCAACAAATATTTGTGTACACGTGTCTGTTTGTGTGACAACCTTTGTTTCTGAAGGATAAATTTCAAGTAGTGGAATTATAGGATCAAATGATATATCTATTTCCAGTTTTTGAAGGAAGAGCCAGATTGTTTTCCAAAGAGGTTATACTATTGTGCAATCCCACCAGCAGTGTAAGAGAGTTCCAATTTCTCCACAGCCTCTCCAGCAATTGTTGTGTTGTGTTTTTTGGATCATGGCCAACCTTGTTGGGTTGACATGGTATCTCATCATAGTTTTGATATGAATTTCTTTAAAAGCTAATGATCATGAACAATTCTGCATGTGTTTTTCAGCTGCCTGGATATCCTCTTTAGAGAAAAGTCTATCTCCTTCAGCTATCACTTAACTGGATTATTTATCATTTTCTTGTTGATATTTTGTAATACCTTATAGATTATGGAGATCAGATGTTGGTCTGACATACAGTTGCAAAATTATGTAGGTGGTCTTTTAATTCCTTTGATGAAGTCTTTCAACGAGCAAAAGTATTTGATTCTTAGTAATTTCCATTTATCTATTTTCTCTTCTGTTGATAGTGCTTTGTCAGATTTTGAAGTCTGTCTACACTATATATTAAAACTTCCATTGTTGATCCTACTTTATCTTGGATCAGTTTTATCATTTTAGATTAGATATTTAGGTCTTTTATCCACTTTAAACTGGTTTTTGTGTAAGATGTGAGATACAGGTCTTGTTTCAATTTTTTGCAGATGGATATCCAATTTTGCCAGCACTATTTGTTAAAGAGACTGTTCTTATCCTAGTTTAAAGTCTTGGGGCCTTTGTCAAATATCAACTGTTCATAAGGTGATGGTGGCATCTCTGGGGTCTCTACTATGTTCCATTGGTCTATATGTCTCTTTTTGTACCAGTACCAGGCTGTATTGACTACTGTGGCAGTGTAATAGATTCTAAAGTCAGGTAGTGAGAGGCCTCCCAGTATGTTCTTCTTCTTCAGATGCACTTTACTTATCCGAGGTTTCTTACTTTTCCAAACAAAGTTGATGACTTGTTTCTTCATCTCATGAAAAAATGTCTCTGGAATTTGTATTGGGATTGTATTATACAAGTAGTTTGCTTTGGGTGAAATAGACATTTTCACAATGTTGAGTCTTCTTATCCATAAGCAGGGTAGGTTACTCCATTTTTATAAGTCTCTCTTAGTTTCTGGCAGTAAGGTCTAGTACTCTTTGTAAAGATCTCTTATTTCTCTAGTTACACTTATTCCTAGGTATTTTATCTTCTTGGGAGCTATAGTAAATGGAATTGATTTGGTGCTTTCTCCTTTAATTATCTTACTGTTGGCATAAAGGAATCCTGCTGATTTACTTATGTTTATCTTGTATCTTGTGACTTTGCTAAACTCCTCTATTAGTTCCAATAGTTTACTTGTGGTTTCCTGTATAAACAATCACATCATCTGCAAATAGGGAGATTTTTACTTCTTCATTGCCGATATGGATGCTCTTTATTTCTTTGTCTTGTCTAATTGCTCTGTCTAGAACTTCTAGCACAAGTTTGAATAGAAATGGTGAGAGTGGGCATCCTTGTCTAGTTCACATTCTCAAAGGGAATTATTTCAGTCTTTCACCATTCAGGACAATGAAGGCAATTGGCTTTGCATAGATGCTACTGACTGCATTGAGGAATTTCCCTTCTATTCCTATTTTTCTGAGAGTTTTGAGCATGAATCAGTGTTGAAACTTGTCAAATGTCTTTTCTGCATCAATTGACAAAATCAGGTGATTCTTATCTCTTGTGTTATTAATGTGATTGATTACATTAACTGTTTTTCTGATACTGAACCAGACTTGCATTTTTGGAATGAAACCTACTTGATCATGATGAATTATTTCTTTAATATACTGTTGAATTCTATTGGCTAGAATTTTGTTGAAGATTTTTGCATTTAGGTTCATGAGTGATATTGGTCTCTAATTTTCTTTTTTTGTGGGATCTTTCTCTGGCTTTCATATTGGGGTTATTCTGGCTTCATAGAGTGAATTTGGGAGTATTCCATCTCTTTCTATGATGTGAAATAGCCTCAATAGTATTGGAGTTAACTCTTCTCTGAAAGTTCGACTTCTCCAGTGAGCCATCTAGGCCAAGATTTTTTTTGGTTGATAGATTCTTGATGACTTTTTCAATCTCTTCCATTGTGATAGATTTATAAAGTTAATTTACTTCTCCTCGTGATAATCTTGGTAAGTGATAAGAATCTAGAAATTTGTCCATTTCCTCTAGATTTTCAAACCTGTTAGAGTACAGCTCTTCATAGTATTCTGTTATGATATTTTTTATCGTCAGCTGGACTTGTTGTAACAACTCCCATCTCAATTCTTAATCGCGTTATTTGTATCTTCTGCTGTTTTTCTTTTGTAAGATTAACCAGTGGTTTATCAATTTTGTTGATCTTTTCAAAGATCCAGCTTTTAGTTTTGTTAGTTTTTTCAGTGGCTTTTCTGTTCTCTAATTCATTTAACTCTGCTCTAATCTTTATAACCTGTTTTCTTTTGGTGCCTGAGTGGTTCTTCCCTTGCTGTCTTTCTGCTTGTTCAACCTGTAAAGTTAATTCTTTAATTTGGGCCCTTTCTTCTTTCTGGATGAGTGCAGTTATGAACTGACCTCTGAGTGCTGTTTTTGCTGTATCCCATAGCTTCTGGTAGGATGTTTTCATTCTCATTTGGTTCCATAAATTTCTTTATTTTGTCCCTGATTTCTTCTATAACCCAAGGCTTTTTGAGCAAAATATTGTTCAGTTTCCATAAGTTTGACTTTCTACCTATGAATTTTCTGTTATTGATTTCAACTTTTACAGCTCTATGGTTTGACAAGATATTTTGCAACAAATCGATGGTTTGGATTTTATAGACAATTGCTTTATGACCTAACACATGGTCTATTCTGGAGAATGTTCCATGTGCATTGCAGAAGAAGATGTGCTTATCCATTGATGGATAAAAACGTCTGTATATGTCGATAAGGTCAAGTTGCTTGATTGTTGCAATAATATCTTCTGCATCTTTTCTGAGCTTTTTTCTGGATGATCTATCCATAACTGAAAGGGGAATGTTGAAGTCTTCAACTATTATTGCGGAATGATGTATCTCATTTTTCAGTGTTATCAGTATTTATTCAATGTATCTGTATGCTTTGGTATTGGGTGCATAAATATTTAGTATTGTTGAGTTCTACTTGAGTATTGAATACTTCAGCAATAAATAGTGACCATTCTTGTCCACAATAGTGTATTTCACATTAAAATCTATTTAATCTGAGATTAGTGTTGCCACACCTGTTCTTCTTTGTATATTGTTAGCTTGGTCTAATTGGTATAATTCTCTTTTGACATAATCATTGATTATCCACAGACAGAGATTAGGATTTACAGCATAGGAAAATCACAGAATATTGGGAATGATGGCCCGATAGATGGCTACACACATTTTGGGGAGGACACAGGTCAATCTACAATGAACATCAACAATCTGAAATTCAGCAGGTCAGTAATAAAATTACAGAATCAGACAATTTAGTGGAAAGCCAAAAGAGCAGAACTGAGGAAATGGGATGCAGAATTGATGAGAGTGAATATTAAGCAACTAACAACAGTATTTATAAGGACGAATCCAATAAGAGACTCAAGAAAAATAAAAATTGTTAAGAATTACATGTCACTCTACAAGGAAGGGAAACACTGGTGGTGTAGTTGTTAAGTGCTACATCCACTAACCAAAAAGTCGGCAATGCAAGTCCACCAGCCACTCCTTGGAAACTTTATAAAACAGTTCTACTCCATCCTACAGTATTACTATGAGTTGGAATTGACTTGATTGCAGTGGCTTTGATTTAGTGGGTCTACCAAAAGTAAAATTTATGTATAATTGAAGAGCAGGGAGGGATAGCAGAAAACACAGAGAGCATTGTTGAAGAATTTCTGACAGAAAATTTCCCTGACGTTGTTAAAGAGAAGATAGCTATTCAAGATGTTCACTGAAGTCCACAAAATGCAGACCCCAAAAGTAAGCCACTAAGACATTATAATCAAGCTTAATAAATTGGAACATAGGAAAAGCTCTTAAAGGCAACTAGGCTTAAATAAAAACAAACAGAAGCCTTGTAGACTGTCTTTCAACTTTTCAGCAGAAACCATGTTGTCAGGAAGGCAATGGAATGACGCATATAAATCCTTGAAGGGGAAAAAAAACTTCTACCCAAGAATTTTATATCCTGCAAATTGTCTTTCAAGTAAGACAGTGAGTGGAGAGATCAAGATAGAGGACTAGCCACCATCTCCATCAATTCCCTCTGAGAACTAAGGCCTAGAAAAAAAATTGAACAGAACAATGTGGGCATTCCTGGAGCCACAAGAGCAGATGTAGGGTTGTGAGAACAGACTGGGTAATAGGAAGGGGTAAACTGCCTTTGTCAGAAGTGAGACAGCAGCAAAGTGAATCCTGCTTCTGCTGGGACAGCAGCTGAGAGGACTACAGGTACAGCTGCCTTCTTTTTAATTGGAAGACTGGGACCAGCACTGGGACTGCCAAGCCTGAGAGCCTGGCAGGAGCCGGCTACTATGTTGAGCTGCAGTGTGTAAGTAAACAGCGTATCCTGTAACAGAGAGACCGTGCTTGGGGAAGTCACATCTAGAGAACCCAGAAGCAGCTAGCAAGTGAGGGTGCCAGTGTCCCTCCATGTTCTCTTTTTTAAGCTGTACCATAGATACTACTGGAGCAGCATAGGAGAGGCAGCTCAGGAGTGATGTCGTCTTTGTCAGCTGAGAGGCAGAATCACCCATGCCTGAGGGCTTGGCTGGGGATAATTCCAACACTGAGTGAAGGTACCTGTCTGAATACTGTTTCTCCCAGCAGAAAAACTGTTTTTCTAAGACAGTCATATCTGGAAAATATAATGGCTGCTCTCAGCTGAGTATGATGGTGTCCTAGCCCATCCCTTCTTTGAACTTTATCGTAGCATATGCTGACAGCTCCCAAGAGACTCCACAACAAGGCCACTATCTTTGACAGCCAGGAGACAGAGACTACCACCCCTGACGAACCAGCTAGGGGCTGCCACCAAGAAAAGCAGCATCATGGGGCTTTACAGTGTCTCTATTATCAGACAAGTTTTACATAAGTAAATTGCACCTAGAGAACACAGTGGCAACTGATGGTATGGCTAAGTCTAGCAGTGCCTCTATTCACTCCCTTCTTGGAGCTTTGTCACAGCTTCTGTTGGTATAACACTGGATAAACTGAAGAACTTTTTAATGACACAAAGACAACAATCAATATCTAACCATTTAATGAAGCAGACCATCATGGCTCAAGAAAACTCCCAAAACAAAGAATGAAAAAAACTGTCCAGATTAACAAGCCTTTCTGAAATTGTCTGTGGTAGAATACAAAATAATTTTGTATACAGCCTTTCTAGATATTAAACAAAATGCCACAGAACAAAATGAAAAATTAAGTAAGCTATATGAATAGCTAGAATATCAATGATCTGAAATCCAACATATCAATAATAAAATTAGAGAGATAATTCAATGCAACATCAAAAGAGCAGAATTGAGGAAATGGAGTGCAGAATTAGTGAGCTTGGAAATAAAGCAGCTGACACCAGCATTTATGAGTGAAATCAGATAAAAGAAACAAGGAAAATGAAGAGACATTGAGAAGCACATGGGACTCTTATGAAGAGGAATAATCTAGTAATAATTGGAATACCTGAACAGGGAGGACAGTAGAAAATACAGACAGAGTTGTTAAAGAGTTGCAAATAGAAAACTTCCTTGACATCATGAAAGAAGAAAACATAGATATGTAAGGTGTTTATCAAACACCACAAAAGGTAGACCCCAAGAGAAAGACACCAAGGCATAGTATAATCAAGCTTTATAGAATGAAACATAAAGAGTTGTTCTTAAAGGCAGCTAAGCTTAAACTAAAACTAACATACAAAGGGAAGGCCTGTAGGCTATCATCTGACTTATTGGTAGAACTCAGGTGTGCAGCAAGGCAGTGGGATGGCACACACAAGCCTTAAAGGAGAAAAGCTTCCAACCAAGAATCGCATATTCCACAAAATTATCTCTCAAATATGATGGTGAAATTAAGACTTTCTCAGATAAACAGAAGCTTAGAAACTTTGCCAAAACCAAACCAAAAATATAAGAAATACTGAAAGAAGCTTGTTGTTCAGAAAATCAATAACTTCAGATGTATACTCAATGATGCAATGGAAGACACACCATCCAGAGACCTACTCAGTTACAGAAGTTACAAAAGTCAGTTAAAGCTAACATATTAAAAGAAGGGAACCAGAGATCTCAACATGTAAACTATGAGACCATCACACTATAAAGAGGAATATATTACAGTAGTTATAGCCCTTTCAGATGGAAAGGAATTTAAGAGGTATAAGTAAGTTAAAGATTAGTTTAAACTTAGAACATTAAGAGGAATCAAAGGGTTAGCTGCAAAGCATACTAACAATGCTACATATCAAAACAAGAAACATAATACAAGAGTCTTAACAGGCACAAAACCAACACTGAAAAGGATTAAAAAAACTCATAAATAAAAACGACTCAGAAACAGTACTAAGTGGAACAAAGAAAACGTCAGCAACACAAAAATAAAGACACAAAAATGTTAGCACTAAATTTGTATCTATCAATAATTACACTGAATGTAAACAGATTGAATACTCCAAATAAAGAGGCAGGGAATAACAGCTTGGATGAAAAAGAGCAATCTGTCTATATGCTGCTGACAAGGCATACAGCTTAGACTCAAAAATTTGAATAAACTGAAAATTAAGAATGAAAAAATATACACCAAGCTAAAAACATGAAAAGAAGAGCAGGAGTGGCAATACTAATCTCAGACAAAATAGACTTTAATTTAAAAACCACCACTGTGGACAAGGATGCTCACTACTTATTGCTTAAAGTTTCAGTACAAAAGCAGGATATAACAATATTAAATATATGCACCCAATACTGGAGCATTTAACACACCAAACAAATGCTGACAACATTGAAAAATGACACAGATCACCCCACAATAATAATAGGAGACTTCAACACTCCACTTTCAGTAACGATGGATCATCCAGAAAAAAACCTCAATAAAAGTAAAGAAGATCTTAGTGAGACAATCAACCAACTAGACCTCATCTACATGTGCAGCACTTTTTACCCTACAGCAGATAAGTACACCTTCTTTTCAAATGCATGTGGAACCCTCCCCAGAATAAACCACATACTAGGTAATAAAGCAAGTCTTAGCAGAATTCAAACCAATTAATAATTGCAAAGCTTCTTCTCAGACAGACCTTAAAGTCGTAAAACTTGAAACCAATAGCAGCAAAAACATGGGTAGAAATTCAAACTCATGAAAACTGAATAACACCTTGGTCAAAAATTTGTGGGTTGTAGAAGTAATCAAAGACACAATAAAGAAATTCATAGACTCAAATGAGAATCAAAACACGTCATTCCAGAACCTATGAGATACAGCAAAATCAGTGCTCTGAGGTCAATTTATAAGTGCACACATCCAGAATGAAGAAAAGGCCCAAACCAAAGAATTAACCCTACAACTTAAACCAGTAGAAAGAGAATAACAAAAGAACCCCTTGGGAACCAGAAAACACAGATAATAAAAATTAGTGCAGAAGTAAACAAAATTGATAAATCATTGGCTAAGCTTATAAAAGAAAAACAGAAGAGGAAACAAATAACCTGAGTAAGGAATTAGATGGGACATGTCACAACAGACACAACCAAAATCAAAAGTATCATACCACAATACTATGAAAAGTTGTACTCTAACAAATCGGAAAACCTGGAGGAAACAGACAAACTTTAGATTCGCATCACCTACCAAAATTAACACAAGAAGAAGTAGAAAAACTCAATAAACCCATCACAAAAGTAGAGACTGAAAAAGTCATCAAAAAACTACCACAGAAAAAAATCCTAACCCAGACAGCTTCACTGGAGAATTCTACCACTTTAGAAGTGTTAATTCAAGTACTACTGAGGCTATCTCACAGCATAGAAAAAGATGGAATGTTCCGAATTTCATTCTATGAGGCCAGCAAAACCCTGATAAGAAACCCAGGGAAAGATCTCACCAAAAGAAATTACAGAGCAGTATCATTCATGGACCTAGATGTAAAAATCTTCAACAAAATCCTAGCCAATAGAATTCAACAATATATAAATAATAATAACAATAATTCATCATGATAAAATTGGATTCACACCAGGGATACAGGGCTGATAAAACATCAGAAAACAATTAATGTGATCACCACATAAATAGCACAAAGGATAAGAATCATCTGATTTTGTCAACTGATAAAGAAAAGGCATTCAACAAAGGTCAACATCCATTTATATTAAAAACTCTCAACAAAATAGGAATAGAAAGGAAATTCCTCAGTGTAATAATAGACATCTATGCAAAGCCTACTACCTACATTATCCTGAATGGAGAGAGACTGAAAGGATTCCCCCCTGAAAGTGGGAACTAGACAAGGAAGCTCACTGTCATCACTTCTGTTCAACATTGTGCTAGAGGTTCTGGCCAGAGCAATCAGAGAAAACAAAAAAATAAAAGGCATTTCTGTCACTAAAGAAGAAGTAAAAATATCCCTTTTTGCAGACAATATGAATGTATACACAGAGAACCCTAAAGAATTCATAAATAAAGTACTGGAACTAATAGAAGAGTTCAGCAAAGTATCAGGATACAAGATAAACATAAAGAAATCGGTAGGATTGATTTATGCTGACAAAGAGATCATCAAAGAAGAAATCACCAAATCAATACCATTTATTATAGCCTCCCAAAAGATAAAACACCTAGGAATAAATCTAACCAGAGTAGTAAGAGACCTATACAGAGAAAATTAAAAGACTCTACTGCAAGAAAGCATAAGTGGAGAAACCTACTTTGCTCATGGATAAGAAGACTTAATTAATATTGTGAAAATGTTTATTTTATCCAAAGCAATCTATGTACGCAATGCAATCCCAATACAAACTCCAGTGTCATTTTTAATAAGATGGAGAAACAAATCACCAACTTTGTTTGGAAAGGGAAGGAACTCTGAATAAGCAATATACTACTGAAGTACAGGAACACAGAGGTCTCACACTACCTGACCTTAGAATGTACTACACTGCCACAGTAGTCAAAACAGCCACAACAGAACATGGAGCCCAGAAGTATCACCATCATCTCATGAACAGTTGATATTTGACCAAGACCCAAAGGTTGTAAACTGAGGTAAAAAGAGTTTCTTTAACAAGTGCTGTTGCGGATATCCATCTGTAAAAACTGAAACAAGATCCGTGTCTCACACCAAACAAAAAACTATTTCAAAATGGAACAAAGACCTAAATGTCAAATCTAAAATGACAAAGATTATAAAAAAAATAGGGACTACAGTGGAAGTTGTAATACACTGCTTACACAGACTACAAAACCTGACAAACAGTGCACTAACAACAGAAGAGAATATAGGTAAATGGGAACTACTAAGAATCACTTATGCTCAACCAAGGAGTTTATTAACAAATTTAAAAGACTGCCTACAGAATGGGAAAAAAATATCTGCCAATTACGTGTTGGATTGATGTCTGATTTCCATAAACTACTAGACATTATGAAATATCATCAAGAAAGAGGTGAATAACTCAATTAAACAATGAGCAAAGAGATGGACAGACACTTCACAAAAGAAGACATCCAGGCAACCAAAACACACAGAAGTAATGTTCTTGATCATTATTCATTAGAGAATTCCAAATCAAAACTACAATATGATACCATCTAATCACAAAGAGGGTGGCCATAATCCAAAGAACACAAGACAACAAATGCCGGAGAGTCTGCAGAGAGATTGGAACTCTCCTACAATGCTGGTGGAAATGCAAAATGCTACAACCTCTTTGAAAAGCAATTTGGCGTTTCCTTAAAAAGCTAGAAATAGAAACACCATACAATTCAGCAATCTCACTGCTTGGAATACACCCTACAGAAATAAAGGCATTCACAAGAACAGACACATATACACTAACAAAATAGCAATAGCAAAAAGATGGAATCAATCTAGGTACCCATCAACAGACGAATGGATAAATAAACCATGGTATATATACACAATGAAACCCTATACAATGACAAAGAACAATGATGATTTTAGGAAGCATCTCATAACTTGGTATCAACCAGAAGACATGCTGAGTGAAATGAGTCAGCTGCAGAAGGAAAAATACTGCATGAGACTACTATAATAAGGACTTTAAAAAAGGATTTACGCACAGAAGAAAAGATACTTTGATGGCTACAGGGTTAGGGAGGGATTGAAAGTGTTGTTCATAGATTAGATAGTCAATAGGAATTCAGCTAGGTGAAGGACATGACGGTACTTTTAGAAAGCGGGTCAGCATAACTGACTATAACAAGAACTAGAAGGTTTTCTAAATTCAACCTAACATTTCTCGGGGATACAGGGTTAGCATGTGAGGTGTGTACTTTATCATTTCATACATCTATAAAAGGCTGTCCTACTGGTTTCTTTCTAGAGGGGAAAGAAGAAGGTGGAAAGGAGGGGACAGGTGTTCATTGGGAGGATGATAGATGTAGAGAATGAAAAGTAAGAGTGTTCTGTCACAGAGTGTGAAGAACAAATCAAAGCTGAGTATGTAGAACTGACTTGGATTGCATACTTTTGCTTAATCATAGTAATTTTTTAAAAGAGATATATAAATTAGAACACACTAGTAAAATAAATAAGTTAAAGTCCCCAGCTATTAAAGTGGAATGATCAAGCTCATTTTTCAATGTTGTCAGTATTTGTTCAATGTATTTAGGTGCTTTGGTATTTGGTGTGTAAATATTTAATATTAATTATTATTAAAGAAATTCAAATCAAAATGACAATGAGATGCCATCTCACCCCAATGAGATTGACCATGATCCAAAAAATACAAAGCAATAAATGTTGGGGAGGTTGTGAAGAGATTGGTACTCTCCTACACTGTTGGTGAAATTGCAGAATGGTGCAACCTCTTTGGATAACAATCTGGCATTACCTTAAAATAATGGATATAGATACACCATTTGACCTGGTAATTCCTCTGCTTGAATATATCGTACAGAATCAACGCCATTCATACCAACTAATACATGCACACGAATGTTCATTGTAGCACAGTTCATGATAGCAAAAAGTTGGAATTGACCCAGATGCCCAACCACAGAAGAATGGGTGGGTAAATTTTGGTATATGTACTCAATGGAGTACTATACACTGATAAAGAACAACTATCATAGCAGGAAACATCTCTCAGTTTGGTCTCAACTGGAGGATATTATGTTGAGTGAAACTAGTCAGGGACAGAAGGACAATTATTATATGAGACCCCTATGATAAAAACTTAAAAGCATACTCGTACATAACAGAAAAGACTCTTTGACGGCTACAAGGGTGGGGAAGGTGGGAGGGCAGGAGGGCAAGGGGCGAGGGTTTAGATTAGATAGTTGTTAGAAATTTGGTTGGGTGAAATTGGTGACAATACACATTAGTAAGAAGATCAATATTCATGGGACTTTGACACAACTTGTGTACTCCTACTGTCTTAACCCAACATTGTAAGCACAGAGTATGCACACTTTCATTTTTTATTTAATAATAATAAAAAAAAAGACAAATAAGTTACACAAAACCTCTGATGGCCCAGGGACAAAAATTATTTTTTTAAAGAAGCAGAGCACCATGGCCTCAGAAAACTCCCAAACCAAAGAATTAAAAATTCTTTCACATAAAGAAGACTTCCTACAGTTATCAGAGGTAAAATATAAAAGAGTAATGAATGTGTAGAACTCTGCAAGACATTAGAAAGGAGATTGGGCACAGTTCACCAGATTATACTGAAAGATTAAACAGGCTGCAAGAAATACGTGAGCAACAAAGATCTGAAATTCACCAGATTAACAATAGGAATATGGGCTTAGAGAAATCAACAGAAAGTCAAAGGAGCAGGACTGAAGCAATGGAATGTAGATTTATTGTGACTTGAAGATAAAGCAACTAACACCAACATGTATGAGGAAAAATCATATAAAAGAATTTTGAAAAATGAGGTATCACTAAGAGTTAAATAGGACTCTATCATGTGGAATAATTTGTGTATGATTGGTGAACCAGAAAAGGGGCAATGACATAAAATAAATACAGAATTACTGAGGGTACCTTGGCAGAAAACTTCCCTAACATCATGAAAGACAAGAAGATATCTTTCCAAGATGCTCATCAAACACCATCAAGGTAGATCCCCAAAGACACCAAGACACAATCAACATCATTGAACTTACCAAAAGTAAGGATAATAAAAATCTTTTAAACTCAGCTAGGCTTAAACAAAAAATAACATATAAAATGGATAAGACTCAGCAGAACCTGTGCCATCAAGAAGACAATGGGATGACATATACAAAGGCTTGAAGGAAAAGAAAATAAACAAAAAACAACTACAAACCAAGAATTATATAACTTTAAAACTGCCTCTCGAGTATGATGGCAAAATTAGAATAGTCCCAGATAAACAGAAGTTTAGAGAATTTTCAAAACCTAAACCATAATTACAAGATACTTCAATGAAGTTCTTTGATTAGAAAAATCAGTAACACTAGATATATACTGAAGGATACAATACAGGCTAGAGTATCTAGAAACAAAGTGCATAGGGAATAAACAAAATTAGATCAAAGCTAAGACACCAAAAATAGGAGAACAGAGATATGGTATGTAAATGACAGCAACATTATACAAAGTAGAGACTAATTAATGTATTCATAAATCTTTAAGATAGAGAAGAAGTCAAGGCAATACAAAGAAATTAAAGATTGGTTTAAATTTAGAACATTATGAGTAAATATCAAGGTAACCTCAAAATAAATCAATAATCCAACACATAAAAACAAGAAACAAACCAATAATGCTTAGCAGATATAAAACCAACAGGAAAAGAAAATTCAAAAAGAAAAAATCACTCAGCACAGAAAATTAAGTGAAACAAAGACATTGTCAACAACACACCACAAAAGTCACCAAAATACTGTGCTAAATTGATATCTATCAATAATTACATGGAATGTAAGTGGATTAAATGCACCAATAAAGAGACAAAGAGTAGCAGAATTTATAGAAAAGCTTATTCCATCTATCTGCTGCTTACAAGAGACACACTCGAAACACAAAGATGCAAACAAACTGAAACTTTAAGGGTGGAAAGTGTATAGCAAGCTAACAGCATTTACAAAAGAGCAGAGGTGACAATATTAATTTCAGATAAAATAGACATTAAAGTAAAATCTACCGGAGTGCATAATGAAGGTCACTATAAATTTCTTAAAGGGTCAGTACACCAGGAGGACACAAACTTGTTAAATATTGACACAATGCCAGAGCTAAATACATCAAATGAACTCAGTAAGCATAGAAAATAAAGACAGAAAGCTCCACATTGCTAGTGAAAGAGCTCAACACACCCCTTTCAGTGATGAGCAGAATATCCAGAAAGAAGCTCAATAAAGATACTGAAGGTCTAAATGCCACAATCAACCAAATTAATATCACAGACATATGCAGAATACTGGACCCCAAAATAGGCGAGTACATCATGTTTTCCAATGCACTTGGAACATTTTCCAGAATAGACCCTTTATTGGGCCATAAAGCAAGTTTTAAGAAAATCCAAAGCACTGAAATATTGCAAAGCACCTTTTCAGATCATAAAGCCATAGAAGTCAAAATTAATAGCAGAAAAAGCAAGGGGGGGCGGGAACATGGTCACTGAACAACACTTTGGTCAGAATCTTCTTGGTTGTAGAAGAGATCGAACACGCAATAAATTCATAGTATGAAAATACATTCTACCAGAATCTATGGGAAATAGCAAAAGCAGTGCTCAGAGATCAATTTATCTCAGTAAGTGCACACATCCAATAAGAAGAAAGGCCTTAAATCAAAATATTAACCCTACAACTCAAACAAGGAGAAAAAGACCCAAAAGGGAACCCCTCAAGCATCAGAAAAAAACACAGTAACAATTAGAGCAGAACTATATGAATTAGAGAATTAAAAAAAACAACTGAACTAGTTAAAAGGATCACAAACTCTTTTTAGACAAGATAAATGAGGTCTATTAAACAATTCGCCAAAATGACAAAAGAAAAATAGGAGAAAAAGCAAATAACTCAAATAAGAAATGGGTTGGGTGACATCACAGCAAACTCCACTAAAATTAATAGAATCAGAATATTAAGGAAAATTGTACTGTAATATATTTTTGAAAACCTAGAGGCAATGGACAGGTTTCTAGAAAGAAACTACATATCAAAGATAACACAAATAGAAGTGGAACAACTTAATAAACCTATCACAAAAGAAGAGAATGAAAAAGTAATTTAAAACTCCCAACCGAAAAATGGCTTCACTGGAGAAGTCTATTAAGCTTTTCAGGAAGAGTTCATAGCACTACTGCTAGCAGTATAGAAAAGGATGGAATACTCTCAAATTCATTCTATGAAGCCAGCATAATCCTGATACCAAAATTTGGTAAAGAAATCACACACAAAAAAAAGAAAATTACAAACGTGTATCTCTCATTAACCTAGATGCAAATACCCTTAATGAAATTCTAGCCAATAAACATATCA
This sequence comes from Heterohyrax brucei, assembly GCA_028571685.1. Lineage (NCBI taxonomy): Eukaryota > Metazoa > Chordata > Mammalia > Hyracoidea > Procaviidae > Heterohyrax > Heterohyrax brucei. The sequence continues at coordinate 54,090,011 of CM053143.1, read as the reverse complement.
AAGCATTTATTCATCATGATGTATTAGGATTTCTATCAGTGATCCAGGGATGGATCAACACCAGAGAAACAATTCATGTAGCCAACCATATAAATAAAACAAAAAGAATCACTTGATTTTAACAACTGATACAGAAAAGGCATTGGACAAACTCCAAAACTCATCATGCTAAAAAGTCTCAGTAGAATAGGAATAGAAGAGAAATTCCTGAGCATAATAAGGGCCATCTATCTATACAAAGCCATCAGCGAACATCATCCTAAAGGGAGAGAGATTGAAAGCATTCACTTATGAACAGGCAACAGACAGGATGCCCATGATCACCTCTCTTATTCAACATTGTGCTGGAAGTTTTAACCAGAGCAATCAGGCAAGGTAAAGAAATAAATGGCAACTGCACTGGTAAGGAAGAAGACAAAGTTATCTCTATTTGCAGATAATATGATCTTACATAAAGGAAACTCTGAAGAGTCCACGAAAAGAACTGCTGGAATTAATAGAAGAGCTCAACAAAGTATTAGGATATAAGAAAAATGTAAATAAATCAGTAGGATTTCTTTACACCAATAAAGAGTCCATCAAAGAGGAAATCACCACATTATTTCCATTTCCAATAGCTCCCAAGAAAATAAAATACCTGGGAATAAATTAACTGGAGGTGTACAAGACATATACAAAGAAAACTGCAAGATTCTACTTTAAGAAACCAAGAGACTTACATAATTGGAGAAACCTACCTTGCTCATGGCTAGAAAGACTTGACATCATGAAAATGTCTGTTCTTTCCAAAGCCATCTACAGATACAATACAATCTCAATGCAAACTCCAATGTCATTTTTTAAATGAGATAGACAAACAAATCATCCACTTTATTTGGGAAGGAAAGAAACCCTGGACAAATAAAGCACTACTGAAGAAGAACAAAGTGGGAGGGCTCATGTTACCTGACTTCACAAATTTTACAATGGCAGGGTAGTCAAAACAGCATGGTACTGGTACAAAAACAGACACATAGACCAAAGAAACAGAACAGAGAGTCCAGATATAATACCCCTATCTATGAGCAGCTAATATTTGACAAATTCCCAAAGCCTGTGAACTGGGTAACAATCAGTCTGTTCAACAAACAATGTTGACAAAATTGGATATCCATCTGCAAAAAAAAAAAAGAAAACTGCCCCCAAATGAATGAAAAACCTAAATGTAAAATCTCAAATGATGAGGATCATGTATGAAGAAAAAATTGGTACAATGCTGGAAGCCCTAATATACAACATGAACAGATTACAGAATATTACTAACAGTGGAAAAACACCAGAAGAGAAAATAGAAAAATGAGATCTCCTAAAAATCAAACACTTAAGTTCATCCAAATACTTTATCAAAAGAGTGAAATTATTACCTACAGACTGGGAAAAATTTGGGGCAACCAAGAATCTGATGGGCCTCTAATCTCTATTTTCTACAAAGTACTTCAAAGCCTCAACAAGAACAAGACAATGGACAAAGGATATGAATGGGCACTGCACCAAAGAAGACATGTAGGCAGCTAGCAGACACATGAGGAAATGCTCATGATCGTTAGCCATTAGAGAAATCCAATCAAAACTACAGTGAGATACCATCTCACCCCAACGAGGCTGCCATTAATTCAAAAAATACAAAATAATAAATTTGGGAGAGGTTGTGGAGAGACTGGAGTACTTCTACACTGCTTGTGGGAATATAAAATGGTACAACCACTCTGGAAATCAAACTGGCACTATCTTAAAAAGCTAGAAATATCATATGATCCAGCAATCTCACTGCTTGGAATATATCCTGGAGAAATAAGAGCTGACACACGAGTAGATACATGCACATGAATGTTTATTTCAGCACTGCCCACAGTAGCAAAAAGATGTAATCAACCTTGGGCTCATCAAGGTTGATGAGTGAATAAACAAATTATGGCTATTCACACAATGGAAATCTATGCAATTATAAAGAACAATGATGATTTTGGAAAACATGTGAAAAAATGGAGTCATCTGGAAGATATGACGTTGAGTAAAATTAATCAATTGTAAAAGGAAAAATACTGTTTGAGGCCATTATTATGAGGATTCAAAAAAAGGGCTAAGCACAGAAGAAAGTAATCTTGCTGATTACCATGGAGAAGACGGAGCGAGACAGGTATTCACAGATTGGATAGTAGATAGAAATTAGGTTAGGTGAAGGATGTGACAGCACATGGTAGAAGGGAGATCAACACCTTTGGACTATGCCAAGTGATAAGAGCTGTCCTAATTATAACCAACATTTTAAAGATCAGAGTATCAGGGGCAGAGGTCTGGGAATCATGCTTTTGGGAAACACCTAGGTCAATTAGCATAACTGAGTTTTTTTTAAATTTTTTTATTTAATATGCCTGTGTGAAAATGTACATTCCCGTTTTGCTTTTAAGAAAATGTTCTGTATCCTGTTTTGTTAAGTGGTATCTGGGGTCTTAAATCTACCAAACCACCATCTAAGGAACATCAGTTTTTCCTAGTCCACCTGTATCAGAGAAGAACAAAACATCAAACCAAAAAAGTAAGCCTGCTGCTATCAAGTCAATTCTGACTCATAGTGACTCTACAGGATAGAGCAGAACTAACCATAGCGGTTCCAAGCAGCACCTGGTAGATCTGAATTTCTGACCTTTGGGTTAACAGTTGTAGCATTTATCTGCTTTGTCACAAGAACATCAAACACAGGAGGAAAACATGAGCGCAAGAGACAGAAGGGGCCATAAGATTCGGAAACTACTTCCACATGAGACCAGAAGAACTAAGTGGTGCCTAGGATCTGCCAATGACTACCTTGACGGGGAAGACAGATGTAGACTCCTAATGTAGTAGGAGAAAGATAGGGGTACAGATTTAGAATTCCATTATAAGACCAGACTTGACAGTCTCACATGCTAGGAATCCCCCAAGAATATGGACCCTAGGCCCAGGAGATGAAACCTGTACTGAAGACAACTCTTCAGACAAAAACTGGGCTGGAGCTGAGAGAGCAGCTCCTCTATAGAGACGAGATGGGAACGTGGAGAGGAGGGGGGAAATACAAGGTGGGAAGTATGAGGTTTGTATATGGGGTTTTGTGTGGAAAATTGACTTGGATTGTAAACTTTCACTTAATAACAATAAAACAGATGTAGGCAAAGAACATTCTTCTAAAGAAAAAATATCGTGTTCCATTTGTTTTATAATACAAAGAGTTGTCTCATCTTGGACACTAAGTCAAATCAAGCATTCTTCTTTTGATCAACTACAGTTTTGTCATAGACAGAGCTAACATAAGACACTACTAAAGTCAAGAAAACATAAACCAGGTCAGAGGTCTTTTGAAGAGATATTGTGCCTTCTACTCTTTTCAGAACTCTGTTTCACCCTCAAGCTGATTATGCTTTGCAAATGACAGTCTTTATATCTACAGCTGACTTTACCCAACACAAACTAAAAATGAATATTAGTTAGGAAATTGCTCCTTCCAAGGAGCTTGTGGTAAAAAAACTGCATACATCCTCAGTTGTAAGACAAATAATAACAGTTAAAAAAGCAAAAATGCAAGGCTTAATTGAAATAATATTGATTGAGACCCAGTTTATCTTTCTTACTTGGAAACCTTCTATAAAATCAGTAGCTGAAGCATCTTCTCTAGTGAACATTATGGGTATTAGCCAAGGACTCAAAATCAGAAATCCTGTTTGAAGCTAGCTCTGCTATGTGACTTCTCTGAGCTCTGGTTTTCTTTCCAATGAAATAAAAACATTGATACCTAATTTTATGAGTATTTTAAAAAGAGTAAAGGAAATGAGATTAAATATACATGGAATATCTTAAAAGGTTGAAAATAATAACTCTCACTAGAATATACAAGATTAATTTGGGGATAATGATTTGATTCCTAAGTATTAAGATATATTAATACATATTCTAGAGTCACTATTCAAAACGGTATATGATTCTAACAGCTGTCCTTGTGAGCTTTTGGCATGTGAACATCTTTATAAGAAGATCCTAGGAATCACTGATCCTGTCCCACTCTTTGCTGCCTGCTTCAAAAGACTGTATCAATTAATTTGCATAATACACAATACGAAGCCTAGATTTGACAATAAAATACAACTATTCATTCCATCTCTTCCAAATTTATTTATTTATTTTTGATACTAATACATAAGTAGGATTAATAAATAAATAATATTTTAAGTTATATTTAATGATAAACATAAAGGTTATATATAAAGGTTATATATACGTTTCCGACTCGACGGCATTTGGCTTGGCTATATACGTTTGGGTTTGTGTGTGTATACCAAACAGAAGATTTCAAAGGGCAGCTCAAGAAGACAAAATAAAGAATTATGACATGTGCAAAGAGATGGCCATAGTAAACAAAAAGGGAGAAACATGCTCTGCATTTCTCAAGCCTAAAGAACTGAAGAAAAAATTCAAACCTTGAGTTGCAATAGTGAAGGATTCTGCAGGGAAAATATTAAATGACTCAGGGAGCATTAAAAGAAGATGGAAGGAATACACAGAGTCATTACGCCAGAAAGAACTGGTCGAATGTTCAGCCGTTTAAAGAGATTAGCATATGATCAGGAACTGATGGTAGTGAAGGAAGAATTCTAACCTGCACTTAAGACATTGTTGAAAAACAAGGCTCCAGGAATTGATGGAATATCAATAGAGACAGTTCAACAAACAGATACAGTGGGACTGAGAGCTTCTGAGGCACAGGCACTGCAATCCTTTCAAAAGGATGCACTCAGCTCCTGGCACTGCTTTCTCCCTTGGTGGTATGAGGTCCCCCCAATCTCTCTGCTAGATTGTTTTCATATGTCAAAATATAGCTTCAAGGCACAAAACAATCCCACATATTAAATCCTGTCTCTGACACACAAGCACCCATCTACCCTTACTAATATTATAGAGACAGGAATTCCAACATGGAGGAACATCACACAATAAGCCAAGTGCCATAGGTGTAATCAAATTGCTACAGATATTCTGGGGAATACAATTCTCCAGGACACCCCTTTCTTTGACTTACTGTCAGTTTAATTGGCTCTTTAATTCTAGTCTTTCTGCATAGAAATTTAGATTGAATATTCATTTAGCCCCTCTGTTTTTTATATGTTCTTTCTGGAACTTCAAAGATATGAATGTTGGATCTTGCCACAGATCCCTGAAGTTATATACCTTATTATTATTATTTTTTAATCTTAGACTATTTTCTCTACATTTTATGTCTGTGTAAGTTCTATTGATCTATACTCAAGTTCACAGATTTCTGCCCTGTTCCATCTGAACTCTGCTATGAAACCAATTACATGAGTTATTTTTTCCTTTACTTTTTCAGTTCTATAATTTTCATTTTGTCTGTTTAAATAGTTTTGATTTATTTGCTTATGCTTCTATTTTAGGTATCTTTTAAGACAATTGAAATTATGCTGAGTGAAATCAGTCACCGGCAAAAGCACAAATATTGTAATGAGACCCCTGCTATAAGGACTTACAAATAGACTTACATACTGAAGACTCTTTGATGGCTACAAGAGTGGGGAGGGAGGGCGAGGGTTGGTCATAGATTAGATAGTCGATAGAAATTTGGTTGGGTGAAAGCAGTGACAGCACACAATAGAAAGTAGATCAACTTGACAGGACTTCAAAATAAACTGGGAGCTCTTCTAATCTCAACCCAATATTGTAAGCATAGAGCAGCAGCGGCAGGATCTGGGAACCATACTCTTGAGGGACATTGAGGTCAACTGGCATAGCTGGCCTATATCTAAGAGAGTCTTCTGCACTCCACATTGATGACTGGCTTCTGGGGTTTTAAAAGTTAGCAAGCTGCCGTCTGAGGTACAACAAATGGTTCTAATTCATCTGGAATAGATGACCACCAAGAGTAACAAACACACAAAGAAAACAGAGCCCAGGAGACAGAAGGACCTACGTGGACAGGAGGCTGTATCAACATGTAAGCAGAAGAACCAGATGGTGCCCAGCCACCACCGAAGACAGCTGTGATGGGGCACACAGTATTGAGTCCCTGCGGCAACATGAGACAAAGAGGGGTGTAGCTCCACAACTCTACTAAAAGACCAAAAAGCACTGAGATGAATTGCACATTGAAATTATCAAAGATCTGAAAGCAAGCTACATCAATTAAAATCATTTCTAGTTTTTGTTTTATTGAAATTAAGTGAAACTATACAATCCAAATAAATTTGGATTGATGGTCCCATGGCCTGGGGGATCACCTCGGAGCATGGCCTCTAAACCTCCTGCTGCCCCTGTTTATAAAACATTACTGAGGACAACTCTTTGGACAAAAATAGACTGGGGCATGCAATGTAACCACATGGTGTGTCTACTTTATGGTTCTATGCACTTATAGGGTGCTGTCCTACTAGTCAGTAGTAGAAGAGGGTGGAGACTTGGGGACAGGAACTTGTTAAAAGGATATGACAAGTACAAAATGAAAAGGAGGAGTGTGCTGTCATGGGGAAAGGAGAGCTGCAGATAGTCAGGCGTGCAAAATTTATTTGGATTGTATAGTTTCACTTAATTTCAATAAAACAAAAACTAGAAATGATTTTAATTGATGTAGCTTGCTTTCAGATCTTTGATAATTTCAATGTGCAATTCATCTCAGTGCTTTTTTATGATCTGATTTTATTTTATCAGTAAATTTGTGGTTTTCTTAGTTCTTGGTATGATGGGTGATCTTTTAATTGCTTCCTGGACATTTTGTCTGCTCTGATAGGAGACCTTGAGTTTTCTTCCTTTTTTTTTTATTTTATAATGTTGTGATCCTGCTTAGATTTGGAGTGCACATTCTGGCTTAGTTTTGTAGGCTGTGGGTACTAATAAAATAACCTTTGCAGTGCTATATTGGAAAGTTTGGTTTATCTGGTACTACTACATTCCTTGGAAACCCTAGCAGCTTAGTGGTTAATAGCTACATACACCCCCTAACCAAAAAGTTGGCTATCTGAATCCACTGGGTGCTCCTTGAAAACTCTGTGGGGCAGTTCTACCCTATCACATAGAGTCACTGTGAGTTGGAATTGTCTCTATGGCAATGGATGTTAGGCTCCTATTGAAGTGTTCTGTGAAGTCTTCCATGTTTCTCAATAAAGGAGGTTAGTTACACGCTTACAGAGTTGAATTGATGTTCTTCCCTGGGCATCTATCATGGCAGTATGACAGATACCCCCTGTATGTGTACAATAGAGATGTTTCTCTGAACTAGGTGTTTGTTGTGGTGAGATTTCCCTCATAGATTCCCTGAGTTTTCCAAGTGTCTATGGGCTCAGTGGACATTCTCAGGACAATTTTAAACACTGGTAATATCACAAGAAGATTCAGGTATGAAAAATAAGTTGTTGCATTTACCAATGTAGTTTTCATTTTTCTTCCACTTAAAGGAATTCCCTTAAAGGAATTCCTCTAGCATTTCTTGGATTTCAAGTATGCTGGTAATTAATTATTTTTGCTTTTCTCATGTCTTGAAGGGTATTTATTTCACATTCATCTTAAAAAGATAATTCAGCTGAGTAAATAATTCTACGAAAATAGGTTTCTGTTGTGTTTTTAATAACTTCAACATGTTGCTCCACAGTCTTCTAGTTTGTATAGTTACTAATGAAAAATCTGTCATTATTACCTTTGTTGTTCTAGGTGTAATGGCTCATTTCCCTCTGGTTGCTTTTGATCACTGATTTTAAGCAATTACATTAGAGAGTAACTTGGTTTACCTTTATTCATATTTCTTGTGTTTAAAGATTATTGAGCTTCTTATATGTATGGGTTTATTGGTTTCATCAAATTGGGAAATTTTAACTATTATTTATCCAAATATTTTAGATAAAGCCAGTTGCAATGCATTGTCACACTGAACTTGCTCTCTAGTTCATTTATGCTGTAACTTTTAAAAACTCTATTTTTCTGAATATTCCTTTTTAAATGGTTGCTGTTACTACACTTCAAATATACTGATCTTTTCTTTATAATGCTGTCACGGATTGAATTATGTCTCCCCAAAGTGTCTGTCACTGTGGCTAGGACATAATTCCCAGAGTTGTGTGATTGCCCACCATTTGTTATCCAGCATGATTTTCCAGTGTCTTGTAAATCCTACCTCATTATGTTAATGAGGTAGAACTAGCAGACTCTATGTTAATAAGGTAGGACTTAACCTACAAAGTTTGACTGTATCTTAAATCAATCTCTTTTGAGATATAAAAGAGCTAAGAGCAGAGATACAGGGGGACCTCATACCTCTAAGAAACAAGAGACAAGAGAATTGTGTCTAAGGTACCTGGACAGAAAAGCTCCTAGACCAGGAGAACATTGATCAAAGGGTCATCCTCTGGACCTGACACAGAAAGACTTCTCCTGGAGTTTGTACACTGAATTCAGATTTACAGTCTCCAAAACTGTGAGAAAATAAACTGCTCTTTGTTGAAGCTATCTGCGTGTGTTATTTCTGTTATAGCAGCATTAGGTAACTAAGAAAAATATCAAATCTGCAGTTAAAATCATGCGTACTTTTGACTTCAGTTGGGTCTATTGTGACATCTCCCATCTCATTTCTTACTTGGGTTATTTGCTGCATCTCTTGTTTTGCTTTCTTAAGTCCAGCCAATGATTTATCAATTTTGTTGATCTTTTCAAAAAGTAGCTTTTGGTTTTGTCAATTTTTTCAATTAGTTCTGTTCTAATCTTTATTATCTGTTTTCTTCCAGTGCCTGAAGAGTTCCCTGTGTTGTTCACTTTCTACTTGTTCAAGATGTAGGGTTAACTGTTTTGGGGGGTAGTACTTTCTTCCTTCCAGATGTGTACATTTGTAGAGATAAGTTGACCTTTGAGCACTGCTTTTGCTAAATCCCATAGCTTCTGGTAGAATGTGTTTTTGTTCTCATTTGATTCCATAAATTTCTGTATTTTGTCCTTGATTCATCTATAACCCATGGCTCTTTGAGCAAGGTGTTGTTCAGTTTCCATGAGTTCCAATTTCTATCTGTGGTTTTTCTGCTATTGATTTTGACTTTTATGGCTTTATGATCTTAGAAGATGCTGTGCAATAATTCAGTGGTTTGGATTTTGTTGAAACTTGCTTTATGTCCTAATACAAGGTCTATTCTGGAAAATGTTCCATGTGCACTGGAGAAGAAGGTGTACTTATCTATTGGTGGATAAAAAGTTCTGTATATATCTATAACATCTAGTTGGTTAATTGTTGCAATAAGTTCTTCTATGTCTTTACTGAACTTTTTTTTCTGGATGTTCTGTCTGTTACTGAAAGTGGAGTGTTGAAGTCTCCCACTATTATTGAGCAATCTATCTCATTTTTCAATGTAGTCAGCATCAGTTTGATGTATTTAAATGCTTTGACATTGGGTGCATGAATATTAAATATTCTTAAGTCCTGCTTGTGTATCGAAACTTTCAGTAATAAACAGTAGCCCTTCTTGTCCATGATGGTGGATTTTACATTAAAATTTATTTTATCTGAGATTAATATTGCCATACCTACTCCTATATTATTTCATCCTTTAATTTTCAGCTTGTTTATATCTTTGGGTCTAAGATGTGTTTGTTGTTAGAAACATACAGACAGGTTGTGTCTTTTGATCCAGGATATCACTCTTTGTCTCTTTATTGGAGCATTCAGTTGGTTTACATTTAGAGTAACTATTCATAGGTATGTGTTTCGTGCTGTCATTTTTATGTATTTATTTTTGTGTTGATGTTTTCTATGTTGCCCTGAATCTTTCATTCTGTGCCATTGTTCTTTATGGTTTGGCTTCTTATCTTGTTCAATGTTGGTCTTGTGTTTGTTGAGACTCCTGTATTACATTTATGTTTTGATATGTTGCATTGTTATTATGCTTTTTGGCTATGCCTATGTTCCCCCTTAATATTCTAAGTTTAAACCCAATTTTAACTTCTGTGTATCTTTTTTAACTTGTTCTCCATCTGAGACAACTACAACTACTGTACTATATCCCTCTTTTTAGTGTGATGGTGTCATAGTTTTCATGATACCAAACTGATTCCCGTCTTTTAATATTGTAGCTTAGATTGAGTTTTGTGACTTCTCTAACTGACTAGGATTCTGGATGCTGTGTGCTGTGTTGCCTCCTTAAATATAGACTTAATGGTTTTGTCATTCTAAGCAAAGACCTTCTTTCAATACTTCTTGTAGTTTTGGTTTGGTTTTTACAGGCTCTAATCTTCTATTTATCTGTGAATGTCTTAATTTCATCTTTGTATTTGAGACACAATTTGCAGGATATATAATTCTTGGTTGGAAGTTCTTCTCCTTCAAGGTTTTTAATGTGTTATCTCACTGCCTTCTTGCCAACATAGTTTCTGCTGAGAATTCAGATGAAAGCCTACAGGGCTTCCCTCTGAATGTTAGCTTTGCTTTGAGCCTTGCTGTCTTTAAGAACTTCTGTTTATGTTTAATTTTATTCAGCTTGATTATAATATGCCTTGGTGTCTTGGTGTCTTTCTTTTGGGGCCTGGTTTTTGTCATGTTCAATACATGTCTTGGATATCTACGGTCTCTTCTTTCAAAATTTCAGTGAAATTTTCTGTCAGCAACTCAACAACAATATTCTCTGTGTTTTCAGCTATCCCTCCCTATTCAAGAACTCTAGTTAATCATAGATTATTCCTCTTAACAGAGTCTCACATGTTTCCTAATGCTTCTTCATTTTTCTTTTTTTCTTTTCTCTGATTTCTCCTCACAAAAGGTGGTGTCAGTTGCTCTATCCTCCAAGTCACTTAGCCTAATTTCTCTGTCCTCAATTCTGCTTTTTAGGCTTTGGATTGAATTGTCTAATTCTGTAGTTTCATCATTGATCTTCTCGATTTCAGATTATTGATATTCCTTCAGTTCAAATAGATTGCTTAATTTTTCATTTTGCTCTGTTGCATTTTGTTTAATCTCTAGGAGAGCTGTCTATATAATTCTTTTGTACCTAATCCCTGATAGTTCCAGAAAGACTTCTTCATCTGAGAAGTTTTTTGATTCTTATTTTGAGGGTTTTCAGGAGCCCTGGTGTACTGTTTCTTTAAATAGTTAACAATGGTTTGTTGCCTTAGGGCTATCTAGATGCTATTCAATTTCTCTGGTGTTACCTCAACAGGAGTTGTGGTGTAGTTCTGAGAAGGGAATTGGTCACTAGTTGCCTCTGTGTACTCTAGTGACTGGGCCTAGTGGACTTTCTAGGGTGGCAGTCTCCAGCTTCTGCCTGGCAAAAATAGCACCCTGATTATACAGCCACTGGTGGGCCATCAGCCAATCCTATCATGCGGGTTAGTGAAGACTGGAGGTGATGCTGACAGGCCATCAACAGTTATTTTTCCAGGTGGTCTTATTTTAAAAATCTGGGAGCATCCAACAGCTGCCAAAATCAGTTTGTCAGGTGTGGCAGGCTCCACCTTCCAGCTGACAATAGAAGCACCTCTTTGGCCATTGCTAGATGCCATGATGTAGTTCAAAGCAGGGAGTATTTACAGCCTTGCTGCCATCCTCAGCCAGTCCCCACTCTTAGGGTAACACTGTCCTAAATACAGCCTTTCTGCTGGAAAAACTCTTCCCAAACTCGCACTGCTTCTCAGCTTGGGAATTAGCCCTGCTGGGTCCTCTAGTTGGGTGACTCCATCTCCCAGCCTACTAAGATGATATCACATCCAAATTGCCCTTCCCACCACCAAACAGCGGAATCTAAGGTGAAGCTCAGAAAAGAGAGGATGGAGGGGCAGTGGTACCATCAGTCATCAGCCAGGCTCTCAAAAGGTAGCTCTACCATGCACTGTCTCTCTGATACACTATATGAAGTTTACTTTAGCAACACAGTTCAGTGTATTTGCTGGCTCATTCCCATACCTCACCTTCCAGGTGACAAAGAAGGTATCAGTACCGGCAGTCCACCTACATGTTGCGCCAGCAACTCAGCATGCTCTGCCTCATGTTAGAAACAGGTAGTTTCCCATTTAGAGGCAAGTAGTCCAGTCTTACAACCTTATGCCATATCCTGGGGTTCCCTGCGTATCCAGAGTGCTCTGTTCAGTTATCATTCCAGGCCTTAGTTGTCAGAGGAAATTGAAGAGATATGCATTTAGTCCACCATCTCAGCCCTGTCTCTCAGATATGGGTCTTTTAAATAGTTTTTATATCTTTATTTAATATATTCAATATTTGATCTAGCTTCTTGTACATACGGAAAATATTTCTAATAACTTTCATTTTCAAGGCATTTTTATTTTAGTATGACATACACAGTGAAATGAAATGAAGACTAAGGTGCCCCTGACCTGAGCTATAGTGTTCTCTGTTGCTTCATATGCATGCAAAAGTTGCATGATGAATAAGGAAGGCCAAAGAAGAACTGACACCTTTGAGTTATGGTGCTGGTAAAGAATACTGAATATACCATGGATCTCCAAAAAAACTGATAAATCAACCTTGGAAGATATATAATCAGAATGTTCTTTAGAAACAAGAGTAGGGAGACTACATATTATACACTTTGGATACGCAGTCAGGAGTGATCCGCCCCTGTAGAAGTGCATCAAGTTTGGTAAAGTAGAGGGTCAGCTATTAAGAGGAAGACCCTCAAGGAGATGAATTGACACAGTGGCTGCAACAATGATTTCAAGCATAACAATGACTGTGAGGATGATTCAGGAATGCACAGCATTTCATTCTGCTTTACATAGTGTTACTATGAATCAGAACTCATCTGAGGGTACATGACAACAGTAACAACATACTCTAAAAAAGTGTTCCAGGTCAATGAATTATCACTAAATGAACATGAGTGGGAAAACTCCAACCAGATCAAGTAAAAAATCATTATGAACTCCTAAAAAGTTCCCTCAAGTGCCCTATAACTTTCTGTCTTCTCTTTCCTTTGCATAGTTAAACATTATTCTGTCATCTAACATAGGTTAATCTTGCTGTCAGTGGAGACTTGGTTGCACAGTGCTTAAACATTTGGCTTCTAACTGAAAGGTTGGCAGTTGGAATCCACCAGCCATTCCTTGGAAACCTACGGTTCTACCCTGCCCTATCATGTTGCAGAGTTGAAATGGACTCCACGGCAATGAGACTGAAGGTTTTCTGTTGTTGTTCGCTTTATACAAATACATAAAATATAGAATATACTTTGCTGTGTTTGCTTCTTTTAATTAATGCTATGTTTGTCTGTTTTATCCTTGCTGTTGTGTGTAGATGTAATTTGTGCATTTCTACTGAGGGTAGTTTCATATTGTATGAATAAATTGTAATTGATTTGTCTACTCTCAGTGGATGTTTTGGTTGTTTCTCTTTTAGGGGTCTATTATTGTTATAGATTGAAATGTGTTTCCCCCAAAATGGTGTAGCCATGTGGCTGGGCCATGATTCCCTCTATTCTATGATTGTCCTCCATTTTGTTATTTTCCTGTGCTGTATGTCAAAGGATTAGGGTGGGACTGTAAGTTCCTTCATAGGATTACTTCCCTGCTCTGCTGTAAAGGGAGTTTCCCTGGAGTATGGCTTGCCCCACCCTTAATCCCTTTGTCCTACAAGATATAAACAGAAAGAGAAGCAAGCAGAGAATTGGGAAACTCACATCACCAAGAAAGCTGTACTAAGAGAAAATTGCATCCTTCAGACCTGAGGCTCCTGTGCCAAGATGCTCCCTGGGCAAAAACTGATGCAATATCAGACTTTCCTCCAGAGCTGACAAGGGGGAAAACCTTCCCCTGCAGTGGACACCCCGAATTTGGTCTTGTAGCCTATCGGACTGTGTAAGAATAAACTTTCCTTTGTTAAAGCAATCCACTCTAGTATTTCTGTTAGGGTAGCCCTACTTCACTAAAACAGTTACCTACAAGGCCAGCCAAGCCAAGTGTCATCAAGTTGGATCTGACTCATGGTGACCCTAGAGTAGAACTGCCCTCTAGAGTATTCAAGGAGAGGTGAGACATATATATATATATATATGTATATATATATATATATATAAAGCCAAGTGCCGTCGAGTCGGAGCCAACTCATGGTGACCCTAGGGGCCAGGGTTGAACTGACCCCCAAATGGCAAAGCCAAGTGCCGTCGAGTCCCACATATACATATATACATATATATATATAAATGTATTTCATTATCATACATGAGCAATCGTTTTGATTGAGTAAATATTAAGAATAAAGTTTCTGAGTTGGAGCATATGTGTATTTGCCTACTATTTCAGTATGTAACGCCAAACTGCTTTCCAAAGTGGGCTGTAAAGATTTAGTCTCAACAGTTGTATAGGACATTTTTTTGTTGTCCCTGTTCTCACTAATACTTGTACTTAATTTTCTTCTTTAACCTTTAATTTACACTTGATATCACATTATGATGAATGTTTATATGTGTTATTAATGTTCACTATTTCATTATTTTTAATAACTGTATAAATAAGCAACCAGCAAATGTTTTCAGTAAGGACCAATTAGTAAATATTTTTGCCTTCATAGCAGTGCAGGCTCTATCACAACTACTGCACTCTACCAGTGAAACACAAAAGTAGTCATAAACAATATGTAAATGAACAGCGTGGAGGTCTGTGTTACAGTAGACATTTATTTATAAAAACCAACAGTGGGCTAGGTTCGGGCTACCAGCATAAGTTATCAAGCCTTGGTAACAGTTAATTTTTCAATTCTAATAATTTTCAAACTTGTTTTTAGTTAGGAGAAAAAGTAAGTTCATAACTAATGTTATCTATAATTTGAACATGTATATGAGCTAAGCACTGTGCTAAAAACCAAATACAGTGCTGTTGAGTCAATTCTGACTCATAGTGACCATATATCACAGATTAGCACTGCTCCATAGAGTTTTCAAGGAGTGTCAGGTGGATTTGAACTGCCAGCCTTTTGGTTTGCAGGCATAGCACTTAACCACTCCACCACCAGGATATTCACTGTGCTAGGTTTTAGAAAATGTGGGAGCCTATCACCCATGGATAGGTTCTTCATGGATCTTATACACTACTCAGGTAGACAGACAATTCCAAGACTAGGTGAATCTTAACTAGAAATAAGTGTGTAAAATAGATAAAAGCAAAACTTATTGAACTGGAAATACAGAGCTCAGAGTCTCTGACTCTACTGTTTGCTCCTGTGTTTTGCTCTACTACTCAACTGATCCAGCTTAAAAACTATGACACAAGTGTAAGGTATACGTTACCAACTTTTTTCTCCCTTGTTACTGTTACACTGCTTTGCAAATTTTTTGATATGTATCTTTGATTACATTATTTTGTTACAGTAGATTTCCAACAGAAAATTTATAGGTCAAAGTGCATGGCTATTTTTAATGCCTTTACTGTATTCTCTCAAAATATGTTCTATCTTGTATTGCTGTGAGCAGTTATGTGAGTCATATCTCATCTTTGCCAGTATCTGTGAATAGCTTAACAAAGATTCCAATTTTGAAATACATACATAAAATATATCACCTCATTTTTAATTTGAATTGCTTTAATTAGATAATGGTTGATTTTTTTTCATATTTACTACTTGCTTACATTTTTTTCCCTCCAAATTTATGAGAATAAAATATTGAGCAGACTTAAATACAGGTTTGAAAAAGAAATCGTTGTGTCAGTTCCCTTCTGGTCCCTTTATCCCCCCAACAACAACACATTTTCAGCTGAAATGAGGTCATGGTGAAGAAGAGCATCAACTGAACTGTAAAATTGTGCAGAACTCTCCTTGGTATGCAAATTTGTATGTTATTCTAGACACACTCATGTTCTCAATTTATTGAAGTTTCAACACTTCCAAGTGTTGAAAAATAATATTTGAAAATTTAATGATAAAAACGTGAGTATGAAATTGAAACAGCTTATTTTCATTTATGTAATAGTTTTTAATGGCCTTGTTTACCAATTCTACCATCTCTGAAATGCAGGGGCTAGTACTGATATATTGATTTTTATTCTCATTATATTGTTGAGCTTCTTGGTGAGTCTAGGAATTTTTAAGTGAATTCCAGTTATTGTGAGTTTTCTTTTACTGCTGAGTATTTCTTTATTCCTAAAAATAAGGCTGTTGAATTTTGTTCTGGATGGGGTTAAATTACTTAGAAAGAGTTGATCCTTTCAGGGCTTGTTTTTACACTTTTAAAATGTGATCAGGGAGGTGGAGTCAGGGTGGGGAAATAAATGCATGTCTCCCTAAATCCCTCTGGAAACCAAGGCCTGAAATGATAATTAAACAAAGCCTTCTGGACACCTAGTGAGCCCTGGGATGCAGCATAGGGCTGTTAATTTGGACTTCATACCCTGAATGCAAAACCTTCTCTCTTTCACTGACCCTACTGTTGGTGAGCATAAGCTTGCACAGAGCAAAGGTAACTCATCATTTTGATTTTTTTTCCCTCTGTCTTGGCCAGCAGGCAGAGCTGGGTCTTGACTAGCTGATGATCTTGGACGCATTACTGGTGGGACAGGCAAGAGTAATTAACATGATGTGAGAGCCTGACTTTGGACTCTATGCATTTCAGATCCTCTGGCCTATCTTTCTACCTCTGCCATGTGGTAGCTGTACAGATGTGCTTGTGTGGGACTCCATCTTGCTGAGAAGCAAAGTCATCCATACAGAAGCCTCAGCTGGACAGTGGAGGTCAGCAGGCCAGTAGCCTTTCTGTATTTTGAGATAGTTGATAACATCTGTGGTTCAATATAGAGGAGCTTACTTTGCCAGCTGGGAAGAGGGATGTATACACTTGAAAACCTGACTGACTT
Source organism: Heterohyrax brucei (assembly GCA_028571685.1). NCBI lineage: Eukaryota > Metazoa > Chordata > Mammalia > Hyracoidea > Procaviidae > Heterohyrax > Heterohyrax brucei. Next base: position 54,073,172 of record CM053143.1, on the reverse strand, counting down.
TGGAAGCAGTCAAATACTTTTTACTTCTCATTTGAAGACAGCCTAGAGAAACAACAGTGATCCATCTTCACAGCATCTCTCTCAGCCTCTATTGACTCACATGAAGCCCAAAAAGCAACAAACTTTGGAGAAGATGGTAACCTGGAAATTATCCATGGCATCAGAAAGCCCCTAAAGAAACCACCTCAGAGCTTCCCAGATGAAGAAGCTTTTCTGAAACAATCAGAAGGTCAATATAAAAGGGTGATATATAGAAACCTCATAGACCTTATACAAAATACAGCAGCAGAGCAAAGTGAAAAATTAAGCAAGCTGTTCAATCTGATGGAACATCAGTAGTTGGAAATCCAGCAGATCAAGAACAAAATCGAAGACCTAGAAACTTCAATTCAAAGCCAAGAAAACAAAATGGAACAAATGGAAAAGACACTTTCTGATTTGGAAGACACAGTCACTGACTCCAGCATCTATGAGGATAAATTAGAAAAAAGAAACAAGAAAAATGAAGAAGCATTAAGAAGCATGTGGGAATCTATTAAGAAGAACAACCTACAATTAATTGGAGTCCTTGAACAGGGTGAGACACCTGAGAATGCAGAGAGTGTTGTGGCTGACCTGCTGACAGAAAACTTCCCAGAAATTATGAAAGAAGAGAATATAGATATCCAAGATGTGTATCAAACACCACTCAATATAGATCTCAATAGAAAGACTGCAAGGCATATTATAATCAAGCTCAGCAAAATGAAACCTAAGCAGAAGCTCTTAAAGGCAGCAAGACTCAAAGCAAAGCTAACATTCAGAAGGAAACCTTGTAGGCTTTCATTATAAGCAGAAATGATGCTGGCATGGAGATTGTGGCATGACACATTCAAAGCCTTGAAGGAGAACTTTCAACCAAGAATTTTGAATCCTGCAAAACTATCTTTCAAATATGAAAATGAAATGAAGACATTCACACATAAACAGAAACTCAGAGACTTTGTAAAAACCAAACCAAAGCTACAAGAAACACTGAAAGAATCTCTTGGCTTGGAAGAACAAAACTGCTAACTTTATATTTTAGAAGGACACATTATCCAAATCCTATTCAGTTAGGGAAGGCTCCAAACACAGTCAAAGCTGTAATAGTGAAAGAAATGATCTAGCGATAATATATAAACTATGATGTCATCGTCTTAAAAAGAGGAATGTACTACAGTCATTATACTCCTTCCAGATGGAGCAGAAGTTGACAAGACTGGTAGCAATCAAAACTGGATTTGCATATAGTTTATTAAGGGGGATCATAGGGGTAGCCATAAAGCAGTAAAGTAGCCATTAAGCCATAAAGAAGTAACATACCACATCAAGAAATGTAATACAGGAGTCTCAACAACCACAAAACCAACCCTGACAAAGGTGAAAAATCAACTCACAAAGAAGAAGGTCTTAGAACAGATTAATTGGAACAACAAAGAAAACATTGACACAAAAATAAACATATCACAATGTGAGCACTGAACACATACCTATCAATAAATACATTGAATGTTAATGGACTGAATGACCCAGTAAAGAGACTTTGAGTGACATCTTGGGTCAAAAGACATGACCCATCTATGTGTTGCTTACAAGAAACTCACCTTAGACTTAAAGATAGGAACAAACTAAAAATCAAAGGATGGAAGAACAAATCCCACAGAAATAAAAAATATGACAGCTAAATACTATGAAAAACTTTATTCTAACAAATTTGAAAACCTAGAGGAAATGGACAAATTCCTTGATTTATATCACCTACCAAAATTATCACAAGGTGAAGCAGAACAATGTGATAAACCCATCACAAAGGAAGAGATTGAAAAAATCATCCAAAAACTGCCAACCAAAAGAAAAGCCCAGGCCCAGATAGCTTCACCACAGAATTCTACCAAGCTTTTAGAGAAGTGCTATCTCAAATACTACTGAGACTATTTCACAGCATAGAAAAGGATGGAATGCTCCCAAATTCATTCTATGATGCCAGCATAACCCTGATACCAAAGCCAGGGAAAGACCCAACCCAAAAGGAGAACTACAGACCAATATCACTCATTAATCTAGATGCAAAAATCTTCAACAAAATTCTTGCTAATAGAATACAATAACATATCCAAAAAAATAATCCATCATGACCAAGTTGAAGTCATACCAGGGATGCAAGGCTGGTTCAACATCAGAAAAACAATTAATGTGATCAACCACACAAGTATCATAAAAGAAAAGAATCACCTGATCTTGTCTATTGATGCAGAAAAGGTATTTGATAAAGTCCAACACTCATTCATGCTAAAAAATCTCCACAAGGTAGGGATAGACGGCAAATTCCTCAATGTGATAAGGGCCATTTATGCAAAGCCAACTGCCTACGTCATCCTGAATGGAGAGAGACTGAAACAGTTTCCCTTGAGAACAGGAACCAAACAAGGATGCCCACTCTCACCTCTCCTATTCAGCATTGTTCTAGAAGTTCTAGCCAGAGCAATTAGACACAACCAAGGAATAAAGGACATCTGCATTGGCAAAGAAGAACTAAAAATCTCCCTATTTGCAGATGATAGGATTGTATATGCAAAGAATCCCAAAGAATCCATAAGGAAACTACTCAAGCTGATAGAGAAGTTCAGAAAAGTCTCAGGATACAAGAAAAACATAAGTAAATCAGTAGAATTCCTTTATACCAACAACCAGATTATCAAGGAAGAAATCACCAAGTCAGTACCATTTACTACAGCCCCTAATAAGATAAAGTACCTGGGAATAAATTTAACCAGAGAAATAACAGACCTTTACAAAGAGAACTACAAACCCTTACTACAAGAAACTAAGAGAGACTTACATAAATGGAGAAACCTACCCTGCTCGTGGATAGGCAGACATATCTTTGTGAAAATGTCTATTTTACCCAAAGCAATTTATTAATATAATGCAATCCCAATACAAGTTCCAGTGACATTTTTTAATGAGATGGAAGAACAAATTACCAACCTTGTCTGGAAAGGGAAGAAGTCTCGGGTAAGTAAAGTACTACTAAAGAAGAACACACTGGGAGGCCTCTCATTATCCGACTTCAGAACCTATTACACTGCCACAGTGATCAAAACAGCCTGGTACTTGTACAAGAACAGACAGATAGATCAATGGAACAGTATTGAGACCCCAGAGATGACTTCATCGCCTAGGAACTGTTGATATTTGACAAGGGACGTAAGACATTAAACTGGGGTGAAAACAATCTCTTCAACAAATGGTGCTGGCAAAATTGGATATCCATCTGCACTAAATTAAAACAAGATCCATATCTTACACCTTATATAAAAACCAACTCAAACTGGATTAAAGACCTAAGTATCAAATCTAAAACAATAAAGTTCATCCCAGAAAAAGTAGGAACAACAATGGAATTTTTAATAGACAACATAGACAGATTTCAAAATCTGTCAAACCACAATCATCAGAAGAAAAAATAGATAAATGGGAATTACTAAGAATCAATCACTTTTGGTCATCCAAAGACTTTATTAATAGAATTAAAAGGCCACCTACAGAATGGGAAAAAATATTTGGTGACTCTATGTCAGACTGATGCCTGATTTCTATAATCTATAAGGTGTTACAAAATGTCAATAAGAAAAAGATAAACCATCTAATTAAGCAATGGGTAAAGGAGATAGACAGACACTTATCTAAAGAGGAGATCCAGGCAGCCAAAAGACACAAGCAGACATGCTCATGATCATTAGCTACTGAAGAAATTCAAATCAAAACGACAATGAGATACCATTTCACCCCAACGAGGTTGGCCATGATCTAAAAAACACAAAACAGCAAATGCTGGAGAGGCTGTGGGGGGATTAGAACTCTCCTACACTGTTAGTGGGATTGCAAAATGGTGCAACCTCTTTGGAAAGCAATCTGGCACTTCACTAGAAAGCTGGATCTAGATATACCATTTGACCCAGTAATTCCACTGCTTGGAATATATCCTACAGAATCGAGGCCATTCACACCAACTGAGACACACACATGAGTGTTCATTGCAGCACAATCCACAATAGCAAAAAGATGTAATCAACCCAGATGCCCAACAACAGAGGAATGGATGGGTAAACTATGGTATGTAATGGAACACTATGCAATAATAAAGAACAACAATGATTGCAGGAAACATCTCTTAACCTAGTTTCAATAGGAGGACATTACGTTGAGTAAAAGGAGTCAGCGACAAAAATACAAATATTGTATAAGACCCCTAACACAAGAACTTTAAAACAGACTCATGCATAGAAGACTCTTTGAAAGCTGCAATGGTGGGGAGGGAGGGAGGGTAAGTGGGAAAGGGTTTAGATTAGATAGTTAATAGAAATTTGGTTGGGTGAAATCAGTGACAGCACACAGAAAGAAGATAATAATAACTGGACTTGAACATAATTTGAGTACTCCTCCCACCCTAACCCAATATTGAAAGGACAGAGTAGCTGTGGTAGGGGCTGGGGACCATGATCTCAGGTGAAATAGAGGCCAATTGGCACAGCTAGCATTTTGCTAATGAGGACTCGCTGCACCCCACTTTGGTGAGTGGCGTCTTGGGTCTTAAAAGCTGTCAAGCTGCCACCTTAGGGTACAGCAAATGGTCCCAACTCAACAGGAATGGATGATCACTGAGGACAAGAACAACATGTGGAAAAGAACCCAGAAGACAGAGAGACCCGTGTGAGTAGGTCTCTATGTCAACTAATGACCTGAAGAACTGGATGGTGCCTGGCCACCACCAGTGGTAGCCACAACAAAGCTCACAAAATTGAGCCTCACTGGCAACAAGAGAATAAATAGGTGTGCACCCTGAAACCTCCAATAAAAGACCACAATTGATGGTCTGGAGTCTTCAGGGTTCTCCTGGGAGCATGGCTCCTGGCCCTGATTCTGCCTCTGTCCATAAATCATAATGAAGATCAACTTTTCAGACAGCAATGGATTGGACTTGGCGACGCAGAATGACCATATCTTGTGGGAATTTCATGGTTCTATGCATCTATAGGATGTCATCCTGCTGATCTCTTGCCGGAGGAAGGGGAGTGGGTGGACAGGAGGGGATAGGAGACAGTCGGGATGATAGGACATGTATGGAGCAAAGAGGAGAGGTGTACTGTCACCGGGCGGGGAGAGCAATGGCAGTTGTATATAGGTGAGCATGCAAATTTATATGGGAATGTACATTTTCATTCAATCATAATAAAAAATAAAAATAAAACTGTATCAGAGCAGTGTTTAGCCTGTTGTTAATTTTTCCTCAGATCATTCTGAGTACTCTAATTAATACCCTATGTATAATGCTGTCCTCCAACTTGGTTTACTGTAGCAGACACTATCCTCCATTCTGTTCACTCTGTGAACAGTGTTTTCTCTAATCCTTTCATGTGTATTTAACCCAACCTTGGGATACAGACTTAGCACTTCTCAGCATTCAGCTGAGCAAGGAGGATTGTGAATGTTAAGAAATCTTGAAGATATAATGTTTAAGTGCTACAGCTGCTAACCAAAAGGTCAGCAGTTCCAATTCACCAGGCACTCCTTGGAAATTCTATGGGGCAGTTCTGCTCTGTCCTATAGTGTCCCTATGTGTCCTTATCTACTTGATAGCAACAGATAAATGTGTGATGGTTAAGACTGTGTGTCAACTTGTCTGGGCCATGACTCTCAGTGTATCGACAGTTGTGTAATGTTGGCGTCACTCTATGATGGAGTCTGCTGACTCCATTCTTAGATCTCCTCTCCCTCAGCCTTCACCTTTCTACTTACTTTTTGCTCACCTAGCCAAGGTTTTCAACTCGTTGTGGATCTAGCAGGTGCCACTTTCTTGTCTTCTGACCTCTGGTACTTGGAGCCTGAGCTAACAGCTTACCTGTCGATTTGGGGATTTGTCAGTCTTCATAGGCTGTAAGAGTCCTTTCCCCCAATCTGCCAATCTGTGGTTTGCCAGCGCTTGTAGCAATAAAAGTCAAGGAAAATCTTGTGATCTTTCCTGCTTTTTGGGAGTCATCAGCCTTCACACCCTGTGAGCGGGAAGGGAACTCTGCTATCTGATCTGCCGATCTGGGGTTCACTGGCTTCCATAGTTGTGTGAATTGGGAGAGGAATCGACCCTAATCCAGGATGTGGGACATCTCAACTTCTACAACTGTGTGAGCTATTTTCTGGATATAAATGTCTCTACGTCTGCTAACCAAAAGGTCAGCCTTTCAAATCTGCCAGGCAGTCCCTGGAAACGATATGGGACAGTTCTAATTCAGCCTCTAGAGTCACTATGAGTTGGACACGACTCAATGTCAGTGGTGTCAGTGGTTTTTTTTTTTTTTTTTTGGTTGGTGTACACGCTTATACGCTTTACTGTTTTTTGTTTTTTTTTTTCTCTCTAGAGAATTCAGTCTAAGACAGGAACTATGGCCAGATCTGTACTTAACAAATCCTGACAAGCGCACGAACTCATCCTAAGAAAAAGTATTACTTTCCTCATGGCTGAAAATCATCACGTGTCACCCCGTAGGGCGTTATATCTCTTCTCTCCGAGAATTTGCCCTGCAAATGCTAGTGTCTTTCGCTCCCAAGTATTCCCAGATACTTGTACTTATCTTAGGGTGACACTTGGGTCCAATCAGGGCCCTTTGTTTTGGTATAAAGGCTTATAAATTGTCTTTAGTAGGTAAGCTGGGACAGTTGTATTCCTCTCTTTTATTTTCCATATTTCATGAGTTATTGTCCATTTGTTCTGATTTCCGGTGTCTTGAGAGACATTTTTTTGTACATTCTATTCTTTTTTAAGTTGTCTCAGGTGGAGCGACAAATCTAGTCTTGGTTATGTACCCTTAGCTGGAAGTGGCAGTGTCATTTCTGTTTTTAAAGGCATGGATACATGCCATCAAATTTTATAGACAATGAAGAGATAAATCTGGACTAATTCTTGGCATATAGAACTAACATAAGTGTTGACATGATGATGACACATGAGTTAATGTAATTTTACTGATTACTTGTTTTACTTTAACTTCTTTTTAGTATTATTAAAAATTAGAATCCTCAGTTTTTGCATATAAACTCATGGATAATAAGTTTTAGAACTAGACAAATTAAAAAAGTCATACAGTTCAAATTCTGCTTGATTTATAGGTAGAATTTTACAGAACAATAAAAACTTGGCCTTCTTAGTCATAAAGCAGTAGCTTTATGTAAAAATTGATACTTTAATTTCAAGATTCATTTCATATTGTTCAAAGATTATTGCAATACATTTCCTTACCTTTTCCCATGTTATGTTCCTTTGTTATAAAAATACTCCTCTTATTATCATATAATGCAATATTTGCATAGCATTTTTCATAAGTCAAAACTGTAGTTTTAGTATGACTTGTCCAATAAATAACTAACAAATTGAATATTTAGCAAATTCTTTTTCTTCATTATGTTCTGATGAGTCAGTATTCTCTGTAGTCAGCTTTTTGCAGAAAAGCACTTATATATGATATCCAGAGAAGATAGAAATTGACATAATCCATGGTTTGGAATTGGGAGAAAATTTGGCTTGAGGGAAAAAAATATGTATTTTATGTTTAAGTTCGTGTTTCTATAATTAGAAAGTATTACAAGAAGAAGACTATTTCCAGGAAAACAAAAATAAGTTACTAAATTTTTTATTAGTGGATGGTAATGTTTAAGATAAACTAATTTTGTTATGCTGAAAAATTGACTAGAGGAAGAAATTGAGTTGCCACAAACATATCAACAGTAAACCTGTCACACAGATGTCTCGGGATTTTACAAGCTTGTAGTTAGTACGTTAAATTGTGTTATTATCCAATTATAAGACTATTTATTGTTTCATCAAAAAGAAAATTGACACTAAATAGTATAAATGACTAAATGAGGACGCCAAGCCAGCCAAGTGCCATCGAGTCGGAACCAGATGTTAATGAAATCTAAACACAAAATACTGCAACCATAAGGATCAAAACCATGAAAACACCTCATTTCATCTCTTTACCCATTCTAAATTGATATAAATGGCTCATGTTAGAAGTATAATAAATGTGAAAACATCATCTATTAATTAGTATTTGTCTTGATGTTAATTGTATGTCAAAGAAAAACAGCAACAAAGATGAGAGTAAGTTAATCTTAACTAGGTTTTTAAAAACGCATTGACTAATTGTCAAATTAATTTAAGGACAACATTAATCCAGGAGAAACTGTTACTTAACAATACTTGTCCACTCTTCAATATACTTGTATTATCATCGATTAGCATGATAAAATTTTTGAAACAATAAAAGGAAGAAAAAGCAGCAAATATTCTGTCAGAAAGAAAATTAGGTCTATTTGGAAATTACGTGACTTAAAAGGGTCTTGTGGAACTTCTTCAGGTTAAGTGACATGTTTTTATTTTACTACCTCAACCATACTGAATTTATTCATAAGACACATTTAGCAAACGTTAATTAGATGTCAGGTTTTTTTTTTTTAAGGGTGGTAGTTACTTGTTACAATTTATTTGAGTAAATTATATTGTGATAAGGTGAAAAAGAATATGTACAGATAACATTGTCAAGTGTCCAGTTACGAATGTGGTAGAGAAGAATTGGGAGGTGTTGTCTGTCTTATGGTAAACATGAAGCCTCCCAAAATCCATGGTGAAGCAACTTTATGAATTCTTCGATTGAAACAGTAAAAGGCCCTCACCTAGTCATGCTTGTGTGATCTGCGTACTGGCCAAACATCTCACTATTTCCCATGAAGGTTTGGACTATCTTATCTCATGTAGTGTGCATGCCATTTAACTGGCTTCTTATCAATTTGTTTGTTTGTTTTGTGATAGTGCTGAGTGTATGACTATACCAGATTTTGGATAGTTTTCAAATTTTTTGTTATTTTAAGTATAGTTGCTTTGGTGAATTTATGCACTTAAATCTTGAGGTTGTCTATCTACAAGTGAAATTGCTGGGAAATAGGGTAGTTGTATGGCTGCTTTCAGAGTCCCTTGGTGGTGCAAATATGTAAGTGCTCCACTAGTATGAAAAAAGTTAGTGGTCTGAACCCGTTTAGAACACAGGCCTAGTGATTTGCACCTGGAAAGTCACAGTCTTGAAAACCTGATAAGGCAGAGCCGTAGGCCAGAACTCACTGGATGATAACCAGTAGTAACATGGCTGCCTTAGACTTTTATTATCTTTTGGAATGGATCATTTTTATTTTTCTTAATCATTTTGGCAAACTTCCACTTTGTTTCACAATATTTTTTCTTAAAGTTTTATTTCCCACCAAGTTTCTTTTGTTTAGTATTTATACAGCATATGTGTATGTATGACTGGAGCCTCTGATACATGGTTAGTAACAAGTGCATTAACCACTTGTACCACCCAGGAACTGCCACGATATGCTTAGGGGCTGTTGTCTTTGTTTGCGTCTTCTGTAAGTTTTGCTTAGCTTTATAAATTTATCAGTTGATATTTTTATCCATTTAGAAGATCTGTATCATTTTTTTTATATGTTGCTTCTGTGTCATAATTCTCTTTTTCTGGTACACCAGTTACATACTTGCAAATTTTTTTGACAGTGGGTCATATTTCTATTATTTCTGCTCCTTTTTTCCTTTTTTTTTGTCTTTAATTCCTATGGCTCTCCTTGACTACATTTTAAGTTTAGAAAACGTATGTCTTGTTTGCTGTTTGCATAGTTTGCTGCTAAGCTCATCCAAAGACTTTTTAATTACAGATACTTTATTTGAAATTACAGAATTTACACTTAAGCATTTTGTGTGCATTCTAAATATTTACTGAAAACTTCATTGTGTTAATTTTATCCATATTTTCTTATATTAAAATACATAGTAATTATAATTATTTTAAAGTACTTGTCTATTAACTTCAGTATTGAGTCACTTGTATATCTGCTTTGAAACTTAATCATCTATTTGTCCTGTTTCTCTATATGTATAGTTTTTCAATATGTATTGAAATTTGCATATGATAGATAGAGATTTGGAGTTATGCTATTTTTCTGCATCACATACTGAGTTTATTTCCGAGTTCAGTGAAGCCTCAACTATCACAGGGCTACAATTTTCTCAGGGGGGAAAGAAAAGACCAATATAAACGTAAGGTGAAATTGATTGGAGAGGTTAAAAAAATGCATTAATTAAATTATTTCTATAGATGCACAAATTTATACGGGAATGTACATTTTCACTCTGTTATAATAAAAAAAATAAAAAATAATTCTTTCTCTTCTGCACATTGTCTGCACTGTAACAGTTTCATCAGCCCTGACTTTGCATGTTGTGGAACATGTGAAATATTTTTATGTTGTCAGATCTATTTTCTGTCATGTCATGCAAAAGTTTAAAGTATCCTTACTTGCATGTATTGAAGTATTTGCATAAATATTCCAAGATATATTGTAATACAGGGTTGCATAACACAACAACAACAGCAAAGCAAAAAGAAAAGAAGAAAAACTCAAAATTATTGAATTTATGCTTCAGTATAGCTGCACTACTTCAATGGTATTGTTCTTACATTAGGGTCAATATGGTCAGAAATATATCTTCAAGATGGTTAGAGAACGAACACAGGCAAAAAATCCTATGTAGGTTAACAAATTTGAATTTCAAATAAGAATTAGTACAAATATTTTGAAAAAAATGTTATCTAGTTTATAACTGAAGCAATGGTGTAGACAGACATACCACACGTTAATGAAGTAGGGAACCGAAACCTCATGCTTCCTGTTTTATTGCAGCAGGTTCTAGTGATAATTTCTTTGCTTTCCAAATAGAAAACTCACTTAATTCAGAAATCAGTTGTTAAAGCCTATTTGTGCTGGGATTTGGATGATATGAATGAGTCAAGAAGAACCATACTTGTCACAATGGAGTAACATGAGAACATCATAGAGAATTAAATTTGAGATATCTGGCTTATTTCACACCAAGTTAAGTCATAGTTAACAACTTTTGGGAAGTAGGGTGATAACTCTATCAATAACCTATTTTACAATTGAATTTCAACTTAAAAAAAATTAGCAAACGCTGATCTTGACATATAGATAAACCCACTGCCGCTGAGTTGGGTCCAACTCATAGCAACCCTAGAGGCCAGAGTAGAACTGCCCCCTAGAGTTTTCAAGTAGCTCTTGGTGGATTTGAACTGCCAACCTTTTTGTTAGCAAACATAGCACTTAATCCACTACGCCACTGGGGTTTCCTGACATACAGATAGTTATGTGTTATTTATGTCTAATCTCTCCAATAACTTAAAAATTTTATCTTGCTCATTTTCTATTTAGTGAATATTTACTGATAACTGAAGTCACATAATAAAAACAACGTTGAATTTTAGCAATAATAACTGACACCTGTAAATTGCTACTAAATCGGCATGGCTTAAAAGGTTTTGTATATGTATTATTTATATTACCATATTACATAGATTAAGAAGGATATTGGCTCATTTAATTTTTATACAAGCATATGCATTATAGAAAATCAAAGAAAGGCCACACAGCAAAGTTGGAAATATCCTGTGATGGGAATTAAACTCAGTCAAAATGAATTCACTGTATAATTAAATATTATGTGATAAACCAAAAAACTAAACTTGTTGATGTCAAGTTAGTTCCAACTCAGTGTCCCTATAGGACCCAGTTGAGTTGCTCTGTGAGGTTTCTACAGTTGCAGATCTTTACAGAAGCAGACTGCCACATATTTTTCCTGCTGAGTAGTTGGCTGGTTCTGACCACTGACCTTTGGGTTAGCAGTTGTGTGCTTAACCACTGTATCAGCGGGGGTCCTCCGTTATATGACACTGCTACTAAATTATTTATGATACTGTTACTAAACTATTTGATTAACCTGATTGATCTAGTTAATGAATCTATTTGACAAATTCTAAAAAACTTTTTTTTGAAATTATGTGTTATAGCACTGAAGATAATTTTGAACTTAAAACAACAAGTTTATATGAAAATATTGGTAACTAAACCAATTAAAATTATGACAATTCAAATCTACCACCTGCTGCTTGGAAACCCAACGATGTAGTTCTACTCTGTCTTGTAGGGGCACTATGATTCAGAATCAACTTGATGACAATGGTTTAATTTTACTTATTTTTGTCATTTTTACAAGCCATTTCTAGTTTTGTTTTTCTTTTTCTTATCCACTCAAGACTCAATAGTATATCATTGCAAAACATATTTTACTTGTTCCATATAAATATATAGAAATGTTGGTTAAAAATACTCTACAATTGGTTCTAACCTTCTCCCTTTTGCCTCGGAGAAGCACTGGATCAACTCAGCCATCTGCCCCCTCAGCTTCTGAATCTACTCTCATGTTTTTGTGAACAACTAGAGAAAACCAGACAATCTTGCAGATTAATACCATAGCAAATTTATGGTATCCAGACTCAGACGTAACTACAACTGCTTGGCAATAATACTGCATTTTTCTTATCTGGCCTATTTGCCATTCCCCTCAGCAATCATTCCAATGCTTCTTCACTTTCCTTAAATCCTCAGCTCCACTAGGGTCCATCTTACATTGTCAATTATTCCTGCCTTAAGCTGTATTTTTAGGCTCCTCTACATGCACACACTGATACAAACAGACATGTATTAGAAGTTTAATATGCATAGGCACACATATATACATATCTATAGAGGCACACATGGTGGCATTGTGGTTAAGTGCTGCAACTGCCAAGCAAAGGGTGGGTAGTTTGAATCCACAGCTCTCTTTGGAAACTCTTTGGGGAAGATCCACTCTGTTCTATAGGGTAGCTATGAGTCAGAGTCAACTTTATGACAATGTTTTGTTTTGTTTTTCTTTTTACACAGATGTACCTGACTTTTGATACAAATTCTATAAACTTTTATTTTTATTTTTATTTATTTGATATGACTGAATGAAAATGTACATTTTGAAAAGTCTCATCTTCTCCATTAGTTTCTGTATCACAATGTTATCACTTCCTTTTCTTCCCACTTAACTTTTGTATCTGCTGAGTTGAACAGAAAATATGGGTAAGTCTGTATTAATCAGTTACCACAAATTTTACCATTCTTCAAATATTCTCTCTACCCTCCCCTCACTGTCTGCATTGCCATTGTCCACCCCATCCCTAAATAATCACTTACCTGACTTTGGACTTGTACAATAAGCCTCAAACTTCTGTGACTTCAAATCTTCCTCTCCAAGTTAAACACACCTAAAATATTATGGCTTGGGTCAGGTAAAACTTAGCCTTCAAGATGATATCTTTGTTTCTTAAGCCTTAAAGAGGTCTTTTGTAGCAGATTTGACCAGTGTAATATGTTGTTTGATTTTTTAACTGCTGCTTCCATGGGCATTGGTGTGGATCCAAATAAAATGAAATCCTTAACTCTTTCAGTCTTTTTCTCTGTTTAACATGCCTGATATTGCTTACTGACCCAGTTGTGAGGATTCTGTTTTCTTTATGTTAAGGTATAATCCACACTAAAGTAGTCCAAATTTAAAGTGGAGATTTAGAGCACTGGAGAATTGAGAGAAAGTTGATCAAGTAGGTAAGAATCTTGTATGTAAGGAGAAATAAAAATAAAGAGATATTTAAAAATGAGAAGACAAATAACCAAAGGAGAATTCGGATGATATGACTTCTTTCTTTAAATATCTGATGAATATGTACACACATTTAATTTACTATTTTGCTTCAGAGACTGTAAAATTTTAGCTCAAGCCAGTGAATTACTGAGGCAGGGAGGAAATGTTAGCTTCCATAAAACAAATAACAGTGTGATAATTAAAGTTATTTCATGTGAGAAATTGCAGCAGAAATTTCTGATACTACAAGTGTATAGTCACATATTCAGAGATTATTTGACTTCTGTTGTTATTGTTAGGTACTGTCAAGTTAGTTCCAACTCATAGTGACTATAGGTCAGAGTAAAACTGCCCCATAGAGTTTCCAAAGACATTTGGTGGATTTGCACTACTGATCTCTTGGTTAGCAGCCTTAGCACATCACCACTATGCCAGCAAAAATGGATTGCTGGCATCAGGAAAACTGTTGCACAGTGGTTCAGTGCTACATTTGCTAATCAAATGTCAGCAGTTCAAATCCTCCAGGTGCTCCTTGGAAGCTCTATGGAGCGGTTCTACTCTGTCCTTTAGGGTCACTGTGAGTAGGAATTGCCTTGACAACAGTGGGTTTGGTTTCTGATTGAGGTAGCACAAATGGTTTACACTGGACTGCTAACCTAAAGATTGGAAATTCTAATCTACCCACAAGTACCTTGGAAGAAAAGGCCTGGAGAGCTTCTATTAAAATTACAGCCAAGAAAGCCCTATAGATCAGTGCTATTTTCTAACACCGGAGTCACCATCCCTTATCTTGATAACGACTAACAGCAGAACTCAAGAAGGAGGTTAAAAGACCTCTACCTTTAAAAGCTAAATTATAAATATCAAATGTATCACATCAAGATGACATTAAAGATTATTTTTCCCCTGGAAACAAACAAAAAAAAATATGAATTATTTTTCTTGTCTGACTTTAAAAGACAAAAATTGCAATAGTTAATATTATTTATTTTGCATTGGCATAGTATATGGTATAAATTAGGGGACTTGTCCAAAGGTTCTTTTTTTTTCTTGTTCTTATTGTTTGTTTCCTGTACTTGAATTAACTATAGGTAGAAAGAAGCTTCTGGCAAACTACCTATAAACTGAAACTGTTTTAGCATAGTGCATGTGCAAATTCAATCCAGAATTCAAAATAAATTTAAATGTATTTTCATTATTGGATTTTATCTTTCTCCTGTGAATTTTCAGGCTGTTACTTAGCAGTTTCTTGAGTTTCACTAGCCGATTTTAAAGTCTGAGGTAATACAGAAAACTAAATTTTTAGAAGAGCCATTTAGAATGTTCCTTTTTACTGTAAAATACTTTAATGTTGTATCACATTTCATTTGAGCCTTTTTTCTGTTTTAAAAACATCTGATAATCACCAATCAAAATGAGGAAAGAAAATTACTTTCCCATCTATTTTGTTTAAGTTCAGAAAAAGATGGAATTTATATTGTCTTAGTGATATAAACCATCAGACATGTACATTGTCGATCGCTAGTTTTAACTTTGTTTTCAGGCTATTTGCTATGGAATTTCTACTGTGAGTTTTCAGTGAGGCATTTCTTACGATCAGTAAGATCCACTAAATCAATGAGGACTGATGACAAAAATATCATTTCTTTGGAGAGATGCTACTTTGCACATTTCTGTGATATGTATAAGCACCTAAAGTGTAGCTGAATGGAGAAAAAGGAAGAAAACTGAATAAAGGATGCTGGGAGCTAGAAAAGATAAAGAAGAATATAAATACTTCAGAAGCCTAGACAGGTGGTACATGAAAACAAATTAAGGCAAGCTGAGAAGCTAAATAGAGTGATGATTGAGAGCACATTCTTTGAATTTCTAAAGACTCTACAGTTACAAAATTGGATGACACAACTTTGCTTGCTGAAAGTGAAGACAATTTGAGACACCTATCAATGAAGATCAAAGATCACAGCCTTCAGTAGAGATTACACCTAAAATAAAACAAAAATCCACACAACTGAATCAATAAGCAACATCATGATAAATGGAGACAGTACTGAAGTTACCAAAGAGTTCAGAGTATTTCAATCCACAATCAATGCCAATGGAAGCAGCAGTCAAGAAATCAAATGATACATTACACTGAGCAAAGAGTAAATCTGCTGCAAAACAACTCCTTAAAGTGCTAGCAAAAAACTAAAGATGTTCCTTTGAGGACTAATGCGTGCCTGACCCAAGCCATGGCATTCCCGATCACTTCATATGCATACAAAAGCTGAGCAATGAATAAGAAAGACAGAAGAACTGATGTATTTGTGTTATAGTATTGGTAAAGAATACTGAATATACCAGACTGTCAGAAAAAACGTATGAATCTGTCTTGAAATAAGCTTAGCAAGAATCCTCCTTGAAAGTAAGGATCACTTATTTTGACATGCCATCAGTAAGGACTATTTCTTGGAGAAGAACATCATGTTTGGTGAAGTAGAATGTAAGTGAAAAACAGTAGGACTCTCAACAAGATGGATTGACACAGTGACTGTGACAGTGGGCTTAAAAATACCACGGGTTGTGAGGATGGCACAGGACCAAGCAGTGTATCACTATGTTTGACATAGGGTCACTACAACTCTGAACCAACTCGGTGACACCTAACAACGACAGTGTACTATACACATGAAGTTGTGAGATAAACTGCAACAGTCACGTCTTGCAGTGATTTCTTGTAGACTGTCCCTTGGGCTATAGCATCATCGTCTGTTGTCTCCGGAGGACAGTGATATGTACAGTAGGGCTGCTTTTCACCTATCTCACTGGGATTGGGTGGATAAGCTGTTTCTATCTGGAAGTTCTCAAGAAATGAAAATTTATGGTGCTCAGGGAAATAGAAGAAAATTTCTACACTTTTACTTGGGTTTTACAACAGTGTTGTTGTTGGATGCCATAAAGTTGATGTTGTCAGTTTGTTGTACTGTGGTGGCTTGACTCTTGCTGTGACACTAGAAGCTCTGTCACTGGTATTTCAAATACCAGCAGAGTTGCCTTATCAGATACGTTTCAGCAGAGCTTTTGAATGGCGACAGACTAGAAAGGACTCAGTAGTTTACTTGTGAAAAAAATGTGGCACTAGAAGAGGAACCCGGCAAGTTAGATGGGAAGAGCTGCCTTCTCAGAGTAGACTATGCTTGAATGATGTGGACAGAGCAAAGCTTTCTGGACTTTCATTTGCTGATGTGGCATGTGATATAATTGGAAATAAGAATCAGCTGCAAACATCACTTAACACTACACTTTGTAGAGTTCACAAAGTATGAATCTAAGACGTATACTGGGATATCAGTGTTTTGTTTTATTTTTTTGCAAATAATCTTTTTTCAGTTACTGATTTCCAGACAAAGCCAACCTCATTGCATCAAGCTGATTCTGACTTGGGATGACCTCCTGTGTTATATATTAAAACTGCTGCGTGGGGTTTCCCAGAAACTTCATGGAAGCAAATCACCAGGCCTTTCTTCTGTGGCACCACTAGGTGTATTCGATCTGCCAACCTTTAAGTTAGTAGGTGAGTGTGAATTTTTGTGCCACCCAAGGTCCTTTAATATTATCATTATTATAAAAGTCTCAAGAGGATTGAATTTAACCATAAATTTGAACAATGCAGAGGATGCTGGACTAATAATCTTCATTTGTCTTGAAAAACTTTGAGTGGTTTTGTCCACCAGGAGATGCTCGACAATGTCTGGAGACATATTTGGTTATCAGAGGTAAGGTATGCTACTGGTTTCTGGAGCCAAAAGGGCAGATATCCAGCTAGGCACCCCACAATGCAAAGAACAACATTTACAACAAATAATTACCTAACTCACAGTATCAATAGTGCTAATGATCGCTATGACTCAGAATTGACTTGACAGCAGTAGGTATGTATTTTGGTAATGTTGGCAAAACTCTGTTTTATTGGCCTGTTTGCCTGATAAACTTCTAGGGCCCCTCCATTTCTAAACCCTGGCATCAAACAGAGTTTAGTCTCAAGCTGTTAAATACTTCATGTCCTTATACCATCCTCAAAATATTCAGGTATATATACACACAAAATAGACACACAATCACAAACGTATGTAAAAAACTACATGCTATGCAAATATAATTAAGATCAACTTTTAGCAAAAGCAAACAAAAAAAACCAAAATGATTATTGAGGACCTGAATCTTCAAAGCCCAAATGCTAGTTATTGATACAGCAAGAGAAAACAATATTCTTCAGTTTTTTTCTAAATATATACTTCTACAGTCAAGTCAGCTGTGATGGTCAGGATTGTGTATAAACTTGATTGGGTCATGATTGTCTGGTTTGTATGTGATCATTCCCATGATTGCCTCTGATGTAAGTAGCCAGTCAGTTTAAGGAGACCTCGGAGGTGTGGTCACACCTGTATATAAGGAGATGTTCTGGCTTTTTGCTTACTCTGAATCTTGTAGCTGACTGAGCTATCAGCTTATCTGCAGGCCTTGTAATTCATAGATTTTTCACAGCTTGAGAGTTGGAGCCTTGCTGACTATGTGAATGATAAATAGCTTCCACGGATTTGGGACTTCCCAGCCTCTGCAATCACGTGAGCCATTTCCTTGATATCTGTCTCGCTCTGTGTATCTGGAAACCCTGGTGGCATAGTGGTTAAATGCTGTATCCACTAACTGGAAGACTGGCAGTTCAAATCTGCCAGGTGCCCCCTGGAAACTCTTTGGGGTAGTTTTATTCTATCCCATAGTTTCAATGTGGGTCAGAATTGACTCAATGACAGTGGCTTTGGTTTGGTTTGGTTTGTATATCTATTTATATGCTTTGCTGTTTTGGCTGTTTAGAGTACACAGCCTAGGACACCTACTTACAACATTTTTTTCTTTGTCTTTGAAACACATTTGTGGTTTTTATGTGAGATGTCTTACACAGCAATGACTTTGAAGGAAAGGTTTTAGTAACATATCCAAAAATGTCAAAAAGAAAAGCATTATATAGATCCCATGGTATTTTTATCATAAAGCCAAAACCAAACCTCCTGCCATCAAGTGGATTCCAACTCATAGCAACCCTATAGGCCAGAGTAGCACTGCCCCATAGAGTTTCTGGTGAATTTGAACTGCTGACCTCTTGGTTAGGAGTAGTAGCACTTAACCACTATGCAACCAGGATTTCTATATTTATAGCTGAGTACATTTTCACAGTTATAAAAATGAGACATTGGACAGTCTTTTATAGTACACAGTATCTTAAAAGTTAATAAAATAGCCTGCTTATCTGAAACATTTTATTACAAGTGTTAATCCAAAGTCAAATTTTATGATTGTAAGTGAAGATTTCAGTGAAAACAGTTGAAATCTCTTAAATAAACTTAATGAACAATGTCACAAGAATAACTCCTCATTAACCTTGTCACATTTAATGAATAATACATAAAGTACTTGCATCTCCTTATTAAAACATAATTAAAGGATTGAGGAGATTCATTAAGTGCAATTAAGGAAAATCATCCTGAGCTAGTGCCTAAATGATTTTAACATTTACACTACTTTCTAAGTGATGATCTATTTTCAAAGATAATTTTTCTTTATTATAACATTTAAAATATGTGAAGAATGTAGAAGAATATTTGTTTGCCTCAGTAGATTGCTATTACTTTTCTAGAAATATTAATGCTAAAAATCCTGATGAACTCTAGAGACAGGTTCCATACATAGTTTCAGCTTTTTCTTTTTTTAAATTTAGTAATTGAAAAATTGTTCTTAATTTGTGAGGAAAAATGTAAAGGTGAAATTATTGAACTGTATATTGAACATTGCTATGTATCACAGGCATTGGTTTAAATTTTGGCAAAATATTTGGTAGTATTTTTACAAGTGATGGTTCTATACTAAAGCAAAAATCAAAATAATTTTTTCTCCAGTAGTATTAGTGATACAGCTAGTGAACACAATCCATCTTAAACATTTTAGTGACTCAACATATTTACTTATCTGTGTGTTATGTGTGTGTGTATACATATACATAAATGTTAAGAGAATTATCAAAAAAAATCTGACATTCGGTGATGTATAATTTACAATATGAAACAATAAACACTTTAAAAAGGATATCACAAATATTTAACAATAAGGTAATAGATAATACAATAATATATATTATTTAAATCAGGACCAACCCTGTTGCCATACAGAAGATTTTGACTTATAGAGACCTTATAGGACAGAGCAGAACTGCCCCATGGAGTTTGCAAGGAGCCCCTGGTAGATTAGAACTGCTAACCTTCTGGTTAGTAGCTGTAGTTCTTAGCCACTGTGTTATCAGAGCTTCCTCATATTATTTAGCTATTAAGGTTCTTTTTTTAAAAAATAATGTTTCTCAAATTCTGTCTCTTTCACTTAAAATTGTATGAGAAGAGAAGTAGGGATATGAATTCTAAAAGTTATAATGTGTGAAGTTAACATATGTACACATGTGATACTCAAACTTTTTGCCATCAAGTTAATTCTGACTCATGTGACTGTACCAGATCGTGTAGAACTGCTAAATGGAGTTTCTAAGGAGTGGCTAGTAGATTTGAAGAACCAATTTGTAGGTTAGCAGACAAGCTATTAATCACTGCACCCCAGGACTCTGCACACGCAACAGAGAAGGCAATATTGAATAAAAATATTTATTGTCGTAGAAAATGTTATAATATACTGTTAAGTGAAAACTAGTTATAGGCCACAAAGAAGTGTATGCAGATAAATAACCTTGTTTATTTTTAAGGAATTATTTAGTTTAGTATATTTAGATTCACAGAAAAAGGGGGAAGATTTTACGGAGAGTCCTTATAAGCCTCATACCCATTTCTGTTGTTAGCAGTATCTTATATTAAAATAAAACATTTCTCACAATTAATAAATCAAAATTGATGCATTATTATTAACCAAAAATATCTGTTGTTTTTCAGTACATTTTGACTCACAGTAACCCCACAGAACACAGAGTAGACATGCTCCACAGGATTTTCTCAGCTTTGCTCTTTACAGAGGCAGATTTTGAGGTCTTTCTTCCACTGTGCCACTAGGTGAATTTGAAATATCAACCTTAAAGTTAATATTTAGGTTAGTAATGGAAAGCAAACCATTTGGACCACCAAAAAACTTCACTAACTGAAGTCCGCATTTTATTTAGATTTCCTAAGTTGTCACCTGATGGCTTTCAACCATCCCAGAATCCCCTCCAGGGTACAACTTCACATTAAGTCATCATTTCTTCTTAGGTTCTTCTTGACTGTGACTGTTTCTCAGACTCTTTTATCTTTTAATGACTTTGGCAGTACAGAAGAGCAGGGTAATAGAACTGAGTAGAGTACGGCACCTGGCTTTGGCGGTACTGATGCTGAATGTCCTTAATTGAGAATGGTTGGATATTCTTGTCATGATTAGGCTGAACAAAGCTTTGGGGATGAAGATTAGATGTAAAGAGGTAAAGAGTCCTATCTCATCACATCAAGTATTCATACATAAATTTTGGATACCTTTAATTTTATACCCATAAAATTAAATCTATGTGTGTATGTGTATACCTATATGCTCTCAGCTGGTAACGTAAAGGTCATTGGTTTGACCCCACCAACCACTTTACTGGAGAAAGATGTGACAATCTGCTTCTATAATGATAACCACCTTGGGAACCATATGAGGCAGTTGTTCTCTGTGCTGTAGGGTTGGTATCAGTCTGAGTCTACTCAGGGGTAACATGTTTGTTTTTTAGTTTACGTGTATAAATTCTGGATGCATTACAGTTCACTTTTGTTTTTTAAAATTGTTTGGGTTTTCACAAACGCATTGCAGCCTATATTTAACTCTCACTTTCTTAAATGTTGGCAACTATAGCAGATGCTTTAGTTTTGTCTTTTCAAGTGTAACTTATAAATAGAATTGTATGATAGGTAGCTTTTCAAAATGGTTTATTTCACTTAACAATACAAATTAAGATGCATTTATGTCTTTTCATAACTTGATAAACCTTCACTTTTGATCTACGAATTGTATCTTATTGAACATACAAATCAAAGTTTGTTTCTCCATTCACCTATTGAAGAACATCTTGGTTGCTTCCAGGTTTTGACAATTATAAGTAAAAGTGATATAAATATTTATATCTAATCTCTTAATTAGAATACAGAGCCAGCCAATTAGAATACAGAAGGAAGGAAAAAATAGAGCAGAAAAAACAATTGAATTAATAATGGCCAAGTTTCCAAAGTTAATGACATATACTCACCACAAATCCAGGAAGCTAAAATAACATAAAGTAGACTAAATATCCAAAGTTAACCAAAGCAAACAAAAACAAAGTAAAATAGACATACTCACTCTCTCTCTCTCTCTCTCACACACACACACACACATACACTCACACAGACATATCATATTCAAATTGCAATGCCCAAAACAAAAAGAAATTTTTTTAAAAAAAAAAACAGAGAGGAGGAAAAATACTTTAATTATAATGTAATAATGATAAGACATACTGTGGACTTTTTACCAGAAACCATGTTAGCAAGAAAAGAATAGAGAGAAACATTTGAAGAGTTGAAAAGACGAAAATCCAGCAACCTGGAATTCTATCTCCAGCAAAATTACCCCTTAAAGATAAAGCCAAGCCAAAAAAAAGCCAAGTGCCGTCGAGTCGGATATAAAGGAGAAATAAAATCTTCCTCAAACAAGGAAAAACTGAAAGAATTTATTGACAGCAGACCTTTCATGGAAGAAATGTTAAAAGTTTGTCAAACAGAAGGAGAACAATATAGGTTAGAAACTTAGATTTACAAAAAATAAATGAATATTAGAGAAGGAATAAATGATTGTAAAATGAAACGTCTTATTTTCTCATTCTTAAATGATCTAAGAGACAACTGTAGGGTTAGAGTTCTAATAATGTATTGTCTGACTGTAGTAGGAAACTCAAATCCATTCCTTTCCAGTTCATTCTGACTCATAACAACTGTAATATTTGGCTAATTAAAATAATTGACAACAGTGTAACCAAGGATGGGAAGAAGAAGCAGAAAAAAATTGTAATAAGTTGTTGGCAATAGGTATGAAATGGTATGATGTTACTTGATAGTAGAATTAAGCTATTAAAAAGTGTATGCAGTGAAACTTGAAAGATCTAGAACTCAATGTAACTGCCTTGTTTTTCTGGATTCTGCAAATTTTCTGCCTTGGTGAGGTACAGACTTAGTGTGTTTTGTGCTCTCTTGTTTTAGTGTAAAATATTTCAGTTTTTTTTCATCTGACAGATTTCTGCATTACCCAGGTTCAGACTTGCAAAGATTTTACTGTATTATAAAGTAGAGCAACCACTAAAATTTTTTTAAAAGAACTGTAATTGATACTTTATGAAAGGGAATGAAATGTTATTGTACAAAATGTTCTATTTAAACCACAGAAGAGAGTGAAGGCAAAGAAAAAAAAAAAAAAACAAAGAGCAAATGCAACAGGTACAAAATAGTTATGCATATTGTACATAATAATTCAAGTCTATCTGTAATCATCTTACCTGTTAATAATCTAAACACAGTAGCTACAAACATTTTTATAAAGAATAAAAAGAAAAGCTCAACTGTATTTGTTTATATGTAAATAAATATAAAAATATGTACAAATATATGAAAATATCTTAAAATCTATAAATGTCTATATAAATACACAATTAAGTTCATGATGATAGATCAAGAAACAGTCATTTGAACAGAACAAAGTGGTATGCCATGGTTTAAAGTCAGGAAAGGTATGCGTCAGGGTTGTATCCTTCCATGTGCTTACTCAATTTGTGTGCTGAGCAAATAACTGAGGAGCTGGATGATATGAAGAATAAAAGGGTATCAGAAGTAGAGGAAGACTCATAAACTTCATTATTCAGATACCACAACTCTGCTTGAGAAAGTGAAGAGAATCTGAAACACTTATTGACAAGGATCAAAGGCTACACAGTTTTAAGTGTGGATTATACCTCAGCATAAAGAAAACAAAAATTCTCACAACTAAACCAATAAGCAACATAGTGATAAGTGGAGAAGAGACTGAAGTTGTCAAGCCAAGTCAAAGATTTCATTCTATTTGGAAGGATAATCAAAAACTATGGAAGCAACAGACTTGAGGCAAACCTAATGAAAAGACCTCTTCAAAGACTAAGAATCTTGAAGACTAAGGTGCATCTGACTTCAAACAAAGGAGTAGAAAGTGGAAAATGAGTAAGGAAGACTGAAGAAGAATTGACACCTTTGAATTGAGTTAGTGAAGAATGTTGAATATACTATGCACTGCTGAAAGAACAGACAGATACGTCTTGGAAGAAATACAATTAGAATGCTCTTTAGATGCAAAGATGACACAATTACCTCTCACATACTTGGACATGTTATCAGGAGGGATTACTCTATGAAGAAGGACATGATACTTTTTGGAGGGTCAGAAAAATTGAAGAAGAACCTCAAATAAATGGACTGACATGTGGCTGCAACAACGGGCCCAAGCATAACCATGATTGTGAGGACAACACAGTATCAGACACTCTTTTGTTCTGTCTCTCTGAGTCAGAATTGACCAGACAGCACCTAAGAACAACATTTGGCCTCAGAAAATCCACTAAAATATAAAGATATAAATACTTAAAAGTAAAGGAATGCAGAAAGATACACCATGCTACTCTAAAATAAGTAAATAAAGCTGAAGTAGCTATGCTAATTTTACATAATGCAGACTTAAGAACAAGTAGAATTATCAAATATAAAAATGAGTATTAAACAAAGATAAAATGGTCAATTTTCTAAGAAGACATAATGAATCAAAATGAGTATGCTCCTAACATGATGGTGCAAAACACATTAGTCAAAAGCTGATAGACTGCAAGAAGGGATGGGTAAATTCACCACTATAGTTGAGATGTTCAGCTTACCACTGTCAGTAATTGACAGATTAAACAAGCAGAAAATAAGGCTACAGATGCACTAAAATGAACTTGTCACTCAACTTGATTAAATTGATATTATAGAATACTCTACTCAGCAATGGAAGAACACAGTGTTCTCAAGCTCATGTGTAACACTCACCAAGATAGATCACACTCTTGGCCATAAAAGACACTTGAACAAACTTAGGAGAATACAAATTATGAAAAATATGTTTTACAATCACTATGATATTAAACTAGAAAACAATCACAAAGATAACTGGAAAAAATTATTTGTAAATTGAGTCCTTTACTTTTAAGTAATCCATGGGTCAAAGGAGAAATTTCAAGAGAAATTAATCTTTTTGAACAAAGTGAAAATTAAAATAGAACTTAAAAAAGAATGTCTAACAGCAAAATCAGTAATTAAAATAAAATTTACACCATTAAACATCTAAAATAAATAGAGTAAGCTTTCGTTTTGGGAAACTAGAGAAATGTGAGCACAAGAGAGTCAAGATGGAAGACTAAATGCACATCTCCCTAAATCCCTCTGGAAACCAAGACCTGAAATGATAATTAAATGGAGCCTTCTGGACACCTAGTGAGCACTGGGATGTGGCATAGGGCTGTTAATTTGGACTTCATACCACTGAACACAAATCCTCCTCTCTTTCACTGACCCCATTCTCAGCACAGACTGAAGGTAACTCACTATTTCAATTTTTTTTCCCTCTATCTTGACCAGTGGCCAGAGCTGGGACTTAACTAGCATCTGGTCCCAGACACATTGCTGGTGGGACTGGCAAGTGTAATTGTCATGTTCTGAGAGCCTGGCTTTGGACTCTATGCATCTCGGCTCCTCTGGCCTATCTTTCTGCCTCCACCATGTGGTAGCTGTACAGATGCTCTTGTGTGGGATGCCATCTTGATCCACTGGGAAATGGAGAAGCCCAGGCAGAGGCCCTGGCTAGACTTGGTTGCTAGGCTGGGAGGTGGTACCTGCCAGGGGGAGAGTGCTTTTCCACCAGGGTGGCAGTGTTTTGCACAGTGTAGCCTGAGGCTGGGGCCTCTAGGCATCTCGGCACTTTTCACCTCCCTTTCCGTCAGGAGCCTGGTCCCAGACAGGTGACGAGCTTGTGTGGGATGCCATTTTATTTCACTTGGAGGAGGAGTCATCCATATGGAAGCCTCGGCTGGACCTAATTCCTGGGCTGGAAGGCAGTGTCTACCCAGAAGAGACTGCTTTTCCAGCAGAAAAGCAGAATTCTACACAGTATAGCCTACAGCTGGGGCCTGACAGCAGAGGCCAGCAGGCCAGTAGCCCTTCTGTATTTTGAGCTAGTTTATAACACCTGGGGTTCGATTCAGAGGTGATCACTTTGCCAGCTGGGAAGAGGGATGTATACACCTGAAAACGTGATTGACTTTGGAAGTTGTCAAATACTTTTTCTCATTTGAAGACAGCCTAGAGAAACAACTGTGGTCCATCTTCACAGCATCTCTCCCAGCTCTATTGACCCACATAAAGCCAAAAATGCAACAAACTCTGGAGAAAGCGGTAACCAGGAAATCACCTATGGCATCAGAAGGCTCCCAAAAGAAACCACCTCAGAACTTCCCAGATGAAGAAGCTTTTATGAAAGTACCAGAAGGCGAATACAAAAGGAGTACAGAGAGAGCTCTCCTAGACCTTATACAAACTGTAGCAGGGCAAAATGAAAAATTAAGCAAGACGTTCAATCTGATGGAACATCAGTATTTGGAAATCCAATGATCAAGAACAAAAATCAGAGACCTAGAAAATTCAATTCAAAGCAAAGAAAACAGACTGGAACAAGTGGAAATGAGACTTTTTGATTTGGAAAACAGAGCTACGGGTGCCAGTATCTATGAGGATAAATTGGAAAAAAGAAACAAGAAAAATGAGGAAGCATTAAGAACCATGTGGGACTCTATTAAGAAGAACAATCTATGATTAATTGGAGTCCCTGAACATGGTGAGACACCTGAGAACACAGAGAGTATTGTTGCTGAGCCACTGACAGAAAACTGCCCAGAAATGATGAAAGAAGAGAATATAGGTATCCAAGATGCGTATCAAACACCACTCAATATAGATCTTAATAGAAAGACTTCAAGAAGTAAAACCAAGCTCAACAAAATGAAACCTAAGCAGAAACTCTTAAAGGCAGCAAGACTCAAAGCAAAACTAACATTCAGAGGGAAACCCTGAAGGACTTTGTTAGATTTCTTGGCAGAAATGATGCTGGCACAGGGACAGTGGCATGACTCATTCAAAGCCTTGAAGGAGAAGAATTTCCAACCAAGAATTATGTATCCTGCAAAACTATCTTTCAAATATAAAAATGAAATGAAGACATTTGCAGAGAAACAAAAACTCAGAGACTTTGTAAAAACCAAACCAAAGCTACAAAGAAATACTGAAAGAATATCTTGGCTTGGAAGAACAAAACCACTAACTTCATGTTTTAGAGGGACACATTATCCAGAATCCTACTCAGTTAAGGAAGGCTCAGCACAATCAAAGCTGTAACAGTGAAAAAAAATGATCTAGTGATCATATCATGTAAACTGTGATATCATCATATTAAAAAGTGGGATGTTTTACAGTCATTATAATCCTTCCAGGTAGAGAAGAAGTTGACAAGACTGGTGGCAATCAAAACTTGTAGTTTATTAAGAGAAATCATAGGGGCAGCCATAAAGCACAATAAAGAAGCAACATACCATGTCAAGAAATGTAACACAGGAGTCTCAACAATCATAAAACCAATCCTGAAAAGGTGAAAAATCAACTCCCAAAGAAGAATCTCGCAGAACAGATTAATAAGAACAGTAGAGAAAACATCAATACAAAAATAAACATATCACAATGTCAGCACTGAATACATAGCTATCAATAATTACATTGAATGTGAATGGACTGAATGCTCCAGTAAAGAGACATTGAGTGACATCTTAGATCAAAGTCATGACCCATCTATATGTTGCTGAAAGAAACTCACCTTAGACTTAAAGATAGGAAGAAACTGAAAATTAAAGGATGGAAGAATATACATCAAGTTGATAATGAACAAAGAAGAGCAGGTGTGGCAATTCTAAACTCATATAAAATCGATTTTAATGTAAAATCCACCATCATGGACAAGAATGGACACTGTTGCTGAAAGGTTCAATACACAGCAGGACTTAACAATATTAAATATTTATGCACCTAGTATGGATCCGACTTGATGACACTTGGCTTTTGGCTAATATTAGTGCACCTAAATACATGAAAGAAACACTGATTACACTCAAAACGGTGATAGATTAATCCAAAATAATAGCAGGAGACTTTAACACTCCACTCAGTATTGGACAGGTCACCTAGAAAAACACTCAGTAAAGACACAGAAGACCTTATTGCCACCATTAACCATCTAGGCCTCACTGACATATACAGAACTTTCTGTCAAACAGTGGATAACTATACCTTCTTCTCCAGTGCACATAGAACATTCTCCAGAATAGACCATGTGTTAGGATATAAAGCAATTCTCAACAAAATCCATACCACTGAATTAATGCAAAGCATCTCCTCAGGTCATAGATCCACAAAAGTTGAAATCAATAGCAGAAAAAAAAATAGATAGAAAGTGGAACTCATGGAAACTGAACAACATCTTTCTCCAAAAACCATAGGTTATAGAAGAAATCAAGGATGAAATAAAGAAGTTTATGGATTGCAATGAGAACAAAAACACTGCCTACCAGAAACTATGGGATGCAGTCAAAGCAATGCTCAGAGGTCAGTTTACCTCCATAAATGCACATATCTGGAAGGAAGAAAGAAGCCAAATCAAAGAACTGACCCTAAAGCTTGAACAAGTAGAGAGAGAACAACAGAAGAACCCCTCAGACACTGAAGAAAACGTATCATTAAGACTAGAGCAGAACTAAATGAATTAGAGAATAGAAGAGCAATTAAAAAAAACGAAAAGACCAAAAACTGTTTTTTTTTTTGAAAAGATCAACCAAATTGACAAACCACTGGCTAAACTTACTAAAGAAAAACAAGAAAGGAAACAAATAACCCCAATTAGAAATGAGAGGGGAGGTGTCACAACAGATCCAACAGAAATCAATAATATCATAGCTGAATACTATGAAAGACTGTACTCTAACAAATTTGAAAACCTAGAGGAAATAGACAAATTCCTTAATTCATATTACCTACCAAAATTATCAGAAGGTGAAGCAGAACACCTTAATAAACCCATCATAAAGGAAGAGATTGAAAAAGTCGTCCAAAAACTGCCAACCAAAAAAAAAAAAAAAAAGCCCATGCCCAGATGGCTTCACTAAAGAATTCTACCAAACTTTTAGAGGAGAGTTATCTCCAATATTACTAAGATTATTTCACAGTATAGAAAGGGATGGAATGCTCCCAAATTCATTCTATGAAGCCAGCATAACCATGATACCAAAGCCAGGGAAAGACCCAACCCAAAAGGAGAACTACAGACTGATATCACTCATGAATCTTGATGCAAAAATCTCCAACAAAATTCTTGCCAATAGAATATACCAACATATCCAAAAAATAATCCATCATGACCAAGTTGGATTCATACCAGGGATACAAGGCTGGTTCAACATTAGAAAAACAATTAATGTGATCAACCTCATAAATATCACAGAAGACAAGAATCACCTGATCTTGTCCACTGATACAGAAAAGTCATTTGATAAAGTCCAACACCCATTCACGCTAAAAACTATCAGCAAAATAGGAATAGACAGCAAATTCCTCAATGCAATAAGGGCCATTTATAGAAAGCCAACTGCCTACATCATCTTGAAAGGAGAGAGACTGAAACAATTTCCCTTGAGAACAGGAACTAGACAAGGATGCCCACTCTCACATCTTCTATTCATCATTGTGCTAGAAGTTCTAACCAGGAAATTAGACAAGACCAAGTAATAAAAGGCATCTGCACCAGCAAAGAAGAACTAAAAATTTCCCTATTTGCAGATGATATGATTGTATATGCCGAGAATCCCAAAGAATCCATAAGGAAACTACTCAAGCTGATAGAGAAGTTCAGCAAAGTCTCAGGATACAAGATAAGCATAAGGAAATCAGTGGAATTCCTTTAGACCAACAACAAGATTATTAAGGAAGAAATCACCAAGTCTATACCATTTACTATAGCCACTAAGAAGATAAAGTACCTGGGAATAAATTTAACCAGAGAAATAACAGACCTTTACAAACAACAACAAATCTTTACTACAAAAAACTAAGAGAGACTTACATAAATGGAGAAACGTACCCTGCTCATGGATAGGAAGAGATAACATTGTGAAAATGTCTTTTTTACCCAAAGGAATCTACTCACATAATGCAATCCCAATATAAGTTCCAGTGACATCTTTTAATGAGCTGGAGAAACAAATTACCAACTTTGTCTGGAAAGGGAAGAAGCTCCGGATAAGTAAACATTACTAAAGAAGGACACACTGGGAGGCCTCTCATTACCCAACTTTAGAACCTATTACACTGCCACAGTAGTCAAAATAGCCTGATACCGGTACAAAAACAGACAGATGTATCAATGGAGCAGAATAGAGATCCCAGAGATGACACCATCTGCCTATGAACAGTTGATATTCAACAAGAAATGTGAACAATTTAAGCTTAAAGCAAGCATAATAATAATAAAAAAGGACGAATACAGCATAATTTAATGAAATTAGAAATAGACAATAATACAATATTAACAAAACCAAAAATTGACTTTTTTTGAGGAAAAAAATTCATAAAGCTGTAGTAAAGTTAACCAGGAAAAAAAAGGAAAGAAATAAAACACAAAGTACAGTTTTATTGTATAAAAGAGAATAATATTTATACAAATAAAAATCATAATATTGATATATATATTTTTTGTAGAGTGGTGTGCATTTTTACATGCCTTTTATGCTTTTCAGTGTTTTTTTTTTTCAAAATTTTGTAAATTGGGAGGAATTTCCTTTTCAAAGGAGTAAAAATCTATTCTCGTCTATATGACTACTTTTAAACTTCACAGGATTGCATAGGTATTGGAGCCTGGATGGCACAGTTGAGAAAAGCTCCATCTGCTAACCACCAGCAGTTCAAAATCAACAGCTATCACTCCTTGGAAACCCTATAGGGCAATTCTGCTCTGATATAGGAGGTCCAATATTAAGTCCGTGAACTTAATTTTTCTAACTGCTACATACCTCATTGCTGAATATCACCATGATCACCTTTGAAGTACTCCACTTGGGAAGCTATGCACCGACTCCAGTGCCTAATTTACCCTTCAAAGCAATTTTGGAACTCTTTCTGGAATAGCCATTACACATGGTGGGAAGTTTGTGAACTTAACTGTAGAGTTTTCTGTGAGGAATTTTTTAGACAGTAAATAAACAACAGTGTTAGAACGCCCTCCCTATCAGCTGAATTAGTCCCAATGACGCTCCTCCTTACTCGAAGATAAAGTAAATATTGAAAGAAAACATTTTGATGACATTCAGGACATCAGCGGTAATGCACAACAGCTCTGATGGCCATTCCAGATAGAGTTCCAAAATTGTTTTGAAGGGTGGACTAGGTGCTGGCCATTGGTGCATAGCTTTCCAAGGGGAGTACTTTGAAGGTGACCATAGTGATAAACAGCAATGAGGTATGTAGCACTTTTTCCAGGATGAGTTTCTGAAATTAGTTGGTAGTTCTCCTGTTTGGTCACTAGGAATTGGTAATAGACTCATAGGCAAGAGATTTGTTGTCTTTTTTTTCTCTTTGTAAGTATTACAAGCTTTGAAGGAAATAATTGTATTGCTTAATACATATGTATACATTTGGGGAATCATCTGTATTTGGAAATAAAAATTAGAGTTCTATATGTAAAGTAAAAAAAGACGCTCTAGGTAAAAAGAATAATATATGCAAGAGCAGGAACCTATGTGTCATGTCATGTTTAGGGAAAAGGCTAAATTCATTGATGTTCATAAAAAAGAGTGAAGGGAGGTGAAATTAGAAAATGAGTTTGCAGTCATGTTTTAAATAGTCCTGTGTGCTATATAAAGGAAACTAGAATTTAACTTGTGTTGTTGCATTACCAGAGAATTTTCTGTAACATGCAAAGATCCGGCATACTTGTGTATTATTTGGTGAATAGACTGGAGGTGAGGGAAAACAGAGACTGTAAGAACATTAAAAAAGGAAATACATAGTCCTGGTGAAATTTAAATAGAATATAAACTTAAGTAGTAGCAGTAGAATTAAAGTGACAGAAAAGTACTGGGGGAAGAAATACTATATAAACTCAACTCAACTATATAAACTCAATGGATGTTGAGGCAGCAGTAGACAGTCATCATAATTTTCAGCTTTGGTCCCATAACCCACTGCCATTGAGTTGAACTCCAACTCACAGCAACCCTGTAGGATGGAGTAGAACTGCCTCATAGGTTTTCCAAGGCTGTAACTCTTTATAGAAACTGACTGCTATGCTATTCTCTACTGCTATTCTCTCAACTGCTATTCTCCCTCAAAGCAGTTGGTGTATTGGGATTGCCCACTTTTTGGTTTGTAGTCTTGCATTCACTACTGCACCATCAGGGCTTCTGCTTGGCTTTGTAGGGATAGCAATAATTTCATTAACCACACTGAAGGATACATGTGAAGAAATGGAGGAGTTGTGAAACAACAGCTCTCTTCAGGAGTTCTGTTTTGGCTATGTGGAATTTCATGTGTTTAAGTAATTTCTACTTACAAAAGTTTGGAGCATGTGTGGTGTAGTAGTTATAAGCTCAGTTGCTAACAAAAAGATTGGCAGTTTGAATATACCACCTGCTCTTGTAAACCATATAGGACAGTTCTCTTTCCCATAGGGTCACCATAGGTCAGAATCAAGTTGATGGCCAGGCACTGATTCCTTATTTTTTTTTTTAATAGAACTTTACTGAGCTCAGAGACCACTAGGAGGCAGTGAGTAAAGTGGTTATGAGCTCAGATGCTGAAGCCATATAAAATCCAGCTGCTGACATGGGTTTCTGACTCGTGTCAAGCTAGAGGACAGAACAGAACTGCCCTATAAGGTTTCCAAGGCTGTAAAGCTTTACAGAAGTAGACTGTCACATCTTTCCCCTGAGAAGCAGATGATAGGTTCCAAGTGTTTACTTTTTGGTTAACAGCCAGACATTTAACATACTGTGCCCCTCAGGATTAATAGTCTAGCACCTCTACCTGTAACAAATTGCATAAAAAAAGATCATAGTTTATCTGTGCACTGAGGATGTAAGTACACCTAATTTATACATTTCTTGTTATATTCAAATGAGAAAGGCTGAACTGCTCATCACTGTGCCTGGCATATACCACATAATAAATGTGAGACTGTTGTGTTACAAAAGAGTTACCAAAATTAATGAAGTCAACCAGGAAGGATAAGAAACATAGGATTATCCCAAGATTTACTAGAAAAATTGTGGAAAAACTCAGTAATCTAAGTGAAAGAAGAGAAATCAGCAGAAGCTAAGAAAAAAGAGTATCCAGAATATTAGGATAAGATGTGAGAGTATTTTGACTGTCATTTTAAATAAAAGGAATGAAAGTACGATTTCTAGAAAGAAGAAACTGCCGAGAATTAAAAATATTACAGAAAGAAGAAGTAGAAGCACTGATGGAAGTTCTTTAACATTAGACTTTGTAGGAGCAGTTTCCACTGACAAATGATATAAAATAAAAATTTTCTGTGGGTCGAAGAATGAACACCTAACCTTAATTGTAGACTAATTGTAAGGAAACTTGATCCTCAAACAAATGAAACACATTTTTAGTCAGAAGACTGAAGTATTTGGTTAGAGGAGCAATGTGTCCTCCAAAATATTTATAACTATTTCAAACTATAATTTGGTAGTAAAGCTGCATACAGAATTAACAAACATAAATCAGTACCATATTTATGAAAAGTTTTAATGATAAAATGACTTCATTTGCAGTAATAAAAAGAATGCTAAAATATCAAGAAAGACCAAGACATGGCCACGTTGTTTGAAGAAAAATTCATAGAGAAGATGTAAACAAATGAAGAGACCGTTTTCTTATTATATTTCTATACATTTACAATGTAGAAATTTAATGCAGCCCCAATAAAATTACTAGTTAAGTGTCTTAAGCATCCATATGAAAAAGGAGTGAGTAAATGGAGAATGTATCTGAGACTAGAAGTCGATTAGTTAAAGAATATTATACAGTGTATGAATCAGAATCAACTTGATGGAGAGCTTTTTTTTTTTTTTGGTTTATAGGGTGTATTTCTTGCTGCTGTAAGAGAAACATCATAGTTCAAGGCACTAGCTTCAGGGGAAGGCTTTCTTTCCTTGTCAGTGTTTCATCTTTCCA
Source organism: Heterohyrax brucei (assembly GCA_028571685.1). Lineage (NCBI taxonomy): Eukaryota > Metazoa > Chordata > Mammalia > Hyracoidea > Procaviidae > Heterohyrax > Heterohyrax brucei. Next base: position 54,039,122 of record CM053143.1, on the reverse strand, counting down.
TGGACTAATTGCTTCACACCACAGACACTCCTGGCCCAGAGCACACACTGTGTGCCTGGCACTACTTTCTTGGTGATGTAAGGTCCCTCTGTCTCTCTGCTGGCTTTTCCCTTTTACATCTCAAAAGAGATTGATTTAAGATACAACTGAATTTTGTAGATTGAATTCTGCCTCGTTCACATAACTGCCTGCAGTCCTGACTTATTAACATCATAGATTGTGTAGGAAAATCATATCAAATGACCACATGGTGGGCAATCACAAAATACTGGGAATCATCACCTAGCCACACATTTTTTGGGGAAATACACTTCAGTCCTTAACACTGGACAATAAATAAGGAACACTAAGGAACTGCTATCTTTGAATTATAGTAGTGGACTGCTAGAAGGACAAACAAGTCTATCTTAGAAGAAATACAACCAGAGCACTACTTGTAGGTAAGGCTGGTGGGACTTTGTCTCACTTACTTTGGACCAGTCTTTGGAGAAGGATGTCATGATAGATAAGGTAGAAAGTCACTGAATAAAAAGGAAAGGCCCAGATGAACTGATACAGTGGCTGAAACAATGGACTCAACTACATCAGGGATTACGAGGATGGCACAGTGCCAGGAAGTGTTGCATTCAATTTCACCTAGGGATACTATGAGTCAGAACTGGCTCAAAGGCACCTAACAACAGCACAGTGAGTTACACAGAACAAAAGGATAATTTTAAAAAATTGCCATTGATTCTGAATCATAGCAAATATGTTAGGACAGAGTAGAACTGCCCACAGAGTTTCCAGGAGTGGATTTGAACTATCTTGTGGTTAACAGATGTAGCACTTAACCACTATGCCACCAGGGTTTCTAGAACAGAATTAGGAAAAAAAAAAACAAAAGAGAGCAATGTAGCATAGGAGGTTACAAAAGCTACTCTCAACTTTGAGTCAAGGATTCAATATGAAGGACTCTTAAGAAGAAACACTCTGTGGAGCTCATTGTCTTGACTAAAATTACTTTCCCGTGGAAATTTTCTTTTTCAAATTCTTCCTAGTCAAGTCATGAAAGATACGGGCTGCCATGGAATGGACTTCAACTCTTTCGGAGACCGTAAGATGTGTCAGAGAAAAATCTCACTCCATATTTTTTCAGTGGCTAATTTTTTGGGAAATAGATTATCACTGTTTTTTTCCTAAGGTGTCTCTTGTGAAATTGAATATCTCACCTTTTAGTTAGCAGATGAGCATATTAAACATCTAAAAATTTTCTTTTCTGGCAAATCCAACCTATAGTGAACTCCCACATTTGGAGTCTAGCGTGCTTAATTGTTTGTATTGACAATACTTTCTACTCATTGCTCATTAGCTGTTCTTATAGTTTCTGCTCTGTATTTCTAGAGGTTTACAATAGCCTAACGATAAGAGATGGTAAATAAAAATATCTTTGAAAGCACTCTGAGGTCGTAGTGATCGTGAGTTGCACGAAAAGTGTGTGCAGCAGTTTGGCTAGGCGGTGATTCCCAGCAGCAGTTGAGATGGTGGGGCAGAACTCACTGTGTAGGATAGCATTGTGCCTTGATGTAGTCTCTTGATACATAAAAGAAAGCAGCTAGCAGAGAGATTTAAGAAACTCATACCAACATGAAGCAGTCCTAGGAGCTGAGCACATCCTTTAGAAAGGACCAGGGTCTCTGCACTTCTAGAAGCTTCTAGTCCAGGGGAAGACTAACAGCAAGGACCTTCCTCTAGAGGCAGCAGACATCCTTAATTTGGACTTTTATCCTCCTGGACTGTGACAAAACAATTTCTTTTTTTTTTTTTTAAGCCATCTACTTATATCTCTGTTATAGCAGTACTACACGACTAAAACACTAGTATGATGCTTCTGCAGAAGTGAAATCTCACTAATATTTTTTCAAGAACTAAATGAAGTACTGCTGTTCTCATATCCTTTGAAGCATGTTTGGTGGTAGATTTAGAAAAGGCTCAGCTAAAATTCAGGAATATAGAAAATCTAATTCATATCAGGTAATTGCAGAAATTACACTAAGAAGAAAAATACCTATGCTGAATTGTTCATCTGTTAATACTTTCTTGTCCTCAAACACTGTAACAACTGTGAGAAATGTACAGGACTGGGCACATTTTGTTTTCCCCCTGTTGTACATAGGCCTGTTACAAGTTGAAACCAACTCCTAACAATAACAATGTATCTAGATGAGAAATACTGGTGGAAATATTAGCTTATCCTCTTACTAATATATTCATGTCCTTTTACAAATCACGAATCCCCTTCACTGTATACCCCAAACTCACATAAAGTCATTTGAAAAAAGAAAAAGGAACATCAGACTTATTATGTTTGTATTGTTCATGTTAATAAAATTCACTAGATCATTTGCCCAATATACATGAGAAGTTATATTCTGAATAAACTGTTAGGTATAGGTTAAATGTATGCCATACATCCACGTTAACTACCATTGACTCTCATGTGAACAGCTGATGTTTGGCCTTAATAAATCCCATGGGATTCTCATAATTCAGATCTTTACCTGGAACTCTAATCTCAAAACAGAACTGAGACTATAAGAATTCCCATAAATTGAGAGCAAATTGAACAGAATTAGGATTATTTCTCTGTGGTAACCACAGGTACTTACATCTCCCAGGTCATCCTTCCTAATCCTGTGTCTATCCCCTCTTTGGTCCCTAACTCTCAACTTTCTCCTAAGTCCTTTCTACCAGGCTCTTTACAATGAATTGCCCAAGATCTGATAGATCCTTGATTTTGTATCAGCATATTATCCTGGTCTTCTTGTTCTAATTAAATCCTGACACTCTTCTAAAAGCATTGCTTCCCTTCCAGCTTTCCCCAGTGGTCTCTGTTTACTCTCCCACACACCTCGTACACTGAGCCCAGATTTAAAGTAGCTCTCCTCTTTCTTATAATTGCTGTTTCCAGAATATTCTCCTATGTATTTCCCCCAACCACCTCAGTTTTGGTTATCTTCTTATTAGACAATACACTTCAGCCACCTTACTTGCTGCAGACATTGCATGACTGGACCATCTCCTGCTTTAATTTCTTAAATATCTTAACTCCTGACAGCTATTCTAAAACAAGTGCTGTTAGAATTGCTGTTGATTTCAAAAATCTCATACCATATTCTTTCCAGTGTTCTTCCCTTTCTGTTATCAGTTACATCTTTCAATAAAATATCAACTTCTAAACTCCTTCAGCCACTGATTCCCAAAATTGTACTATAAATCTTGTCATAACTGCCGTTTCAAAAGTCTCATTTTCCCCATGTCATTTTGGTCCTTGGTGAGCATCCGTTCCAGCTGAGTTGAGACCATTTGATGTGCAGAAACCTGATGGTTTAGTGGTGTAGTGGTTAAGTGACATGCTTGTACTTTAGGGTCAGCAGTTGAAATGCATGAGGTGCTCCATGGAAACTCCATGGAGCAGTTCAACTCTGTCCCATAGGGTCACTGTGAGTAAGAATCAACTTGACAGCACTAGGTTTTTGTCTTATTCTCAGATCACCATTTCCTGTGCCTCCGGTCTACCTCCTCCCTCTTCACGCATACAGTGAGCTCATTTATAGTCTGTTTGCCTATTTGATACCATCTTGATATAGTGAGATAGGTGCTACGTCTGCTGAACAAACGGTCTGCAGTTCAAATCTGCCAGATGCTCTTTGGAAGCTCTATGGGACGGTTATACTCTCATCTGCAGTGTCGCTATGAGTCAGACCCAACTCGATGACAGTGAGGTTGATTGGTTGGTGCCCGTTTTATATGTTTATGTCTCTCTTTGCCCATAACAAATTCTGGGGTTAATGATGCTGTTTTCTTTTTAATCTGCACTCCAATCCCTTTTTGTTAAAAAAAATACCTTTTGAAAAAAGTCAAAAGCCAATTCAAATTCAAAATACCATCCACTCTCTAACTTCACCTATGCCGTTATGCATTAGTAAACAGAAATAAAAACCTTTCTTATTTGTTTCACTTATATGTCACACTTACTACATTCTCTGGGAGACACTGAGGATGCCTACGATTCATTGTGATTTTCTTGTTGATTTAAGTATGGATTGACTCTTTTATACCTTTTTATCTCTCGTCAAAATGTTACCACTTTCTCCTCAGCCTTGATTTCAGCCATAAACTCACTTTCAGCTTCACTAATTAAATAGAAGCAAGCCAAGTTAACTTCCACAAGTTCCTGTCCTAGAGCCACACACCTACCAGCATCTGCATCCAAATACTATGACTTCCCTCCTACTGCTTGTTCCACTCATCTCTCCAAGTCATTGTTACAGAACTTTTCCCCTCTCTTTCCTGCACAGCCAGCATTTTCTCACTGTTGGATATTTTCCATAAAAATAAACATAAAATATGCTTGACTCAATTTTTAGGAAATCTTGAGTTTTGTGTCAGTGTTTCCTGCCCATTTCTTTCCTATTTTATTTTTTAGCAACAGTACTTCCCAATAGTGTTTTCATCTTATGTTCGGTTTGCCTCATTAACAAAATCCATCCTAATCATGTTCTGCTCACGTCATTCTTGTGAAACATCTTAATCCTCATTTTAGGTAACCTCAGTATAGCACAGATGATTACTCCCTCCTTGAAACTTTTTTCCCCCAAATATAATCTTATTTTTGTCTCTCTCTCTCTTTTTTTTGTTTTTTTTTTACAGCTTTTCAGTCTCTTTTGTTGGATTCCTCCAACTTCATCAACTTCCTTTTTTTTCTTGGACTGGGAGCAATGAATAAGGAAGTGAAAGAATAATTTATGCTTATGAATTGAGGTCAGTGAAAAATTGTGAATATATCATGGACTGCCAGAAGAACACACAAATCTGTCTTGGAAGAAATAGAGCTGGAATGCTCATTTGGAGAGAGGATGGCCAGATTTTGTCTCATGTACTTTGGATGTGTTATTCGGAGAGAGTTGTCCCTGAAGAGGGACATCATGCTTGGTAAAGAAGAGGGACAGTGAAAACGAGACAGGCCCTCAATAAGATGCACTGACACAGTGGCTGCAACAATGGACTCACACACTAGCAGCATTTGTGAGGATGGCTGGGACCAGGAAGTGTTTTTTTCAGTTGTACTTAGGGTCGCTGTGAGTTGTAACCAATTGGATGGCACCTTACAACAGTAACTATGATGTTTGTCACAAATTTTTTCACTTTTTAAAAATTGTTGTAAATACATGAGTCAAACATTTGTCATTTTAGCATTATTCACGTACAAAGTTAAATGATACTTTTATGCTCATTATGTTTCTCAACCATCAGTCTTATCCATTCCCCAAATTTTTCATCTCCTTTAACAGAAACTCAGAGTTCCATAAGCATTAACTCTTCCTTTCATCTTCTTTCTACTCACCCCTAGTAACTGCTAATAAATGTTGATTTTTATGAACTTGCTTATTCCAGGTATTCCATATAAATATGATCAGCCAGTAATTTTCTTTCTAAGGTTGAACTTTTTGCTCAGTGTAATGTTTTCAAGGTTTATCCATGCTGTAGCCTGTATCAAGACTTCATTTATTCTTATGGCTGAGTAATATTCCACTGCATGTGTGTATTTGCTTGACTTTTTGACAATGGCAGTCCAAGTGCTGAATCCTTTAACTGCTTTTCTATGATATTGTCTAGCATTATGATTTTACATACCTGTTACAGACTGACGAGGATCAAATGCATCTCTCCAGCTTTGATCTCTCCCCTGCAAACTGATTTCTATATTCATCTCTGGTTGCATGTATACCTATTGGCATCAAGTTGCTACTGGCTCATAACAATGCTATAAAACAGGATAGAACTGTCCTGTAGGTTTTCCAAAAAGCAACTGGTCAGTTCAAACTGCTGACCTTTTGTTTAGCAGCCTGAGTTCTTAATTGCCATGTTAATAGGTCAAACTAAGATGTCATTAAAACAGCTTTTCAACTTCCCTTTTCCACCCATGTCTATCAAGATTTCTCCATCTCAGTTACTATCAATATTACTCTCCCAATAAATATTTGAAGTAAGAAAGTAAACTAATAAAATAGTAGACAAGCATAGGAACAGTCAGAAGCTGGTCATCTGGAAAAAGTAACGTAGGTTATATTCATCATATATTTACATACATACTAGATTTAAATGCATTATATTTTCATGACTTATTCTGTTATGTGTTTATACTTTGATAAAGAAAATCATAAATGAATGGTATGCCAGGTAGTATCACAGCAGAAAGTACCTACTGAAATTAATGAAAAAAAGGCCCAATAGGCTTTTTATTTTCAAAACTGTAGTCAGTAAATAGGTAAACTACAAAAGGAAGTACAGAACAGTTACCTAGGGCCAGGAAGGACAGGCTTTTATAACTCCAAGTCTGACAGGGTGAACCGAGAGCGAGACTACAGGAATCTAGGAGGACAGAGTGAAGAGAACTGCTTTGAGAGAGAGCCAATCTGAAACAATCCTGCTAGGGTAGACTAGGAGCTGACATGGGTGCGTAGTATTCTAAAGAGAGTACTTCGAAGGTGGCTATAACAATGTTCAGCGATGAGGTATGTAGCACTTGGAAGAATTAAGTTTGTGAACTTCTTTGTCAGATATCTTATATCCACAGTGTATCAAAGTTTTATGAAAGTATATACTTATTTGAAATAAGTGAATTTGTCTTTATCAATGGTTAATTCCTTGTCACATGTTAGTGTTAGTATCATCCAAGGTGCTATGTGAAATATAAATTCCCAGTCTCTGCTCTAGGAAGTTTTTATTTAGTATATTTGGGTAAATTCCTCTATGTACATTTTCTAAGCATCCTTATTCGATAGTCTTCAAAGTGTAGACATAGAACTGAAGGTACTGGAAAACTTGCTATGAGGTTAATAGATATGAAGAGTTTAAGAGAATTTATTTGCCAAACTTCAAACTTTTCTTTATACGTCGTCAAAAATTTGAACAGTACTGTTTTACGCATCTAGTGCTGACAGAGATACCACAAATGGATGGCTTTAAAAAGAGAAATTTTATTTATCAAAGTCCAGCAGATGAAAAGCCCAAATTCAGGGTGTCAATTTCAAGGGAAGGCTTTCTCTGCTGGATTTGGAGACGGGTCCTTGTTATCTTTCCCTGGACTGGAAGCTTCTGAGGTGCAGATAGCCCGGTCCTCTCCAAAAGACACAGTCAGCTTCCAGCATAGCTTTTTAGTCATACAAGACACCCAAATCTCTCTGCTAGCTTCTTTCCATTATATCTCAAGATGCTGCCTCAGACACAAAACAATCTTACACAGTGAGTCCTGCCACGCCAACACAACTGCTGCCCATTCACCTTTATTAACGTCATAGAGACAGGATTTACAGCATGGAGGACATCACACAATATTAGGAATCATGGCCTAGCTAGACTGTTATGCAGATTTTTGGGGGGAACACAGTTGAATCCAACACAAGTACAGTGATGGTTAAGGATGTGTGTCGACCTGCCTGAACAACGATCCTCAGTAGATAGGCAGTTATGTAGTTTGGAGGTTATGTAATCATATAACTTGGCAGATATATAACGATGTGATCAGCTCCATGATGAGAACTGCTATGAGCAGTCAAACAGTTGAAGAGGAGTTTCTTAAGGGTTGTGACCTACCTTCAACGTGTAAATGGATGTTTCATCATGGGTGTTTCTCTAGATCTGTATCAGGCTCATCATTATCAGACCTCTGGCTCTTGGGAGTGGAGCTAACAGTTTATTTGCCATCATGGATTTCTTGGCCTCAAAAGCCTGTGAGCAAACAGCTTGCTGTCTGATCAATCTGTCTGTGATTTGTCAGTCCTTGCAGCTATGTGAGTCATGAGATGCCTTCAGCCTGACACCCAAAGATTGAGACTTCACAGCCACTTCAACTGTGTGAGCTATTTCTCTTACATAAATCTCTCTACATACACATGCTTACATACATACATGCTTCATTGGTTTAGTTTCTCTAGAGAACCCAACCTAAGACATCTGGTGCAAAGGGGAGTAGTTTTAGAAAAACAACATCATTAGGATGATTTCTTTAGACTGATACTCAAGTCTGTTTAGTCTTACAGATATTGATGTCTCTGCTTCCAGAAGTGAAGAGGGCACTGCTAAATCATGGCATAACATGGCAATAGAAACATATAAAAACCACCAGTGGATCAAGTATTGGTGAGAAGTGAGCTTCTGGGTGATCACACACTTGATACTTTTCTGTTATTTTGTTAGAAATTTAAGGAAGCTGGTTAGTTTATCCTACTTTCACTAGATAAAATGGTGAAAGTTAGAGATGAAATCAAGGCTCTGACACACAGCTCATGTGCTGCCTAAACAACCGCAGTGTTGCCGCTTACATCCTGAAATAAAGTTTTATTTCTTGTGGTGATGGAACTGATATTGCAAACAAAATAAACCCAGAGTCTTATTATATAAATGCCTAGATTAAAAATCCCAGTTGAGTTCCAGCTTCAAATGGTGTCTGAAGATAATGTGAGGGATTTGGTTGGGCAGAAATGACAACCTGAACTCGGGCTGTGGACATTTGGAGAGATAATCAAGAAGCTGGAGGCATTGAGGCCTGAAATTCTGTTGTATCATTCCCGCCAGCTCTCTCACTCCAGTCTGAAGAGATTTCTCTGACTTGGTCTGCTGAACTACACTTCCCTAATAAAGCAGTTAGCCCCTGCACTTTCATCTGTAGAGATTAAGCCAGCTGTGTCTAAAGAGCGTTTATGTGAGACAACACTGGGGAAGGAGTTTGAGACCTTGCCTAGGGCTTTGCCCTGAGACAAATATTTTACAAGATGTTGCTGCATATTCTCTGAACATAATCCCATTTTTACTTCTAGATCTGCAAGCTGACTTAAATCTCAGCAAGCCTCCAGAGATGAAACATAAAATATGACACAGAAGGAGGTGTACTACACTCCAAAAGAACTGCTTGACTTTTCTAATATGTGCAGACCAAAACCTTGGAAACATGTGTAGAAATGACTACTAAGGTGGTTGAGTTATAACATAAGGATCATGAAGTTGATAAGTCTGAATTTGTTGATATAAGCTCATTAAGTACAGGTGTTTCAATTAGTGTTTTAGCTGAAATATTAGGAAATTACCTAATAGTTTATTTGGTTGGTGTCATGGTTTGAATTTTGTTCCCCTCAAAATGTGTGTAGAAATATGTGTAGCCATTTGGGTAGGCCATTGTGCCCAATATTGTGTGATGTTTCTTTATGTTGTAGACGCTGCTCCTATGGTGGTAAGGAATGAGGGCGGACAGCAGTTGTGTTTGTGGGGCAGATTCATTTTATGCTTTGAGGCAGTCTCTTGAGATATAGAGGAAGTAGGCCAGCAGAGAGATTTAGGAACCTCACATCACTAAGAAAGCAGTGCAAGGATAGAGGGTGTCCTTTGGAAAGGCCCCTGGGTCCCTGAGCCTCAGAAACTTCCAGTCCAGGGGAACTCTAATAACAAAGTCCTTCCTCCTGAGCCAGAGAAAGCCTTCCCCTAGAGCTGACACTCTAAAGTTGGGCTTTTAACTGACTGGACTGTGAGAAAATAAAATTTCTCTCTCTCTCTCTCTTTAAAAGTTTTACTGTGCTTTAAGTATAAGTTTACAATGCAAATCAATTTGCTCATAAAACTCCAAACACACACTACTATGAAATTATTACTGCTGTCTCCTCATACTACCCCATGACAGCACACTCCTCCTTTTCACCTCCTTTCAAGCAACTCCTGTCCCCGTCCACTCTCTCATCTTACCTCCAGAGAGCAGCTGCCCAAGCAGCCTCACATGTATATTTATGCCAAGAAGCGTATTCTTCACCAGCATCCCTCTATGCCTTATAGTTCAGTGTGTTCTTTGTCCAAAGTCTTGGCTTTGGAATTGGTTTCAGCTCTGGACTGACAGAGAGCCTGGGGGTCACGTCCTGAGAGGATCCTTTCGTCTGACGGGTCATCAAGTACACTCTTTCAGTAGAACTCTAGTTCTGCATACACATTTTTCTCCTGCTGTATACAGGACTTTCCATGGTGGTTCCTGTCAGGAAGACATTGGTGGTAGCTGGGCACCATCTAGTTCTTCTAGTCTCTTCCTGATGAAGTCTCTGTATTATACGGAACCTCTATCTGATGTGTTTATATTTTCCTTATGTCTTTACTGTCCTTAATTCTCATATGCTCCAGGCGGATTGGGACCAACTAATGGCTGTTCACTAGCTTTTAAGAACCCAGACACCACTCACCAAAGTGGTATGCAGAAGATTTTCTTAAGAAAACTCAGTTATGCCACTCAGCCTAGATGCACCCTAAAACCATGGTCTCCAGACCACTGTCTATGCTACTGTGTCCTTCAAAATGGGTTGTATTTAGAAAATATTTTGGTGTGATCATGTTGTTCTAATTGCCCCTCTACTGTGTGATGTCATTCCCTAAATTTAACCCAATTCTGTCTACTATCTAACCTATGAATATATCTCTCCCTCCCTCCCCAGACTTGTAGCCATCAAAAGCTATGTTGTTCTGTGCTTAAATCTTTTCATAAGCCCTTATAATAATTGTGACATATAATATTTGTCTTTATGTATATAACTAATTTTACTCAGTGCAATGTTTTCCAGATGATTCCATGTTACAAGATATTTCCTAAAATCATCATTGTTCTTTATAATTCCATAGTATTCCATTGTGTGAATATACTATAGTTTGTTGATACATTCTTCTGTTGACGGACATCTAAGTCAATTGTTTTTGTTTTCTGCTGTTGTTAACACTGCTGCAATAAACATTTGTGTGCATGTATCTGTTCATGTGAAAGCCCTTATTTCTTTTGGATATATTTCAAGCAGAGGGTCACCAGACCATGTAGTATTCTATTTGTAGTTTTGAAGAAAGCATCATTTCGATTTTCAGTGATTGTACCATTTGACATTCCCACTATCAGTGTAGAAAAGTTCCAATCTCTCTACAACCTTTTCAACATTTATTATTATTATTATTATTTTAGATTAACACCAGCCCTCATATAATGAGGTGGTATATCTCAGTTAGTTTTGATTTGGATTTCTCTGATGCTTAATGATCATTAGCATTTCCTTAATGTAGCTGTTAGCAATCTGGATGTCTTCTTTGATGAAGTGCCTGTTCATATCCTTTGCCCATTTTCTAATTGTGTTATTTGCCTTTTTCTTGTTGAGGTTTTGCAGTACCTTGTAGATCATATAGATGAAACACAATTGGATTAGTGGTTGCCAATTTTTTTTCCCATTCTGTAGGTAGTCTTTTTACTCTTTCTGTGAAGTCTTCGGATGAGCATAAGTATTCAGTTTTTAGGAGTTCACAGTTATCTATTTTCTCTTCTGGTGTTTTTGAATTGTTAGTAATAATTTTTAGCCTGTTTAAGCTGTGCATTAGGACTCCCAGCATTGTCACTATTTTTTCTTCCATGATCCATATTGCTTTAGATTTTATATTTAAGTCTTTGATCCATGTCTGGTTAATTTTGTACATGGTGTGAGATATAGATCTTTTTTTCAATTTTTTTGCAGATAGATATCCAGTTATGTCAATACCATTTGTTAGAGACTGTTGTTTCCCCAGTTTATGGACTTTGGACCTTTGTGAAATATCAACTATTCACAGGTAGATAATGTGCTGTATGGATATTCAGTTCTGTTCCTCTGATGTGTTTAGCTGTTTTTACACCAGTACCAGGCTGTTTTGACTACTATGACAGTGTAGTAGGTTCTAAAGTCATGTAGAGTGAGGCCTCTCACTTTGTTTTTCATTTTCGGTCATGCTTTACTTATCCGAGGCGTCTTTCATTTCCATATGAAGTCGGTGATTTGTTTCTCCATGTCATTACAAAATCACATTGAAATGTGTATTGGGGTAGCACTGTATGTATAGATTGCTTTGGGAAGAAAAGACATTTTCATGACATTAAGTCTGCCTATCCATGAGTGAAGTAACGTTTTCAACCTAAATGAGTTTTTGGTTTCTTGCAGTACAATCTTGTAATTTTCTTTGTATAGGTATTTTAAGTCTTGGGTTAAATGTCTTTCTTTCTTTCTTCCTTTTTAATTGTGATTGAGTGAAAGTATACAACTCACGTTAAAATTGCATACTTGCCTATCTGCAGTTCCTTCTGCTCTTCTTGCCCAGTGACAACACACTCTTCTGTTCTATACATGTCATATCCTCTTAACCATCTCATGTCTCCTCCTCTCCATCCTCTCTTCTCCTTTCTAGGAATAAACCAGTAGGACAGCATCTACAGATACCTAGAACCATAAAGTGCACACACCATATGGTCACTTTGTGTTCCCAAGTTCAGTCCAAAGACATGACCTCAGTAATCATTTATGATGAGGGGCATCAGTAGATCTAGTGGCCATGCTTCCAGGGAACTCCTAGGCCTTTGGACCATCAGGTGCAGTCTTTTAGTGGAGTTCTTGAGGTGTACCCCTCTTTTTCTCATGTTGCCACTGGGACTGGACATTGTGTGCCCCATCACAACTGTCATTGGTGGTGGGTGTTCACCATGTGGTTCTTCTGATCACGTGTTGATACAGTCATGCATTCACGTAGGCTCTTCTATCTTCTGGGCTCTTTTTCTCTCATGTCGTTGTTGTCCTCAGTGAGCACCTGTTCTGGCTGAGTTGGTACTATTTGGCGTACCTCAGATGGCAGCTTGTTAGCTTGTAAGACCCCAGATGCCACTCACCAATATGGGGTGCAGAATGCTCTCTTAGCAATAGGCTGGTTGTGCTTTGATGTCCTCTGAGTGCATGGTCCCTGGACCCCTGCCTCCACTTCTCTATCCTTGAAATATTAGGTTAAGATTAGGAGAGTTTTCAGTTTATGGTGAAGTCCAGCTAAATTGATCTTCTTTCAAATGTGTGCTGCCACTTTCTAATGTGTGCTTTCACCCAACCAAATGTCTATCAGCTATCTAATCTATAACAAGCTCTTTCCCTCCATCTCACCCTCTCCTCCCTTGCAGCCATCATAGTCTTTTCTGTACACAAGTCTATTTTTAAGTCCTTATAGTAGGGGCTCATACAATGTTTGTCCCTGTGCAACTGACTGATTTCACTCTATATAACATCTTCCAACTGAAACCAGATTATGAGATGCTTCCTAAAATCATCATTGTTCTTTATCATTGCATAGTTTTCCATTGAGTATATATACCATAGTTTGTTTAACCATTCATCTGTTGTTGGGATTAGATTTGTTTCTAAGTATTTTTCTAAGTATTTTATCTTCTTGGGGTTATTGTAAATGGTAATGATTTGGTGATTTCCTCTTTGATGGTTTTTTTTAGAGCAAAGGAAATCCAACTGATTTATGTATGTTTTTATCCTGACAATTTGCTGAACTTTTCTATTAATTCCAGCAGTTTTTTTTTTTTTTTGTAGATTCTTTACAGTTTTCTGTGTATAAGATTATATAATCTACAAACAGTGATACTTCGACTTCTTCCTTACCAGTCTGGGTGCCTTATATTTCTTTATCTTGCCTGATTGATCTGTCTAGAACCTCCAGGGCAATGTTGAATAAGAGTAGGGACAATGGTCATTCTTGTCCGGATTTGTCAAATGCCTATTCTACACTAATATAATAAAGTGTCTCTTATCTTTTATTTTATTTGTGTGGTTGATTACATTATTTGTTTTTCTAGCATTGGACCAACTCTTCATTCCTACTATGAATCACACTTGATCAGAGTGAATTATTGTTTGGATATTTTGTTGAATTCTATTGGCTAGAATTTTGTTGAAGATTTTTGCATCAAACTTCATGAGAATTGTTTGTCTGTAATTGTACTTTTTGTGCTGTCATTACTTTGTTTTGGTATCAGGATTATACTGGCTTCATGGAGTAAATCTGGGAGTATTCCACCTTGTTTTATGCTCTGGAAAACCTTTAGTAATAATGGTGTTAACTCTTCTCTGAAAAACTGGTCAAATTCTTCAGTGAAATCATTAGGGCCAGAGTTTTTATTTAGTTGGGAGTTTTTTAAATTATCTTTTTCAATTTCTTCTTTCATGATGGGTTTATTTAGTTGTTCTACTTCTATTTGTGCTGGTTTTGGTAGGTGGTATGTTTCTTGAAATTTGTACATTTCTTCTAAGTATTTGAACTTATTTGAGTACAACTTTTCATAGTATTCCTTTATGATTCTACTGATTTCATTTGGTTTTGTTGTGATGTCACCCATGTCATTTCTTATTTGAACTATTTGCTTCCTCTCCTCTCCTGGTGTTTTATTCTTTTTTTTTTTTTTTTTTTGGCCAGTTTGGCCAATGGTTTATTAATTTTGTTGATTTTAAAGAAAAGAAGAGAAAAGAAAATTCTTTGGGTCTTATTAACTCCTTTAATAACTTTCATATTCTCTCTTTCACTTAGTTCTGCCTTCATTTTTATTATTCTATTTCTTCTGGGAGCCTAAGGATTTCTATTTCTGCTCTCTTCCCACTTGTTTGAGCGTAGAGTAATTCCTCTGATTTGAGTCCTTTCTTCTTCTGGATGTGTGCATTTATTGAGATAAATTGGCCTGTAGGCACTGGTTTTGCTGTGTCTTATAGCTCCTTGAATACTATGGGAGTCAGTTCTACCCTGACCCCTAGGGTCGCCATGAGTTGGATCCGACTTGATGGCACTTGGCTTGGCTGGCATAGATTCTGGTAGGATGTGTTTTTGTTCTCGTTTGAGTCTATTTATTTCTTCATTCCAGTCTTCATTTCTTCTGAAAACCAGTAATTTTTGAGAAAAGTTTTGTTTGATTTTGATGTGTTTGCTTTTTTTGCTTCCTTTTTCTTTCTGTTATTGACTTCTACTTTTATGGTTTTATTGTCTGAAAAGATGTTTGGTAATATTTCAGTACTTTGAATTTTGTTAAGGATTGCTTTGTGGCCTAAAATGTGGGCAGTTCTGGAGCATGTTTCATATTCATTAGAATAGAAAGTGTGCTTGGCTGCTGTTGGGTGTATTGTTCTGTATATGTGGTCAAGTTGGTTTATTGTAGCATTTAGATCTTCCATGTGCTTACTGAGCTTTTTTTAAAAGATGTTCTCTCCTTCCCTGAGTATGGTGTGTTGATGTCTCCTACCAGTACCATGGAACTATTTTATTTCTCTTTTCAAGACAGTAAATATTGTTGTTTTTTTTTTTTTTTAAAAATTATTTTGGAACCTTGTCATTGGGTGTGTAGATGTTTAATGTGGTCATGTCCTCCTGGAGTATTGATACTTTAGTCATTATATAATTTCCTCCTTATCCAAAGTGGTATATTTTACTTAAAAGCCTACTTTATCAGAGGTCAATATTGCCACTGCTGCTCTTTCTTGAGTAGGTTAGATTAGTATTTTTTTTTTCCATCCTTTTAGTTATAGTTTGTTCACATTTTTTGGTCTAAGTTATGTTTAGTCAGATCCTACTTGGTGACATTGTGTTATGTCTCCTGTAGGCTGCATATAGATGAGCCATTTTTAAAAAATTCATTCTGCCACTCTCTGTCTCTTTATTGGTACACTTAGTCGACTTACAGGTCAGGTCTGTGAAATCCTATGCACTCTGGCACTACTCTCTTTTCCCCTTGGTTTAGTCCAACTTCTCAACTTTCCCTTTGATGTTTGGGGCTCTTAGTATGTCATATGTCCAGGATTCCTTTTTACTTTTAAGTCTTTTTTTTTGTTAGATCTGTCATGATATGCATCCATCTACTCTGTCAGCTTGGCCCACATCAAAATTTCTCTTTTTAAATACATTTAATTTGGGTATCTCTGTTATAGCAGCACTATGTGACAAAAAAGACCAAACTGTATGTCAGAAGAGACTCTGAAACTTGCTTTCAAATGTGGAACAGCTAGAAGAAAAGAAGGAATTATTCAGTAAAAGAACTGAAGGGAAGATTTCAAAGGGCAGCTCATGAAGACAAAAGAAAGTATTATAACAGCATGTGCAAAGAGCTGGGAATGGAAAACCAAAAGAGAAGGACAGGCTGTGCGTTCCTCAAGCTGGAAGAACTAAAGAAAAATTTCAAGCCTCAAGTTGGGATAGTGAAGGATTCTGCAGGGAAAATATTAGATGATTCAGGGAACATCAAAGATGGAAAGAATACATGTAGTCATTATACCAGAAAGAATTGGTCAGTTTCCACCCATTTGAAGAGGTAGCATACGATCACGAACTAATGGTAGTGAAGAAAGAAGTCAAAGCTTTACTGAAGGCATTAGTGAAAAAACAAGCCTCCAGGAATTGGTGGAATATCGATTGAGATGTTTCAGCAAACAGATGTACTATTAGAAGTGCTCACTCATCTATGCCAAGAAATTGGCCAACCAGCTGGAAAAGATTCATATATATGCCCATTCCCAAGAAAGGTGATCCAGCTCAATGTGGAAATTACTGAACAATATCATTAATATCATATCCTAGTAAAATTTTGCTCAAGATCATTTGAAAGTAACTACAACAGTATATTGGCTGAGAACTGCCAGAAAATTGAGCAAGACTCAGAAGAGGACATGGAACCAGGAATATCATTGCCAATGTCAGATGGATCTTGGCTAAGAGCAGAGAATATCAGAAAGATGTTTACTTGTGCTTTATTGACTATGCAAAATCATCCAACTGTGACAATCATAACAAATTATGGCTAACATTGCAGAGAATTGGTGTTCTGGAACAGTTAATTCTGCTCTTAAGGAATCTGCACATGGATCAATAGGCATGCAAACAGAACAAGAGGACACTGCATGGTTTAAAGTCAGGAAAGGTGTGTATCAGGGTTGTACCCTTTCACCATACCTTTTTAATCTGTATGCCAAGCAAATAATCCAAGAAGCTGGATTATGCAAACAAGAATGAGACATCAGGATTGGAGGACAACTCATTAACAACCTGTGTTACACAGAAAACATCACCTGACTTGCTAGAAATGAAGAAGATTTGAAACACTGGTGAGGATCAAAGACCACAGCCTTCAGTATGGATTGCACCTCAACATCAGGTAAACAAAAATCCTCACAACTGGACCGGTAAGCAACATTTGTCATAAATGGAGAAAGGGCTGATGTTGTCAAGAATTTCATTTTACTTGGGTCTACAATCAAAGCCCTTGGAAGCAGCAGTCAAGAAATCAAAAGACACATTGCATTGGGAATATCTGCTGCAAAAGACCTCATCAAAGTGTTCATTAGTAAGGCAGTCACCTTGAAGACAAAGGTGCGCCTGACCCAAGCCATGGTATTTTCTCTGGCATCATATGTACTTGAAAGCTGGGCAATAAACAAGGAAGACAGCAGAAGCATCGATGCCTTCGTATCACGGTGTTGGATAAGAATATTGAATGTACCATGAACTACTGAAAGAATATACAGATCTTTTCTGGAAGGAGTACAATCAGAATGCTCTTTGAAAGCAAAGATGGCAAGACTGCATCTTACATACTTTGGACATGTTGTCAGGAAGGATCAGTCCCTGGAGAAGGACATCATGCTCTGTGTAGTGGAGGGTTAGCATAAAAGAGGAAGACCCTTGATGAGAGGTACTGACACAGTGGCTGCAACAACGGGCTTAAGCATGAAAATGATTGTGGACATGGTGCAAGACTGGACGGTGTTTTGTTCTGTTTTGCATAGAGTTGCTGCAAGTTGGAACTGACTTGACGGTGCCTAACAACAATATATGCTCAAATCAAATCCATCAATGTGAATACTTTTAACTTATCTTTAATCTGTGGTAATCTGATCAATCCCAGTGGCACTTTAGTTGAGAAATACGGCTGCTAACCAAAAAGGTCCTAATTCAAATCCATCAACTTCTTCTTGGAAACTCTGTGGGGCAGTTCTGCTCTGTGTGATGGGTCACTATGAGCTGAAATAAACTTGGCATCAATGGATGTATAACCTCTCAGTCCCTATCATTTGTAATTGCTTGTTTTTATTATACCATTGTCCACCTCATCTTTTTTATTCAGTTTAAACTTCTACAGAAATGTATCATCCTGTACACATGATTGCTAAAATCTGCTCCTGCCGAAGTCACTGTTGGGTGAGCATTCACATGAGAAATAAATATATTTACCTATTTGACAATTTTCCCCCCAGAGAAGTCTAGCCACGTATCTCTCCTCCATACCTACTTGTTACTAATTTTCCAGTCATGTTCCTTCCAAGTCCCTGACCATCCAGCCAAACCCTTGATGACAGTCCATGAACTGATGTACAATTACACAACTAACCTTTTCTCCTTCCAAGTAAAGTGAACCACGCAGGTGCACTGCTAAAAGTTCTGCCAATTTGGAGGATTTCCTGTCACCAGTGTCCTCAAGGGAGCCCCAAGAAAGGGTCTATAGTACTGCTGCTTTCCACTGTCAGATGGTGGCTGCAGATCCCACAGAGTGATCTATAAACCAAGCAAGAGATTTCTCATCCTCCGTATCATGGATTGAATTATGTCCCTCCAAGACGGAGTGTAGTAATTTGGCTAGACTATGATTCTTGATATTGTGTGATGTTCCTATATGTTGTAAATCCTGCTTCTGTGGTGTTACTGAGGGAAGACAGGTGGTGTTTATATTACTGAGGCATAACTCAATTTGTAAGATTCTACTGTGCCCTGAGACAATCTCTTGGGATATAAAGGAAAAGGAAGCTAGCAGAGAGGTTGGCACTTCATGCCATCTGGAAAGCGGCAGTGCTGGGAGCAGTGTGCATCCTTTGGAGCAGGATCCTTGCACCTCAGGAGCTCTCAGTGTAGGGGAAGATTAACAAGGGCCTTCCCCAGAGGCAACAGGACATACCTTTCCCTGGAGCTGATGCCCTGAATTTACGTTTTCAGCCTGCTTCTTTGTGACAAAATGAATTTTTCTTTTTTGAAACCATCCACTTGTGGTATTTCTGTTATAATAGCACTAGATGACTGAGACTGCCAACTGATCACAAGAAACTCCTCATGAGGTCATAGTTACATCTTGCAAAACAGAAGGTAATGTAACAGAAGTGGAGACGACTGGCATTTGGGCCACTTTATTATGCAACTTATTTGTGCCTTCTTGTCCTGCTTGGGCCCAATTTCAGATACCAAAACCCCAAAAATGAAGTTTCCAGGGAGTACTTGATGAATTCAAACTGCTGACATTTTGGTTAGCAGTGACAGCACTTAACCAGTATGCTGCCAGGGTTTCCTTATATATGCCAGTTCTGTTTAATGAGGGAGTACTGTTGTACATGACCAACTCCTTGACTCTGTTGGTCAGATGACACCTGGAGCATGATGGGCAGCTCAGGCCACAGGATGACATGATGGTCGGTGGTTAAGCATTCAGTCTTTGCTAAGGCCCAGTAACAAAACAAGAGCTATTTCTCAAAAGAAGAGTAATTACCTGCAGCAGATGGCAAGACTTTACAAAATCCTAAGACTCTATCCTGTGATTCACAAATAGGGGCCTGCCAAAGACTTCAAAGAGCGTGTCTATCTGCCACTGACACTGTAAGAATCGTTGGGTCAGGTAAATCATATGGTCCAAGTGACCTGGTAGATTGCATGACAGCCTGAACCTGTTGCAAACCTTCTGTTTTCCTGAAACTCATTCAAAACTAACAGGTTTTCAAATCATTTGCTAAATAGGTGAAATAGCACATCCAAGTAAGGAATATACTCTCTCCAAAATACAGAGCTCCACCAGGTGTGTACTCTTGTAAATGGCCATAGATTCCATTGTGAAGGCTGGGAGAAAGATTAATAGTGTTAATTTTTGGAAGCACAGCAGGGTCTTTCCTCCATGGTACCCAGGCTTCCTTTCATGCAAGAGGTTGTGTGTCTATAAATTGTCTCATGTTGGAAAATTGATTGAGAGATATGACTCTCTATTCTGGTGAATCAGGTTAGATTGCCATTTACTTAACCTAGAACTATTTCATTTGTATAGACCAAGAAAATATATAACAGATTACTCACCTATTTCATTCTTAGGGACACCATGACTAAGTAGCAAATACCATAAATCCTTTTCGATCAGAGTATTCTGATTACTGCTTTGACTCTGCTGCTCTTTATAGTAACTACACCCAATTGTCTTTGTCAACTGAGTGCTGCCTCTTGGTCCCTACCACCATAGGGTCCAGTCACTTCCATTTTGGTTTGGTGTCTTAGTTCACTTGGGGCAGTTCCTACTGTCAAATCAGATTTACATAAAATAGCAATTACAGCAGCCTTTAAGGATATTGGGCATACCTTCACAAATTTCTTCTTTCTTGTGGCAAAAGATGGATACTCTGGGCACTGAATGGGTGAGCCTGAATTTAACCTGATAAATTACTGTAGCCGATTTCCCTAAGCTTTTGTATATCTTCTACTACTGCATAGCAAGGCACGTCTGGTATTTGAACGAGGCAACCATGTAATCCATGTTTTAGTGACTCAACAGTCTTAATCATCTGTTGTTGCTGTTAGGTGTCGTCAAGTTGGTTCCAACTTACAGCAATGCTATGCAAAACAGAACAAAACACCGTCCAGTCTTGCACCATGTCCACAATCATTTTTATGCTTAAGCCCGTTGTTGCAGCCACTGTGTCAGTATCTCTCATCAAGGGTCTTCCTCTTTTATGCTAACCCTCCACTATACAGAGCATGATGTCCTTCTCCAGGGACTAATCCTTCCTGACAGCATGTCCAAAGTATGTAAGATGCAGTCTTGCCATCTTTGCTTTCAAAGAGCATTCTGATTGTACTCCTTCCAGAAAAGATCTGTATGTTCTTTCAGTAGTTCGCAGTACATTCAATATTCTTATCCAATACTGTGATACGAAGGCATCGATGCTTCTGCTGTCTTCCTTGTTTATTGCCCAGCTTTCAAGTACATATGATGCCAGAGAAAATACCATGGCTTGGATCAGGTGCACCTTTGTCTTCAAGGTGACTGCCTTACTTTTGAATACTTTGAAGGGGTCTTTTGCAGCAGATTTTCCCAATGCAATGTGTCTTTTGATTTCTTGACTGCTGCTTCCAAGGGCTTTGATTGTAGACCCAAGTAAAATGAAATTCTTGACAACATCAGCCCTTTCTCCATTTATGACAAATGTTGCTTACCGGTCCAGTTGTGAGGATTTTTGTTTACCTGATGTTGAGGTGCAATCCATACTGAAGGCTGTGGTCTTTGATCCTCACCAGTGTTTCAAATCTTCTTCATTTCTAGCAAGTCAGGTGATGTTTTCTGTGTAACACAGGTTGTTAATGAGTTGTCCTCCAATCCTGTTGTCTCATTCTTGTTTGCATAATCCAGGTTCTTGGATTATTTGCTTGGCATACAGATTAAAATGGTATGGCGAAAGTGTACAACCCTGATGCACATCTTTTCTGACTTTAAACCATACAGCATCCTCTTGTTCTGTTTGCATGCCTATTGGTTCATGTACAGATTCCTTAAGAGCACAATTAAATGTTCTGTAACACCAATTCTCTGCAATGTTAGCCATAATTTGTTATGATTGTCACAGTTGGATGACTTTGCACAGTGAATAAAGCACAGGTAAACATCTTGCTGGTATTCTCTGCTTTCAGCCAAGACTGGGCCATGCTTTGTTCTGTTGTGCATAGGGTGACTATGAGATGGAACTGACTCAGCAGCACCTAACAATGGCAACAGATGATTAAGATTGTTAGGTCACTAAAACAGGATTATATGGTTGCCTTGTTGAAGTATCAGACCTGCCTTGCTATGCTGTAGTAGAAGATATCCAAAGGCTTAGGGAAATTGACTACAGTAATTTATCAGATTAAATTCAGGCTCAAACATGCAGTGCCCAGAGTACCCATCCATCTTTTGCCACAAGAAAGAAGAAATTTGTGAAGGTATGCCCAATATCCTTAAAGGCTGCTGTGATTGCTATTTTATGTAAATCTGATTTTTCCACAATTCTCCTGGTCTTCAGTTATTGGTGGTCAACACGTCAAATTTGTTCTTAAGGTGGTCTTTAAATGCAAGGCCATACACTGGCTCTTGTGGACTTGACCTAATTTTATTCAGTTTCACTTTGAATCTGCATATGAACAGTTTGTATCTGTACTGCAGTCAGCACCTGGTCTTTTTCTGACTGCTTATATGAAACTTTTCCATTGTCTTTTTCCACAGATGCAATTGATTTGTTCCTATGTATTCCATCAGGTGAGGCCCATTTGCACAGTTGCCAGGTGTGTTGGTTGTTCCTTGGATTAGGTAAAGGAACTGTACATGCATTTGTAAAGTACTTACATTGTTATCCTTTGTAATAACTTGACTTCACATCACTCAGTGTTTTGGTATTTTAGACTTTCCTTAGTACGATTTTGGACTTGAGAAGAAAATCTACAATTAACAACCTTAGTCTGAAACAGGACACATTACGTAGCTAAAATGGTTAAACATTTGGCTTTTAACTAAAATCTTGGTAGTTCTTAGTCTATCTTAAGGTGCTTTACAAGAAATTCCTGGAAATATACTTCCAAAAAAATCAGTCATTGAATACTGTATGGAGCATAGTTGTACTCTGATACACATGAGGTTGCCATGAGTCATAATCAACTGGATGGCAACTGGTTGTTTTTTACATATGGAACAACAAATTAGAGTCTAATTATGTTACAAAACATAGTTTTGTATATATTAGCTCACAAAAAATTATTTGAAGAAATAGTTGGCTCATAAGAGTGAATAAACTAGTTCTAGGTCCTATTAGTAAAGTCGAACCTCAAAGTAACGTTTGACTGATCCTGAAACTGATCTTGGTGTGGCTTTTCAAAAACAGTTGCTAAATGACCTTAAAGTGGCCAAACTTTGACAAATACAGGATTCTGATGATAGCTTAGAAGACAAGTTAGCCTGTAGGCCCCAACCACCCACAATGTTAGCGCTTGGTAGAGGGGGAGCTGCACCACTTGAGGCACTGCCAGCCTTCATGAATTCAGTCATAATACACCACTGAAACTCCATAGTCACTACTTAGATTCTTCACCTTCATTTCTTCATCTTTTACTAATTAGGTCATTGTAGACACAAGCAATAACCTGAAGATTGCTGCACTTGGCCATTTCTGTCTTCTGTCACTTCTGAAATAAAAATATTTTCATTTTTTTGGAGAAAAGTTACTGTTTATCAATCATTCATTTCTTTTATTTTTAACTTACGTTTTCCTGTATTGATCCTCCGTAAATCATCATGTACGTAGTAAGTAGATGACCTGGCCAAAGTTCTCAGCCTTTAAATGGCATCAGTTCTTAGATCAAATACCTAGGAATAAATCTAACTGGAGAAATAAATGACCTATGTAGAGAGAACTGTAAGACCTTACTGCAAGAAGCCAAATGAGACTTACGTAAGTGGAGAAACTTACCCTGCTCATGGATAGGAAGACAACATTGTGAAAATGTCTATTTTACCAAAAGTGATCTATATATATCATACAGTCCCAGTACAAACAACAATGTAATTTTTTAATGAGATAGAGAAACAAATCACCAACTTTGTTTGGAAAAGGAAGAAATCTTGGATAAGTAAAGCACTATTGGAGAAGAGGAACACAGTTGGACACCTCATACTACCCAACTTTAGAAACTATTCCACTGCCATGGTAGTCAAAACAGCTCAGTGCTGGTACAAAAAAAAAGACATACAGACCAACGGAACAGAGTTGAGACCCCATAGATGACACCATCTTCTTATGGACAGTTGATATTCGACAAATGCCCTAAGATTATAAACTGGGGTAAAAACAGTTTCTTTAACAAATGGTGTTGGAAAAATTGGATATCTATCTAAAAAAACAAAAACTGAAACAAGACCCGTATCTCACACCTTACACAAAAACTAACTCAAATTGTATCAAAGACCTAAATATCAAACATAAAATGACAAAGATCATGCAAGAAAAAATAGGATCAACAGTGGAAGTTTTAATACACAGCTTAGACATACTTCAAAACCTGACAAACAAAGCATGATCAATAGAAGAGAAAATAGATAAACGGAAACTGCTGAGAATCATACACTTTTACTCATCCAGAGACTTTATCAAAAGAGTTAAAAGACCACCTTCAGAACAAGAAAAAATATTGGCAACTACATGTCGGACTGATGTCTGATCTCCATAATCTACAGGGTACCAAAAAATACCAACAAGCAAAAGGTAAATAACAAAATTAAGCAATGGGCAAAGGAGATGGACAGACACTTCACCAAGAAGTACATTCAAACAGCCAAAAGACATGTAAGGAAATGCTCACGATCATTAGCTATTAGGGAACTCCAAATCAAAACTACAATGTGATACCGTCTCACTCCAATAAGGTAGGCCCTGATCCAAAAAATGCAAAGCAACAGGTGCTGGAGAGGCTGTAGACAGATCAGAACTCTCCTACATCACTGGTGGGATTGCAAAACAGTACAACCTCTTTGGAAAGCAATCTTGAGCTTCCTTAAAAAGCTGGAAATAGATGCCATTTGATCCAATAATCCCACTTTTCAAAATATATCCTACAGAAACAAAGGCTGCCACACAAACAGATGCATGCATACAAATGTTTATTGCAGCACAGTCCATTATAGCAAAAGCTGGAATCAACCCAGACGCCTATCAAAAGATGAATGGATAAACAAAGTATGGTATGCATACTCAGTGGAGCAGTATGCCGCAATAAAGAACAATGATGATTTTAGGAAGCATGTCATAATCTGTTTTCAATTGGAAAGCATTATGCTGAGTGAAATCAGTCAGCAGAAAAGGGCAATTAATTTATGAGAACCCTATTCTAAACGCCATGAGTCAGATCTGACTCGACAGCACTTGGCTTGGCATTCTAAGGACCTACAAGTTGCCTTACATCAGAAGAAAAAAAAGACTCTGATTCCTATGAGAGATGGGTAGGAGGGAGAGGGCTGGTTATAGATTAGATAGTTGATAGAAGTTTGGTTGGGTGAACACAGTGACAGCATGCAATAGAAAGTAGATCAACTTAACTGAACTTCACCATACCTGAAAACTCTTCTAATCTCAATCCAATAGTGCAAAGATAGAACAGCAGGGTGGGATCTGGGGATCATGTTCTTGGGGGACATCAAGCCCAATTGCCATAACTAGCCTGCTGGTAAGAGAGTCTTCTGCACTCCATTTTGGTGAGTGGCATCTGGGGTCTTAAAATTTAGCCAGCTGCCGTCTGAGGTATACCAATTTGTTCCAACTTGTCCAGAACAGATGATCACCTAGAACAACAAAGACACAAGGCACAAAGAGGCCAGGAGACAGTAGGACCCATGTGAATGGGAGACTATATCAACATGTGGTCCGAAGAACCAGATAGTGTCTGGTCACCACCAAAGACAGCTGTGATGGAGCACCAAATGTTGAATCCCTGTGGCAATTTGAGAAAAAGAGCGATGTATCTCAAGAACTCTACCAAAAGACCACAACTGATGGCCTGCAAGATCCTTTGGGAGCATAACCCCTAGACCTGCTTCTGCCCCTGCCCAGAAAACAATTCTGAGGTCAACTCTTTGGACAAAAATGGACTGTATTTGGGGACACAGTGTGACCATATGTTGTATGTACTTTATGGTTCTATGCATTTATAGGAAGCTGTCCTACTAGTCTATTTCTAGATGGGTGAGAACAGGGTGGAGAGGAGGGGACAGGAGATTGTTGGGAGGATGCAGCAAATATAGAATGAAAAAGAGGAGTGTGCTGTCACTGGGCAAGGAGAGCAAATGAGCTGCAGAAAGGGGCATGCAAAATTGATTTGGATTGTATGCTTTCACTTAATCACAACTGAAAAAAAAATGGCATCAGTTCTTAAGAGGGTGTAGAAAGGCCACAACATATGCTGAAGTCAATACACATTCATGCTTGATCTCAACAGCAAGTATTCCAAACTTCGTGAGGGCAAATCCAGGATTTTATACATTCTTACAGCCCACAAATGCCTTCCACAGTATTTGTAACTATAAGCATTATGGAAAAATTTGTTGATTTGTTGTATTGATTACATTTATAAGCAGATCATCTGCCTTGCAACTAAATTAGAAATAGAACATGAAATATATCCTCGAACTTTGCTACTGACAAGAAACAGCTGAAGAAGCAATAAATATTAAAGAAGACAGTATTTTGCTCTTTCCAGTTTTTGTTTTCTTTTTTCTTCTTCTTTAATGTTCCATACAGCTCCTCGCATCACAGGTCCATTTATTTATTTAAGAATTTTGAACCAAATTTTAAAATGACTGTGTCATATTAGTAAAGTATGACTTGGGGTTTGTGTATATAGATATTCCTTATGAATCAGAGATATTATGACTTAAAAAATAGAAGTGTGCTTTTGTTCAAGTAACTAAATCTTTCTAATCAACTCTGAAGACATTAGTGGGTTAAACTAAATGTTACAATTTTGAATTTAGTATGTGGAAAGGGAAAAAAGGGATATGTGAAAATATGATATAAATTGACAGTATTTATTCAAAAGAAAATGCATTACTTGAAGCACTCAAAGATTTGGACTAGTAGAGATTATAAAACCTAAAAGAAACAAAACAAAATCCACATCCACTGCCCTGAGTCAATTATGACTAACAGTGCCCATATAAGACAGAGTAGAACTGTGCCATAGTTGTTTTAAGGCTACAATCTTTATGAAACCAGACCATTCCTTTCATGTAGCTACTACTGGACTTGAACTGCAGACACTTTGGTTAAAGTACCCATAAAATACTCATAAATATATGTTGTGCTTTGACTGACAATACTTCCATAAAACTAGCTATTTTCATATATCCCTGTATCCTCATCCCAATAGTCTTGTGCTATTTTCCACTGCTCAATTCCTGTAAAAAATGGACATATTCAACATTTCCTATTAGCTCGATTGGAAATTCTGGTTGTGTAGCATTTAAGAGTTACTGCTGCTAACCAAAGCTGGCAGCTCAAATCCACCACATATTCTTTAAAAAACCTATAGGGCAATTCTACCATATACCGTAAGTTCACTAGGAATTGGGATCAATTCTATAGCAGTGGCTTTGGTTTTGGTGTTGGTACAAGCTTGACTACAAAATTTTACTCAAATTTGCTATCCTTCTCAAATTAACTTATGGAAAATTCATTTTTAAAAAATATTTATTATTTTATCTAATTCAGCTTGACGGCACTTGGCTGTGGCTGGTTAATTCAAATTCCAGAATTAAGGATAAGCATAATTTAAAACCATCCATGGCTATCAGGTCTTGTGGTAGCTTGCATGTTACTATGATACTGAAAATCATGCCACAGATATTTCAAATACCAGCAGCGTCACTATGATGGACAGGTTTTACTGGAGATTATAGCCTAAGCCAAAGTAAGACAAAAGGCGTGGCAATCTGCTTTTGAAAATTAACCAGTGGAAATCCTATCAGTCACAACAGATGCTATCTGACATCGTGCTGGAAGATGAGCCTCCTAGGTAGAAAAGTACTACAGAATAGCCACAACAATGCACTCATTACCATGAAGGCCAGTGCAGAACAAGGCAGTTCTGCCAAGCAAGATCACAAACTCATTCTGGAAAAAGATTGCTGAATACCACCCTGGTCACCTTTGAAACACTACCCTTGGGAAGTTGTGCACCAATGTCGTTGCCTACTCTATCCTTCAAAATAATTTTGGATCTCTTTTTCTAGAATGTCCATCAGAGCTGGTGGCATATTACCCTTGATGTCCTGAATGCCATCAAAATGTCTTCCTTTCAGTATTTCCTTTATCTTGGGGTAGATAAAAAAGTCACTGGGCTCCAGATCAGGTGAGTAGGGAGCATGTTCCAATACAGTTTTTTGTTTACTGGCTGAAAACTCCTGCACAGACTACAATTAAGATTGCAAACTTGCCACTATACCACCATGGTGCAGTGGCCATTCCAGAAAAAAATTCCAAAATTGCTTTGAAGGGTGGACTAGGCGTGGCTTCAGTGTATTGCTTTGTAAGGAGTACTTCGAAGGTGACAGTAGTGACATTCAGCAGTGAGGTATGCAGCACCTAGAACAATCAATTTGGCGGATGTAATTGTCCGACCTTGTACATTAGATTACAGTGAGTTGGAGTCTATTGGAGGACCAAGGAACAAAATTTAGAAAAAATGAACTATAGATGATACAGTGTTCCAACAGCAAAGTTGGACTAGAATGTTTTAGGAATTCTCTGCTTAAATTGTTACAGAAAATGCCTCTATGTGCCTTGGCTGTGAACTGAGCAGAGCTTAATATCAAATGGTCATCTTGTGCATTGCAGACCAACTGCCTCACCATAAAGAATGGGCCCATGCTTGGGACACATGTTTATTGTGTTGTTAAATGTAATCTTACTGTTAAATGTGAACAGGTTTTAAAATCTCAGGGATTCCAAGCTGTTCATAGGTTTAATTATGGCACTTCATATAGACTATAATTAGCAGAGAAACCTAAATTAATAGAATAAGAATCTTACCCAAGTGCCTAGTTTTACATTGTAAACCATTTAGCAGTTATGCTAGAGCCCATTTAAAAGCTACTTTAAATGGCCCATGGCTGCTTTCCAAAATAAATAAATTAAAATTTGGCTGTTAGAGAAAGTTAAGAGTTAAAAACAATTTTAATGAAAAGCAGTGACAACTTCCACTCTACTGAGTCTTTCACTTTGTTCAATGAATTCGAATGTGACAACTCCTTGTTAATATTTGGAACACAAGAATCTGACAATTCTAGAGGTTGTTTAATTTACATTTCCCCATCCTGAATTTTCATGACTTTGAAAAATTAAAATACAGTAGTTTTATGACTGAAAACACAAAATGAAATGACAACAAAGAACCAGTAGTGCCTGCGTTCTCTCTTTGTCCTTTCAAGTAGTTTAACCCACTGCAGCGGAGTAGGGTCTGACTCACAGTGACCCTGGAAGTCAGAGTAGAACTGCCCCATAGAGTTTCCAAGGAGCCCTGGTGTATTTGAACTGCTGATTTTTGATTAGCAGACATACCATTTAACCCATTATGCCACCAGGGTTTTCCTGAAGTAGTCTCAGCTTTTTTTTTTTAAACTTTTGCTGAAATGCCCATTTGTGACAATTAGATGGTAGTATTCAATTATTTTGACTTACTAGAAATTGTTGAAACATTGTTGTATCCAATGAGTTAATATTAAGAAAATGCATTGCAAAGGAACCCTGGTTGCTCACTGGTTAAACGCTTGACTGCTGACCGAAAAGTTAGAAACTGGAACCCACCAGCTGCTTTCCCGGGGCAGATGTGGCAGTCTACCCTGCAAAGCTTGACAGGCTTGGAAACCCTGTGGGGCAGTTCTACTTTCTCTTATGGGGGTACTGTGAGTCAGAATCAGCTCAAGCAGAGAGGTTTTTTTTTTTTTTTTAATTTTAATGAGAAAAATATGTCTTTAAATTTGGCAGTAATACTTCCTTCACACAAGCTATGCCAGCTAAAACTCTACATGCTACTTTAATTCAAGGTTTTTAGTCTTTCTTACTTCCTAAGAAAGGTGTTTCAACTGTGACTCATGGCTAGTATTCCACTGTAAGGGAAACTCAAGCAGTAGCCTAATTTAATACCCTTAGCTTTCACATTCCATAAAGAAATGTGTCTCCAAAAGTATATGGAACACTCATATTATTTGATCAATTCCTTGTGGAATACAAGTGACTTTTCAAGTTGGCTTCTTCGTAATTGCAAGTTAAATTTACCTTTAAATATCCAGTTTATTACATTGTTCCATTATGATTTTGGCTGCATTTATAACTATTATGAATTCCTATTGACTAAAAGGTTATTGTTCTCCACTAAAAAAAATAAAGCTAAATGGTTACTGTCCAGTCCATTCCAACTCAGAGAGAACCTATAGGAAGGAATAGAATTACACCAGAGTTTCTAAGGAGTGCCTGGTGGATTCAAACAGCTGACCTTTTGGTTAGCAGCCATAATGCTTAACTACTGAGACATCAGGGCTCCATTGCTCCCAAATTATATATCATTAAAGTATTTTCAGATTTTGGTTATTGTTATCATTAATAATGTATAAAGATTTAATAAGTGACGATAACATTGTTAAAATGAGTATAGACTTAGGCATTATTATATTAATTGCTGAATATTCAATCTTGTCTTTCATTCTTTGTTTTTATTGAGTCACAGAAAATTATAGTTGGGTAACTGACTGACACAGTTTTAAAGTAATGTCTTAATGAAATACTGCTTACTTTTTCAAATAAGACTGGAGGTTAAAAATCTTTGTTCAAGAACAGATGAATGACCTCATTTAAACTCTCACCCAGAAAGTTTTTGGCTCAGCATTTCTTCATTAGATCCAGATGTTAGAGTATTAAGTGTCTGTAGTCATTAACACTAATAATCCACAAATTGACGTTTTGCTAATGATAAAGCAAGCTCATGTTTTTCTCTGTCACATTTACTTAACATATTGGGGCGATATGGAGAATGATGGCCAGTCTCAGTCCTTGCAATAGTCTTAAAGTATTTTCAAGTTCTTCTCTTTGATACAGAATCCTTGGTGATATAGTGGTTAAGTGCTACAGCTGCTAATAAAAAGGTTGGTGGTTCAAATCCACCAGGTGCTCCTTGGAAACTCTATGGGGCAGTTCTACTCTGTCCTCGAGGGTCACTATGAGTCAGAATCAATTTGATGGCAGTGGTTTTCTGTGAAACCATCCATTGGGAAAGTAACAGGGGATGCATTGTTCTTTCAAAACTCCCTTCAGTAACAAATACTAATTTTAAACAAAAAATGAAGGATGTATTTTGCCTAAGTATGCAATTGATCAATATGAGAGCAAGTGCCCAATAGCTTATTATTCAGTTATAAGTCCAAACAAAGATTACACTATATGTATAAATATATGTATATTTTCATATATATATTCACAAGAGGAATATGTGGTAAGCTGTCTTAGAGATGACAGAGGTTACTTCTCCACATTAATAATAGCTAGTTAGATGATATTACTGGAAACAGTATTAATTTATCAAAATCAGTACTGTCTTATATTTTAACATATGCTTTTAAAATGACAGCCACCTGTGGTCTCTACCATAATTTTTCCAAATCAAGACATATAATTTTCCTGAAACCTGCTTTCTCCATGGAAACTTTAATTTGCTAAGTTATTTTCTAATTTCATCTTGGTTTGCTAGTGTTTATTTTTCTGAGTTTTTATTCCATTTTAAAGACAGACACTCCTTACTTTCTGAATGAGTTTTCTGAATAAGTTATTACTGTTTGGGAAGTTTGAAATCCACTGTTTCCCGTCTGCTTTTTTTCTTTCCATCTTAGTCTAAATGACAGCAGTAGTTAATAGCTCTATACAAAAATTTTGCCCTGAATTAAAGTTATTAATTCTGACATTTATTTCTTATTTGGTGACTCTTCTTTTCATCAATTCCATAATGTTTACATCACTTTTCCTACAAGACAATGAAAAAAAATACTATTATATATGATAGATATATTTGATACTTGTGTTTTATTGATATTTATGTCACACCACTTTATTTTACTGTGAAATTTTAAACTATAGAGGAAGTTAAAACGGGAGGTGAGTGAACAGTAACAATGTATTACATAAAAATAGATTTTGTTGACATAGTATTCAGTTTCTTTTTTAATATTAAGAAAGAATGGGACAATGTATTATTTATGAAGCAGAGAAGCACACTATTCGGCATTACCTTCAAGAGGTTTTCAATCTTGTTAGAGAGGCAAAGAATAAATACTTAAAAAATAATTAACAACAATTTGACAGTGTAAATGAAAAGTACATGGCAAGAACAAGTTTTCTAGTATTCACATTGAGAAAGATTACCAAATACTAAAATCACAAATTTTATGCATTTCTGAAACACTTACTTGAGTGGTATTTTAGAAATCAAAATGAAAACATTTAAAAAATGAACAGTTCTCTTAGGAAGATGAAAGAAACAGTATGAGAAATACCAACGTGTGGATGTATACCCTTCTGAATTTTATACACTGTATTACCTGGAACTAACTTTGGAGAAAGAAACAGTGCAAGGAAATTGCTGTCAAAAATAAAAGAATTTGTCTTATCAACATATTTCTATAATAAAAGTTAACACTTTTCACTGCCACACCACCCACTGCCACTGAGTTGAGCCCAACTCATAGTGACCCTAGACTCAAAGACTTGCTGTATGCCACAGACTTGTTCTAAGCATGTTAATATATTAACTGAATTAACATGCATAGTAATCAAGCAAGGTAAGTGTTATTTTTATTCCCATTTTACAAATCAAGAAATTGAGTCATAAAAAATGTATGTAATTTGCTATAGAGTACCCAGATAATTACATGACTAACTTTGGTTCTAGAATCCACACTTGTAGTGACTACACTATATTCATTCTATAGCCCTACCTCATGTCTCCTAACCACTGACTGAATATTTTTGACTGGAATGCAATTATAACTTTCCTTCATTAGAATACAAGATGGGGGGAGTCAAGATGGAAGACTAGACACACATCTCCTTAATTCCCTCTGAAAACTAAGGCCTAAATTGAGCTCCTTGAATACTCTGGGGGTCAGTTCTACCCTGGCCCCTATGGTCACCATGAGTCAACTCCAACTTGACGGCACTTGGCTTGGCTTTCTGGACACCCAGTGAGCTGTAGGACATGGCATAGGGATGTCACTTTGGACTGCATGGCTCTGAATGGGAAACTGCTTGTCTTTCACTGAGCCCTGCTCTGGTTGAATTGACCAGCCATTGTGGACAGAAGGTAACTGGAGTTTTTAACTTTTTTTCATCTTTGTTAGCTGGCAGGTGGGGGAGAGTGTCAAACAGCAGCTACAAATACTGGCAGTGCTAACGTGATCAGTGAGTGGGACAGCCACATTTTGAGAACCTGGCTCTGGATTCAGAGCATCACAGACTGTCATGGGTTCAATTGTGTCCCCCAAAAATATGTGTAACCATGTGGCTGGTCCATGATTCATAGTATCTTGTGACACTCCTTCATTATGTGGTTTTCCTATGTTGTCTGTTAAAGGATTAAGGTGGGGCTGTAAATCCCTTCATAGGCTTACCTTCCTGATCCACTGTAAAGGGAGTTTCCCTGTAGTGTGGCTTGCCCCACTGATAATCCTTTCATCCTATGAGAGATAAAGGACAGAGAAGCAGGCAGAGAATTGGTAACCTCATACCATGAAGAAAGTAGCACCAGGAGAAGAGTGCGTCCTTCAGACCTGAGGTTCCTGCACCAAGATGCTCCCTGGACAAAGACTGATTCAATACTGGACTTTCCTCCAGAGCCAACGAAGGGGAAAGCCTTTTCCTGGAGTGGACACCCTGAATATGGACTTGCAGCCTATCAGACTGTGTAAGAATAAAACTTCCTTCATTAAAGCCATCCAGTCTGTGGTATTTCTGTTACAGCAGCCCTAGATGACAAAGACACAGACCTTCCACCCTCTCTTTTCAGGCCTCTGCCATAGATTCTGCTGTTTCATGGGGTCAGGACAGCTTAGCTTGGAGGTCATCTTGTTTGACTGGGAGGAAGGAATACTCAACTGGAGTTTTCAGCAGGGGTTACTTCCCAGGCTGGGAAGCCATCAGAAAAGCTGTGTTTAGTACAATGCGGCCTTACAGGATAGGCCCAGAAGAGGATGACAGCAGACCAGTAGCCTGTTCTACTTTGAACTATATCACAGCATCTGAGGACAACAGATGAGACCCTTTGGTTGTCACCCAGAAGGAGAGGCTTACCACACCTGACAGCCTGACTGATTTTGGAAGTGGTCAGATAGCTTTTACCTTTTTAAATTAAGACTGCCTAGAAAAATAACTGTGGTACAGCCCAATGACATCACTTCCAGCATTTACTGACCCACATCATATGGTTGGCTGATGGCCTCCCAGTGACTCAATAAGTAGGGTTATGTCTTTGCCATCTAGGAGGCAGAGACTGGTACCCCAGAGATTCTACTGGGCCAACTCACTGGCTTACATAAAGGTGGCTGGTGATCAACTTCCTTCTCAGAACTGTGTCTCAGATCCAGTTAAGGCAATACCATAGAAAATAAGCAACAATAGATGTCCAGAAAGCAACAGGCCCTAATGAAACATTAATATATATGTATATATAGCCATGGCTTCTGAAAATTCCCAAAATAAAGAATCTGAGAACTTCCAGGATGAAGAAGCCCTTCTGAAACTATTGGAGGTCAAATACACAAGAATTATACATACAGCCCTCCTAGACATTGTACAAAATTCAGCAGAGCAAAATTAGAAATTAAGCAAGCTATTCAATCTGACAGAACATCTGCATTCTGAAATCCGACAGATCAATAGCAAAATTACAGAATTAGACAACTGAATTTAAAGCCAAAAGAGCAGAATTGAACAACTGAAAACTAGACTTTCTGACTTTGAAGACAGAGCTTCTGACAACAACATGTATGAGGAGAAATCAGAGAAAAGAAACAAGAAAAATGAAGATGCATTAAGAAACATGTGGGACTCTACCAAGAGGAACAATCTACAATTAATTGGAGTTCCAGAACAGGGAGGGATACTCGAAAACACAGAGAGGATTGTTGTTGAGTTGCTGACAGAAAACATCCCTAAAATTATGAAAGAAGAGAACACAGGTATCCAAGGCATGTATTGAATGCCACATAAAGTTGGCCCCAAAAGAAAGACACCAAGACATATTATAATCAACCTTAACAAAATGAAACATAAGCAGAAACTCTTAAAGGCAGTGAGAGGCAAACCAAAGCTAACATTCAGAGAAGCCCTGCAGGCTTTAGTCTGACTTCTCCACAGTACCAATGTTGGCTTTTAGGCAGTAGATGACACGTTCAAAGCCTTGAAATAGAAAAACTTCCAACCAAGAATTATATATCTTGTGAAACTGTCTTTGAAAAATGAAGATGAAATTAAGACATTCACAAGTAAACAGAAACTTAGACAGTTTGTAAAACTTAAACCAAAGCTACAAGAAACATTGAAAGAAGCTCTTGGCTTAGAAAAACAAAACCATTAAGTCTATATTTAAGAAGATAATGCACGATACAACATCTAGAAACATAGTTAGAGAGGGCACAAAACTCACTCAAAGCCATAATATTAGAAGAAGGGATCCAGTGATCTTATCACAAAAACTAAGATATCATCACATTAAAAACAGGGATATACTATAGCAGTGAGTGTGCTTTCAGATAGAGAGGAAGTTAATAAGATATGTAGAAGTTCAGCTTTTAAGACCCCAGACGCCACTCACCCATGTGGGGTCTAGAGAGCTCTCCTAGCAAAATGCTAGTTGTGCCAACTGGTGTCGATTTCGCCTAAGAGCATGGTTTCCCACCCCCTGCCCCAGCTACTCTATCCTTGCAATATTGGGTTAAGATGGAAGGAGTATTCAAGTTATGTGGTTCTATGCATCTATAGAATTTCATCCTGCTGACCTCTGGCTGGAGGAAGGAGACTGGGTAGAGAGGAGGGGAAAGGAGACTGTTGGCAGGATGAGACATGTATGGAGCAGAGAGGAATAGTGTGTTGTCACTGGGCAAGGAGAGCAGTGGAAGCTGCATATAGGTGGGCATGTAAGTTTATATGGGAATGTACATTTTCACTCAGTCATAATAATAATATAAAAAAGAAGTTCAAATTGAATTCAACCTTGAATTATTAAGGGGGTGGGTCCAAAGAGGTAGCCACAAAGCACAATAAAGATGCAGCATGTCAAAACAAGAAATGTAACACAAGAGTCTCAACAAACACAAAACCAACACTGAACAGGGTGAAAAATCAACCCACAAAGAAGAACAAACTAGAACAGAAAATTAAGAGCAACAGAGAAAACACTAACACAAAACTAAATACATCAAAATGACAGCACTAAACACATACCTATCAATAATTACAGTGAATATAAATGGACTGAATGCTTCACTAAAGAGACAATGAGTGACATCTTGAATCAAAAGACATGACCCATCTATATGTTGCTTATAAGAAACTCATCTTAAAGATACGAACTAACTGAAAATTAAAGGATGGAATAATATATACCAAGCTGTCTTAGTCACCTGGTACTGCTCTAACAGAAAATACCACAAGTGGAAGGTTTCATGAAGATAAGCTTTATTGACACATTCTGGTAAGCTTGCAAATCCATTAACAAGTTACAAATCCATTCCATATGAGAAATCATTACAGTCTAGTAGGCAGAGTCCAAACCCAGTAAGAGCATCTCAGTACAGGAACCTCGGATCTAAAGGATGTGCTCCACTCAGTGCTTCTCTTTTGGTGGTATGAGATTCCCAACTTCCTCTGCTCACTTCACTCCCTTATATTCCACAGGCTTGTATCTTGAGTCCCGCCTCACCAACACAGCTGTTGCCCTTTCTCCATCACCAATTATCACAGAGGCAGGATTCACAACACACGGGAGGAAAGGCAACATATTGGGACTCATAGCCAAGTCACATCATTTAGGGGGTGCACAATTCAATCCATGACACAGCTAGCAATATACAAAGAAAAGCAAGTGCGGCAATACTAGTCTCAGATAAAATAGATTTTAATGTAAAATATACCTTGTGGGCAAGGATGGTCACTATTGATAATAGGTTCAATACATAAACAGGACTTAACAATATTAAATATTTGTGCACCCAATACAAGAGCATTTAAATACATCGAAGAAACATTGACTACACTGAAAAATGAGATAGGTCACACTACAGTAATAGTGGGAGACTTCAATACTCCATT
This sequence comes from Heterohyrax brucei, assembly GCA_028571685.1. Classification (NCBI taxonomy): domain Eukaryota; kingdom Metazoa; phylum Chordata; class Mammalia; order Hyracoidea; family Procaviidae; genus Heterohyrax; species Heterohyrax brucei. Next base: position 54,002,301 of record CM053143.1, on the reverse strand, counting down.
TTCAGTACTGGACAGATCTTCTAGAAAAAAGCATGTAAAGACACAGAAGATGTTACTGCTGCAATTAAACAATTAGACCTCATTGAAATATATAGAATTTTTTAATCCATCAACAGATAAGTATACCTTCTTCTCCAATGCACATGGAACATTTTCCAGAATAGGCCATGTGTTAGGACAGAAGGCAATTCTCAATGAAATCCAAACCACTGAATTACTGCAAAGCGTCTTCTCAGACCATAAAGACATAAAAGTCAAAATCAATAGCAGAAGAAACAGATAAAAATTGGAACTCATGGAAGCTGAAAAACACTTTTCTCAAAAAACCGTCAGTTATAGGAGAAATTAAGGAAGAATTAAAGAAATTTATGGATTCAAATGAGAGTGAAAACACTGGCTAAACTTACTAAAGAAAAACAGGAAAGTAAACAAATAACTTGAAAAAGAGATGAAATGGGAGATGTCACAATGGATCCAACAGAAATAAAAGTATTACAACAGAATACTATGCAAGACCTACAGGAAATGGACAGATTCCTAGATTCATATCACCTACCAAAATTATCACAAGGAGAAGTAGAATAACTTAATAAACCCTTCACAAAGGAAGAAATTGACAAAGTCATCCCAAAACTGCAAACAAAAAAAAGCCCGGGCCCAGATGGTTTCACCACAGAATTCTACCAAGCATTTAGGGAAGAGTTAACCCCAAAACAACTGAGACTATTTCACAGCATAGAAAGGGATGGAATACTTCCAAATTCATTCTATGAAGCCAGCATAATCATGATACCAAAGACAGGGAAAGATCCAACAAAAAAGGAGAACTACAGACAAATACCACTCATGAAACTGGTTGCAAAAATCTTCAACAAAATGCTTGCCAATAGACTTCAACAACATATCAAAAAATAATTCATCACAATCAAACTGGATTCATACTTGGGATGCAAGGCTGGCTCACCATCAGAAAAACAATCTATGTGATCAACTACACAAATAACACAAAAGACAAGATTCACCTGATTTTGTCAATTGATGCAGAAAAGGCATTTGACAATGTCCAACACCCATTCATGCTAAAAACTCTCAGTGAAATAGGAATAGAAGGCCACTTCCTCAATGGAATAAGAGCAATCTATGCAAAGCCAACTGCCGACATCATCCTGAATGGAGAGAGACTGAGAGTTCCCATAGAGACTGGGAACTAGACAAGGATGCCCACTCTCACCACTCTACTCAACGTTGTACTAGAAGTTCTGAAGAGAGCAATCAGATGAGACAAAGAAATAAAGGGCATCCACATTGTCAAAGAATAAGCATAAATCTTTCTATTTGTGGATGATATGATTGTATACACAGAGAATCCTAAGGAATCCATAAGTAAACTACTCAGACTGATAGAAGAGTTCAGTGGAGTATCAGGATACAAGATAAATATTAGTAAATCAGTAGGATTCCTTTATATCAAGAATGAGATTGTTAAGAAGAAATCACCAAATCAATACCATTTACTACAGCCCCCAAGAAGGTAAAATATCCAGGAATAAATCTAACCAGATATAAGAGACCTATAAAAAAATAACCATAAGACCCTACTGCAGGAAACTAAGAGAGACTTACTTAAATGGAGAAACCTACACTGCTTATGAATAGGAAGACTTAACATTGTGAAAATGGCTGTTTTACCCAAAGCGATCTACATGTATGATGCAATCCCAATACAAATTCCAGGAACATTTTTTAATGAAATGGAGAAACAAATCACCAACTTTGTTTGGAAGGGAAGGAAATCCTGGATAAGTAAAACACTACTGAAGAAGAAAACACAGTAGGAGGCCTCTCATTACCTGACGTCAGAAACTATTACACCACCACAGTAGTCAAAATTGACTGGTACTGGTACAGAAAGAGACTTAGAGACCAATGGAATAGAGTTGAGATGATAGAGATGCTACCATCCTCTTATGAACAGCTGATATTCAATGAAGGCCCTAAGATTGTAAACTGTAGTAAAAACAGTCTCTTTAACAAATGGTGCTGACAAAATTGGGTATCCATGTACAAAAAAATTGAAACAAGACACATACGCCACACTTTTTGCAAAAAAAGACTAAAATTGGATAAAAGACCTAAATATCAAACCTAAAACAATAAAGATGATCTAAGAAAACATAGGATGAACAATGGAAGTTTTAATACATAGCATAGACAGACTTTAAAGTATGACAAACAAAGGATGATTGACAGAAGAGAAAATAGGTAAATGGGAATACTAAGAATCAAACAGTTTTGCTTATCCAAAGACTTTGTCAAAAGAATTTTAAAAAAACAGCTACAGACAGGGAAAGAATATTTGGCAGCTCTACGTCAGACCGATGTCTGATCTCCATAATCTACAAGGTACTGCAAAATATCAACAAGAAAAGGATAAATAAGCTAATTACACAATGGGCAAAGGAAATGGACAGACATTTCTCTAAAGAGGATATCTCTAAAGACATATCTGGAAATGTTCACAATCATGAGCTATTAAAGAAATCCAAATCAAAACAATGATGAGATACCATCTCACCCCAACAAGGTTGACCATAATCCAAAAAACACAAAACAACAAATGCTGGAGTGGCTGTAGAGAAATTGGAACAATCCTACACTATTGGTGGAATTGAAAAATGGTACAACCTCTTTACAAAGCAATCTGGAACTTCCTTAAAAAGATGGAAATAGATATACCATTTGACCTGGTAATCCCGCTGCTTGGAATAAATCCTACAGAATCAAGAGAAGTCACATGAATAGACACATGTACACAAGTGTTTATGGCAGCACTGTCCACAATAATAAAAAGATAGAATCAAGACAGTTGCCCAACAACAAATGAAAGGATAAGTCAGCTATGGCGTATATACTCAATGGAACACTATGCAATGATAAAGAACAAAGATGATTCTAGGAAACATCTCATAACCTGGTTTTAATTGGAAGACATTACGCTGAGTGAAATTAATGGCACAGGGACAAATATTGTATGAGACCTCCTACTACAAAGACTTAAAAACTGACTCATATGTAGAAGAAATGACTCCTTAATGGCTCCAAGGGAGGGGAGGGAAGAAGGTAGAGAGGGCTTGCTATCAATTAGAGAGTTGATGGAAATTTGGTTAGGTGAAAGCAATGACAGTATACATTAGAAAGAAGATCCGTTTAACCAGACTTCAGCATAACCTGAAACCTCTTCCAGTCTTAACCCAAAATTGCAAAGACAGAGTAGTAGGGGCAGGGGTTTGGGGACCATGCTGTCAGGGGATATCGAGGCCAATTGGCATAACTTGCCTATTGCTAAGAGAATCTTCTGCACCACATATTGGTGAGTGGTGTCAGGGTTCTTAAAAGCTAGAAACCTGTCATCTGAGGTATACCAAAAGGTCCCAACTCAGCAGGAACAGCTGATCACCAAGGACCAAAACGATATGGGGGAAAAAGAACCCAGAAGACAAAGGGATCCATGTGAATGGGTGACTACAACATGTAAGCAGAAGGACCAGATGGTGCCCGGCCACCACCAATGACAGCCATGTTGGGGCTCATAACATTGAGTCCCAGGGGTAACAATCTAAAAAAGGGATGCACCCTGAGAATTCCCTAAAAGACAGCAACTGATGGTCTGAAGGCCTGGGGGTTGCACTAGGAGCATGGCTCCTAGACCTGATGCTACCCCTGATCATAAATCATTACTGAGATCAACTTTTCAGACAGGAATGGATTGGACTTAGGGACACAGAGTGACAATGTTGTGCATATACTTTATGGTTCTATGCATCTATGGATGTCATCCTACTGGCCTCTTATTAGAGGTGAGAGGTGATGATGGAGTAGAGAGGGTGGAGAGGAGGGGATGGTAGATTGTTAAGAGGACATGACATGTATAGAACAGAACTGAGGAGTGTGCTGTCACCAGGCAAGGAGAGCAGAAGGAGGTACAGATAGGAGGGCATGGAAATTTAAACTGGGTTGTACACTTTTGGATCCGACTCGACGGCACTTGGCTTGGCTGTACAGTTTCACTCAATCAGAATAAAAAAAAAAGGAAAGAATACGATGGGAAGGCATACTCCAGTTTTCATTTCTTGCTATGCTCCTGTAACTCAATGTTCATTTTATAATGGCTATGTTTCTCAGCCTCACTTAAGGTTTCAATTTGTTGAAACAATTGTTTTCTCTCCTTTCTCTCCAAACTGTGTTTTTAGCCTCATAATTATTTTTGAAGTATTCATATGTGTGTTCATTTTTCTGGTTACTAAAATAAAAACTTTATTTACTACTTGTTGGCTGCTTCCATTTTTTTATAAGCAGATTTACAGACATACCAGAAATCCCTGTGTTTCCATTTAGAATTCACGTATCCACATGTATGTTTCCTTACTCCACATTCTCCCCATCAATTTACACAAACATGTGGCTTTTATAATTAATCTCATTTATTATTAGTGAACTCAACACTTGCATAATCCACAATGGCACAGGTTTTTTTAATTAATTAGTGTCTAGAACTTTATAGTTAATATTTGTCTTTAAAAAGGCAATACTAGACTACTAAATTAAAAACACTTTAATTCATAGAACGTGATATACTTAATAGATTTTAATAATACAGGTTAAAGAATAGTGATATATTTTAATTTGAACTTTTATTTGAATGTGTTCTCTTTGTCTTTAAATTTAAATTAAACTCTAAGTATTAAGAAGTTTCTTAGTTTCCAAATAGGAGGCTGTTTTTACAACAGAATAGAGGTAAGTACATGTAAAGAAAATCTTTTACTGAAACTTTTTGTTTTCTTTACTAAGCAGTGTAAATTTATAATGTTAAAGCAGTTGCATCACTAAAATTGGTATTACTGAATATGGTAACTCATAGTGCCATAACCCCCATGTATAGTATCATGAGAAATCTTAGTTATGTTTTTTGTATTAATGTTACTTGTAAATTGTAATTTCTGTGTATCACTCCTTCTTTTCCTTTAATTACTACTTCAGTCTCAAAAAAGTTATTGATATAGGTTTATACATATTAATTACTGCACTATTGTAGCTAAAACACTAGAAAACTTAAATAATCAGTGACTATAAAAAACACTAACAGCAATGAAAATGACAGAGCATGCTTCTAGCATATGCAGATGAAACCACATGATCAGAAGCATCACTGTAATTGGGTAATAATGACAGCTCTCTCTGGAGTACATTAAAAAAAAACAAAACACACTGCAGTTGAGTCATGTCCGACTCACAGTGACCCTAGAGTACATTAGACAGTTCAAAAAGTAAATAAGCCTAGAGTCTCACCTTTGTTAAATATACTGATACATATAAGTTGGATTTATGGAAAAAAATTAACTAATTACAGGGACTTTTTTGTAGATAGTCATTTCGGTGTCACCCCTTTTTAACAGTGTCACCCAGTGTAGTCTGTACCCTCCTATCCTCCACTGATGTCTCTGTGTTCAAGAGTTCATTGCTTAATGTGATATTAAGAGAAAAATAGTTGTTTGGCTATAAGAAAGCTTGAAAGAAAACAATAGCTTAAATGGTGTGGGGAATCTGCAGATTTTTCAAAGTAAGCATGAAAGAAATTATATAAAATCTATCTTTCCTCAGTCTCATTCCACCATGTTCTGTTAGTATGAAAGAGTCGAACCTGGAATTATCTATATATGCTGTCTATACCTGTGCAAGTTACTAAAAATCAAAACAAACAAACAGACAAACCCAATGCCATCTAGTTCATTCTGACTCATAGGTACCCTATAGGTCAGAGTAGAACTACTCCTTAAAGTTTGCAAGAATCTCATGGCAGATTTGAACTGGCAACCTTCGGTTAGTAAATGTAGCACTTAACCACTATGCCACTAGGTTTCTGTGGAAGTTACTAAAGGATAATCATATAATCATTAAGAAATAATCAAAAGTACTGTTTGCGGGACCAAGTATAAGGAATGATTATCATGTGCATCCGTGAGTATCAAATGATTAACTGAGGACCACAGAGAAGCTGAAGAAACTGGAAAAGCTATACTTCCAGTGGAAAGATATCCGGAAGAATTTTTTTTTTTTTCCTGCCACACTGGAAAGTTCTGAGTGTTACAATTTCTGAATTCTGTTCCTACAGCCAAAATAAAGAATCATCATGTGGAATTTTGACCACATCCCAATTCTGTCTGACATGCTGACTGTAGCATTCGATGAGAAATTACTCCACTATAAGATCTTATTTTTATTTCCAGTCATATACTCACTGCTTTCATACTTAAATCTGAATGAAGTGTCTCTCAGGTTTTGTAGGAATACCACCGAAATGTTGATGCTCCAAATATGATCAAATGATTCTTATGTTTGGTTTACGGTGCTCCATTTCCAAGGGAACTAACAAACTAAAGCCAAGTAACTCTCCAGAAAACCTAAATCAAAAACACACTTTCTGAAATTGTTGTGCCTAGCTGTCACAGATCCTTCATTCGAGCCAGGAGATGTCTTGGCAATGAAGTCTTCCTTGAACATAAAAGTGTTGACATGAAAGATAATTACTAACTGCCTCTTCCTCTCCATTGAGTTAACTCTCAACTTTTTCTCAGATTTTGCATTCCCTCACTTCTAGTATCATCCCAGGGGAGGATATTAGGATTACAGGAACATAGACAGGCAGTGGAATTCAGCTTTGGAACATTACCTCAAGAGAAAATACCAGCTATCACATGTTCAATCTGATCCATTACATATATAAAACTTCATTTGTTTACATTGTGTTTGGTTCTTTATGATAGGTGCATCTTAGGTTTATTCTTGTGTGCACCTAAGTTGCTTTCAGCATGTATCAAATGTTGTTGATGCTATGCCCACTCCCCTACCCATTCTCTATTTTGGTGTTAAGTCAACAGACTTTTAATATAAATACCTAGAATTGTATTGGGACTTTGTCTTGGCTTATGTATATGTAGGAGGTAGACCAGAGTGCTAAGAAGTTAGTACTCTCATGAGCAGCTTTCAGCTAGTGACAGATGTTAGTTGAAATAGAAGTTGCTGACATTTCCCACTATTAAAAAAAAAAAAAAATAGAATTTCAGATACACCATTGGTAGAGTGCAAGAATTCTTGAAATATCCACTCAGCATAACTACTGTCATTTCTGCTCCCTTTTTTCTTTCAGAAAGTTGATTGAGCTTTATCCATCAATTCTGCCATTTCTGCATGTAGAATATAATGCTTTCTTCTCTAGAACTCCAACCACTGCCACTCAAGAAGGAAAGGTTATACTACTTCCTGCTTCCTATGTCACAGGTTCTTGAGGTAAAGAGTGGAATATGTATATTTAATTGGCAGGGCATATGTAGCATGTTCACCATCTAGATCAAAATGAGTTGGATAAATGAGCATTTAGCAACCTTAGAGTTAATAGTAAGAGGCGATGTCTGACTCCCACCAAAATTCGTAAGATGGGGAATTCCTCAAGTACAATGAAGTTCTGATATTATTTGACTAAAAGGATACCAAAAGGTTAGTAAAGTAGCCATTACTATTTTGAAAACACTTCTGTAGTTCTTCAAATTATATACTACTCTAAAATCTCAAAGTTTTCAGCAACAACAAAAAATAATTCTATTTCTAGATCCAGTTAAAGCTACACTATCTCCAAAAAGTAAATAACTCCAACTGTATAGGGCAGAGCTGGTGGTCTTACCATGTGCCCTAATAGTGTCTCCTAAATCTATCAAGTTGTTCCAAGAAAAACTTTCAGATGAAATTGGGTTGGGTTCCCTTAATCCTTGCCCTTGCACATAGATAAACTTTAATTATCTGACCATTAAATTGACTAGCATGGTTTGTTTAGACTACAAGTCCCTGGTTTGCTAAAAGGCAGAAATATTTAGAGTTCACAAGAGATTCCATTGTGTGTGCACTCAGAAAGATTATACTTTCTGGAGCCAGAGACAGTTTTGTTGGACTTTTCAGTCCCAGGAGAACATATTTAAAGAAGTTTGGAAATGTCCCGTACTTCCTAACATAAGTTAAACTTTCTAGACCAAATTAACACTATGCAGAATTGTGAACAGCATTTTATAGAAAACTCCAAGACAGACACAGTTGTTTTATGCCTTACTAATTTCCCAGTTCTTCTGAATGGCTACCAGGAACTGTGTGTTAGTAAATATAATTACTCTAATTTTTACTCAGACTTTAGATTCTTTTTCTACTGTTAACAAATCTCACTGTGATTACACACAGAATTTTGAAATCAAATAAGGAATCTCTTGAATGTAGTAATCTCTCATTTCGTAGCTTACTTTTTTTCTTTTTCAGCTTACCATGCTAGTCAGAGCGATTGCCTCACCATCAGATATCATGACTATGCATTGTTATAGCTAGAACTGTGTTCCCCAGAAGTTATGTTGAAACGCTAACTCCTGTTCTAATGGATATGACCCTGTTTGGAAACAAAAGTTTCCTTATGTTAATGAGGTCACACCAGACTAGAGTAGGACATTCATTTCTGAAAGATATCAAAAAGAGAAACATAGATATAGCAGCATACAAAAGGAAAAGACAGATGCCACATGGGATCATCAAAAAGCAAAGGAACAACAGGAATTGACAATAGACACCAGAAACTCAGAGAGAAGCCCACAGAAATAATAAACATGGCTGAGAAACTAATTTGGACTTTTTACTTCCAGAACTGTGGAAACATGATTTTTTAAATTCTACCTGTTACAGCAGCACTAAAAAATCACTTGCTGTCTTCAAGGCAATTCCAACTATAAAGACCCTATAAGACAGAGAAGAACTGCCTCATAACATTTCCAAGGAGCAGCTGGTAAATTCAAATTGCCACCCTGTTGGTCAGCAGATGAACTCTTAACCAGTGTGCTACCAGGAGTCTATTGCGTCATTAGGTAACTGAAACACAAAGATGATACCATTATTATTTCCCTGAATAAATTAAATGGTAAACTATGTAAGTCCAATTCTGCTTTCCCTTGCAAAACTTTCGGATGTGGAAATACTAAGAATGAAGTTAATTATTTGATACTTAAACTTAACACTGCACTACTTTTCTTTGAAACCTATAAAATAATTAACACGTCACTAAGTACATCACAATTAACAATAAAGGGTAAATGTTTCATTAATTATTAGGTAATTAAATTATGTGAGAAACAGGTAATTTTATTATTCTTTAAGAAAATACATGATCATTAAAGATACACGTTTTATTTTGCCTATTGACAATGCATGGTGAAGGTCAAGAAAAGATAAATCCAAGTGCCGTAGAGTCGGATCCGTCAAGAAGAGATAAACATTATGCATAAGAACTCTACAAACTTTTTCCTTTTCTTAATTTTATTTTGGAAACCTTAGTGGCCTAGCAGTTAAATGCTACAGCTGCTAACCAAAAGGTTGGCAGTTAACTCTTTGGAAACTGTGGGACAGTTCTACTCTGCCACATGTGGTCTCTATAAGTTGGAATTGACTCCACAGCAATGGTTTTTTGGGGAGTGTGGTAATTTTACTTTGTAATTTCTATGCTTTTGGGAGGGTGAGAACATTAGAGTATTACAATTTCTTCAAAAGTTATTTTTCTTAGGTATCTCTTGAGTTGTTTCTTACTCATAATGATCTATGTACAATAGAACGAAACACTGCCAGATCCTAGCCATTCACAAAGTCTTTGCTATTTTTGAGCCCTTGTTGCGGACTTTGTGTCAATTCATCTTCTCTTCAAATAAACAAGTTAATTTCATCAAAAGCGGAGAAAGACAAAGTGTTGTAGCTTAATAATGGGGCTTGAGAGCCAAAATTTTTAATTATTCCTACACATTCAAAACTCTGCTGCTCCCAGGGGAATTTACACGGGCTTATTCAATATGGATTGGATCTGACTCGACGGCACTTGGCTGGCTGGCTATTCAATATGGGAGCTAAACAATAATGAAAGCTTTCTTTATATTAGCCAAGTCGCCAAGTGCCGTCGAGAGATACCAAATATTAATGGATTGACTGCTAACCAAAGGGTTGTCATCTAGAGTCCATCAAGAGGTGTTTCAGGCAGTTTTTTGCTCTGTGGTACATAGGGTCACTATGAGTCAGAATTGACTCGACGGTACCCAGCAACAGAGGTGCCTAGAGAGAAAGAGCTGGAGATCTGCTTCCAAAGAACATCAGCCACTGAAAGCCTGTGAAGCACAATTTCTACTCTACCGACCCAACTACCCAGCTACTCACCTACCTGTCTATCTGTCCTTCATCTGTTTGTCTATCTGTCGTCTATCTGCCATCTCATTCGGATATTTTACCAGCTACCTACAGGGTCACTATAAGTTGGAATCAACAGCAGTGAGTTTGGCTTTCTGGAAATAAAATGATAAACATGAAAGTACTTGTAAGTGATACAATTAAACAATAAATAGAAAATTTTCTTTGCATTTATTTATGATTTGCCTATGCATTTCTTAAACTTGATGATGCTGTTATACCCTAACTCATCAAAAGCAGCAATTAATCATAGAACACACTATTCCTGGAAAATCTAGCTTATCTTGTGAAAACTTGATTTAGAGCTTGTGTAATATAACTATAAACTGTATTAAGTTTTGTAGTTAAAAGTGACCATGGTAACAACTGTACTTTATTTAAATAATTATGTTCTGTCTCAGTGCATCCACATTTAGACTTTTACCAATCTTGTGTTGAAATGTTTTACAAATATTTTTTTCTTTTTCCAGAAAACAACAAAATAAAATAATCATCCAAGATGGCCTTCAGAGTTTAGCAAAAGGTATTTTTGCTAGTGAGATTTCTCAGTATGGATTGTGTCAGCATGAATAATTACCCATGTATTTTTTTATTATTGTTACAGTCTAACAATTTGCAGCATTAATAAAATTGTAAGTTTTCCTTAAACAACATTTATAAGTGAACAGCTGTATTCTATATTCTCTAATGGTGCTATGGATTAAATTCTGTCCCCCAGAAAGCAGTAAAGTCCTAACTCCAGTACCTGTGTGTCTTTGAAGAAAGAGGGTCTTGCTTTGAAGATGACCCAAGGCCCACTACCACCAGGTTGATTCCTACTCATATGACTGTCGGACAGTGTAGAACTGCTCCGTTGAGTTTCTAAGGATCTCTGGTGGATTCCAACTGCTCACCTTCTGGTTAACAGATGTAACACTTAAGCACTATACCACCAGGGTCTAAAATATTACTAGCTAATTCATACAGGAGTAGGGCATGTCATTATATGATGCAGGTGTCAAACAAAAAGTGGAGGACAGACATGGGGCCAGAGTCACCCATTAGGGGAAGATAGAAACCATGTGAAAATATACCCACATGCCAAGAAACACCAAGAGACACCTGTGACTATGAGGAGATAAAGAGACAAGGAAAGATCTTTCCCTGGAGCAGATGAAGAGAGAAAACTGTCCTGTTGACAGCCCTGATTAGCCTCCCAAAGTGTGAGGAAACAAATTTCTGTTCTTTAAAGCAGGACATCCTTTGGTGTTTTGTTATGGAGACCCTAGGAGACCAAGACCAATGAAGGTCTCGACACCAATGTTTGGTCTCTTCCTGGAGATTCATTCTGTGTTATGTAGTTATTTAAAGACTGTGATTTTATATATATATATATGTATATATATATAATATTGTAAAATAGTGTTGTTGCTGCATGCCTTTGGGTTGTTTCTGACTCATAGAGATGCAGTGAACAACAAAAGCAACCACTGTCCGCTGCTGAACTATCCTCACGATCCTTGCTATGTTTGAGCCCATTGTTGCAGTCGCTGTGTCAGTCCATCTCCATGAGGGTCTTCTTCTTTACCCTGACCCTCTAATTTGCCAAGCATGATGGCCTTCTCCAAGGACTGGTCCCTCCTGATAGCACAATCAAATTATATGAGATCAACTCTCACCATCCTCCCTTCTAAGAAGCACTCTGTATGTACTTCTTCCAAGACAGATTTGTTTGGTCTTCTGAAGTCTATGCTACAATCAATATTTTTCCCCACCATGGTATTTTAAAAGCATCAATTCTTCTCTGGACATCCTTATTCATTGTCCTGTTTTGGCATTCCTATAGGGTGACTGAAAACACTATGGATTTGGTCAGGTGTGCTTTAGTCCTGAAAATGACACCTCTGCTTTTTAACACTTCAAAGAAGTCCTTTGCAGCAGAGTTTCCAAATACAATAGGTTGGTTGACTCTTGTTTACCACTTCCACATACATTGACTATGGATCCAAGTAAAATGAAAATCTTTTTTTCTTTTTTTTAAATTGTGCTTTAAGTGATAGTTTCTAATTTAAGTCAGTTTCTCACAGAAAGACTTACATGCCCATTGTTATGTGACTAGTTGCTTTCCCTACAATGTGACAGCACACTCCTTTACCGTGTGTTTCTCATGTCAGTTCAACCAGCTCCTGACCCCTCCTGCCTTCTCATCTGGCCTCTGAACACAGAAGTTGCCCAGTTAGTGTCATGTATCTACTTAAGCCAAGAAGCACACTCTCCACCAATATCATTTTATGTCTTGTATGAAGAGTTGCCTTTAGTAACATTCTGGTCTGAGAGATTCCAGGATCCATGTCTTCTGGGAATCCTCCAGTCTTTCAGAACATCAAGTCTGGTCTTGCTGCTAGATTCTGGTTCTTCATCTCACGTTCTGCCACTCCTTCAGGAACGCTTTGTGGTGTTCCTTGTCAGGGCAGTCATGGGTGGTAGTGGGGCATCATCTAGTTCCTCCAGTCTCATACTGATGTAGCCTTTTGTTTATGTGGCCCTTGCTGTCTCTCGAGCTCGTATTTTCCTCATGTCTTTGATTTTCTTTATTCTCCTTTGCTCCAGGTAAGCCCGGACTAATTCATGCATCTTTGATGCCCGATCCTTAGCTTTTAAGACTCAGATACCATTCACCTTAATAAATTTTGTTACACTGATTAACCTGGCTATCCTCTGAAATCATGGTCTGCAGTCCTCCACCCCTGCTACTACATCCCTGGAAGTGTTTGATTGTATATATGAAACTTCTTAGCTTATGGTTTATTCCAGTAGTGCTGTCTTCTCCCATACTGTGTGTTTCCCTTCATCTAAAATAATGTGTCTGCTATCTAGTTAGTGAATGTCCCTCTTTCTTCCCTCACTAGCTTTGTAACCATTAAAGTGAGGTGAAATTATTGACAACTTGAATATTTTCTCCAGATGTCACTTACTGTTCCAGTTGTGAGGAGTTGTTTTCTTTACGTTGAGGTGTAATCCACGTTGAAGGCTGTAGTCATTGATCTTCATCAGTAAGTGCTTCAAGTACTCTTCACTGTCAGCAAGAAACGTTGTACTATCTGCATAATACAGGCTGTTAGTGAATCTTCCACCAATCCTGATGCTTTGTTCTTTGTCATACATTCTAGTAGGTCAGATTATATGCTCAGCATACTTAAAACCCACTGCCATAGAGATGATACCAGCTCATAGCAATCCTATAGGATGGACTGGAACTGCTTCATAGAGTTTCCAGGGAGTGCCTGGCAGATTCAAACTGCTGATCTTTTGGTTAGTAGATGTAGCACATAACCACTATACCAGAGGGGTTTTCAGTATACAGAATATGTATGGTGAAATGATACAGTTTCAACATACATCTTTCCTAATTTTAAACCATACAGTATCTACTTGTTCTGTTTGAAAATTGCATCTTTGTCTACTTACAGGTTCTTCATAAGCACAGCTGTTTTGAAATCACCATTCTTTGCAGTGTGATCCATAATTCATTGTGATCCACACAGTTAAATGCCTTTGTATAGTCAATTAAACACAGGTGATCATATTTCTGGTATTCTCTGCTTCCAGCTAAGATCTGCCTGATTTTGGCAAAGATATCACTCTTTCCATGCCCTCTTCTGAATCCAGGTTGAATCTCTTGTCAATGAAACTGTTGGAACTGTTTTTGAAGTATCTTTGACAAAATTTTATTTGCATGCTGTTAGGTCACTTTTCTTTGGAATGGGAAAGAGTATGGATCTCTTCCAGTCATTTGGTCAGGTAGCTGTCTTCCAAATTTCTTGGCATGTATGAGTGAGTGCTTTCAGTGTACAAAATACAGTGTGCTCAAAACCCAAAAATGGTCTTATTAATCAATTTCTGACTGTTATATATGTCAGATGGAATAGTTGTCTGCTTATACATGAAGATTTAACATATAATAGTACTTTTTAGGAAACTGTAATTTTCAGAACTATCCTGTAGTAAGACCTTGATAAGATACACGATATGCAAGTTCTCATGTAACAAAAGGTGGATTTATTCAAATACGATTACTTCTTTTTCCCTTTTCTATTTATTTCTAACTGTTTGCATCACTTATTATCTTCTTAATCTGTTCTATGTTCTAGATACAGGAGAAATTTAGACAGCAAGATCTGGTTTTAATGAAACATTGACAGTTACTTAACGGAATGTCAGCATCTGCATGACTATATTTTTTTCTACACATGCTATTTGAAGCAGTCACACCACATCTACCAATGGAAGGTACTGAGTAGAAAACAAATTAGCCCACTCTATAAAGAATTTGAAACAGAAGTGCAAGTATCCTATTATACTCACTCCAGTTGCATTCTGTTTAAGAATTGGAAGTATTAATCCATGACTATATGAAAGGTTCCAATTATTTCTTTGATTTGCTGTCTCAAGTTTAAAACAAATACCTATACCTGACAAGAAAGTAGCTGAAATAGGGAAAAAAAACCCAAAATGAAAAAAAATCTGTTTCTCCTTCCTTGTATTTCTCATCTCCTAGAAGATATTCATGTCAAAGCTTCCAGCTTTTTTAAAGATTATTATTTAAAAAATTTTGTAGTATACATGTGTCTTTAAATATTGACTTATTATTTTTTAGTACATATTAATTCTTCACTGTGAGGAATAATAAATTCGATTATTTTTGTCTACCGTCTTAGCCTGTGCTTGAAGAATTTCCCCCTTTCTCTTCATGTGATTCTGGAGTACCCAAGTCTGTTATTTGGCTCTTTTAACACAGTCTACAATATAAATATGTGAAAATTTTCACCAAGGTCATTTGTAAGTACAATTGGTAAAAGAATAATAAAATTATAAACACATGTTGTGTGTGATTTTGGCTTTTTTACATACATTTTGTTTTCCATTGATTGGAAGGTGCAGAAGTTAGGAAAGAAAATCACTGGCAAACTAAATGGCTGATAAATCAGAACACCCTGGATCTCAATTTCCTTGTACTATAATAAAAATTATACAATAATGTTGTCTACATTATCATATTTCTCACCTCCATTGAATAAAAGTAAGTTAATATGATACATCTTTATTTTTTTAGCACTATTTCTAGAAGTAAATGATTCTATTAGTGCTGGCTGTGTTAGTCTGATTGAATGGGAATGTGATTCTTTAGCGAAAGTAGATCATTATAGAAAAGTACAGGTTAGTTGCAATAGTTGTACTATTGAAGCAACTATTTTTTTCTATGCTTATAATGTTACCTTTCCTTCACTAGTTAGTGTTTCATGTAAGTTTTCTCACAGGACGTTGATGTATTCTTATGTTTGACAAGCAATGTAAAGTGAAAACAGAAAAATAAAATATCTAAAGTGAAATTTACATAGATGGGCTTGGCAAATTAGTACCTAAAAAACAAAATATTTGAACATGAGTACAAGCAAAAATAATTCTTTAAACTAAAATACAGCAATAAATAAATAATTGAATTAACAAAGTTGCAGTGAACTCTAAGATAATTCTAACTAGTCTCATATGCATGTAGTTGAAACACCATAAGGAGAGAGAGAAATTCAGGCAGTAAGTAGATCGATACATAGATAAATAGATAGACAATAAATAAATAAACAGATAAATAAATAAATAATGGTCAAGTATTCCAGATTTTAATATCAATAGTAATAACTTAAAGCAGCTCAATAAAGAAGAAACAGAATACATACCATGGGCTTATGCTAAGAGGTATCACAGTAAAACTGTCAATAATAAAATGACAAAGTTTAAAATAACTAAGAGATAAAAGACACATTAGGTTTAGAGGAACGTATAAAGAATGATGTGTTCTTCTTACCAGCCAAGCCAAGCCAAGTGCAAAAAATATATGCAATAAACTTTAAAAAAATAAAACAAAACTCTAAGCTATTAAAAAGAAGGCTTACAACTTGGTAACTCAGACTCCTACTAAATGAGTGTTTCCAACACCTGGAAAAAAATTCCTCATCCGTTATGGTTCTCCCCAGTCAAACTCTGTACCTCTTGTCATTTCACCTACCAGGAAGCAACCATTTTTCTAATTTATTTCATCATAAAATTATTTTTGGCCTCTAACAGAGCTTCATATACAATTGCAGTTGTCTGGCTTCTTTCAACCAGAGTAACAGCCTAATATTTTTGTGATTTTGTAAATTTTGGTGTGCATTAGTAGTTGTTTCCTTTATTATTATTTTATTATTATTTCAGAGTTTTTCTAATACATAGACAAACAACAATTCATGTAGTTATTCTCCATTTACTTGACATTTGAATTATTTCCTAAGTAAATATTGTGGATAATGTCTCAGGCTGGGTCCTCTAGAGAAGCAAAACCAGTAAAGTATGTAAGTGTACATAGAGAGAGATTTATATAAAAATGAATCATATGATTGTAGATGTTGGAAAGCTTCAAGTATGTGGGTCAGGGTGGATGTTTCTCCAGACTCATGTAGCCATAGGTGCTGGAGAACCCAAGATCAGAAAAGCCAGACAGCAGTCACCTGGCTTACAGAATGTGGAGGCTCAGGAATCCCAAGATAGGTATATTAAGACTGCAGGTAAACTGCTAGCTCAGGTTCCAAGAATTAGAGGACAAATGCGCACGAGTCACGTAGAGGATCTATAGTCGGCAAAGCCACACAGCTTTACCAGAAAGTCTACCTCTACTGGATACAGGACACACCCTGAAGGGAATGCCCTTTTGACTGACTGATTGCTCATAACAGATCTCGGCATGTCGGTGATTACATTGTATCAGAACTCACAGAGGTGATTAACAGTATTATATAGCTGTTAGACTGCATTGTGACTGCCAGACGAGAGAATCACGGCCTAGCCAAGATGACACACAACCATCCATCATAGATAATCTTGGGCACGTTTCTTTCATGAGCATGCATTTATATTTGTAATTTAATTTGAAGAGAAACTGAGGCAATCATTTTTTATGTATACACACATAGATATATAATTTTATCCTCTTACCGTACCCACATCAGTGGTGATATTTAATGCTAAAACTCTTATATTAGTCATTTTGTAGGTAAGTAGTAGTTGCTAATTTTGACTTTGTTTTGCATCTTCGATGACTAATGAACCTGAACAATTTTTCCTAAGTCTTATTGGAGATTTATGTCTTACTTTGGGTAACTGTTGTTCATGTCTTTCGATGGGTTTTAAACTCTCCTTGTTTTCCTTTATGAATTTTAGCAGTTGCATATACATTTGCATACAAGTTGTCAAATACATGAATTGTAGATATCTTCTTCCAGCCTGTAGTTTGTTTCTCAGGTTTTGAATAAAAAATATTTTTAAATAATATTTTTATTATATATATTGATTTTACACACACATAATCAAAAGTTTCTCAAGAAGGACATCATGCTTGGTAAAGTCGGGGCTCAGTGCAAAAGAAGAAGACACTCAACGAGATAGACTGACATAAGGGCTGCAGCAAGGGACTCAAATGTAGCAACAATTATGACAACACCTCAGAACCAAGCAGTGTTTCTTTCTGTTACACATAGGGTCATTATAATTTGGAACTGATTAAACGGCACCTAAGAACATTATTTTATATCTACCTACATCTATCAACCAATTGATTGATCAATCCAACTATCTATACTTTAAATACCTTTTTCCTTTTCATATCTTTTGGTTCATGGGTTGCTTAGAATTAAATTTATTGGTTTTCAAATCTTGAGGTATTTTCCAGTTACTGTTTTCCTAATGATTTCTAATTTCTACTTTTCTTTTTTGTTTCCTCCAGTTATTTTTTATTGTAAATAACACCTGTGACAATTCAACGTTTTGTCAGGTGTACCTCGTGTTATTTTTAGTGACAAAAATGTCAAGTGGTTTAGTTCTGCATTTAATTCTATAAATACAGACACTTGACAGAATCACTTAAAGAATGATTTATGTTTTTGTTGTGGGCCTCTAGCCAGAGAGAGAGAAATGCAGCCGTTTGTCCATTTGGAGCCCTGGTAGAGCAGTGGTTGAGAGCTTGGTTACTAACCAAAAAGTCAGCAGTTTTAATGTGCTTGTAACTCTTGGGAAGTCCTATAGGTCAAATATATCCTGTAAGGCTGCTATGAGTTTAAATTGACTTAATGGCAACAAGTTTAACTTTTGATCCATTTTTGGACAAATTTGTCCCTGTCGTTTGAAAGGGCTATAAATTTTGAAGGCCTACTATAGGCTGATGAAGAACAAAGAACAAGTGTTGTATGACTTATACAGTCAGAAGACTGGTCTTGTCAAATTCCTCTCCATCTGGAAGGACTATAACGACTGTAGTACATCCTTCTTTTTAATAGGATATCATAGTTTACAAGATGTGATCACTAGATCATTTCTTCCACTATTATGGCTTTGATTGTGTTTGGAGCCTTCCCTAACTGAGTAGGATTCTGGATAATGTCTCCTTCTAAAATATAAAGTTAGCGGTTTTGTTCTTCTAAGCCAAAGCCAAGAACTTCTTTTAGTATTTCTTGCAGATTTGGTTTGGTTTTTACAAAGTGTCTGAGTTTCTGTTTATCTGGGAATGTCTTAATTTTGTTTTCGTATTTGAAAGACAGTTTTGGAGGGTATATAATTCTTGGTTGGAAGTTCTTCTCCTTCAAGGCTTTGAATGTGCCATGCTGCTGTCTCCATGCCAGCATCATTTTTGCTGAGAAATCTCCCTCTGAATGTTAGCTTTGCCTTGAGTCTTGCTGCCTTTAAGAGTTTCTGCTTATGTTTCATTTTGTTAAGCTTGATTATGTCTTGGAGTCTTTCTGTTGAGATCTATATTGAGTGGTGTTCGATATGTATCTTGGATATCTATATTCTATTCATTCATAATTTCTGGGAAGTTTTCTGTCAGCAGGTCAGCAACAATATTTTCTGTGTTCTCAGGTGTCTCACTGTGTTCAGGGACTCCAATTAATGGTAGGTTGTTCTTCTTAAAAGAGTTGCACATGCTTCTTAATGCTTCTACATTTTTCTTGTTTCTTTTTTCTGGTTTCTCCTCATAGATGCTGGTGTCGGTAGCTCTGTCTTCCAAATCAGAAATTCTCCTTTCCATTGGTTCCATTCTGTTTTCTTGGCTTTGAATTGAATTTCTATGTCTTTCATTTTTGTTCTTGATCTATTGGATTTGTGAGTACTGATGTTCCATCTGATCGAACAGCTTGGTTAATTTTTTGTTTTGCTCTGCTGCATTTTGTATAAGGTCTAGGAGGGTTCTCTATATAATCCTTTTGTATTCACCTTCTGGTGGTTTCAGAAAAGCTTCTTTGTCTGGGAGGTTCTGAGGTGGTTTCTTTTGGGGGCCTTCTGATGCCATGGGTGATTTCTGGGTGACTGTCTTCTTCAAAGTTTGTTGCTTTTTGGGCTTCATGTGGGGCAGTAGTGGCTGAAAGAGAAGCTGTGAAGGTGGACTACAGTCGTTTCTCTAGGCTGTCTTAAAATGAGAAGTAAAAAGTATTTGAGAACTTCCAAAGTCAGTCAGGTTTTCAGGTGTGTACATCCCTCTTCCCAGCTGGCAAAGTAAACACCTCTATATTGAACCCCAGGTGTCATCAACTAGCTCAAAATACAGAAAGGCTACTGGCCTGCTGGCCTGTGCTGTTGGGTCCCAGCTGTAGGTGATGCTGTGTAGAATTCTGTTTTTCTGCTGGAAAAGGGGTCTCTTCTGGGTAGGCACTGCCTCCCAGCCCAGGAATTAGGTTCAGCTGAGGCTTCCATATCGATGACACCACCTCCCAGTGAAACAAGATGGTGTCCCACACAAGCTCACCAGCCAGCCGGGGCCAGGATCCTGGCAGAAAGGGAAATCAAGAGTGTCAAAATGCCCAGAGTCCACAGTCTCCACCTCTGGGCCCCAGCTACAGGCAACACTGTGCAAAACACTGCCACTCTGCTGGAAAAGCACTTTCCCCACCAGCAGGCTCCACCTCCCAACCTCAGAAACAAGTCCAGTCAGGGCCTCTGCCTGGGCTTCTCCATTTTCCAGTGGATCAAGATGGTGTTCCGCGCAAGCACATGTGTACAGCTACCACATGGCAGAGGCAGAAAGGTGGGCCATGGGAGCCAAGATTTACAGAGTCCAAAGCCAGGCTCTCAGAACATGAAAATTACACTTGCCAGTCCCACCAGCAGTGTGTCTGAGACCAGCGGCCAGTCAAGTCCTAGCTCTAACCACCAGCCAAGACAGAGGAAAAAAAATCAAAATGGTGAGTTGCCTTTGGTCTGTGCAAGCCTGTGCTCGCTGAGAGTGGGGTCAGTGAAAGAGAAAAGGTTTTGCGTCCAGTGGTATGAAGTCCAAATTAACAGCCCTATGCTGCATTCCAGGACTCACTAGGTGTCCAGAAGGTTCCATTTAATTATCATTTCAGGTCTTGGTTTCCAGATGGATTTAGGGAGACATGCATTTAGTCTGCCTTCTTGACTCTGCCCCCCCTTATAATTTTCTTTATACAGTTTTTACATAGTTTAACTGGATGTATTCCTAACTTAATCAGATATTCTATGATGCTGT
The DNA here is from genome assembly GCA_028571685.1 of Heterohyrax brucei. NCBI lineage: Eukaryota > Metazoa > Chordata > Mammalia > Hyracoidea > Procaviidae > Heterohyrax > Heterohyrax brucei. Next base: position 53,981,444 of record CM053143.1, on the reverse strand, counting down.
AACTGACACTTTAATTGCAACTTATACCTACTCACCTACACATAGATATATTAGCCTGACGTTCTGGTACTTTGCTAAATTTGTTTATTAATACTGGTAGTTTTGATTTGCTTTGTGAGTCCTGTTCTAAGTCTGAATCAATTCAACAGCAAAAGGTTATTTTTTATTATTTCCTAGATTATTGACCTTAATGACATACTGTAAAGTGGGTAGCTTATAAGAACAATGAGCTATTATTTCACAGTACTGGAAGGTGGAAGTCTGAATTCATAGCAGTCTTAGAAATGCATGTTTTCTCCATCTACTCTAAGAGAAGATCTGTCCATGTTTCTTCCAAATTCTGGTGCTCTCAGGCATTTCTTGACATTACTCGGCTTACACATGTATATTCACATAGCTGTCTTTACTCCATATCACTTCTCATCTTTTACAAGGACACCATTCACATATCATTAAGTTTTCCAGTAAGACTTCAAGTTAGCTTAAGTGATAATACCTTAAAAAAAAAAAAAAAAAAAAAAAGAAGCAAAATACTTCTATTTCTAAGCAAGTTTACATTCATGTGATCTAGATGTTAGGACATCAACATATCTTAAAAGGTCCAAAGTTTGCAAAGAATTTGGAGTAGAGTAATGGTGAAAACAATCATGCCACTCAGTATGTGTAAATTATTATAACCACACTGTGATATGTGTCACAGTAGGAATAATTCTGATCTTGAGATACTCATTGGGAGAATTTCAACCTTCAGTCATTGTAAATTTATATGTAAGTGAATAAACAGGTTTAAGAAAAGGTCATTTAAATATGGTTATAAACCAAACCAAACCCACTGCCATCAAGTTGATTCTGACTCATAGTGACTATACGCAACAGAGTAAAACTGCCCCATAGAGTTTCCAAGGAACACCGGGTGGATTTGAACTGCTGACCTGTCCGTTAGCAGACATAGTACTTAACCACTACACCACCAGGGTTTCCAAATATAGTTATAATAATTTATTTCTTTAAAAAGTGATTTGTAGCCCAAGTCCCAAAGCTTTTTATATTTTCATGAGCTTGAGTAAGAACTACAATAATTTGTATCCAAATCAGCCTTGCCAGCCAGCCAGCCAGCCAGCCAAGTGCTGTCGAGTTTGGATCCGACTCATGGCGACCCTAAATCAGCCATAGTGCTCATAATCAATGATTGTCACTCAGTGATATTGTGTTCTCTCATCCTGTATAAAGAAGAAAAAAAAAATGAAATAAGATAAATTACCATTGAACACCATAGAAAATGGTTTAAATTTGGAAAGAACTGTAGGGAAGAATATATTTTCAAAGAATAATAGCACTCAATACCTTAAATAATTGGAAAGTACAGCAACATACAGAACAGTCTTCTTCTTCCAGCATTGGTTCCTCCTGATGACTTATTCAGCATAAGTAAGACCAAGACTCTCCACTGTACTTCTAAAGAGCATTCTAGCTATATTTCAGGACTGATTTTCCCAATGTTGTTGAGTTTATACTGTCCTTCTTCACCAGCTCTCAATTGCCTTCAGAAGGATAGATTCAAATCACTAACCCAAACCCTGATCAGACTGGGAAATTTAAAGCACTTTCTTTAGCTTCTCCACTTGTCCATCAGTTTGTCATAGTGTGGGAGCTTGTGTGTTGCTGTGATGCTGGAACCTATGCCACCAACATTCAGATATCAGCAGGGTCACCCATGGTAGACAGGTTTCATCTGAGCTTCTAGACTAAGACAGACTAGGAAGAAGGAACCAGCAGTCTACTTTTGAAAAGAATCTCAGCATCAGAACACTGGAACAAGTGGAGCAAAGCCTGAGAAGTATGAACAGTACATATTGTATATAATACATACTGTTTTAGGCATCAGAATTTCATGTTCCAGCCTTTGTGATAAATGTTGTTTTGTTGTTGTTAGCTGCCATCATGTCGGTTTGACTAGTAGCAACCCCATGAACAACAGAAGGGAACACTGCCTGTTCTTGTGCCCTGCCCACAATTGTTTTCATGCTTAAGCCCATTGTTGCAGACGCTGTATCAATCCATCTCATCGAGGGTCTTCCTCTTTTTATCTGACTCTATACTCTACCAAGCCTGACATCCTTCTACAGGGTCTGATTCCTCCTGAAAACATGACCAAAGTATGTAAGATTCAGTCTCACCATCTTTGTTTCTAAGGAGCACTCTGGTTGTACTTCTTCTAGAAGAGATCTATTTTTTCTGTTGGCAGCCGATGGTATATTCAATATTCTTCTCTAATACCACGGTTCAAAGGCATGAGTTCTTCTTCTGTCTTCATCATTCATTGTCCAGCTTTCACATGCACCTAATGCAATTGAAAATACCATGACTTGAGTCAGGGCACCCTAGTTGTCAAGGTGACATCTCTACTTGTTAATACTTTAAAGAGGTCCTTTGTGGCATATATTCCCAATGCAGTATGTCTTTTTCTTTTTTTTATGACTGAGTGAAAATGTACATTCCCATATAAATTTACATGCCCACCTATATGCAGCTTCCACGGCTCTTCCTGCCCAGTGACAGCACACTATTCCTCTCTGCTCCATATATGTCTCATCCTCCCAACAGTCTTGTTTCCCCTCCTCTTCACCCACTCTCCTTCCTCCAGCCAGAGATTGATAGGGTAATGTCCTATAAATGCATAGAACCGTAAAGTGCATCCAATATATGGTCACTCTGCGTTGCCAAGTCCAATTATTCGTGTCCGAAAAGTGGAACTTCATTATGATTTATGGGCAAGGGCAGCATCAGGGCCAGGGGCTATGCTCCCAGGGGAACTCTGAAGCCACTGGACCATCATTTGCGGTCTTTTAGTGGAGATCTCAGGGTGCACTGCTTTTTATTCTTGTGTTGCCAGTGAGACTCAACTTAGTGAGCTCCATGGACACTACCGCGGGGTGATCGGGCACCATCCAGGTTCTTCCAGTCCCAAGTCAATGTAGGCACCTGCTCATGTGGATCTCTCTATCTTCTGGGTTGTCTTTATCCCATGACATATGTCTTTCGATTTCTTGACTGCTGTTTCCTTGGACACTGGTTGTAGAGCCTGAGATCCTTGGCAACCTCAACCTCTTCTCCATTTATAAAAATATTGCTTACTGTTCCAATTTTGAGGGTTTTTGCATTCTTGATGTCGAGGTGCAATCTGTACTGAAGGCTGTGGTCTCTGATCTTCATCAATGTTTCAAATCCTCTTCATTTCCAGGAACCAAGTTTATGTCATCTGCTTAATGCAGGTTGTTAACGAGTCTTCGTCCCATCCTGACCCCCTACTCAACATACAGATGAAAAGGTATGGTGAAAGGATACAACTCTGACACCTTTCCTGAATTTACACCATGCAGTATTTCCTTGTCCTGTTTGCTTGACTGCCTTTCCATCAATATACAGATTCTTCATGAGCACAACTAAGTGTTCTGGAATCTCCATTCTTCACAACTTCACCCATAATTTATTTTTATTTTATTTTATTTTTTATTAATTAAGGTAAAAGAATAAAATTTCTAACATCTATCACTTGTATCATCTATGATAAACTCTCAGCCCTCCCATCCCCCTGGCATGTAGCCAACACAGTCATTTTCTTATTTGGATAATTTTCTTGTTAAGTCCTTGTAACAGAGGTCTCATATAAAATTTGTCCTTTTGACACTGATTGTGTTCACTTAGCATGATCTCTTCCAAATGAGACCATGTTATGAGGTGTGTTCTAACACTGTCATTGTTTCTTATCATAGCATAGTGTTCCTTTGAGTATATGTATCATAGTTTGCTTATGCATTCATCTGTTGATGGACATCGGAGTTGATTCTGACTTTTTGCTATTGTGGACTGTGCTACAACAAACATTCATGTACACGTGTCTGTTTATGTGACAATTTTTGTTTCTGAAGGATAAATTCCAAGCAGTTGAATTACTGGATCAAATGGTATATCTATTTCAAGCTTATGAAGGAAGTGCCAGATTGTTTTCCAAAGAGGTTGTACCATTTTGCAATCCCACCACCAGTGTAGGAGAGTTCCAAATTCTCCACAGCTTCTCCAACATTTGCTGTTTTGTGATTTTTGGATCATGGCCAACTTTGCTGGGGTGAGATGGTATCTCATGGTAGTTTTGATTTGAATTTATTTCATAACTAATGATCATGAGCAATCCTGCAGGTGTCTTTCAGCTGCCTGGATATCCTCTTTAGAGAAATATCTGTCTATCTCCTTTGCCCATCACTTAATTGGATTATTTATCCTTTTCTTGCTGATATTTTGTAATACCTTATAGATTATGGAGATCAGATGTCAGTCTGACATATAGTTGCCAAATATTTTTTCCCATTCTGTATGTGGTTCTTTAATTCTTTTGATGAAGTCTTTGGATGAGCAAAAGTGGTTGATTCTCAGTAGGTCCCATTTATCTATTTTCTCTTCTGTTGATTGTGCTTTGTCAGATTTTGAAGTCTATCTACATTGAGTATTAAAACTTCCATTGTTGATCCTATTTTACCTTGAATAAATTTTATCATTTTAGATTTTATATTTAGGTCTTTTATCCACTTTGAGTTGATTTTTGTGTGAAGTGGGAGATATGGGTTTTGTTTCAGTTTTTTGCAGATAGATACCCAATTTTGCCAGCACCATTTGTTAAAGAGAACATTCTCACCCAGTTTAAAATCTTGGGGTCTTTGTCAAATATTAGCTGTTCATAGGAGGATAGTGGCATCTCTGGGTTTCAACTCTACTCCATTGGTCTATATGTTTCTTTTTGTCCTAGTATCAGGCTGTTTTAACTACTGTGGCAGTGTAATAGGTTCTAAAATCAGATAGTGAGAGGCCTCCCAGTGTGTTGTTCTTCTTCAGTAGTGCTTTACTTATCTGAGGTTCCTTCTTTTTCCAAATAAAGCTGATAATTTGTTTCTCCATCTCATTAAAAAATGTCCCTGGAATTTGTATTGGGATTCCATTATGTAAGTAGATTGCTTTGGGTAAAACAGACATTTTCATAATGTTGAGTCTTCCTATCCATGGGCAGGGTAGATTACTCCATTTATGTAAGTCTCTCAGCTTCTTGTAGTAAGGTCTTACAGTTCTCTTTGTAAGGATTTCTTCTTTCTCCAGGTAGATTTATTCCTAGGTATTTTATCTTCTTGGGGGCTATAGTAAATAGAATTGATTTGGTGATTTCTTCTTTAATAATCTCACTGTTGGTATAAAGGAATCCTACTGATTTACTTATGTTTATCTTGTATCCCACTACTTTGCTAAACTCCTCTATTAGTTCCAACAGTTTACTCATGGATTCCTTTGGATTCTCTGTATAAACAAACATATCTGCAAATAGGGAGAGTTTTACTTCTCCATTGCTGATACGAATGCCCTTTATTTCTTTGTCTTGTCTAATTGCCCTGGCTAGAACTTCTAGCACAATGTTGAAGAAAAGTGGTGAGAGTGGGAATCCAAATACTTCCAATGCTGAAAAACAAGGTAGATCATTCCACAAAGATAGTTGGAGACTTCAACACTCTGCTTTCAGTTATGGATAGATCATGTATAAAAAAGCTCAGTAAAGATGCAGAAGATCTTATTGCAGCAATCAACCAACTTGACCTTATTCACATGTACAGATCATTTCCACAATCAACAGCTAAGTACACCTTCTTCTCCAATGCACGTGGAACATTCTCCAGAAAAGCCCATGTATTAGGTAATAAAACATTTTTTTTATAAAATCCAAAAACTGATTTACTGCAAAGTATCTTGCGGGACCATAGAGCTATAAAAGCTGAAATCAATAAATGAAAATTCACAGGTAGAAATTCAAACTTAAGGAAACTGTACAACACTTAGCTCAAAAAAGCCTTGAGTTATATAGAAGAAATCAAGGACAAAATAAATACATTTATGAAACCAAATCAGAATGAAAACACATCCTACCAGAATCTATGTGATAAAGCAAAAGCAGGTCTCAGAGGTCAGTTTATCTCTGTAACTGCACATATCCAGAAAGAAGAAAGGGCCCTAATTAAAGAATTAACTTTACAGCTTGAACAAGTAAAAAGAGAGCAAGAGAAGAACCCCTCAGGTGCCAGAAGAAAACGGATTATAAGGATTAGAGCAGAACTAAATGAATTAGAGAGTAGAAAAACAATACAAAAATTAACAAAACCAAAAGTTGGTTCTTTGAAAAGATCAACAAAATTGGTAAACCACTGGCTAAACTTACAAAAGAAAAACAGCAGAAGATACAAACAACCCAATTAAGAAATGAGACAGGAGATGTTACAACAGACCCAGCTGAAATAAAAAATATCATAACAGAATACTATGAAAGGCTGTACTATAACAGCTTTGAAAACCTAAAGGAAATGGACAAATTTCTAGATTCATATCACTCACCAAGCTTATCACAAGTAGATTGACTTAATAAATCTATCATAAAGGAAGAGATTGAAAAAGCCATCAAAAATCTACCAACCAGAAAAAGTCCTGGCTCAGATGACTTCACCAGAGAATCCTCCCAAACTTTTAGAGAAGAGTTAACTCTGATACTTTTGAGGTTATTTCACACCATAGAAAGGGATGAAAAACTCCCAAATTCATTCTATGAAGCCAGCATAACCCTGATACCAAAGCCAAGGAAGATCCCACCAAAAACAAACAAACAAAAGATTACAGACCTGTATCACTCATGAACCTAGATGCAAAAATCTTCAACAAAATTCCAGCCAACAGAATTCAACAGCATATAAAAAAAATAATTCATCATGATCAAGTTGGTTTCATTCCAGGGATGCAAGACTCGTTCAACATCAGAAAAACAATTAATGTAATCAACCACATTAATAACACGGAAGACAAGAATCACCTGATTTTGTCAATTGATGTAGAAAAGACATTTGACAAATTTCAATGCCCAGACGTGTTTAAAACTCTCCAAAAAAACAGAAATAGAGGGGAAATTTCCCAACACAATCAGTAGCATCTACATAAGACAACTGCCTTCATCATCCTGAATGGTGAAAGACTGAAAGAATTCTGTAATTTCTTATGATTCACACCACTGAATGCCTTTGTACAGTCAATGAAAACATAAAAATCTTTCTGGTGTCTGTTTTCAGCCAAGATCCATCTAAAATCAGCAGTGACACTCTTGGTTCCACATTGTCCTCTGAATCTGGCTTGAATTTCTGGCAGTTCCCAGTCAATACACAGTTGTAGTTATTTAAAAACACTTTACTTGCATGTGATGTTAGTAATATTGTTCAGTAATTTCCACAGTCAGTTAGACCACCTTTCTTGGTAATGGACATAAATATGCATCCCTTCCAGTCAGTTGGCCAGGTAGCTGTCCTCCTTTCTTGAGGTAGATAAGTGAGCACTTCCAGTGCTGCACCTATTTGTTGAAATATGTCATATGATACTCCATCATTTCCTGGAGACTTGGTCTTTGCCAATGTCTTCAATGGATCTTCAACTTCTTCCTTCACTACCACCAGTTCCCAGTCGTATGCTACCTCTTAGAATGGTAGAACATCGACCAGTTCTTCCTAGTATAATGACTGTGTATTTTTTCCATCTTCTTTTGATGCTCCTGAGTTTTTTTAGTATTTTTCTTGTAGAGTCCTTCACTACTGCTTAATTTCTTCTTCTGTTCTTTCAGCTTTAGAAACACAGAGTGTGCTCTTCTCTTTTGATTTTCTATTTCCAGCTCTTTGCACATGTCATTACAATACTTTATATTTTGTCTTCTCAAGCTGCTTTTTGAAATCTTCTGTTCAGTTCCTTTACTTCGTCATTCCTTCCTTTTGCTTTAACTACTTGATGTTTGAGAGCAAGTTTCAGTCTCTTCTGACATCCTATTTGGTCTTTTTTTCCTGTCTTTTAAATGATCTGCTGCTTTCTTCATAAGTGATATCTTTGATGTCATTCCATAATTCATCTGTTCTTAAGTAATAAGTGTTCAACAGAGCAAATCTGTTCTTAGATTGTCTCTAAACTCCGTGGGACACAGTCAAGATTGTATATTGGCTCCCTTGGGCTTGTTCTAATTTTCTTCAGTTTTAAACTGAACTTGCACTTTTTAGATATAGTGCTGCAAAATGAGTCCCCCAGGTTGTAACACACTCAAAAGATGACTAGGACAGAGCTACCTCCTCAAAGTAGAGTCAACTTTAATAATATGGATGGAGTTATACTTTCAGAACCTTCGTTTGCTGACGTGGCATGACTCAAAATGAAATAAAATAGCTGTAAACATTCATTAATAATCAGAACACAGAAAGAATGAAATATTAATCTAGGAGAATTGGAAATTATCAAAAACAAAGTAGAACATATGAGTGAGCTGAAATGAACCGGTATTGGCCATTTTGAATTGTACAGTTAATATGGCCTACTATGTTGGGGGAAAAAATTGAAAAGGAATGATGCTGCATTCATCATCAAAAAGAACAGTTCAAGATCTGTCCAGAAGTATGCTTTCAGTGATACAATGATATCCATACACTTACAAGGAAAGCCTGTTAATACAACTATTACTCAAATTCACTCACCAAACACTAAGGCCAAAGATGATGAAACTGAAAATTTTTACCAGTGTCTGCAGTCCAAAATTGATTGAACATGCAATCAAGAGTCTTTGGTAATTTCTGGTGATTGGAAACAAAGGTTAGAAACAAAAAAAGAAGGTTTGGTAGTTGGAAAATACAGCCTTGGTGATAGAAACGAGGTTGGACATAAAATGATAGAATTTTGGAATACAAATGATTTCTTCATTACTAATAATTTTTTCACCAACATAAATGATGTCTGTACACATGGACTTCACCAGATAGGATATACATGAATCAAATCCGCTGTGGAATGAGATGGTTGAAAAGCTTAATGTGATCCTTCAGAACAAGACCAGGTGCTGACTGGGATACAGGACACCAACTGTTCATATGCAAGTTCAAACTGAAACTGAAGAAAATTAGAACAAGTTGAGGAGAGCTAAGTATAACACTGAGTATTACCCACCTGAACTTAGCTACCATCTCAATAATAGATTTGATGCATTGAAATATAAAGACTAAAGACTGAACAAATTTGGAATGATATCAAAGATATCATACATGAAGAAAGAAGTCATTAAAAAGACATGAAAGAAAGAAAAAAAACAAATAGGAGGTCAGAAGAGACTCTTAAACTAGCTCTTGAATATTGAGTAGGCAAAGCAAACGGAAGAAATGATGAAGTAAAGGAACTGAAGATTTCAAAGGGTAGCTCAAGAGTACAAAGTAAAGTATTATAATGAAATGTGAAATACCTGGAGATAGGAAACCAGAAGGAAAGAACATACTCTGTATTTCTCATGCTGAAAAAACTGAAGGAAAAATGCAAGCCTCAAGTTGCAATAGTGAAGGATCTTCCAGGGAAAATATTAAACAACTTAAGAAACATCAAATTTGGTGGAAGTAATACAGTCATTAGACCAGAAAGAATGGTCGACATTGAAACATTTCAAGAGGTAGCATGTGTCAAGCACTGTTGGTACTGAAGGAAGAAGATGAAGCTATATTGAAGTAACTGGTGAAAAATGAGGCTCTAGGAATTGATGGAATAATCGATTCAGGTGTTTCAACAAATGTATGCAAAGCTTGAAGTGCTCACTCACCTATGCTACAAAATTTGGAAGAAGGCTACCTGGTCAGCTGATTGGAAGAGATCCATAGTGCTACTTATTCCCAAGAAGGGTCATCCAACTGAATATAGTAATTACTGGAAAAATATCATTAATATTGAATATAGTAATTACTGGAAAAATATCATTAATATTGAATATAGTAATTACTGGAAAATATCATTAATATCACATGATGTAAAATTTTCTTAAAATTTATTCAAAAGCAAATGCAACAGGGCATTGACTGAGAACTGCTATAAATTCAAGCAGGATTCAGAAAAGGACTTGGAACCAGGGGTATCACTGCTGATGTCAGATGTATCTTGGCTGAAATTAAATAATACAAGAAATATGTTTACCTGTGATTTTTTTACTATGAAAAGACATTTGACTGTGTGGTTCATAAGAAATTACAGATAACATTGCAGAGAAAGGGCATTCCAGAACACATAATTGTACTGCTGAGGAATCTGTACATGGATCAAAAGGCAGTTGTATGAACAGAACAAGGGGACACTGTTCGGTTTAAAGGCAGAAAAGCTGTGCATCAGGGTTGTATCTTATCACCACATATTTTCAATATGTATGACAAGCAAATAATCTGAGAAACTGGATTATATGAATAGTGAGGCATCAGGATTGGAGGAAGACTCATCAATGACCTGCGTTATGCAGATGAAGCAACTTAACTTGCTGAAAGTGAAGTGGATTTAAAATATTTATTGATGAAGATCAAGACCACAACCTTCAGTATAAATTGCTCCTCAGTATCAAGAAAACAATAATTCTCACAAGTGGACCAGTAAGCAACATCATGATAAGTGGCGGAAGGATTGAGGTTGTCAAGGATTTCATTTTACTTGAGTCCACAATCAGTGTTCATGGGAGTAGCAGTAAAGAAACCAAAAGGCTCATTGCACTGAGAAAATCGGCTGCATACAATTTCTTTACACTGTTGAAAAGATGTCACCTTGAAGACTAAAGTGTGCCTGATCCAAGCCATGGTATTTTTAATTACATCAGACACTTTCAAACCCTGGACAAGCAATAAAGAAGGTAAAAGGCAAACTACTGCTTTTAAATTGTGATGCTGGAGAATACTGAATGTACTACAGACTACCAAAAGCACAAACAGATCTATTCTATAAGAAGTACAGCCAGAGTGCTCTTTGGAAGAAAGATGGCAAGACTGTGCCTTACAAACTTTTGAAATGTCAGGAGGGTTCAGCCCCTGGAGAGCAACATCATGCTTGGTGAAACAGAGGTAAGCAAAGAAGAGGAAGACCCTTACTAAGACAGATTGACACAGTGGCTGCAACAATGAGCTTAAGCATAAAAACAACTGTGGGCATGGCGTAGGACCAATCAGGGTTTCCTTTTGTTGTGTGTAAGGTCGCTATGAGTCAGAACTGACTTAATGGCGCCTGACAACAACAAAAACAACAAGTGGGTTTCATATGGGGGACTGAAGGATGGCTCAATATAAGAAAAAAATCAGTGCAACTGACCTTATAAATAAAAGACAAGAACGAAAAGGCATCTGACAAGGTCCACATCCATAAATGTTAAAATCTCTCATAAAAATAAGAATAGAAGCATAATTCCTCAACATAATAAAGGACTTTTATAATAAAACACAACATAATTAAGGACTTTTGTGCAAAGTCAACAGCCAATATCATTCAAAATGGAGACAGTCTGAACACATTCTCTTTCAGAACAGAAACCAAATAAGGGTTTGTTTTGTCATCATTTTTATACAACATTGTACATGACGTTCAAACTAGAGCAATCAGGCAAGAAAGAGAAATAAAGGGCTTCAAAATGGGAAACAAAAATCCCTAATCCACTGTCAAATTGATCTGGACTCATATTGACGCTATAGGACAAAGTAGACTGGCTCTCTAGAATTTCCAAAAAGCACCTGGCAGATTCCAAATGTGAACCTCTTGGCTAGTAGACATAGCACTATACCACCAGAGTATCCTCCTAATTTATAAAAGAGGAAGGAGAAGTATTCCCACTTGTAGATAATATGATCTTATACATGGAAAACTCTAAGGAATTCACAAAAATACCACTGGGACCACTAAGGAAGATCAGAAAAGAATTGGCAGGAGGAAAATGGGTGTGCAGAATTTGAACTGTATTAAAAAGTTCAAAATTGATGATCCTACAGACTGGAATGTCACCAGAAGACATGACTCCTCTGTTTGCTCTGAAATGAAACTATTCACGAAGTTAATACTTCAGAGAATGATTGGGCTGGACTGTAAAACATAAAATACTGGAGAAGGGTGTGCTTCTAACTATTTGAAATTAACCAAGCAGCTCCTCTCCAGAAGTGAGTTGAGAGGGTGGAGAGGGACAGGAGCTGGCTGAACGGACACAGGAAGTACAAGATGGAGAGGAAGAGGGTGATATTGTTGAATGGGTAAAACAGCTAGAGTAGCAGAGCAGTGCGTGTGTACGCCTCTGTGTGACAGACTGACTCAGATTGTAATCTTTCACTTCAAGCACAAATAAATGTTTTTAAAAAGGAGCATTACAAAAATAAATGATAAAAGTCATATGGTTGAAGACATTATCATAACCAAGCCCTATCATCAATTCCAACTTGTAGGCAACCCTACAGGACAGAGCAGAGCTGCCCCAAAGAGTTTTCAAGGAATACCTAAAAGATTTGAACCATCAAGCCTTAGGTTAGCAGCTATAGCTCTTAACCACCATGCCACCAGGGTTTCCTGTTATGGTAATAGAAAAAAATAAAATTACAGCCTTGAAAACCATGTGGAGATGTTCTACTCTGTCTCATAGTGTTGCTATGTGTCCGAATCTACTTGACAGTATTTTTTTAAATGACTACCCTAGTCGAGCTGACACATTGAAGAAATCGTGAAATGTGGTTGTCTCCTCTTCATAGAATCACAAGGCAAACGCTTGGTGCTATACCAATAATGCATTTTTTTCTTTTGTGGACTCACATTAATAAGGCTTACAAGACATATAATCTAAGATACACACTCTAAATTACATCAACAAGCAAGCCTTTTTGGGTACATAAATTCTGTTTTCCTCTCTTCAATTTTCTTCAAGTGAAAAAATCACTAAGGGAATTTGTACCAGATGCTATTAGCTCTCTTCCCTTTCCTCCTTTCTAACAGAAGCCCTTCAAATTGCTTTATATTTGCAACCCCTTTCTACCCCATCACAGTTCAGAGAATGATTTTGAATTGTGTTTATTCAGAGCTAGTGAGTCCACTGCTCTTCTCAGCCTTCCCAGTAATGGATTTAGGATTGGGTCTCTGACACAATTGTGACAAATGACAGCTAGAAAGTCAGTTGTTAATAAACTTCTTAAGAAATTACACAAGGATTCTCTTGTGGTAGTAAGTGAGACTTGGAATGCTACAACTATTCTATAAGCATGAGAATAAAGGCAAGAAGAGAAGAGGAACTAATTGGTAGAACCTAGGCTCTTGATGACGTTATTGAGCCAGTGGATAAACTAACTCTGAAAATTGCTCCATTTCCATCTTTTATTATCTGTGATAATGAGATTTTGCTTATTTTACTTGGACTCTTTTGTTGTTTTTGCTAAATAGAGTTTGTGGTCTTCTATGTGATACATTAATCAAATAGCATCAGAAGTTTTGGTAAAGAGGGAAGTCAGAGCAATGGGATTTAAATGGTTCAAATTTTGATTGGCATCAGAAAAAATCATCTAAAACAATGTTGCTTCCTTCAGATTAGTACTGTCACAGGAATTACAATACTTGAATCTGGAAGTTGCAGGCATTATTTCTCTTGTGCACTGACAGACATAGGCACCAGGGTAGTCACTGCATGGTTGTAACACGTGCCAGGCAGTCCTCCACAGGAGGTCTTTTGCATCTCCTCTGAGGACTTTTGTGACCATTGTTCTCCAGTATCAATGGGCTCTTATGATTGAGGTCACTTGTGCTCCCATCAAAAAATCTTGAATTATGCAACTAGGAATGCATATTCTTTGCAGAAATGGGACTCCTCTGCCCATGGATGATACTCTTCACAGATGATACTTTATAAAAGACAGCTATATTACTACCCAGGGATGATATAACAAATTATCACAAAAGTGGTGTTTTATAAACAATGGAAATGTATTCCCTATGTTTCTGGAGTTCATAAGTCTAAAACCATGAGGCCAGAAGGGCTGTGTTCTCTTTAAAAACTTTAGGGAAAATCCTTGCCTCCTTCAGTTTTTGGTGACTCTAGAAGTTCCACTGGCTGTGGATGCATCAGTGCAATCCCTGCCTGCATTTTTATATATCCTTCTCTTCTATGCCTATGTTTTCTCTTCTATGTCTTAATAAGATTGTTGTCTTTGAATTTAAGGTTCACCCAGATAGTACAGATCATCTCATGTCAAGATCCTTAATTACATCTCACAGAATCTTTCAAAATAAGGTTGCATTCACACGTTTTAAATGTCAAGACATCAATATTTCTTTTTATTTATTTTACTTAACCCACTAATCCATGGGTGATGTAATGGTTAAATCATCATTTTTGATGATTTCCAGTAGAGTGGTTGGAGGTTCAAGTCCATCCAGATGTACCTTCAAAAATTTCTAGTGATCTATTTTTTTAAAAAGCAGTCATTGAAAACTCCATGGAGCATGGTTTTACTTTGACACATGTTCACTTATCACGAGTGAAATCAATCTGATAGCAATTTTTGTAATCCAACCCACTACAGCAAGTTTGTGGTCAACACTGAAAGAAATCAAGATTTTAATCACATTGTGCTTATGACTTGAAGAAGTTAAAGGAACTCGTGGATGGAAACTGTGTTGTTCTGCATTTATTTTACAAGAAATTCTCAAAACAGAAAACAAATTATTAGTCATGTTTTCCTGAATACTCTGAGTAAGACTTACATTTGCCACTTTTCATCAACAACACACAGGAACAGCTGTTTAGAATGTCATTAGAAGATGTTATTCTTTGGCAGTTTGATGGATGAAGCAGTGTAGTGAATAATAATATAAATGACACTATAGAAAAGTTACTGTGGAACAGCAGTAGCAAGAAGATCTGTATTATTTTTATCTAGACAAATTCCAGCGTTGTGGGTAATAACAACATTACTATTCAATGCAGATGAAAAGAAGTTAGAAGCTAATAGTGTTTTTCGAAAATGAAGAGCCCGTAGATGTGGCTCCTGGGCTGAAAAAGGAAAACAATGCTGCCTGGGTACTATACTACTCTTCCCACTCAATAATTGCACAATAAACACAATGTCTAAGTACATCTTATCTATCCTGTACTTTAAATCTTCATATATAAATCAATATATTTTAAATGCGACAATCTGTATGTTTATACATACAAGGGCCTTATACATAAATATTTCCCTGGGGCCCTGCAAACCTTGGGAGCAGACCTGCTGGGCACATTTGGAAATCTTCATCTACCTGTTCTCTTCTCTTACCATGCATTGTCCTCAGCTTTTGAGATTTTAGCCCGTTGTGGTACAATAAAGCCACCCTACTTAATAGCAGTCTTCACGTTTATTAATACACACAGAGACACACACACATACACACACAAACACACACTCACTATCTCACCATTTACTGCCCAGACTTTTGCAATTTGAATTCAAGAATCAAAAATACATGGACTAAAAAGAAAAAAAGAAATACATATGCACGCACACACATATAAATTCAGGTAGTGTGTACTCAAGGTCGTACTTTGGCTTTTATGGGCTTGTTTTAATCATCTCTAAGCTTTAACTTGAACTCGTATACGAGCAATAAATGTTGTGTTCTGCAGTCAGCTCCTAGGTTTGTTCTGACTGATAATACAGAGCTTTTCACTATCGCTTTCAACAGATGTAGTTGATTTGGTTCCTGTATATCCCATCTGGTAAGGTCCATCTGTTGAGATTGGTGAAGAAAGGAGTTTTCAATAAAGAAATCACTGGTATTTAAAAATTCCATCGTGTGATCTCTGGCATCATTTCTGCCACTGAGCCCATATTTTCCAACCACCAATCCTTCTTCGTTTCCAACTTTGGCATTCCAATCAACAGTAATTATCAATGCATTCCGATTGCATGTTCTATCAATTTCAGACTGCAGAAGCTGGTAAAAATATTCAATTTCTTCATTTTGGCCTCAGTGGTTGTTGTTACTGCTGTAACAGAAATACCTCAAGAGGATGGCTTTATAAAGAGAAATTTTATTTTCATGTCCAGGCTAAAAATTCAAATTCACAGTGTCAGCTCCAGTGGATAGCTTTTCCTTTTGGCTCTGGAGGGACATCTTTGTCAATCTTCCCCTGGACTGGGAGTTTCTGATGGGCAGGGACTCCAGGTCCCATCCAGAGGGTATGCTCTGCTCCCAGTACTGCTTCTTCCTTTATAGTATGAGGTCCCCCACCAACACAACTGCCACCCATCCTGTCTTATTAATATTATAGAGGCAGTGTTTACGACATACAGGAACATCACATAATACCAAGACTCAAGGCCTAGCTAAGTTGGTATAAACATGTCTGCGGGGGGCACAATTCAATCCATGACAGCAAATTAATTTGAATAACAGCAGTGTTAACTGATCTTCCTTGTAGGTATATGGATATTGTCCAATCATTGATAACACTGTACTTCAGAATAGATCTTAAAATGTTCTTTCAGTGATGAATCTGAAGCCATTCTTCTTCAAGCTGTCAGTAGCCTGTAGACCACATGACTATCCTGTTCAAAATGGCTGATACTAGTCCATTTCACTTGACTAAGGTCCAGGATATCACTGTTTGTGTATTACATTTCATTTTTGATGGTTTCCAATTTTCCTAAATTCCTACATCTTACATTCTATGGTCTGAATATTAATGAATGTTTCTTCTCATTTTGAGTCTTACCACATCAGCAAGTGAAGGTCTGGAAACCTTGACTCCATCCTTGTCCTTAAGGCTGACTCTACTTTGAGGAGGCAGCTCTCCCCGAGTCATGCTTTGAGTGCCTTCCAACCTGGGGGTACTCAGCTCTGAATATTCCTCTGCTATTTATAAGGATTTCACTTGCTATTTCTTTTCAGCAGTGGACCACTAGGTCCTTCTTGCTGGTCTGTCTTAGACTGGAAGCTCATCTGGAAACTGTCCATCATGACTGATCCTGCTGATATTTGCATACCGGTAGCACAGCTTCCAGAATCATAGCATCGCATAAGTCCTCACAGTATGACACACTGACAGACTTGTGGAGGGTCATAATACACAGCAACAGTAATGAACCAGAATTTACAAATGAGAAATTTGAGGAAAGACAAGATTACATATCTTGACAAAGTCACGTAGATTTTAAAAGCAAAATGAGTTTTAACCCAGGAAATTAAGTTTTCAAATGCATTCTAATACCACAATGTATCTTATAGGAAAGTTTTTATTTTTACATTTTTATTTTATACTCAGGTACAGTATGTTTCCTAATGTATTTTTAAGGAGTGTATTTTTTGAGGCAAACTATTGTAAAGAAAAAAGTTTATTGTTAGCATTTCAACAGAGACATGGTGCTTGTTTGGCGTGTTTCAAGGAAGTATCCAGCGGTCTGGTGGCACAGTGGTTATAAGTGTCTGACTGTTAACTGTAAGATTTTGTTTTGAATCCACTAGCCTCTCTTTCGAAACCATATGTGACAGTTCTACTCTGTCTTACAGGGTCTCTATGAGTTGCCCTCTATTTAACTGAAATGTATTTGGTTTTGTTTAGTTTATATGACAAATCTATGTGGTAAAGATTTTATTCATTCCAAAAATTTAGTATTGAAAATTTTGCATGCAATAGATTTTGGATAGGTGTGCAAATATGTGAAATTACTTCATAAGAAAGACACATACATCTTCACACACTTGATAACTGATTAGTGAGTAAACAGAATTGTGTATACTGTTTTCCAAGTTAGCACAGCTTTTTCTGTTCTCCCTGGACTGTAGGAAAACAGCTTCAAAAGAGACCACCACAAAACTGATAACTCTAATGATAACCTCTACACTTTTCCTGGAATCTATATCTTCTCCATTGTTGTGAATTCCCAATTTTATTTATTTATTTCTACAAAACTGATCATTTGCATTTCATACAACATTTAAAAGCCAGCAAAAAATAAAAATAAAAAAATCATTCCAGCCATAGGCTTTAGTTCTAGCTGTATTCTATAGCTAGGAAAAAAATATTTTAATAAAATTACACTTTGCAATTAAATTCTTGCACAAGTTCAGACTCCATGTACAATCATGCACAACAGCTTAAGGAGGTGCTATAACTCTTCAGAAGTGATGCATAGGTTTCTACAACAAATTCACCTTTCCATTTGATCGTGCAGTGAATAGTAATATAAAATTGTTTTGCAACTGTTCAGAATTAGAGTCATACAAGCTCTGGGAACTCTTAATTTGGAGAAGTGGGTATTTTGGTTATTTTTTGGTAATGGATATACGATTTTTGTGGGATTTCTTATTAAAACATTCAGGATAAACTTTAGACTCAGTGCACATTTTTGATGAATGCAATATATATTGAGTTGGTTCTGCCTCACATTTACTTTTTGGAACTATGACTACAGTATAAAAGCCTCTATTATTCCAAAGATAGAAGTTTCAATTTGGAAAGTCTAGACTCTAGCCAAAGTTGAATAATTTATTTTTCTCTTCCCAAATGTCCACCCATTCAGAAATACATTCTAATTTTTTTCTGATCTCATTACTCCACTTTAAAAGCATTACTAATTTAATTAAAAATCTACAAAAGATAAATAAAAGGAGAATTTTTAAGTTTCATAAGTTGACAACAGTGAAATAATGTGATCATAGCCTTCCTCTATTCCTTTAAGCATTTTTTGTTTTTTCCCTTGGCTTAACTAATGAGTAGTTATGTCAGGCTGGGTTCTCTAAACAGGCAAAACCAGTAAAGCATACAAATATATGTATATGTAGAGATTTATGTCAAGGAAATTGGATCACACAATTGTAGAGGCTAGAATGCCCCAAATCTGTGGGTCAGATAAAAGTTTCTCTTCATTCACGTAATCATGCAAGCTGGTGAACCTAAAATCTGCAAGTCAGATAGCACGGCTCTTTCTCACAGACTATGCATTTTACCAAACCCAAGATCAGCAGGCAAGATCGCAGATGAGCTGCTAGCTCAAGTGCCAAGAGCTAGAAGCCAGAAGGACAGGAGCCAGAGGCAGGATCCAGAGGTAGCAAAAGCCCAGGAGCCTTCTAGGAAGTCTTCTTGTATACATTGCAGGCCACATGCCTAAGGAAATTTCCTTTTAACTGACTGGCTACTTACAGCAGGTATTCAAGATAACATCTTTAATTAATACATCTGGCTTCTTCGTGCAAATTAAGAAACTGGTACTAAAATTTATATAAAAATTCAGGGGACCTAAAATAATCACACTTATACACACATCTGTGTAGAATCTTGAGTGAGAAGAATAACTTTGGATAACTTAAATGTTCCAGTTTCAAATCTTTCTGCAGTGCTACAGAGAGCAGAACAGCACGGCACTGGCGCAAGGAAAAATACACTGAACAATGAAATAGAATTGAAAGTTCAGAAACAAACACTCAAAGAGCCAGCTAATTGCTTTTAACAAAGATGCTAAGACAATTCAATGAGAAAAGAACATGCTTTTAACAAACATTGCTGAAACAACTGAAATAGTATGAATTTTGATCTCTACTTCATATATTGGAAACCCTGGCAATGTAGTGGTTAAGAGTTGTGGCTGCTAACAAGAAGAGTGCTAGTTTGAATTCACCAGGCACTCCTTATAATCCCTACGGGGCAGTTCTACTCTGTCTTATAGGATCGTGTTGAGTTGGAATTAACTCAACAACAATGATTTTTTTTACTTTTTTGTTTTAATTCATAAACAAACCACATACAGAGTTTAACTCAGTATATATCAAAGACCTAACACTTAAAGATATAAAATGTTTAGGAGAAATCACAGCCGAAAATTTTCATGACCTTGGATTGGGAAATGGTCCTAGATATAACACCAAAATAGGAAACAAAAAAAGATAAGAACAGGTAAAATTAAACCATCTAAATAAAATAAAAAAAAAAAAATCTCTATTTCAAAGCACCATAAAAGAATGTGAAAAGACCATTCATAGAATTAGAAATTTTCTTTCAAATAACATGTTATAAGAAACTTGCATCTAGAACATATGAAGAACTGTTACTGAGAAATAAAGAGACTTTAAAGAATTGGCAAAGAATCTGATTAGAACACTCTCTGAAGATATGTAGATGACAAAAAATTACATGAAAAATGTTCAAAATCATTAGTAATCAAACCAGTTGCCTTAAAGTCAATTCCAACTCACAGTGACCCTGTACATCGGGATAGAACTGCCCCATAGATTTTGTAGGCTGAAATATTTATGGAAGCAGACTGCCACATCTGCCACCACTGGCTAGTGGCATCAAACCACTGGTCTCAGTTAGAAGCAGAGTACTTTTGCAGCCGAGGAAACCGTACTGGGCTCTACTATGCTACAGAGTCATTATGATTTGAAATAAACTTGATACACGGCGACAACAACAACAATTATCAAAATCAGGGTCTTGATCCTACTAATTCCTTCTGTAGTCTTATCTCCTAGTTTCTGGTGACTGCTGACAATCCTTGGCATCCCTTTGCTCATAAACAAACCTCACACGGCATCTACCATCCCTCTGTGTGTGTCTGTCATGTCTATTTTAGCAATTACACTTAGATCTCAACCCACTTCAGTTGGAAACCTTGGTAGCATAGTGGCTAAATGCTATGGCTGCTAATCAAAATGTCAGTAGTTCAAACCCAGCAGGTGCCTCTTGAAAACTACTGAACAGTCAACTCTGGCGTACAGGGTAGTTTGGAGTCAGAATTGACTTAATGGAAACAGGTTTGATCTACGCCAGCATGAATTCATTAACATGACAGCAGGAAAACCCTTTTTCCAAATAGAGACATCGTCTGGGACAAACAACAAAACAAAACAAAAAACAGCTCTATGAGGGGTACAATTCATTTGTTCAGTTTTACTCCCTAGTGATTGAAAGTTGGTTTACCTTAGTTGTAGACCTACAGTTTGGGATGGTATTCTCATAAATGTTCCATGGCCTGTACCTATGCTTATTATATCACCTCCCCTCTTTTCTCATTCTCTCTTTCTCTTTCATTCCCTCCCTTTCTTTCTTTCTTTCTTATTTCCTTCCTTCCATTTTTCTTACAGCTAAAGTAAGATTGAGCCCTCTGATAGAAATACTGTGTAGGTGTATTTACTTAGGAGTCTCACAAAAACAGACTTAGAACTTCATCTCTCTCTGTTTTTTTTTTCTTAGAATAAAATTTATTGACATGTGTTGGATGGCGTAAGGTAGTATAGATTAGGTATGAACAGAAAAAATTGAAACAAGCTCCTGAAATAACACTGGTCCAAATGAAGTCTTAAGGGAGAGTCTTTAATATCCTGGGTCTGGATCTTCAGAAGGAACAGCTGATGAGCACAGGAATGGGCGCTACTGTTGCGTTCCTACTGTTCTACACATCCAAAAGTTCTGGGCTAATGCAGGAAGAAAGTAGATGGAGTTTTGAGAGAACTGAAGGAAATACAGGTTAAGTATGCTACAACAAAGGTCTCAGGTCAAGTACGGCTGGGAAGATCTTGGTTGAGAGTGACTCATTGAGAAGAAATGAGCTCCTGGGCTCTCAGCAGTGTCAAATTAAGAATTTCTACTTTAGAAGAGCTTGATCACAAATAGAGGGTGCACATAGAAAATGGAAAATGGAACTTGAGGCTGTATTTGTCTAGTACTTTACATGAGTAAGATAAAACAAAACTTTTCCTATCAAGAAGTGGATAAAGAAAGTGGTTTCTCCCAGTCTTCGGCATTGACTCTGTTCTGCACAGTGTTATAAATGCACTCATTTTGCCTTCTTTTGTGAAAATACTACAATTTATATACAATCTGCATATTAACTGGTATAATTTGGGCCATGCATACAGCAGGGTAAGAACTATAAGATCACTTGAGCAGGTAGGATGTTCTCATTATATTCTGGCTTAAAAAATAAAGTGTTACGAAAAATAGAAAGCTTGGGTTGATACTAGATGACATTTGTCTGGCCAAGCCAAGTGCCATCGAGTCAGATCCGACTCATGGCGACCCTAGGACGTCTAATAACCAAAATCCTGTCAACCATAACTCATTTCTTTCCATGGGGTTCCTAAAGCAGCTATTGCCAATGGAGAGCAAGCAAGATTCTAATGAACAAGTATCTCTCATAAAGTGTGTTGCCTAAGCTTACAGTCATGATGGAAATTTTCCTTCTCCAGAAAGCCACAATTAAAACCTTGCCCTCAGGCATCCATGAATAGGGAAGCAAGTGGCAGACAGCACCTGGGGCATAAGTGGAGGCAAAGACAGGATCAGATGTCTGGCACTATCACTGTGGCTTAGAAATCACCTCCTTGTACTGAGCATTGTAAAACACAGAGACCCTACTCACTAATAAATGTGCACTCCTACCTCTCAGTGAAGAGCAAGAGGTGAAGAAATAATCCACAATAAAAATATAATCTTGTTTCCTAGTGCCAGTCCTGGGACATCTGGCCATATAAGCATATGAATATTACTTGTTGTTATATTTCATCAACTTTATTGACTTGTTTTATTCATGTTCACAACCTTTAATTTGGGAACCAGTAATTAGAGTAATTAACTACGTGTGCTTTAAGAGGAACATTCTTGAATTCAAATCCTAACCATTCCATTTAATTTTTGTATGAATCTGGCCGTGATCTAAGCGTTAATCAGTAATGTAATATTAATCTATAGCACAATTCTAACGTTGTAATGATTATGTATTGTGACTGAAGGGTGTATCACAATATTCGGTCCAAAAGAAGCAGTCAGTATGTTTAATGTGTATGCTGCTGTTGTTAGGTGCTGCTGTGTCATTTCCGACTCATAGTGGTCTTAGGGAAAACAGAATGAAACACTGCCTAGTCCTGCACCATCCTCAAGATCATTGTTACGTTTGAGTCCATTGTCGTGGCCACTGTGTCAGTCCATCCCACTGAGGGTCTTTCTCTGTTTCACTGACCCTCTACTTTACCAAGAATGATGCCCTTCACTAGGGACTGATCCCTCCTGGTAACATGTCCAAAGTATGTGAGATGAATGAAGTCTCGCCATCTTCATTTCCAAAAGAGCATTCAGGCTGTATAACTTCTAAGACAAATTTGTTTCTTCTTCTGGCAGTCCACAGTATATTCAATAATTCTTCCCCAACACCGTAATACAAAGGTGTCAATTCTTTGGGCTTACTTATTCACTGCCCAGCTTTTGCATGTGTATGAGGCAATTGCAAAAACACAAGACAATTAAAATGAACTCATTTCCACTGAGAACTTATTTCCCACTGGTAAGACTGACACCTTGTAATTAGTTTTAATGCAAGTTAGACACTGCCATGTGCAAAAAAAAGACATAAAACCTAGGTTTTAAAACTATGAGAAAAGAAGGTAATTCCTTTAAGGGAGGAAGTGGAGATGTTGTAAATGCATTTATTTGGATAAAGTGGAAGGTGCATTGGGGAGAATGAGTGATAGCCTAAAACCTTAGTTTCATGGCTGAATGCTATATGAGGAGTTCAAAAGCTATATGCTAAACTAACTGCTAATGTGAGGGAAAAGTACTTTTCAAATATCATTTTTTAGTAGTATATAATTGAAGATGTATCATTTTAATTCCTTACATTGACTGTAAAATCATGACTTCAGGAAATCCTGAGACTAGAGTTTCATCTATTCATGTGTATCATAACACACACTGTGCTTAGAAATAGTGTTGTTGGAAGGACCAAATAATATTGTGAAACAAAATTACAAAATGTCATGCAAATTGCATATTTTATTATGTTGATTTTCTTTACATTAACAATGAGAAAATGAGACTATTCGTATGTTTACGTGCCTTTTAAAAGGAAACATTTCCAAAGGTAGCTGAGCGAAGCAGACAGAGGAAAATCAGGTCATATATATTATCCAGAACTCATTAGAGGTTATTTTCATTTGTCATCTCCATTTTTGTTATTGTTGCTATAATCCATGTTTTCAAATTCCAAAATGTAGTGGAGGAAGACTGTATAGGAGGTGGTGAAACTTGAAGTCATCTGATTTATATTTCAACTCTAATAGTCAGGTAGGTGCAACCAGATGGCACATAAGCATCAGAACTTGGGAACTAAGTGCAAATGAACCACGTATTCTAAGTTATAAAAAATTAAGACAAATACTTACATTATGACCAGGTCAGATACTTACTAATAATATTCCCATACTTGGTAATATATTTGATAACCAAATTCTTTCTCAAATGTGAAGATGAACTATATATTTAGCAATAATTAACTAATTTTAACAAAGCCAATAAAAATAATGTAGATTATTGAATGAAATGTAATTTTTTTTTGCTAAATGATTCCTCTGTTCTAAACAAAATTCATGCTGCCACTTTTCCGGACTTATATTTTATGGTCATGTAATAAAAAAGGTAATGAAGAAAACAATAAACAGAACATTTGGATGTGTCAAGTTTACAGCTGTTAACAGGCCAGATAGAACCAGATCAATCATTTAAATGTCCCAGGATATTAAAGGGATTTTTATTTTTATTTTTTGTACTATGTTTCCGGCAGTCATTTCAAGAGCTTAGGCTGAAAATTCTTATGTCTATATGGCATATGGCCATTTTTAGTATCTTCCCTTTCTGCTGGCTCCTGTACAGGCCATTTGTTAAGTAAATATCAGACCACCTCATTTCTGGCCCGGTGCTCATTCCATGTAGAATGCTGGTGTTCCTATGAGTTACTGTTCCATTTTAAATGGTCTAGGGATAAAGTAAGAGGGAGAAGCATGATGAAAATTATATCCAATGATTTTTCTACTGTGTTTTGAGACAGTAACATTTTCTGGGTTAATTTTTAACTATTGTGGAAAACGTACATGCAATTATTTTCCCAAGTAGAATGGAGTTTAGTGTGTTCACGGGTCTCCACTTCTCATCACTTTATATTGAACTGCAAATTCTATGCAGGGAAATTGTGCTCACCTTTTCTTGTGTATAAAAATAAAGGTGATGTTAACGCTACAAACTAGGGTGTACTCTATGGACTTTATTCTGATAAAGAAAGAGAAATTCTATTTTTACAATAAAGAAAAATAGCTTATGGACCTGTTTTTCCAGTTGCTGTTGATTCTAACTCATGGTGACCTCATGCGTGTCAGAGTACAACTGTGTGTCATCTAGTCTTCAATGGCTAATTTTCTGGAAGCAAATCACCAAACTTTTTTCCCAGGTGTCTCTTGGTAGACTAGAACCCCCAATATTCTGGGTAGCAGCCAATCACATTAGCCATTTAAATCACAGAGACATAGATCCACTAAATCAAAAGAAATAAAGAAAGAAAAATCCATTGCCTTCAAGTAAATTCTAACTTATAGTTACCCTATAGGACAGGATAGAACTGCCACATGGGGTGGCCAAGATAGTAAATGTTTATATAGGCAGACGGCCACACCTTTCTCCCGTTGAGTCCCTAGTGGACTTGGAAATCTGTTCTTTCAGATATCGGGGAACACTTACTGACTCTGAATCACTATACCATCAGGGCTCTATAGGCATGATAAGAGCCAATAACCTTCTATTTAACTTGCTAAATGTTCTCTCCAATTAATTCCATATCTATTATTCTTTATTTCTTTCCCATTGCATTTAATTTTCAAGTTGCCCTAAATTTATAAGAAAGTAACTGTGAAAATACTCATTAATGTTACAAATGATAACCAGCAGTATTGAAGGGCAAGCTCTAGAGTCAGGAATTTAGAGGTTGTTCTGTCATTTATGAGCACGTGCATGCATTCATTTTTCAAAACATGTAGTTATTGTTTGTATACGAATTTTTATTATAGTAGAGCAAACAAAATGAAATAACATTCTCTTTGCCTTCAAGGCTCGCTGTCATGTAAGCTAAAGCAAAAGACCCACTGCCACCAAGTCAACTCCAACTCATAGCTGCCCTATAGAACCAAGTAGAACTGCCTCCATAGCATCTCCAAGGAATGCCTGGAGGATTGGAACTTCTGACCTTTGGGCTATCAGCTGCAGCAACCACTGTGCCACCAGGTTTTCCTCATGTAAACTAAAGACAGACAATTAAGCACGTCATGATCATCTAAAAAATTTCCGTGGTATGGAATTGGTATCTACAGAATGCAACAGATGAGCCTTGATGCAGAAGAGGGAATTGGTGAAGGATACTGAAGATTCCAGCTGACAAATGAGATTTTAAGAATGAGAAGTAAGTATTCAGGGAATTGGATTAGATTCCTAAAGTCCAAGTTGTGACACCATTTCAGTCAGGCTGATGGAGAACTTCATGGGGAGATTAAGAACAAAACAGCACACAGCAAAAATAGTAAATAAACCCCATCCTAAGATATTCTGATCATTCTGGATAGGATATGGCCCAGGTATTTGAAATTCTTTCAAACTTTCCCCATATGAATATAATTTGCACCTACTGTCAAAAAATAACCATCTGCCAAATATAAGCAAGAGGACAAATCCTGTATGAGATATCTGTTCTAAAGACTTAATAAGAGAATTATCCATAAAAGAAAATGACTGCGTTGGCTATGTGGGTGGGTGGGGGCTGAGGGTTTATCATAGATGAGTTAACTGATAGATGTTGGAATTTTTATTTTATTGTAATTAATAAAAAATAAAAAAGTTTTTTCTTTATTTTGCATTGTTTTCCACTTATTCTAGAGTCAGTAATTAATTTTTCTTTTAAATTTAGAAGTCATCTATATTGACTGTAAGAAATTATTTTCTCATTAAAATTACCTAGCTGTGTTATTTTCCTCTCCAGTTTCTTGTCAAGCTGTTTTTATGCAGATCCTTACAGCTGAATCACATGTCAGTCTCTGAGAAGTAATACTTAGGTGTGAGCTAATTCTACTACTCAAGAAAATGGTACTAGTACAACTGTTTTTGTTGCTTCATTTGTGGTGGTAAATTTTTGAATGTTTCATAACTTTTACACGTTAAATATTCTCAGACTAAGTTATTGCTATAAAATGATCAAGATGCTTAGCAGTTAGTGAGACTCAAAAGTCATTTGTTGGGAACTCAGAAATAGCACAGGCAATTTAATTTTAAAACAATTGTAAAATTTCATTTATTCAGTGATTTATAGTAAAGACACCTTAATTATCATTTGTCATAGTGAAGTAAATGGAGACTTTGATTTAAAAGAACTAATATTTTTTATGCCACTAATTCTTTTAATTCTTCAGTGAATAAGATTTTAATATATTAACATTAATATTTATTTTAAGTTATGCACACACGATATAGTTCATATATCTATACATATAACAATATTCTGTATGTACATAACTTTCATACAGGACCTTTTCTAAGCCAAATTTATTTCCTTACTGTGTGCACTTTCAATTTTATTTTTGCAGTTACTATGTTCCTTGCTAATGCCATTCTTTCTGCATAAAAAAATATTTTCCTCTAAGTCATGCCAATACATGTCCATTAATTCAGCTGTTGTCCATTGAGAACCTGAAATGCCAATGGTACAGGACTAAGTAACATTTCTCAGCCTCTTACTGCTACTGTACATCACATGCTTTCAGAACAGATTCATCCATCAGTTTTGTTACCCTTAAAAACTGTTCCACCTCCATCTCCTTGATTGGTATATGAATTTCATATAACTTGACATTAACATTGGCTAGCAATTTTTAAGTGTTCTCACTTTTTAATTTACGGTTGTGAATTATAGGAGCAACGTACAATAAAACTAGTTAATTTGTATTATCTCAT
Organism: Heterohyrax brucei; assembly: GCA_028571685.1. Lineage (NCBI taxonomy): Eukaryota > Metazoa > Chordata > Mammalia > Hyracoidea > Procaviidae > Heterohyrax > Heterohyrax brucei. The sequence goes on along the minus strand of CM053143.1, from coordinate 53,953,798 downwards.
AGTACCTCGACTAGTACTCTCCCCAAAGCTACCATTCAATGGATAATCTGTATTGGTAGTAGTTCTAATTATGAGTATTTCTGCTACTCAAATATATCCTTTCTTCCAACTAACAATCTAGTCATTTAAAACTACTTGAACTAATGGCAGATTTTAAGGTTGGGGCATGGCATATGCAAGTTGAGCCTGAAACATCTTTTAGTGCCAGAAAGGAAAGAGGGAAGTTTAAACAGACAAAACATATACGCATACGTATGTGCGCATGCATGCATGTGCAATCAAACATAAACATACACACACAGTGATGTGTTTTTGGTTGGAATGAGTTGAAAGAGCTCCCAATGTGACTCAACAATTTGTTTTCAATAAAATAAAGTTATGCTGGAACGTAACTTATAGTATAAAATTAAATATCCATAAATTCAAAGTGATATAAATGCATGACCAAATAAATAAATGGGGGAAAATGGACATATATTCCATGAAGAATTCCAAATATAGATAGTCCTTACTCAAGAAGTGGAGGATAAACCCCCTTCCCTTAATTATAAATTGGCCACAGTGGCTCCTTCCAAACAATACCAAATGGTAAGAGGGGGGAAAAGAATTAACTTTACAGCATGGAAACTTGACTAACATTATCTCTCCTAGTTAAGATTGGGAGTGATAAGTCCTACTGACATCATGCATCCTCAACATGTTGTTATTGACTCCAACTCATGATGACCTTATGCTGCCCAGCCCTCTGCCATCTTCATGATCATTGGTATGTTTCAGTTCATTGTGGTGACTCTTGTATCTATCTAGAGCTTTTAGAGTTTCTTTGATTTCGTTTGCCATCTACTTTACCACAAGTAATATCCTTTTCTAGTGAATGGTCTTCTTTGAGTCTGAGTCCCACCTTGTGACTCCTAAGAAACAGTCTGGTTGTATTTCTTCTAAGGCATATTTGTTCATTCTTTCGGCAATTTAGTTCATTCTATTGCCAGTTTGTTGAATATTCTTTGCCAACACCAAAATCCAAACACATCTACTGTGCCTTTATTCATTATCCAGTTTTGGACACATATAAGGCAATTGAAATTATGATGACTTAGGTACAACATATCATAGTCATCAAAGATTCATCTTTGCTTTTGTGATAAAGTTTACAATCCAAGTCAATTTTCCATATAAAACACTGAGTACACACCTCTCTGCAACTCTCTGTTCTCCTCACCCTTTGACATCAACCCTTCCTTTTCACTCTTAACTTCCAGTATCATCTCAGCCAACACTTGTCCCCTCCTCTCCACCCTTTCCTCTTCCCTCTGAGAGGAAACCAGTCCAACAACCTGGAGGGTCCCCTGGAAACATGGCTTTTAGACTTTCTGCCATCCCAGAGTGGAAACAAGTACTGAAGCCAACACTTAAGACACAGAGTAATACATCTTTTTTTTTGAAAATTTAAAAGAGGTCTTTTGCAGCAGATTCTCCCAGTGAAGTATGTCTTTTGATTTCCTGATTTCTGCTTCTGTGGAAGTTGATTGTTAATTCAACTAGAATTGAATTGTTAACATCTTCAATTTTTTTCTCCATTCACCATGACATCTATTTACCCAGATGTGAGAATTTTTAAATTTCTCCAGGTACAGACGTAATCTGTATTGAAGGCTATAGTCTTAGACCTTCATCTGATGGATGTGTGAGAGTTGTTGACATTTTCAGTAACCAAAGTTCTCACATTGACATATCAGAGGTAGTTAATGAATTTTCCTTCAATTCCACATTGTTCTTCATATAACCCAGTTTCTTGGATTATTTGCTCAGCATACAGATTAAATGAGTAAAATGAAAGGATACAACTCTTTGAATGAGAGACACAGACTATTCTGTTACAATGACTGCCGTTTGATCTATGTACAGTTCTGCATGAGTACAAGTAAGTGTTCCGGGATTCACGCCATTCATAATGTTTTCCATAATTTATTATGTTCCATAATAAAACATATTTGCATAGTTGATAAAACATAGGTAAACACCTTCCTGGTATTCTCTTCTTTTGAGCAAGATCCACCTGACATCAACTATAAACCCATTATTCCATGTTTTCTTCTGAATCCAGCTGGTACTTCTAGGACTTCCCTGTCTATATATGCCCACAATATTTTTTACATAACTTTTCTAGCATATGATTTCAATGATATTGTGCAATAAAGTCTACATTTCAGTTGATTGTATTTCTTGACCAGGTACCTGTTTTCCAAATTTTGTGACATACATGAGTAAGCACTTCCATTAATGCATCTGTTTGTAGAAGTATTCAGTTTTGTCAATTCCTGGAGCTTTGTTTTGTGAAGCTTGAATTTCTCCAGTAAGTGTTAACGATTGCTTATAGTATGTTACCTGTTCAAATGGTTGAACACTGACCAGCTTTTCAGCGGACTCTCTCTATTCCTTCTTTTGATGACTTCCTGCATCATTCAGGTCTGAAATCACAGAATCTTTAAATATTGCAACAAGCTGATTAAATTTTCACTTTAATTCTTTTGGTTTAAGAAATGGAGAGTATGTTCTTCTTTTTTAGTTTTCTAACTCCAGATCTTTGTGTATATCATCATTTACTCTGTCTTCTCAAACCACTCTTTTAAATCTTTTGTTCAACCCTTGTTTATCATCTCTTTCATTCACTCTAGCTACTCTGCCTTTAATAGCAAGTTTTGGAGACTCTTCCAAAATTCATTTTGGTCTTTCTTTCCCTCTGCTTTTTAAATAATCTTTCAGTTTTTTAAATAATGGATGTTGGCTGCTATTTTTTTTCTCATTTTGAATCATGTCATAGCAGCAAGCAAATATTCAGAAAGCTTTGTTCAATTTGTTTCATTATGTCAGCTCTTCTTGGAGAAGGCAGCTTTTCTCCAGTCATATTTTGTTTTCTAACCTGGAATGCTCACCTTCCAGAATCATATTTAGCCAGTATTATGTTACAATTCATAGGGTTTTTGTTGACTAGTTTTCAGAATTAGATCCCTACGACCTTCTTCATAGTCTGTCTTACTGTGGATGCTCTAATGAAATATGTCCACCATAAGTGACTCTGCTGGTATTTGAAATACTGATGGCATAGCTTTTAGCATCTAGCAACATGCAAATTATCACAGTACAACAAACTTACAGACTGGTGGTGGATTCTTCATATAATGTGATAAAAATGACATGTTTTTGCAATCTTCCTTTCTAAAACCTCTAATTCCGGTTTAATTACGAGAATAAACATCATATAGACCTCAATTGAGGCTTATTATACAGAATACAGAAACCTTGGTGGCACAGTGGTTAAGTGCTATGTCTGCTAACCAAAAGGTCAGCAGTTTAAACCTTCCAGGTACTCCCTGGAAATTCTATGGACCAGTTCTACTCTATCCTACAGGGTTGCCATGAGTCAGAATCAACTCAACTGTAGTGGATTTGGTTTGTTTTCTGTATAAAATATGTGGCCAATACTCATCAAAAGGGCCAAAGTTATCCAAAGCAACGACATTCATAGGAACTGTCTAGAGGAGACTAAGAAGATGTGATGACTAAATGTAATGTCTTATCTTAGATGGATATGGAATAGAAAAAAGGCATTAGGTTAAAAACTAAAGAAACTGAATAAAGTATGGATTTAAATTCATAATAATAAAACGATACTGGTTCACCGTCACAAATATTACATACTGATGTAAGATGTTGAACTGCTGACCTTGTGGTTGGCAGTGGTATCGCGTGACCCACTACCCCACCCGGGTTAGCAATAGGGAAAACAAGGTAAGTGGCTTACGGGAATTCTCTGCAGTTTCTTTACAACTTTTCTGTAAACATAGATGTTTTTTAAAATAAAAAGTAAACAAGTAATACCAAATAAAAAGAACACAGATGTTTATATCAGACAAACCATTGATGAAAACTGTCTAAATTCTCATAATTTTAATCTTTTCAATTTATAAGATTGTAGAAAAATGAATTTTGACAAACGTAGTAAGCCACTAACACACTGTCTGACACATAATGTGTGGTCCTTAATGTCAACTCTCTCACTCCAGTCACACGCATTTACCAAAAGATGTTAGGCTCATTATTATTGTTTTAAGTAATAGTATCACAATTCTCTGAAAAGCACCGATGGGTACTTAACTCATTGAGTAACTTAAGTTTTTTTTTTTTTCTAAACTGGCAGTTCTACTGTACATGTTTGTTATTAAAGAAAGCTCCATTAAGTGCATACCATCACTGGTGTGAAGAAAGCAATAAAACTGACTTTACAGAGAACAAATTTTCAGTGCAGGTAATCAGTATTCTTGGAACATCCTCAAAAGAAAAGACTAAAAGGAAAAGAAATAAAATGACCTACCTCAGGCAGTATATGATGCTATGTACTTAAACTGTCCTATGTTGAATCTGGCAGTCTCGGTGTCATTTAGCAGATAAATCTCTTTACCAGAACTCTCAAGGCAGCTAAAATGTACAACAGACACATTTAAAGTCTGATTGCTCCAGTGGAGGAAACGCTGTTGGTGGTCACAGACATAGAAGATTCAGGTACAGGAGATTCTGAATTAGTCAGTATCCAATTTCATTTCCCTCCTTACACTCACCCATGCACACCCTCTCTGTCTTTCCCCTTGCTCTATTTCCTCTGTCAAAGAGAGTTCATGTCTAACACTGCGGGTTTCGGGATGATTAGAGTGTACCTATACATTCATAAATTTAAAAACAAACACAGCTTAAGTGTGTGGCTGAGCGGGAAGTGTTCTTACCTTCAGACAGATGGCCATGAATTAAAATAACTTGTTTTCGGGAAATCTAAACGTATTTTATCTGCTTGTATCCTAGTCACTCTGAGGTACCGTATATAGCTGGAGTCAGTACCTACACTGCAAGCCACTTAATACCCTATGTTTTTTGTTAAAGAAAATTATTTTCAACTGTGTGCCATGTGGCTCATCCCCACAATCCATCAGATGGCTTAAATCATGCATGTGGAGAGTGTTAGTGGATATGCAACAGTATACACATGTGTGAATTAATTCTCAAATGTGTCTAAGGAAAACAACTCATAAAAATGTTAAAGAAGGAGCAAAATAAATATTAGGTGATGCATATGTAGTATCTTATATGTTAGTGTCTGCATTCCTGGTTTTATATAAGTGACGTTAATAACAATTTAACTATTAAAAAATTTTTTTAAAAGCCAATGAACATTTCTATATTGTGCAGCTTGAATTAGTTCAAGGCAGGTATACGAAAAAATGAAAAGATCAATGTTTATCAATCTGAATTTAGTACTTATATAAAAATACATATCTAACCATGTTTATAAGTTAATAGAACTTTTGTGTTATTTGAGGCAATTTGCAACCACTAACTCATGTGTATTTCATCACACCCCTGTGAATCAAATACAAATTAGGCATTGTTATTTGCTTTTTATAGGTATCAGAACCTCACATTTAAAATTTCTTGAGGATATGATTTGTATACAACAGAAAAGGGGAATGTGCTGTCACCAGGCAATGAGAGCAGTAGGAGCTGCACATAGGCGGACATGCAAATTTAAACTGGATTGTACACTTTCACTCAATCACAATAAACAAATAAAAAGTATTTCAGTCACATTGGAAATCCACACACACGCACACACACACACACACACACACACACACATACACACACACACAATTCTTACTATGTTCCAAAAACTGTGTTAAGCATGTTGAATATAGTTAGTTAGTAGTTTAGTTCTCACATAATCCAGTTACGTATACTCATTTTACAGAGCAGGGAATCAATAACTAAAGAAGACTGAGTATTTCCTGCAGCGTCATGAAGATAGCAAGCACAAGATCTGAGATTCAACTTCAGACCACGTGGCTCCAGGGTTTGATCCTCAAAACTTTTGCAGTATTTTCTTTAAAGGATGATATGTGTGTCTATGTGTGTGTGTGTAAACAAACCAAACACTCAAACAAAAGTAAACACACACACACACAAATGAATGTATTGAATAACTTGCTTAAAAAACAGAGTTGGTTAGTGATGTGTTTGCAACTTTGTGCAACTCAACAATTAAGTATATATTCTTTCACTTCAGACAAATTATAGTTCAAATCCAGTCCCTACCAATTTTGTTGCTGTGCAGAATTATGGAAGTAACTTAACCTCTTGGAACCTTATTTATTATTCTCAAAATAAACATGAGGACACCTCTTGCACAGGATTATTTCAATAATTAAATGTGTTCATATATGTAAAACACTGGACACATAAAACATGCTCAACAAATGGTAGCTAAGAATGCTCTTTTGTCTTGGAAAAACAATTTTTTATTTTTTATTATGATTGAATGAAAATGTATATTCAGTTTTTGATTTTATAAAAATTTGATTTAATGCATGAAATATTTCATGGCAAATCTTAACATAGATTTAGTCCTTAAAAAAACAGCACACTTTTTCCTTTTGTATCTAGAAGGTCTGTGGTGCAATTAAACAACTAAGGTATTTACTTTGTTAGATATAACCACAGCATACACATGTAGTCACAGCACAGTTTTGCTTGAAGCAATGCTATAGAAATTGATGGAATATCAATTCAGATATTTCAACAAATGGATGTAGCACCTGAAGTACTAACTTCTCTGTGATAAAGAATTTGGAAGACAGCAAAGTTGCCAACCGACTGGAAGAAATCTATATTTATGCCTATTTTCAAAAAAGGTGAGTCTGTTACATGTAGAAATTATCAAATGATATCATTAATATCACATGCAAGAAAAATTTTGCGGACGATCATTCAAAAGTGGCTCCTGCAATTGTTGACGGGAAACTACCAGAAATTCAAGGCAGATTCAGAAGGGGGCACCAAACCAGAAATACCATTGCTGATATCAGGCGAGTCCTGGTGGAAAGTGAAAAAATACTAGAAAAATGTTCACCTGTGTTCTACTGACTATGCAAAGCCATCCAGCCATGTAGTTCATAAAAACTGATGGATAACACTGTGAAGAACAGGAATTCCAATGCATTTAATTGTGCTCCTGGAGAATTTGTACATAAATCAAGAGCTAGTCTTTCAAAGACAGCACAGAGATACTACATGTTTTAAAGTCAGAAGGATATATGTCAGGCTTGTATCTTTCACCCTAGTTATTCAGTTTGGATGATGACCAAATAATACTAGAAGTTGGACTACATGAAGAAGAAGGGAGCATCAGAATTGGAGGAACACTCAATAACAGCTTGTATTAGGTAGATAACACAACTTGGTTTGCTAGAAGTGAAAGACTTGAAACACTTACTAATGAAGATAAAAGACCACAGCCTTTGGCATGGATTGTACCTCAACATAAAGAAAAGACAAATTCTCATAACTGGATCAATAGGCAACATCATGATAAATGAAGTTAAACATTGAGGCTGTCAAGGATTTCATTCCACTTGGATCCATACTCAACACACATGCAAGCAGCAGTCAACAAATCAAAAGATGCATTGTATTAGGCAAATCTACTGCAAAAGATCTCTTGAAAGGGTTGTAAAGCAAACACAATACTTTGAAGAAAATAAGGTTCACCTGCCTCAAGCAGTGTTGTTCTCAGTCAACTCCTGTGCATGTGAAAGGTGAATGATGAGTAAAGAAGAGTGAAGAAGAATTTGCACGTTTGAATTATTGGAGAAGAATATTGACTACACCATAGACTGTCAAAAAAATAAACAAATGCACCTCTATCCATTCACAGTTTCAAAAGTGCTTCTACATTTTATGTATCTGTTAGAGCAGCATCCCACTCTCAAAGCACCAAATCATGTCTTAGTTATCTAGTGCAGCTATAACAGAAATACCTCAAGTAGATGACTTCTCAGTCTAGGAGGCTAGAAACCTAAATTCAGAGGTCAGTTCCAGGGAAAGGCTTTCTATCTCCGCTGGCACTGGAGAAATGTCCTTGCCATCAATCTTTCCAGTTGGGGAGCTTCTCAGCACTGGGACTCTGGAGCCAAAGGGCACACTATTCTCCTGGCTCTTTTTTCTTAGTGGTATGAGGTCCTCACCTCTCTGTTTGCTTCTTTCTTTCATATCTTTTCAAAAGATATTGGTTTCAGATACAACCTAATCTTGTGAATTGAGTCCTGCCTCTTTGTCGTAACTACTGATATTCCTGCCTCATTAACTTATAGGAGTAGGATTTACAACACAGGGAAATCACATCAGATGACACAATGATGGACAATCACATAAGACTGAAACAATGGCCTAGTCAAGTTGATAGATATGTTTTGGGTACACAACTTGATGTGCAACAATCACTTTGTTATTAATTTTCAATCCACATTTTCAGTTCTAACCATAATGCAGTTCAAGATTTTCTGTCCAATTCCTCTTGTACCTTTTACACAAAGATTTGTAATATCCTTGGAGATATAAAAACAATATACATTCAACACTCTTCAAAAACCAGAATAATTTGTATACAGTTTTCACAATGAAAGGTTTCAGAGAAAAGTATTGACATTAGTGGTAATAAGAGTAAACATTTATTATTTACTCTATGCCACAAATTTAGTATGCCCTATGTGATCCAATACTTTCAAAAACTCTATAAAAGTTGAAATACCCTTATTTACTCATGGAAATCCTTGTGGTGGAGTGGTTAAGAGTCATACTTGCTACCAAAAAAGACTGACAGTTGAAATCTACCAAGTCCTCCTTGGAAACTCTGTGGGGCTCTTCTAGCCTATCTTATATATTTTCTAAGAGTTAGAATCAACTGGATGACAGTGGAGTTTTGTTTGTTTGTTTGTTTGGTTTGGTTTCTTCATTGAAACTACTGAAATATGAAAAGGTTAAGTAGGTTAATCAGGATTACCTAGAAAGTAAATTTTGATGTTTAACCTGGAAGTAAGACAGCTGGCCTCCCAAGTTGACACATGTAATTTGAAGCTAATGTTCCAGCTGTGTGATGACCAGGTGAGGTTAGTAAGGGAATGGAAATGGATAGATTTTACAGTGAAGTATGGTAGAAGAGAGGAGATGGAAGGAAGAGTTTAGAAAACATAAATATGAAAAATTTTTAATCAGAATAATAGTACGGAACTCAGAGAACCAGAGTTGCTTCATACTTAAAAATAGCCCTTTTTAAAGGTTTTGAATAAATAAATCACAAATGAAAGATATATTTAAGCAGAAACCATCTGGGAGATAATGAAAGATATGACAAAAAAGAAAAGGACGAAAATTAGGAAATTATTTCAGCCAAATATTCGGGACACAATTTAAAGTTGAAATTGAATAATGACAGAAAAAATAAAGATGAGAAGAAAGAAAGACACATTTGGAAGAAATCATTTATTTTTTATATAACCATCTATCTGTTCATGATACATCAGCTTAGGTACCCACCATCACCCTAGCTAAAAGTATAGTGATTGTCTTCCTGAGATCTCATCACTGATTCTTCATAAGCGACAATTAATAGAGCCACTTACAATGTCTCATTTTGGTCCATATCCAGTCTGTATTATTGTAATTTTATTTACCTTGTCATTTGTAGTAATTTTTCTACATCTAATTTTTCATTGTTGCAATTTTTAACTTGTTTGGATGTAAATATTGTGATATTTTGCTTCTCTTTATTTTCAACAATTTTAGCTGTGAATATCTAATCTTGTCTTGGACCCAGTCCTAATACACTGCAGGAATGATTACTTATAGTTTGTAGAAGATTTATAGTTAATAAGATGGTGATGATTAAGCACCTTGACAGAATATTAAGAACACTGGAGGTTCAGAAAGCTGGGAATGCTATAATGAATTTACATTACAAGCTAGACCATCTTTTTACGTTTTCTGAAATGTAAACCATTCAAATCCACCATGCACTCCTTGGAAACTCTATGTGGCGATTCTACTCTGTCTATAGGGTTGCTGTGAGTCAGAATTGACTCAGTGGCTGCGAGTTTGTTATTTTTAGCAGGTTTCTGACAGAATCTAGAGAGCTCTCCCTTGAAATAATGAGAAGGGCACTGGTGAGGGTGAGCGGCTCAGGGGTAGCTCTCCACTGTAGGCCAGAATTACTAATAGGATACACTTAATAAACTGGACTATATGAAGAAGAATGTGGCATTTTGAGTGGATGGAGACTACTAATAACATGCCATATGCAGATGACATAATGTTGCTTGCTGAACGTGAAGAGGACTTGAAGTACTCACTGATGAAGATCAAAGACTATACTCTTCTTTGAGGATTACACTTTAACAAACAAACGAAAAACGCTCCACAAACAGACCAATAAGCAACATCATGATAAACAGAGAAAATATTGAACTTGTCTAGGATTTCAGTTTATTTGGATCTAAAACTAATGCCCATGGATGCAGGAGTTAAGAAATCAAACAGACATTACACTGAGCAGGTCTTCTGGAAAAAAAACAAAAACCTCTGTAGAGTATTCAAAAGCAAAAATTTCACTATCAGGACTAAAATGTATCAGACCCAATCCATAGTATTGTCAATATCCTCATATGCCTTCAAAAGCTAGGTACTGAATAAGGAATACCAAAGAAGAATTGATACATTTTAATCATGGTACTGGTGAAGAATATTGAATACACATTGGACTGCCAAAAGAATGAACAAATCTGTCTTGGAAGAACAATCAGAATGCTTCTTAGAAAGGAAGATGGCAAACTTCATCTTACATACTTTAGACACGTTATCAGGTGGTAGTCCATGGACAAGGACATCATACAGTAAAGTATAGGGACAGCAAAAAAACAAGAAGACAGTCAATGAGATAGATTACCATAATGGCTGCAACAATGGAATTGAACATAGCAATGATTATGAGGATGGCAAAGGACCTGGTAAAATTTCACTCTGTTGTATGTTGAGGTGATATGAGTCAGGTTGACTAGACAGCATCTAACAACAAGAACATGTTGTTATTAACCTTAAAAGGTGCCCTGGTAGGGCAGTGGTTTAATACTTGGCTGCTAATTAGAAGTTTGGTATTTGGATCTACCAGCAGTTAAGTGTGAGAAAGAAATGGCAGTCTGCTCCCATAAAGATTACAGCCTTTTAAACAGTGTGGGGGTGTTTTACTTTGTCCTATAAGTTCTCTATTTGTCACAGTTGACTCTGTGGTAATGGATTGGTTATTGACCTGATATTCCCAGTGTTAATGGGAATGCTATGATTCTAAAAAAGCAGACTCTGGGTGACACCATTAATCATCAGAGTGAAAGCATCATAATTACTGTAATGTGCAACAAGGCCAAAATTGTGACTAGGGACTTAACTAGGGAATCTGCTTGCATCTTTAGAAATGACTAATAGGACATGGTGTTTTTAAAGGCTAGATAGGTGGATAGACAACTATATTGTTATTTGACTATATAATCAAAAAACCCTGGTGGCATAGTGATTTGGAGCTACAGCTGCTAACCAAAATATAGACAGTTTACATCTACCAGGTGATCCTCGGAAATCCTACAGGCCAGTTCCTCTCTATCTTGTTACGAGAGTTGTTATGATTTGGAATCCACTTGATTTTTTTTATACGACCAAGAGTTATTAGGAAGTAGTGAGCAGAACAGTGATATTAAACATGATAATGGAGAATCATCTCTCACTCATTTTCCATTCCTAAGATGATTCTGAGATCCACAGTTTGATGATTGAACTCTACAATGTTACAGCAGGAAGATTAAAAGGTGTTTCTTCAGTTCTTCTCCAAAGAGTCGTTGACAGTTACCTGTCAGTGTAGGGTAAATACGGTGGAATAAAATATACATACAAATGTCTCAAGGATTCCTGGGCATGTGATTTGAGGTGACACTGATACTAGAGCAGCCAAACCACCACCATTGCTTCTTTGTTTCTGTAAGAGTATTCAGTGACCAAGCAATAAATTGAGTCTTGAACAACATTTATTTTAGACCTGCCTTGAAATTGTTTTCCATAGTCCTTGAGAATGTAATTGAAATAGGTACACTTAGCATTAGAGAGAACTCTCATATTTCCAGACAGAAATATTCTGTGGAGTCTTTTATGCATCTTCATAGAAAAGTAAATATACAGATTCTTAGGATTTTAAATGAAAGCCATGTTTGCTGTATATTTCTTTTTCTCTTCTTTAAAGCAGATTTTGGCTCTCTACTGTGTTCTAATGGAAATGGAGTCCATGAAAATAAGACAGTCTCACTGTGACAGGAACTGCCCACAATACACTGGAAATTTTATTCATACTAAGCTATGCAATTGTGAGGACTCATCATAAATCCATTATGTAATGAAAATTTGTATTTAGTATCAGGTTCAAGTAATTCCAAAGGATGTTAGAAAGTTACACAAATAAGTGACAATAGCCCACATCTGGCATTTCAGTTGCTCTGATGGCCCTAATCCAGTTAATAATAGCTCCTTGCCGGAGTTCTCAATGACCGTGTGAAGAAGATCGAACAAAACCCATCTGTGGGTAGGTTGCCATAATATGTTGGTGAAAAGCATTATTGAGTCACTATTGTACTGAAAGACAGTGGGGAGAGGAACTCTTCCCGGTAGGTTGAGCTTTGAGCAAGAAATAAGGATATATATAGACCATAGAGCAATAGTGAATGACTCAACCAGATTATAAAAGCTTGGAAGGTGTGGTTAGAAGACTAGAAATGACGTTGTCTGAGAAATGGCCATGTGGACAGATCTGAGGGGATATCTGCATTTATATGTCTAGTGATCATCAGACATTAACTAGTGGAAAGAAGATGATGAGTCACAAGGTGTATTACAAAGTTCAGCCAGTGAATGTCAGTAAGCTACTCTTGTATCTGAACAATAGTCTCAAAAATAAAATAATCGTGATTTTAAGAATGAAAGTAATCATGATTAATGCATGGACTCAGCACTACGGGTTCCCTCTCACCAAAGTTGATTTAGTTACTGCCTCCGTTGACGAAGAGTGGAAAATACCAATACTGAGCCTTCAAAGAATTCAACCAGTCATTTGGTGGAACAGTGATTTACTCAGATATCTTGAACCTTGGAGTCAAATTTAAGGGTAAAATTTCAGTCAATTACTATTTTCTTTATAACACACCAAACAGAAATAAATTCTTTCCAGTGTTTCAGTATGTATAGTGACTTATTTTATACCTCCTACTTGAAGGTTGTGCAGTTAACTCAAAAGGAAGAAATGATGAAGTAAAAGATCTGAACAGAAGATTTCAAAGGACAGTTCAAGAAGACAAAGTAAAGTATTACAATGATATGTACAAAGAGCAAGAGGTAGAAAACAAAAGGGAAAAACACACTGCATTTCTCAAGGTGAAAGAACTGAAGAAAAAATTCAAGCCTTGAGTTGCAGTAGTGAAGAATCCTCCAGGGAAAATATTAAATGATGCAGAAAGAATTCAAAGACGATGAGAAGAATACATAGAGACATTATACCAAAAAGAACTGGTTGACATTCAGCCATTTCAAATGGTATCACATGATCAGGAAGTGATGATGGTACTGAAGAAAGAAGTGCAAGTTGCATTGAAGGCGCTGGTGAAATGCAAGACGTCAGTAATTGATGGGATATTAACTGAGATGTTTTAACACATAGATGCAGTGCTGGAAGTGTTCACTCATCTATGCCAACAAATTTGAAAGACACGTACCTGGCAAACTGACCAGAAGAGATACATATTTGTACCTACTCCCAAGACACGGAATGTGGAAATTATCGAACAATATCATTGACATCACACTCAAGTACAATATACAGCCACTACAGCCGTATATCACAAGTAACAGCCAGAAATCCTGGCCAGTTTCAGAAGAGGACTTGGAACCAGGTATGTCATTGCTGATGTCAGATGGATCTTGGCTGAAAGCAGAGAATGCCAGAAAGATGTTTGTTTGTGCTTTATTGACTACTCAAAGGCACTCATCTATGTGGATCATGGCAAGTTATGGATTACATTGTGGAAGATGGGAGTTTCAGAACAATTAATTGCATTCATGAAGAATCTGTAAATAGATTAAGAGGCAGTTGTACAAACAGAACAAGGAGAGACTGTGTGGTATAAAGTCAGGAAAGGTACGCATCAGGGTTTGTATGCCTTCATCATACATATTCAAGCTGTTTACTGAGCAAATAACCTGAGAACCTGGAATACATGAAGCACAGGGCATCAGGACTGAAGGAAGACTCATGAACAACCTAATTTATGCAGATGAGACAATCTTACTTGCTTAAAATGAAGAGGACTTGAAACACTTACTGATAGAGGTCAAAGACCACAGCCTTTGGTATGAATTATACCTCAATAACAAGAAAATAAAAATGCTAACAACTGGACCAATAAGCAATATCATGATAAATGGAGAAAAGATTCAGGTCGTCAAAGATTTCATTTTATTTGAATCAACAATCAACACCCATGGAAGCATCAGTCAAGAAATCAGAAGATGTATTGCCTTGGCAAATCTGCTACAAAGTGTCTCTTTGAAATGTTGATATGCAAATATGTCACCTTGAATACTAAGTGACACCTGCCCCATGCTATGATAACTTCAATTGCATCCTATGTACACAAAAGCTAGGCAATGCCTAAGGGAGACAGAACTAATGTCTTTGTATTGTGGTGCTGGAGAAGAATATTGAATATAGCATGGACTGTCAAAAGAATGAACAGATCTTTTTCAGAAGAAAGGTAACCAGAGTCCTCATTAGAAGCAAGGATGGTAAGATTACATCTTACGTACATTGGACACACTGTCCCAGGAAGGCTCAGTCTCTGGAGAAGGACATCATACTTGGTAAAATAGAGAGTTAGTGAAAATGAGGAAGACCCTCAAAGAGATGGAATGACCCTGTAGCTGCCACAATAGGCTCATGTACAGCAGTGCTTTAGGGCATGGCGCAGGACCAGGAGAGTTCTGTTCTGTTGGACGTAGGCTCTCTATGAGTCAGAACCAACCTGACAGTACCTAACAACAACAACAAAAACACATTGGATATAAAACCACTGACTGCTAACTGAAAGGTTAGAGGAGTTTCTACTCCACCAAGTGCTCTGTAGGAGAAGGTAGTCTGCTTCCATAAATATTTGTAACCTTGGAAACCCTGTGAGTCTACTGAGTCCTATATGGTTGTTAAGAGTTGAAATCAAGTAGATAGCAATAGATTTGGTTTGATTTTGATATGTTAGAGCAGGAGCCCTAGTGGTATAGTGGTTAACCCCTGGGCTGCTAACTGAAAGTAAGAGGTTTGAACTCATCAGGCACTCTATGAGAGAAGGATATTGCACTTGGTTTCTGTAAAGATTATAGGTTTAGAAACTATGGAATGCTATGGAGTGCCTCTACTCTGTCCATGAGGATCAGTATGAGTTGGAGTAAATTCAACAGTCACAGATATACATTGGAGTAAAATAGTTCAAAAATGCTTTAAATAAATTGACCTTATGTTTGTATGTTTTATATTCCTGCTCCTCTGAAAACTGTTTGTCTTTCTATGTACATTAGAGGCTGATGTCGTTTTGATATTTCATTATTTTACTCAACTGTGACAGCACATGAACATGTTTTTCTTGGTTGCCATTGAGTGATTTCTGACTCAAGGCAACCTTAGGTATAACAGAAGGAAACATTGCCAGTCCTACATTCTTCACAAGCATGACTGCTGTGTCAATCCATCTCACTGAGAGTTGCCCTCTGGCTTAGTTTTCCAGTTCTTCCATACGATCCATACCATAATTGAGTGGCACTAACAAACAGAAATTTATTTTCTCATAGTGTAAGAGACTAGAAGTCCTACTTCAGAGAGCAGGTTCTAGGAGAAAGCTTTCTCTGTTGGATCTGGAGGAATGTCCCTGTCTCTTCCACAGTCTTCATGTGCTTGACATCTTTCCCTTTTCCTGAACTGATCCCTTACTACTCTCTTATGTATGAAGAGACTGAATCAAAATGCACTCTAGACTAATTATGCCTCATTTATATAACAAAGACAATTCATTCCCAAATGAGATTAAAACCACAAACATAGAGCTTAGGACTTACAAAGCATACTTTTAGGGGGACGCAATTCAATTCATGTTTGTGTTTTTGCTGAACTTCAAATTTACCGAATAGTATTCTCAAATTACAGCTATGATCTTTCCTGATGACATGTAAGTTTAAGAGAAATGAAAACTCTCCATCTTGCTCCTAGTAGTATTCTTGTTGTCTTTCTCCTAGGACTTACTTGTTCATTCTTCTGGCAGTCCATGCTGTGCTATATATTAATCACCAACATCATGGTTTGAATGCATCAAAACATCTTCTGTTTTCTTTTCCAAGGTTTTTCACACATAGGAGACAATTGGACAGACAATGATTTGGCTCAGATGCATCTTGATCATCAGAGTGACATCCTTGCTTATTAAAATTTAAAGAGTTACTACCCCGTCTCTCAGCAGTAGCAGATTTTGCCAATATATATGTATGTAAACAAAGAAAAACAAACACACTACCTTCTAGTCGATTCTGACTAACAGTGAACCCACAGAACAATGTAGAAAACTCACATATGATGTCAAAAGATTTAAATCCTTAAGAGAGCAAACCTGTACATCTTTGTCTTGTGGAGCAGTTTGTGGGTTTGTAGCACTTACCTTTTGGTTAGCAGCTAAGTGCTGTAACCACAGTGCCACCAGACCTTCCCACACATGTATGTATTAGTTTCTGACTGAAAACACAATTTTATAGTCCCAGAAACCTTTTGGACTAAATTAGTTCTGTATTTCCCATGCACTTTGTAATTATGATTAAGTGGAAGTACACAATCAGAATCAATTTTACATGCCCACCTCTCTGAAATTCCATCTGCTTTCCTCACCTGGTAACAGTACACTACTCCTTTTTACTCTTCTAGTATCCTCTTAATGAACACCTGTTCCCTTCTCTTTACCCTCCTTCCCCCATCTAGAAAGAAATCAGTGAGACAGCCCATAATATATATAAAATCATGAAGTATACACGCTGTCCCCAAGTCCAGTCCATCCTTGTCTGAAGAGTTGATCTCAGTACTGTTTTTAGATGTGGGCCAGCAGCGAGTCCAGTGGCCGTGTTCCCATGGAACCCTCCAGGCTGTCAGACTGTCAATTCTGGTCTTTTAGTAGAGTTCTTAATCTGCACATCTCTTTTTCTCATGTTTCCTCAGGGACTACATTGTGTCCTTCATCATGGCTCCCTTTGGTGGTGCCCAGGCACCATCTGGTACTTCTGATATCATGCTCACACAATCTCTTATTCATATAGGTCCGTCTGGGCATACAGGTCTTCTGGGCTAATTTTTCCTCCTGTCTTTGATATTCTTGGTCATCAACTGTTCCAGATGTGTTGGTACAAATTGGTGTTCCTCAGATGACAGCTTCCTAGCTTTTAAGCCCCCAGACGCAGCTCAGCAACATGGGGTACAGAAGACTCTCTTGGCAAAAGACCAGTTATGCCAGTTGACCTCAACATCCCCTGAAAACATGATCCCAAATCCCTGTCCCTGCTACTTAATACTTCGAAATGTTGGATTGGGTTTACAAAACCTTTCAGTTTATGGTATAGTCCAGTTATGCTGATGTGCCCTCTACTGCATGCGGTCATTCCCTTCACCTAACCAGATTCCTATCATCTAATCTGTGAACAACCTTCTCCTTCTCTCCCCAGACTTGTGACCATCAAAGAGTCTTTTCTTCTGCACATAAGCCTATTTTTAAGTCCTTATAGCAGAGGTCTCATACAACACTTGTCCTTTTGCAGCTGACTGATTCCACTCAGCATAATGTCTTTTAGTTGAACCCATCCTATGAGATGCTTCCTAAAACTATCATTGCTCTTCATCAGTGCATAGTGTTTCATCATATCTCTTCACCATACCTTTTGAATCTGTACGCCGAACAAATAATCCAAGAAGCTGATTATATGAGGAAAAATGAGGCATCAGGATTGGAGGACGACTCATTAACAACCGGGATTACATAGACTATACCACCTTACTTAGTAAATTTTTGATGACTTATTCAATGTCTTCCTTTGTGATGTGTTTAGTAAGTTCTACTTCACCTTGTGATAATTTCAGTAGGTGATGTGAATCTAGAAATTTGTCCACTTCCTCTGGATTTTCAAATCTGTTAGAGCACAGTTTTTCATAGTATTCTGTTATAATACTTTTAATATCAGTTGGGTTTGTTGTGACATCTCCCATTTCATTTCTTATTCAAATTATTTGTTTCCTCTCCTGTTTTTTCTTTCGTGAGTTTAGCCAGTGGTTTATTGATTTTGTTATCTTTTCAAAAACCAACTTTGGTTTTGTTAATTCTTTTAATTAATTTTCTAATTCATTTAGTTGTCTAATTTTTATTATCTGTTATTCCTCAGATCAAAGGGTTCTTTTTTATTCTTTTACTACTTGTGCAAGTTGACTGGGGTTAGTTATTTGGTTTGCACCTCTTCTTCATTCCAGATGTGTGTATTTGTAGAGATAAATTGATCCCTAAGCACTGCTTTTGCTGTATCCCATAAGTTCTGATAGGATGTGTTTTCATTGTCATTTAAGTCCATGAATTTCTTTGTTGCATCTTTGATTTCTTCTATAACCCATGAATTTTTGACCAAGGTGCTGTTCATTTGCCATGAGCTCAAATTTCTACTCACATTTTTTTCTGTTATTGATTCAACTTCATGACTTTATGATCTGAGAAGACGCTTTGCAATAATTCAGTGGACAGGATTTTGTTGAGACTTGCTTCATGGCCTAATATGTGGTCTACTCTGGAGACTGTTCCATGTTCACTGGAAAAGAAGGTCTAGTTATCTGTTGTTGGGTACAAAGTTCTTTGTATGTTATGTCTATGAGGTTGAGTTGTTCGATTGTTGCAATAAGATCTTCTGTATCTTTTTTGAGCTTTTTTTCAGGATGATCTGTCCATCACTGAAAGTGGAGTGTTGAAGTCTCCTACTGTTATTGTGGAGTGATCTATCTCATTTTTCAATGTTTTCAGCATTTGTTCAATGTATTTAGATGCTTTGATAGTGGCTACATAAATATTTAATGTTGTTATATTCTCCCGATGTATTTAACTTTTCGTCAATAGTGACTATCTTGATATTAATATTGCCACTCTTGCTGTTCTATGCATGTTGTTAGCTTGGTATATATTTTTCCATCCTTTGATTTTGAGTTCATATCTCTGAGTCTAAGGTGGATTTCTTGTAAGCAGCATACAAACAGATCATGGTTTTTTTGATCAAACCTGTTATTCTCTGTCTATTCAGTCAATCCATTTACATTCGGTGTAATTATTGATAGATATGTATTTATTGCTATCATTTTGGTGCCTTTCTTTTTGTGTTGTTGACGTTTTCTTTGTTCCATTTAATATTCTATTCAGGATCATTGTTCTTTACGGGTTTTCTTTTCATCCTTTTCAGTGTTGGTTTTGTGTCTGTTGAGACTCTTGAATTATGTTTCTTGTTTTGATATTTCGTGTTGTTATTTTGCTTTGCAACTATCTCTTTGATCCCTCTTAATGTTCATATTTTAAACCAGTCTTTAACCTCTGTATATCTCTTTAACTTCCTCTCCATCTGAAAGGGCTATAAATTCTGTAATGTTTCATGCTTTACAGTGTGATGATGTCATAGTTTATATGTTAAAATCTCTGTTTCTCTAATTTTAGCTTTGATTGAGCCTTGTGACTTCCCTAACCAATTAGGACTCTGGGTGTTGTATCCTGTATTGTATCCTTGAATATACATCTGATATTACTAATTTTCTAAGTAAGTTCTTTCAGTATTTCTGGTAATTTTAGTTTGCAAAGTCTCTAAGTTTCTCTTTATCTGAGAATGTCTTAATTTCACTATCGCATTTGAGAGACAATTTTCCATGATATATAATTCTTGGCTGGAAATTTTTCTCCTTCAAGGCTTTGTATGTGTCATCTGACTGTCTTCTTGCCAACATGGTTTGTGCCAAGAAGCCAGAGGACAGCCTGCAAGGTTTCCTTTTGTATGTTAGTTTTGATTTATGCCTAACTGCTTCAAGATACTCTCTTTGTATTTCATTTTATTAAGCTTGATTATAATATGTCTTGCTGCCTTTCTTATGGTGTCTATCTTTTGTGGAATTCAATAAGCATCTTGAATAGCTATGCTCTCATCTTTCATGTCAGAGAAGGTTTCTGTCAGCAACTCTTCAACAATTCTCACTGTATTTTCTGCTATCCTTACCTATTCAGGAACTCCAAATATTCTTAGATTGTTCCCCTTGATAGAGTTCCACATGCTTCTTAATGCTTCTTCTTTTTTCTTGATTCTTTTATCTGGCTTTTCCTTGTAAATGCTGGACTCAGTTGCTTTATCTTCAGTCTCACTAGTTCTGTGTTCCATTTCCTTAATCATGTTCTTTTGGCTTTGTACTGAATTGTCTAACTCTAATTTTATTGCTGATTTGTTGGATTTCAGATTACAGTTGTTTTAGTAGTTCATATAGATTGCTTATTATTATTATTTTGTTGTTGTTCTGTTGCACTTTGTTTAGTCTCTAGAAGGGCTCTGCACATGATGCTTTTATACACCACCTTTGATAATTTCAGAAAGGCTTCTTCATTTGGGAAGTTTCTTGATAATTTTGGGAGTTTCCCAGAGCCATGGTAGTCTGCTTCTTTAAATGGTTAGATATTGGTTGCTGTCTTTGCACCATCAAAAAGCTGTTCAGCTTCTCCAGTGTTGTACCAACAGGAGCTATGATTAAGGGCACTGCTAGACTTGGCTACAAGCTGTTGCTGCATTCTCTATTTGTAGCTGAATTAAGTACAGCCTCTCTGATGAGAGAGATGGTGTCCAGCCCCACAATGCTCCTCAGCTTGGTAGCTGGCCCCAGCTGAGCTCTCAAGGATGACAAACCCTGCCTCCTGGCTGACAAAAAGGCCACCTACTTGTGCCAACTCTCTGGAGTCATACCAGCAGACACTACGACATAGCTCAGAGAAACAAGGAGAACAGGATGACACCACACTTGGCCACCAGCCACTGCTGCATCTTCTAGAGACAATTATATTAAAAACTACTTTTATGCTGAGAGGGGCACTGTCCAGTGGCAGCTGGTAGCAGCTGGGTCCTATGAGTGGTAGGACCCACCTCCTGGCTCACAAATATGGTGCCCTACTTACAGAATCTCTTGGTCACTCATCAGCAGATGTTATGCAGTGGCTCAGTGAAGAGACAGGGAAATGGCATCACCACACTTGGCCACCAGGCTCTGCTTCATTCTCTAGAAGCAATTTTCTTCAGAACTTCTTTTCCACTGAGTGAGGCACTGTCCAGCAGCAGCTGGTACTAGCTGGGCCCTCAGGGGTAGCAGCGCTCACCTCCTAGCTGACAAAAGTGACTACCTACATGTGGAATCTCTCAGGAGCTGTGTCCACAGACCATGATGGGGCTCAAAGAAGGGAGGAGTGATGGTGCTACCACACTCAGCTGCCAGCCATCTCTACATTCTCTAGGAATGATTGTGTCAACAGCAACTTTTCTACTGAGAGGCACTGTCCAGTCAGGGGCTGCTGGTCAGCATTTCAGCCAGCCCCAGCCAGGTCCTCAGGCATGGTTGATTCTGACTCTCAACTAACTAAGATGGCATCTTGCCTGACTCACCTCTCCTGTTCTAAGCCAGTAGACTCTGTGGCGCAAGTCAGATAAGAGAAGTGGGAAGGGCACTGGTACCCTCAGCTGCCCACTGTTGTCGGGTTCTTTAGATGAGACTGTCTTAAGTACATTTTCTCTGCTGTGAGAGATGCTGTCTACTCAGATGCTTCAACTCAGTATGGCAGCTGGCCCCAGTCAGGCTCTCAGACTCAGTATTCCCTGTCCTGGTCTCCTGGTTAACAAAGATGGTGTCCTTACCTGTAAGCATCTCAACTACTGCATCCGCAGAAGCGGGACTCATTGAGCTGCTGTCTGGCTTCTGACAAAGTTAATTTTCCCCTTCTGTCACCCAGTCTGATGTCACAATGCTAGTCTTGGTCTTGGGGCTCCCAGGATGTCCACTCTACTCCACTCAATTGGTTTTCTAGGCCTTAGCTCTCAGAGGGAATTGAAGAGACATAGGACTAGTCTGCCTTCTTGGCCCCACCTCTGTATTTCCTATTTATCAGCTTTTCTGACTGAAGTCACCATCAGTTTCATATGTTATAGCTCTTCAGCTCTTTCTCTGGTTCTAGCTACTCAGAACTGTCTGAAGGCTTAAACTACATGCAAATATTTTACACCCCTCTTCTGAGAATCTGCCTTAGCTGTGCTTCACATAACTTTGATTCTTGTTAATCAAAGTATGGTTCCTCAGCCAATAGTGTTACTGTTATTTGATAGCTTATAAGAAAGGCAGAGTCTCAGGCCCTATTGTAGATCCACTGAATCAGAATACATATTGTGACAAGATTCCCAAAGAATATGATGGTACACTAGTATTTGAGAATCACTGACCCAGTCTGTGAACTAATGAGCAATATAGCGATAATAGCAGGGCAGATACTGACTGGCCATGCATGCAGCAGTTACATCAGAGAATGTTTACATTGAGGGGATAAATCTAGGTCATAAAGGTCATACTCTCCAAGTGTTAGTCTAGCAAATTTCTGTTCAGTTGCTGCTGAAGGATTTCTGCCCTGTGGCAGCTCACTAAATGTTGACTTATTTTTAGATTTTTACTGGTTTTACAGCTCCCTTGGATTTAATCAAGAATGAGCTTATTTAGGTCATTGACCTCAGAAGTTTTCAACATGCCAATTACCCTAAAACTGAGATCTCTAGAGACTACTAATGGTGTGATTCTGCTTTTTGCTCACATATCTTTTGTAGTTTCTGATTAATGCTATTTAATTAAAGTCCCTGTTTAAGTGTTATGCATTTAGAGAGTTCTCCCTTGCTTTAAAAAAGTAAATAAATAACCATTGCTATCAAGTCGGTTCTGACTCATGGAAATTCTATAGGACAGAGCAGAATTGCCTGAAAAAGTTTCCAGGGACTACCTGGCTGATTTGGACTGCCAACCCTTCAATTAGCAGTTGTAGCACTTAACTACTATGCCGTCAAGATGTCTTCTTCCTTGCTTAGTCTATATAAAATAGAATATATTAATTTTGTACCTTTTTGAATTTTTTTTTGACTTCAAATAACAGTTCTGGACGTATTATAAAGATCATATATGTATATATTTGTTTATTTACTTTATATTTTTCCAGCTAGATTTTAGGCCGCTTGAGAGAAATAAATTCACTAAATTCATCACTCTATGCTAATACCTAAAGCAATATGTGACGTATTATTTGCACTTAACACATGTGTGTTGAGTTAATCATGAATCAATGCCATAGAGTAGTCTTCACCACTTAGCAGTATAGATCCTGGATGTTAGCACTTTCCATTGAAGAAATACTCCCTATCCTGAAAGGCTATGAATAACAAGATTACTCTTATCCCAGAATATCTATGAGATTTGTAAGGAGTAACATACACCTAAGGTGATCTTTCGGAGAAGGTTCACTTAGGTGTAACTGTTAAAATAATAAATCTATATTACAACTAAATTCTTCCAAGTATTGCCTGTTATGCTTTTCCTGATCTGAGCTCTCTAAATTACCTATGTCTCAGTTATCTTTATGCTCCTGGATACTCTAGGGAAAATAAATCATTAATAAATGAGAAAATTACAGTGAAAATATTTGGCTATTAATTGTTATGGTTGCTATTTCAGGTAAAAGAAAAGAATTTGATAAGTATCTACGATATATGTACCTCTTACTGAACAAGAGATCAAGAAGAGAAGAGCTATGCGATCAGTGAGTAATCTTGTCTCATGCTGTCTGTTCTTCATTTTCACAACAATATAGAGGAAAACTGAGAGCTGATTTAGTCGCTGTGTGACTCTGAGGAAATTGTATATTTTAAGAAATGATCCATGCAGTTCTGTCGGTTTCTGAAAATGTCACATGCTCTTAGATTGGTCTCCTATTACTCCCTCATTTTAAGGTCTGGACTTGTGCATGCCTGTTTTCTTCAAGCATGTCATCATTGGAGCTGAGTTTGCACCTGGTCTATTAGCTCTATGTATAGATTCTCGTTTGTATGCTTTCAAAACTAATTAGCTACCTCCTACATAAGTGTCTTCATAGATGCTCCAGTGTGTGGAGCTAAAAGGTTCCCAGAGGAGCAAATCAATCATAACCAACATCTGTTTACAAGCTACATTTTTGTGGTTTCCAATATAGATTTAGATGTATAAAAGTAACTGATCAGAACTTGATATAACATGTATTACCAATCATTCTACCAAGCAAAATTACTTTCACATGTTGAATGATACTATCAAGCAACAGCTTTAGAGTTTTAACATACTCCTTAATGCAGTAGATTCTAGACACTAGATTTACTCATTTTAAAATGTTTTAAAATTACCAGATTTACCAATGTTTACCAAGTTATCTGTGTGTTTAGAATTGACAGAATGGACAACAGTGTTTGTTGTGCTATCATCACGCATACATCCTCAGTAATTTTTCTTATATTATCTCACTGACACACAAAAATATTTAATAAATTCTTATGCATTTGAAAAGTGTGAGATGCTATTTTGTCTAGGAAGGTTAGGTTCCATCTTGCTATCCGCCTGATTAGTCGTTTCATCTACTTAGTTCTTTACTTCCTTTAAATATAGAACTGAAAACAGAAATTGTGCCTTTTTTATGGAAAGAATTCCAGGGAGTTGGCTTTCTATTTAAATCAGTATAAGCCAAGTGCCAAGCCAAGCCAGCCAAGTGCCGTCGAGTCGGATCCGAATATGTTTGAATTTTTTGGATATAGGATACAATAGTTTAATGTACACATTAGAAATTGACCTAAAGAATGTTCTTCCCAATTGAAAATTCTTTTAAGGCTGGCTATTTTTTGTTCTAAAGCCATCTCATTTTGTTCTTTGCTTTTGTTAGTGTAAAAACTACAGTTACAAACTTTTTCATTCTGTAGTACTTCTTCAACAGAAAAGATCATGGCTGTCTCTGTAGACTACAGACTACCAGCCTTAGGAGTGTTTAGATAAGCTCAACGAAATATAGTTCAATAAGATTCTGGAAATGGACTTATTGGGATTCCTGGGACATCAGAATCATCAGTGTCTTCTATTTCTTATTAATTTTCTACTTTACAGTCATAGTAATTCCAACATCAGTTTGAGATTGTTTTTGACAATCGAGACCCCAGATACTAAAAAAAGTTCAAGTGTCTGTAGGAGTACTTATTTTCAATATTAGCTACAAGTGAGAGAACTTATAGTATTATCTCAAGAACTTTATCCTAAAAACTTATATTATGGGTATAACTCAATATAGCATTCTTAAAGACTGTGAATACTTTCACTTCCATTGACCAACAAAAGTTTCCTTTCTCCTTGGCAGATGTATCCAGACTATCCTAATATAAATTAAGATGATCATTGAGGAATTATTTCTGTATGTTTAGAAGTTTCATCCAGGCAATAGATTAAATAAACACCCCAGAATCAAGATATTCAACAAGACAGGTGATGAGAGACTGAAAGATCTAGAGCTAAAAACAGAAATATGTTTCTATACAGTTAGGAAAAGTACTTGTGGCTGATAGTAACTTGCAAGCATCACCGAAAATCAGTCATGAGGAATCAAAAAAAAAAATGGAGAAATGTTAGAATTCAGGACCCACAAGTGTTTAAAATAAGTACCTATAATGAGATGCCATATCCACTGCTATGTAATGCCGGAGGATGCTTAAGATAATATCCAGCAAGCTTTAACACTTACTTCAGTGGGGCTACTGTGTATTTTACCACAAACACTCAAACACGTATTCATTTCAGTGGCTTAATTTAACTCAGCACCTTAAAATTCAAATAAGATCTTCACTGGGGCAAGGTTGAATACTAAGATGTATCTACACAAAACATATGATTTATTTGAAACTTTTGGTTAAATGTATTAAAAACAAACAAACAAGAAAAACCTTCAGGTTCATTAATAAACATTCAATTATTTTTGGCCAGCTGCTGCCATGATTCATTATTATTGTCTTTTTTAAAACTCATCATAAAATATAGGTATCATTTGATATTTACAATATTTAGAAAATAGCTGAACATTTTATCTGTAAATAAACACATTACTAGAATACTCTCTAGTATACTAGAATTCTAGTATACTAGAATTCTCTCTAGTGAGAGAAGTGTTCTCACAATTTGCAACATAAGCATAAAAGTCAATTGTATTTTTTGAATTATGCAGGCTACCAAAAACACATGATGTGAAATGAGACAGAGTATGTTAGTTAAAATCACTAGTGAATAAAAAATGAAAGAATAGGGAGGATTACAGTCTAGAGCAATGCCTGTAACTAAGCCTACCGTATTTTCAATGACATTTAGCAAACTATTTCTTCCCAGTATTCTTAAATGTCTTCAAAGAGAAACATTTAAATATCCATAAAAAGCTCTGCAAATAAAATAACCTCTGAATTTTAAAACATAAACTAGTAGATTAACGTTGTCAAATCCATACAAAATTAAATGTTTATTTAGCCCAAGTCTGAACAAGTTTTAACTAAAAATACAGAAACATTTCATTGTTATCTATCCAGAAGAGACTAACTCCTTCTGGTACCAAGCCTAAAGTAAAATGAATGCAAAAATCTAACATGCTATTTTCACCACCAGGAATTATATAATTCAATCATGAGAAATGAAGCAGTGCTGTAGACAATATCAAAATAAGTCCATTCAAAACTCCCCTAAAAAGAGCAATATGCCAAAGCAGCTTCTGCTGTAAACAGCCAGGCAATACAGGGAAACAGACCCAAAAAATCAGATTACTTTTCTCTTGACAAAATACTTGATTTCCTCGTATAGAATCAACTCAGTTTTTTTTGTATACTTTCCTTTCCAAATGTTTTCTGTTTTTGCTTTTCTGGTGTTGCAGACGTGTGATGATGCGTCTAATGATCTCACACTGATATGCTGAAAGTAGAGACAATAGTATGAAAACATGGGGGTATGTCATTTCTCTTGAGTGGTTTGCGAATTACCCATATTCCCTGCAACATCAGTTAAGAGAGATATTAATTATGTCCATTCCTTTCTCCTAAATGAATCAATAAATCTCTTGCAAGCATTTCTGAAGACTAGACTTTCAGCCAAGAAAGCCCTGGTGGTGTAGAGGTAAGAGCTATAGTGGATGACCCAAAGGTTGGCAGTCTGAATCCATCAGGTACTCTTAGGAAACCCTAGGGGCTGTTCTAGTCTGTCCTATATAGGGTTACTGTGAGTCAGAACCTACTCAATGGCTTTTCTTTTTAATACATTCAGCCAGATATTTCATGCCTCTTAATATCACCACTTTTCAGGGACGTCGATCTATCTTCTCAAACTCTTTTATTCTATTCTTGAACACTTGTCATGACTAGTAACTCTGCTTTTCTGAAATATCTTCTAACACCGTCATTTGATTATCACAGAATCAGACCAATTTTTTGAAAAACAAAGTTCTGATGCATATTGCAACACAGGTGCACCTTGAAAACATTATAGTGAGTGAAATGTCAGTCATGAAAAACAGATATTGTACGATCCCATTTATCTAAAATACCTGCAATATGCAAACATACAGAGAACAAAGTTTTTACATTTTACAGGGGTAGAAGGGAAGGAGAAAGAGGGAGTCACTGGTTATAAAGAACCTAATTTGTTTTCAGGGTGAACCATAATATTGCTGAAGTATAGCCTTCTTTGTTTGAAAATACAAATTATTAAGGTATGTGATATGGTAGATGTTGAAAAACAGTATAGGAAAACTAACATTTAAGTACAACAGTTAACATTTTATAGTAAACATACATTTTATATTTTATTTTATTTTTCTTTGTCATTATAGTTGCATTGTACTGTTGATCCCTGCCTCACCTTTTGGCCTTCTATCCAGACCTGGACTGCCATTATTATAATCTCTGCTTTTTGTATGACCCCATATAGATAAGTAGAAATTATTTTATTATACTTTGTTTTTTGTCTATCTTGTGGTTTCTAAGAGCATGGGAAGATTATATTTAAATGTGGACATTCCAGAAAAAAGAAAAAAAAGATCCTTAAATTTTTTTTTCATATGCTGACTGTTTGAAAGAAAGGATGTATACACAGAACTAATCAAAGAAGAATAGACAGGGAATAAGCTCTATTCTTATTTCTTGTTGTTTTGTACTGTTGAGGTGATTCTGACTCATGGCAACTCCATATGTGACACAGTAAAACTACTCCATAGGAAATTCTTACCTATAAATTTAATGGAAAAAAAATTTCCAGGGCTTTTCTTCTGCAGTACTACTGGATAGGTTTGAATTACAAATCTTTTGTTTATCAGCCAAGTGCAAACTACTTACACAACCCAGGGACATTTTAGTAACTGTATAAATGTATGAATTATTGCAGAGAAAGACAACACAGTTTTTTCCATATCATTTTTCAGATACATGTATATCAACCACTCACGATAAGATACTTTCTAGATTATAGAAATAATTTCAGGAAGAAACTAAGCCTTTAACATGAGCAGATACACAACAGAGATCATGCTGGAAACAATCTTCAGAATCCTTTTTGTCTGATATTTCCTAATCTTACCTGAACTATATATACTGTCAAATATCTGAGTATTCTACTTTTATTTACATTTCTTCTCAAGATATACAAACAGAAGAAACCAAACAATGAATCTTAAAGCAATATTTTAAAGCAGCTTTTCATACAAATGTATTTATTTTGCAAATTATAGCTATTTCTGCAATTTAAAAAGTACAAAATGATAACTGATAATACTGGGTGTAAAGTAAATTATAATTTATAACTCTTTTTTTAGGTTGTGTATATATTTTATTATCTTTTCTATTATGAAATTTAAGTTTGTAGAGCAAGGATGTTTTTAAACTACTACACAAAATATCTCAAGTAAAAATCTTAATCTAAATTTTCAAGCTGTTCTTCTCTTCTTATTATCACCATTGGTACACAAATTTAATAATCAATAATCATAACTCAGGTGGTTATTCGTAATAAACCAGACTATAGGTAAAACCAAATCAGAAAAAATGAGATTATTAGTATCCTAATAATTCAATACATTAAAAATAATAAATGTCAGCTGATAACTATTCAAAATAATAATTGCTTTCATTCTTCATATTGCTAGTTTACACCTGAGTCTAATAGATTTGTCCCTAAGGAGAAAAACCTGTTTCATTTTTTTCCACAATAGGTTGTTGTTCTTAGGTGCCTTCGAGTCCATTCAGACTCATAGTGACCCTGTGCACAACAAAACAAAACGTTGACCAGTCCTGGGCCATGCTCATAACTGTTTTTATGCTTAAACTCGTTGTTGCGGCTGCTCTGTCAATGCATCTCATCAAGGACCATCCTCTTTTTCTTCGACTGTCTACTTTACCAAGTGCAATGTCTTTCTCCACGGTTTTATAGCTCGTGACAACATGCACAAAGTATGTAAAATGCGGTATCACCATCCTTGCTTCCTAGGAGCGCTCTGGTTGTCCTTCTTCCAGAACAGGTCTGTTGGCTCCTTTGGCAGTCCCTAGTACATTCAGTATTCTTCTCTGATGCCGCAATTCAAAGACACCAAGTCTTCTTCTATTTTCCTTATTCACTTCCCAGCTTTCACGTGTGTATGATACGATTGAAAATACTGTGATTCGGTTCAGCTGCACCTAGTCTTAAAGGTGATATCTTTAGTTTTCAGCACATTAAAGAGATCTTTTGGACAGATTTGTCCAATGCAATGTTTTTATTTTTATTATTATGACTGAGTGAAAATGTACATTTCCATATAAATTTACATGCCCACCTACATGCAGCTTTCACTACTCTCCCTGCCCAGTGACAGCACACTGTTCCTCTCTGCTCCACACATGTCTCATCCTTCCAACAGTCTCCTTCCCCTCCTCTCCACCCCCTCTCCTTCCTCCAGACAGAGGTCAGCAGGATGATATCCTGTAGATGCATAGAACCATAAAGTGCATCCAATATATGGTCACTCTGCATTGCCAACTCCAATCCATTCATGTCCGAAGAGTGGACCTTCATTATGATTTATGGGCAAGGGCAGCATTTCTTGACTGCTGCTTTTATGGATGTTGATTATGTATCCTACTAAAATAAAGTGCATAAGTACCTCAGTCCTTTCTCCGTGTATCACGGTGTTGCTTATTGATGCATTTATGAGGATTTTTGTTTTCTTGCGGTTGAGGTGCAATCCATACCGAAGACTGATCTTTGATCTTCATCAGTAAGTGTTTCTAATGCTCTTTACTTTCAGCAAGCAAAGTTGTGTCACCTGCATAATGCAGGTTGTTAATCACTCTTCCAGCAATCCTGATGTCTCATTACTGTTCATATAGTCCATCTTCTCAGATTATTTTTTTGGATTAGAGAATGAAAAGGTATGGAGAAAGGGTACAACCTTGATGCACACCTTACGTAACTTTAAACCCTGTAATGCTCCGTGTCCTGTTCGTATGACTGCCTCTTAACCCATGCATGGGTTCCTCTGACCACAATTAAGTGTTCTAGAATTAACATTCTCCTCAATGTTATCTATAATTTTTGCTATGATCCACACAGCCAAAAGACTTTGCATAGTCAATAAAACATAGGTAGACATCTTTCTAGGATTCTCTGCTTTCAGTAAAGGTCTATTTGACATCATTAGTGTTGCCCCTGATTCCATATCCTCTTCTGAATCCTGCTTGAATTTCTGTTAATATACAATCAACATACTTCTGCAGACACTTTTGAATGATTTTTGGTAAAATTTTACTTGTGTATGATATTAATGATATTGTTCAATAGTTTCTGCATTCAACTTTATCACCTTTCTTGGGATTAAGTATAAATATGGATTTCCTCCAGTCAGTTGGCCAGATAGCTGTCTTTCAGATTTTTTGGCATAGAGAAGTGCACTTTCAGTGCTGCATCCATTAGTTGAGACATCTCAAATGATATCCTACTAATTCCTGGAGCCTTGCTTTTGCGCAGCTTTGGCTTTTCCTTAAGTACTATAGGTTCCCGATCATATGCTACTTCTTGAAATGGTTAAATGACAACCAGTTTAGTCCAGCATAATGACTGTGTATTTCTTCCATCTGTTTTTAATACTTCCTGCATTGTTTAATATTTTCCCTGTAGAATTCTTCACTATTGCAACTCGAGGCTTGAATTTTTTCTTCAGTTCCTTCCGCTTGAGAAATGCAGAGCATGTTCTTCCCTTTTGGTTTTCTCTCTCCAGCTCTTTGCATGTCATTGCAATATCTTGTCTTCTTGAGCAACCCTTTGGAATCTTCTGCTCAGTTATTTTACTTCGTCATTTCTTCCTTTTGCATTAGCTACTCTACATTCAAGAGCAAGTTTTAGAGTCTCTACTAACAACCAGTTTACTCTCCACCACCCCTTCTTCCATCTTTTTAAAAACCTCTTGCTCTCTTCACGGATGATGTCTTTGATGTCATTCCACAACTTGTCTGGTCTTTAGTCATTAGTGTTCAATGTATTAAATCAATTTCTGAGATGGTCTCCAAACTGAAGTGGGATACATTCAAGGTTATACTTTGGTCCTTGTGTACTTGTTTTAATTTTCTTCAGTTTCACTATGAACAAGCAATTGATAGTCTCTATCACAGTCAGCACGTGGTCTTCATCTGATGATACTGAGCTATTCTATCATCTCTTTCCACATACATAGTCAATTTCATTCCTGTGTATTCCACCTTATGAGATTAATGTGTATAGTCACCATTTAAGTTGGTGAACACAGGTATTTGCAGTTAAGAAGTCATTGGTCTTGCAAAAGTCTATCATACAATCTCCAGCATCATTTCTATCTCAGTGGCTGATGTATAAATTTGAAAAATTGCCATATTTACTGGTCTCCCCTGTAGGCATATGAATATTATCCTACCACTGACAGCACTAGTACCTGAGGACAGATTTTGAAATTTTCTTTCTGACAATAAATGCAACACCATTCCTCTTCAAGTTTTCATTCTCAGCATAGTAGAAATTTTGGTTGTCCAATTCAAAATAGTTGATACCAGTCTGTCTCAGTTTACTAATGCCTAGGGTAATGATATTTATGTGTTCTATTTTTGACAATTTCCAGTTTTACTAGGTTCATACTTTTACATTCCACATTCTAATTAGCAATGGATGTTTGCAGCTGTCTCTTCTCATTTTGAGTTATGCTACATCAGCAAATGAGGGTCCAAAATCTTGACTCAATTGATGTCATTAAGTTTGACTCTACTTTGAGGAGGCAGCACTTCCCCAGTCGTCTTTGGAGCACCTTCCAACCTGGGGGAGCCCATTTGCCATCCCTATGTCTGTCAGTGTTCCACCATTATTCTTAGGGTTTTCAGTGGCTAATTCTTTTCAGAAGTAGACTGCTGAGTCCTTTTTTCTAGTCTGTCTTTCAGGAAGCTCAGCTGAAAACTTTCTTCCATGAGTGAGCTTGCTAGTATC
Source organism: Heterohyrax brucei (assembly GCA_028571685.1). Lineage (NCBI taxonomy): Eukaryota > Metazoa > Chordata > Mammalia > Hyracoidea > Procaviidae > Heterohyrax > Heterohyrax brucei. Next base: position 53,921,172 of record CM053143.1, on the reverse strand, counting down.
GGAATATTTGTGGCATACCTTCCAGCATCACAGCAACACGTAAGTCCGCACAGTAGGACAGACTGACAGACCAGTGGAGGCCAAAATGGGCAGGCTATAAAAATGATGAGTAATTGTTGTGTCCGTTAGACAATTCACAATGTTTTACAAAATTATTTTTATTTAATTCATCATTCTATGTTAATGGTCCATGTAAGGAAACTAGTCATCAGCTTAGCAGTATACATAAAGCAAAGATAAAAGAAATCTACTGTAGGTTCCATAGCTTGATCAATAGCAAGAATGTATGAATATGTAAATAGAACAAAATCTGTAACTGATGACGGTAAAGCTGAATGCATATATAGAAAGTAGCTTCATTAAATTCCTTTTAGACATATTGCAATGTTTAAACTATTAATCTTCATAACATGACAGGGAAAGTAACAAATCTTCATTTCTAGTTATTTCTAGGAGTGTACCATCTTTTATGTTGTTGATGTTAAATCACTTGAGTATATAAACCTAAAGAGAATAATAATTTCTGCAAACAAAAAATAAAACGTAAGTAATATAAATGTGTGTACAAAAATACAAGGATTGTAATATCGTGTGATAAAAAAAAGTCTTCTAACCCTTTCATTATTAAATTTTTCCTCTTTACTTTTCTTTGATGGCATGTGTCTTCAGTATTGGAGTGCATATTTACTAATTCAGTATGTTGAAATATTTGATTGGTAATATGAATTTTGAAAAATACGATTCGTTATTGTAAGCCAAAAATGAGGCAAGTAGCATTGTGGAACTACCAAGCTGTGGTGTGACAATATACATAGATCATTTACTGTAACGTCTTTTCATTAGTTACATGAGGAACCCTTGGTTTTCCCAAAATAACACAGAAAAATCCAAACAAAACTCATCAGAGCTACCTAATTATCACACAGGAAAGCCATAAGTATGCTTTCAGAAAAAGTTTATGAAACTAATACATTTATCTACTAGAATGCTGAACCTACGGAACAGTGAGACTCACCTCTGCTGAGCTTCACACTTTTCAGAAGGGAACGCCTTGGTGCTAGATGAATTAGGATCTGAATAACTCTTACCTCTGAGGTCCAGAGGCAGAAAACGTAGCTGGTGTACCATTAATCCAATAGTAATGAAAGAGCTAAGGCAATGTTTTACTGTGCCCCACCTGACCCCCAAAACAACTTTATTTTGAGTATTAGACCAACTTCGTGCTATTGGTAGTGGGTGGGGAGGTAGACGGGAGATCTGTCCTCTGAATCACTGGAGATTGGCAGCCCTCTCTGTGCAGAAACAGTCCAGGGAGGAAAAAAAAAAAAAAAACTTTCTTGTTTTATAATCATTTCAGTATAGGCATGATGACAGTTGAAAACATGTGGTTTTAATGATGTCCAGAGGACATTCCAGAACGGTGGGGTCTAGATGTGCATACATGTAAAAAAGTGTTTCTTTTTAATTTTAATAAATGGAATGCATAAAATGGATAAATTCAGGCTGGTGCAGGATGGAAATAGCAATTATCTTAAAAAAATTATTTGAAAAAAGATTGTTTGAAAAAAGTATCACAAAATTAATTGAAATACCTGCATTATATACTGTCTGATGAGCAATTACTTGACTTGCTGCTCTGAAATCAGAGTCTCAGTTGTTTTTTTTCCAAGATGTCTTGACAGCCTGAAAGAAATGGCACTAATTCAAAACATTCTGGCTCAGCATAATTGAAAATCAATCTCCAGAACAATAGCTTGTTAATCCAACATCACATGGGAGAAAAATTAAACTTGGCCTTGCCTCCAGTGACTCTAGGGTTTTTATTTTTTAAGTCTTAATTTGGATGAGCTCAAGATTCCAATCTACTGGAAGTTTATATACTAAAATGGTTGGTTATATAATAATCATTGCATAATAGTAAAAATAATTCATAATTATTGTACTATCCAAGTTGGCTTATGAATATATATGTATAGATTTTGAAAAATTGTTTTAGAGTGTAGAGCTAGTGAAAAGCATTATATCCAAACATAAAGTTAAGCTTTTCACCTTTCAGAACAAGAAATCTATGCTTGGCTAAGCCAAGTGCCGTCGAGTTGGATCCTATGCTTAGTTGTATATATAATTTTGTAAATAACTAGACAGAGAGAGTGTCCTCAAAGTTTTGATTTCCAGGTTGTATTTGTGGGCCACAGAGTTCTGAAAATTTTGGGGGACATCATCTTCTTGCGTTATATTGGTATGCCATGATAGTTTCTTCCTTCTTACAGAAAATATGCATTTCTTTGGGTAAGCGAACCAAAATTGGAGGCTCTTTTTCTAGAAACGAAAACTTCAAATATGCACGTTTGTTACCTCTGTTGGTTGGTAAACATTAAACTGTCAGTTGAAAAGAGCAGATGATTCTATTTTAAATATGGTGTGTATGTGTGTGTGTGTGCGTGCGTGGGTGCATGTGTTAATAAGCTGTAATAAGCTGTTACAGGAAGGGAATCTGATGACTAGAACGCTGAATAAGGCAATTTATTAAACAGTAGTGGTAATAAAGAAAGAAGGTATTTGGTGGGGCAGGAAATTCCCAAGTGATACCTATTTACCTGACTCATTTACTACTCAAGGAACTCTCAGGTGCAGTGGTTAAGTGCTTGACTGCTAATCAAAAGATCAGCGATTCGAAATCACCAGCAACTTTGTGCAACCAAAATGTGACAATTTGCTTCAGTCAAGACTTATAGCCATGGAAATCCTATAGGGTTGTCATGAGTTAGAAACAATTTGGTGGCAATGGATTTTAGTTTCATGTGCCAGGTACTTCACAAATACTAATTCCCTTGTTTTTTATAACAAACGAAACCCTTGTAGTGTAGTGGTTTAGAGCTACTGGCTGCAAATCAGACAGTTGGCATTTTGAATCTACCAGCTGATCTTTGGAAACACTCTCGGGCAGTTCTAGTATCCTGTAGGATAGTTATCAGTTACAGAGTAGTTATGCAGTTCACTAAACTACAATAGATTTGGTTCAAGGTATTTATTATTATTATTTCTACTTTATGTACAAGAAACTGAGGCAAGGATATTTACATAAACAGTTGAAGTTTACAGAACTAGTAAGTTTCAGAGTCACTTATAATTTTTCATTTGGTGGTGACAAAGATCTCTGAAAACTGGTGTCTACTCAGCTTTTAAAGGGACACTTAAAAAGTCAACAGAATTTATAAGGTTATATACTTTGGTCAATTCCAAATTTTTTTTTTTATTTAATATGACTGAGTGAAAATGTATATTCCTGTATAAATTTACGTGCCCACCTATATGCAGCTTCCACTGCTCTCCCTGTCCAGTGACAGCACACTGTTCCTCTCTGCTCCATACATGTCTCATCCTCCCAAAAGTCTCCTTTCCCCTCCTCTCCATCCACTCTACTTCCTCCAGCCAGAGGTCAGCAGGATGATGTCCTGTAGATGTATAGAACCATAAGCCAAGCCAAAAGCACATCCAATGTATGGTCACTCTGCATCGCCAAGTCCAAACCATTCGTGTCTGAAGAGTGGACCTTCATTATGATTTACGGGCAAGGGCAGCATCAGGGCCAGGTGCTATGCTCTCAGTGGAACCCTGAAGCCGCTGAACCATCAACTGTGGTCTTTTAGTGGAGATCTCAGGAGGCACCCCTTTTTTATTCTTGTGTTGCCAATGAAACTCAACTAAGTGAGCTCCATCGCGGCTATCACTGATGGTGGCAGGGCACCATCCAGTTCTTCTGGTCCCAAGTTGATGTAGGCACCCACTCATGTAGATCTCTCTATCCTCTGAGTTGTCTTTACCCCCTGTCATTTTGGTCCTTGGTGAGCATCTGTTCCTGCTGAGTTGGGACCATTTGCTGTGCCCTCAGATGACAGCCTGGAGAGGCTGTGGAGAATGTGGAACCCTCCTACACTGTTGGTGGCGTTGCAAAATGGTCCAGCCTCTTTGGAAAGCAATCTGTCTGTTCCTTAAAAAAATGGATATTGATATACCATTTGACCCAGTAATTCCACTACTTGGAAGATATGCTACAGAATCAAGGCCTTTCACACCTACGGACACATGCACAAGAATGTTTATCACAGCACAGTCCACGATAGCAAAAAGATGGAATCAACCCAGATGCCCAACAACAGAAGAATGGATAGGTAAACTATGGTACATATACTCAATGGAGCACTATGCAATGATAAAGAATGACGATGATTCCAGGAAACATCTCCCAACCTGGTTTCAACTGGAAGACACTATGTTGAGTGAAAGTAGTCAGCAACGAAAGGGCAAATTCCAAATTTTTAAAGTTAATTTTTGTAATTAACTGTAATCTATTTTTCTAAAATGTTAGGGAAGTCCAATTTAAAGTGATTTCATTGTTAGATGCCATTGAGTCAGCTTTGACCCATGAAGACCTTATGCAAGACAGAACAAAACACTACCTGGTCTGATGCTATCATTGTACTAGAACTACAAATAAAGATGACTACTTGAAGTGTTACCACAACTAAATATGGTGGCCGCACTACGCATAGTCACTTCGAACAATATGTAACAGGATATGAAAATTTTAGCACATTTCTGGGCTTGAGAAAAAATAAAAATTTTTTTCTTTTATTTTCTTTCTTTCTAATATTGTGCTTTAAGTGAAAGTTTACGATCCAATTCAAAATATCATACAAAAATTTACGTATGCTTTGCTATGTAACTCTAGCTGCTCTCCCCACACTGTGACAGCACACTCCTATCTTTCACCTTGTATTTCCAGTTTCCATTCAACTACTTCCTCTCTTCCTCTGCCCTTCATCTCACGTCTGAACCAGAGCTGCCCAGTTAGTCTCATCTATCCAATTAAGCTAAGACGCATGCTCTTCAGCAGTATCGTTTTGTCTTATGGTCTGGTCCAGTTTTGTCTAAACGATTGGTTTCAGGAATGGTTTCAATTCTGGGCTAACACTACAAAGGCCATGACTAGAAGGAGACATTCCAGTCTGTCTTTTTAATAGTGTTCCAGTTTCGAACACTAACCATTTTGCTGCTGTATCAGGAACTTTGTGTGTGTGTGTGTGTGTGTGTATGTTCCTGGTCATGCTGTATCAGGAACTTTGTGTGTGTGTGTGTGTGTGTGTGTGTGTGTATGTTCCTGGTCAGTCATTGGTGGTGGCTGGTACAATTTCTTCTAGCCTCATGAAGATTTAGCCTCTGAATTATGTGCCCCTTTCTGTCTCTCAGGCTCATAGTCTCCTTTTGTCTTTGGTGTCCTTCATTCTCCTCTGTTCCAGGTAATTGGAGACCCAGTGATGCCTCTTAGATGTTGCTTGCTAGTTTTTGAGAAGTCACCATTCACTAAAGTAGGATACAGAATATTTTCTTAAAAAATGTGCTATGCTAACTGATCTAGATGTCCCCAGAAACTATGGTCCACAGACTTCCACCCCTGCTTCTCTGTCCTTCAGTGTGTCGGGTTATACTAAGAGCACTTCTTAGCTTTTGGGTTAGTCCAGCTCTGCTGACTTCTCTATTGTGTGTTGTCCCTCCCCTCACCTAACTTAATTCTTGTCTGCTATCTAATTAATGGAAACCCTGGTGGTATAGTGGTTAAATGCTGACATCTGCTAACCAAAAGGTCAGCATTCGAATCCCCATCAGGCGCTTGTTAGAAACTCTATGGAGCAGTTCTGCTCTGTCATGTAGAGTTGCTATGAGTCAGAATCTACTCCACAGCACTGTTTCTGTTTGTTTTTGTTTTTTTAATCTAATTAGTGACTACCCCATTCTTCCCTCCACAAATCTGTAGCCCTCAAAGATTGTTTTCTTCTGTGTTAAAACCTTTCCTCGACTGCTCATAATAGTGGTCTCATATAATATTTGTCTTTTTGCAATTGACTAATGTCATAGACTAAATTGTGTCCCCCTAGAAATGTATGTAGCAGTTTGACTGGGACATGATTCCCAGTGCTGGGTGATATTTCTCCATGTCTTAAATCCTGCTTCTATTTTGTTAATAAGACAGGATGGCAGCAGCTGTGTTGGTGGCGCAGGACTTGTGGAAGACAGTGTTGTGCCTTGAGAAGATCTCTTGGGACATACAAGAAGGAAACTAGCAGGTATGGTATGAAGGATCTCATACCATCGAGAAAGCAGCAGTGCTAGGCACAGAGCACATCCTTTGGAAAGGACCCAGGGTCGCTGATCCTCAAAACATCCTGGTTTAGGAGAAGATTGACAACAAAGAAATTCCTCCAGAGCCAACAGAAAAAGCCTTCCCCTGGAGTCGTATCTTGAATTTGGACTTATAGCCTACCGGACAGTGACACAAATAAATTTCTCTTTTTAAAACCATCCATTTGTGGAATTTCTGTTAAAGCAGCATTAGATGACTCAGACAATTAATTTCACTCAGAATAATGTTAGAGTGCAGTTTTGTTATGTTTGGTTTCGTTTAATTTCAGTTGTATATGTTACATTGTCATTCACCTCATTTCTTATTGGTGTTTCTTCCTCTCCCATTTTTCTTTCATCAGTTTAGCCAATGGCTTTTCAATTTTCTTGATCTTTTCAAAAAAACCAGATTTCTGTCTCATTAACTCTTTCAGTTGATTTTATATTCTCTAATTTATTTAGTTCTGCTATATAGGGTCGCCGTGATTCGGCTCCGACTCGACGGCACTTGGCTTATATTTTTTAAATTGTGGTATCTAAGGGTTAGTTTTGTTCTCTTTCTGCTTGTTCAAGTTGTAGGATTAATGCTTTTATTTGTGCCCTTTCTTCTTTTTAGGTGTGTGTATTTATTGAGATAAATTGACTTCTGAGTACTGTTTTCATTGTGTCCTAAAGGTTTTGGTAGGACATATTTTCCTTCTCATTTGATTTTGTGAATTTATTATTCTGTCCTTGATTTCGTCTATAACTCAGAAGTTTATGAGGAAGGTGTTTTTCAGTTTCTATGTGTTTGATTTTATTTTTCCTTGCTGTTTTCCATTGTTGATTTCTAGTTTTATGGCTCTATGGTTTGAAAAGACACTTTGTAATGTTTTTAAGCTTCAAATTTTGTTAATACTTGCTTTATGGCCTAATACGTGGTCTATTCTAGAAAATGTACAATGTTCATTGGAAAAGAAAGTATACTTGACTGCTGTTGGATATACTTTGTTCATACACCTGCTGCATATGTCTGCGAAATCAAGTCAGTCAGTGTGGCATTTAGATCTTCTGTGTCTTTACTGAAAGTTTTTTCTGGATGTTCTGTCCTTCACTGGAAGTGGCACATTGAAGTCTACTACTATTATTGTCTATTTGTGTTTTCAGTGCAGTTGGAGTTTGTTTTATGTATTTGAAGCCCCATTTTGGGGTATGTAAAAATTTAATATGGTTGCATCCTCCTGGAATATTGAAACTTTAATCATTTTATAGTGTCCTTCCTTGTCCAATATGGTAGGTTTTACTCTGCAATCTATTTTTAGCAGAAATTTATATTGCCACTCCTGTTCCTTTTTGAATAATTGTTTGCTTGATATATTTATATGTTTAAGTCTAATGTGTATCACCTGAAGACACACATATACATGCTCAGTAACACACCTAAATGTGATATATACGTGTAAGCATATGTGCATATGTGAGGAGACAGTAGAAAACATGGTCCCAAATGTTACGTATTGAATTAGGTCCCCCCAAAACTGGTTATCATGGCCAGGTCATGATTCCTACTATTGTATGATTGTCCACCATTTTATTATCTGATAAGATTTTCCTAAGTGTTATAAAACCTACCATTATGATGCTAATGAGATGGATTAGCAGCAGTAATGTTGATGATAACTAAAAGATAAACTACTATCTTAAGCCAATCTCTTTGAGATATAAATGAGAGAAGCAAGAAGAGAGTGAGGAACCTCATATAACCAGTAAAGAGTCTGAATAAAGCTTGTCTTTTGGAGCTGAGGTTTCTACCTGGAGAAACTCCTTGTCCATGAGAAGACTGATAATAAAAACCTACCTCATGAACTGACAGAGAAAGCCTTCCCCTGTAGCTGATGCCCTGAATTTAGACTTCTAGCCTACTAGACTGTGAAAGAATAAACTTCTCTTTGTTAAAGCTACCAACTTGTGGTATCTCCGTAACAGTGACACTAGATGACCAAGATACTTTATTATCATATTACATAATTTGGAGGGCTTTGAAATGAAAACTTTTTGGATAGTTTTTTAATATATTAAAATACACACACCACCTGCATCACTCTGTGTCCCAGAATCCAGTCCATTCTTTAGTACTGGTTTCAGCTCCTAGCTAGAAGCAAGTCTAGGGACCTCTAGGGACCATGGCCTCGGGAACTCCTCCAGATTGTCAGACCATCAATTCTGGTCTTCTAACAGAGTTCTTGAGTCTGTTTGTCTCATGCAACTTCAGAAACTCTATACTGTGTCTCCTATGAGAGCTGTCTGTGTTAATGGCCAGGAAACATTTAGTTCTTGTCTCATGCTGATATAGTCTCCCAATCACATGAGTCTTTCTTCTCCTGGGCTCATTTTTCACGTCTTTGATGTTCTCAGTTGTCATCTGTTCTAGGTGGGTTGGACCAGTTACTGTTCCTTAGATGGCAACTTGGTGGCTTTTAAGACCTCAGACACCACTCACCAACATGGGGTGCAGAAGACTGTCTTAGAAAAAAACTAGTTATGCCCTTCACCTCAATGTCCCCTGAAAACATAGTCCCCAGGCCCTTGTTCCAGCTACTCTGTCCTTTGAAATGTTGTGTTGAATTTAGAAAACCTTTTATTTTATGATGTGGAAAACCCTGCTAGCATAGTGGATTACGTGCTACATCTGCTAAACAAAAGTTTGGCAGTTCAAATACGCCAGGCCCTCCTTGGAAACCCTATAGGGAAGTTCTACTCTGATCTCTAGAGTTGCTATGAGTCAGACTGAACCTTACAGTATTGAGTTGTTCAATTTTACATTATGATGTAATCCAGTTAGGCTGACCCGGCCTCTATTATATGCTGTCAGTCCCTTCACCAAAATAAATTCCTATGGAATGGTAGCAGCATCAGGTAAGGAGGGTAACAACAATGGGTAAGGAGGCTGACACCATCAGATGAGGCGGGTAACACTATCAGGAAAGGATGGTAATAACATCAGTCAAGGAGGATAATAGCAACAGGTAAAGCAGGTAACAGCATCAGATAAGGAGGGTAACACTATCAGGTAAGCAGGGTAGCACCTTCAGGTAAGGAGGCAGTGAGCAGAACCCACCTGTCTGTCAGTGGAGGCTTGCTTGTTGCTGTGATGCAGGAAGCTATGCCACTTGTATTTAGGTACCAGTAGGGTCACCTATGATAGATGAGTTTCAGCTGAGCTTTCAGACTAAGACAGACTAGGAAGAAGGAACTGGCAGGCTATTTCTGAAAGGAATGAGCCAGGGAAATGAACAGCAACCAAACATTGTCAGATATGGTGCTGGAAAGTGAGTCCCCCAGGATGGAAGGTACTTGGAAGATGACCAAAGAAGAGCTGCCTCCTCAAAGTAGAGTCACCCTTAACAACGTGCATGGACTAAGGCCTCCAGGATCTTTGTTTGCTGATGTAGCACTACTCAAAATGAGAACAAACAGCTGCAAATATCCACTAATAATCAAGACATGAAATGTATGAAATATGAATCTAGGAAAACTGGAAATTGTCAAAAATGAAATGAAATGCATGAACATTGACATCCTAGGCACTAGTGAGCTGAAATGGGCCAGTTTTGGCTGCTTTGAATCTGGCAATCAAAAGTCTACTATGCTGGGAATGAAAACTTGAAGAGTAACGGTGGTGTGTTCACCATGAAATAGAACATTTCCAGATCTATTGTGAAGTACAATGCTTTCAGTGATAATATCCATATGCCTACAAGGAAAGCCAGTTAATACAACTATTATTCAAATTTATGCACCAACCGCTAAGGCTACAGATGGAGAGATTGAAGATTTTTACCAGCTTCTGCAGTCTAAAATTGATCAGACATGCAATCAGGATACATTGATAATTACTGGTGATTGGAATTCCAAAGTTGGAAACAAAGAAGAAGGATCAGTAGCTGGAAAATACAGACTTGGTGATAGAAATAATGTTGGAAATCACATGATAGAATTTTGCAAGACTAATGACTTTTTCATTGCAAATACCTTTTTAACCAACCCAGATGGTGACTGTACACATGGACCTCACCAGATGAAGTACATAAGAACCAAATTGACTATATCTGTGCAAAAAGAACATGGAGTATCTCCATATCAGCAGTCAGAACAAGACTAGGTGCTGACTATGGCACAGATCATCAATTACTCATACACAAATTCAAGTTAAAAGTGAAGAAAATTAGAACAAGCCCATGAGAGCCAATGTATGACCTTGAGTATAACTCTCCTGAGTTTAAAGACCATCTCAAGAAAATATTTGGTGTGTTAACCATTAATGATTGAAGACCATATGAATTGTGGCATGACATCAAAGACATTATCCATGAAGAGAGCAAGAGGACTTTAAAAAGACAAGAAAGAAAGAAAGAAAGAAAGAAAAGACCAAATTGACTGTCAGAAGAGACTCTGAAACTTGCTGTTGAATGTCAAGCAGCTAAACCAAAAAGAAGGAATGGCAAAGTAAGAGGCCTAAACAGAAGATTTCAGAGAGCAGCTTGAGAAGACAAAAAGAAAGTATTATAAAGACATGTACAGAGAGCTGGAAATGGAAAACCAGAAGGGAAGAACATTCTGCATTTCTCAAGCTGAAAGAATTGAAGAAAAAATTCAAGCCTTGAGTTGCAATAGTGAAGAATTCTACAGAGAAACTATTAAATGACCCAGACAGCATCAAAATAAGATGGAAAGAATACACAGTCATTATACCTGAAAGAACTGGTCGATGTTCAGCCATTTGAAGAGGTACCATGTGATCAGGAACTGATGGTACCAAACGAAGAAGTCGAAGCTGCATCGAAGGCATTGGCAAGAAACAAGGCTCCAGGAATTGATGGAATATTCACTGAGATATTTCAACAAACAGATCCAGGGTTGGAAGTGCTCACTCATCTATGCCAAGAAATTTGGAGGACAGCTACCTGGCCAACTGACTGGAAGAGATCCATATTTATGCCCATTTCAAAGAAAGGTGATCCAACAAAGTGTGGAAATTAACAAACAGTATCACTGATTCTGCTCAAGATCATTCAAAAGATACTACAGAAGTATATTGACAAGGAACTGCCAGAAATTCAAGCTAGGTTCAGAAAAGGGTGTGGAACCAGGGATATCATCATTGACATCAGATGATTCTTGGCTGAAAGCAAAGAATACCAGCAAGATGTTCACTTATGTTTCATTGACTATGTGAAAGCATTCTACGGTCTTCACCATACTAAATTATGGCTAACATTGCAAAGAGTGGGAATTCCAGAACACCTAATTATGCTCGTAAGAAATCTGTATGTGGATCAAGAGGCAGTTGTGTGAAAAGAGCAGGGGACACTGTATGGTTTAAAGTCAGGAAAGGCATGTGTTAAGGGGACACTGCATGGTTTAAAGTAAGGAAAGGCACGTGTCATGGTTATGTCTTTTCACCAAACCTTTTTAATCTGTATGTCCAGCAAATAATCTGAGAAGCTGGATTATACTAAGAAGAACAAGGCATTTTAGCATTGGAGGACGATTAACAACCCGTGTTATGCAAACGACATCACCTCACTTGCTGGAAATGAAGAAGATTTGAGACACCTACTGATGAACCTCAAGGACCACAGCCTTCAGTATGGATTGCACATCGCAATCTGGAAGACAAAAATTCTCACAATTGTACCGGCAAAAAACATCGTCATAAATGGAAAAAGTGTAGAGATTGTCAAGGATTTCATTTTACTTGGGTCTGCTATCAATGCCCTTGGAAGCAGCAGTCAAGAAATCAAAAAACATATTGCACTGGATAAATCTGCTGCAAAGGATCTCTTCAAAGTATTGAAAAGTAAGGATGTAACCTTGAAGACTAAAATGTGTCTGACCCAAGCCATGGTATTGTCAATCACATCATATGAATGCAAATGTTGGACCATGAACAAAGAAGACAGAATAATTGATGTCTTTGAATTGTGGTGTTGGAGAAGAATGTTGAATGTACAATGGACCACCAAAAGAACAAACAGATCTGTTCAGGAAGAACTGTAACCAGGGTGCTCCTTGGAAGCACAGATGGCAAGACTGTGTCTTACATACTTTAGACATGTTATTGGGAAAGATCAGTCCCTGGAGAAGGACATCATGCTTTGCAGAGTGGAGGGGCAGCAAAAAAGAGAAAGACCCTAGACAATATGTACTGACACACTGGCCAAAACAATGGCCTTAATCATGAAAACGATTGTGGACATGGCACAAGACCGGGCAGTATTTTGTTCTGTTGTTCATAGGGTTGCTATGAGTTGGAACTGACTATGAATAACCCTTTCCCTCCCTCCCCACCACTGAAGTCATCAAAGAGTATTTACTTCTTTTCTTAAGTCTTTATAATAGTGGTCTCATACAGTATTTGTCCTTTTGCAGGTGACTGATTTCAGCCAGGATATCTTCGAGTTGATTCCAGATTACTAGCTGTTTCAAAAACTCATCATTGTTCAATATTGCATAGTATTCCATTGTGTATATATACCATAGTTTGTTTATCCATTCACCTATCAATGTGCACCTAATTTGATTCCATCTTTTTGCTACTGTGGACAGTGTAGCAATAAACATTGGAGTGCATGTATCTCTTCTTGTGATAACCCTTATTTCTGTAGGATATGTCCGAAGCAATGAGATTGCTAGATTGTATGGTATTTCTATTTTTAGCTTTTGAAAAAAGCACCAAATTGTTTTCCAAAGAGTTTGGACCATTTTACATTCCCACCAGCAGTGTAGGAGAGTCCCAGTCTCTCTACAGCTTCTCCCACATTTGTTGTTTTGTGTTTTTTGGATTAGTGCCAAGTTTCTGGAAGTGAGATGGTATTTCATCTGTAGTTTTGATTTGAACTTCTCTAATGGCTAATAATTGTATTTCCTCATGTGTCTTTTAGCTGCCTGGATGTTTTCTTTGGAGAATTGTCTGTCCATATCCTTTGCCCATTGTTTAATTGGGTTATTTAGCTTTTTCTTGTTGATATTTTGAAGTACCATGTCAATTATGGAAATTAGTTGTCAATAAGATATACAGTTGTCAAGTACTTTTTCCCAGTCTGTAGGCAATTGTTTTACTCTCTAAATAAACTCTTTGGAAGAATGTTTAATTTTCAGTAGTTTCTGTGTATCTATTTTCTCTTCTGCTGTTTGTACGTTCTTACTAAGATTTTGTAGTCTGTTTAAGCTGTATATTAGAACTTCCACTATTGTCCCTATTTTTCCTTCCACAATTTTTATTATTTTAGATTTGATATTTAGGTCTGATCCATTTTGAGGTAGTGATCAGAATTAGGTCTGGTATAGAACAGAGAAGGGATGGACAAAAGACTGGGTATAGGGAATGAAGTAGTGTGTAGGAAAGGTTGAGTCATGAAAGTTGACACGCACTTAGCTTGCAACATTGTAGTAATAGCAGCAAACTGTAACTCTGAGGAGCTGGTGGACTCACCATCTACCACTCCGTTTGTTTCTCTCTCTGATTCCAAGAGAACAGCTCAGGGCACACAGGTTAAATGCCCCACACCTGCACACAAAATGCATCAGAATTTAGCCTGAGGTGTAAAGCAGAGAAGGTTGGTGGAAAAGGCTGAAAATAGAGACAGAAGTCAGCATATAGGAAAGGATTGAGCCCCGAAATACTCTCAGCACTTATCTTGAAACATGTGGAATTTGCTCAGTATTTTGTAGATGCAGTGATTGCCCGGCTCAGTACAGTTTCTCCTTGAGGCCCAGGAAACATCTCACAGTATACATGTACAATCCCAGTTCTGGTCCAGGTAGTGTACTAGAGTGGCATAGCTCAGAGAAAGGAGTGGGTGGTGCTGTACTCAGCTGCTGTCCAACACAGTTCTCTAGGTGTGGCTTTCTTAAGCACAGCTTCTCTGTTGACAAAGACACTGTCCACTTGGTACTGCTACTCAGCATGGCAGCCAACTCCTGGTGGGCTCTCAGGTGTGGCAGTCACAATCATAACCACTTGGCTAACAAGGATGGCATCAGTATGTGTACAGCCCCTGTGTCACCATGCCAGCAAAAGAGGGGCCCTTTGCACTGCTGTCTCATTTCTGACAAAGACAATTGTTGCCCTTCCTGTCACCAGTCCAATCTCACAGCTTTCTGCCTGCCTTGGGGCTCCTAAAATGTCCCTTTTGTTCTATTCAGTTGTTTTTTTAGGTCTTAGTTCCTGGAGAGAATCAAGGAGACGTTTGACTAGTCCACCACCTTGGCCTCATGTAGATAACTCTTAAACCAAGAAAAAAAAATCAGATTTGTGATAGTAGTAATTTTGAATGTATTAATATATTTATCTGTTGCCTCTGCACACTTTCTTCACATTAAATCTTATTTAGCAACAGAATATGTTGAAGATATAAAATACAGCTTACCTGATTAAAGTGCTCACGGAGAAGTAAGGTTCTCCCACAGGAAAAATGGCCTTTTCCGGCACAGCTCCTGAGAAGCTGAGCCAAACCATAGAGACCAAAAATCACTGATAAAGATTTAGCTAAAGAATTGTAAAGCAAGCTTGTTGGTTCTAAGGTACCTCAGACAAGCTCCATGGTGATGAGTTTCAACAAGAGCTACAAAATATAAATATGTGTTTAGATTTATGTATTTATTTATTCCTATATTTTTACATTTAAATTGGACAGTTAAGATATGCAACACAAAGCATTCAGTCTGGTATTGTTTACAGTTTCCAGGGTCAGGGCATAGTTGTCAAACTTGTCTTTCTTTTTAAAATTACCATTTCACAAAATGAATCCACTCTGTGTTCAGAAATAATTTAGTAAATGTGTTTAAGGAGTAATAATTTTAAACAAAGAGAGTAAATACTGAGTCTCCGTGATGTGTTCTTTTTTTCCCTTAAAAAAGTAGTGTATGTACTAGTATGTACAAGAAGTAAGAGTTAATTAAAAAAAAAAAAACTGAGGAGCAAAGCTGTACAGACATTTTCAATTTTTTAAAATAAAAATACTATATGTGCAGACATTTAATAATAGGACATGGTTTGAACTGAAAGCTCATGAAAATAATTCAAATTATAATAATCAACTAAAATCTTTAATGTAATTAAAATAGAATGGGAAAACTTAATCTTTTCAGTTGACATATTCATTCTAATAATAAAAAAAAAACTCTGTTTGCAACAAAGATGTTAGTCATTTATTCCAGGGTACATCTTAGAGCAACCACATTGGAAAAAATGAAATCATGATGTTTGAGGAAGAAAAACAAAAAAACAAAAAAACAAAACTGTCACAATGTTATAAGTGATTACATTTCTGAATTTTTTAATGGAAAATGAATAGCATGTATTGACCTGATTTTGTATCCTTATTAATAGTTTTAAAAATGTAGCACACTTATTATCATTACAGAATTCACAAAGATTCAGGTACACTAAATTTGGTTTATTTGTATATACTGCTTTTGCACAATGTTTACATCAACTCTCTGAGAAATTGGCCCCAAAGAGATTGAGGAATCTGTACATGTTTGCTAGATTACAAAATGACAAAACTCACTTTACAAATCCAGGTAACTCTGGTTTTAAATTCAGTTAATCCACAATGTTGTATGTTAAGCCCCCAAAACTACTCTTAAAAGTGTCTTAAAATTATTGACTTGCACTGAAAACAAGTGATAAATGACTTCATCATAGTGCTTATCTATTGTATGTTAATTAAATAATAAGTGATAAAAATGAAACTGCTAGGGATCTTTACAGTAATATAAATGTTTCTTCCAGATGGCTATGTACAAGGTGAAATGAAATAGACACAGCTGCTTTGGCATGGCAAATTCATCCAGGACTGAAATGCATGAATTGATTAAAGATTAATGACCATTTCTAGTTGAATTTACATAAATGTATGATTATACAAATATTTTCTCCTTCTTGAGTAACTTTTATTTATGTACTACTTACATATAATATTCTTTTCCTTCCTTATCCCACTTAACTTTGAATTTTCATAATAATTCCATGAACTAATTTATAACCATCATTATTTTATATGTATTCCAAGGTTGCTAATTTGGTCAACAGCACACAGGGACCAAATGGCAGCACAAAAAAGAAAATGGGCATTTTGATTCCATACCTTCTTACCAGAGCTGCCTATCCTGTCTCATCTTCAATGTAATGTGCCAGACTATAAATTTACATGCACATCTATTTTCAATATTTTGTTTAAAAGTTGCAGTTATCCACAAACTCTGGTGGAATCAACCCAGATGCCCAACCAAAGATGAATGGATAAACAGACTATGGTATATATACTCAATTGAACGTTGCAATGATAAAGAACAATGATGATTTTAGGAAGCATCTCATAACCTGGTTTGAATTGGAAGACATTATGTTGCGTGAAATCAGTCAGAGGCACAAGGACAAATGTTGTATGAGATCACTACTACAAGGACTTGAAAACAGACTCATGTACAGAAGAAAACACTCCAATGGCTGCAAAAGAGGAGATAGAGGGAGGGAGACAGCTGGTTGTAGATTAGTAGATAGAAATTTAGTTGGGTGAAAACAGTGACAGCACATGTTAGAAAGAAGATCAACTTGACTGGACTTCAACATAAACTAAAAACTTTTCTTAATCCAATATTGTAAGGATAGACTAGCAATGGCAGGGGTCTGAGTACCATGCTCTCAGGGAACATCAAGGCTGATTGGCATAACTAGACTATTGCTATGAATCTTCTGCACTTCATGTTGGTGAATGGCATCTGGGGTCTTAAAAGCTAGAAAGCTGCCATTCGAGGTACACCAAATTGTTCCAACTCAGGTGGAACAGATGTTCACCAAGGACAACAAAGACATGAGGGAAAGAATCTCAGAAGACAGAAGGACCATATGAACTGCTGACTATATCAATATCTGACTAAAAGATGCAGATGGTGTCCAGCCACCACCAGTGAGAGTTGTGGTGGGGCACACAATGTCAAGTCCCAGTGGCAACACGAGGAAAAGAGGTGTGTACCTCAAGAACTCCACTAAAAGACTGCAACTGATGGTCTGAAGGCCTGGGAGTTCCCTTTGGAGCATGGACCCTAGACCTGCTGCTGCCCCTGTTCATAAACTGTCACTGAGGTCAACTTTTCAGACAGAAATGGATTGGACTCGGGGATACAATGTGTGCACTTTATGGTTGTATGCATCTATGGGAAGCTGTCCTACTTGCCTCATACTAAAAGGGAGAGGAGAGGTGGAAAGCAGAGGACAGGAATTTGTTAAGAGGCTATGACATGTATAGAACTGAAAGGAGGAGTGCGCTGTCACTGGGCAAGGAGAGCAGAGGGAGCTGCGGATAGGCAGATATGCAAATTTACCTTGGATTGTATATTTTCACTCAATCACAATAAAAAATATATATATGAAAAAAATAAAATAAAATAATTAATAGGCCTTAATTGATATACTAGAAGCATAGCCAGAATTTTTCTGGGGTACTTGCAACACAAGGCAGGTGGAACAGATGTTCACCAAGGTCATTCTATTTGAACCTGGAAAAAATTATAGCCAAGAAAGAAGGACTGTCTAGTAGGTCACTGTTAGGGAGTCATGGCGGGGAGAAGGATTTAAATGTGGGGAGTAAATATCCTGACATCTGAGCTCCTCATTCATTCAGTCTTCCTCATGCCATTGCTTCCATTTTCATCTGTTGTGTTGAAGTCTGCATAGTTTAGCTGCCGGAACACAGCTGCAGAAGAAAGAAGGGACAATGCAAGTGGAAGGGAGAGGGCTGATAAAGTTCTGACTAACACCTATATCCTATTACAAACAAGCATTCAACAAATATAAACCCACTGCCATAGAGTTGGGTCCAACTCATAGAGACTCTATAAGTCAGAGTAGAACTACACCATAGAGAAGCTAATTTACTGGAACCACCCCTTTCAAAGTAGAAAATAAACTTTTATTTGTAACAGTTTCCATACAGTCCTCTTTATTGTGGCACCTACCTATACCAATAGGCATCTGCTATTGTGATGCTGATATTCAAAGAAACAATAAGTCAATAGAAGGAATCGTCAACACAGATATGGCTACTGGAACACAATACAGTAGCGTTTATTCAGCACAATCTAGGAAAGAATGTCAATGACCAAGAAACTAACATACTTGGTCAATTCAATAGAAATGTACCTAATATGAAGATGGCCACATTAGGTAAACTTAGCTGAAAAACCAGGGAGTATTTGAGTTATATAATTCCTCACACTCGGTATGAAATTAACAAGTACCTGAGTTTCTATATGGAGCATCTGTATTAGTCAAATTGATAAAACTTTCTAGTACAGATCTATCCAATAGAAATATAATCTGATCCACATGTGTAGTTTAAAAGTTTCTAGATGCCATATTGGAAAAATAAAAAAGGTAACAGAAACAAGTAAAATTGCTTTAAATAATATCTTTTATTCCAAAATATCCTAAATAGTTTTAACATGTTGTGAATAGAAATTATGAAATACATTTTTTGTACTAAGTATTGAAATTCCAGTGCATATTTTTCACCTGCAGCACGTCTCACTTTGAACTAGTCGTATTTTTTAAACATGCACTTCCTCATTTTTTCAGTGTTACTAGGCACATGTGGCTAGGGATTACCATATTGGTGAGAGCATATCTAGACTACGATGGGAGGATGAGACATGTATGGAGCAGAGAGGAATAGTTTGCTGTCACCAGGCAGGGAGAGCAGTGAAAGCTGCATATAGATGGGCATGTAAATTTATATGGGAATGTACATTTTCACTCAGTTATAATAAAAAAGAAAAAAAATACAGTTCTCACTGTCAGTCATAAACTACCTATTAAAGGTTGGAACATTTAGTGCTTGCTAATCTCCCAGAATTTAACGTAACATGTGTCACAAATCATATAGAAATTCTCTGTCTATAAAGTTATCGGTTCTTGTTTCCTAATAATGTACTCTGCAAATTGACCTGAACATCAAGCTGATCTCTAATCAGCTACTTATCTCTCATCTGATAAACATTGTCATATTTTTCGCTTTAGATATGCTTTAAAATTATGTTTGATTTTTACTTCCTATTTTAAAGTAATCAAAGAGGGTAAGAAAACTTCTGACCAAATTCTCTAAATCTTGTTAAAAATATTCTGGGACCTTTTTTAAATAAAGATTTTTCTCTGCCACAATATATCCTTGAAAGTGTTACGAACTTGTTTCTGTCTCTTTCACAATCTTCTTCTTTTTAAAAAATCACAAATGTTTAAACCACCACTATCACTGATGGAAAGTCTTTGGGGCAGTTCTACACCAACATATAGGGTCGCTATGAGTTGGAGATGACTTGATGGTGGTAGGTTTGTTTTCTTTTATCACTTGTCAAAACCATCCTGTACAAGGATTGTTTCAGTACTTTGCTTGTTCAACATTACCATGAAAGGGAAAACAGTGTCTCTTTACCAGCGTTCTCTTCCCTACCTAGAAGTACTTGCTTTGTGTCACTGATCCTCTTCAAAATCCAGCTTGTTTAAATTAAAGTACATGGCATTAGCTAAATTCTTCTGGTGAATAGCCTGCATTTTACGAGCTGAAATGTCTTTCTCCGTGGATTATTTACTGCTTGTATAAATGGACCAGTTTCCAAGACGCTATTGAAATAAAAAACAAAACTAAAATTCTATTAGGAAAAAGAGCGCGCTAGTAATTCTTTTTTTCACAGTCTATTGCTTCCCACAATCAGTAAACTGTGGAGTTGGCTCAGAGTAATTTAAACTAATGGTTTGTTAAAAGGAAATTCAAATAAGGTGCTATTACAGAATAATGCAAACTGTGTTTATTTCCTGATCACTGACTGGAGGAAATCTTGCAGAGATCTTGGAAGAAAACCTGTTGAAACTTTCCACAGGCCTTCCTCAAACAGACAGCCTGTTGTTCAGAACAGAATGAACTAGATTACTATAGAGTAGAAACACCTTAGCTATATGGTAAGTGATCCCTGCTGGCACGATTAAGTGTTTGGGTGTTGATCAAAAGGTCAGCCATTTGGATCACTACAAGGATCACTGTAAGTCAAAATTGACTCAACAGCACTAAGTCTATATGTATATGTATATATGTATGTGTATATGTATAATATATATACACATACATAGTAAGGATTGACACACAGTAGGGATTACTTGACCTGGGGACCCAAAGAATTTTATAAATTCTGCTTTGAGGAGTCAGTAAGTTATTGGTAATTGATAACAAAATATGTAACTATTAAAAATTAAACATATACATTCCAAATTACAAGCACACAAATATATACGCATATACAAATCTGGTTTAATTATAGTAAGCATTAACATTGCAATACACATGAAGCAAGACTACCAAAAATTATATTATTTGATAATAAAATGCTTCAAGTACTCTAGAATATTTTGGATACAGAGGACACAAAGACTGTGTGTAAATACTAGATTGTTTATATAAAGCTATTCCCTGAATTTTAAGGAATTCAGTTACATGGAATAATTGCTCTTATTTGTCACCCTCTTTACACTAAGAACACCTTGATAATGTAGTCATTGTGAGCTATGGATGCTAATCAAAGGTTTAAGCACTTGAATACAAGGAGTAGTCCCTGGAAGCTCCAAAGGGGAGCTCTACTCTGTTCTACAGTGTTGCTATGAGTGGGAACGGAGTTAAAGCAATATTGTTGCTAGATGCCATAGAGTCAGGACCAACTCATTGGACACCATGCATGACAGAATGAAATACTGCCCAGTCCTGTGCCGTGCCCATAATCATTGCTATAGATGAGCCCATTGTTGCAGCTATTGTGTCAGTATGTCTTGTTCAGGGTCTTCTTCTTTTTACTTACCCTTTACGTGACAAAGCAAGAAGTCCTTCTCCAGGTAACATGTTCAATGTACATGAGACATAGTCTTGTCATCCTTTCTTCTAATGAATACTTTGGTTATGCTTATTCCAGCACAGATCTGTTGATTCTCTTGACAATCCATGACATAGTCAGTAGTTTTCTCCAACACCACAACTCAAAGGTGCCAATTCTTCTATGTCTCTTATTCATTGTCTAGCTTTTGCATGCATGTGATGCAACTGAAAATACCATGGTTTGGGTCAGGTGGACCTCAGTCTTCAAGGTGACATCTTTGTTTCTGAATAAAGATGTCTTCATTAGCAGATTTGACCAATGTGATACATATTATGATTTCTTGACTGCTGCTTCTTTCAGTGTTGATTGTGCATTCAAGTAAAATGAATTCCATGGCAATCTCAAACTGTGCTCCTTTTTTCATGACGTTGCTATTGCTTATTGTTCTAGTTGTAAGGATTTCTATTTTCTTGATGTGCAGGTGTAAACCATACTGAAGGCTGCGGTCTTTGACTTTCATCAGTAAGTGTTTCAAGTCCTTTTCACTTTGAGCAAGTAAGGTAATGTCATCTGCATAACATAGGTTGTTAACCAGTCTTTCTCCAATGTTGAATCCTCCTTCTTCATATAATTCAGCTTCTCGCATTATTTGCCCAGAATACAGACTGAAAAGGTCAGATAAGAAGTTACAGATACTTTACCTGACTTTATATCATGCAGTGTCCTCTTGTCCTTTGAAATAATTATCTCTTAATTCATGTACAGATTCTTCATGAACACAGCTAGGTTTTCTGGAGCCAGTCTCGGCAATGTTATCCATAATTTGTCATGATCTACATAGTTGAATGCCTTTGTGAAGTCAACGAAACACAGTAAACAGGTTTCTGTCAATCTATGATTTCAGCCAAGATCCATCCGACATCTGCAGTGACATCCCTGGTTCCAGGTCCACTTCTGAATCCGGCATGAATTTCTGGCAATACCCAATCAATATACTGTTACAGCAGCTTTTGAATAATCTTTAGTAACACTTTACTTACATGCAATATTTTTGGAGAATTTCTATATTTTTTGGATCACTTTTCTTGGAAACAGGCATAAGCATGGATCTCATCTGGTCAGCTGGCAAGGTAGCTGTCCTCCAAATTTTTTGGCATAGATGAGGGAGCATTTTCAGGGCAGCATCCATTTGTTGAAATGCCTCAGTTGACATTCCATCAATTTCTGAAGCCTTGTCTTTCATCAGTATCTTCAATGCAGCTTCACTTCCTTCTTCAGTACCATTGGTTCCTGATCATATGCTACCTCTTGAAACGGTTGAACGTCAACCAATTTTCTTTGGTGTAATAACTCTGTGTTGAGGAGTTCTGATTAGCAGTGTTTTGTTGCTGAGTATATTAGATGCACAAACTCACACAGCGTTCTTCTGCTCACTGATTAGGAAGGAACAGGTAAGGCACAGAGAATTTTTGCAAGCTAGCAAAGTTTTGTTAATGAGTTTTTCAAGCAGAGACCAGAGGCCCTAGGCAATGTGTACCCCATCTCCCTGAATAAAGATCTTGTCAGGGATTATACAGCATTTGGGGAAGAAAAGGTCTCATGTTTTGTTCGTGTTGGAGATGGAGATTTCCAGCAAGTGGTGGGAGTAGAGAAATTAGGTTGAACATGACTCTGTGTACAAAATAGAGTTGGCAACAAAGCATTCTGGGAGGCACTGGAAGGACTTATGGGATGTTGCGCATGCACCGACCATCCTTTGAGATTCTCAGTTTGAGTCCTGGTATCAGATTTATGCTTTTTTGCCACTTTGCTGGAAGGCAACATAGTACTCACTCCTAGAGCCACTGAGCATGCTTCTCAATTGAGCACATTCTGATTCACCCTGTTCTTGTTCTTTTGGTATCTATAGTATATTAATCAGTAGTTCTCATTAGACAGCCATCATATGTTTATGACATGATTGTTCTTGGGGGTATCTAAATTACTGAGAGGGAATCACATGCTTCTCCTATCTTACTATTCTAGGATGTGGTTGATTATCAGGTCTTTTTATACCCCACCACCTGTTTGTAATTTCAGTTACAGGGTTTACCAAAAGGTGTTTACAGAGGCCTTTATGCTACCTGTCTCAATTTCCCAAGTCATCAGCACTAGCCAAGTGCCGTTGAGTCGGATTCGACTCATGGCGACCCTAGGCATCAGCACTACAGTTTATAAACATGGTTGGCTGTGATGTGCTCTGTGTGTTCTTGCATTTCTTTTACTTTGCAGTGGTGAAACAAACAAAAAAGAAGTTTACTCAAGCCATGCAGTGGGAAAAGGAGCATTACATAAGATCTATTTCCATTGTCTCAAGGACCTTTGTGTCCTCTGTGATGTAGCTATCTAGAGCTACGTTCAGCCCCAATCACTTAATTCTACCACTCACATTTCTCGCCAGAGAAGAGAAAAGCTCTTCCTCTTTACTGTCCAGTTTTTCCAAATGAAAATCCATATAAGAGGAATTGAGATTTTAGAGTCAAAGATTCATCAACTTATCACTTATTTCATTTTTTTAAGGTTTGCATTGAAACCACCATGTTTTGGGAATCATGTGAGGTCTATACCAGGGTCAGAGTAGACAGAATTGTGGTCTAATACTGAATTTAAAGCACTTTCTTTTAAACTCCTGGTCTTAGATCTCAAATCTGTTTCATGATGCCATTTTGTTTTCACATCTATAGAAAATTTTTCTCTGATTTTTTTTTTTGTTTCAATCTGATAGATTTTTTTACTGAGACGCCAATCATGAGCAAGGTTCTAGTTCCTTCTTATGATGGCTCCTGAAATGTGGTTTGATATCTTGCAATATTTTGTTCTAATTAGAGATGATGTTTATCTCCTGTGTTCATACAGAATTACTTAATAATGACACATGATTGGATCAGCCAATGACATAAAAATTTGTGGAAATTAAACGGAGACATATACAAAAAAGCAGATACATTTTCTCATAATTTAAATGCTTGGGGGGTTGGGCAAAGATAGTGGAATAGTCAGATGCTTCCTCTGACTGCTGCACCAACAAAGACCCAAAAGAACAAATGCTTCTATTACATATAATAACCCAGGAACCCATAAAATCAAAAGGAAACTTGAGAAATCAGACTTGACACAGGGGAAGAAAGAGTAGGATTCAACAGGCTTGACCTGCTGGAACAGACAAATGGAACAGAACTGAGAATACAGATACAAGATCATCCACATATGAAAATAGATATTTGACAAATGTCCTAAAGCCTTAAAGTAGTGAAAAGACAGTCTCTATAATTAATGACATTGTCATAACTGGATATCTATTTGCAAATAAAAAAAGAACATATAGAAACTAACTCAAAATGAATCAAAGATCTAAATATAAAATTTAAAATGATAAAGATCTTGGGAAAAAAATAGGGACGATGATAGGAGCCCTTATAGAAGGCATAGACTTCAAAATATTACTTACAATGCACAAATACCTGAAAAAAAAATACAACTAGGAACTCCTGAAAATCCAACACTTACGTGTATCTAAAGACTTCAGCAGAAGAATGAAAAAGTCACTGATAAATTTTGGGCTAACACAAATCTGACCAATGTCTAATCTCCATAACCTAAAAGATACAGTAAAACTTTCAGAGAAAAAGACAAACAGCTCAATTAAAAAATGGGCAAAGGATACAAATAGGCACTTCAGTAAGGAAGACATCCTGGAGGCTAACAGGCACATGAGGAAACACTATTGTTAGCCATTAGAGAAACCCAAATCAAAACCACAATAAGATTCTGTCTCACCCCAACAAGGCTGTCATTAATTCAAGTGGGCAGGCACAAAATAATAAATGTTGGAGTGATTGTAGAGAGACTGGAGCACTGCTATATTGCTGGTGAGAATGTAAAATGGTACCACAACTTTGGAAATCAATATGGTGCTTTCCTGAAAAGCTACAAATAGAAATACCATATGATCAAGCAATCCTACTTCTTGGAATATATCCTAGAGATATAAGGGCTATCACATGAATAGATACATACACACCAATGTTTATTGCAGCACTGTCCACAATAGCACAAAGAACCAACCTAGGTGCCCATTAGTAGCTAAACAGGTAAACAAATTCTGGTGTATCACACAATGGAATGCTGTCATGGATTGAACTGTGTCCCTGTAAAAATGTATGTGTTGATTTGACTTGGTTAGAAATTCCAATATGGTGCCATTTCTCCCATGTGTTGTGAATCCTTCCTGTGTGATATTGATGATGGAGAATGGTCTGTAGTTATGTTAGTGAGGCAGGACTCAAGCTACAAGCTTATGGAATATAAGGGAGAGAAGTGAGCAGAGGAAGTTGGGAACCTCACACCACCAAAAGAAAAGCACCAAGAGCAGAGCATGTCCTTTGGATCTGAGGTTCCTGTGCTGAGATGCTCTCACTGGATTTGGACTCAGCCTACCGTACTGGGATAAATTCTCTTGCTGAATAGACTTAACAATTTATAAATGGATTCGCAGCTTACTGGACTGTCTCAATAAAGCTTCTCTTCATGAAACCTTCCACTCATGGTAAAGTCTGTCAGAGCAGTTTCAAGTGACTAAGAGAAATGCTATGCAATGATAAAAATAGAAATGACCTTAGGAAACATCTCATAATACGGAGTCATTTGGAAGACATTATGCTAAGTAAAATTAGTTGCAAAAGGACAAATATTATATGAGACCACTGTTATAAAGACTCATGAAAAGGACTAAGGATACAAGAAAATAATCATTGATGCTTACAGGGGTGGGGAGGGAGGGAAGTGAATTTTTGTAGATAGTAGACAGGAATTGGGTTAGGTGAAGGGAGTGACAGCACACAGTAAATGGGAGGTTAGCGTAACTTGACTTTACTAAAAACAGAAGAGGGTTCCTCAGTGCATCCAACATTTTGAAGGACAGAGTAGCACGGGAAAGAGTTTAGGGAAAATGATTTCAGGAGATATGTAGATCCACTGGCATATTTAAGTTTTTTTTTTTTTTTAATAAAATGTTCTGTATCACCCTTTGGTGAGTGGCTTCTGAGGTATTAATAGGTAGCAAGCACCCATCTATTTAGCATCAATTGGTCCCAATCCACCTGGAACAGAGAAGTATGAAGGATATAAAAGACGAAGAAAATATGAGCCCCAGGGACAGAAGGAGCCATCTAATTTGAAGACTTCATCTGCATGACACCAGAAGAACTAGGTGGTGCCCAGCAACCACCAATGACTGTCCTGAAAGAGAACACTGTGTAGATTCCCTGAATTAGAAGAAAAAAAAAAAATGGATGTGCATCACTGAGACTCTATGTAAAGATCAGACTTCATGGTCCCAGTCTCTCTGTTAGCCCAAAGCTGAAACTAGTATGGCAGTCAACTCTTCAGACAAAGATTGAACTGGACCATAAGACATGGTATGATGCCAACAGAGAATGAGCTTCTTGTCTGAGATGCTCTTGTCCATAGCGAAGACGACAGGGTGGAGGGGAATAGGAGTCAGCTGAGCTGATAAGGGAAGTACAGGGTGGAAAGTAGGAGTGTGTTGTCACAGTGTGCGGTGTTGCACAGTTATATGGGTACAGGGTTTTGTATGGCAGATTGACTTGGATTGTAAAGTATCACTTAAAGGACTATAAAATGTTTTAAAAACTACTCAGAATTTTTTTTTTGAAAAACATATGCCGTTAAGTCTCCATAATGTGATATTTTGAGTAGTAATGAACTTTTTGTGTCTATTTTGAGAAAGGTTAAACTTACTAAATAGATTATTGAAGTGAGTACAGATAAGTGAGTCAGGCAATGAGACTTTCCTTGGTAGCAAGTGGCAGATACTTTCCACAAAACTAGGTTAAAGTCTAAATAGTTTGAGAATTAGAAAAATATGCTATCCGGGATTGCTTATTTAACAGTATCACAATTTGAAGGGTCATCTGAGATTAAAAAAAAAGAAAATGAAATCAAACAATTTTGTTTGTAATCCCATACTTATGAATATAATATCTTACTTCTGTCTCAAGTGCAGCTAGAATTGACCTCATAAGAAAATAAGCATTATTAAACTTCCTTTAGATATAATTATATACAAGTCAGAATTGGCTTGACAGCAGTGAATTTGCTTTTTTATTTCTTTTTATGGTAGCACTAGCAAGGGTTTTATGTTAACCATCTAGCAATTGGGTTCCTCTCATAAACATCAGGAAGTAAAACAATGCATGTTTATTAGAATTATTACACAAAGCTGTTATTTGCTCTGTATTTAGGACACATTGATATCCTGATATTCCTAATCTTTTTTTCTTTGAAACCTTATTGCTTTCCTATGTCCTTACTTCCATAATTTCTGCTTACTCCAGCAACTATCAGTACCTGGTGGATAATTTTTCCACGTGGTTCAAATTTACCACCATTCTTAACGATGTGAAAATCCTGTGTGTTCCAGCCACTGAACGTGATTTGCAAGTGCTATAGATTAGGTGGGAGGAGTGGTGTAACAAAATTAGCTGACAAACTAGGCTTAAACACACGCAGGTATATACTCAATTATACATGATGAAAAGTAAAATTGAATTTTTCTTACATATCAAATCTCACTTCTAATGTCATTTTTGTGTATCCTTCAGAAATAATTTTATGACTATTCTAGAACTTATTAGCTTGTGTTTTTTCAAATTTGAAGTCATACTTTGTTCATTGTGTTTGTACTATTCAGTATCTTGTTTTTCCTTTATAGAGTTTTTGTGGACATCATTACTTTACATCCAAATCATTATTTTGCAAACCTCATCATATTCTAGCATGAGATATTTAACTCGTCTCTCTCTGATGGGTAACTGTGTTGTTCTAACACTGGTCTATTGTAAATAGTGCTACAATAGGCATCTTCTCATATATTTACCCACTGTGTTAATATATTTTGACCTAAAAGGTTAATCAAGTTTATGTTTAAGAGATCCTGCCAAAATTCCACTGTGTTAATATATTTTGACCTAAAAGTTTAATCAAGTCTATGTTTCAGAGATCCTGACAAAATTCCTCTGAAAGTCAATGCACCAATTTACACTCCATAAACAATACACAACATGGTCTATTGTTCCCTGCTTTGTTCCGAAGTAGCCGTCATCACAATTTTTAATCTTTGCCGTACTGATAGGATAAACATAATATTCATCTAAAGAGCTTTGGCAATGCTTTACTTTCGAATGTGACATCGAGAATTTCTTTCAGTCTTTATTAGGAACTTACATATATTTTGTTTTGTACTATCTGATCATATCCTTTTATGTTTTGACTGTTGAGTTATTAGTCTTTCTCCCAAATAATTTATTAGACAATGTGGTATTAGTAATTTTTCATGATTTGATAGTTTAGCTTTTCAAAAATTGAATTTATAATACATTTTCCTGTATATATTTTTTACATTAATTAGAATTAGTAATTCTTAAAGCCTTTAACGTTACTTTTGGGTTCTGCGCTGTGTATTGAAACGTCTTACTTTTTGAAAAGAAATTCTTAAAGTACTTGACAAGAATTATTTAGGTGGAGGGCAAGAAAACACACAGTAGAGGAGATGTTAGCACTACTGTACTAAACTTAAAGCACAACCAAACACTTTGAGGGACAGAGAAGACACAGCAAGGTTATGGAGACAACAGTTTCAGGGGACATCTAGGTAAATTTGGTAATATAGTTTATTAAAAAAACATTCTGCATCCAACTTTGGGGAGTGCTGTCTGAAGTCTTAAAAGCTAGCAAGCAGGCATCTAAGAAGCCACAATTGGTCTCAGCTCATCTGGAGCAAAAGAGAATGAAGAACACAGAAGTCATAAGGAAAATAAGAGATCAAGAGGCAGAAAGGGTGGTATAAATCAGATACTACGTTAACATGAAACTGAAAAACTACATGGTACCCCGGGTACCACTAGTGATGTCCCCAAGAAAGAACAACAAATTGTACCTGATGGAGATAGAGAAATATGGGATACAGAATTCAAACTCTAGTAAAACACACTGCATGACGTTAATACACCAGAGGGTCTCTGGAAGATACAGTCCCTGGACTCTGTGTTAGCCTAGAAAATGAAAATGTTCCCTAAAGCCAACTCCTCTTTGGTATATAACAAGACGTATGTTAAGTTTTTATATGGGAAACTGACTTGAACTGTCAATTTTCCTTTAAAACAGAATAAAAACAAAATTTCTAAAGGTTACTCCAAGTCTTCTATTTTTTTCAGAATGCTTTATGTAACTAATCTTTGTCTGTTTACTAAGTGAAGTTGATTTTTTTGCAGCATTTTACTATGCAAATGTTGAAACATACAGAAGCGTTTCAAGAATTTTACAGTTAACGCTCCCTGTGTTAGACACTTAGTGCTTCTATAACAGAAGTACCACAGGTGGATGGCTTTTACAAAGAGAAATTTATTTTCTCACAGAAATACAGGCTGAGAGTCCTAACGCAAGGAATCATCTCCGGGGGATGTCTCTCTGCTGCCTCTGAAGGAAAGTCTTTGTCATCAGTCTTCCCTTGTACTGGGAGCTTCTGAGGTACAGGAACCCTGGGTCTGAATAAAGTGCTTTGCTAGGGCACTGCTTTATGTCACAGGTTCCCAGCTCTACTACCTTCTCTTGTCTTTATATCCCAAGAGTGTGTGTCAAAGCAAATACAATCTTGTAGACTGAGTCCTGCTCCACCAAAAAAAAACACCAACTATCCTCCCTCACTGACTTTATAGAGGCAGGATGTACCATATACGGGAATATCACTGGCTACCAGGAATCCTGACCTAGCCAAATTGCTACACTTATTTTTGGGGAAACACAATTTAGTCCTTGACAAGCGCACACCTATCACCAAGGTACTAACATGAGCATTTTAACTATATTTGATATATCATATGTATTTCTCTTTGTTAGTTTTGAAATAGCTATTTAGCTTTACCTTTTAATAATTAATGTAGCAGATATTCTCATTCCTAATTCTGTCATGTTAGTTTAAGTTACAGTTTATATTTAACTTTCTTCTTTCTCTTTTTTTTTTACTGAATAGACTTATTTTGTTTATGTCTGGCTTTTGAAAGATTACAAACTATGATGTCAATTATAAAAAATTATAAGTAAATACTTAAATCTTATATTTGTAGAATGTATTCATTTGACATTAAACAATGTTTCAGAATGAAAAATGAGGAAGTTTGACAAGTTTATTTGTCATCTTTTTTTCCAAACTTGTGATTTACAGCATTTTCACTTTTATCATTAATCCCCTCCACCATGTAGACTACCTTTAGTTGAATTCAGTGATTCTCTTTATTTATTTATTTATTTAACTTGAATTCTCCATTTCTGAGTTGTTCATTTCGTTTCACTTATTCATTGGATTCACATTTCTTGAAGAGTTTACTTATTTGTTTCAGTAGTTCTTTCAAGACTGTAATGTCATACCATAATCTTTAAATTCCTACATGTTTGAGAATATAAATCACTCAGATTATATTTATTTTTCACAAAATCTGGTAAATGTAGTTACACTGTCTTCTGCCAGTCAACATTGCCTTGGGAATTTGAAATAATCTTTAGTTTCCTGCTCCTTAAATGGCTCTTTTCATCCTGAGAAAATCTTTTTATGTTTTTGTTATCTTGAAATTTATAATATTTATAACACATAAATAGGTGAGAATAATTCATGAGCATTTTTTCTGTTACAAATCTTACTACCCCATTGTCTATTTGAGAATTTTTTTAACTCTTAGCTTTTTCTCAATCTATTAATTTTTTTATCTGGAAATGTCAATTATGCAGACCAGATTTCCTCTAATTTGTGGCTGTAATCTTTGTGCTTTTATTTCTGTTTTCTTTTTTTCTAGTTAGTGTAATTTCTTTTCTCCAATTTAACTTTCAATGGAAACTATTCTACATTTTGTTACTGTGACCTTAGCTTTTGAAATGATTTAACTTTATCAATATTTTCCTCATACTCTGCTCATTCTTTTATCAATCCTTTTTGGGAGCATAATTATCTATTTTTGCATTAATCGTGTCCTATTCTTTTAACTCATTTACCAGAATTCTTATCATATATAATTTGAAATTTTGGATAGCTAAATGTTTTTGTTTTTTTTTTTAATTTTCCAAGGGAAGCATTTCTGTTTAAGATACTTATTTACATTGTGCTTCTTATCTTTTATCTTATCTCCTTTTGCACTTTAGTGCTTTGTAAAAACTTTGATTACTTTTTTTTTGTTTGTTTGTTTGTTTTTGGTTATTACTCTTCTCTGAATTGCGATTATTTTAGCAGATGTAGTTGATGCTTAAGAGAAGCATTGGGACAAAGTCTGGAGGGGTATCTGGGCAACAGTTCCCATGTTATCATACTTATGTCCACCTGGCACACACCCAGCATCATTCTTGAAAGTTCAGCTCATTATTTAGATAATATATAATTTGAAGAAAAGAGCCCTCACATTTATCTTACCATATTCTGCAGTTTTAAAGAAGCTTAATTAATTGTACTTTAAGTAAATTGACCACAAAATGTATTGATTGTTTAGATCCCAAACCTTGCTTCTATTTTCTCCAAACTCACTAAACCATTAATTCATTGTCAGCAGTTTCAACTTATGACACATTTCTGAATTTTCTTCAAATCTTGTTCCCTGTAAATCTATCTGATCCCACTGCTATTCTTATCCTATTTTGACAATTTCAATAGTCATCACGGGAAAATTATTAATGTCCCTAAGTGAGCAAAGATGTAACATATTAGGGTAGAGTATGACAAATGTGGAGTCCCTAGGTGATGAAAACTGTTAACATCTCAAACTGTTATCTGAAAAGTTGAAAGGTCAAATCCACTTAGAGGTGCTTTAGAAAAAGTCATGATGATCTGCCTCAGGAAAACATCAACCACTGAAAATCCTATAGAGCACAGTTAGACTCTAATACGTGTGCATCGCTGTGAGTAGGAATCTACTCTATGAAAATTAATTTGGTGCGATGATAAATACATTAAAATAATTCTGGCAATGGATACTTGAATATTTCACAAATTGAAAAACCCAAATTCATTACTGTCAACTTAATCCCCTCTCACAGGAACCATGTAGGACTGAGTAGAACAGAATTTCTGAGGAGGAGCTAGTAAATTTGAATTGTTTGCCTTTTGTTAAGCAGCTGAATTCTGGCTAACTTTGAAATCATGGGTCCATTTTTACCAACAATCATCTCCAACCTGAAGGATTGTAGATTTATGTTTCATTAATGATTGTATTTTATAAATTTAGTAAGTATTTATAGTTTTAAAATGACTTTATTGTCAAGAATAAAATATGGTTATTTAAAAATAAGTATCTTTCTGAGTTTTCCAGTCCTTTCTTTTAATTACTTAGAAATCATGTGATATGAATTTCTATGACCAGAATTCTGAAATTTACTGGGCAAGTAGGTTACTCTTTTCACATATTATTATCACAATTTTGATTGCATTTATGCTTTTTTCAAACATATTATATACTTTAGTGACACTTGCCCTCTGTCTTCTCTGAACTAGGTCTCTTAATGGTATGGACAGATTAGTTTTCTGGACCTTCATTTGCTGTTATGGTACTACATAAAATGAGAAAAAAACAACTGTGAACATCCACTGATAATTGGCATGTGGAGTGTATGAAGCATAAATCTAGGAAAACTGCAAGTCATCAAAAATGAATTGTAACATATAAATATTACTTTCCTAGGTATTAAGAATGGAAAGGGACTAGTATCAGCCATTTTGAATTGGACAGTCTGCAATCTACTCTTCTGGAAATGACAAATGGAAGAATTCATCCTTAAAAAGAACATTTAAAGATATATTCTGAAAATCAATGCTTTCAGGGTATCCACATGCCCACAAGAAAAAACAGTTAATGTGATTATTATTGAAATTTCTACATCAACAATCAAATGCTAAGTTAAAGAACTGAAGATGTTTACTCATTCCTGCAATCTGAAATCTATCAAATATATTATCAAGATACATGGATAATTACTAATGATTTTAATGCAAAATTTGGAGTAAAGAAGGATCAATAATTGCAAAATATAACCTTGATGATAGAAAAAATACCGAGATCTTTCAATAGGATTTTGCAGTAATATAGTGTTTATTCATTCAAACTACATTTTTTTCAATGTGTGACTACATGCCTGGTACTTGCTGAATTGGAAACACAGAAGTCAAATTGACTACAGTTATGAAAAGAGGTAATGGAAAAACTCAATATCATAAGTCAGAATAAGGACAAGAACTGACTGCTGAACAGAACATTAATTGTTCATGTGAAAGTTCAAATTAGAACCAAAGGAAATGAAAATAATTCCACAAGAGACAAAACACGAACTTGAGTATGTTCCAACTAAATTTAGAGGTCACCTCACAAATAGATTTGACACATTGAACACTAATGACCGAAGACTAGATAAATTGTGTTATGACACTGGAGTGAGGAAATTATGAGCAAAGAAAAGAAAAGATGATTTAAAAGTTCAAGAAAGGAAGAAAACACCAAAATAAATCTGAGAAGATGCTGTGAAATATGCTCATGAATATATTTAAAGTGAATAGAAGAAAGGATGAAGTAAAACAGCAAAACAGAAGATTTCAAAGGGCAGCTCAAGAAGACAAAGTAAAACATTATAATAAACTGTGCAAAGATGGCAGTTAAAAAGCAAAAGACGGGAGCAGACCCAAGATGACAAATGAGTCACATGTCTCCTTGATTCCCTTTGAGAACTAAGGTCTAGAAAAACAATTGAACATAACAGAGTGGACATTTTGGAACCCCAAGAGCATGAAGGAAGTTGTGAGATTGGGCTGGTGACGGGAAGGGGAAGTTACCTTTGTTGGAGACAAGTTGGAAGTGCATAGGGTCCTGCTTTGCTGATGTGGCAGCAGAGAGACTTACAAGTACAGACACCAACTCTGTCAACTGGGAGACTGGGACAGCTGCACCTGAGAGCCTGGCTGGGGCCAGTTGCCACACTAAGTGAATAGATAGCATGTCTCTCACTGAAGAGGCTGTACTTAAGACAGTCACTTTTAGAAAACCCAGCAACAGCTGGTGGCTGAGTGTAGCAGTACACTTGCCCTCTGTCTTCTCTGAACTATGCCATAAATTCTGCTAGGGCAGCACAAGAGAGGTGGCACAGTTATAACACCATCTTGGTGAGCTGAGAGGTAGAGTCTGCCGTGTGTGACTGGACAGTGCCTCTCCAGCAGAAAACCTATTTTTAAGACAACTGCACCTAGAGAATGAAGTCATTGGGGGTGGCCAAATGCAGAAGCACCATTCCGACTTCTCTGAGCCACACCATAGTATTTTCTGCCACAGCTCCAGAGAGACTCAACAGATAGGTTGCAGTCCTTGTCAGCTGCTGGAAGGCAGAATCTGCTGTGCCTGAGGGCCCAGCGGAGACGGGATGCTACACTGAGCAGCAGCTACTGAATGAACAGCATCTCTCTAAGCAAAGAAACTGTTCCTAAGACAGCAGTACCTACAGAACACAACATGAACTGACAACAAAGTGTGGAGGCATTGTCCCTGCTCCCTTCTCTGGGCTACACCACAGTGTCTGAGAGTAGAGTGTGTCTCCTGCAGACCTGAGGTTCCTGCACCAAGATGCTTACTGATCAAGGACTGATGTAACACAAGGATCTTTCCTCCAGAGCTGACAGTGGGAAACCTTCCCCTGGATCAGACAACCTGAGTTTGGACTTGTAGTCTACTGGACTATGTAAGAGTAAGCACTTTCCTTTTAAAGTCATCCACTTGTGGTATTTCAGTTAAAGAAGCACTAGATGACTATTCTGTTTTACTCAGTTAGTGCTGCTCTAACAAACAATTTATCAGTAACTGGAGTTCTTGAGCAAGGAAGCATGACAGAAAATACAGAGAGAACTGTTGAAGAAACAGTATCAGAAAATTTCTTTGACATCATGACAGAAGACAGCTATTCAAGATGGCTATCAAACTCCACAAAAGTAGACCTCAAAAAAGACAGCAATACATATTACAATCAAGCTTAATAAGATGAAACATAGAGTGGCCCTTAAAGGCAATTAGGCTTAAACCAAAGAGAAGTCTTTTAGACCAACCTCCAACTATTCAGCTGAAACCATGTTAGCAAGAAGGCAACAGAATGATACATACAAGGTCTTGAAGGAAAAAAAACAAAAAAAAACTTTCAACAAGAATTATATATCCTGCAAAATTGTCTCTCAAACGTGATGGTGAATTAGGACATTCTCAGATAAACAGAAGCTTAGAGACTTTGCAAAAACCAAACTAAAATTACAAGCAATAGTGAAGAAAATTCTTCAGTCACAAAATCAATTAACACCAGATATATAATCAAGGACACAATGAAGGACATGGCATCCAGAGTCCTAACTGATTAGGGAAGTCACAAAGCTCAAATACTAAAAAATCACAAAGCTAAAATATTAGTCACAAAGCTAAAATAATAAAATTAGGGAAACAGATCTCAACATGTAAACTATGACAACATTACACTCTAAAGAGGGACACATTGTATCCATAGACTTTTCAGATGGAGAGAAAGTTAAGGAGATATAAAGAAGTTAAAGAATGGTTTCAATTTAGAACATTAGGAAGGAACAAGCAAGTAGCTGCAAAGCAAACTAACAGTACTATGTATCAAAACAAGAAACATAATACAGAGGTCTCAATGGACACAAAACCAATATTGAAAAGGATGAAAAGAACACTGAAAAAGAAGAACAACTAAGAACAGCATGTTAAACAAAACAAAGAAAATGGCAACATCACAAAAACTAAGGCACCAAAATGACAACACTAATATACATATCTATCAATATACACTGAATGTAAATGGACTGAATGTTCCGATAAGGAGACAGAAAGTAACAGATTGGATCAAAAAACACAATCCATTTATAGGCTGCTTATAAGAAACACATCTTAGACTCAAGGATATGAACAAACTAAAAATCAAAGAATGGAAGTATATATACGAAGCTAACAACAAACAAAGAAGAACAGGACTGGCAATAATAATCTCAGATAAAATAGTTTTTAAAGTAAAATTATCCATCATGTACAAGGATGGTTACTATTTATTGCTTAAAATTTCAGTACATAATAAGGACACAATGATATTAAATATTTATGTACCCTATATCATAACATCTAAATACACTGAACAAATGCTGATGACACTGAAAAATGAGATAAATCACTCCACAATAATAGTAGAAGACTTCAACTCTCCACTTTGAATGATGGGTGGATCATCCAGACAAAAGCTCAATAAAGATATGGAAGATATTATTGCAACAATCAACCAACTCAACCTCACAGACATATACAGAACTTTTTGCCCAACAATAGACAAGCATACCTTGCTTTCCAATCCACATGAGACATTCTCCAGAATAGACCACATATTAGGTCATAAAGCAGGCCTCAAAAAAATCCAATCCATTGAATTACTGCAAAGCACTTCCTGACCATAAAGCCATTGAAGTTGAAATCAATAATAGACAAAGCATGGATAGAAATTCAAACTCATGGAAACTGAACAACACTTTGCTCAAAGAATCATGGGTTACAGAAAAATCAAGGATGCAACAAAGAAATTCATAGAATCAAATGAGAATGAAAACACGTTCTACTAGAACCTGTGGAATACAGGCAAAACAGTGCTCAGGGATCAATTTACCTCTATAAACACACACATCCAGAATGAAGAAAAGACTTAAGCCAAAGAGTTAACCGTACAACTCAAACAAGTAGAAAGAGAAAAGAATCACCTGGGTGCCAGAAGAAAACAGATAATAAAGATTAGAGTAGAATTAAAAGAAATACAGAATAGGAAAACCACTGACAGGATTAACAAAAACAAAAGTTGTTTTTTTGAAAAGATTAATAAAATTGATAAAGCATTGGCTAAACTCACAAAAGAAAAACAGGACAAGAAAACAATAACTCAAATAAGAAATGAGATAGGAGATGTCACAACAGGCCTAACCTAAACGAATAGTATCATAAAAGAATACTACAAAAAATTGTACTCTAACAGATTTGAAAACCTAGAAGAAATGGACAAATTTCTAAATTTACTTTATCCACCAAAGTTATGACAAAGACAAGTAGAACTACTTAAGAAACTCACCACAAAAAATGAAATTGAAAAAGTAATTAAAAAGTGACTGACTAAAAAAGGTCATGACCCAGATAGCTTCACTGGAGAATTCTACCAAATTCTTAGACAGGAGTTAATTCCAATACTACTGAAGCTATTTCACAATATAGAAAATGGTAGACCACTCCCAAATTGATTCTGAGAAGCCAGCATAACCCTTACACCAAAGACAATGAAAAATCCCATAAAAAAGAAGACTATAGACAAGCATCACTCATGAACCTAGAGGCAAATATTGTCAACAAAATCCTAGCAAATAGACTTCAACAACATACCAAAACAATACTTCATCATGGCGAAGTAGAATTCACACCAAGGATGAAGGGGAAGGGTTGGTTCAAAATTCAAAAAAACAATTAATGTGATTGATCGCATAAATAACAGAAAGGATAAGAATCAATTAATTGTATCAATTGATGTAGAAAAGGCATTTGACAAAGTTCAACACCCATTCATATTAAAAAATCTCAGTGAAATAGGAACAGAAGTGAAATTCCTTAATGCAATAAGGGGCATCTATGAAAAGCCAACAGCCAAAATCGTTCTGAGTAGAGAGAGACAGAAAGAATTCTTTCTGAAAATGGGAACCACACAAGGAAGCTCCCTGTCACCATTTCTATTCAACTTTGTGTTAGAGGTTCTGGCCAGAGCTATCAGATACAAAAAAGAAATAAAAGGCATCTACATCAGTAAAGAAGTAAGAGTACCCCTATTTGCAGGTTATACGTTCTTTTATACAGGAAACCCAAAAGAACCATAAACTACTGGAACTAGCAGAAAAGCTCAGCAAAGTATCAGGGTAAAAGATAAACATAAATAAATTAGTAGGATTCCTATACATCAACAAAGAGAATATCAAAGAATACATCACCAAATCAGTATCATTTAAAATAGCCCCCAAGAAGATAAAATACCTAGGAATAAATCTAACCAGAGAAGTAACAGAGCTATACAGAGAAAAGTACAAGACTTTACTGCAAGAAACCAAGAGACTTACATAAATGGAGAAACCTACCTTGCTTATGGATAGGAAGAATTAACATTGGGAAAATGTCTATTCTACTCAAAGTGAAATACATATACAACGCAATCCCAATACAAATCCCAGTGTCTTTTTTTAATGAGGTGGAGAAGCAAATCACCAACTTTGTTTAGACCTTAGAAGCTACTACATTGCCACAGTTGTTAAAACAGCTTGGTACTGTTACAAAACAGATACACAGACCAATGGAATAGAATAGAGAACCCAGAAATACCATCATCCTCCTGTCAACAGCTGACATTTGACAAAGGCCCAAAAGTTGTAAACTGGGATTAAAAAACTCTCTTTAACAAATGGCATTGGTAAAACTTGTTATCCATCTGCAAAAACCTGAAACAAGACCCGTGTCTCACATGTTACAGAAAACCTAACTCAAAATGGATCAAAGACCTAAATATCAAACCTAAAACAATAAAGATCATGTAAGAAAAAACAGGGACAACAGTGGAACTTCTAGTATATGGCTTAGGCAGACTACAAAATCTGACAAACAATGCACAAACAACAGAAGAGGAAAAAGATAAATGGAAACTACTAAAAATCAATACTTATGCTCATCCAAAGACTTCATCAACAGTGTTAAAAGACTGCCTTCAAAATGGGAAAATACATTTGCCAACACTACTTATTAAATGGATGTGTAATTTTTGTCATTTACAAGGTAATGCAAGGTATCAACAAGAAAAAGAAAAATAACCCAATTAAACCATGGACAAAGGACAAGGACAGACACTTCACTGAAGAAGACATTTAGCCAGCCCGAAGACACATGAGGAAGTGCTCACAATCATTAACTCCTAGAGAAATCTGTTTCACAACTACAATGAGATTGGCAATAATCCAAAAAACAAAAAACAACAAATGCTGGAGAGGCTGTGGAGAGTCTGGAACTCTCCTACACTGCTGGTGGGATTTCAAAATGGTACAGCCTCTTTGGAAAGCAATCTGGCACAAGCTAGAAATAGAAATACTGTATGATCCAGCAATCACACTGCTTGGAATATATTCTATAGGAGCAAAGGCTGTCATATGAACAGATACATGCACATGAATGTTTATTGCAGCACAGCCCACAGCAGCAAAAAGATAGAATCAAACTAGGTGCCCATCAACAGAGGAATGGATAAACAAACTATGGTACATATAAAAAGTGGAACACTGTGCAATGATGATTTTAGGAAGCATCTCATAACCCAGTCTCAGCTAGAAAACATTATGCTGAGTGAAATCAGTCAGCTGAAAAAGGCAAGTATTATATGAGACCTCTGTGATGAGGATTGTCATGGATCAAATTGTGTCGCCCCCAAAATACGTGTAGCCATGTGGCTGGGCCATAATTCCCTATACTCTGTGATTGTCTTTCATTTTGTGATTTTTCCTGTGCTGTATGTTAAATGGTTAGGGTGGGACTGTAAATCCCTTTATAAGATCAGCTCCCTGCTCCACTGCAAAGGGAGTTTCCCTGCAGTATGGCTTGCCACACTCAATCCTTTCACCCTGCAAGAGATAAAAGAAAACGGAAACCAGCAGAGAATTGGGAACCTCACACCATCAAGAAAGTAGCACCGGGAGAAGGGCTCATCTTAAAAGATTAAAAGACTGAGATTCCTGAGCCAAGATGCTCCCTGGACAAAGACTGATGCAATACTCGACTTTCCTCCAGAGTCAACAAGGGTAAGAGCTGTCCCCTGGAGTGGAGATCCTGAATTTCGACTTGTAGCCTACCAGGCTGTTTAAGAATAAACTTTCCTTTGTTAAAGCCATCGACTTTGTGGTATTTCTGCTAGAACAGCACTAGCTGACTGAAACAAAGACTTTAAAAATGAACTTATGCCAGAAGACTATTTGATTACTACAAGGTTAGGAGGGAGGGAGAAGTCTGTTCATAGATTAGATGGTTGACAGGAGTTTGGTTAGGCAAGGCAGTGACAGCGTGCAGTAGAAGGCTGATCAGCTTAAGTGGACTACACCATAAACTGAAAAGTTTTCTAAATGCAACTCAACATTTCAAAGCATAGAGTAGCAGGGATGGGGGTCTGGGACTGTGTTTGCAGGGGACATTGAGGTCAACTGGCATAACTAGTCTTTTTCTAAGAGTCTTCTGCACTGCACATTTGTTAGTGGCACCTGGGGTCTTAAAAGCCAGTGAGCTGCCATCTGAGGAACATCAACTGGTCTCAATCCACCTGGAACAAGTAACAGCTGAGAACATTAAAGGCAAGAAGAAAAGTGAGCTCAGGAGACAGGAGGATCATACGACCGGGAAACTACATCAGCATGAGACCAGAAGAATCAGATGGTGTCTGGCCACCACCTAAAACAGCCTTGACAGGAAACACAATGTAAAGTCCATTCTGTAGCCTAAGAAAAAGATGTGTGCAGATCAAGAACACTACTAAAAGACCAGAATTGATGATCCAACAACCTGGAGGATACTCTGGGAACATGGCCCCTAGACTTGCTGTTGGCCCAGACCTGAAACCAGTACTGAAGTCAACACTTCAGACAAAGAGTAGACTGGACTCAGGATTCAGAGTGTGTGTGTAGTACGTGCACTTTATAGTTTCATACATTTCCTACTGATTTCTTTCAAGACAATAGAAGAGAGTGTGGAGAGGTGCGGGCAGGTGTTCATTAAGAAGATACTAGAAGCAAAAAGTGAAGAGGAAGAGTGTGCTGTCACAGGATGAGGAGAGTTGCAGTGAGGTGGTCATGCAAAATTGACTTGGATTGTATACTTTTACTCAATGATTAAAAAAAAAGGGAGGAATATGCTTGGCATTTCTCAAGATCAAAGAATGCAGAAAAGAAGTCAAGCTTCAGTTTGCAATATTGAAGGAATCTTTGGGAAAAACATTGGAAAATGCAAGCAGCTTCAAAAGATGGAAGGAATACACAAAGACATTGTACCAAAAAGAACTGGTTGACTTTCTAGCATTTGGTGAGGTAGCATATGATCAAGAATCAATGGTATTGAAGAAGAAAATGCAAGTTTATTAAAGCCGTTAATGAAAAATGAGACTCCAGGAATGTGTGGAATATCAATTGTGACATTTCAATGAACAGATGTAACACTAGAAGCACTCACTCTTTCATGCCAAGAAATCTGCAAGACTGCTCCCTAGCCAACCAGCTGGGAGAGATCCATATCTGTGCCTATTCAAAAGAAAAGTGACCCAAGAGAATGCAAAAATTATTGAACGATATCAATAATATCTCATGTAAGTAAAATTTTTCTGAAGTTAATTCAGAATCGATTGTAGCAGCACACAATGGGGAAATGCCAGAAACTCTAGCTCAATGCAGAATGCAGAAGAGTATACGGAATGAGGAATATATTCGTTATCTAGTGCTGCTGTACAGAAATACCACAAACGGATGGATTCAACCAAAAGTTTACTCTCTCACAATGTAGTATGCGTCCAAATTCAGGGCATTAGCTCCAGGGAACATTTTTTCTTTCCTGTTGGTTCTGGAAAAAAGCTCCTTGTCATCAGTCTTCTCATGGCCTAGAAGATTCTAAGTGCAAGTACCTCGGGTCCAAAGGATGTGCTCTTCTGTTGGTTCTCATTTTGTGGTGGTACAAGGTTTCCATGCCTTTCTACATACTTCTCTCTTTTATATCTTAAAAGATATTGGCTTAAAATGTAGTCTGATCTTACAGATTGAGTCCTATGTCATTAACATTTCGGCCACTAAACCCACCACATTAATATCATAGGTGTAGGTTTTACAACATGTAGGAAAATCATATCAGATGATAAAAGGGTGGATGATCACACAACACTGGGAATCAAGGCCTAGTCTAGTTGACACACATTTTTTGAGAGGGTGCAACTCAGCCAGTAACAAAGGATATCACTGATGATGTCGGATAGATCTTGGCTGAAAGTGGAGAATATCAGAAAGACAGAATACTAGAAATACTTATGTTTTATTTACTGTGCAAAAATATTCCACAGTGTGGATCATAACAAGTAATCGATAATGTTGCAAAAATAGGAATTTCAGAACATTTATTGCACTCTTGAAGAATCTGTTCATAGACCAAGAGGAAGTTGTTCATACAGAATTGTGGTATATTTATGATTTCAAAACAGGAAAAGCATGTGCCAGGATTGTATTCTTTCACCATAGTTATTCAAATTGTATGCTGACCAAATTATCTGGGAAGTTGGACTATTTGAAGACAACTGTGGCATCATGATTGAAGATCCCTTTAACAAAAAAATTCTTTAGGTGAAAGCATAATCCATGAGGAGAGTGATCTTCATCAGAATATATTTCAAGTCCTCTTCACTTTCAGTAATGAAGGCTCTATCTGCTGCATATTGCAGATTGTTAAAGGAATCTTCATGTATATGTATGTACATAAATATATATGTACATATACGTGTGTGTGTGTGTGATCCAAATTTCCCCTTAAATGGATAGAAACATACACACACACATATATACACATTAAGGTTGCCCTTAACTGAATAGGAATATATATGCATGTGTGTATGTGTATGTGTATTCCTATCCAGTTAAGGGAAACCTTGGACTACACAGTGTTTCATTCTTTTAGGTACAAACTTTATGAGTCAGAAGTGACTCAATGGCACCTAACAACTATATACATTTCCAGTTAAAGGAAACTGGTGGCATAGTAGTTGTTAAGTTGCTAACCTAAAGGCCAGCAGTTCAAATCCACTAAGTGCTTCTTGGGAACTTTATGAGACAGTTCTTATTTGACTTGTGGGGTCATTATGAATCAAAATTGACTTGACAGCAATGTCTCTTTCTTAAATTCAGTTAAGAACTAATGGTTCATTTTTCTTTTCATTATTTTAAAAATACTTCAGGTAGGAAATTTATCATTAATTGTTCAAGAGTATTTTGAAAAATGACACATTTGAGACTATGTTTTCTTAGAACTAATGCCACTTAATTTAAACCATTTAAAATGAGTCACGAACACAAGTGAAATACCTTGTTTTGCTAAACTATATGGTTAGTGTGTGCGTTTATATAGCTACAATCTAAGAAGTGTCACTTAGTCCTTTGAAAACATTAAACACAAGCATTCTAGCCAGTTTTCTCGGTGAATTGTATAATATCTTGCCTTGATATTTTATGTGGTGGGTAGGGTCATAAACCAAAGTTTTTGCACGTGAACCATATTAAAACTGTTGGAGGATGTGGTTGCCCACTTGGTCCCTAATTAGAATTTTTCACAAAACTTCAGTAGAAATTACAAGATCATGAATTCAGGGTCTTTGACGTCTTATAATATTTGCAAATGGAAACTATCACATGAAGAATTATACCACCCAAGTAGCTGTGGTAAAAATTTCTTTAAAAAGTTTGGAATCAAAATTAAAATGTGAGCCAAAGTCAGAAAGTAAAACTTAACATAGCAACAAAATAAAAGATATCTAGACTGTGTGTTTCTTAAATAAACATTCAGTTTAAAGATATAAAAGGGCTATCTGTAATGGGCGTCCTGAAATGTTTACTACAAGGCTTTTAGACTTGTGTGTAAATACAACGCAAGATGTCTAACAAGCCTGCTAAGTGAACCTGGAGTTTGCTTGCATCACCAGTTCTGGCTCTTCCCCAAAGCACTTAGAGCTTCAGTTATCCTAAACCCTTTGTTTATATTCATCGCTCAAAGTAAATGTATGTGTCTTTAGGTCATGGTTTGAACAAAAATAATCTATGGCACTAAATCTCATCTATTACTGTTTCTTAATTAATTTTTTTTCTTTCCAAGTCCGTTTACCACTTTTAAAGAGGTCCTTTCTCAGAGCTGTCCTTCCTTCCACATTTTCACATCATACTCCAAATCCAACCAAACTCACTGTGATCTAGTCGATTCTGACTCTTTGTAGCTCCATAGGTCAGAGCAGAACTTCCCTATAGAGTTTCCAAGGAGTCCCTAGTGGATTTGAATCGCCAGCCTTTTGGTTAGCAGTTAACTACTACCAGAGATTTACAAATACTCTGTATAATAATAATAATTTACACACTATTTGGAATTCCTGATAAGCAAAGGAATACTGACTTGATCCTCACAGGCAACACATCTTAGGGATATTATAGGTTTCAAATATATTTTAGACAAACAAAAAAGAACTATTTAAAAAATATTCATCAGCTATTTTCTGTTTGCCGTATCCTCCTATATAATATTTCTTCAACCTTTAAAATATGATCCACTTCAAGACCCAAATTAATTCACTTTGTTTTTACATCTTCAGTAAACTTTCAGGCTAAAACAAAGAATCCTTCTTCAGTGCACAAACTCTCCTGTTCTCTCTAGTACAACAGAGTTCTGAGTCCTCAAAATTCATAATTCAAATTTAATTTACATTTTTAAAATGTTACTTACAAGCATCCACTATATTGAAGGGGAATCTAGGGATGTTACAAATAGCTA
This sequence comes from Heterohyrax brucei, assembly GCA_028571685.1. Classification (NCBI taxonomy): domain Eukaryota; kingdom Metazoa; phylum Chordata; class Mammalia; order Hyracoidea; family Procaviidae; genus Heterohyrax; species Heterohyrax brucei. The sequence continues at coordinate 53,876,362 of CM053143.1, read as the reverse complement.
ACATTCTTATTGTTAATCAAATGGTTGGAGAATTTGATTCCAAAAGAGGTACCTTGGAAGAAAGGTCAGGTGATCTGCTTCCTAAAACCTGCCTTTGACAACCCAATGAAGCATAGTTCTACTCTGATAAATGTGGGGTCACCACAGATCAACTAGATGGCAACTAGACTGTAATTAGAAGCAGGACAAGATGCTAAATAACCACACATTAACTATACATTCTAAGAAGCTTTATCAACCGTTTTACTTTATTTTATATATTAATGTTTAGTATGGAAACTATTCTGAATAAAGGAAAACATTGATAACAAAATCTGAAATATAGTGATTTTAACTGTACTACTGATTCTGAGTGTCAGATAACTGGCTACCATGTAAGAGTTAAATAATGTAAAACTAGTTAAATATAAAAATACATATAGTAATCATTTTTATTAAAAAAACAACAAAACTTCTAAATTGTTTCGTTACACCATCTTTCATACTCACCGTCCTAAACCTGGATTCATAACCAACAACTGTTCTTCATGAGTTTTTATGACTATAAATTAATTAAATAGATAACTATACAAGTGGTTATTTAGGAAAAATTATCCCATAATATTTTTTACATCTTTTTGTTCTTATCTAAATTACTGAGAGTAACCTGTCAGTGTCATCTTAGGGTTTTTATAACATATTTCATTTATGAGAGAATCAGCAGCATGTAATGGAAACAATGATTAAATTTATATCTCTGTTTCTATTAAAACTGATCAAGTCTTCAGATCTCCAAATATTCCATACACAGAGAAGAAAATAAAAAAGAGCAAGACAGATGAATATATTTGTATTCTGTAAAAATACAGGTGTTATCTATTGCCAAAGATTACATCACTGATGTGGTTGTAAGGTACCCAGAATCATGTTATGATTTCTACATTCTCAGACAGTTAGATATGCCTTAAACAACTTTGAAATTATTTAGAGTAGTGGAATCAAGGGTAATTATTGTTTTACATTTATGTTTTATGTTCTACAGTAAAATATCTTTCAAATAAATATCTTTATATGAGTTCTTAATAATTTTATGTCAATCGAGTGTGTTTGCAGTCATGAAAAGATTTGCAAGCTGTAGGTTTTCCTTCATGTTTTTACATGATAGATTGTGCTTTATAAAATATCGCAATCTTTAGAAGAATGTGCATGTATGACAACAAAGTTACTTCCCTGAAAAAAGACATCAACTTCATCTAAGCACAAATAAGCTGAAAGTACATGAAAGCAAATGAATGTTTTGTTTCATCTTTCCTGGGATTTATCTTTCCTGTTAAGTATGAAATGCATAGCAAATTGCTATTAGATAAACACAAGATGGTTCTGACTGTGTATATGAAACCCAAACCCACCACCATTAAGTTGTTTCCAATTTAGCAGTAATCCTGTAATACAGAGTAGAACTTCTTCATAGTGTTTCCAAGGCTGTAAATCTTTATGGAAGCTGAGTGCCGCATCTTTCTCCCAAGGAGAGGCTGGTAGAATTTAAGCGCCAATCTTAAAATAACATAAATTAAGCAATACATTTCTATTCACCTCATAAGGTAGTTCTTTAAGTTTTTATGTATTAAAATAAATTTGAGATATTTTAATTATAGTGGATCAATGATCATTTCTGATATAATAGAAATGTTACTGAGTTTGTCATAACACATTTCAAACATTGTCTATCACATAATCAGTGTTTGTACTCCTTCAACTTAGTGGTTCTACTTGGTAAAATAATTTTTAGTTGTTGCTGTTGTAAGGTGCCATCAAGTCAGTTCTGACTGATAGAGATCCAATGCACAACAGTACAAAACATTGTCCAGTCCTGTGCCATGCCCACAATCACTTCCGTGCTTAAGTCCATTGCTGCAGCCACTGTATCAATCCATCTTGTTGAGGGTCTTACTCTTTGTGGATGACCCCCTGCTTCTCTAAGCACTGTGTTCTTCTCCGGAGACCGATCCCTTCTGAAAACATGCCCAAAGTATGTAAGAAGTATTTTTTTGTCACTCTTGCTTCCCAAGAGCACTGTGGTTGTACTTCTTCCAGAACACGTATTTGTTCTTTTGGGAGTCTATGGTACATTCAAGATTCTTTTTCAACACCACAATAAAGGCATCAGTGTTTCTTCTGTCTTCCTTATTCATTGTTCAGCTTTCACACGCATATGATGTGATTGAAAATAACATGGCTTGGATTAGGTGCACCTTAGTCCTCAAGGTGACATCTTTAATTTTCAACACTTTAATGAAGTTCTTTGCTGTCAATTTTCCCACTGCAATACATATTTTGATTTCTCTGCTGCTGCTTCTGTGCGTGTTGATTATGGAACCAAGTAAAATGAAATACTTGAGAACCTCAATCCTTTATCCATTTCTAGTAAATTATCATAATAAGCAGTGTTTTTCATAGAGCTAACTTTCAATAAGAAGCCCCAAAGCCAAGTGTCATCGAGTCGGATCCGACTTATGGCGAACCTAGCCCCACAGGTATTAAAATCAGCCAGGCACTCCTTCGAAACTCTACAGGGCATTTCTACTCTGACCTCTAGGGTCGCTAAGAGTTGGGACCTGACTGATGGCAGTGGATTTCTTTTTAGTGGTGTAATGGTTAAGTGTTCAGCTGCTAATCAAAACATCTGACACGTGTCCAACAACTGCAACTTGGAAACTATTCTGTTCTACAGGGTCGCTATGATTCAGAACCCACATGACTGAAACTTTCTTTAAAAAATCTATGTAGTGCAAATCAATTAGCAGCACTGCATTTAGATAGTCGGATGGATGTGTATCAGCCTTAGTGAGACAGAGAGAATGTGCATAAAAATATTCCTTGTAAGAATTCCTGATGATTTTTGATAAAGTTTTATTTTGCTTTGTTTCACTTTACTTTCTTCAGATTCTCAGAGAGGACATTCAGTGAAATTATTTGTTATCGAAATTCCATTTGAACTGTATTTTCATAGTTGATGCAGAAGTGACTTTTTCCTACAAATACCTTTGAAAAGATGTAATTACATGGATTATTATTTTTTAATAGATGGCCACAAGGGTTGTTTTATTTTCAAGAGTTAATGCCATACCATTTTGAGTGCTTGAGTTATTCTTAAATATCACACAAAGGAAGAATGTAAAGGGAATGCATTATTAACTACATTATTTTTTTTTAAGTTTACTGAGGACCACAGTAGTCTCTTTTACTTCCTCCCACTATAATCCTCCATATGTTCTTCCTTATTTATCATTTTCCACATAGTTTTTGCTACCAGTGTGATCTATATTTCTGAGAACTGAACACAGAACTTATTTATGGTGATATGAAAAAATATTTCTTTTTATTGAAACCTACAAGAGAACTGCATAATAACTTGCTGTCTGTGCTGTGTCTTAAGTCTTATTTACAGTGCTTTAATCAAGTGAATTATCTAGCCATAATAACATAGGCTTAGTGTACCATTACAGATATGGTAGTAATGTATTTATAATTGGATTAAGAAAAAATTGTTTTTCTTTATTTTGAAGGCACAGTGTATAAAATGGAATACATTTAAATGAGTTTCAAAATGCTTACATAGCATGGATTATATCTGAGCCTTGAATTTCCAGATTTTTGTTTGCTCATTCCATTCTTGGATTTCTTCTTACATCCTTAACATCAAGGACAATATTAATTTGTACATGTCCCTTTAAAATCTGCTTACAAGCACTATTTAACAATAAGATTTGGTCTTGAAATGTCATTAATGTACATTGAATGGTATTCTGTTGACTTTGAAAAATTATTTGTAATACTCAATTATTTTGTTTCTTTAAAGTCTGTTTATATTTATTAGTGAAGTCCAGAATCAGCACAAAATATCTAGGTAAACAGAGATGAATAAGAACTTTAAATTAACTTATCCTTCTTGTTTCTTCCTAATGGAGCAGAGTTCAGTACATGAGTGCAACTGACTTCTTCCAGCTTTTATGTCCCCGATCTGGCTGAGGTATTGCTTATGGTTGTCATTTCTCCTACTGTGACTTTTAAAATGATTTGAAAAGTCTGTTGTTTAAAACTTTCAGGCAGATGTTACTTTTACCACCACAGTCAAGCATGGCTCCTGTGTGTTTGACTTTTAAAATCCCTGTTAAGTTCCTTGCCGAGATCAGAAATGGTTTGTTTACTAAATCTATATCTTTACATAGTGTGGGGGGTCTAGAAATAAATACCAGCTTTGTGAAAGTATCCCAAGGGAGTATATACCTACTTAATCTTTCATCTGACATCATTTTCCAGTGACAAAGATTCATGTCCAGAGTTCTGAAATGAGTAATATTTTGCTTTTATAAGTATAAAGTAAGTTTATACAATACTATGAATTTCCACAGAAGAGTCTGTAGTTATTTTACATATGAAGCTAGAATATTAGAAATACCTATGTATAAGAATACGTTAGGTGCAGTCAAAATATTCCCTATTGAATTTTCATCACTAATAGTTTTCACATCTGTTATTGGTATAAATTAAAGATAGTATAATGTTCTATAATCGATGTAAGACTTAACATATTTAAGTCATGATTTGAGTTAAAAAATTAGTGACAGATATTCAATGTTATTAAGGTATTAATGTGTATATTTTGACTCTGTTAAATGCCATGGATATGGCAAAAATACAGTTCAGATTTCATGATGTGATTTTAAATCCACTTTCAGAACTCCTCTTGGTCAACAGGATCAAAGTCTAGGAAAAACTAATTATATCAAATGTCTATGTCACTCATTACTGGTGATAAAATTGTCTTCCCTAATTTCATATTTTTTTCAATATAGGTAGCAAGATCATCTCACTATAAGAAGTACTAGTAAAGAGAGATTTTTTTTCTTTTTCCTTTTTAAAGCTTACATTTTAAGTCATTGAAAATTTCACCTATTTAACTACCTTTCATTTATTGGTACATATATGTATATTTTAAGAATAAAGTTAATTAAAAAAAATCAAATTGAGGTAGGTCTTCCCTCGATTTATTGTTGTTGCAGCACAGATTTTTCTTCTGCCAGTTCATGGTGTGTTCAATATTGTTCGCCAACAGAATAATTCAAAGCATCAGTTTTTCTTTGGTCTTCCTTAGTTGCTGTCACCTTTAGTGCACATATGAGGTGACTGAAAATAACACTGCTTGGAGTCAGAGTCATCTTAATTATTAAAGAAATATCTTTGCTTTTTCACACTTTACAGAATTCTTTTTCAATAGATTTGCCCATTTCAATATATCGTTAGATTTCTTGCCTGCATAGGGTTGAATGTGGAGCCAAGAAAAATGAAATCCTTGACAAGTTGACTGTTTCCTCCACCTATCATGATAATGCTTATTGGTATAGTTTTGAGGATTTTTGTTTCCTTTACCTCAAGGTGTAGCCCACAACCCATACTGAAGGCTTAGTCTTTGATCTTCATTAGTAAGCCCTTCAAGTCCTCTTTATTTTCAGCAAAGTTGTGTAATCTAAGTATCACAGGTTGTTTACGGGGGATACAACTCAATTCATATATCTCTTCCATCCTCTTTTGATGTCTTCTGTGTTGTTCAATATTTTGTTCACAGAATCCTTCAGTATTGCAACCTGAGGCTTGAATTTTTTTCTTCAGTTCTTTCAGCTTGAGAAACACAGAATGCATTCTTTCTTTTTGGCTTTCTAAATCCAAGCCTTTGCACATTTTGTTATACTTTGTCTTCTCAAGCCACCCTTTGAAATCTTCTGTCCAGTTCTTTTACTTCATTGTTTCTTATATTTACTGTAGTTGTTCTACATTCAAGAGCAAGTTTCAGAGTGTGTTCTGAGATTCCTCTTGGACTTTCCTTTCTTTTCTGTCTGGTTAATGACTTTTTGTTTTCTTCATGTATAATATCCTTAACATCAGCCCACAGTTTGTCTGCTTTGCAGTTGTTAGTGTTCGTTGTGTCAGATCGATTCCTGAGATGGTCTTTAAATTCAAGCAGGATATACTCAAGTTCATGTTTGGCTCTTATGGGCTTTTTCAAATTTTCTTCAGTTTCAGTTTGAACTTCCGTATGAGAAATTGTGTTCTGTGTTCAGATATTGCCTTGTTCCAACTGACAATATTGAGATTCTCCATTGTCTCTTTCTATAGAAGTAGTAAATTTGATTCCTGTGTATTCTATCTGACAACGGCCACTTAGCATCACCATCTACATAGTTGAAAAAAGCTGTATGTCATAAATAAGTCATCGTCTTGTAAAATTCTATCACGTGATTTCTGGCATCATTTGCATCACTGAGGTCATATTTTCCAAGTTCTGTACCTCCTAATTTGTTTCCAACTTTCATATTCCAATCACCAATAACTAGCAATGCATCTTGATTGCATGTTTGATCAATTTCATACAGCAGAATTTGATAAAAGTGTTAAATTTTTTCATCTTGCCATTCATGGCTGAGATGTAAATTTGAATTCTTACTGTATTAACTGGTGTTCCTTGTAATACATGGATGTTATCCATCCTATGAGTGACATTATTATAGTTCAGGATGGTGGATCTTGAAAAGTTCTTTTTGAGGAAGAATATAACACCATTTCTCCTCAACTTGCCATTCATAGCATAGTAGACCATATGAATGTTTGATTCAAATAGCCAGTACTAGTCTATTTCAGCTCTTTGATGACTGCAATATCAAGCTTTTTGTGTTTTGTTGTCGATTACTTTAAATTTTCATTGATTCATATTTAGTGAATTTCACATTCTGATTACTAATTCATATTTGTAGCTGTTTTCTCTCATTTTTAAGTCATGACACATCCTTAATTGAATGTCTTGGAATTTTTTCTTCATCTACTTCCTTAAATTCAACTGTACTTTCAGAAGGCAGTTCTTACCAAGTCATATATTGAGTGTCTTCCAACCTGAGGGATTCATCCCTTAGAACAGTATCGGACAATGCTCTGCTACTATCCTTAAAGATTTCACTGGGCAATCTATTTTGGAAGTAGATTACAATGTGCTTGTTTCTAGTGTATCTTATCTGGCAACTCCACTAAAACTTGTCCACCATGGATGAAGTTCAGGAAAAGTTTACCCAATGAGTGAAGTAAGTACGTTCTTAGAACATCAACAAAACAGGGCACTAGTTGTCCAAAGCAAAAACCCACAGATGCTGGGCAGACAGAATATAAGGAAAAATGAGCACCTGGGTTGACCGGAATTATTAAGACACTAAGTGATACTGAAATCAGCTCCAGTGCATGAAAATGGGCCAGCTAGAAACAAAGTGTACTCAGCTTCATGAAAGTGACCACCTGAAAGATCATTTAAGCTGTGAGGCTACTATACTTCAACATTTTCCTTGATTTCCATCTCCAACAGTCCCTTCCGATGTAATGAAAGTCCTTATCTCATTGGCTGTCTTGGGAGTATTCTAACATGTAAGAGGAATTAGAGGGCTGTGGATGTTAATTCTTGCTAAGTTTACTCAATATGTAGCTGGATCCAACATGATGGATTTGGGAAAAGGGCAGATTGCATTAATAGATAACAGGTATCTGAACTATTTTGAGAGAATGATCTTGTACATTCAGCTCTCCTTATCCACCAATGGCATCCAGAAAGGCCAAAGATATTCTTTGCCATGACAGAAACACAAGGGTATGGTCTTCTGCATGTCTTAGTAAAGAACCAATGAGAACTCTCATCCCAAATGATGCACAAAAGCAAGGGAACTTGAATAACTGACCATTACAACAAATTCCACCAACTTAATTTTTAACTCCAACACTCACAAGTTTGTTGTACTCTGGTGGCCTGTGTGTGTGGAAGCTATGCCACCGGTATTTTGAATACCAGCAGAGCTACCCATGTTGAACAAGTTTCAGTGAGGTCTCCAGAGTGAAACAAACTAGAAAGAAGGAGCTGATGATCTACTTCTGGAAAACACTGGTCAGTAAAAACTTTATGAATACAGTGCCAAAAGAACAGAACATTAAGATTGGAGACAGATTTATTAACAACTTTCAATATTCAGATGACACAATCTTGCATGCTGAAAATGAGGAGAATTGAAGAACTTGAAGTAGTTACTTATAGAGATCAAAGACTACAATACAGCCTTCAGTATGGATTTCACCTCTGCATAAACAGAACAAAAATCCTCATAATGGGGACGATTAGCAACATCACGATAAATAGAAGACTGAAGTTATCAAAGTTTCATTTGACTTCAATCAGCAACCAATACCAATGGAAGCAGAATGACTTACTGCATGGGCAAATCGACTGCAAAAGACGGTTTTAAAGCGTTAAAAAGCAAAGATGTCATTTTATGGGCTGAGGTACGTCTGACTGAAGCCCTGGTGTTTTCAATCACATCGTATCAATGTGAATGCTCAACAATGAATAAGGAAGACCTAAGGAGAACTTATGTCTTCCATTTATGGTATTGATAAAGAGTACTGAATATACCATGACCTTCCAAGTGAATGAGACAATCTGCATAGCCAGAATACTCCTTAGAAGCATAGATGGTGAAACTTTGGGTCAAGTACTTTGGACACAGTATCAAGAGGGACCAGTCCCTGGAGAATGGTATCATTTTTGGTACAGTAAAGCATTATCAGAAAAGAATAAGATGAGATGATTGGCACAGTCACTGCAACAGTGGGCTCAAACACTGTAAAGTTGAGAGGATGACTAGAGTCAGACAATGATTTATTCTGTTGTCACTGGAATTTCTGAGTAAGAACTGAAATGATAGCACCCAACAATTTTTTAACTGCATAGCACTCATGTATAGAGTTATGTCTTATTTTCTATAATATTATAACTTAATTTTTAAAATATGTTTGGCAGAAATATGGATTCAGTGTAGTGTACACGCAGTACAATACTATATGGATTATAATTTAATGTAATACTACCAAAGCAAATGTCAAAAATAGTCTAAATGTTAATATTTATCTAATGCAGAAAATTTTCACTTACGAATCAGGTGAATTTTGTATTTTATTTTCTGTTCCATGGGACACAGTGTTTTATATTATTCTATAAAATGGTAATCATTTTATGAAAACTAATCCTCCCAAATGGACCAATAATCAACAGAGGAAAGTTGTAAAATTTTCATATTATTTATAATGAAAAATATGTTTGTTTCGCAATGTAAGTGTGTAATGTGTCTTCCAAGAAAGCAACAAAAGTGTGGATATACATGATAAAGAATGTATGAAGTCACCTGTCTTAGGGTGGGTTCTGAATAGAATCAAAACCAGTGAAGTGTATCAGACAGAGAGAAACAGTGAGAGAGAAATTTATGTCAAGGAAATGGCTCATACCGTTGTAGAGGTTTGAAACTCCCAAGTCTATAGGTCAGGCTGAAAGCTTCTTCTCCCTAATTCCTGACTCACATAGCTGTGGGGACTGAAGAACTCAAGATCATTAGATTGGACAGCAGACCAGTGTCTCAGAGGCTGTGGAGGCAGACAAATCTCAAGATTTCCAGGTAAGCTGCTAATTCAAATACCTAGAACTGGAGGTCAAGTGAACAGCATACAGGTGAAGGATCCAGAGTAAGCAAAGGCCAGCAAGATTTGCCAGAAATTCCAGCCTACGCTGGATGGAGGTCACACCTCCTTGGCTACTCACAGCAGATTTCATCTCGGAGGTCACAGCATTGTATCAGATCTCTTTAGGGTGATGATTATATCATTACATAGCTGCTAGACTGCATTATAACTACCAAACAACTGAGAATCATGACCCATCCAAGGTGACATATAACTTTAACCATCAGAGCATATAGACAATGAGTACAAGCTTATCCAGATGACTTCAATAAAAACCTTCATAGAGAAGTTCAATAATATCATTTTTATATGAAAACTAATTCTCCCAACTGGACAAATAAGCAACAGAGGAAAGTTGTAAAAGATTTCATACTATTTGGATCCACAGTCAATTCCCATGAAAGCAGCAGTCAAGAGAGCAGATGACACAGGGAAAATCTTCTGTAAGAGATCTCTGTAAGATGTCACTTTACGGACTAAGGTGCACCTGACCCAAACTATGGTCATTTCAACTGCCTTGTATACAAATAAAAGATGGACAATGAATAAGGAAGACTGAAAAAAAAGAAAAAGAAAAAATTCTAAGCATCATTCTGATTTCTTCCAAGACACATTAGTTCATTCTACAGCCACTGTACATTCAACATTCTTTGTCAACACCATCATTCAAATGCATTAATTCTTCAGTTTTTCTTATTCATTATCTAGCTTTTGCATGAATATGAGATGATTTAAAATATCATGAGTTTGCTCTGGTATATCTTATTCGTCAAAGTGATATCCTTGCCTTTTAACACTTAAAAAGCATACAAATTCTGACAAATAAGTCTGCAAACTTAATTGTTCTAAGCACTACATACCTTATTGTTGAATATCACTATGGTCATTTTTGAAGTACTCCTCTTTGGGAAGCTGTGCACTGATGCCAGTGCCTAGTCCACCCTTCAAAGCAATTTTGTAATTGTTTCTGGAATGACCACTGTGCATGGTGGCATGGTAGCAAGCTTATGTACTTAATTGTAGAGTTGTCTGTGAGAGAGTTTTTAGCCAGTAAACAAAAAACTGTATGGGAACATCATCCCTACTCAGCTATCTGGCCCCCAATGACTTTTTTTTTTTTACTTGAAGACAAAAGAAATATTGAAGACTTGTTTTTGACATGCAGGACTTCAAGGGTGATACAACAACAGCTCTGATGTCTATTCAAGAAAGAGTTCCAAAATTGCTTTGAATGGTAGACTAGGCACTTGCATCAGTACACAGCTTACAAAGGGGAGTACTTCAAAGGTGACCATGGTGATATTCAGCAATTAGGTATGTAGCACTTCTTCTAGGATGAGTTCACAAGCAAAATTGTCAGACCTTTTATTTTGTGAGTCTACTTTTTGTTGTGGTAGTTCAACATAATTTTACCATTGATTGTTGAAACAGTAAAGTTCATTCATGCATTTATTTGTTCTATAACATATACAATATTTGTTTTTAGAAGATGTGGTATATGGTAAAAATGTTAGTACCCTGTGTCTGCTAAGCACTTTATAATACAAGGAGATATATGACATTATAAGAATCCGGAACATCAAAGGGAAAGCTGAGGAATCTGATCAAGAAGAAATGGAATGTGTATAGAAGTACTTAAGACTGCTTAGATGTGACACAGTGGGAATCAGTGTCACTGAAGGTTAGTGGATCTTGGTGAGCAGATCAGTGGCTTTTGGAAAGTATCTGCCCCAGCAGGAGACACTGAGCAGCAGAGTGCTGACTCATGCCTCCTGAAAGGTGGAAAACAGCATTTGATAGCCAAAATGTAAGTAGATTGGCTCTAAGCTACCACCCAAGGATTTTTTTCGGGAAAAACCTCTCTCCCTCTTCACAGTACTTCTATTCCACTTTGAACTGTGACTGATTCTAGAGTCTGATGCTATTACCTGAGCCAGAAGTAAGAATACTTACTCATACTCTGAACCATTCTCCTAGACTCAAAAATAGAACAATTTAGCAAGCAGTCAGGGGGAGGGGGTTTTAAATAAATAAAATTATCTGCCAGCTCACCTTAGCTGGAAACTAAGGGCAGAAACAGTTCCTTTGCCTAGGCTGAAGTATAAGGGAATATATCTTCCTCACATCCACTAAAGGCTGTCAGCCACAAGCCATTCAAAGAGGAAAATTACAGACCAATCTCTCATGAACTTAGGTGCAAAAAAACTTCAACAAAATTCTCACCAATAGAGTTCAACAACACATAAAAATATAATTCACCAGGACCAAGTGATATTCATTCTAAGAATGCAGTGATGGTTTAACATTACAAATGCACTCAACGTAATGAAACACCTAAATAATACAAAAGACAAGAACCACTTGATTTTACCACTTGATGCAGAGAAGGGCATTGGATTTTGTCAAATAAATAAATATTTATTTTAATACTATGATGTTAAGATTTCATCAAACATGAAACGACGTTTTAGATAAAGGCAGGGTTCAGAAAATTAAGAACTAATTAATCCACAAGTTAGCAGAAAATAACTGATAATGTCTTTGCATCTTGAATAAGCATATACACATATACACAGACATAGGAACACATATATACTCTTCAATCATTAAAAGAATAGCTCAATTAAAAAAAGTGTTAAAGAATTTAATAGGCAAGCTACAAAATAGTATTTTAAATGACCAATTATTATTTCAATATGCGTTCAGTTATATGAACAGTCATTATGGAAGTATGTATTAAAATCATAGTAATCTACCACTACAAAAAAATGATTAAAATTAAAATGATTTACAAGATCAAATCCTGGTAGTAAATACTGTAGCAACTTGCTGTTAGAAGTGTAACATGATGCAACCAACTTGGAGAAAATAAAAAGTTACTTATCAATTTAACTCATATATTTACCTAAGAGAAACAAAAGTATATACCAATCAAAATACTTATAATATTATTATCATCTTTATTCAAAATAGTAAGAAATGTAAACAACCAAAAAGTCTATCAATAACAAAAATGGGTAGAAATTGTGATTTGTTATATAACAGAGGACCAATAAGAAGTAAAAATAAATACACTACTGAAATCTACAACATCGTGAGTGAGTTTGAAAACATGGTAAGTTATGGAAGCCTGACTAGCAAATATATGATATTTCTATCTATGTAGGATTCAAGAAGAGGTAAGAACAAATACATATAAAAAGAAATCCCAACAGTTGTTGCCACTTGGCAGGACAGTGGGATTTACTCATTTGCAAAGGATCCCAGGACACTATGAAGTGTTGGTGATGTTTCAGCTCTGATAGTGGAGGAGCCTGCACATTATTCAAACCTCATCATATCTGTATGTTAACCAAAACAAAACCAAACTCATTGCCACCAAGTCAATTCTGGTACATTCAACCCTATAGGATAGACTAGAACAGTCCTATAGGGTCTCCAAGGCTGGAGTCTTTACCAAAGCAGACTGTCACTTCTTTATTCCTCAGAGAAACTGGTGGGTTAAAACTCACTGACTGATACAAACTTAACCACTGTGCCACCAGAGCTACTTAGAATACAGGTTAAAGTAACCAGACCAAACTTACTGTTATCAAGGTGATTCTGACACACAGAGACTGTAAAAGACAGAGAACTCTGCCTCATAAGCTTTGCAGTGATTTATGAATTGTATTGTTTTGATTTCTATTTAAAAGTAGTTATATACAAATATTGAACTTGATTTAATAAGTTTGCCTTTTGCAGAAGTATGTGTTACTCATCTCATAACTACTATCTATTTCATAGCTTCAGCAAATTACCCTGTTTTTTACACAAATACTGTGCACTTTCTACATTTGTTTGACAACTGCTATGTCTCCTGAGAGGTATTTTTGTAAATGCACTACATTATTAACATTACTTTTTATAGTACATATAAAAATTAGCATAGTGGCACTTATGAAAGTAACTTCTGGGAGGAAGGAGTCGTTGGCAAGGGAAAATAGAAGATGGAAATTATTTGCATAAAAATATACATTCCGATTCGATGACACTTGGCTGGCATCCATATTTATATATATATTTTATTTATTTATTGTGATTGAGTGCAAGCATACAATCCAATTTAAATTTGCTTGCCTGCCTGTGTGTAGCTGCTACTGCTCTCCTTTCCCAGTGACAGAACAGTTCTCTTTTCTGTTCTATACACATCATATCCTTTTAACAATCTCCTGTCCCCTCTCCTTCACTCCTTCTCTCTACTCTAGTAAGAGACCAGTAGGACGACATCCTGTAGATGTACAGAACAATAAAGGGCACACATGATATGGTCACTCTGTGTCGCTGATTCCAATCTATTCCTGTTTGAGGAATTGACCTCAGTAATGATTTATGAACAGGGGCAGCATCAGGACTTGCAGCCCCATGCTCCCAGGGGAACCCCTTGGCCTTGGACCATCAATTGTGGCCTTTTAGCTGAGTTCTCAGGGTGCACCTGTTTTTATTCTCATGGTGCCACTGAGGATCAACTTTGTAAGCCCCATCACAGCTGTCACTGGTGGTGGCCAGGCACCATCTGGTTCTTCTGGTCACGTGCTGATGTAGTCACCCATTCATGTGAGTCTTTCTGTCTTGTGGGTTCTCTTTCCCCCATGTCATTTTGGTCCTTGATGATCACCTGTTCCTGCTGCATTGGGACCATTTGGTGTACTTCAGATAGCAGCTTGTTAGCTTTTAAGACCCCAGATGCTGCTCACCAGTATAGGGTACAGAAGACTCTCTTAGCAATATGCTAGTTATGCCAATTGGCTTTGATATCCCCTGAGAGCATGGTCCCTAGGCCCTCGCCCCAGGTACCCTGTCCTTGAAATATTGGGTTAAGATTGGAAGAATATTCATGTTATGTTGAAGACCAGTTAAACTGATCTTTTTAATGTGTGCTGTCACTGATTACACCCAACCAAATTTCTATGAACCATCTAATCTTTAACCAGCCCTTTTCCTTCCTCCGTCCGCTCTCCTGCAGCCATCAAAGAGTTTTCTCTGTATCTAAGTCCTTATAGTAGAGGTCTCATACAATATTTGTCCTTGTGCCACTGACTAATTTCAATCAACATAATGCCTTCCAACTGAAACCAGGTTATGAGATGCTTCCCTTAATAATCTATATTTAAACCTAGTTTTAACTTCTACATAACTTATTAACTTCCTCTCCATCTAGAAAGACTATGACTACTGTAGTACGGACCTCTTTTTAATATGATGATATCATAGTTTTCACGATATGAACACTAGATCACTTATTTTAGTATTATGGCTTTGATTGAGTTTTGTGGCTTCCATTACTGAGTAGGTTTCAGGATGATGTGTCCTGTACTGCCTCCTAAAACACAGAATTAATGATTTTGTTCTCTTAAGTTAAGAACTTTTCTCAGTATTTCTTTAGCTTTGGTTTCGTTTTTACAAAGCCTGTGAGTTTCTGTTTATCTGTGAAAGTCTTAATTTCATTTTCATATTTGAAAGACATTTTTGCGGGATATGTAATTCTTGGCTGGAAGTTTTTCTCCTTCAAGGCTTGGAATGTGTCATCCCACTTCCTCCATGCCAACATCGTTTCTACTGAGAAGTCAGATGAAAGCATGCAGAGTTTCCTTCCAAACGCTAGCTTTGCTTTGAGTCTCGCTGCCTTTAAAAGTTTCTCCTTATGTTTCATTTTGTTAGCCAAGCCAAGTGCCGTCGAGTTAAGCTTGATTATAATATGTTTTGGTGTATTCTTTTGGGGTCTATATTGTGTGGTGTTTGATACACATCTTTCTTCTTCTTTTGTAATTTCAGGGAAGTTTTCTGTCAACAGCTCAATGACAATACCCTCTGTGCTTTCAGGTGTCCCTCCCTGTTCAGGGACTCTAATTGATCATATATTGTTCCTCTTGAGAGTCCCGCATGTTTCTTAATGCTTCTTCTTTTTTCTTGTTTCTTTTCTGATTTCTTCTCATAGATGCTGGAGTCAGTAGCTCTGTCTTCCAAATCAGAAAGTCTGTTTTCCAGTTGTTCAATTCTGTTTTCTTGGCTTTGAATTGAATTTTCTATTTTTTGGTTTTGTTACTTACCTGTTGGATTTCAGAATTCTGATGTTCCCTCAGCTCGAACAGCTTGCTTAATTTTTCCTCTTACTCTGCTTCATTTTGTATGCTGTCTAGGAGGGCTCTATAATAATCCTTTTGTACTCAACCTTCAGTAGTTTCAGAAAGACTTCTTCATCTGGGAAGTTCTTTGGTTCTTTCTTTTGGGAGTTTTTTGGAGCTGTAGATGGCTTTTTCTTGTTGTTTTAATTTTTTTATTATGACTGAGTAAAAATGTACCTTCCTGTACAAATTTACATGCCCACCTATGTGCAGCTTCTACTGTTCTCCCTGCCCAGTGACAGCACACCATTCCTCCCTGCTCTATATATGTTTCATCCTCCCAACAGTTTCCTTGCCCCTCCTCTCCACTTATGTTCTTTAAGTGTCCGGCCAAGGTTTGTTGCTTTTGGGACATCTAGAGGTTGTTTAGTTCCTTTGGTGTTGTGTTGACAAGATTTGAGACACAGCCTGAGAAGGAAGGAGATCACCAGTCACACAAGTGTACTCCAGTGGGCTGGGCCCAGTGGAATCTCCAGGGTAGCAGATTCCACCTCCTGGTTGGCAAAGACCCAGCCTTACTTATGAAGTCACTGGGGGCTGTCAGCTGACCCTATGATATGGATCAGTAAAGGCTGGAAGAGATGCTATCAGGATGCACTGCAGTTATTTCTCTAGGTAGTCATAATATGAAAGGAAAAGGCTGTATGGCAGCTTCCAAAATCAGTGAGGCTGTCAGATGTACAAGCCCTTCTTTCTACCTGGCAATGGAGGTGCCTCTGTATCCATCCTCAGATGCTGTAATATAGTTGAAAGTGCAAACAGACTATTGCCCTGCTATCACCAGTTGTTGGCCCCACCTGTAAGGCTACAGTGTGCTAAACACAGCTGTTCTGTTCGGAAAGCACTCCTGAGTCTGGCACTGCATTCCAGCATGGGAATTAGCTTCTCCTGAGGCCAGTCAAACAAGAAGGTATCCCACACAAGCTCTCCTGCCTGCTGTGAAAGAGTAAAACCAATGTTGGAGGTTTGGAAAGAGAGGTTGGTGGGGCCGTGGTGCTCAGACTCCAGAGCTGGGCTCTCAAAATGCAGCTAATCCACCTGCATATCACATCAGCAGTGCAGCTAAGATTTGTTGACAGTTAAGCCCAAGTGCCACCTGCCAGCTAAGGCAAAGAAAAAAAGTTAAAAACATCGGTTATCTTCAATCCATGAGAGCTGGCCATTTAACAAGGGTGGTGGTCAGCAAAAGAGAAGCAGTATCCTGTTCAGTGGCATGTAGTCCAAATTGACAGTCCTATGCTGTGTCCTAGGGCTCACTGGGTGCCCAGAAGACTCCATTAATTATCAACCTAGGTTTTCAGAGGGAGTTAAGGAGACGTGTGTCTAGTCCACCATCTTGACAACACCTCCATGTCTGTCTATATATCTGCGTATCTCCATATCTTCCAATCTCTGTCTCTCTCTCTCTGCCTGCCTCTCTATCCCTCCCTCTATCTGTTTATCCTGTTTATCGTCATCTATCTCTTTATCTCCCTATATATGTATCTATCAATCTAAGAGTTTTCTAAGTAATGCAAATGATTTGTGTAGGACTACAAACTTAAAAGTTCCCAGTTCAGGGGGGTGGAGTCAAGCAGATGGAGAGGAAGATGACAAGACTGGTAGTAATTAAAATTGGGTTTACAAATAGTTTATTAAGGGGGTTCATAGGGGCAGCTGTAAAGTACAACAAAGACGTATCATACCAGTTCAAGAAATCTAACACACGAGTCTCAACAACTATAAAACCAGCTCTGAAAAAGGTGAAAAATCAACTCACAAAAAAAGAATGTCCCAGAACAGACTAATAAGAACAACAGAGAAAACATCAACATAAAAATAAACATATCACAATGGCAGCAGTGAACACATACCTATCAATAATTACATTGAATGTCAATGGACTCAATGCTCCAGTAAAGAGACACCAAGTGTCATCTTGGATCAAAAGACACGACCCATCCATATGCTGTCTACAAGAAACTCACTTGAGACCTAAAGACAGGAACAAAATGAAAATTAAAGGTTGGAAGAATATATATCAAGCTAACAATGAACAAAGAAGAGCAGGGTTGGCAATTCTAATCTCAGACAAAATCAATTTTAATGTCAAATCCACATTCGTGGACAAAGACAGACACTATTTATTGCTGAAAGGTTCAGTACATAAGCAAGACTTAACTATATTAAACATTTATGCACCTAATGTCAGAGCACCTAAATATGTCGAAGAAACACTGAATACGCTCAAAAGAGAGTTAGATGACTCCACAATAATAGTGGGAGACTTTAACACTCCACTCTCATTAGTAGATAGATCATCCAGAAAAAAGCTCAGTAAAGATACAGAAGACCTCATTGACACAATTAACCAACTAAACCTCATTGATATATACAGAACTTTCCACCCATCAGCAGACAACTACACCTTCTTCTCCAGTGCACCTGGAATATTCTCCAGAATTGACCACGTGATAGGCCATAACGCAATGCTCAACTCCGATCTGACGGCGCTTGGCTTGGCAACAAAATCCATACCACTGAATTACTGAAAAGCATCTTCTCAGATCATAAAGCCATAAAAGTTAAAATCAATAGCAGAGAAAATATAGATAGAAAGTGGCACTCCTGGAAACTGAACAACATCTTGCTTAAAAAAACATGGGTTATAGAAGAAATCAAGGATGAATTAAAGAAATTCATGGATTCCAATGAGAACAAAAACACTCCCTACCAGAACCCATAGGATACAGCCAAAGCAGTGCTCAGAGGTCTGTTTATCTCCATAAATGCACACATCTGGAAGGAAGAAAGAAACCAAATCAAGGAACTAACTCTACAGCTTGAACAAGCAGAAAGAGAACAACAAAGGAACCCCTCGGGCACCACAAGAAATGAGATCGTAAAGATTAGAGCAGAGCTAAATGAATTAGAGAATAGAAAAACAACTGAAAAAATTGAAAAGACCAAAAGCTGGTTTTTTGAAAAGATCAACAAAATTGATAAACCACTGGCTAAACTTACTAAAGAAAAGAAGGAAAGGAAACAAATAACCCAAATTAGAAAGGAGAGGTGAGTTGTCACCACAGATGCAACAGAAATCAAAAACATCATAACAGAATACTATGAAAGACTGTACTTTAACAAAATTGAAAACCTAGGGGAAATGGACAAATTCCTTGACTCATACCACCTACCCAAATTATCACAACGTGAAGCAGAACAACTTAATAAACCCATCACAAAGGAAGAAATTGAAAAGGTCATCAAAACACTGCCAACCAAAAAAGTCCGGGCCCAGATGGCTTCACGGCAGAATTCTACCAAGCATTTAGAGAAGAATTATCCCCAATACTGCCAAGCCAAGCCAAGTGCCGTCGAGTCGGATCCCCAATACTACTGAGACTATTTCACAGTATAGAAAGGGATGGAGTACTCCCAAACTCATTCTATGAAGCCAGCATAACCCTGAGACCTAAGCCAGGGAAAGATCCAACAAAGACAGAGAACTACAGACCAATATCACTCATGAACCTAGATGCAAAAATCTTCAACAAAATTCTTGCTAACAGAATACAACAACATATCAAGAAAATAATCCATCATGACCAAGTGGGATTCATACCAGGGATGAAAGGCTGGTTCAACATCAGAAAAACAATTAATGTGATTAACCACATAAATAACACAAAAGAAAAGGATCACCTGATTTTGTCCATTGACTCCGAAAACGCATTTGATAAAGTCCAACACCCATTCATGCTAAAAACCCTTAGCAAAATGGGCATAGACAGCAAATTCCTCAACACATTAAACAAAGCTGATTGCCCACATCATCCTGGAGATGGTGGAGAGAGACTGAAAGACTTTCCCTTGAGATCAGGAACTAGACAAGGATGTCCACTGTCACCTCTCCTATACAGCATTGTGCTAGAAGTTCTAGCCAGAGCAATTAGACAAGACCAAGAAATAAAGAGCATCTGCATCGGCAAAGAGGAAGTTAAAATCTCCCTGTTTGCAGGTGATATTACTGTATATGCAAAGAACCCCAAGGAAACTATAAGTAAGCTACTCAAACTGATAGAAGAGTTGAGCAAAGTCTCAGGATACAAGGTAAACATAAGTAAATCAGTAGGATTCCTTTATACCAACAACGAGACAGTTAAGGAGGAAATTATCAAATCAATACCATTTATGATAGCCCCTAAGAAGATAAAGTACCTAGGAATTAATCTAACCAGAGAAACAACAGATCTTTACAAAGAGAACTACAAGCCCTTACTACAAGAAACTAAGAGAGTCTTAGATAAATGGAAAAACCTACCCTGCTCCTGGGTAGGAAGACTTAACATTGTGAAAATGTCTATTTTACCCAAAGTAATTTATTTATATAATACAATCCAAATACAAGTTCCAGCACCATTTTGTAGTGAGATAGAGAAACAAATCACCAATTTTGTTTGAAAAGGGAAGAAGCCCCGTTATGCAAGATACTACTAAAGAAGAAGAACACACTGGGAGGCTCTCATTGCCTGACCTTAGAACACACTACACTGCCACAGTGGTCAAAACAGCCTGGTACTGGTACAAGAACAGACAGATTGATCAATGGATCAGAACTGAGACCCCAGAGATGACACCATCTGCCTATGAACAGTTGATATTCAACAAAGGCCCTAAGACATTAAACTGGGGTAAAAACAGTCTCTTCAACAAATGGTGTTGGCAAAATTGGTTATCCATCTGCAATAAACTGAATCAAGATCCATATCTTACACCTTATACAAAAACCAACTCCAACTGGATAAAAGACCTAAATATCCAACCTAAAACAATAAAGCTCATCCAATAAAAGTTACGAACAACAATGGAAGTTTTAATACACAATGAGGACAGACTCCAAAATCTGTCAAAGAAATCTCAATCAACAGAAGAGAAAATAGATAAATGGGAACTATTAAGAATCAAACACTTTTGCTCATCCAAAGACTTTATTACTAGAATTAAAAGAACACCTGCAGAATGGGAAAAATATTTGGCAACTGTATGTCAGACCGACGCCTGATCTCCATAATCTATAAGATACTACAAAATATCAATAAGAAGAAGATAAACCATCCAATTAAGTGATGGGCAAAGGAGATGGACAGACACTTCACTAAAGAGGAGATCTAGGCAGCCAAAAAACACATGCGGACATGTTCACGATCTTTACTTATTAAAGAAATTCAAATCAAGACAACAATGAAATACCATCTCACCCCAACAAGATTGGCCATGATCCAGAAAACACAAAACAACAAATGCTGGAGAGGCTGTGGAGAAAATGGAAACCTCTTACACTTTTGGTGGGGTTGCAAAATGGTCCAGCCTCTTTGGAAGGCAATCTGGTGCTTCCTAAAAAAAATGGATATTGATATACCATTTGACCCAGTAGTTCCACTACTTGGAATATATCCTACAGAATCAAGGCCTTTCACACCAATGGACACATGCACCAGAATGTTTATCGCAGCACAGTCCACCATAGCAAAAAGATGGAATCAACCCAGATGCCCAACAGTAGAAGAATGGATTGGTAAACTATGGTACATATACTCAATGGAACACTATGCAATGATAAAGAATAACGATGATTCCAGGAAACATCTCCTAACCTGGTTTCAACTGGAAGACATTATGTTGAGTGAAAATAGCCAGTGACAAAGGGACAAATATTGTATGAGACCTCTACGATAAGATCTCAAAAACAGACTTGTGTATAGAAGAAAAGATTCTTTGACAGCTGCAAGGGAGGGGAAGGAGGAAAGGTGAAGGGGGGAGGGTTTAGTTTAGATAGTTACTAGAAATCTAGTTGGGAGAAAGCAGTGACAGCACACATTGGAAACAAGAACAACATTAAGTGGACTTCAGCATAACTTGAGTACTCCTTCCATCTTAACTCAATACTGCAAGGATAGAGAAGCTGGGGCGAGGGGCTGGGGACCATGCTCTTAGGTGAATTCCAGGCCAATTGGCACAACTAGCATTTTGCTAAGAGAGCTCCCTGCACCCTACATTGGTGAGTGGCGTCTGGAGTCTTAAAAGCTGCCAAGCTGCCATCCGAGGACACAGCAAATGGTCCCAACTCAGCAGGAACGGATGCGCACCGAGGACCAAAATGACACGTGGTAAAGACAACTGAGAAGACAGAGAGACCCACAAGAGTGGGTGCCTACATTGACTTGGGACCGGAAGAACCGAATGGTGCCCGGCCACCACCAGTGATAGCCACGATGGAGCTCACAGAGAGGAGTCTCACTGGCAACACAAGAATAAAAAGGGGTACATCATGAGATCTCCACTAAAAAATCCTCAACTGATGGCCCAGCAGTTTTGGGGTTCCTCTGAGAGCATGGCCCCCGGCCCAGATGCTGCCCTTTCCCATAAATTATAACAAAGTTCCACTCTTTGGACAGCAATGGATTGGATTTGGCAATGCAGAATGACCACATATTGGAAGCACTTTATGGTTCTATACATCTATAGGATATCATCTTGCTGACCTCTGGCTGGAGGAAGGGGAGTGGACGAAGAGGAGGGGAAAGGAAACTGTTGGGAGGATGAGACATGTATGGAGCAGAGAGGAATAGTGTGCAGTCACCGGACAGGGTGGGCAGTGGAAGCTGCATGTAGGTGAACATGTAAATTTATACGTGAATGTACATTTTCACTCAGTTATGTTAATTAAAAATAAAATAAAGTTCACAGTTCAAACCCACTCAGCAGTACTGCGGAAGAAAGAGTGGACAGGAGGTTGGGGGAGTATCAAATTCTATTGTAATCTAGAAGATAATATAAGAGTCATTATTCCTTGTACTAAAATGTGATCCAGCTGGAGCCAGAACTTACAAGTACTTAAAAGGACACAGCAACTCAGCCCTGATGCATCAAGACTACAGCTAAAATAATGTAGGAAATTATCATCTAAGGAATCTTTCACATAAACAAATCATAAAACAGAAAACAAAGGATTTTCCACTCTTTTTTTCTATTAGCATTTAATGAATAGAAAATTGATTAGACTGTCTTCACTAAAACCTGTACCAAAGATTGTTAAAAATGACAAATCAAAATGTTAGAGCACAGTTTCTAGCTAATCTGTGCAAATGTGAAGTTTTCAATAATTTTGTCCATTTGTAATATTAATGTACACTTATTGCTCTATAATGGCCCTTGTATTGGGGCAGACATGCCTGGGTAGCATACTTTTTCCTTTTCCCATTCTTACCTGCTTTGTAATATTCCTTGAACTGGGGTAAACATGGCATTGGCTACATGCTTGTCATTTCCCAACCTGTGTCTTTTTGAATATATGCTGAATAAAACTTGCTTTTTTTTTTTAACTAAAAGAAAAACTATCTGGAGTAATTCTACTCAGTAACACACAGGGTTGCCAAAAGTCCAAATCATCTCAATGGCAGTGTTTTTCTTTTTTCTTATAATATATCTCTCTCCACATCAACAGCAAAATTCTCAGTTACAAATATGGAAAGAGGTTAGAATGGAATGTATCTTATATTTTTGCATTGAAACGTAAATATGCATGTTCATATTCATTCATATATTTTCTATCTCAGTTTGACACAAAGTTGTAGAAGCAAATACACAAAACTGAGTCCATCTGGTACCCAGATCTTGTTCTCCAAAATTTGTACACTACTAACTAGAATTATAAACAGCAAAGGTTGATTCAAGTTCTTGGAGAAGCAGAATACTAGATGACCCTGAAAGGTCTTCCAGTGCTACAAAGTAAGTAGCACTGAGTAGAAGGTGAGGATAATGAAAAGACAGAGGTGTCTGCTCAAAGCCCTTGTTTATTGGCCAGACCTGGGACAATTTGAGCATCAATGAATACAATAACTCATTGAATTAATGTTAACTCAGGTTTACTGAATAAAATTACTGAGTCCATAATAAGGGAAATAACATAATGAATGAACAAATGAATGGCAGAGACTGACAAGTTGTCTCTTATATTCATGTCCAAAAGATATGAAGTAATGATGAAGTTACAAAATCATCAATAGATGCTAAATCAAGCTGATGAAAGATTGGCTACAACTAGCATATTTACATTATTACAAAATATCTCTCTACAAATAAATTATATTTAAAGAATCACTTTACAGTGAAGAAATCTGTCAGATGTCACTGTAACAACACAATAACAGTTAAAGTCTACATTATTGGAACAAATTGTGCTTTTTGATATAATGGATTAAGAAAAACATACTATTGAGTCAGTGGTTTTTTTTACCTAAAATACATAACTTAAAAATATAATTGTGATGTAACTCCATGCAAACTTGAGTAAAAGGACATTCTGTAAAATAAGTGACATATAATCATTAAACATGTTAAGATCTAAAAGACAAAGTTTGAGGAACTACTACAGAGTTGAAAACTGAGTGCACTGTGTGGTCTTGGATTAGACTGTGAAACTGGGATAAAAGAGCTACAAAGTCTATTATAAATGAGGAAAAGACAATATTTTTATTTTAACGAGTGTTGCTGGCAAAACCAGTTGTCTACGTGCAGAAAAATAAGAGCCATACCTCGTACCATACACAGAAACTAATTTAAAATAGATCAAAGACCTAGACATAAAACCAAAAACAATAAAGATCATAGAAGAAAAAAAAATAAGATAAAATCAATGCTAGAGGTCCTAATACATGGCATTAACAGGATACAAACTATAACCAACCACACAGAACTAAAAGGTCAACACTAGGCTTATCAAATAACTTCACAAAAAAAGATTAAAAAGAGAACCTATAGACTTTTGGGGGGAAAAAATGGCTGTAACAAATCCAGCAACTTTGCAAGAAAACGATAAATAACACAATTAAAAAATAGGCAAAGGAAATAAACAGATACTTAGCCAAAGAAGGCATTCAAGTAGCTAACAGACACATGTGAGGAAATGTTCACAATCACTAGTCGTTAGAGAACTGCAAATCCAAACCACAATGAGATAGTGTCTCACTCCATCATTATTGGCACCAATAAAACACAAAGTAACAAATTAGGACTGCAAAACAATACAACCAGTTTGAAAACAACATGGTTATTCTTTTTTTTTTTTAATTATTATAGAGTGAAAATGTACATTCCCATATAAATTTGCATGCCCACCTATATGCAGCTTCCACTGCTCTCCCTGCCCTGCGACAGCACACTATTCCTCTCTGCTCCATACATGTCTCATCTTACCAACAGTCTCCTTTACTCTCCTCTCCACTCACTCTACTTCCTCCAGCCAGAGGTCAGCAGGATGATGTTCTATAGATGCATAGAATCATAAAGTGCACCCAACATATGGTCACTCTGAGTCGCCAAGTCCAATCCATTTGTGTACGAGGAGTAGACCTTTGTTATGATTTATGGGCAAGGGCAGCATCAGGGCCAGAGTCTATGCTCCCAGGGAAATCCTGAAACTGCTGGACCATCAACTGTCATCTTTTAATGGAGATATCAGGGTGCACCCCTTTTTATTGTTGTGTTTCCAGTTAGACTCAACTTTGTGAGCTCCATCGCCGCTATCTCTTGTGGTGGCCGGGCACCATCCGGTCTCAGTCCCAAGTTGATGTAGGCATCCGCTCATGTGGGTCTCTCTGTCTTCTGGGTTGTCTTTTCCCCAACAACATGGCTATTCTTTAGAAAGTTACAAATAAAAATACCATGTGATTCAGCAATCCTACTCCTAGGAATATATCCTACCAAAATAAGAGTTATCACATGAGTACACATATGCATACCTATGTTTATTGTAGCATTGTTCACAGCAGCAAAAATATGTAAACAATCTAAATACCCATCAGCAGATGAACAGATAAACAATTTGTGGTACATATACACAGTGAAGTACTACGGAACAATAAAAAGCAATGATGAGTCTGGAAAACATCTTACATGAATGAAACTGGAAGTTACTATGTTGAATAAAATACGTCAATCACAAAAGAGCAAATGCTGTATGAAACCATTACTATAAAAATTCATGAAAAGGTTTACACACAAACCATCAGGAAGCAATCCTGGATGGTTTAACGGAGAGGAGGAGTGGGATGGTAAAATACCAAATAGAAAATAGCTAAGTGGTAACTTGGGTGAAGGGTAAGACAGTACACAGTTCTAGGGAAGGCAGCACAACTTGTATGAGACAAGATGATGAAAGTTCCAAAGACACATTCAAACTCCTGAGGGGCTGGGTTGCTGGGCTGAAGGCTGTGGGGACCATGGTCATGGGAAATGTCTAGTTCACCTGGCATAGCACAGTTTATAACGAAAACGTTCTACATTCTGTTTTGGTAAGTAATGTCTGACTGCTTAAAAGACTGTGAGCTGTAGTCTAGGACAAGAAACATGGGAAAGACTACACTGGAAAGATCTGCAATGGCCTTCAGCAGACCAGATCTAGTACAACTAGACAATGCCTGGCTACCACCACTGACACACAACAGAGGATCTGAGACAGAGCTGGAGAGAACTGTAAAATAAAATTCTAACTCAAAAAGAAAGACCTGACTTGCTGGTCTGACAAAGACTGGAGAAACCCTGAAAATGTGGTCCCTGAACACTCTTCTAGTTGTGTCATGAAGTCACTCCTGATGTTTACCCTGCAGTCAAAGATTAAACGAGCCCATAAAACAACATGAGACTAAGCAGCACAACAGTCCAGGGGAAAGGACTAAAAGGTAGGAGGGGATAGGAAAGATGGCAATAAAGAACCCAAAGTTGAGAAGGGAGAATGTTGACATGTAGAGTTATTAACCAAGTTCATAAAACAGTGTGCAGTACTTGTTTAGTAAGAAGCAAGTTTGTTCTGTAAATCTTCATCTAAAGTACAATTTAAAAAGACTATTATAAAAATAGCTATTATCTACCAGTTGATTAAATTTGAATTTGGATTGCAGATTAGACAATAATATTGTATCAGGGAAATGTTGTGGTATTGAGAATTATGTAAAGTGTGATTATGTGAGTGAATGTTCTTCTAATGTATGCAAAAATTTTATGCAGCAAATGAGCATAATGTCTTTAAATTTCAAAGTGTTGAAAATATATATACATATATAGTAAATAAGTTAATAGATTGGCAGAGAAAATGATAAATGGTGCAAGATGTAAACAATTTTGGAATATGGGAAAATGTTTATGGGAATTCTTGTCAAGTTTAAAGGCATCAAAATGAAACACTGAAAAAAATTTCAAAAAATGTGTTCTTTTATATCTCTAAAGAAATTGAGATACCCCAAATATATTGTAATTACTGGTTTGGATAACTCTACTGCATTAAAAAGGTATAAATTATATTAAGAACATGGAGAATTTAAAAATTTACCTAAAGCAAAATTAATTTCCTTTAGCTAAGTGTATCACTTCTTTAACAAAACTTTCAATGAAAACTCTCATTATTATGGAAAGTAAAAGTAAAAACAGCTTTGACGTAAAGAGAGCGTAAGCATATTTACTTCCTCTCAAGAACCATGAGATTTTGTTTTTTTATAAACCCAATTTTAGATTAAAAAAAAATGAGTTCATCAGAGCCGAATATATTCCCCAGATTTGTGTAGAGCTGGTAATTGAACCCAGTGTCCCTGACTTCAAAATCCATGATTTATCCATAATACCTCAAATAAGAAATTTTTAACTTGTTACGCATGGTTATTTAAATATCTTTGATAAATGACTATTTATTTGAATACACATTCTATGTTTATTTTTTTTTAGGTCATATAGTACAAAATTATCTGCAACAAGAAGCATAACTCATTCATAACTGGTTAATGTATCTTATGATTTATCTATCCAGTGAAAGTCTACCTGTGTATAATCATACCCACCCATTGCCACTGAGTCAATTATGACTCACAGTGACCCTCTGAGATAGAACATAACTGACCCATACACTTTCCAAGGAGTGCTTGGTGTTTCAAACTGCCAATCTTTTGGCTAGCAGACGTAATGCTTAATCACTATGTAACCAAGATTACCCTTTTGTAGTCATATATGCATAGAATATTTTTAAATATTTATGTAAAAGGAAAGTCACATAGTTCTTAATCTTGCTTTCATTTTACTTAACAATATAGCTCATATGAATGACTATGTACTTGACTCCTAGATTAAAAACTGGTGATTCCAACCCACCCAGAGGTACCTCAGAAGACAAGACTGGTTATTTGCTTTTAAAAGATCATAGTCTTAAAAAATTTTGTGGAGCTAAGTTATACTCTGCACACATGGGCTCACCATGAACCTACTAGACTTGACGGCCACTAACAACAACATCTCAGCATAGATTCATGTATATGTTTTACATGACAATGTTGTTGGAACCTGCTTGACTGAACCATAACTAAGATGCAATGTGGCCACAGGTTAGGAAGGCATAAAAAAAAGGAACCTCATAACTAATATGGATTGCTCCAAAGACAGCACATCCTTCCATCAGAGTCAAATACATATTAGCACAAGGAAAGTAGTTTTTATTATTTTCAAAAGGATGCAGACAAGAAACAAATAGAAAACAATCATCTATCTCTGCTTCTCATTTGTTTTTTACATATTTCAAAATATATTGACAAGACAAACCTTATGCTAATCCTGCTTCTTTAACATAACACAAACAATGCAATCTCAAATGGAATTATGACCACAGGCATTAGAAAACCCCAAACCCACAGCCATGGAATCTATCCCAACTTATATTGACCCTATAGACAGAGTAGAACTGCCTCGTAGAGGTTTCGAGGAATGCCTGGAAGATTTGAACTGCTGACTTTTTGGTTAGCAGCCATAGCACTTAACCCCTATACCACCAGGGTTTCCAACCACAGGAATAGAGGTTAGGATTTATGATAAAAAGGGGGGGGGAGACATAATTCAGTCTGTAGTATCTGACTTGTTGACCTCCCAAGTTCATGTTTTTGCCACATGTAAAACATTCAACAAATCACATCATACCAAAAGTCTTAAACCAACTCTAAGTTCAAAGTCTCATCTTTTGAAAAATCTAAATCAAATGTAGTGAGACTTGAATACCAATCTGGGACAAAAGTCTTCTTTCTCTGTGAACCTATGAAATCTAGACTGCAAGTTATTTGCTTCCGAAAACAATGGTGGAACAGGCACAAGGTAGATACTTCCATCGCAAACAGGAGAAGAGGCTCCCAGCAATTCCAAAACTCAGCAAAACAATTTACTTGAGCTCTCAAGACCTGAAAATAAATCTCTTCTCTAAGACCACCTAGGCTGTGACAATCTTCCCCTATAGATCCTGAGTGCTCACCATAGTCTCTGCAGGAGGCCCTTTGGCCCTGGGCTTCAGCTCTACCTTCCAGTGCCTCTGGGATGACAATTCTGCTACCTCAGCTTTGTGCAGCCTCGTTTCTTGAGTCAGTCTGGGTGGCAATACTACCCTCTCAGGCCAGGAAGGTCCTATTCTTCTGCCCCTTGTTCACAGCTTGGGTGGCGGTCCTACCCTCTTGGCCAAGCTGTATAGCAGCCCCACACTCTGTAAGAAAGTTGGTGAGGATCTGACTCTTTGAGACCTAGGAGGCTGTGATTCTACCCTTTGACAGCTCGAGGCTGTGGCCCCATATTTAATAGCAAGGCTACTCTGCTTTCTGTGCTTTTTCCAGCAGTTCTGCTGATCGCCAGGCTGCTCCAGGGTGGTCCTTATCTTTTCTTGGAGGACATCGGATTCACCTTCTTTGGTTGTTTTCCTGCCTGTATAATTTTAAGAAGCAGTGGGTTTTTTTTTTTCTTTTTCATTCTTTCTCTGTCCCCTTCAGTGGAAGCTGGTGAGTTTTCTGTGGTGGTGTTTGGTTAGATATATCAGTTACAGCCTTAACTTCTTTAACGAAAGATTATGTAGCCATGTCTTTGATGAAAATTCTAGTACAACTTTGTACAACACAATTTTTCAGATCTTCAAGTTCTGTTCCATCTCACACAGTTCATTTTGAAGTCCTTGTCTTTCGTCTTGCATTTTTACTACAAGCAGGAAGGAAAAACCAAACAGCCCTTTAAGATCTTGCTTTGAAATCACCTCAGCTAAAAATCCAAGTTCATCATTTACAAGTTCTACATTTCAACAAATATTTGGATAGTTCAGAATAAGTTATTTGCTATTGTATAAAAGGCATAACACAGGTGGCATAGTGGTTAAGTGCTACAGCTGCTGACCAAAAGATTGGCAGCTCAAATCCTCCAGGTGCTCCTTGGAAACTCTATGGGGCAGTTCAGCTCTTACCTACAGGGTTGCTAGGAGTTGAAATTGACTTTATGGTAGTGGGCTTGGTTTGCATTTTTTAGTTTTTGAAGGACTCATCACTAGCATTTTAGAATTTTCTTAACAATTTATACCTGAGCAGTTTTGCTTTTATTTATGTTACTGGCAGTAGGCTTAGTAATTGCCTCTTAGATCACATTTTATAGGTCTCCTAAAATTTGTTTGTTTTCCTTGCTGTCCTTGACTGTGGCAATTGTGATGATAAATTCCTCAATATCCATACATGACAGATAATTAATAAGGAAATTGAAGCTTATATTGAAGAAACAGTAGCCATGTATACAATGGCTTACCCTTAGAGTTTTTTAATTTGTTTGTTTGTTTGTTTTCTAATGTAACAGAAGCCTTTATCTAAGAAAAAAGTAGTATCACGCTTAGGATTTGAGAGACCCTGGATGGCACAAATGTTTAGATACTCAGCTACTAACCAAAAATTTGGCAGTTTGAATCCATACAAAATCTCTCTGGAAGAAAAAAAATCCCTGGCAATCTATTTCTGAAAAAACAGCCCTGCAAAGCCCAGTTTGGTTTGGCACACATTGGATCATCAGGAGTTGGAATCAACTCGATGGTAATCGATATGTTTCCAATTTACACAAAAGTCATAATAAGCTTAAGATCAATATTTGGTGCTAAAATCTTGCACTATTGGTAACAACTGGTACAAATTAAAGAATCAGTTTAATCCTATAGACTGATCTTATGTGTTGTAAAAAGAGATTAAATCAGGATTGCTCAGTCTTGGCAGCTCTATGGATACCGTGAGTTTCTCACCTCATACCAGGTACTGGGATACGGTGCTGACTGAGTGGTCTTGCAGGGCCTGGAAACCTGAGATATTTTACTATTGTAGTTGCCTTCCATTCCCTCTCAGCTGCCATGAATGGATTGAATTTGGTGACACAGAGTGACCAGATATGGGATGCACTTTATGGTTCTATGCATCTATAGGATACCATCCTGCTGACCTCTGGCTGGAGGAAGGAGAGTGGATGGAGAGGAGGGGAGAGGAGGCTGTTGGGAGGATGAGACACATGTGGAACAGAGAAAAATAGTGTGCTGTCACCAGGCAGGGAGAGCAGTGGAAGCTGCATATAGGTAAGCATGTAAATTTATATGAGAATGTACATTTTCACCCACTCATAATAAACAACAAATAAAGAAATAAATAATCATTAATTTAAAAAAAAGAACACTGTATTTCTAACTTCCTCAGATGAAAGAAAATGGAGAAAAAGTGAGGACTAACATAACTAACACTGTTGGGATGTCTCAAATATGTTCCAAGGAAACCCAATTTAATTTTAAGTTTGAATTCTCTTCTCTATCCCATGACATGTGGGCTGAGACAATAGGACAAACTAGCACCCACTGTTCACTAAACTGAATTCTGAGAAAGCAGATGTAGAAGGGAATCTAAGGAATCTAAGGAATCTAAGGAATCTTAGAAGGGAACTATGGAGCTGAAGCTCCATGCTGTGTACTTTAGACTTTCCCAGTGACCATTCTCTCTGGGAACTGCGAATTCCTGCCTGGGACGCATGTGCAACTCTGACTGCATTATCACTGTGCAAACTTCCATAGAGCCACAGACAAGGCCGGGTGCGTTTTTGTGCTCGTGTGCAATGGATACTCCTATTTAGAATGTTAGAATTCTGTCATCCAGATCAAAACAGTAATTTTGATCTTTTCAATTTTTCAATTGTTTTTCTATTCTCTAATTCATTTAGCTCTACTCTAATCTTTATGATCTCCTTTCTTCTAGTGCTCGAGGGGTTCCTCTGGTTGTTCTTTTTCTACTTGTTCAAGCTGTAGAGTTAGTTCCTTAATTTGGTATCTTTCTTCCTTCCAGATGTGTGCATTTATGGAGATAAACAGACCTCTGAGCACTGCTTTGGCTGTATCCCATAGGTTCTGGTAGGAAGTGATTTCGTTCTCATTGGAATCCATGAATTTCTTTAATTGATCCCTGATTTCCTCTATAACCCATGTGTTTTTGAGCAAGATGTTGTTCAGTTTCCAAGAGTTCCACTTTCTATCTATGTTTTTTCTGCTATTGATTTCAACTTTGATGGCTTTATGATCTGAGAAGATGCTTTGCAGTAATTCAGTGGTATGGATTTTGTTGAGCATTGCATTATGGCCTATCACGTGGTCAATTCTGGAGAATGTTCCATGTGCACTGGAGAAGAAGGTGTAGTTGTCTGCTGATGGGTGGAAAGTTCTGTATATATCAATGAGGTTTAGTTGGTTAATTGTGTCAATGAGGTCTTCTGTATCTTTACTGAGCTTTTTTCTAGATGATCTGTGTAGTGATGAGAGTGCAGTGTTAAAGTCTCCCACTATTACTGTGGAGTCATCTAACTCTCTTTTGAGCATAGTCAGTGTTTCTTCGACATATTTAGGTGCTCCGACATTAGGTGCATAAATGTTTAATATAGTTAAGTCTTGCTTGTGTACTGAACCTTTCAGCAATAAATAGTGTCCATCTTTGTCCACAATGGTGGATTTGACATTAAAATTGATTTTGTCTGAGATTGGAATTGCCACCCCTGCTCTTCTTTGTTCATTGTTCGCTTGATAATATTCTTCCATCCTTTAATTTTCAGTTTGTTCCTGTCTTTAGGTCTCAAGTGAGTTTCTTGTAGACAACATATGGATGGGTCGTGTCTTTCGATCGAAGATGACACTCGGTGTCTCTTTACTGGAGCATTCAGTCCATTGACATTCAATGTAATTATTGATAGGTATGTGTTCGCTGCTGCCATTGTGATATGTTTATTTTTATTTTGATGTTTTCTCTGTTGTTCTTATTAGTCTGTTCTGGGACACTCTTTTTTGTGAGTTGATTTTTCACCTTTTTCAGAGCTGGTTTTATAGTAGTTGAGACTCATGTGTTAGATTTCTTGAAATGGTATGATACATCTTTGTTGTGGTTTACAGCTGCCCCTATGAACCCCCTTAATAAACTATTTGTAAACTGACTCGACGGCACTTGGCTTGGCTGGCAAACCCAATTTTAATTACTACCAGTCTTGTCATCTTCCTCTCCATCTGGAAGGACTATAACGACTGTAGTACATCCCTCTTTTATTATGATGACACCATAGTTTTCATGATGATCACTGGATTGCTTCTTTCCAAATCAAAGCTGTGATTTACTTTGGAGCCTTCCCTAAATGAGTATTGAGTAGTGTGCCATTCTAAAATATAAAGTTAGTGGTTTTGCTCTTCTAAGCCAAAGCCAAGAACTTCTTTCAGTATTTCTTATAGTTTGGGTTTGGTTTTTACAAAATCTCTGAGTTTCTGTTTATCTGGGAATGTCTTAATTTCATTTTCGTATTTGAAAGATAGTTTTGCAGGATATATAATTCTTGGTTGGAAGTTCTTCTCCTTCAAGACTTTGAATGTGTCGTGCCACTGTCTCTGTGCCAGCATAGTTCTTCTGAGAAATCTGACGAGAGCCTACAGGGTTTCCCTCTGAATGTTAGCTTTGCTTTGATTCTTGCTGCCTTTAAGAGTTGCTGCTTATGTTTCGTTTTGTTGAGCTTGATTATAATATGTCTTGGAGTCTTTCTTTTGAGATCTATATTGGGTGGCGTACGATATGCAGCTGAGATGTCTATATTCTCTTCCTTCATGATTTCTGGGAAATTTTCTTTCAGCAGCTCAGCAACAATACTCTCTGTGGTCTCAGATGTCTCACCCTGTTCAGGGACTCCAATTAATCAAAGGTTGTTCCTCTTAATAGATTCCCACATGGTTCTTAATGTTTCTTCATTTTTCTTGTTTCTTTTTTCTGATTTCTACTCATAGACACTGGCATCAGTAGCTCTGTCTTCCAAGTCAGAAATTCTTTTTTCCATTTGTTCCATTCTGTTTTCTTGGCTTTGCATGGAAGTTTCTATGTCTTTGATTTTCTTCTTAATCTGTTGGATTTCAGAGTAGTGGTGTTCCATCAGATCGAACAACTTGCTTAATTTTTCATTTTGTTCTGCTGCATTTTGTATAAGGTCTAGAAGGGCCCTGTATATAATCAATTTGTATTCACTTCCTGATGCTTTCATAAAAGTTTCTTCATCTGGAAAACTCCTTGGTTGCTTTGTTTGGGAGCCTTCTGAAGCCATGAGTGATTGCTTGTATGCCACAATTGTCTGTTGCTTTTTGGGTCCCATGTGAGTATATAGAGGCTGGAAGAGGTACTGTGAGGATTGATTGCAAATGTTTCTCTAGGCTGTCTTCAAACGTAAAGCAAAAGGTATCTGACCGGTTCACAAGTCAGTTAGGTTTTCAGGTGTAGAGGTCCCTCTTCTCATCTGACAAAGTAATCACCACTATATCCAACACCAGATGATAACAAAACTAGTTCAGAATACAGCAATGCTACTGCCCTGTTGGCCTCTGCTGACAGGGCCTAGCCTTATCCAACACTGCGTCGAGTACTGGTTTTGTGATAGAAAAGTGCTCTCGTGTGGTCAGGCTCTGGCTCTCAAGCTAAGAATTAGGTCCAGCTGCGGCCACCGTACCCAAGATGGCGTCCTCCACACAGGCAGCAAACAGGGGGCTAAAGGTGCCCAGAGGCAGCGATCCCTGTGCTTCTGTTGCAGGGCCCTCAATGTAGGCAGCACTGTGCAAAATCACTACTTTTCTGTCGGAGAAGCGCTGTCCCATTTGCAGGCTCTGGCTCCCAGGCTAAGAACGAGGTCCCGCTCAAATCTCGGTACCAACATGGCATCCCACACCCTGACTGCAAAGGTCAGTGCAAACCCCGCTGAGGCAGCTACTAAACGAAAGGCTCAAAATGGCTCGATTAACAGAGTCCCAAGCCTTGCTCTCAGAATATGGGAATTTCGCCTGCCTATCCCCTCAGCAGCGCGTCTGAGTCCAGCCGCCAGGAAGACCCAGCTCCACCTGTCAGCCGAGACAGAGGAAAAAAAAGTCAAACTGGTGCGTTTACCTTCCGTCCGTGAAAGCCGGGGCTAGCCAGGAGCGGGAGTCAGCGAAAGAGAGGAGGTTTCTCGCTGAGTGGTATGAAGTCCCAATTAACAGCTCTGTGCCATGTCCTGAGGCTGATTAGGTCCTCAGAAGGCTCTGTTTGATTGTCAATTCAGGTCTTGGTTTCTAGAGGGATATAAGGAGACGTGTGCTTAGTCTGCCATCTTGACTCCGCCCCCAAAGGAGTAATTTTGAAAATAAACATTTCTGTGTATTTAAATTTAAAAATATGACCCGATCTGAACACATGTTTTCTAACTTACAAAGATCACAAAACTTCCCCTATGGAGATAAATTCTTATCATATAACTTCTTTATTTTCAGCTTTCCATGGAACTTAGTCATTTTCTGTGAATGAACCTTCCTGAATAAAGCCATCTGTGTAATATCATTCTCTTTTGGGACTCTAATAATAATGAGAAAAAGCAGTGTCAATGATAATGTAAACAAAGGGTATATTTTTTCATTCAATGTTTATTTATTATACTGGCACTTTTCAAAGCTGTAGAGGTACACAGTATTATAGAACCATATCTTTACCCTCATAGAAGTTACATTCTAGTTGGGGGATTTTTCTTATTAATAATTAAAAAATAATTTTTAAAGGCATTTTGTAAAAAGTTAAGTTAAATATGTTACTACGGAGATAAAAGTGACCAAAGAAAGCCTCAATTAGAAGTTTAAATTTTAATAAAGTCTGAAGGAAGGATGAGAGCCAACCTGCAAATAATGGATTACTGCCTAAACCAGCTTGGAGCCTCCAAAATTTGTGTCAATAAGTTGTTCCATAGTACCTCTCTTCTGGTGGATCAATTCCCAAGAATGTCTAGCTTTTAAATATTTTGGAAATCATTCCGAAGACAGCAACTACCACGTATTTTCACAGCAAATATCACTTCCTCATCTTTTCTTTCCACTCCTTTCTTCTGGGAATAGAAAACCTTCCTTTTGTGTCTTAATTTCACACTTCTGAGTAGAAAAATTGTTGACTCCGGATTGAGACTCAGCCAGACTGGGCAATTATGAGCTTTCCCAGTGTTTTTAACTGTAGATCTGTAAACAGGTTTATAGTATCCTTCAACTGGCAAATGGTGATACACTAAGCAAAGCAATTGCTGTTAGTCATGTTCCTTGACATACAAAAATAACCAGTTTCTAAGATTAGCAGCTGAATAAAGAAGTGCACAGGAGAAGAGAGAGATTAAGAAAGAATTGTGATAACATATAACATCTGAGTCCCAGGTACACCTCTAACTGTTCTGCTGGCATATACATGAGTCTTTTTTGTGTATGGTCTAGTTGAAGATAAGTTCACATAACTTGCGGGGAAAAAAAAAAAAAACTTAAAGAACATGATCGTGTATCAGACACTGTACTACGATATGTAAAGTATTCATTTTTAGACTGTCTCAAATCTGCTCCAAGGAAACTCAATTTAACGTTAGGTTTAAATCAGAAAGCATGATATACTATTATAAAAATGGATCTCATTTAGTCTTCACAGAGCTCACACATGATTTACATGCAGTTAGGGACTCCTTAACTCTACACTGGCTATTTACCTGCCAAATCACTATTGAAATTCAGGTCTAGTCAACTCTAAAGCCAAACAAGTTATAATATTAATAATTTCTAAGTTGATAGAATTTAGAAGAGAAGCTGTTATTCACTTATTTTCTTTTTTAATTGTACAATTGTTTATGGAGAAGTAAAAAAATGATACAGTAGTAATAATGAAGATAAAGATTTGTGATACCTGAGGGAGAATAGAAACTGAGATTTGGCCTATGCCAGAACTATTCTAGTGGGAGACAAAGCAGGGATAATATTCTCCTTGTTACTATGCTCTTATTGTACTCTGAAAGACTCTTCTTCCTTCCCTTTAATCTGTGTTCTGTTTTTTAACTTAATACATATTTGAAAGTTAGAGAATTTGCCCCAGAGTTAACTTTGAACTGCACATAAAACTTGGCTCCAGTGTTAATAATTACATAGCGTTGAATGTAATTCAAAGTATTTTCACTTTTACTATGTAATTTTCAAAACTCACTAATATGGATACTTTCTTCAGTTTGTAGGTAATAAAGGAGATTAGGATTCATATTTTAAAAGAAATCATTTAGAGTGGTGGAGTCAACAAATGTGAAAACCAGAACCACAATCTAAATATTCTTTTAGTTTTATGCTCTCTTCGCTGAATAACAAGTAACTATATTGTATGTATAGCCTTGTCAACTGGCTGTTTTTTTTTTTTTTAACCTACTCTTAGGTACTTCTTCAGATATTAGCTTTGAGTACCGGGAGCAGACAACGTTAGCTGAATGTTGATTCAAGGAACAGGAAGTAAGAACAGTGCTAATAAGGAGTGAACATATTAGAAAGACAGTGAGAACAGTCACGGGAAAAAAGACATGTGAGACTTTGGCGTTATCAAAATGTACTCATTATTCCTGTGTCTTCCAGAACTCTTCTTTTCACTTCGACCTAAACAGACAAAGGTGATGTTTCAATGCAGACAGATGAAGGAGATCAGAAAACATTTGGTAAATGTGTTTTTCTGGATAGGGTCAAATTGTTTTGAACCAAAGGAATTTCTTATAAATTCAATAAACAGAATGAAGTTTCATAGAAACAGAAACATATGAACCATGACTGACAAAACTACGTGAGGTGTTAACTGGGAACAAATCAACAAACTGTGTAAAGCGACTGTGACTATTTAAAAAAAAAAGCTATTGATCTTGAGTTAGTCTAACTTGTAATGGCCCTATAGGACAGAGTAAAATTGTGCCTTAAGGCTTCTAAGGAGTGGCTGGTGAATTTGAACTGCCATCCTTTAGATTGGCTGCTGAACACTTAACCACTGTGCCATACAGATTTAAACAGGGATCACTCAGAATTGACTAGTAACTTCTGAGAACGGTGCATTTTGAGACTGAACTGCTTATATTGCTTGACACTTAATTTTAAAACTGAGATTAAAAGTAGTTGAGTAGTAAAATTTCTACCTTCCTTGTGTAAGACTTGGGTTCTATTCCCAGCGGATATACCTCAAGTGCAGCCATTACTATTCTGTTAGTAAGGCTTACATGTTGCTATGAGGCTGAACAGGTTACATCTGAGCATCGAGACTAAGATAAGTTAGGAAGAATCCCTGGTGATCTACTTTAGAATAACCAGCCAATGAAAACTCTGTAGATCACAAAGTTCTAATCCCATGATCCCACTGTGCACGAGCTGGTCAGGAGTCAGGGACTGAGAAGATTGCAGCTAACTAAACCATTCTGAAATCATTACAGATTTACTATATATTGTAAAGGTAGTATACAGAATTATTGCATATGCTTCACCTAAAAGATTCCCTCAATGTGAAAAAGTTATTATATATGTTATATATATATATATATATATACTTTTTTTATTTTTTCTGGACTATATGAGAATTATAGACATAATGAATTTATAGCTCATGAAAACAAGAGTACTCTTGTTTAATCACAGTACAGTTATAAAGATTAGGAAGTTACCTTTGATATTGCAAAATTACATAGTCAAAGACCTTAACAAAATTTTGACGGTTTTCCAACTAATGTCTTTATCTAGTCATGGGTTGAATTCAGTGTCACCTGTTGTGAGTCCCTTTAAGCCAAACACCAAACCTGTTACCTTTGAATCAATTGCCACAGGTGACA
This sequence comes from Heterohyrax brucei, assembly GCA_028571685.1. Taxonomy (NCBI): domain Eukaryota; kingdom Metazoa; phylum Chordata; class Mammalia; order Hyracoidea; family Procaviidae; genus Heterohyrax; species Heterohyrax brucei. Next base: position 53,837,612 of record CM053143.1, on the reverse strand, counting down.
CATCTGTTATTACAAAGTAGATCTGAACCATAGGCTTTTCTTGGCTGTAATCTTTTTAAGAGTAGATTGCAAAACCTTTCATCCTCAAAGACACTGACTGAGTTTAACCCCCTAACTTTTCAGTTGGCAGCCTACCACAAATTGCTTGTGTCACCTAGGAGTTATAATCTCCTTATTTTGGAAGAGATCTTCAGCCTGTCTTTGTCTTTTATGACTTTGATACTTATGAGGAATGTAGAAAGTTTCTCGGTTTAAATTTATCTGATATAATTTGATGGAATATAACAGAAGTGACTTTGTATTCTTCTGAGTATATTTAATTAAAGAGGTACAAATACTGATTCATCCCATCACTAGACCCAATACTAAACCAACTGCTGTTGATTCGGAGTCATGGTGACACTATAGGACAGAATAGAACTGCCCCCACAGTGTTTCCAAGGAATGTTGGTCATTCAGACTATGACTGTTTGGGTAAACTGTAGAGCTTACTCACTATACTATCAGGGTTTCCGTCCCATTACTAGTGATGTTAATTATGGTCACTTAGTTAAAGTGTCATGTGCTAGGTATTCGTATTTTGAAATTACTACTTTTCTTTGTATATTTTGGGCAGATACTATATGACCATGTAAATATCCTGCTTCTCATCAAATTTTTTCTTTTAGTTTTAAGCATACATTAACATAAATCAAAGGAGCCCTGCATACACAACGATTAAGCTCTCAGCTGTACCACCAAATGCTGGTGATTCAAACTCATCAGTAACTCTGTGGGAGGATGACTAGGTGATCTGCTCCCATAAAGATTGCAGCGAAGAAAACCCTTTGGGTCACTATGAGTCAAAAATCAATCTGAAGGCACCTACCTAACAACAACAATAATGTGACTCTATTGTCACTATGGTAGTTACCCATAGTGATGATGCTGATTGTGTTAATCAAAGTGCTTGAAATATTCTAGACTAATCCTAAGACCACACCAGGTGAATATTTAGTCATAACTAACGTAACAATTTGTTTCTAAGCAATTTGCCATTCTTCTTTCTCAGTGATGAATTTTACTAATTATTAGTGTCTTAGTTATCTACAGCTACTGTGACAAAAATACCACAAAATGTGTGGTTTGAAAGTGCAGAAATGCATTGTCTCACAATTTTGGAAGTTAGGTGTCCAATTCAAGACATTGGCGCTTGGGGAGGGTCTTTCCTTGCCGTTAAAACCACAAAAACCAAACCCAGTGCTATGGAGTCATTGCCAGATCATAACGACCTTACAGGACAGAGTAGAGCTGCCCTATAGAGTTTCCAAGGAGTACCTGATTGATTTAAGGCGGCAACTTTTTTTGCTTAGCAGCCACAGAACCCAACCACTACACCACCGGGGTTTCATCCTTGCTGGCCCAGGAATTGCTTTCTTTGCTCATGAGATAATTCTTCATGCTTTCTACCCCTTGTGTGTATTAGCATGTTGGGTTTCTCTTTTTATGAGACATAACTCAGAAACAATTAATCTTAAAATCCACCCTTCTCAAGTAATGACTTCATTAACACAACATAAACCCTAGTTCCAAACAGGGTCACATAGGATTTCAATGTTTCTTTGTGGGCACTGAGACTCAATCTATAGTACTAAGCAAGTTGCTTGAAAAGGGGTTAAAATCAATAGAAATAATGGAGTTCCTATCTACAATGATTTTACATCCTTTCTTCGTATATTCTGTAACCTGAAAGATCAAAATTTGGGAGTTTTCTTTATACTTCATTTCACAATATTTTGTTGACTTTGCTTTGCTTTATTGTTGTTGATTTATTTTGGCTTATACAATTCTTTCCAAAAGTGGCAATTTCATTGTCATATTTTATTCATTTATTCAACAGTATCACACCAAGCAAAGCTGTAATCACCAATCCCCAACATAGTAAAAATGTCTCTAGATTTACCAATCAATTTTACCTGTAAAATGTTGCCACTTTCACCTCTTTGAGCCCTACCCTCCTTATATAGGATATGATGTGACCTGGTCACAGGTTCCTTTTAAAACTGTGCTTACGTATGAGCAAAGACATGAACCAAACTCCCTAAATTAGCCTTGGAAATTAAACTGAAGTTCTCATTGCTTTTGTTGTTAGGTGACATCAAGTTATTTCCTGCTCACAGTAACCATATGTGCAACAGAACAAAATACTGCCCAATCTTGCACCATCCTCACAATCTTTGCTATTTTAGAGCAAATCGTTGCAGCCACTGTGTCAATACATCTTGTTAAGAGTCTTCTCATTTTTCTTTGACCCTGTGCTTTAACACACATGATGACCTTTTCTAGGCACTGGTCCCTTCTGATAACATGGCCAAAGTTTGTGAGAATAAGCCTCACCATCCTTGCTTCTGGGAACATTCTGCCCATACTTCTACCAAGACACATTGTTGTGTTTTTCTGACAGTCCATATTATATTGGATATTCTTCACTCAACACTAAAACTTAAAGGCACCAATTTCTCATAGATCTTCCTTATTCATTGTGTAATTTTACATGCAAGTGAGGTGACTGAAAATGTCATGAGTTGGATGAGATGCATCATCGTCTTCATAGTGGTGTCTTTGCTTTTTAACGTATTAAACAGGTCTTTTGCAGCAGATTTTCCCAGTGCAGTACTGTCATTTGATTTCTTGACTGCCACTTCCATGGATGTTAATTGTGGAAAACGTAAAATGAAATCCTTGGTAGATTGAATATTTTCTCCACTTATTATCATGCTGCTTATTGGTCTAGTTGTGAGGATTTTGTTTTCTTTTATGCTGAATTGTAATCCATACTGAAGACTATATTCATTGATCTTCATTAGTAAGTTCTTCAACTCCTCTTTCAGCGAGCAAATTGTATGTTGCAGGTTGTTCAGGAGTCTTCCTACAAAAGTGATACTACATTCTTCCTCATATAATCCTACTTCTTGGCTTAATTGCTCAGAACACTGATTGAATAAGTATGGTGAAAGGATGCAACCCTGTCATGGATCGAATTGTGTCCCCCTAAAAATATGTGTGGCCGTGTGGCTGGGCCATGATTCCCAGTATCTTGTGACTGTCCTCCATTTTGTGGTTTTCCTATGTCATATGTTAAAGGATTAGGGTGGGACTGTAAATCCCTTTATAAGATCACCTCTCTGCTCCACTGTAAAGGGAATTTCCTTGGAGTATGGTTTGCCCCACCCTTAATCCTTTCATCCTACAAGAGATAAAAGGAAAGGGAAGCCGACTGAGAATTAGGAACATCACACTGCCAAGCAAGCAGCACCGGGAGAAGAGCGCGTCCTTCAGACCCGAGGTTCCTGCGCCAAGATGCTCCCTGGACAAAGACTGATGCAACATCAGGCTTTCCTCCAGAGCCAACAAAGGGGAAAGACTTCCCCTGGAGCAGACACCCTGAACATGGACTTGCAGCCTACCAGACTATGTAAGAATAAACCTTCCTTTGTTAAAGCCATCTACTCTGTGGTATTTCTGTTAGAGTAACACTAGCTGACTAAAACAAACCCCTACCAGCATCTTTCCTGATTTTAAAACATGATAATTGTTCTGTTCAAACAACTGCCTCTTTGTCTGGGAACTGTTCCTCATGAGCATCTTCTATAATCCTCATTCTTCCCACAGTAATCCATAATTTGTTACGAAGCACATAAGGGATTATAACTTTGTGTATTCAATAAAACACAGGTAAATAGCTTTCTTGTATTCTCCACTTTCAACCAAGATCCATCCAACATCAGTGAAGATACTTGTCATTCTATATACTCTTCTGAATACAATCCCTCAATGTGTCAGCATTCTCCTCTTCTTAAACTTGAGTTCCCCATTTCCCTTCACTCAGGTTTTCCTGTTCCTTCCTGCCTTCCTTTGCTTTTCGATTGACATGCCTGTTCAGTGAATGACCTATGTGTATTATTACTTGTTTTAGAAGCCTGTCTAATCATTAGCTGAAGGGTAAACTTCAGAAGTGACTTCAGTACTGAACTAAAAGGGTATTCAGGGCTATACTTTGGGTTTTTTTTCTAGTTTGTCAGACTAGTAAGTCTAGTCTTTTCTTGTATGTTTGAATTTTGTTCTATGTTTTTCTCTTGCTTTGTGCTGTACTCTCCATTGTGAACTCTGTCCAAACAATCAATAGTGGTAGCCTGGCACCATTAATTATTCTGGATCCGGTCTGGTGGAGCCTATGGTAGTTGTGGTCAGTTAGTCCCATGGACTAACCTTTCCCTTGTATCTTTTGTTTTCTTCATTCTCCTTTGCTCCAGGTAAGATGGACTAGTAGACAGATCTCAAACAGCCTTTTACAAGATTTTAAGACCCCAGATGCTACTCACCAAAGTAAGACACAGAAAATTTTCTTTATGTGCTGTGGTATGCAAGTTGATCTAGATGTTCCCAAAGACCATGATCCCTACGCTGAGGACTGGAGAACATGAACTTTAGCAAAAGTTTGATTTGCATGAGATATTCAAAATATTGTTTGATAATCTCTACATTCTATTGGATCATCTTTGTTTTGAACAGCCACAGATCTGGATGTCTTCTAGTCAGTTGGCCAGGGAGCTGCCTTCCATATTTCTTGACATAGATTAGTGGGCACCTCCAGTACTGCTTCTGTTTATTGAAACATCTTAATTGGTATTTCATCAGTTTCTGGAGCCTTCTTTTTCATCAGTGCTTTCAGTAAATGTTGCCCTTCTTCCTTCAATATCATTGGTTCTTAAACATATGCTACCTCCTGAAATGAAGGTGCTCATTACACAGCAAATAATTCATCTGTATTGAATCAGCTTTTTCCTGATTCAACAATAGGAAACCCCTCTTAACTTCATTATGTCTTTGAGTTTTTACATTTCTTTTATCAGTAATATGATGGAATCTACAAAGATTGTTTGATGTAAATAACACATTATAGTCCAGATGTTATCTAATAGTGACCTAAAAATAGAAAGTGATGTTTTAGGAAGCTGTGAACTATTTTATAGTATGGTTTGATATACCCTAAGCCATCTCACTAATGTTCAGTGCACTAAGATCTTTATATAGTTACTAGGCACAATAAGGAAACCCTGGCAGTGGAGTGGTTAAGTGCTAGGCCTGCTGACCAACAAGGTTGGCAGTTCTAATCTGCTAGGCAGTCCTTGGAAACTTAATAGAGCAGTTCTACTCTGTTCTATAGGGTCACTATGAGTCAGAATCAACTCAACAGCCCCCCCTTTTTTTTAGGCATAATAAAAACCTGTTGTACTTCTCGTACTTTTGACATCTCACTGTTCTATTAGATTAAACCCTGAAATGACTGGGATAATTTATCGAATTATTCAAGCTAATGAGTTTCATAAGAATTGATTATTGGTGAGCTAATGTGATTTTATGAAGTCTTCAGGGTGTCCTAAGAAAACCTGACTCTTAAGAAAAAAAGTTGAAAATATACCAGTGCCTCTCTAAATATACCAGAATCACTCAGATTCCTCTGCATTTTTGTTTCGTTCCCAATAAATAGATGCTCCAATCAACAGACATTCACTGTTTGAGAATATTCAGTAACAGTATTTCCAAAAGATTAAGAACATCATGGACCTGCTATGAAAGCATAGAATATGTCATCATCTAATCTTATAGATTCTGTAATTATGATTCTATCATCATAGATTCTCAGCACTCAAATAAACACTCACTGTGTCATATTCTAGCACTTTGGTGGAGATTTGGTTGAATGCTACTTAATCATATATTGTCTTTTCTTAGCATACTATTCCAACACGTAAGTCAGAATGATATTTTAAATTGTTTATTCAGGATTTTTAATATATGAATGTTCTCTGTGCTGATGTAAAGGAACATTGCACTTAAGTTTTTAATTTACTAAATCTTTTTTCTTTGCCCTGGCTAGACAAATGCTAGTTTATTAGCCTTTGTTGAACAAGCTAGTATGATGGTTAATTTCATGAGTCAACTTGGCTAGGCCATGGTACCCATTTATTTCATTAAACACTAGTCTAGATATTGATGTAAAGATATTTTGTTGATGTGATTGATATTTGTAATTGACAAAACAACCCATTGCCAATGAATTGATTATGACTCACAGTGGCCTTATCGGACAGAGTGGATCTGCCACATAGAGTTTCTTTCCAGGGAGCATCTGATTGATTCAAACTGCCTACCTCTTGGTTAGCAGCAGTAGCAGTTAACCACTATGCCACCAGGATTTCCAATCAGTTGACTCTAAATAAAGGAGATTACCCTTCATTTTGTGTGACTATGCCTTGTTAAATCAGCGGAAGGTCTTAAGAACAAAAACAGAGGTTTCCTCAAAAGAAGGAATCCTGCCTTGTTACTGTAACATAAATATCCTGCCAGCATCTTCAGTCTGGATTATCCCCACAATTGGGTTAACCGATTCCTGAAAATCTCTTTGTCTGTTGGATCTATATCTATCCGTATGTATATCCGTCTTCTCTTGATTCTGTTCCTCTGAAAAATCCTGACTAATGCAACTAGTATCATCACACTCTTACCCTAACTGCTTTAGTCTGCTTTTTATGTGTCTGCACACACAGACTAATTTAAAAAAATGCTAGTGCAGGCATTCCCCAGATTACAAAAAAGATCTGTTCTTGTATCTTTAAGTCAAAACAGGTGCATAAGGTTCTTACTTAGCTTTACATTAGTGAAAATAAAAGGCTCAGAATCTTTCAGTGATTTAAACCCTGCACATGAAGCAACTGAAGGTGATTGTGATGGAGAATTTGTTTCGAGTAGAGGTTGGTTCATTTGTTTAGCATGAGGCCAAATTTACTTAACATTAAAGGGCAAGTATGGGTTATCCCTGATTTGAATGTTTAAAACACAGGTACTTCCTGTCCTTCAGTACCCTGCTTATTGGCATAATTCTACTTACATATTTTCCTTAAAAAGAGTTAAATACTTGAGATTCATAATTATAATTGGTATTGCTTAGAAATATGGTCCAGATAGTCCAGGAAGAATAACATGAAAACCCAGACTACGAAAATTGATCTTGGTATTGTGTATTCTAACAATATTCTAATATCTATTGATGCAGGAAGGAGTTTACTTGTAAAATGCCAGAAAAGGGTGAAGGGCTGCATACAAAGTCTAAAGGACCCTGAAAAAGTATCAGCTTAGTACAGTATGCATTACAAAATGTAGTAATTAATAATTAATAAATAATAATAACATTGTAGTGTCTAGAGGAAATCACTAGTAACTGTGACTGACTTCCAGTCTTTTTAAACTGCTGACTTTGACAGGACATTTTTCTGCTACCCATGTACAGTAAATAACTGAAAGCACGGAATGTATCATTGGAGGACCCACTGTTGATGAAATCATTGTGAGTTTTATAGTCTAGCTCACTTTTACAAGCAGAAGTTCTGCAAGGGTCAAAGCCCTGTTTCGTGTCATATGGCAACTGAACGAAGCTGAACACCCACAGTGAGACACCAAGGTGGCCAGCTGGCGTGGTAGTGACTTTAAAATATTATTTTGCCCACCCACAGTTTGTTTAAAATCAGTAAATAAAGAGCATAGCAGTAGTTTTATAAAAGTACCTACTATAAACAACTAACTCAGTAGATAATTATGAAAATAAAGGAAAAAAAGAAAAAGAAAGAAATTGCAAATATACGTTAAATACATTGGGAGAATAAGCCCTTTCCTAATGCAGTAAGCAGGCCCAAAAAAGAAATCTCTTAAAATTCTACATGAGACAATACAGTCTGCTACTTTCAAATTTCAGCCAAGGATCTACAGATAAGAACTACATGTTAACTACTGGTTTTAGTCATAATACTAACGTTTAATGCACTGCAGTGTATATTCAGTACTCTCCTTGGCATTCTAAAAAGCAAGAACTCAGCAGAGTATAAGCTACATGGTATGTACTAAATGGTTTGATGTAGAACATTTCTGTCATGCTTCAATTTTGGAATCTATCAAAAAAAATCCTGATAGATCCGACTCGACGGCACTTGGCTTGGCCATCAGGATAAGTGAAAACTAACTGTGTAGATAGGATGACTTAGTTACAACCTTCCCAGTAGACAGCTTTCCTTGTTGAAAATAAAATTTTAATTATATTTATAAAAGAAGTTAACGGTTTTATTAAAATATTGTTGTTGTGTCCCTCTATTACAACACTGTATGACACAGTATAATTGCCCTATAGGGTTTCCCTAGGCTGTAATCTCTATTGGAGTAGACTGCCCATTTTTTCTTCCACGAAGTCGCTGGTAGGGTTAAATTACCTATCTTTTAGTTAGCAGCCAAGTGTTTAACCAGTTCATCAACAGGAATCCTTAGAAACAGAGATCAGATAATTAGTAATCAGATGATAAATAGAAACTGTTTTTACTCATTGGATAATAAACTGGAAAGAAAGGCCTGGCATTGTAACCAAAATAATAAATGTGGTTGAAAGAAAACTAGTTTTGAATTAAACAGAGGAGAGGAAAACTTTTGTGCATACAGACTGCGTGGTTTTCAGGAGTAAAAGTTAGTCAGTAATTTCAAAGGGAAAAAGAAAACAAAACATTTTCTTGTTCACTTACTCTTGTATGAAGCATTCTGGTGCTTTGTTACTTCAAATTCATTTAATCTATTGTTCTTCAGCAATTTCCGTTTGCTCTTCATTTTGGGGTGTTTCATACATCTCTGCATGATATTTCTGCTGGTATACTTTGTAAGCCATGTGCATGTGCTTTCAGATAAGCTATAAAATGTGATTCCTGTTGAATGTATGTGATCACAGAGAAAAAAGATAATCAGAAGAAAATATTATTTTAGAAAGATCCAATTCTGTCACAAAAGTAAATTGTAACCAACTCTTTTATTCCACTGTTTTTGAAGTTTCACAGGTAACATCAATGACCGAATAAAATTTAAAAATGTCCGTAGATCCAGTTGATTTTAATTTTTCTACTACAACACTCTTTGTTCTAACCTTCCTTCTTTCAGGGTCTCAAATAATCATTTTTAAATATTTCTTAATTTGTTTTTAAGATAGCAGCAATAATGCAAAAATGCAAGAAGATGTTTAAAGAAGAGGGAAAAAGAATAAATTTGCCTCCTGTTAGCACATTTGAGTACCATTATTTTGTTAATAGGATTTTCTTTAATCACATTCTCTTGAAAAATACATTGAAAATTCCCTACCTCCTCTCAAGGGTGGCCTGGACTTTAGGCTTCTCGTGGTTTAGGATCCATCACCATCCTTCAGTTTGTGGCCCATGGTGGCTTGTGTGCTGCTGTGATGCTAGAAGCGTTATTCCAGTGGATTTTAAATATAGCGGAGTCGCTAATGGTGGGCAGGTTTCAGTGGAGACTTCACACTTACATAAACAGGAAGGAAAGATTTGGCGAATTACTTTGAATAATTAAAGAAAAACCTTATGGATCACAACAGAATATTGTCCAATATACTGCTGGAAGATGAACCACCTAGATTGCAAGATACTCAAAATACACAGTGCTGGCAAAAAAGAATTCAACCATACTAAAGATTGTGAACATGGCTCAAGACCAGGAATATGACCTGGCTTCCTGTCAACTAATGTCAACAATAGCAATTGGGATAAGTGATACAATGGTCAGAATTTGCACTTTGGTTATACAAGAAGCACCTGAAATAGAATTCCAAGTGATTTGATTTCAGGAAGCAAAAAATGAATTGAAGAGGGCAGTCTCTTTGGGAAACGGGAACTGAAGATGGAGACCTTTTATCAAAGAAGATTGAGAAGTAGCTTCTAGAAAAATTGTCTGAGAAAATGTCTACAGGAAACAGGAATTTTTATAGTGTGCTCAAACATACCACAGTTGGAAAGATGGCACAGAAAAGGACAATGTTTACCTCTATTATACATTAAATTGTTGTATGTCACAGCTAATAGAAAGCAACTAATAATAGAAATTGAGGATTTGAGAAAATACTATTTTTTTTTTTAATTCACCCTTCAGAGCACTTTTCAGCAGTGAGTTTGCAAACTTAATTACCAAACAGAGTACAATTACAGCTCAGACAGCCATTCCAGAAAAAAGAGTTGAACATTGCTTTGAAGGGTAGACTAGGCACGGACGTCAGGGCACAGCTTCCCAAGGGGTGTACTTGGAAGGTGGCTCTGGTGATATTTAGCAATGAGGTATGTCACACATTTTCTAAGATGAGTTTCTGAACTTGTCAGACAGCTTATATATCGATTAGATTTAACCAATATTGTTTAACCCCCCACCACTACATCAGTGAAGCAGAAGAGTATGTTTTTAACTGTATAGCATTTGGAGTTGAGCATTTTTTTCTTTCTTTCTGTGATACGTATTCCTAAGTCCCTTAAAACAATCATTAGCTTTGAGTTATGTCTTGTATATATTGAGAATAAACTATTTTTTCCCTGTAATACTTTCCAAGATACCATTTTATAAATGACAAAGTATCTAGTTAACCAAAGAAACTGAAGTCATTAAAAATGCAGACTGCCTTTCTGGCAATCCAAACATCTGAACAGCTAAGCTCTGGATAGAAATAAGCACTTTAAAATTTTATGATAAGACAAATATGTTGGTATTACAGCAAGGGAGGTATATATGTGGAATTTGATTTTTCCCTTGGGACAGGGAACCATCTGTAGAGGACTCCATCAGTCTGGGATTAAGAAGTAAGGACTATAGAAGAAGAATGGTCTCTAACATATAGCAGAGTGTGTGAAGGAGTAGTGAGTTGAGCCCACAGCTGTTATAGGAAGGTCCTCTGCCCAAGTAAAGATTCTGATATTCTGAAAGTTGTGATATCCAGATTTCTTCAGCAGTATTTTCTCTTTAAGTTATACTTGAAGGGTTTTTCCTACTGGAAAGAATACCCTTGCAATGTGTGAGATGCCACCCCACAGGTGTTTGTACTTAATTGTGAGTGATTTTGTCAAAATCTTAGTGATTCAAAGAAATCTGGGAGAAAAAAAAGGCTTAGATGAATCACTGCTTCCTTAACTTCTTGCCACCGCTCACCATCCATATGAAACTCAAGAGGTAATGATATTATTAAATATAGTTAAAAATTATTTGCATAAACATTATTAAGCTGGCATATCAAGCCTGACAAGTTAACAAACTGGTCACCATGTGCTGACACTGGAAGCACTGTACAAACAACTCAGTGAGGTTTCATAACCTTGATATATCAGTGTCTCACAGCTGTGTTTGTGTCAATGCGTGGCAGTATCTTGCTGAGTGGTATTCATTATTGTTGTTACATGTTTTTGTGCCATCATGAGACTATTGGAGCTTAAATTAGATCAACACATGAACATTCAATTTCTTGTTAAACTTAGTAAGAGAGGAAATGAAATCAGGGACATGTTGGACCAAGTTTATGATGCTAAGGCCATGAAGAAAACAGCAGTGTACAAATGGATCAAACGGTTTTCTGAGGGAAGAAAAAGCATCACTGATGAAGAGAGGTCAGGGAAGCCAGCTACTGAGCAGAACTGACAAAATCATTGCAAAAGTTCATCAAACTAAGCATCAAAATCATTGGCTGAGTGTGAGAAGTATAGCAGATCAAGTAAACACTGATAGAGAAACAGGAAAATCTCAACTGAAAATCTTGGCATGAGAAAATGTTGTATGCAAAAATAGTCCTGAAGGAGCTCACCAAGGAACAAAAGTGAAGGAGAATCGAAGTTTGCCAAGGCCTTTTGGAGAGGGAAGATGATATTTTGAGCTGTTTTATCACTGATGATAAAGCATGAGTGTATCAATACAGCTCTGAAACAAAGTGTCAAAGTATACAGTGGAAATCAGCCAGTTCTCCATGACCAAAAAAAGTTATGTCAGTCCAAATCAAGAGTCAGAACAAGTTGCTAACCTTTGTTGATATCACAGGGATTGTTCATTATGAATTTGTATCAACTGGATGAACAGTTAACCGAGTTTACTATTTGAAAGTGTTGAAAATGCTGTGTGGAAAAGTTGGATGAAAATGACCTGAACTTTTTGCCCAGCAGCTCTTAGCCCTTACATCATGACAATGCACCCGTTCACGTGGCACTGTGTAAGAGGGTGTTTTTAGCCAGCAAACAAATAACTGCATTGGAGCACACTCCCTAGTCACCTGATTTGGCTTCTAAAGACTTTTTTCTTTACCTGAAGATAAAGGAAATAGTGAAAGACATTTTGATGACATGCAGGATATCTAAAGGGTAATATGATGACAGGAACTTGACCTTGGGGAAGGTATTAGTCTCACCCTAAGCCTCTTTAACATAAGCCAATCTTTTAATCACAAACAGAGATTAGGATCCACAGCACAGAAAAATTACAAAATGGAGAACAATCACAAAATACTGGAAATTAGTCAGAATCAACTTGGCAGCAGTGGGCTTTTTGGATGGCCCAGCCAAACTGTTACACTTACCTTTGGGGGAAAGCAATTCAGTATATGACTGATAGTTTATTCCTAGAAGCCTAATTCTGCCAGGTTTTTAGTTATATTGCAAGACAAGAACATTTACTGGACAAATGAGAGGCAATTCAAATGCCTTGTAAATTTTAGAAGCAAACTAAAAGAGGTAATGCAAGTGAAGGTATTTGAATAGTTATTTTTTCAAATTGATAATTATTTTTACAAAACAATGACATCACATCTTTATTTTATTTATTTTTTTCCTGAAGCTTATTTTAGACTCTCTACAGATTAAGCTTCTAGGTATGGCAGTAGCAGTGAAATTTCTGTTAGTAGTAATCACTAACATTATTTTTCAAATTATAAAATTTAATATGATTGTTGTTAGGTGCCATCATGTCAGTTCAAACTCATAGTGACCTTACTTACAGCAGAAAGAAACACCCCAGACACATAGCTTTTGCTATGCCTGAACATGTTGTTATAGCTGCTATGTCAATCCATCTCACTGATGGCCTTCAACTGTTTTGCTAACCACCTACTTTGCCAAGCATAGTATCTTTCGCCGGGGACTGATCTCTCCTGATAATACGTCCAAAGTATATAACAGGAAATCTGTCTACTGTTGCTTCCAAGGATCATTTCTGATTTTACTTCTTCCAAGACACATTTGTACCTTCTTTTGGCAGTCCATGGTACATGGAATATTCTTCACCAACAGTGCTATTCAAAGGCATGAATTCTTTTGTCTACCTTACTCATTATCCTGCTTTCACATTCATAGGAAGCACCTGAAAACACCATGTCTTGGATCAGGTGCATCTTAGACTATAAGGTAATAATTTGAAGATGTCCTTTGCAACCAATTTGTCCAGCGCAATGCAGCTTTTGATTTCCTGATTGCCATTTCCATTCATGTTGATTGTGGATCCAAGTAAAATGAACTCCTTTACAACTACAATTTTTTCTCCATTTATCATGATGTTGCTTACTGGCCTAGATATGAGGATTTCTGTTTTCGTTATGTTAAGTTGAAATCCATACTGAAAGCTGTGTTCTTTGATTTCACCAGTAACTACTTAAGCTCTTCATTTTCAGGAATCAAAGTTGTGCATCTGCATAACACAAATTGTGACACCTGTTCTTCATATTGCCCAGCTTCTCAGATTATTTGTTCAGCATGAAGATTGAGTGAGTAGGCGGAGTCAAGATGGCAGACTAAGCACACGTCTCCTTATATCCCTCTGGAAACCAAGACCTGAACTGATAATCTAACAGAGCCTTCTGGTCACCTAATCAGCCCCAGGACACGGCACAGGGCTGTTACTTTGGACTTCATACCGCTGAGCGAAAAATCTCTCTTACACTGACTCCCACACCTGGCTAGCCCTGGCTCTCACGGACTGAAGCTACACCCACCATTCTGACTTGTTTTTTTCCTCTGTCTTGGCCGGCAGGTGGAGCAGGGTCTTGTCTAGTGGCTAGAGGCAGACGCACTGCTGGGGGATAGGCAGGTGAAATTCACATATTATGAGAGCCAGGCTTAGGACTCTGTTAATCTAGCCACTTTGAGCCTGTCGTTTTATATCTGCCTCAACGGGGTTTGTAGGGAGTTTTGCAGTCAGTGTGCGGGACGCCATGTTGGATACAGAGATTCTAGCAGGACCTCATTCTTAGCCTGGGAGCCAGCGCCTGCAAACAGGACAGTGCTTCTCTGAGAGAAAAGCAGTAATTTACCTAGTGCAACCTGCTTTGGGGTTCCTGAAACAGAAACAGAGAAATCATTACCTCTTGGCACCTTTAACCCCACTGTCTGCTGCCTGTGTGGAGGGCGCCACTTGGATACAGTGGCCGTAGCTGGACCTAATTCTTAGCTTGGGAGCCAGAGCCTGCCCACAGGAGAGAGCTTTTCTATCAGAAAAGCAGTACTCTACGCAGTGTCGTCTAAGGCTAGGCCCTGTCAGCAGAGGCCAACAAGGCAGTAGCATTGCTGTATTCTGAACTAGTTTGTATCATCTGGGGTTGGATATAGTGACACTTACTTTGCCAGTTGAGAAGAGGGACCTCTACACATGAAAACCTAACTGACTTGTGAAGTAGTCAGATATCTTTTGCTTTACATTTTAAGACAGCCTAGAGAAACATCTGCAGTCCAACCTCAAAGTACCTCTTCCAGCGTCTACATATTCACATTGGTCCCAAAAAGCAACAGACACTTGTGGCACACAAGAAATCAGCCATGGCTTCAGAAGGCTCCCAAACAAAGCAACCAAGTAGTTTTCCAGATGAAGAAACTTTTATGAAAACAACAGAAAGTGAATGCAAAATGATGATATACAACGCCCTTCTAGACCTTATACAAAATACAGGAAAACAAAATGAAAAATTAAGCAAGATGTGCGATCTGATGGAACACCAGTACTCTGAAATCCAACAGATCAAGAAGAAAGTCAAAGACATAGAAACTTCCATGCAAAGCCAGGAAAACAGAATGGAACAAATAGAAAAAAGAATTTCTGACTTGGAAGACAGAGCTACTGAAGCCAGTATCTACGAGCAGAAATCAGAAAAAAGAAACAAGAAAAATTAAGAAACATTAAGAAGCATGGGGGACTCTAGTAAGAGGAACAACCTTTGATTAATTGGAGTCTCTGAATGGGGTGAGATATCTGAGAACACAGAGATTATCATTGCTGAGATGCTGACAGAAAACTTCCCAGAAATCATGAAGGAAGAGAATACAGACATCTCAGATGCATATCGTACTCCACCCAATATAGATCTCAAAAGAAAGACTCCAAGACATATTCTAATGAAGCTCAACAAAATGAAACATAAGCAGCAACTCTTAAAGGCAGCAAGAATCAAAGCAAAGCTAACATTCAGAGGGAAACCCTGTAGGCTCTCGTCAGATTTCTCAGCAGAAACCATGCTGGCATGGAGACAGTGGCACGACACATTCAAAGCCTTGAAGGAGAAGAACTTCCAACCAAGAATTACGTATCACGCAAAAGTATCTTTCAAATGCAAAAATGAAATTAAGACATTGCCAGATAAACAGAAACTCAGAGACTTTGTGAAAACCAAGCCAAAACTACAAGAAATATTGAAAGAAGTTCTTGGCTCTGGCTTGGAAGAACAAAACCACTAACTTTATATTGTAGAACGACTTTACTACTCAAAACTCTACTCAGTTAGGGAAGGCTTCAAAGCCAATCACAGCTTTGATAAGGAAAGAAGCAATCCAGTGATCATCATGAAAACTATGGTGTCATCATATTAAAAAAAGGGATGTACTACAGTTGTTACAGTCCTTCTAGATGGAGAGGAAGATGACAAGACTGGTAGTAATTAAAATTGGGTTTATATATAGTTTATTAAGGGGTATCATAGGGGCAGCTGTAAAGCACAACGAAGATATATCATATCATTTCAAGAAATTTAACACAGGAGCATCAACAACCACAAAATCAGCTCTGAAAAAGGTGAAAAATCAACTCACAAAAAAGAATGTCCCAGAACGGACTAATAAGAACAACAGAGAAAACATCAACATAAAAATAAACACATCACAATGGCAGCAGTGAACACATACCTATCAATAATTACATTGAATGCGAATGGACTGAATGCTCCAGTAAAGATCGAGTGACGTCTTGGATCAAAGGATATGACCCATCCATATATTGTCTACAAGAAACTCACTTGAGGCTGAAAGATAGGAACAAACTGAAAATTAAAGGTTGGAAGAATATATATCAAGCTAACAATGAACAAAGAAGAGCAGGGGTGACAATTCTAATCTCAGACAAAATCAATTTTAATTTCAAATCCACCATCGTGGACAAAGATGGACACTATTTATTGCTGAAAGGTTCAGTACACAAGCAAGACTTAACTATATTAAATATTTATGCACCTAATTTCAGAGCAGCTAAATACGTCGAAGAAACGCTGACTACACTCAAAAGAGAGTTAGATGACTCCATCATAATAGTGAGAGACTTCAACACTCCACTCTCAATACTAGACAGATCATCTAGAAAAAAAGTCAATAAAGATACAGAAGACCTCATTTGCACAATTAACAAACTAAACCTCATTGATAGATACAGAACTTTCCACCCATCAGCAGACAACTACACCTTCTTCTCCAGTGCACATGGAACATTCTCCAGAATTGACCATTTGATAGGCCATAATGCAATGCTCAACAAAATCCATACCACTGAGTTACTGCAAAGCATTTTCTCAGATCATAAAGTCATAAAAGTTGAAATCAATAGAAGAAAAATCATAGATAGAAAGTGGAACTCTTGGAAACTGAACAACATCTTGCTCAAAAAAACATGAGTTATAGAGGAAATCAAGGATGAATTAAAGAAATTCATGGATTCCAATGAGAATGAAAACACTTCCTACCAGAACTTATAGGATACAGCCAAAGCAGTACTCAGAGGTCTGTTTATTTGCATAAATGCACACATCTGGAAGGAAGAAAGAAACCAAATCAAGAAACTAACCCTACAGCTTGAAGAAGTAGAAAGAGAACAACAGAGGAACCCCTCAGGCACCAGAAGAAATGAGATCATAAAGATTAGAGCAGAGCTAAATGAATTAGAGAATAGAAAAACAATTGAAAAGACCAAAAGCTGTTTTTTTGAGAAGATCAACAAAATTGACAAACCACTGGCTAAACTTACTAAAGAAAAGCAGGAAAGGAAACAAAGAACCCAAATTAGAAATGAGAGGGGGGGGGGTTGTCACCACAGATGCAACAGAAATAAAAAGGACGAATTCCTTGACTTATACCACCTACCCAAATTATCACAATGTGAAGCAGAACAACTTAATAAATCCATTACAAAGGAAGAGATTGAAAAGATCATGAAAACACTGCCAAACAAGAAAGGTCCGGGTCCAGATGGCTTCACAGCAGAATTCTACCAAGCATTTAGAGAAGAGTTATCTCCGGTACTACTGAAACTATTTCACAGTATAGAAAAGGATGGAGTACTCCCAAACTCATTCTATGAAGCCAGCATAACCCTGATATCTAAGCCAGGGAAAGACCCAACAAAGAAAGGCAACTACAGACCGATATCACTCATGAATCTGGATGTAAAAATCTTCAACAAAATTCTTGCCAATAGAATACAACAACATATCAAGAAAATAATCCATCATGACCCAGTGGGATTCAAACCAGGTATGCAAGGCTGGTTCAGGAAAACAATTAATGTGATTAACCACATAAATAAAACAAAAGACAAAGACCACTTGTTTTGCTCCGTTGATACAGAAAAGGCATTTGATAAAGTCCAACACCCATTCATGCTAAAAACTCTTAGCAAAATGGGCACAGACAGCAAATTCCTCAACACAATAAGGGCCATTTATACAAAGCCAATTGCCCACATCATCCTGAATGGAGAGAGACTGAAAGACTTTCCCTTGAGATTAGGAACTAGACAAGGATGCCCACTCTCACCTCTTCTATTCAACATTGTGCTAGAAGTTTTAGCTAGAGCAATTAGACAAAACCAAGACATAAAGGACATCTGCATTGGCAAAGAGGAAGTTAAAATCTCCCTGTTTGCAGATGATATGATTGTATATGCAGAGAACCCCAAGGAATTTATAAGTAAACTACTCAAACTGATAGAAGAGTTCAGCAAAGTCTCAGGATACAAGATAAACATAAGTAAATCAGTAGGATTCCTTTATACCAACAACGAGACTGTTAAGGAAGAAATTATCAAATCAATACCATTTACAATAGCCCCTAAGGAGATAAAGTACCTAGAAATTAATCTAAGCAGAGAAATAACAGAACTTTACGAAGAGAACTACAAGCCCTTACTACAAGAAACTAAGAGAGACTTAGGTAAATGGAAAAACCTACCCTGCTCATGGATAGGAAGACTTAACATTGTGAAAATGTCTATTTTACCCAAAGCAATGTATTTATATAATGCAATCCCAATACAAGTTCCAGTGACTTTTTTTTAACGAGATGGAGAAACAAATCACCCATTTTGTTTGGAAAGGGAAGAAGCCCCGGTTATGCAAGGTACTACTAAAGAAGAATAACACACTAGGAGGCCTCTCATTACCTGACCTGAGAACATATTACACTGCCACAGTGGTCAGAACAGCCTCGTACTGGTATAAGAACAGACAGATCGATCAGTGGAACAGAACTGAGATGCCAGAGACGACACCATCTGCCTACGAACAGTTGATATTCAACAAAGGCCCTAAGACATTAAACTGGGGTAAAAACCGTCTCTTCAACAAATGGTGCTGGCAAAATTGTTTATCCATCTGCAATAAACTGAATCAAGATCCATATCTTACACCTTATACAAAAACCAACTCCAACTGGATAAAAGACCTAAATATCAAACCTAAAACGATAAAGCTCATCCAAGAAACAGTAGGAACAACAATGGAATTTTTAATACACAATGTGGACAGACTCCAAAATCTGTCAAACAATCCACAATCATCAGAAGAGAAAATAGATAAATGGGATCTATTAAGAATTAAACACTTTTGCTCATCCAAAGACTTTATTAATAGAATTAAAAGAACACCTACAGAACGGGAAAAAATATTTGGCAACTCTATGTCAGACCGACGCCTGATCTCCATAATCTATAAGATACTACAAAATATCAACAAGAAAAATATAAACCATCCAATTAAGCGATGGACAAAGGAGATGGACAGACATTTCACTAAAGAAGCGATCCAGGCAGCCAAAAAACACATGCGGACATGTTCACGATCTTTAGTTATTAAACAGATTCAAATCAAGACAACAATGAGATACTATCTCACCCCAACAAGGTTGGCCATGATCCAAGAAACACAAAACAACAAATGCTGGAGAGGTTGTGGAGAAAGTGGAACCCTCCTACACTGTTGGTGGGGTAGCAAAATGGTCCAGCTTCTTTGGAAGGCAATCTGGCGCTTCCTTAAAAAAATGGATATTGATATACCATTTGACCCAGTAATTCCACTACTTGGAATATATCCTACAGAATCAAGGCCTTTCACACCAATGGACGCATGCACCAGAGTGTTTATCGCAGCACAGTCCAGGATAGCAAAAAGATGGAATCAACCCAGATGCCCAAAAACAGAACGGATAGGTAAACTATGGTACATATTCTCAATGAGCACTACGCAATGATAAAGAACAACGATGACTTCAGGAAACATCTCACGACCTGGTTTCAACTGTAAGACATTATGTTGAGTGAAAGTAGTCAGCGACAAAAGGACAAATATTGTATAAGACCTCTACGATAAGATTTCAAATACAGACTTGGGTACCGAAGAAAAGACTCTTTGACAGCTGCAAGGGAGGGGAGCGAGGGTAGGGTTTAGATTAGATAGTTGCTAGGTATCTGGTTGGGTGAAAGCAGCGATAGCACACATTAGAAACAAGAACAGTATTAAGTGGACTGAAACATAAGGAGTACTCCTTTCATCTTAACCCAATATTGCAAGGATAGAGTAGCTGGTGCAGGCGGCGGGGGACCATGCTCTTAGGCGAAATCGAGGCACAACTAGAGTTTTGCTAAGAGGGCTCTCTGCACCCCACGTTGGTGAGTGGCATCTGGGGTCTTAAAAGCTGCCAAGCTGCCATCCGAGGGCACAGCAAATGGTCCCAGCTCAGCAGGAACGGATGCTCACCGATGACCAAAATGACATGGTGGAAAGACAACCCGGAAGACAAAAAGACCCACATCGGTGGGTGCCTACATTGACTTGCGACCAGAAGAAATGGCTGGTGCCAGGCCACCACCAGTGATAGCTGCGATGGAGCTCACTATGTTGAGTCTCACTGGCAACAGAAGAATAAAAAGGGGTGCACCCTGAGATCCCCACTAAAAGACCTCAATTGATGGTCCAGTGGTTTTGGGGTTCCCCTGGGAGCATGGCCCCTCACCTTGATGCTGCCCTTGACTGTAAATCATAACGAAGGCCCACGCTTCGGACTGGAATGGATTGGACTTGGTGATGCAGTGATCATATATTGGATGCACTTTATGGTTCTATACATCTATAGGATGTCATCCTTCTGACCTCTGACTGGAGGAAGGAGAGTGGGTGGAGAGGAGGGAAAAAAGAGACTGTTGGGAGAACGAGACATGTATGGAGCAGAGAGGTATAGTGTGCTGTCACCGGGCAGGGAGAGCAGTGGAAGCTGCGTGTAGGTGGGTATGTAAATTTATACGGGAATGTACATTTTCACTTAGTTATATTAAATTAAAAAAAAAAAGATTGAATAAACATGATGGAAGGACACAAACCTGAGGCACATCTTTCTTGATTTCAACCACGTAGTATCCCCTATTGTGTTCAAATGACTGCCTCTTAATCTATATACAGGTTCCTCAAAAGCACAGTTAAGTGTTCTTGAACTCTCATTCTTCCCAATGTTACCCATCATTTGCTGATTCACATCGTTCAATGCTTTTGCCTAGTCAACAAAACACAGGTATGCATCCTCTGTTATTGTCTGGTTTCAGCTAGGATAAATCTAACATCAGTAAAGATATCTCTCATTCCACTATCTCTTCTAAATGCTGCCTGAATTCCTGGCAGCTCCTTGTCCTAGAGGTACTGCAACAGATGCTTTAGAAAGATCTTCAGGAAAATTTTACTTGTGTGTGATATTAATGATACTGTTCAGTAATTGCTGTACTTGGTTGGACCACTCTTTGTTTTGGAAAAGCCAAGAATATGGATCTCTTCTTGTTGGTTTACCAGGTAGGTATTTTCAAAATTTCTTAGCATAAGTGAGTCATCACTTCCAATACTGTATCCATCTGTTGAAACACTTCAGTTGGTATTCCATTAACTCCTTGACCTTTGTTTTATTCCAGTGCCTTCACTGCAGCTTAAGCCTGTTTCTTCAGTTTCTGATTATATACTACAGTCAAATGTGAACCAATTATTTTTGGTACAGTGATTCTGTGTATTCCTTCGATCTCCTTTTAACATTGTCTGAATAGTTTAGTATTTTCTCTGTAGAATCCTTTAACATTGCAACTTGAGGCTTGAATTCTTTCTGTACTTCTTTCTGATTGAGAAACATCCTGCTTGTTCTCCCTTTTTGGTTTTCTATCTCCACATCTTTGTACACATCATCATAATACTTTGTTTTCTTGAGCTTCTCTTTGAGATCTTCTTTTAAACTCTTTTGCTTCTTTGTTTCTTCCTTTTGCTTTAGCTAATTGACAATCAAGATCGAGTCTCAGAGTGTCTTCTGATATCCATTTTGGTGTCTTCTGCCTTGTTAATGGTCTCTTTTTTTTTCATATTTGATATCCTTGATATCATACCACAACTCATCTAATCTTCAGGTATTAGAGTTCAGAACATCAAATTTCTTCTTGAGTTGGTCTCTAAATTCACGTGGCACATACTCAAAGTTGTACTTTGGTTATCATGGACTTGCTCCAATTTTCTTCATCTGCGACTTGAACTTGCCTACAAGCAATTGATGGTATATTCCACAGTCAGCTGCTGGCCTTGTTCTAACAGTCAGCATTGAGCTTCTCCATTTTCTCTTTCCCCTGAAGTAGTTGATGTGATTCTGATATATTCCATCCAGAAAGTTCGTCATGTATAGTCACTGTTTATATTGATAAAAACCAAGAAGTTGTTGGTCTTGTAAAATTCTATCATGTGATCTTCAGCATCATTTCTATCACCAAGGACATATCTTTTAACTAATAATCCTTCTTCTCTGTTTCCAACTTATGCATTCCAATCACCAATAATTATCAGTGCATTCTGATTGTACATTTGATCAATTTCAGACTGCAGAAGTTGGCAACAAATTTCAGTTTCTTGGTATTTGTCCTCAGTGTTTGGTACATAAGTCTGAATAATAGTCATATTAGTTCATCTTCCTCGTAGGTCTGTGGGTGTTATTCTACCATGGTCTGTTTTGTAATTCAGGATACTGAAATATTCTTTTTCACAATGAATCCAATGCCTTCCTTTTCAAGTTGTCATTCCCAGCAGAATAGATCATATAATTGTCTGATTCAAAATGGCCAATAACAGTCCATTTCAACTCACTAATGTCTAGGATATCAGTGTTTACATGTTCCATTTCTTTTTTTGACAATTTTCAGTTACTGTAGATTCACACTTCATTCATTTCATGTTCCAATTATTAATGGGTATTTTCATTTGTTTCTTTTCAGTTTCAGTCCTAACACATCAGCAAAGCTTGACTCCATCCATATCATTAAAGTCAACTCTACTTTAAGAAGGCAGCTCTCCTTTATTGGCACTTGGATTTCCCTCCAACTTGAGAGGAAGTCTTTCAGCACTACTATTAAACAATGTCCCATTGCTATTCATATGATTTTCACTGGCTAGTTGTTTCTAGAATTTGGTTACTAGGCCTCTCTTTCTAATCTGTCTTAGTCTGGAAGTCCAGCTGAAACCTGTCTACCAAGGATGGCCCTACTTGTATTTGAATAGAAGTGGCATAACTTCCAGTATCGTATTAATACAGAGCCCTCATATTAGAACAACTTAACAGACACACTGAAAACAAAAATCCTCCCAATTGTACCAGTAAGCAACATTGTCGTAAATGGAGAAAAAATTGAGGTTGTCAAAGATTTCACTTTACTTGGGTTCACAATCAAATCCCATGGAAGCAGCAGTCAAGAAATCAAAAGATGCATTGCACCGGGAAAATCTGCTATAAAGACCGCGTTAAATGATTCAAGAGTTAGGATGTCACCTTGACTTTATATCTTTCACCAGACTGCTTGCCATCTGAGAAATAATGCTGATAGACTTGTGAGAAAAGATACTAGAATGAACATATGTCTTTTTTGCCATTTTTTTTCTGATACCCTAATAAGTGAAAAATAAAATACTTTTTAAAGTTATAAGTCCACGGAGACAAAAGCAATGAGGTGAAAGAGGGGACAAGATATTCAGTGCTATCCCAGAAGCCATAAAGCAGAAATATATTTATCAAACATGAAAGACCTGTATTCTAAGCCAACAATAGTGACAGCCTCAATTATCCCAATACACCACACAATGGTGGGTTGTAAGTTCCCATCATGTAAGCTCTCGTAGGACATTTTATGACATTGTTTTTTTCAACTTTAAGTAACATAGGAATTAAGTACTCTAAAGACTGCCAATTCACTTTCAAATATTTGTCTCTCCTACATACTAGCTTGAAGAAGTTCCTCTCTATTTTAATTTCTTTCTTCACAAAGTGGACGTGATAACAGTATTGAATTTATAGGATAGCTTTTAGGATGCAATGTTAATATAAATGATACTAGACAATAATTGTCATATTTTAAGTGCTATATATGTGTGTGCTGTTATGATTTCATTATTATAAGCTTTTGAATGAATATTCTTTTGTTGATGGGGAGAACAGAGTGGTAGGACTAAGTGTGGGAAAGCCAGCCTATTTAGTAATTCAAGCAGTAGATAAAAATATTATGACTCAGTCCAGCAATCCCAGTGCTTGGGATGTATTCTAGAGAAAAATAAGCTCTGTTACATGAACAGATACTTGAATACTAATGATTACTGCAACACTGTCCTCAATAGTAATAAGATAGAATCAACCTAAGTATCTATCAACAGATGAGTGGATAAACAAACTATGGTATATTCACACAATAGACTATTTTGCAATGATAAAGGAAAACAATGATCTTGGAAACCTCTGATAACATGCAATTATCTAGAAGACATTATGCTGGGTGAAATTAGTTGTAAAAGGACAAATATATGTGAAATACAGCAATTAAATGTGTGAACATAATTGTTCTAAGTGCTACATACCTCACTGCTGAATATCATTATAGTCATCTTCAAAGTACTGTCCTTGGGAAGTTATGCACCAATTCCAGTGCCTAGTGCACCCTTCAGGGCAATTTTAGAATGCTTTCTGGAATAACCATTGCACATCGTGGCACAGTGGCAAGTTCGTGAACTCAATTGTATAGATGTCTGTGAGCTAGTTTTTAGCCAATAAACAAAAAAAACTGTATGGGAACACCCTCACTACTTACCTGATCTGGCTCCCAATGACTTTTTTCTTTACCTGAGGATAAAGGAAATATTGAAAGGAAGACATTTTAATTACATTCATGACATTCATAGTGGTACACATGAATGATTTTATATGGCAAAGTGACTTGAATTGTAGACTTCCACTTAAAGCACAATAAATACTAAATTTGTATATGTACATTTGTGTGTGTGTGTGTGTGTGTGTGTGTGTGTGTGTACAGCTTCGGGATTGTTAATGATAGGTTATCCAGACAGGCATGATGATGGAGTTCGGGTATAAGGTAATTATTATATCACTAAGAGTGAATACATGTGGAGAAATAGGACTGAAAATTTTCAACTGATGCAAAACCAGTGAAGACTTAGCAAACCTGGGAGGGAGTTCTAATGCATGTAGTGAATATCAGAGAATCCTGCAATGAGATGCAAAGGCTACCCTGTATGCTTTACAGACTTCCTGGGTAATGCACTTGGCTAATATCTGCTAGACTGCTAACTGAAAGGGAGATCTTGAGTCTACCTACAGATACCTAGGTGGACTCAAACTTCTGAAAATTTAGGCATTAACAAAAATCTATGGAGCACAGTTCTACTCTGACACACACACATGATTGCAATAAGTTGACATCAACTTAACTGCAAATTCAAATACTTTATTATCCCAACTCCCCTACATGTCTGTCAATCTGTCATAGTGCGGAGGTTTGCATATTACTGATATGCTGGAAGCTATACTACCAGTATTCTGGTATAAGCAGGGTCACTCCAGTGGACTGGTTTCAGCTCAGCTTACAGACTAAGACAGACTAGGAAGAAGGACCAGGCAGTCTACTTCTGGAAAGAGTTAGCAAGAGAAGCCCTTGCGAATACCAGTGGATACAGTGTCAGAAGATGAGCCCCTCCAGGTTGGAAGCCACTCAGAAGATGACTAGGGAAGAGCTACTTCCTTAAAGCAGAGTTAACCTTAAAGAAATGGACAGAGTCAAGGTTTTGAGACATTCATTTGCTGGTGTGATATGACTCAAAATGAGAAATAGATGCAAACTTCCATAAATAATTGAAAGATGGAATGTACAAAATATAAATCTAGGAGAAATAGAATTCATCAAAAATGAAGCCAAACACTTAAACATCAATATAGGCAGTAGTAAGCTGAAATGGACTGGTACTGGCCATTTTGATTCAGACAATCGTATGGTCAGCTATACCAGGAATGACAACTTGAAGAGAATTGACATTGCATTCATCTTAAAAAAGAACATTCCAAGATCTATCCTGATGTACAGTACTGTCAATGATAGGGTAGTATCCATAAGCCTACAGGGAAGACTAGTGAATAGAACAATTATTCAAATTTATGTACAAACACTAAGGCCAAAGATGAAGAAATTGAAGATTTCTACCAGCTTCTGCAGTCTGAAATTAATCAACATGTGTTGATAATTACTGGTGATTGGAATACAAAAATTGGAAACAAAGAAGGATCGTTAGCCGAAAAATAAGGACTTGGTGACAGAAACAATGCCAGACAGCACAGGATAGAATTTTGACAGACCGGTGACTTCTCACCACTGCAAATGGTGACTATACACATGGTTCTCACCAGATGGAAAACAAAGGAATCAAATTGACTACATCTGTGGAATAAAGATAATAAAAATCCTTAGTATCATCAGTCAAAACAATGCCAGGTACCAGCTGCAGCATAGACAATCAACTCCTTATATGCAAGTTCAAACTGAAATTGAAGAAAATTAAGAAAAGTCCATGAGAGCCAAAGTAAGACACTGAACGTATGCCACATGAGTTTAGACACCATCTCAAGAACATATTTGCTGCACTGAACACTAACGACGGAAGATCAGATGAGTTGTGGAATGACATCAAGGACATCATACATGAAGAAAGCCCAAGGTCACTAAAAGTAAAGGAGGGAAAGAAATAACCAAATTGTGTGTAAGAAGAGATTCTGAAACTTGTTTTTGAACATCAATTAGCTAAAGCAGAAGGAAGAAATGATTAAGTATAAGAACTAAACAGAACGTTTTATAGAGAAGCTCAAAAAGACAAAGTATTATAGTGACATGTGCAAAGAGCTGGAAATAGAAAACCAAAAGATAAGGACATGCTCTGCATTTCTCAAGTTGAAAGAACTGAGGAAAAATTTCAAGGCTTGAGTTGCGATACTGAAGGATTTTACAGGAAAAATATTCAACAACTCAGAAAACATCAAAGGTGGAAGAAATACACAGAGTTATTGTACCAATAAGAATTTGTTGATGTTCAACCATTTCAAGAGATAGGAGATGATAAGGAACTGATGGTACTGAAGGAAGAAGTTGAAGCTCCACTGAAGGTATTCATAAAAAGTAAGCCTCTAGGAATTGATGGAGTATCAGTTGAGATGTTTCAATAAATGTATGCAGTGCTGGAAGTACTCACTCATCTATGCCAAGAAATTTAGAAGACATCTACATGGGCAACTGAGTGGAAGAGATCCACAGTTATACCTATTTCCAAGAAAGGTAATCCAGCAAAATGTGGAAATTACTGCACAATATGACTGATATCATATACAAGTAAAATTTTGCTGAAGATGATTTAAAAGTGGCTGCAGCGGTATATAGACATGAAACTGCCAGAAATTCAGGTCAAATTCAAATGAGGACACGGAACTAGTGATATCACTGCTAGTGTCAGATGGGTCCTGGCTAAAAGCAGAGAATACCAGAAAGAAGTTTATTTGTGTTTTATTGACTTTGCCAAGGCATTCAATTGTGTGAATCATAACAAGTTATGGAAAACATTGTTGAGAAAGGGAATTCCAGAACACTTACCTGTGCTCAAGCAGAGCAAGGGTCATTGTATGGTTTGAAGTTAGAAAAGGTATGTGTCATGGCTGCATCCTTTGACTGTGCCTGTTCAGTCTGTATGCTAAGCAAATAATCCAAGGAGTATATGAAGAAGAATGGGGCATCAAGATTGGAGGAAGACTCATTAAAAGCCTGCATTATGCAGATGACACAATCTTGTTTGCTGAAAGTGAAGCAGTCTTGAAACGCCTACTGATGAATATCAATTACCACAGCCCTCAGTATGGATTACACCTCAATATCAAGAATATAAAAACTCTCACAACTTCACTAATAAGCAGCATCAGGATTAGCATCATGATAAATGTAGAAAAAAAACAGGTTGTCAAGGGTTTTATTTTACTTGGATTCATAATCAACCCCCATGTAAGCCGCAGCCAAGACATCAAAAGATGCATTGCTTTGGGATACTGCTGCTTGTCTTGAAGACTAAGGTGTGCCTTACCTAAGCCATAGTGTTTTCAAGTGCATCATATACATGAGAAAGTTGAACAATGAATAAGGAAAACCGAAAAAAAATGATGTCTTAGAATTGTAGTGTTGGAGAAGAATATTGAATATACCATGAACTGCCAAAACAACAAACAGATCTGTCTTGGAGGAAGTACAACTAGAGTGCTCCTTAGAAGCAAGGATGGTGAAATCACATCTTACACACTTTGGACATGTTGTTGGGAGGGATCAGTCTCTGGAGAAGGGCGTCATGCTTGTAAAGCAGAGGATAATGGAAGAGGAAGATCCTCAACAAGATGGACTGAGACAGTGTTTGCAACAATGGGCTCAAGCATAACAATTGTGAGCACGGCCCAGATCTGGGCAATGTTACATTCTGTTTTTATACAGGGTTGCTGTGAGTTGGAACTGCCTCAACAGTACCTAACAACAACATACTCTAACTTGCTCAGTCACCTGATGAGTATGGACTCTACCAAGGGAATGGTGTATACTCAGAGGGTGTGGCACACTCCAACTATGACAGGTCTAGATGTAGCTGTCAGATTGAGTCTATGAGCTGACTGTCTGCCATGTAGTTGGTCAGCAAGTCTTTCCTTGAAATGGAATCTGGACGTACAGCTACACATCTACAACAGAATGGTGTTATGGGTTGAATTGTGTCCAAAAATTGTATCAATTGGCTAGTTCCTGATTCCCAGTATTGTGTCATCACCCATCATTTTGTCCTCTTATGCGATTTTCCTACGTGTTGGAAAATCCTACCTCTGTAATGCTAATGAGATGAGACTAGCAGCATTTGTGTTAAGCAGGCATGACTGAATGTGTAAGATTAGCTTGCATCTTACATCAATTTCTTTTGAGACATAAGAGAGAAAGAACAGAGATACAGGGGACCTTCAACCACCAAGAACAAGAGCCAGGAGAATGACATGTCCTTCAGACCCAGGACTCCTGCTCTGAGAAGTTCCTTACCTGGGGAATATTTATGACAAGGATCTTCACCACAACATGACAGACAGAGATATCTTTCCCCTAGAGCCAGCACCCTGAATTCGGACTTACAGCCTCCTAGACTGTGAGAGAGTAAATTAGTTTGTTAAAGTGATCCATTTCTGGTATTTCTGTTAATAGCAGTAGATATCTAAGATAGAAGGTAATGTATGAAAGATACAGGAATGGTCAAATTGTGGATATATTCTGAAGATAAAGCTGAGTGAATTTTGTAATGAATCAGATACGTGGAGTAAGGAAGCTATAGGTAGCGGCAAGATCCCTAGACATTTTTTTCTTTTTATCTAGAATAAATTCAAGACTGATGAGCCTTTTTCTGTAATAACAGAAGATGGGTTCTGGAGGATGCAGAAACTAAGTTTTGTTTGGACCAAATGAAGTTTGAACTAAACATTAAACATCCCCTGTAAATGTCAAGTGTAGCGTGAGCTATATAAGATTAGCAGAAAAACTAGGACAGGGAATTTAAATCTGGACACTTTTATAGATGGTATTTTAAGACCATAAATTTGGACAGGAGAGTTAAGACGAAAAGTCCAAGGGTGAAGCCAGCATTTAGAGTTACTCCAATATTTAGAGGTTGGAATAATGAAGAGTATCCAGAAAAGACACTTAAAGGGAATTTTCAGTGAGATTAAAGGAAACGAGAGAAAGAGCCAAGTGAAGATCTTTCAGGTTTGGAAGATAGAGATCAAGATGTTTTCTAAACTATTGAGTTTTAATCTTTTCATGGCATAATGGAAAAACTTTACTAAAAAGAATCACAGCTGACTTTTGAATAGTGTAGTGTTATTGAAATAGGATATCTTCTATATAAAAAAGAAGCAGCTAAGCTACGGTCATTGCCTTTCACAAAGTTGTAATTAACTGTAAAGATGCTTTTGGAAGTAAAATAGGAATTAACTTTGACAAAAAAAGAGAAGACATTAAATATGTTTAACTATAATGATCGTCTAGAAAAACATTCCAGATCTAGTTAAAATGTACTCTCCTAAATACACAAGAGCTATGTTCACTACATAAGTTTCTGCTTGGTCAGTAACTGATTTTTGCATGAGTTGTCTTGCTTATAAAGGAACTAAAACAAATTACTGGCTTATGTCTGCTAACCAAAAGGTCAGCAGTTTGAATCTTCTAGGCACTCTGTGGAAAGTCTCTGAAACAGTTCTACTTTATCTCATAGGGTTGTTATGAATTGGAATCAACTCAACTGCCATGGGTTTGGTTTGTTTTTTGTCTTTTTCTTTTTGTTGCTGAGTCTAGGGTGTGTACTTTCCTTGTAGTGATCCATTCTTCTACTTCCACAGATCCTTTCCCCATCCCTTACTCTTGAACACCAGCCTAATTTAAGATGTGTAAGTGGTGTCCATGTACATATGTTCTCATGTAATGAAAATTGAAAATAATACATTATTTTAAAAGTATGCAGTGAGATTCTGTTTTACATACAGTTTTTATAGTGAAAGCATAACTTGAAAATGTAAGCTATCCAAAGAAGTGGTATTTAAAACAGAATCTCACTGCATACTTATAGATATATTTAAGTGATTTTTTCTTTTTTTTATTATGACTGAGTGAAAAGTACATTCCCATATAAATTTACATGTCCACCTATATGCAGCTTCCACTGCTCTCCCTGCCCAGCGATAGCACACTTCAGTGATTTTTAAAATAATGTACTATTTTCAATTTTACCTTTTTTCGAGTTGCTTTTCTTATCTACTAAACTAAATATCCATAATCCAAAATCAAACCTGCCTGCTGCTTCACTAAACTGTTTTGTTTTCACCCAAAGTTGCTAATAGATTTTTCTTTACTCTTTTGTCAGTGGCTTTTGACTGTTCAAAGAGCCTCAGTAGAAAAACCATTAACTTATGATTTAATAAAAAAATATTCTAAACCTCTTGCCATCCAGTCAGTTCCAACCCATAGGAATCCTCTAGGACAGAGGTGAACTTCCTCAGAGGGTTTCCAAGGAAGGACTGGTGGATTTGAACTGTTGACCTTTAACCACTTTGTCACCAGGGCTTCTCAAAAAATATTTTAGGCTGAATTGAAACTTCAAATGATTTCATGAATGCAGATGGGTGGAGGGAAAAGCCTTGAGCTGCCAGCACAAGAAGGACCTGGAAGTGTGATACCAGTTGATCTCAGTAAAAGAAGGAGGATAGGGTTCAACTAACAATGTCAACAATACCTAGTGGTTGATCTTCTACTCTTCTCCTCCCTCTTCTCTTTTTAAGTGTCATTCTAAATAGCGGGCGTGTGTGTGTGCATAAATCAGAATGCTCTTCTCACATGTATATAGAATAACTGCTCAGAATAAACCTTATGTTTCAATTTCTTTGAGTTCAGATTTAGCAATACATGTAAAACCAGAGAAATAATGAAATAAAAATTTTATGTCTTCTAAGCTACCACACTTGCTACAGCACCACTTCTTTTTCAACAAATGGCAAAAGGGAATCCTTACTATATTTACTAAGTTTAAGGAAAGGGGAACACATCATGACCAAAAATATTTCAGTTAGTCATGTCTGATATAGGGCTCTAGATTACTTACACCAGGGATTCATATGATATAAAACCTGTAACCTCATAATGAAAAACTGATTACATTTCATATATTCTTCCCTTAGGGAAGAAAACTATTTTCTTTAAGTGAAGTTAGCCGGCAAATACAATTGTTTAATTTCAGCATAGAGTTGAATCCAAGACGTAGCTTTATAGTCATATTAGAAAGCATTAGTTTTCAGTGTGTTTTTCTAATAAATCCTTTTAACATTTCTTTAGGGAGATAAAAATAGAGATTATCAGAGTTTTTTCAATGCCTTTATTCACTGTCTCTATAATCAGTTTATGATGAAGATGCCAGAAAGTCTTTAAAACAAACAGCATTGCTGTGCTCTGGGATATTACACAATACGAGCTCTAAAGCACCACCATGACTATGTCTCCATCTTTTGTTGTTATAATTCAGCTGGCTTCTAGCAGTTAAGACAGTAAACAGAGGTGAATAAAAGTCTCTCAAGGACTGAGACAATAGATAATTCAGTTCTATTCAGAGATCAAAGATTTCCCTCTGTCTCAACTCTCAACTTGGGAAAAAAAATTCTTGGACAAAATTATTAACTGTGCACTCATTCAAAGCCTTCTCAACAAAATTTTCTTCCATTATCTACATAGGTTTCTATTTCCAATGTGTATTATTTTTCTTTAAAGAAAACAATACGATAATTCTTATTTGAATTTGGCCTACTGAAAAACTGTTGGATTGTGCTGTGTCAAATAACTCACTTTTTTTTTTCTAAATAAAGGTTACTATTAAAGTTTTACATTGTTAAATGAATTTCCTTTTTACCCCTCTTTTCTTCCCCTCTTTATAAAATTTATCACTTCTTAATTCCTTCTTACAATCCTGCACGAACACATGTATAGTTAACTACCCTTTTCTGGTACTTTCCTACCATTTCCGTTGTCTTTTTCATGGTCTTTTATCGATTTTCCTTCTCTACTTATTTCATAAACATTAGTATTTTAGTATTGTGTGCTTTTCTGTCTAAGGATCATTATGCTGTCTTTCTGAGCAATTTTGACTATGTCTATGATTTCACTGGATTTCAAACATGCAGACTTAAATCTATAATCCTAACTACTATTTCTCCCCTAAAATCTGTAAACTCTATATACCTCAACTGTATACTTGAATAGAACACCTTGTAATATGAGTTTAAACAGATAAACAGACTGCCCTTCACTTTCCAAACTGACTACAAAACCACTTGTGAAAGTTTGTTTCCTCTCCACATTAAATGAAATAACTTCTCAAAAGATATAGAGGAATAGATCATAGAAGGAACAAATATCTTTATCCCAAAATTATACAATTTGTACATATGTGACTCAATCTCAACCAAATATTATCTATTCTAATCATCAGTCAATGATTGAATTGCCAAATTAAATTTCTTTGGCACTCAGTATTTTTGAACCAAAATAATAATAATAACATGATCACCTAGGTAACCATATTTTCTGTTCTACTGTCTGTTGTCTATTTCAAGTATCTAATTAATTTAAATTATATATATTTATTTCCTGTCGAAAAGTTTGAAAAGTTATACATATTATTATTTTTCCTAATGAAAATTTATGAGCTATCACAAGCAGAAATAAAGTGAATTTACAGTTTGACATTGACATCTGTATCCCTAAATATGGGTATCTCTCAGTCAGACTTTGTAAAGAACAAAACACAGTAAAGTTTTAGGATAATTATTCTTACAGTGTGTTACAAGTTTTCTTTGTAAATAGATGAACTTATCCTCATTGAAGGACATCTTATATAATAGAGGTAGATTTACTGAAAATTACTGATTACATTAGCCCAAAGGAAAGTTACTGAAATATGATTGCTTTTGGAACAACAGAAGGATGAGCCTTCTAATAGACAGTGTGGAAGAATTTTGAACTTCATTACTTTGTGAAGTACAATTTACCTATTTTTTTCTGTCTTGAAATAAGCTTTCAGAAATCTTTAAAGATATTATTTATTTGAATTAAAATCGTTCTTTCAAAATACATTATTTTGCTTGTTTTTAACTTAATTCTTTAAGTCAACAATGGAAAATATATCCCCACCTAGTTTGTTTAAATTAGGAAAAAAAGCATAATGCAACTTAAATCTTTACTCCTTTATCGAAAATTTGTTCCAAAGATAATACATGTGAGATACTTTTGTCTATTAACCTAGGGATTTACTCTTTGGGAAAGATGTTCAAGATGTGTTAAAAAAATGTTGAAAATGTAGTTTTAGGATAAGATTAATATGTAAAATGCTTAGACTGAAAAATGTCTCTTAATTCATGTATTTACTATAAAGATGTATTTTATTATCTACAAATATTATCCATTTACATTAACTGTAAAAAATTAAGACGATGTTGATGACAGTTCATACTTTTAGTGGGTGGGACCAACACGGCAGAATGCTGAAATGCTTCCTGTGATCCCTATAACAACAAAGACAAAAAAGAACAAATCAACTGATTGTACATGACATCATATGAACCCTGAACATCAATGGAAAAGTTGAAAAATTAGACTGTCCAGCAGGAAATGTAAAGAAATCAAGAAATATCTAGGACTGGCTGCATCTGACCTGTCAGGAATAAGCTTGGCCAGCATGATAAGTGGGTAGTGGTTGGAAGGTGTTGTTCTCAGCAGGGAAGCTGAATAGAGAATCTACTCATACTTTGAAAACCAGTGAAAAACCACACTAGATCAACAAAATCTAAGTGGTTTGCTTCTATCTTATCAAGCAGATCTAAATCTTTTCCTTCAGGATAAACCTCTGTCCCTTTCTCCAGAGCTTTGCTCTCTCTTTTCTGTACTGCACCAGCTCTAGAGTGTAACATTATTAACTGAGTGAGAAAGACACCTTCAGCCCACCCTGAGCCATTCTCTGAGACTAGGAAAGATAATAATTTAATAAATTAGGGGAAAGAGGAGGCTGGAATCTGCTAACTCCCCTTAGACCGAAATTCAAGGCAGAAACAGTTCCTTCACATAATTTTAGACTTAAGGGGACATACCATCTTTGCAGACAATCTGCAACAGCTGTTAGCTTCCCATCTTTCTCAGCAGCTGCAACAAGATGCCTGTGCCTACACCAATCACACCTGGAAATTTCAGACAGTAGGGGAGAGCCTAGGTCACACACTTGAGGACTGGCTACTTAGACCCCTGAGCTGAGTTCATATGAGAAAAGTGACTCCTGGGCTTTCATGTCTAGCAACAGGTCTATCCACCTAGTGGCAGAACATCAGAGCTTCAAAGGCAACAATAACCAGTCTAGCACATTATTTGGACATTTCAAAACAAAATAAAACTAGAAGATAGAATACAGTAGGCTAACGTAAAGGAAATAAGACTTACTGATGGCTCAGAGACATGTGAATATCAAATCACATAAAGAGGTAGACCATAATGGCTTTGGAAAACTTTCAAAACAATGATTCAAGACATTCTCCAGAGGAAGAAAACTTCCTGGATTTATCAGAGGTACAATACAGAAGATTAGTAGTTACAAATAGTCAGGAGATCAGAAAGACAAAGAAAAAT
This sequence comes from Heterohyrax brucei, assembly GCA_028571685.1. Taxonomy (NCBI): domain Eukaryota; kingdom Metazoa; phylum Chordata; class Mammalia; order Hyracoidea; family Procaviidae; genus Heterohyrax; species Heterohyrax brucei. The sequence continues at coordinate 53,802,611 of CM053143.1, read as the reverse complement.
ACAGGAGCACACAATGACAAATTGAATGGGCTGCGAGAAAGCACTAGAAATTCCGAAAATTAGTAATGAAGTTACAGAATTAGACAACTGAATAGAAAGTCAAATCAATAGAATTGAGGCAATAGAAGTCTGAATTAGTGACACTGAAGATAAGCCACATGATCACAACATATTTGAGGAAAGATCAGATGAAAGAATTAAAAAAAAAAAACAAGAAACATTAACACTTATGTGAGACTAGCAAAATACTAATCTATTAATGATTAGAGTACCAGAACCAGAGTTGGGGGGAGGAGTGGAGATAACAGAAAATACAGATAGAATTGTTGCAGATTACTTGACAGAAAATTTGTCTAATGTCATGAAAGATGACATAGTATCTACCCAAGACACTCATAAAGCTATGCACAAGGTATATCCCAGACACCAAGACGTATTATAACCAAGTTTTCTAAAACTAAAGAGGCAATTTTAAAACTGGCGAGGTATAAATGAAAACAAGATCTACAAAGGAGAGTCAATAAGACGAAGCTTGGACTATTCAACCATACAGGCAAGAAGGCTGTGGGATGACATATACAAAGCCTTCAAGGAAAATAATTGCCAAGCAAGAATTATGTATCCAGAAAAATTATCTCACAGATACGATGGTGAAATCAGGCCATTTCCAGATAAATAGAAATTCAGGAAATTCACAAAAAGAAAACCAGAATTACAAAAAATATTAATGGGAACACTTTGGTTCAAAAACCAATAATGTTGCATAATAACCCAAAACTTGAATGCAGAACAGAGCAACTGAATATTAACCCAGATAAGGAAATTACAAAAATAAATGAAAGGCAAAACTCTAAAAATAGGAAGACAGAGATGTCACTATGCAAAAATAACAAACAAAAGGGGTATTAAAAAAAGTAGTCATAAATCTTTCATATAAAAAAGAAATCAAGGTGATATATAGAAATTGAAGAGTGGTTTAAATTTAGAAATGTAGGAGGAAATATGTAGGTAACCAAAAAGGAAGTTTTCAGCACTATGCATCAAAATAAAAACAAGAAAATCATTAAATCTCAGCAAATACAAAACAAAAAACAATGAAGAAAATGCGAAGAAAATATATAAAGAAAAATGATTTAGCACAAGACATTCAGTAGAACAAAGAAACAGTCCACAAAAGACACACAAAGAAACACATCAAATAGCAGCATTAAACTTAAACCAATCAATAATTCCATTAATAACAATTGGATTGAATGCACCAACAAAGAAGAGTTGCAGATTGGAACTAGACCACACATATGTGCGTGCAAACACACACACACACACACACACACACACACACACACACACAATCCATCTAAATGCTTCCAATGTGAGATACGTGTTGCTGTTTAAGATGAGAAAAAAACCAAAACTCAAAGGATGAGAAAAAAATATATCAAGCAAGAAACATACAAAAAAGAACAGGAATAACAATATTAATCTCTGGTAAAACAGACTTTAAAGTAAACTCTAATACATTGGATAAGGAAGAACACTTTATAATGACTAAGGGATTACTACACTAGGAGGACAAAACTCTATAAAATATTTACACACACAATGACAAGGCAAGCAAACAGACAGCTCCACAGTAACAGTAGAATATTTCAACACATCACTTTCAGTGACTGGCAGACATTTAGAAAAATTCTCAGTAAAGACACAGAAGATCTAAATGCCACGGTCAACCAACCTGATCTCACAGACATATACAGAACACTCCACCCAACAGCAGCCAAAGATACACATGGAACATTCTCAGAATAGACCACATAACAGGTCACAAAGCAAATCTTAACAAAACTCAAAGCATCAAAATATTACAAAGTATCCTTTTAGATCATAAAACCATAAAAGTAATCAATAACATAAAAGAAAGGGAAAAAAATCAGACACATGGAAACTGAACACCTTACTCAAAAACTACTGGAAGAATTCAAGGACTGAATTAAGAATTCACAGATTCACATAAGCATGGAACACAGCAAAAACAGTGCTTGCAGGTGAATTTATCTCAGTAAATGTACACAGAGTAAAAGAAGAAAGGGCCCAAATCAAAGCACTGATCCTAGAACTCAAACAAGTAGAAACAGAGCAGCAAAAGAAGACTGAGCACAAGAGCCAGCCAAGTGCCATCAAATCGGCTCTGACTCATGGAGACCCTAGGGGCCAGAGTAGAACTGACCCCCAGAGTATTCAAGGATTGTCTGGGGGATTTGAACTGCAGACCTTATGGTTAGCAGTGGTAGTACTTAACCCACTACACCAAGAAGAAAGCAAATAATAAAAACTAGAGAAGAACTAATTGAATTCAAGAATAGAAAAATGATTGAAGGGGTTAACAAGACCAGAAGATGCTTCTTCAGAAAGATTAGGAAAATCAATAAGCCATTGGCCAAACTGAAAAAAGAAAAACAGGAAAGAAAGCAAATAACCCCAATAAAAAGTGAGATGGGCTATATCACAAGAGACCCAATCAAAATTTCAAAAAATCAGAAGAGAATACTATGAAAAACTATATTCCAAAAAATTTAAAATCTATAGGAAATAGACCAGTTTCTAGAAATACACTATCTACTTGAACTAAAACCAACAGAGAACAACTAAATAAATCCATCATAAAGGAAGAGATAGAAAAGGAAATTTAACAACTTCCAACCTATAAAAGCCCTGGCCCTGACAGCTTCACTGAAGAATTCTATCAAACTATTAGAAAAGAGTTAACACCGCTGTCGCTAAGGATGTTTCAGAGCATAGAAAATGTTGAAATACTGCCAAATTCATCCTATGAAGATAGTGTCACCTATTTTTTTTCCTTTTTATATTGATTAAGTAAAAGCAAACAATCCACATCAACTCTGTGTGCCTGCCTATCTACAGTTCCAACTGCTGTCCTCACCTAGTGAAAGTGTAATCCTCCTTTTCACTCTGTTTCTATTACCCTCTTAATGAGCACCTGCTCCCTTCTCCACACTCTTCTCTCCCATCTAGAAAGAACCCAGTATGATAGCCTCCTATAAATGTATAGAGCCATAAAGTACACACACCATATGGTTACACTGTGTCCCCAAGTCCAGTCCATTCCTGTCTGAAGAGTTGACCTCAGTACTGATTTCTGGTCAGGGTCAGCAGTAGGTCTAGGGCACATCTCCCCAGGGGATCCTCCAGGCTGTCAGACCATCAATTAGTCTTTTAGTAGAGTTCTTGAGCTGTGCCCCTCTTTCTCCAGTGTTGCCTCAGGGAGTCTACATTGTGTTCCCCATTGCAGCCACCTTTGATGGTGGCCAGGCACCAATTATTTCTTCTGGTCTCATGTTGATACAGTCTCCTGTTCATAATGGATCCTTATGCTCCCTAGGCTCTTGTGTCCTTGTATCTTTGTTGTTCTTAGCCATCATCTGTTCCAGATGAGTTAGGAACATTTCATATACTTCAGATGACAGCTTGCTAAAGCTAGCATAACCATGATACTAGGACCAGGTAAAGACAATACACAAAAAAGAAAATGCCCAACCACCATCTCTCATGAACTTAGATGAAAAATCTGCAACAAAATTATAACCAATGGAATTCAGCATCATAGATAAAAATGATTTGTCATGATCAAGCAGGATTCATACCATGGATGTAAGGATGGTTCAGTATTAGAAAAAATCAGTGTAATCAACCATGTAAATGAAAGATAAGAACCAGTTGTTTTTGTCAATTGATGCAAAAAAGGCATTTGGCAAAGTTCAATAGCCTTAATGTTAAAAACTCTCAGTAAAATAGGAATAGAAGGAAAATTCTTTCAGTTTAATAAGGGGAACCTATGCAAAGCCAACAGCCAGCATCACACTAAATGAAGAGAGCCTGTTAGCATTTCCCATGAAAAGGGAATCAGACAAGGATGTCCTTTGTCACTACTTCTATCCAACTTTGTGCTGAAGATTCTATACAGAGCAATTAGGCAAGATAAATAAGTAAATAAGGGACAATCAAATTGGTCAGGAAGAAACCAAAGTATGTCTATTTGCAGATGATATACTCTTCGACCCAGAATATCTTAAAGAATGCACCAGAAAAACTTTCCATAAGAAGAGTTCAGCAAAGAATCAGAATACAGGATAAATGTAAAAAACTTAGTTGGATTCTTTACACTAACAAAGAGAATGTCAAAAAAGAAATCACCAAATCAGTACAATTTACAGTACTCCCAAGAAAATAAAACACATACGAATAAATCTAACAGGGATGTAAAACACCTACAAAAAGAAAATCACATGACAGTACTGTAAGAAGTAAAAAGAGACACACATAAGTGGAGAAACCTACTTTGCTCGTGGACAGAAACACTCAGCAACCTGAAAAAGTCTGTACTATCCAAAGCCATCTGTAGACACAATGCAATCCTAATATGAATTCTAGTGGAATTTTAATAAGATGTAAAAAGCAATCACCAAGTTCATATGGAAAAAGAAGAAGCCCCAGGTAAATAAAGCATCACTGAAGAAGAACAAAATGGGAAGTCTCACGGTAACCAACTTTAGAACCTGTTACAATACTGCAGTAATCAAAATAGCTTGCTGCTGGTACAAAAACAGATACATAGACCAATGGAACAGATATGAGAATCCAAACATAAAACCTATGAGCAGCTGATGTTTGACAAAGGCCTAAAGTCTGTAAACTGGGGAAAAGTTAGTCTCTTTAACAAATGATGTTTGCATAACTGGATTTCCATCTGCAAATGTGTGAAACAAGACCAACATCTCACACCATTCACAAAAAGTAATTAAAAATGGATCAAAGACATAAATATCAAATCTAAAACCATAAAGATCACAGAAGAACAAATAGAGACAATACTGGAAATCCTAACACATGACATAAACAGAATACAAAACATTACTAATAATCTGCAAATACAAGAAGAGAAAATAGATAACTGGGAACTCTTAAAAATCAAAAACTTAACATTTATCTGAATACTTCATCAAAAGAGTTAGAAGACAACCTACAGACTGGGAAAATAATTTGGCTATTACAAATCTGATCCAAGTCTCATCTCCTTTATCTGTAAAATAGTGCAAAACCTCAACAATAAAAAGACAAATAACCTAATTAAAAAAATGGGCAAAAGATATAAGCAGGCATTTCACCAAAGAATACATCAGGGCAGCTAACAGATACACATGGAAAATGCTCACAATCAGCAGTCATTGTTGATGATATTGTTAGGTTCTGCTGAGTTGGTGCTGATTCATAGTGACCCTATGTACAACAGAACGAAGCACTTTCCAATCTTGCACCATGTCCACAAGTGTTTTTATGCTTAAGTCCATCATTGTAGCCACTGTGTCAATCCATCTCATCAAAGGTTTTCCTATTTTTTGCTGACTCTCCACTCGACCAAGCATTAGCTATTAGAGAAATCCAAATCAAAAGTGCAATGAGATACTGTCTCATCCCAAAGAGGCTGGTATTAATCGAAAAAACACAAAATAATAAATGTTGGAGAGGCTGTGGAGAGACTGGTATACACTGTTGGTGGGAATGTAAAATTATACAACTACTTTAGAAATTGATTTCGTGCTTTCTTAAAAAGCTAGAAATAGAAATACTGTAAGATACAGTGATCTCACTTCTTTGAATGTATATCTTAGAGAAATAAATGCTGTCAAATGAACAAGTATGTACATGCACTCCAGTGTTTATGCAGCACTGTCCACAATAGCAAAGGATGGGATCAATCTAGGTGCTCATCAACAGAAGAATGGATAAACTAACTATGGTATATTTATACAATGGAATACTACCCAATGACAGCGAATAATGATGATCTTGAGAAATACAACATGGAAGAATCTGGAAGACATGCTGTGAGAAATTAGTCAGTTGCAAAAGAACATGTGATTGTATGAGACCACTATCGTAAGTATGCAAGAAAAGGTTTAGACACAGAAGAAAACAGTCTTGGATGGTTACAAAGGCAGAGAGAGATGGCATGGGGTATTAACTTATTAGACAGTTTACAGGAATTTGATTAGGTGAAGGGAAGGATGACAGAGTAGAGGAGAGGTCAGCCCAGCTGGGCTAAACAAAAAGCTGAGAAATTTCCTAAATACAGCCCAACACTTCAAAGGACAAAGTTGCTGGGACAGTGAGCTAGGGACTATGGTTTCAGGAGACATCTAGGCCAAACAGCGTTACAAAGTTTTTTTTTTTTTTTTAATAAAGTCTTCTGCATCCCACTTTGGTGAGTGTCATCTGTGGTCTTAAAAGCTAGCAAGTGGTCAGCTAAGTAGCATCAGTTGTTCCCAGTCAATTGAGCACAATAAAAGACATAAGGGAAATATGAGTCCAAGAGACAGAAAGGGCCATGTAATCCAGAGACTATATCAGCATGAGAATAGAAGATCTAGATGGTGCTCAGCCACCCCCATGACTGTCCTGATGGGGAACACAATATGAAGTCCCTGACCTAGTGGGAGAAAAATGGATATGCAGATCTAGAACTCTATTAAAAGACCAAGCTTTCTATAGAAGACATAGACACCAGACTCTCTGTTAGCTTAGAGCTGAAGTCATTCCTTAAATCAACTCTTCAGACAAGGGTTGAAATAGACTATAAGCCATAAAATGATACTGGTGAAGAGTGTACTTCTTGGCTTAAGTACATACATAAGGCTAATTAGGCAGCTCCTGTCCAGAAGTCAGGTGAGAGGCCAAAGATGGATAAGAGGTGGTTAAATGGACACGGGAAAATACAGAGTGGAAAAGGGACATGTACAGTCACAGGGTGGGGAGAGCAGGTAGGGTTACACGGCAGTGTTTGCAAATTTTTGTATGACAAATTGATTCGGATTGTAAACTTTTACTTAAAGCTCAATAAAATATTCAAAAAACACAGCTCACATTTTTAAAATAGGTAAAACCTTAAAAGCTAGAATGCAATGAAGATTACAAAATTTTTTTCCAACACAGAATCAGAAACAAATTTTCATTGGTATGACAGAAATAAAGCTTCCTTTAAGAAATTATTAAGAAAATGTTTATTATAATATCTTGAAGACATTCAGGATAAGCCAAAGGGTGGAAGAACAATATTTACCAAAGAACTCTTACATGGATTAAAGTCAAATAAAGAGCATAAACTACACATATAACAAATAAAGTTTAACATAAAAAAATTGAAACAAAAGCCTTGTAATTGGACATATGAAACATAAAAAAAAGAGAAGCTAAAGTCTCATTTTGGAAACAAATGTAGGAAGCAGAGATCAACCCTAAAGCTTGAAAAATACAAGTTCAAATTATTAAAACCTTAATGTTTGGAAGAGTGGTCCCACTGTGTTGAAGTCCAATCTCTGACAAGAGGTGTTGTTCAGCGGCCATTAATCTCCCACATCTTGGAAGAGGTGGTTTGTTGTGGCCAAGTCTCATTCTTCTAAGGTGAGTATGCTAGCTGGCTAGTGCCAATATCCCTGAGGTGTCACAGATGGAAGTGTTAGAAAAACTTCAGACTGCTACTCAGCTGAAATGAACTCTTACTTCTGACTTGAAAAAAACAAAGATGAGTGTCATTAACAGGAACAAGAAGTCAAAGGAAGCAGAGGAAAGGAGCGATGCCTTTTTTTCTTCTAGCCTTCCAACCTCTCTCTATTAGCAGAATCTAACAGGAAGCCAGCAGACAAGGCAGAACTGTGCTTTGCAGAGTCTCACCCCAAGTGTCAGAACTTGTTATATAGAAGGATAGATGAGAAACAAACAAAAATAGTGAAATGACTACTACCAACTGAACATTAAAGATGACAAAAAGTTGAGGATGCATTTGAAAAGTGTTCAATAAAATCAAAATGGTAAGTTTTGTTCACATGCTTCAAATGCTAAAGTTGAAGTAACATGGTAAAATTTGAAGAATGTTTAAATAAGCTCTCAATTATTTCTCTTAAGTGTGTTCCCTTAAAGCATATAACATATCTGAACCTCTAAAGAGAAAAGTAAAAATACCAACAATATAATAAATAAGAAAGTAACATTCATAAATATCTATCCCCTAATGCATGAACATGCAAAGCACAAAAGTTACAACTTTGGTACAAGGTAGAAAACTGAGTTACAGAAAAGAAAGCTAAAAGACATTTGATATGGTGGCCTAGTCAGAAGCACCACTCAGTTCTACTACATCAAAGGCCTGAGAAATGGAGTGGAAGAGATAAAGATGACAACCCTGGGAGCCTGGATATCAAATGAAAGGGTATAGAATTAGTTCAAATACTATCTGGAAAAAGAAGCTGAATGACAGAATTGACTGGGGAGATACACAAAATAGAGGTGCTCTGCCAGACAGCCTAGAACAGTAGAGTCATTTTGAGATAAAGCCAACAGCTATCCTGGGTGAGGAGCGAAAGCCACACACACACACACATACACACAAACCCACTGCCATGGAGTTGATGCCAACTCATAGTGACCCTATAGGACAGAGTAGAACTACCCCATAGAGAATGCCTGGGGATTTGACCTGCTGACATTTTGGTTAGCAGCCATAGCACTTAACCACTATGCCACCCTGGTTTCTGAGTGAGGAACACAGGAAGATAAAATCATAGAATTCCCACTGGAAGACAGAGAAACTACCAACATACCTTGAGTGAAGCAAGGTCAGCAGCAGATGAACTGAAGCCAAGGAGGAAAAGTACAAAAAAGAGGCCAAGAGTTTCAGGGACCCAGAGCAAGTTTCAGTATACCCAGAGCAAGGAGGTAGCCAGGATCCAGGGATGGAGCAAATCTCCAATGGCATTACCTGATGTGTAGGGTAGGGCCTAGCACAGCACAATAGATACATCTCTCCTTTCTTCTTTTACTTTTTCTTCCCAGAAAAGCACCCGCGTGACCTCTGATAGCTTGACTCACCCCTTACCCAACCCAAAGAGCACATGAGCTATCCTGATCGCACACCATTCCTCTTCCCCATCAGACAGAGTGCCTGTGATCCTCCTGGCTGTCCGCCTCTTTCTCCCTATCTCTTACTGTAAAAAGTGCCATTGTCACCCTTGGCTTTCCACGTCACCATTCCCCCTTGACAGAGAGCACCCTCTTGATCTCCGGACTACAGCACTTCCCTCCTCACCCAGAAAGAGCTCATGTGCACTGGTTGGCTGGTCACTCTGCCCCTCTTCACAGAGGGTGTGCTTCATTGTCCCCTGGACTTCAGCCTTATTCATTTTCTGTCTCCTATGTATCCGGTGAGAGACTGTGAGCACTCCCATGCCATTGTATCACGGCCGCCCAATATTCCGTCAGCAATCTCACACATACAGGGAACAGCAATAAGGTGTCTCCCTGCCTGCTGTTGTGACATTCAACTGGGGGCAGAAAGTGAACACCCCTGTGTTGCCAGATAATCCATTAGTGAAGTACTCCTGACTCACCCACATTGATAAATCAAAACAAAAGAATACAAAAAATAAATTAAAACAGACACCTTAGTGCTTCAAAGACAGCAGACCACATTAAATCATGCAAAGAAACAGAACAAGATGACTCATCCAAATGACCAAAATAAAGTGCTGAAAATCTTCCTGAGGAAGAGAGAGCCATGGACAGGGGAGGACAAAAATGTAGACCTAAATTCAAATTCTCACACACACACACACACACACACACAAACAGACTTATTGGTCTGACAAAGACTAGAAGAGTCCCCCAGGCTATGCCCTTTACCCCCAGGATATCCTGCTAACTCAGAACTCAAAATACTCCCAAAGCCTACTTTTCAAACATTAGAGAGGCCTGTAAAGCAAACAACAATATGAGTGAGGATGTACTTCTTAGTGTAAAGAAGTATATGAGTCCAAATGGGCAATACCTGGCCAAAATCGAAGACCAGAAGGCAGGAAACATGAGGGAAACTAGACCAATGGAAATAGCAAAGCCAGAGTAGAGTGGGGATTGCAAGACATTGCCATAAAATAATTTATGCATACATTTTTTAATGAAAAACTAATATGATCTATAAATTTTGACCTAAAGCACAAAAAGAGAGAGAGAGAGGGAGGGAAGGAGGGAGGCAGGTAGGCAGAAAGGCAGGGAGAGAAAGAAAAAAAGGAAACAAAGAAAAGAGGAGTCTTTTCAACTTGACCATCAGAGATGAGAGTCAGATTTTTTAAGAGCTGTGTGTAAGGTATGTTTATAGCCCCTGGGAGAGTACTTTGTGAGTACATGTGTTTATATAGACAAAACTTCTGCTAGAGAGAACGTAAACCAACTATTTATTTTCCCCACAGCTCCTCAAAATCATTTGTTATCTAGAATTATCCAGAAAATACTTGGTTTTCATTGTATCTTTTCAAAAATTGTATACTAAAAAATAAATCTCAAATGTTTCAGAGGCTGAATTATCCAAGGAATCTTTATACATAATTATGGCAGAATGAGTTGAAATTGACTGTATAAGAAGATGAGAATTATGGCCAAGGGAATTTTGTTTTTAAATAACAAAAATTTATTGTTTCACAAGTTTGAGAGGCTAGAAACACGTATCAGAGTGTCAGCTCTAGGGTTAGGGCTTTCATTGTTCCTTTCAGCTTCTAGTAGCTTCCAACAATCTTTGGCATTCCTGGGCTTGTAGATACATCTGCTGGCATTGCCACATAAAGAAAGGGAAATTTGGGGGTGCTTCTCTCTTTTATTTTTCACTTTGACAGGGGCAAAGCTTATGCTCATTTCTAACAAACATGGTGTTTGTTGAGTGCTGTCAAGTCATCAGACTCATAGAAACGACATGTGACAGAGTGAAATTACTTCATAGAGTTTTTTTCTTGGCTAAAATCTTTTCATAAGCTGATCTTCAAGTCTTTCTCCCACAGAGCTGCTGACTGGGATCAGAAGGCCAACATTTCAGTCTGCAGCTGAGCACTTAACCATTATACCACCAAAGCTCATCCAAATGAAACATACCAATCTAAAAATTGGTATTAATTCATGGCCATTCTGAGTAACAACTTCTAGTTTGACCTGTTATAACTACTCATAAATACACATTTAGGAGAATAAACTACCTAGCTATATGAGCATTTCATCTCTCTTTGGTGTACATAAGTACAAATAAATTCATTAAAGTACCAAACACACACACACACACACACACACACAGAGACCAATTTTGTTTCCCAGTATCACGAATCAAGAAAAGTTATAGGAGATCTGACAACTATGTTTGCCAACTTGCCGTCATGTGCTTACATTGGCAGCACTGTACAAACAACTCAGTGAGCTTTCATAACCTTGGTATATCAGTGTCTCACAGCTGTGTTTGTGTCACCATGTGGCAGTGTCTTGCTGAGAGGCATTATGATTATTGTTGCGTAGTTTTGTGTACTGCTGTGAGAAGTGATGGAGCTTGAATTAAAGCAGTAAACAAATATTATTAAACTTGGCAAGGATGGGAGTGAAATCAGCGGCGTTAGTACAAGTTCAATGGGATAATGCCACAAAAAAAAAATTGCAGTGTATAAATAGATTAAATATTTTTCTGAGGAGAGAGAAAGTGTTGTTGATGAAGAGAGGTCAGGCTGGCCGGTAACAAACAGAATGGTGAAAACATTGCAAAACTTCATCAAATTGTGCATCAAAATCATTGGCTGACTGTAAGAAATATAGTAGACCAAGTAAACAGTGATAGAGAAACAGGAAATTTTAACTGACAACCTTGGCATGAGAAAGGTGTGTACAAAAATGGTCCCAAGAATGCTCACCATCAAATAAAATCAAAAGAAAGTCAGTGCTTACCATGACCTTTTGGAGAGGCAAAACAATGTTTTAGGTCATGTTTTCACTGGTGCAGCATTTTTTCTAAGACGAATTTGTGAACTTAATTGTCTAACGTAAGTAATTATTTTACAGTAAACCTTGAAAAGGTGGCTAAAATTCATTACCTGAACTATTCTAGATATTGCAGATAACCAGTGGACAATGTAGATAAAACCTAGTGGCCTTATGCAGCTTATATATTAATCTGTAACAACAGTCAATAAGCAAATTAAATAACTGAAACATACAAGATCTTACATGGTAATAAATTCTATGATGAGAAATAAAGCTAGAAAGAACTATGATGACTGAAGGTGGAGGTGAGTAATTATAAAGAAATAAATGAAGGAAGGCCTTAAAGAGTCACTTTGACTTTGAATATAGACAAGAAGAAAAGAGACGGAGGACACATTATTGGAGAAACATCATTCCAAGTAATGGAAGAATAAGTGTGAAAACCTTAAGACAGGCACAACTACAAAAAGAATTTGGTGGTTAGACCAAAGTTAGCAAGAATGGAAGAAGCGGAAAAAGAGATCATATAAGAAGTGGAGGATGCTAAAGGAGCTTGTAGATATTGGCCTGGCAAAATCAGTTCAGGTGGATCATGGGAATAGTAACTTGAGTATTAGCAGCATAATGTCAGCTTAAAGCTAAACATCTTTACTTTTGGGTAAAGGCCAAGGTAACGAACCAATTGTTTTAGTCAGGGTTCGCTAGGGAAATAGGAGCTGTGATGTATGTAATATATGCATATATATGTATCTATCTATAGATATATCTATTTATATAGAGAGAAAGAGAAACCAAGAAAGAAACTTACGGGATCAAACTGACTAAAAGTTGTTGCTTACTGACATTGTTTCTGATCTGTTGTTTGATAAAATTTGGTATCACTTATGACCTATTGTTTGATATCCTTGGAAGATCGTAAGACAATAATCTTTCAGTTAAACTGATAATATTCACATAATCTGATAATATCTAATATTCTCTATTAGCCTCATAATTTCTTTTCTTAATTATTTCTCAATATACCACTTTCTTAGTAAAATTCTTTATTTTGTAAGAGTAGCAAGCAAATTTTACTAAACACAGTTGCCCTAAAAGGAAAGCAATTATCTATAATAATAGTCCTAAAGTTTGGATATGTAACTTACATGAGAAAACAGGAGCATTTGCTCATTTATGCAGCATTTGACAATTGCATTCACGAACTCATCCTAGAAAAAAGTGCTACCTGCTTCACTGGTGAATATCACTACAGTCACCTTTGAAGTACACCCCTTGGGAAGCTATGTACCAAGGCCAGTGCCTAGACCATATTTCAAAGCAATTTTGGAGCTCTTTTTCTGGAATGGCCATCAGAGCTGTCATTATATGACTCTTGACGTTCTGAATGTCATCAAAAAGTCTTTCTTTCAATATTTCCTTTATCTTCAGGTAAACAAAAATGTCTCTGGGGGCCAGATCAGGTAGTAGGGAAGTTGTTCCAATAAAGTTACTTGTTTACTGACTAAAAACTTCCTCACAGAAAACTACACAATTAAGTTTACAAACTTGCCCTCGTGTCACATTGCACAACAGCCATTCCAGAAAGAGTTCCAAAGTTGCTTTGAAGTGTAGACTATGCACTGACATCAGTGCGTAGCTTCCCAATGGGAGTGCTTCAAAGGTGATCACTGAGATATTTAGCAATGAGCTATATAGCACTTAGAACAATTAGTTTGTAGACTTAATTGTTGGACCACATATTTTTTATATTCTATATAAATAAATAAACAGATGAACCAAACCAACAAAAAATAAACGACAGAGAATGGTTAAATATTCATCAGTGTTAAATTCTTTACAGAGATCATTTTGAAACTTTCTGAAAGGATTGGCAAGAGATCTGAGTAAATACAAATATGTAGTATGCTCCTGAATAGGACACCATTATCAAATTTCAATTCTATCAAAACTGAACCATGTATTAAAAGCAGAGGCAATGAAATTTCATTTGGGCACTTTGAGGAATTCTGTATTTTGAAATTCAAATGAAAGAAAGTTGATTTACCATCTAGGAAGACATAAAAGCTATGATACCTATTTATCTGTCACCATGGAGCCAATTCTGACTAATAGCAACACTATAGGACAGAATAGAACTGTCTCACAGAGTTTCCAAGAAGTTGCTGGCAGATGCAAACTAGTGACTTTTTGGTTAGTAGCCGAGCTGTTAACTCACTGTGTCACAAGGGGACTTAAAAACTATGACAACAAGAAGTAAAGTACTGTGGTAGAAACAAATAAATAAAGCAACTGAACATGCTCATATATACACGGAAATGTGAAAGTGTTAATACGTATGGTAAATGAATGATGAATGGATGGATTCTTTAGTAGACATTGTTACATAAACTGGCTCAATGCATAGAATTCAGCATATACATTGAATATTTATTCAGTGTAATTCACCGTACTAAGAGAAAATAAGAAGAATTATGTAAGAATATCAACTAATTCAGAAAAAAGTATTTGATATAACCACCATTAGCATTAAAAGCATGTTAAGAATGAGGGGAATTACATAAGCTTGATAAAGAACCTCTACAAAAAACTTACAACTGGTATTCTAAGAGGGAAAGACTGAATGATTTTTCCTCCAAGACTGGGAACAAGGTTATATAGGAGAGATTACAAAAAAAGATGTAAAACTATTTATTGCTAATTACAAATGGAATGATTGGCTAAACAGAAAACACAAGGGAACTAAAAAAAGACTTAGAACTCATAAATGAGTTCAGCAAATCTGCATAATGTAACACAAAAATCAATCACATTTCTGTGTACTAACAATAACCATATGGGAATATTAAATAGACCTGGATTTAACTGTAAAACTAAAAACCGTAAAGCTTTTAGGAAAAAAAAAAAAGCAGACAATCTTTGGGATCCAGACCTAAGCAAAGTATGATTCACAAAAAGAAAACAATGGTAAATTAATTGATTGATTTGGCAGTATGTGTACCAAAAGTAGAACAATGCAGAGTAGATCATCACAGCTCTTGCTCAAGGATGGCATGCAAATTTATGAAGCATTCAATATTTTTAGTAAAAACAAGTGTCTGAGCGTACCTGGATAGGCATACTCAAGCTGGTACACAGGTAGTTACAGATATATACAAAAAACAGAATTATCAACAGGTAAGTAAAGGTAATAGCCTCAGAAATAATTATCGTCAGCATGGTACAGGTCTAGACAGGGTTTCTTTTAGTTGTACACAGACTCACTATAAGTTGGAACCAACTTGAAAGTACCTAACAATAACAAATAGGTATGCATAAACACAACAAATATGTGGATGCAGGTACATATGTTGAAGACACAAATACAGATACCTTCCAAAATTGCTTTTCTGGGTTTGAAAGCTTGGGAACATAGTCTAATGGGACAACTGAGTTGTCCCATACTTCACAAAAATCATGATCCACATCTGGGTAAAGTGAGCAGCATCTGGGGTCATAGAAGCTTGTGAGTAGCTATGTAAGATATAACTATGGGTCTTTACTTATTAGAAACAAAACAAGAAGGTAACTAAAACCTCAGCAATGTAACAAGTGTACTTGAACTACCACATCATCTACTCTGAGACCAAAAGAACTAGATTGCATCCAGCTACCATCACTGACCATTGTGACCAGAGTCAGATAGGGTGGGAGAAAAATATGGAGCAAAACTCAAATTTCTATTACCAAAAAAAAAAAAAAAAATCCAGGTAAACTGGAACACTAGAGAACAAAGGACTCCCTGCCTGACACAGCCCCGAGATGTTCCTATACCTAGTCCAGAGCCTATTCCCTGAGATCACCTTTTAGTGAAATAGCAGAATGGAACATGAAGTAAAGAATATTACCTATAAGACCAATGTGCTACTTAGAAACCATCAGTATCAGACCAAAGGCCAATGGTTACTCAAAAGCAAAGAGAAAAGTACAAAGGGTCAGGAAAACTAGAGTACTGGAAACGGACCAAGCTGCACAATTCAAAATGTTGACAACTGTGATAAATGTAACTAATGTCACTTAACAATTTGTGTGGAAATTGTCAAATAGGTACCTAACTTGCTGTGTAAACTTGTCAAAAACTCAAAATTACTATTAAAAATTAATGATAAATTAAACCACATCTCTTGTTCTGTAAAGCATCCTATTGAGAGCATGAAAAGAAAAGATATTAACTGGAAGAGACTATTTTTTTAGCTTCGTATTCTTCAGATTATTTTAAGCTTCATAAAGAAAGGACTGTTCTTTATATAAATAAACCTCAAACTCAACAGGAAAAAAAGAGAAATTACAAAATGTGCAAAACACATGAACAACCATTTCAGTGGAGTGTACCCAGATGGCAAATAAGCACAAGAAAAAGTGTTCAGCATCATCAGACGTTAGAGAAATGCAGATATCAAAACTAAAATGAGATATTGTTATATATTTATCAGAATGATGTGTATTGACGTCAATACATGCAGGTGAGTATGTCGAGAAATAGGGTCACTCTTACTTTGCTGGTGGGACTGTAAAACAGTGCAGCTGTTTTGTAAAACACTGGAAGTTTCTTATAAAATTATGTATACAAGTACACAACTCAACAACAAACAAAAATGTTCATTAACAGTTCATCATCCATCTTCATATTGGCATTATTCATAATAATCGACTACTGGAAACAACTCAGATCTCCTTCAGTGGTGAATGGTGAAATAATTTATGGTACATTCATACCGTGAAATGTTACACAGCAATGAACAGTAATGAACTACTAATACATGCAACAACTTGAATGAATCCCCTGAGAATTATGTCGAGTGAAAAAAGCCAACCCTACAAAGGTGTATACTATCTGATTCTACATATACAGCATTCTTGAAATCAAAAAATTATGGAAATAGAAAACAAATTGATGATCTCTGGGATTAAGAATGGGAATATGAACTTGGCTCTCAAAAGGCTATGAAAGGGATATGTTGCTTTGAATGTCCTTATACATTGTCTGTGGTTTTGTAGTAGCTCTTCAAGCTATTATTGTAGAAACAAACTGGATTACTCTGTGTTATTTCTTACTGCTACACACAAATCTACAATAATCTCAAATTAAAGAATAAAGGAAAAACTATATATATATCTTTAATATAAATACTGTAGACTGTTAAGATTAAGCCAACATAAAAAATTGTGTATAATTCTAAATACGAGAATCACTACGACACAGACTTTTCAAAGAATTATTGCAATCATTCCTGAGTATTTACAAAGGCACATGTAAATATGTTGGAAAGGTTGCTGATGTGTAGTAAGAGAATTAGGAAGGTGATTAAAGGGAATAAATGGGAAAACAAACACAGTAATATTGGAAAATTTAATGTTTTTTTGGTGATGTAGTAGGTTATAGTGTAGGTCTTTCCCTGTTGCCCCAGAAATAGTGACCAGAGTCCAAAAGCAAAAGTAAAGTGGTCTTAACTGCATGATATTTTAAAGAGATCTGCCAATAACTGAGGCCAGATAAGTCCCTCAGGGCATATTAAGTGTTGAGAGGTGACTGAACCATCTGGACTACCTCAAAACATCACCCCAGCAACCACTTATCCCTCAATTCACAGCTCCTAAAATTTCTAAAAAGGCCAGCAAGAGGAGAGTCTTCCGTATGGTGGGGACCTTAGCAACTCCTTTCTGATCTCAACCACGTGATGAGATATTTCCAGCCAGTGAGTCAAGTGAATGATGGAAATCCCAAAAGAACTATTTATAGAGCTTGAAAAGAGCTTTGGTGTCTGAACAATGAAATCGATAGAAGTCTTTTGCTCTGGGGATTAAATTCCAGAGGCAGAGAAAGATGGAAATCCAGGACCAGAGACACCTTTGTGTCTGACTCTGCCAGGCTACCTTAGAGAAATCACTGTATACATTTCTGGATGCAGTGCGTTTATGAAAAAATCAAAATAGGGAACACTTTTGGTTATGTGAGGATAGACATCTCTAATTCAATGTCATTAGGTCTCAAGTGCAACGGGACTGGGACATTTGTCTTTTTCTTCTGTTGCTGGAAGAATCTTCATTTAGATAACTTCATACAAAAGGGAATAAGGCTAACATCAATTTGCATATGTAACAGTTGAAAATATGAAAGTTTAATTCAAAACAGATTATAAAGACTGTAGGCCAGGAGGGCTAAACTGGGCTGAGTTTGTAATTAGAGTGTCAAAAGTGATACTTTTTAGCATTTTGTATGGTGGCGGGGAGGAACTTCCAAAAATAAGAATGACATAAATTAGAAATCTAGGATTCACCCCAGTACATTTCTTTCTCTTAATACTCATGTTTGACCAGTCAGCATGTCTTACAATATTTTATGATTAATTTAATGTGTAGGCCCATCTTGGCTTAGCAGGCCCATCTACTTCTTGGTATATCAATTATCATTCATTATTCTATGCTAAACTATCCCCAAACCAAACCCACTGCCATTGAGTCATTTCTGACTAATGGCAAAACTGTAGCACAAAGTAGAACTGCTCCGCAGTTTCCAAAGAGCATCTGCTGGATTCTAACAGCCAATCTTTTGGCTAGCAGACACATAATCTCTAAATCCCACTACTGTAATTACCTCTAGATTTACACTTACTTAATTCATGTCTGCTCCTTTCAATCAGTTTACCACACTGAATCCAAGATCATCCTTGTAAAATACAATTCTAATCATACTGTCACCTCACTGCTGTCCTCCATCCTTTACTTAAAGCATTTCAAGGGATTTATATTACCTTAATGGCAATGGGTTTGGTTTTTTGGTATAGGTTAGAATCAAGACCAAAATACATACATGCACACACACACACATACAAAAGAAACAAAAACCTCTTGTGGCCTAAGAGACACTGCATACTGTGTTGCCGTTGTTTTTAAGGTACCGTTGATTTGGTTTGGATCCTTAATAACCCTATGTAAAACAAAATAAAGCACTGCCCTAGTCCTCACAATCACTGCTGTGCTTGAGCTCACTGTTGCAGCTACTGTGTCTGCCCATCTTACTGAGGGTTTTTCTATTTTTCACTGACCCTCTACTTTCCCAAACATAACATGATTCTCCAGAGACTGGTCCTTCCTCATAAGATGTCCAAAGTATACGACACTAAGTCTTGCCATCCTCTCATCTAAAAAGTATGCTGGATATATTTTTTCCAAGACAGATTTGTTTGTATTTCTGTCAGTCTATATTATATTCAATATTCTTTGCTAACATAATTCAAATGCATCAATTCTTCTTCAGTCTGATTTATCCGTTGTCCAGCTTTCCTATGCATATTAGGCAACTGAAGATACCTTGGCTTGGGTTAGGTGCCACTTAGTCCCCAAAGTGACACCTTCACTTTTTAATCCTTGAATGAGGTCTTTTGCAGCTGATTTGCCCAGTGCAATAATTCATTTGATTTCTTGACTGCTGCATTCGTGCTCACTTACTATAGATCCAAGGAAAACAAAAGCACTGACAGCGTCAATATTTTCTCCATTTATCATGATGTTTCTTACAGGTCTATCTGAGACGATTTTTATTTCATGTTGAAAAGTAACCCATACGAAAGGTGTAGTCTTTGATCTTCATCAGTAAGTGCTTACAGTCCTCTTCACTTCCAACAAACATGGTTGTATTATCTGAATATAGCAAGTTGTTAATGAATCTTCCAAACCAGATGCTGTGTTTTTCTTTAGATAGTTCAGTTTCTTTATTTGCTAAGCATACATGTTGAATAAGTGTGGTGAAAAAAATACAAACGTGACACACACGTTTCCTGATCTTAAACCATGCAGTAACTCCTTATTCTGTCAAAACAACTGCATATTGTAACTTCAGTTGTCAGCTGCCAGCTCCCCAGGAGATCACCAGGATAACCTTCTGATTAAGAAAAACTAAATTTATTAGCCAGCTGCAATAGAGGAAACATAAATCTTCACAGTTACTCAGAAGACTAAATCCTGAGGAAAATGTCTATTAAGTGTTAAAGCCTGGAGTCAAGTTGTCTAAGAAGTATCTTTAAAGGCTTCGAACTACTTAGAACTGGGAACATTTTCTATCATAATAATAGTTTAAAATTTGGTGTACCCAATGAGGCAAGGGTATGGAGGCGAGTTTTGGTAAGGAAATTGTTTGATGAGCAGTCTGTCTGTCTAGAAGAGCAATACAGTTTTCTGATCAACTAGCTAATTTACCAGAAAAGCAACTGTTTGTTCAGATAAACTGATTTGTGAGAATTTCCTAAAAAGTTTAAGAAAATCATTCATTGGTTTACAGTCTGTCTTTTTCTTTACATAGAAAGCAAACAAAAATTTTTCAGACTTTATCTTCCACAAAGGATAATATCCAAATCAACCCCCTAGATTGTGCAACTATCACTGGGAAACTTGAATTTATGATTGCAGGGAAGAGTTCATGGAGGCTGTGAATAAAAACAGCTTCCAAACAAACAAGGTGAAGACTAAATGTTAAAACAGTGTGACCCTTTCTTTATAATTCAGGTTGGTGATTTGAAGCTTATCAGTTATGAAAGATGCTAATCAGAGTGATCTGTGACTATTATGATTACTTAATACACTTTATTAAACATGAAAAATACAATTAAAATAGGTAAATTTTTCTCAATTTTTCATTTTACTAAGTTGTCTCCAATGGTACTGAGTAACCAAATATAAAGAAATCCAAGGTTAGCTTCTCTGAACAATAAGGAAATGTTTTATCTCTTATAATAATAGATACTAAGAAACTTAAACACAAAACTGATTTTCTAAAATCTGCATTTTAATATTTTCTCAAATGTAAATTAACTATTCCCATATACTCCTAAGAGACAAAACAATATTAAATAACTTATAGAATAAGCCACACTATTTCTCCTTTCAACAGAAAGCCATAGGCTAAACCTAAATGAATTGAAACTCAAAAACATTATTAAGCCCCTCCCTACCAACAGCCTAGCATGAATTAAGTACCACAGGTACAAAATCAAAGCATCGAGGTGATAAAAGTTCTTCCCTAACTGACTCTAACCTAGAGAAGACAGATAAACAGTTGAAATACTTTTATATAAGAACAAGTGGTAAAATAAGCCTAAATACATATGGAGATGATCATGTCTCATACACTGATAAGGCAGACAGATTTATGAGATATTTGGATATTAAGAAAACAATTAGAAAGAAAAGAAAAAACATAATAGGAGACTGTGTAAGAAATACCATAACTCATTTGGTTGCATACATCTGAAGGATTTTCTTTCTAGAACAGCTTGTTTAAATGATGTCATCTGAGAAAATCGTTTACTCTCAAGTATTGCCATATTCTACACTGATGTGTTGCTTGTGAGACCTTAATTCATATAATTAAGAAACAGGACACACAGTGAGGGTGTCCAAGAGTACACCTGGCCACATGAAGTGTGAATCTTTAATGACAGAAGTCAGACTCATCAGAGACCCAAAAAACAAGATTCAAACAAAGTACCAAAATTGGGAGACATTTCTCCAGGAAAATCACTCATATCTGGACATCCAGGGAGAACAGGCAACAATAACATCTTTTGGTGGCTGTCATGTCAATGATATTTGTAAATAGCCCTGTCTTCCTGTAAAGCAAAGAGCAAATGTGCTTACTGCCTGTAATAAAAATTCAGGTTTCCTTTATTGAAGATAACTCTTCTTTAATGCAATCCATTTCATACGCAGGCGTTTGTTTGGGACCTTCTGTACTGCCCAAATTGATGTGGGTTAGGGGTAACTAGTGCACATTATTAAGGTTCATAGTGGTTTGGTACCATGAATAATAAAATCCTTTGTCTGGTGCAGGAATCTGTGTTTCTGATAGCATCCATAAAACTGTGCCAGGCTAACTTGCTAGCTTATAAGCAGGATAATGTCTCAAACTCTTCGTGAATACCAACAGACATGGCTTTCTGAAAAAAGAATAAAAGTCTCATGGGCCAAATAACAGGATTTGAAGGCAGATCTCTCAAAACCATCACAGACACTGTGAGCCATGGTTTTCTTGATGAAGGATAATAGTCTCGTGGGCCAAATAATAGGATTTGAAGAACTATCATCAGGATCAGCAGTTAACCTACTGGACAAACTGTATGATTAACTGGACAATAAATGGTCCTCCACTTTATTGCCTGTTAATGAGGAGGAATTGAGACAGTTTTGGAGAACTGGAAAATAGTTCAAGACAGCTTCTTCAACAGTACACTTTTTACTTACTTCTTTCCCGGCAAGGGAACATCCTTTTCTCTCTGCCAGTCAGCCTCCTTCCACCCCCATTGTTAACGATCCATATTAAGATTCACATAGCAGCTGAAAATTTCTTCCCTTTTTCAGAAAGTAGTTGTAAATACAAGCATCTATGCTGACTAGGGAAAGTAATCGAGTGTTGGAAGAAATCAGGCAAATCATGAGTACTTTGGTTCTCTCGAGAGACAAGGGAATATGGTCCATAATACTTGTTAAAGAAGGATGTAAAAGCTAGGAAGTCTTAGAGCCTACTCTCTCCTGCTGTTTCTCTTGACAAATTTAGATTCATTCAAAGATGATGACAATTAAGTCTCAAGAGTTTATTGTAGTGTCCTTTAAGGGACATTTAGACCTCTTGGAGAAATTTCCCTGAGCAGGTAGAAAACTTTCTTACTCATTATTTTGGAAAACGGGTAGATATTTAAGAGATATTAGTCCAGCAATGAAACCAAAAGCCTGAAAAGCATAGTTCTTCTAGCAATAGCAGGAAACTGAGGCTGGAGGCCTGAGCAGATCTGCTACAAAGCAATTGCCCCAGCCCCTTACTCCCTCTTGGGAAACATTTCATTCACATTCCATAGGGCTCAGATGGAAATACTAAGTGGAAAACTCACAGCCTTGGCAAACACTGGCAAGAATTTGTCAACTTCACTGTGGGCTGGGGGAATAATACCTCCTGCCCTGGTAATTGGGCTTCAGACTGTGATTAGGTTTCGGGACAACAACTGAGGACTTAAGAAACTGGGGAAGTCACGGCCGGTGCTTTCTTTTGAGATGTTTTTCCCTTTCAGGTGGTTGAACTGGTGCCCACACCCAGTGGTCACAATCTGGAAGACTGGTAATGAATGGCCTGTGAGACTACAGGCACAGGTGGAGCCTGGCATCTTATCTCTCAAACAGCCGAGAAAGATCAGCAGGCTTGAAAAAGCTCAGATTTCTCTTCAAAGTATATTCCATTACCCCTCGAATCCCCTACCTCACCTTTTAACATCCCTTGCATGACACAATGGGTGGGGAAAATTTTTGGAGGAGCTATCCCCTCTGCCACCTTGTGTAAGCTAGCACGCAAATAAAATCTTTGATTTAATTCACCCTAACCTCCTCTTCCAGTGATTGGCCTTGTGGCAGGTGGCATGAACTCTGATGTCTCCGGTAACAGCAAGAGGCCTGATTCCTACAGAGAATGTTGTTGCTATGTGAGTCAAGAACCAATCCTGATTCAGTCAGCCAGTGATTCAAACTCCATAGTACCAAACGGAAAGGAATATGGCCATGGACACAAAACCCAGTAGTCTCCAAATCTGATTGATTGTATCAGTAGTATCATCTTCTCACCTGATGTAGTGAGTTGCAGGGACAAAAACACTGAAGGTTTGGTTGAGCTGTAAGAAGTGGCCTTGCTGCTTAAAACCAAAAATAAATACACCTACCTGGCTTATTGTCGCAGAGCCACTCTCTCCTCTGAGACCAGATTGCTTCACTCCTCCTCTACGATGTCCTTGGCTGATTTAAGGCCAAAGACTATTAGGGTTGAGCAAGGTCTACTTGACTTTGTGTAGACCAAAACTTACACAGATGCATCCGAGTAGGCTGAGGAACTTTGTGGGAACCAAGAATTCTAAGTTTTAAGACTTTCTCCTATTTAGTCTTATGGGGGAAATAGTTGCCATGTTTTAACCAGTGAAGTTTAGGGAGAACTAATTTAACTGGAGAAGGGAACTAAATATCACCTTATGGATGAGGTCCTTTGGACTAATTCTTCTATATCTCAGTGTATAGAAAGTACTGACATTTTATGCTTATATTTCTCAACATTGTAAATTTCTAGAGGAAACTTTCCTGGTTGAGAAAGTCTGACAGTAGAGAAGAGCTAATATGGACAAATTCATCTGCTGTTTGCACTAGTAGGTACATTAAGATGTGGTTTCACAAGACTGTGATACCCAAAGCTTTCACTGTCCAGTTGAAGTCCTATAACTCATTACCTAAACTGTTCTGCAAGTCAGAAAGCTCTGTCTCGGTTACCCTGACTATGAGGTTATCACATCTCTGAGAGCTGGAGGATAGATAAACACTGACAAAATTCAGATCCTTTTCACCAAATAAAGTTTTTAGGACTAATGTACCCAGATTCACAATACTTATCTAATCTATTGGTCAAGAAAAAAACAATAGCTATTTCTTTGGGCCACTGGGTCACCAGCAACAAAGAAGGCATAGCATCTTATTGCAGTCTTGATATTGTAGATAAAACATGTTTCATTAGTGTTTTCTTCTTGAGTTTGTATATTGGCTGCCTCACAAAGACTGATTCTTTAAGTGGGGACCAAACTAACAGGTGTTTTGGAAAGTGTCCATGTAGGTGTGGCATATCTTTTGTCTTTGTAGTGGTCCATATAAATAGCCTCTTTTGGCTATAAGTCTCTATAATTGATGGTTTTACTGATTGGAGCTTCAGGCAGACAGACAGTTTTACCTCATAGGAACTTCCTAGGGATTGGACTTATTGCCTGTTTGAAATGGGTGCCCGGTATACTTCTTTTGAGTGGCAGATCTTATATTTTTACTAGGGTCTTCTCAAACCATGTGTCTGAGGAAAGGGAGCTTGTGATTCTTCAGCTTAATATTCCCATGATGGAATGGGATGACTTACACTCAGTAACTAATAACAAGAATAGCCCTACAGGTCTTACTTGTAAATGAAAATGACATATTAAAGAACAAAGTCTGCCTTACTTTACTGTCATCTTGTCAGTACATGAGAAATGGCATCTATTCTCTGTTTATCCACCTAGCACAAAATTGCTGGCTCAAAAAAAGAAAAACTTTGCTGTTAATTTGCTTATAACTCAAGACATTATAAAGTAGAACTGCTCTATCAGATTTATTTGGCTATAATTTTAATACAAACAGATTACTAAGCCTCTCTTCCTCAGTACTGCTGGGTGGATTTGAATTGTCAACCATTAGCTTCATGGTGGGACAGAAACCATATAAAGTTATTAGTCATATAAGGCTGTTTAAATGTGTTGGTGTGGTTCAGTGATAATTCAGCTCAGTTGAAATTCCGTAGTATTACTGGGCCAGTGAAGCTGTTTAGCCTCAGAATCAGCTACGAATAACCAGAAGTAGATGTGTTCACTCTGCTTAGTGGACAGAACTCAAGATCTTTCTCATAAATCTAGCCAATACCTTGCTTAATGAAATGTTATGTTTCAGTAATCGTTGGGCTAATGGCTTAGCTATTCTCCTTGCCACTTTAAAGGCTTAGATTAGCAGATTTAAGACTTGGAGACCATGAACTATGACAACAAATCTTGGCTAGTGATCAGTTATAAAGGTTACCTATATAGATGCTTATAAGATGGCCCTATTCTGTAATAATTCAAAGGGGAAGTAAACTGCTGATCAAGACCATATAGCCCAGATTGCCACCACTGCTGCTTGGGGTCATCGCTGTGGCAAACATTACACTTTAGACAGTATTATACCTGGATATGCTGTGAAAAACTTTTGATTTTTCTTTTGTTTCTGATCCAGGAGTCTTGTATGTTTTGCTAGCACCAACAAACTTTCACAGTCTAAATTGTTCATTTTTAAGTAGTATAAAATGTCATGCCTTTCATAATTCTTAACATATATATGTAGACATTTGAAATCTGAGATCCACCAGTTATAACAGATTTCATATATGATATTTGAAGTATGGAATGTGAGTGGGTGTGCACGTGCATGTTTCAATTGCCAATATCTGTTTATAAAATTGTATTGTAAATCTGCATAAAAGTGAGAAATTTGGGACTCTTCAAAACAATAGATTTCTAGATACTTGGTGTGGAGACAATGATCATGGCAGTGCTAGCTTACTTTCCCAAGTAAAACTTGTGCATGAATGGAGGCTATTTTTTTAAGACTGCTGCTATTTTAGAACAAAAATGTTTACTTCGCTCAGAATTTATATCAGCAACAAGTAGTAATATGTCAAGAGTTGCAGTATTATCATGTAAGTGTTGAGTGGCACTGAATTGATTTTGACTCATAATGACTCCTTACAACAGAGGAGAACTTCTATAAGTGGGTTTCCTAGGTTGTTTGTAGTCTTTATAGGAACAGATGGACAGGCCTGTTCTCCTGAAGAGTGTTTAGTGTGTTTGATCCATCCAAGTTTTGGGGAGCAGTTGACCATGAAACCATTGCACCACCGGTGCTCCTTATTATATATGTTAAAAAATTATACTCATTGCCCTCAAGTTTATTCTGACTCCCAGCTATCCTATAGATTATATTATGTGATTCCTGTTTTTCTACCTTTTTCAGATATGTTACTTATTTCTAAGAATCTCCAGTTTGGTAGTTTTGTTATTCACTTCACCCCTACCCCCCAAGAAAAGAAAAATAAATTTAGGCCTCTTTGAAGTATTGTCAGTGAATTAATGAAAGTAAAATGCTGAATTTTGAAAATGGGTGGTAAGATTTGAAAAGCTATGATTTACAGGATTATTTATAACATGAAAAAATTTTCTAAAAGTTTTCTTTTTCCAAGAGAAAATAAATGTATTAGAAATACTGCCATACAAGGTAACATATTACATTCCACCAGGACAAAAGACAACTACAGGATGGTTTTCATTTCTACAAAAAAGCAGATAAAATTTTCAAACTTAGCTCTTTTGGATAGTTTTCTATACATGTAGTATTAACTGAAAAGTAACATCCATCTTTGGGTCTGAGAATGTATGTACAGTAAAGGATAAAGGAATAAATGTTTTGTAGACATGGGCAGTATTTGCCCCCTGGAGGAGGTTATGAATTGCCCCACACACTCATGTTTCAAAGTTTGCCAGAAAAGGGTTTTATGACAAGAAACTACTTTTGACTTTTTGTTGTTTTTTTTTTTTTTTTTGAATTATTGGGACACTATATTTTTGGTCTCTTTGTTTCCCAGGAGTTGATTACTTAACAAGAAGTATTTTCACACATACTCAGATTGTAGCATTGCTAATTGAAAAGTATTTTGCCATTGTTTAACATAATTACATTCCTTGTAGGAAAAAAAATTGAAATAATGATAAACTAAAACTTCAGTTTAATTCTCTATGAGAAACCAGCAAAACAGTAATCCAACGCAGAGTTTTGCTTAACTTACCATTTTCTTGCCTGTATAAATCCAATATCATTACTATGACAAGTAAGTAAAGTTTTGTTGAAGATCATTCAAAAATGGTTGCAGAAGTACATTGACGGGGAATTACCAGAAATTCAACTGGAATTCAGAAGAGAACATAGAATAAGGAATACAACTGCTGGTGTCAAATGGATTTTGGCTGACAATAGAGAACACCAGAACCATGTTTACTTGTATTTTAGTTACTACACAAAGCCATTGGTCTATTTGAATCATAACAAATTATGGATAACATAGGGATTCCAGAACACTTAATTGTGTTCAGGTGGAACCTGTACTTAGACCAACAGGTAGTTAGTAGTTCAAACAGAACAAGAGAATGCTGTGTGGTTTAAAATCAGGAAAGGTGTGGGTCAGGTTTATATCCTCTCCATGTTTATTTAACCTGTATGCCGAGCAAATAATCTGAGAAGCTGGACTATCTGGAAAAAGGTGGCATCAGGATTGCAGTAAGACTCATTAACAACTTTCAATATACAGATGACACAATCTTCCGCACTGAAAGTGAATAGACTTGAAACACTGGTGAAGATCAAAGATTACAGGTTCAGTATGACTAGTACTTCAAAGTTAAAAAAAACAAGCGATGAGCAAAGGAGATGGACAGACACTTCACTAAAGAGGAGATCCAGGCAGCCAAAAAACACATGCGGACATGTTCACGATATTTAGTTATTAAAGGAATTCAAATCAAGACGACAATGAGATACCATCTCACCCCAACAAGCTTGGCCATGATCCAGAAAACACAAAACAACAAATGCTGGAGAGGCTGTGGAGAAAATGGAACTCTCCTACACTGTTGGTGGGGTTGCAAAATGGTCCAGCCTCTTTGGAAGGCAATCTGGCGCTTCCTTAAAAAAATGGATATCGATATACCATTTGACCCAGTAATTCCACTACTTGGAATATAGCCTACAGGATCAAGGCCTTTCACGCCAATGGGTAGATGCACCAGAATGTTTACTGCAGCACAGTCCACAATAGCAAAAAAAATGGAATCAACCCAGGTGCCCAACAATAGAAGAATGGATAGGTAAACTATGGTACATATACTCAATGGAGCACTATGCAGTGATAAAGAATAACGATGATTCCAGGAAACATCTCCTAACCTGGTTTCAACTGGAAGACATTATGTTGAGTGAAAGTAGTCAGCGACAAAGGGACAAATACTGTATGAGACCTCTACGATAAGATCTCAGAAACAGACTTGTGTATAGAAGACAAGACTCTTTGACAGCTGCAGGGGAGGGGAGGGAGGCAGGGTTTGGGGTGAGGGTTTAGTTTAGATAGTTACTAGAAATCTAGTTAGGAGAAAGCGGTGATAGCACGCATTAGAAACAAGAACAACATTAAGTGGACTTCAGCATAACTTGAGTACTCCTTCCTTCTTAACTCAATACTGCAAGGATAGAGTAGCTGGGGCAGGGGGTAGGAGACCATGCTCTTAGGTGAATTCCAGGCCAATTGGCACAACTAGCGTTTTGCTAAGAGAGCTCTCTGCACCCCACATTGGTGAGTGGCGACTGGGGTCTTAAAAGCTGCCAAGCTGCCATCCGAGGACACAGCAAATGGTCCCAACTCAGCAGGAACGGATGCTCACCGAGGACCAAAATGACATGCGGTAAAGACAACCGAGAAGACAGAGAGACCCACAAGAGTGGATGCCTACATCGACTTGGGACCGGAAAACTGGATGGTGTCCAGCCACCACCAGTGATAGCCACGATGGAGCTCACAGAGAGGAGTCTCACTGGCAACACAAGAATAAAAAGGGGTGCATCATGAGATCTCCACTAAAAGACCTCAATTGATGGTCCAGTGGTTTTGGGGTTCCTCTGAGAGCATGGCCCCCTGCCCTGATGCTGCCCTTTCCCATAAATTATAACAGAGGTCCACTCTTTGGACAGGAATGGATTGGACTTGGCAATGCAGAGTGACCATATATTGGAAGCACTTTATGGTTCTATATGTCTATAGGATATCATCTTGCTGACCTCTGGCCAGAGGAAGGAGAGTGGGTGGAGAGGAGGGGAAAGGAGACTGTTGGGAGGAGGAGACATGTATGGAGCAGAGAGGAATAGTGTGCAGTCACCGGACAGGGAGAGCAGTGGAAGCTGCATATAGATGGGCATGTAAATTTACACATGAATGTATATTTTCACTCAGTTATGTTAAATAAAAATAAAAAAAATAAAAAATTTAAAAAAACCCTTCTCTACTACACTGATAATTATATCATGAAAAAACATAGAAAAGATTGAAGTATTCAAGGACATCGTTTTCTTGAATCCACAATCAAAGCCCCTGGAATCAGCAGTCAAGAAATCAAATGACATACAGCCTTGGGCAAACCTCCCGCAAAAGTAATCTTTGAAGTGGTAAAAAGCATGTACACCACTCTGATGACTAAGATGCACCTGGCCTAAGTGACAATATTTTCAATTGCCTCATATCATAACAAAATACAGACAACAAATGAGGAAAACTGAAGAAGAATTGATACCTTCACATTATGTTGTTGGTGAAGAATACTGAGCATGCCACAGACAGAAGAATGAACAAATCCATCTTTGAAGAAGTACAACAAGAACATTCCTTAGAAACAAAGATGGCAAGAATTAGTGTCATATACTTTGGGCATGTTGTTAGGAAGGATCAGACCCTGGAGAAGGACATCTTACTTGGGCTACCAAAAGAGAAGAAGACCCCTAACAAGATGAAGTGACACAGTGGCTGCAACAATGATCTCGAACAGCAAAGGTTGTGAGGATGGGGCAGGACTTGGCATTGTTTCACACTGCTGTACATGGGGTTGCTATGAGTCAAAATCAGCTAGATGGTACTTAACAACAATACAAACACCATGTACTGACTAAATTTGACCCAAATTATCTCCTTTTGCTATTTAGTCATTAGACTTTTTTGAAAGTACAGAGCCCTTACTGTACACAATAAAATGTCACTGTTTCAGGAGTCTTATGACATTTCCAGTTATATGCAAAGTTTAAGTATTAAACCAAATTTATAACCTAACATATCTACAGTTAACCAATAAGAAATGGCACCTTGTCCAAGTTATCATGTCTACATGTATAGTTTTAACATGACTGAGAATGCTGTGTTTCTAAGCGAAGAAATAGAAAAAGTTGAAATCATAAGAATGTCAAAGTCGTTTGGCCTTTGGATTCTATCTTTATAGGCTCTGTCAAATAGAATAGAAGATTTGTGATGGTGGAGAGTTCTTCCTGATTACTGTCTATACAAATTGTCTAGAATCATGCACAGAGTATAGTTAGTATACAAGTAAGCATCCATGTATACTTTGAAGTTTCCTATTTACTAAAATTCTGGTTGATCTCTCACATTATAATTAATTCATGTGTCATATAAAGTGATACTGAAAAAGGTAGCAGAGTCCTAATGAGCAAAAAAAGAGCTTTATATATATATACATATATATATGGTCCTTCTTAATTTTAACCATACTGAAGTTATTATTGAGGAATTCTATTGTAATATTTACAAAACAGATCTTTAATCTAAAGAGTGTTACCTTAATTAAGCAAGCATAATAAAATTCTACAGAGGGAGCTCCTTTTTCAGATGAATGAAGACCCTACTTCAAGCTTCATTAAAAACAAACAACAACAACAACAAAAAACCCAGCAGAATAATGATTAAGATAGTAAGTAGTCAGCGACAAAAGGACAAATACTGTAAGAGACCCCTACGATAAGAATTCAAAACCAGACTTATGTATAGAAGAAAAGACTCTTTGATGGCTGCAAGGGAGGGGAGGGCGGGAAGTTGAGGGAAGGAGGGTTTAGATTAGATAGTTGGTAGAAATTTAGCACACATTAGAAACAAGAAAAATATTAAGTGGACTTCAGCATAACTTGAATACTCCTTCCATCTTAACCTAATAGTGCAATGAGAGAGTAGCTGGGGCAGGGGGCAGGAGACCATGCTGTTAGGTGAAATCGAGGCCAATTGGCACAACTAGCATTTTGCTAAGAGGACTGTCTGCACCCCACATTGTTTAGTGGCGTCTGGGGTCTCAAAAGCCGCCAAGCTGCCATCCGAGGACACAGCAAATGGTCCCAACTCTGCAGGAACGTATGCTTACCGAGGACCAAAATGACATGGGATAAAGACAATCCAGAAGATAGAGAGACCCACATGAGTGGGTGCCTACATAGCCTTGGGACCGGAAGAATATGATGGTGCCCAGCCACCACCAGTGATAGCTGCAATAGAGCTCACAAAGTTGAGTCTCACTGGCAACACAAGAATATAAAGGGGTGTACCCTGAGATCTCCACTAAAAAGACCTCAATTGATGGTCCAGTGGCTTCGGGGTTCCCGAGAGCATGACCCCTGGCTCTGATGCTGCCCCTGTCCATAAATCATAGTGAAGGTCCATTCTTCGGACACAAATGGATTTGACTTGGTGATGCAGGGTGACCATATATTGGATGCACTTTATTGTTCTGTGCATCTATAGGATATCATCCTGCTGGCCTCTGGCTGGAGGAAGGAGAGTGGGTGGAGAGGAGGGGAAAGAAGACTGTTGGGAGGATGAGACATGTATGGAGCAGAGAGGAACAGTGTACTGTCACCAGGCAGGGAGAGCAGTGGAAGCTGCATATAGGTGGGCATGTAAGTTTATATGGGAACGTACATTTTCACTCAGTCATAAGATAATAATAATAATAATCTCAAAAAAGAGTTAGTTCCTGACTTACCATAGGACTCTGCTCTGATGACTGTTATAAGCTGATTCTGAGGTAAGATGATATCTTATTTTTAAAAGATTTCATTATCATTACACTTAGTTTTAAGCATTTATATAAATCTAATCTTCGTCTTTGGGGGTTGGGAAGATTACATATAAACTTACAGATATCTTTTAACATTGATGTAATACATATTACTACTAAAAATAAAATGCACAAAAATGTTGTAGTAAGTGCAGTTCTTCACTCAAATATGTCATAAGTCAGGGAATACTTGTGTATTCAAATAAAGAAAACTAAATTTCACATAAGTAATTAAGATAATTTTGATCCTAAAATAACCTTTTCTTCCTCTGAATGTTATCTATAATTCAATTTTATTGCAGAGACTCTCCTTATGTAATTTACCAGATATTTTTACACAAAATCAAAGAAAACCAATAAATACTCCTTTATCTTTAGTTTTTAATTAGCTGAAAACTGGTACAAAAGAATAGGGCAGAAGGAATATGAAACAGCATCTATTTTATAATAATAAGTATGATGCACTAAGACATGTTGTTCTCTCTAAGGAAATATCTTTTTTGTTATTAGGAAAACACACTATTTAGTGTTCAAATGAAGACATTTTTGGAGAAAAAACAAGGAGTGTTATTAATTATATTGGAAAAATAAACATAAATCACCACTGTACTGACAAACTAGCATGGATGTTTACACTATTTATAATGAACCACAGATTATACAAACATACCTACCAGGTACCAGCTGTGCCTAAGGATCCCAGGCTTCTCTTTTAGAAGCAAACTCTACGTCACGTTGAAATGAAGAAAATAACGTATACAAAGTATGACAATTAAGTCCACGGACTTAAGAGTTCTAAGTGCTGCATACCTCATTTCTGAATATTACTCCAGACACTTTTGAAGTACTCTTCTTCAGAAGCTACGTACTGATGTCAGTGCTTAGTCCACCCTTCAAGGCAACTTTGGAACTCTTTTTGGAATGGTCAGTGTGCATAATGGCATGGTGGCAATTTCACAAACTTACTTGGATAGTTGTCTGTGAGGGAATAACCAGTAAACAAATTAGTGTATTGGAATGCCCTCCTTACTCACTTGATCTGGCCACCAGTGACTTTTTTCTTTACCTGAAGATAAAGGAAATACTTAAAGACATTTTGATGACATACAGGACATCAAGGTTACTATGGTCACAGATCTGATGACCATTCCATAAAAAGAGTTCCCAAATTGCTTTGAAGGGTGGACTAGGCCCTGGCATCAGTGTGTAGATTCTCAAGAGGAGTACTTTGAAGGTGACTGTAGTGATATTCAGAAATGAGATATGTAGCACTTTTTCTAGAATGAGTTCACAAACTTACTTGGCAGTCCTCATATTCTCAGCTAAAATTCTGTTTTTTAAGAGGGTAAGGGAAAAGTGGAACCAACTATGGTCCATTTATTCTCCCCAAATTTTCCAATCAGATATATCATACTTTTTAATTTGAAGGTGATTCATACACACGAGCAATGAAAAGTCAGGGTATCACACTAGCAGATATTCCTCCATACAGAAGAAAACATGAGAAATAACACATTAATGTTTTCCTCCTACCTCACCCCCACAGTGTTCAAAAATTTGTAAGCATTGACCCTTCTAAACGCATTCAATGTTTCATATAAGGTGTGCTTTAGCTGTAAAGCAAAGAGT
Organism: Heterohyrax brucei; assembly: GCA_028571685.1. Taxonomy (NCBI): domain Eukaryota; kingdom Metazoa; phylum Chordata; class Mammalia; order Hyracoidea; family Procaviidae; genus Heterohyrax; species Heterohyrax brucei. Next base: position 53,768,817 of record CM053143.1, on the reverse strand, counting down.
TACACTAAATTCTTAGCTATTGAATTTCCAAAGACTAACCTAGAGAGAAAGAGTTTAAAATGTGTACCTCAACAATCTTAAAAAGTGAGGATCAAGATGGTGGAGTAGTCAGAAGCTTCCTGTGATCCTTCTAACAATAAACACCCAAAAGAACAAATGAATACATCACATATGACATCCTAAGAGCCCTGAATATCAAGGGGGAAGGTTGAGAAATCAGACTGAGCAATGGGGAAGGGGAGTAGCTGTGGATACATACAGGATCCACCAGACCTGACCCATTAGGAAACATTGCATCCAGCGTGATAAGCAAAGCAGTAGCAGTTGGAGGGTATTCACCCTAGCAGGTGAAATTTACCAGAAAACCCACTTATACTTCCAGAACCAATGAAAAACAGCATTGAGTCATCAAACGCTAAGCCTTTGCATGTAACCTACCACACAGGTATGTAAACCTTTCTTTTGTGATAAACCTCTTGCTCTTCTCCCAGTGCTTCTCCCTCCATTCTCTGCACTATGCCTGGCTCTAGAGTCTAACACCGTTAACTCAGGTGGAAGTACGACTCCTTAAGTCCATACTTAGCTATTCTCCAAGACTCAGAGAAGGAACAATTTAACAGAGTGGGGGAAGGGAAAAAATCTGATTACTCCCTTGATCCAGAAATTCAAGGCAGAAACTATTCCTTCACCTGGTTTCAGACGTAAGAGGACACTCACAGACACTCAGGGATAGCTGTTATCCCCCTGTTTTTATCAGTGACTGCAGCAAGATACATGTACTAACACCAGTCACCCTTGCCCATCTAAGACAGTAGGTGAGGGAACCAGGCACTTTATGAATGACTACCTGGACACCTGAGCAGAATCTGAAGAAGAAAATGGACTCCTGGGCTCACAAGTCTAGAACAACTCTAACCGTCTGCTGACAGGACATTAGAGCTTCCAAGACACCGATAACAAAACTAGCATACACAACCAGACTGTTTCGACATTTCAAAAGAAAACAAAGCAAGAAGCAAGAACACAGTAGACAAACATAAAAATAAATAAACACAACTTATTGATGACTTGTAAACAACAGACAATTTGAAATCACTTAAAGAGGCTGACCACAACAGCTTCCGAAAGCTCCCCAAACAAACAATCAATAAATTCTCTAGAGGAAAATAACTTCCTGGAATAATCAGAGGTAGAATGCCAGTCAGCCAAGTGCCATCGAGTCGGAAAACATTAATATTTAGAACTCCTCAAGAGTTCAGGAAAGAGATGAGAAAAATACGGCAGCACATAATGACAAATTGAACAGGCTACAATAAAGCAAACAGTGGAAAGAACTGAAACTCAGAAAATTAATAATGAACTACAGAATGAGACAATTCAATAAAAAGTCAAGAGTAGAATTGAGACAATAGAAGGCTGAATTAGTATAAGTGACACCAACATGTTTGAGGAACAGTCAGATAACAAACTATGAAAAAAAATCAAAAAGCTCTGAGAATTATCTAGGACTCTACCAAAAGGAATAATCTATGACAGACTGAAATACCAGAACAAGAGGGTATAACTGAAAACATAAAAAGGATTGCCAAAGATTTGTTGATAGAAAACTTCCCTGATATCACGAAAGGTGAGAAGATATCTCTCCAAGACGTTCATCACACTCCACATAAAGTGATCCCAAAAGAAAGAAACCAAGGCATATTAGAATCAAACTTGACAAAAGTAAAGATAAGGAGATACTTTTAAAAGAGCTATGGATAAACAAAAAATAATCCACAAAGGAGAAACAATAAGACTAAACTCAGACTGCTCATCAGAAACCATGTAGGCCAGAAAGCAGCAGTATTAGATATACAAAGACTTGATGGAAAATAACTGTCAAAAATAATTATATATCCAGCAAAACTGTCTCTCAAATATGATGACAAAATTAAGTAATACCCATATAAACAGAAATTTAGGGAATTTGTAAAATCAAAACAAAATTACAAGAAATACCAAGGGGAGTCCTTTGGTTAGAAAATAATAACATCAGGTAACAATCCAAGATTAGAATAAAGCACAGAGCAATTGAATATCTACCCAAATAGATGGATCACAAAAATTAACAGCAGAACACTGAGAGTAGAGAAACAGAGACGTAATTATGTAAACATTATAGAAAAAAAAGAGAAACTTAAAAGAAAATGTAGTCATATATCTTTAATATGCAGAGGAAGTCAAATTGATATAAAGAAATTAAAGACTTTAGAAAAATATGATTCCCATTAAGGTAATAACAAAGGAAACTATCAATACTATGCGTCAAAACTGAAAAAAAAAGAAAAATCCTAGGCAAACATGAAACCACTAGTGTTGAAAAAGATAGAAAAAAATGGACTAAGCACAGAAAATGAAATTGAAGAAATGCATTGTCTACAGCATACAGACAAATACATCAAAATCAGATCACTAAAATATCTGTCAGTACTCATGCTGAATGTATGCGGCCTGACGATTAAGTTCATGAACTCATCCAAGAAAAAGTGCTACATACTTCATTGCTGCATATCAATATCGTCACCTTAGAAGTACTCCTCTTGGGAAGCTATGCACTAATGCCAGTGCCTAAGCCAAGCCAAGTGCCGTCGACTAGTCCACCCTTAAAAGCAATTTTGGAATTATTTTTCTGGATTGACCACCAGAGTTGTCATGTACTATGCTTGATGTCCTGAGTGTCATCAAAATGTCTTCCTTTCAACATTTCCTTCATCAATGGATAAAGAAAATGTCATTAGGTTCAGATCAGGTTAGTAGGGAGGGTGTTCCAATACAGTTATTTGTTTACTGGCCAAAACGTCCATTACAGACAACAATACAATTAAGTTTGCACACTTGCCACTGTTTCATTGTGTACAGTGGCCATTTCAGAAAAAGTTCCAAGACTGCTTTGAAGGGTGAGCTAGACACTGGCATTAATGCATAGCTTCCTGGGGGAAGTACTTTGAAGGTGACCATAATGATATTCACCAATGAGGTGCGTAGCACTTAGAACAATTAAGTTCAGGGACTTAATCGTCAGACCTCATGTAAGGATTAAATGCACCAATAAAGAGGCAGAGAGTGCCGGGTTGAATTAAAAATGAAAAGCAAAACACCAAGGTGCTTCTTCAGGAAATGCATGTTAGACTTAAAGACATCAACAAACTAAAAGCAAAAAGATGTAAAAAAAAAAATCACACTAATAGCATTCAAAGAAAGAGCAGCAGTGGCAATATTCATTTCAATAAAATACACTTTAAAGGAAAGTTCACCACACTGGAGAAGAAAGGACACTACATAACAATTAAATGTTTAATACACTAGGAGGACACAGCTGTCTGAAATATCTACGCACTCAACAAGAGGGCTCCCAAATACATAAAACAGCCTATAACTGCACTTAAAATAGAAATAGCTTCACAATAACAGTGAGAAACTTTGACAGACCTCTTTCAATGAAAGACAGAACATCCAGAAAAAAAGATAATAAAGACATAAAAGATCTAAATGCCACAATCAACCTACTTGACCTCATAGACATATACAGAACACCCTACCCAACAGCAAATCAGAATATCTTATTTTCCAGAGTGTGCAGACTATTCTCCAAAACTGACCTCATATTATGCCACAAAGCAATCCTTAACAAAATTCAAGGTACTGAAGTATTAAAAAACATCTTTTCAGATCATAAAGCCATAAAAGTAGAAATCAATAAAACTAAAAAGAAGGAAATCAAACACATGAAACTGAAAATTACCTTGATCAAAAACTAATGAGTTATAGGAGAAATAAGGAATGAAATGAAGAAATTCACAAAACCAAATGAGAATGAAAATTCATCCTACCGGAACCTTTGGGACACAAAAGAATCAGTGTCTAGATATCAATTTATCTCAATAAATACACATACATCCAAACAGAAGGGCCCAAATCAAAGACTTTACCTACACCTTCAACAACTAAAAAGCAGCAAAAGAACCTCTCAAACATCAGAAGAAAACAAATAATAAAAAGTAGAGCAGACTTAAATCGATTAGAGAATATAAAAATGGTAGAAAGACTTAACAAGACCAAAAGATTTTTTTTGAAAAAAATCAACAAATTTGATAAACCACTGTCAAAACGTACAAGGGAAAAACAAGAGAGGAAGCAAATAACTCAAATAAGATGAGACGGACAATATCACATCAGACTCAGCCGAAATTTTAAAAAATAGTAAGATAATACTTTGAAAAATCATATTATAATAAATTTGAAAACCCAAAGGGAATTGACAAATTTCTAGAAACATACTGCTTAACAAAACTAACACAAACAGAATTGGAACAATTAAGTAAATACTTTGTAAAAGAAGAGATTGTAAAGGTAATTAAAAAATCACCAACCAAAATAAGCTTTGGCCCTAGCAGCTTCACTGGAGAATTCTACCACTCTTTTATAGAAGAGTTAATGCCACTATAACTAAATGAACTTCACAGCATAGAAAAGGATGGGATACTACCAAACTCGTTCTATTAAGCCAGCATGAAACTAATACCAAAACAAAGTAAACACAGTACAAAATGGAACATTAGACCATCATCTCTCATTAACTTTGGTGCAAAAATCCTCAAAAAAAAATTGTAGCCAATACAATTTAACAAAGTACAACATAATAATAATAACAATAATTCTCCATGAATATGTGAATTTCACACCAAGATGCAGTGATGGTTCACCATTAGAAAAACAATCATTGTAATTAACCACACAAATAAAACAAAAAACAAAAACCATTTGGTTACATCAATGGATGGAGAACAGGCATTTGACAATTTTCAACAGACATTTATATTAAAAAGTCCTCAGCAAAATAGGAATGGGAAAAAAAAATTCCTCAACCTAGTAAAAGGAATCTATATGAAATCTACAGCCTACATCAACCCAAGTGGAGAAAGTTTGAAACATTCCCCTTGAGAATGAGAAACAGAAAGGATGCCCTTTTTCTCTATTTTTATTCAACATTGCACTGAAGTTTCTAGCTAGAGCAATCAGGCAAGCTAAAGAAATTAAAAGGCACCCAAATTGCTAAGGAGGAAGTAAAAGTGTCACTGTTTGTAGATGATATGATATGATACACAAAAAAATCTTAAAGAATACACACACAAAGAAGCTCCTAGAACTCACAGGAGAGTTCAGCAAAATGTCAGGATATAAGACAAACACTAAAAAATCAGTTCTGTCCTTTCCACCAACAAAGAAAACATCAATGAGGAAATCACTAAATCAATACCATTTACAATAGCACTGAAAAGATTAAATACTAAGGAATACATCTAACCAGAGATGAAGAATATCTATACAAAGAAAGTTACAAGACTACCACAAGAAACCAACAGAGACATAGATAAGTGGAGAAGCCTATCTTGCTCAATAACAGGAACGTTCAACATTGCGAAGATGTCTATTCTAATCCAGATATAACATAGTCCACCTATGAGCAGCTGTTGTTCGACAAAACTCAAGGTTCATACTGGGGAGACACCATCTCACCCCAACAATACTGGCATTAATCAAAAAACATAAACAATAAATGCTGGAAAATTTATGGAGGGACTGGAACACTTCTGTATCATTGATGGGAATTTAGAATGGTACAATCATTCTGGAAATCAATTTGATACTTTCTTTAACATCTATAAACAGAAATACCACGTAATCCAGCAATATCACTTCTTGGAATACATCTTAGAGAAATAAAAGCTGTCACATGAATACATACATGCACACCAAAGCTTACTGCAGCACTGTCCACCATAGCAAAAACATGGAAACAGCCTAGATGTATATCAACAGATGAATGAATATACAACTAAGGTATACAGTCACACAGTGGAATATTATGCAATGATAAAGAGCCAGGATGATCTTGGGAAACATCCCATAATACAAAGTTGTCTGGAAGATACTATGCTAAGTGAGATTAGTCACAAAAGGACAAGTATTGTATGAGACCACTAATAAGGACTTGAGAAAAGGTTTAGGAATAGTAGAAAATAATCTTTGATGGTTACAAGAGTAGAGAAAGGGAGAAGGGTATTCATAAATTAGATAATAGAAATTATGTTAGGTGAGTGGAGTGACAGTAGTCAGTAGAAGGGAGGTTGGCACATGTGGACTGTACTGAAAGCTAAAAGGTTTCCTAGACGCAACTGTTTTGAAGGACAGCAAAGGAGGGATATGGGGCTGTGGATCATGGTTTCAGGGAAAATCTAGGCTAACTGGCATAGCTATTTTATTTTTTTAAGAAAATCTTCTGCATTCACTTTGAAGAGTGTTGTCTAGGGTCTTAAAAGTTAGCAAGCAGTCATGTAATTAGCATTAATTGGAGACAGAAGGACACTAAAGACAAGTGGAAAATATGAGCCTGGTAGAGAGAAGGTGCCATATGATCTGAGACTATATCAGCGTGGGGCCAGAAGACCTAGATGAATATGCCTGGGCACAACCAATGACTGCCCCTGTAGGGAACACAGTTAACAGTCTGTGACTTAGCAGGATAAAAATACGACAAAAACTTTTCCAGTCAAAGAAGACTTCCTACAATTATTGGACGTAGAATACAAAAGAGTAATATTTAGAGTTCTGCTAGACATTGCCAGCCAGCCAAGTGCCGTCGAGTCGGATCCGACTCGTGGCTAGGAAGGAGATTAGACAAACTGCAATAGAACATCATGAAAATTTTTCCACTTGAGCAACAATCATCTCAAATTCAACAGGTTAACAATACTATTACAGAACTAAACAATTCAACAGAAAGTCAAGGAGCAGAATTGAGGCAATGGAATGCAGAATTAATGTAACTGAAGATAAAGTAACTGACACTAATATATTGATAGGAAAATCAGATAAAAGAGTTTAAAAATAATGAAGAATCACTAAAAGTTATGTGGGACTGTATTAAGAGAGATAATGTATGAATAATTGGATTTCTGGAATCCTGGGAGGGGAAAGGGTAACAGAAAATACAGAGAGAATTATCAAAAATATGTTCACAGACAATTTCTATCATGAAAGACAAGAAGATACCCATCTAAGATGTTTATTGAACTTAAAGCCTTGAAGATAAAGAATTGCCAACCAAGAATTATATATTCTGCAAAATTGTCTCTCAAATATAATGGCAAAACAAGAATATTCCCAGATAAAAAGAAATATAGAGAATTTGCAAAAAAGCAAACCGAGATTACAAGAAACATTGAAAGAAGTTCTTCAATTAGACAACAATGACATCAGATATACCCACAAGGATGTAAGGCAAGACAGAGCAACCAGATACCATCTTGGATAGGGAATCCACAAAAATAAAGCTAAAAACCCTCAAAATAGGGAAAAAGATCTCAGTACGTAAATGATGACAACATTATGCTAAAAGAGGGACAAATTAACATATTCATAGACTTTCCAGATGGAAAGGAAGTCAAGGCAGTATATAGAAAAAGAGACTAGTTTAAATTTAGAACATTAGGGGTAAACAGAAAGGTAATCACAAGAGGAGTTAACAATCTTATATGTCAAAACAGGAAACAAAATCAAAAAATCTCACCAGATATAAAATCAACAGCAATGAAAATAAAACTCATAAAGAAAAAATGATTTGGCCCAGGAAATTAAGCAGAACAAAGAAATTGTCAACAGCTAACCAAAATAGGCACCAGAATGACAGCACTAAATTCATACGTATCAATAACTGCACTGAATATAAATGGGCTAAATACACCAATGCAGATACATAGAGTAGCAGAGTGGATAAAAAATGTATGATCCATGTGTATACGGCTTACAAGAGACACACCTTAGACTTAAAGGTACAAACTGAAATTTAAGGTATGGAAAAATATATACTAAATTAAGAGCAGGAATGGCAGTATTTATTTCAGATATAACAGACTTTAAAGTAAAATCTACCACAGTGGATAATGAAGGTCTCTATATATTACTTAAAGTGTCAATATATCAGGAGGACTGCATTAAATATTTATGCACCCAATGACAGCTTCTAACATTGATGCAACTCTAACAATATTGAAAAGTGAGATAGCTCCACAATCACAGTAGGAGATTTCAACACACCACTTTTGGTGATGAATAGACCATCCAGAAAGAAGCTCAATGAAGACATGTAAAGCTTAAGCCCCACAATCAACCAAATTGAACTCAACAGAATACTCCACCCAACAATAGACAAGTACACTTTCTTTTTTTCTAGTGCATAAGGAGCATTTTCCAGTATAGACCATGTGTTAGGCCATAAAGCAAGTCTTAACAAAATCCCAAGCACTGAAGAATTGTAAAGCATCTTCTCAGACCATAAATCCATAAAAGTCAAAATTGATAGCAGAAAAAGTAAGAATCAACTAGTCAAACACTGTGAAATTGAACAACATTTTGCTCTAAGCCTCTGGACGTTAGAAGAAATCAAGGATGGAATGAGGAAATCCACAGAATCAAGTGAGAATGAAAACACATCCTACAAGAACCTGTGGGAGACTGCCAAAGCAGTGCTTAGAGGTCAATTTATCTCAATAAATGTACACATCCAAAAACAAGAAAGGGCCCCAATTAAATTATTAAAGAAAGCAACAAAAGTACGCCTTAAGCATAGATAATAAAACTTAGGGCAGAACTAAATGAATTAGAGACTACAAAAACAATTGAAGGAGTTAACAAGAACAAAAGCTGGCATTTTGAACAGATCTACAAAATCAATAAACCACTGGCCAAACTTACAAAATAAAAACATGAGAGGAAGCAAATAACTTGAATAAGAAATGAGATGGGTAATATAACAAAAGACCCAATGGAAATTAAAAAAAAAAAAATCATGACATAATATTATGAAAAATTGTACTGCAACAAATTTTAAATTCTAGAAGACACAGACAAGTTTGTAGAAAATCACTGTCTACCAAAACTTACCCATACAGAAAAAGAATAAATTAATAAACCCACCACAAAAGCAGAGATTGAAGAGATAACTAAAAACAAAACAAAACAAACAAAAAAATCTCCCAAACAAATATGTCCTGGCCAAGAAATATTCACTGGAGAATTCTACAAAACTTTTAGGGAATAGTTAACTCCACTACTATTAAAGGTATTTCACAGTATAGAAAAGGAAGGAATATGCCCCAAAAGATTCCTCGAAGCAAGCATAACCCTCATACCAAAACTGAGTCAAGATAGCATGAAAAAGAAAAATTACAGACCAATATCTTTCATGAACTTAGTTGTAAAAGTCCTCAACAAGGTTCTAGCCAATACAATTCAACTGCATATAAAAAGATAATAATGGTACACTATAGTACATCAAGTAGGAGTCATACCAAGGATACAGCTTTGGATCAACATTATGAAAAACTAACGTAATCAGCCACATAAACAAAATGAAAGGTAAGAATCAATTGATTTTATCAGTTGATACAGAAAATACATTTGACAAAGTCCGACACCCATTCATATTAAAAACTCAACAAAATAGGAATAGCAAGGAAATTCCTCAATATGATAAGGGACATCTTTGCAAAGCCAACACTCAACATCATCTTTTAGACTTTATGTATCACCTTCTAAAAATTTCACTAGGGGTACAAGCTTTGAAACAGGAAAAAAATGCTGTTCCTAAGTAGGAATGGCTGAAGCTATAAAATTAAGAGAATGGTGGGAATTTGATATTATTTATCACAGGCCTCATGGTTATTACTGAAGCTGAACCTACCTTCTGCCATATAACATAAAACTGACTTACACATCCTATAAAGAATGTGTTTTATGATTAGATAATGTTCTAATCAGTAAATGTAGCATGCACACACAGATGCGCTGCTGTCTAGTTGGGTCCAAATCATAGCGACCCTACAGGTCAGAGTAGAACTGCCTTATAGAGTTCCAAGGAGTGCACACAGAGACACACACACATCAGTCACCAGGTTTATAAAAAATAGAAACTATATGCCTAAGAGTAAATCATAAACAAACCAAACCAAATACATCACCGCTGAGTCAATTCTGACTCATGGTGATCCTACCAAACAGAGTAGAACTGCCCACTAGGGTTTCCAAGGAGTTTCAGGGTGACTCAAACTGCTGACCTTTGGATTAGCAGCTTTAGCTCTTAATGACTACATCATTAGGGTTTCTGAGGGTAGAACATGGGTTCTTACATTTTATCATGTATCAGAATCCCTGGGAAACATTTTAAAAGCTGATAGTTGCTTTCTCTCTCAGTTTCTGTGAGTTCTGGGATATGGCCAACAATTTGCACTTCAAAGAAGCCTCGAGATATGCTGATGATGTTTATAAGAGTCATATTCTGAGAGTCACTAAAGTAAAATTACTATTATTATGCTTGATTGTGCCCCCAACATTGCATATTTTCATGTTCCCTTCTCAGTCCCTGCTGGCATTTGAATATGCTTCCACTTATTTTGATAAAGGAAACAAGGTAGAGAAATTTACTCGGTGCTGAAAGTATTAATTCTAGAAGAAATATTCAAAGTAAAACATGAGTCATATCTGGCAAGGTACTGATGGTCAGCCTGAATATGAAGGAGTTATTTTGGATCCAATGGGGAATTGCGTGTTTTCCTTTTTGGGGGTAGAGGTCAAGACTTGATCTGAACTAAAGTTCAACACAACAGGCAGCTCTAAGAGTGAGGGGACTCCAGTCAGTATGTTGTGAAAGTGCGCGAGAACCTCACCTATCCACTCAGCTACCAAAGGGAAGGTGGTCTTGCTGTTCTAAACCAAATCTAGTTAGAACTGTGGGAAAGCAACCAAAGCCTTTAAGCTCTTAAAAGCTGGTGAGACAAGTCCATCTGTGGTTCAGACACCAGTTACCTTCAGAGGAGGAAATCCGTGTGTACACTTATCTGTGTCTAGATTCATCTTTTATTTTTATTCATTCTGCCCTTCCCAATAAACTTCCTTTGGAATGTTTGTCCACACTAAGCCAAGACATCTGAGGAAGGAGAATGCCTTAAGAGACTAACTGGTACCATGCATAAAATCCATCTTTCAGGAGAAAAAAGAGACATGATAAAGCTGTGGTAGTTCACTTGAGAAAAATTCTGGAAGCTGGGTAATCCTGACCATTGGTAATAGCTCTTTTCTTCATATCTGAGAATTTGTAGAGAAAATAAACTGCAAAAATGACCAAATTTCTTATTTTCTCAGAGACAGTTTTACAATACTCACTAGACATGAACATTACTAGGTAGATTCTTGTGAAAGATGGCAAATAATCAAACACGCCTGTTCTCTGTAAATAATACTGCCAAGTTTATGGATTTGCTTGTGATTTAAGACCTCATATATTAGCTACAAGAGGTGAAGAATGGTCTAGACATCACTTTGTGTGGAAATATAATAGAGGGGTAAAATATCCTTTAATAACTGCTTAAGTAAGATCATTTTTAAGATTTTAGACAATTTAAGAAAGAAAATGATTCCTTAGAAATAATTTAAATCATTATGTATAGAAGTTTTTTTTCTAGAAAAAGAGACTTATGGTAAAAGGGCAAAGAAAAAGTCATGAAAGAGAGCTTTGTTAAATGTCAGTGATATGTGCTGTTAGTCTTCTGTGTTGCAGGCTAATAAACTGCAAACCAGTTTCTTTAAAAACAGAGTTGTTATTAGCTCTCAGTAGAAATTAATGCACTGGAGAATTTGCACTACAAGAAAAAAAAAATACTCTTAAGAATTTGGAGTCATCTGAGACACTCAGCATATAAGTAATTTCTGGCACCCAGGGTGTTATTATTGCTATGGTCCTGTCACATGATGCTATTTTCTCAAGTAAATGTAGTCTTTAAAATGCCATAAAGAACTTTGCCCAAATGCTTCAACTACAAGCCAACTTTTTTTTTTCCTTTAGACTTAAGGGAGAAAGCATCTGCCATTAAAAAAAAAAAAAAAATCTTTTTTACAAACTCAAAATTAGTTTGAGAGGAAAGAATAGCAATTATAGAAATAACACTAAAAAACACATCCTGCTGACACTGACTCACAGCAACCCTAGGTGACAGAGGAGAACCACCTGATAAGGTTTCTGGGGAGCTGCTGGTGGATTCAAACCTCTTTGGTTAGCAGCCAAGCTGTTTAGCCACTGTGCCGCCGCACTGATTTTGCCACTACATTTAGTGATGGGGGCAAATGAAAGATGAATAATCTTCCCTCCATATACCGTCTACTACATGCTGGACTGATATGACACAGGAGAGGGTTAGTGTGATGAATAAAAGAAACAAGGGTTAGAATGAGTTTTTAATTCACTGATTAGCAGAATTGAAATTTTTCAATTTTTAGTCATCTGACTAAACCACTGTTCCCGTGTGTGTGTGTGTGTGTGTATGTGTGTTGTTATTGTTCATTGTTGTCAAGTCAGCTCCTACTTAATGGTGACCATCTGTACAACAGAACAAAATGTTGTCCAGTCCTAAGATGCTATATTTGAGTCCATTGTTGAGGCCTTTTTCTAAGTGTCTTCCAACTTAAGAGGTTCATTTTCCAGCACCATATTGGACAATATTCTGTTGTAACCTACAGAGTTTTTGCTGGTTCATTATTGAAAGCAGATCATGAAGCCTTTCTTCTTAGTCTATCTTAGTCTAGAAGCTCCCCTGGAACTGGTCCACTGTTGGTGGTGATCCTGGGACTTAAATATCAGTTGGATAGCTTTCAGTATGAAAGCAACGTGCAAGCCACCACAGTAAGACCTACTGACAATATATACATTGTTTGTGGTTGCATGTTTAAAGACATGAGGATGTGAAAAAAAATAATAGTAATAGAGTTAAAAGTGAAAAGGAAACTGTTTAAAAACACATTTTTATATAGACTCTAAAAGGATAGAGAAGTATGCTTAAAATTATTTACATAGCTTCATGATTAGATAAGTGTGCTTAAAGTTATTTACATGGCTTCATGATTTCCTCCAAGTTCCACAATAAATGCATGTTATTGAAGTGTTGGGCTGTCATGGGTTGAATTGTGTCCCCCCTCAAAATGTGAGTAGTCATTTGGCTCTTCCGTGATTCCAGGTATTGTGTGATGTTCCTATATGCTGTAAATCCTGCCTGATATCAGTTAATGAGGGGTAGGCAGCAGTCATGCTGGCAGAGCAGGACTCAGGGCGTGAGATTGTCTTGTGCCTTGCCGTGACCTCTTGAGATACGAAAGAAGAAGCTAGCAGAGAGATTTGGGGACCTCATATCATCTAGAAAGAAACATGCTGGAGCAGAGCACAACTTGTGGAAAAGACCCGGAATTCTAGGATCTCAGAGGCTACCAGTCCAGGTGAAGACTGACGATAGGATCTTCTTCCAGAGCCAACAGAGAAAGCCTTCCCGCTGGAAGTGATATCCTGAATTTAGACTTTTAGCCTGCAAGACTGAGAAGTTTCTGTTAAAGCCATCTGGTTGTGGTATCTTTGTTATGGCAGCATTAGATGAATAAGACCTGTGCTAACCATGGCATTGGCAGAATAGTAGAAGTATAGATTTATGTATAATTTTAGGTTATTCTGAGAGCTACAGTTAGTCAGAAATAATGTCCAGCTTAGATAATGTGGGGTTTACACCAATGATTTAAATTATCTCTAAATCTAGTCAATGTAATATTCTAAATAAGTTCTTACAGTCTGGGTTACTCTTCAGCCTTGTTGTATATAAGGTATACAATTGTATATAAGGTCTTTTAGCATGGCAAATATTACATCCTGATAGAGTAGAGCTCTGAGTCCCTGGAAAGTAATCACAAGTGCTAAACACTTCAGAGGAAGATCAATGCTATCGACTTTAGTAGACTAACCTGTGGCAAAGACACTGGCATCAGCTCAGCTTGAATTGTATGCTTTCGTGAAACTCTTCTGATAACTTATTCAGCTAAGCCTTCATACAGAAACACATGGTTTGTCATAATTCCTAGACTGGAGAAGCAATTCCTGGTGCTTCCCAGAAAGCTGATCTTTTCAATCCTAATTTGGAATAACGGACATCTCTGACTGTTATATGGTATTAAGAGGGAGGCAGCTAAAGGTACAAAGGCCCAGCTGTGCTTATTTTGGGAAAACGTGCAGTGCAGAGTCAATTGTTGTGCTAAGATTAAAATGCATGGCTGAGTTCTGAAACTTCAGTGGGTGGTAGACAAACACTGGCCATCTTAATAGTGAATAGACATCTATAAAATGGAATCATTTAAGAGAATATTAATTAAAATTAAAGCCTGTACCAATCATGTTTTCCCAGAATATGAGTCCTCACTATATCTTTACCAGTTGTTTTGAAGACAAATTTCTTTTTTGTTTTGGTCTTTTTTGTGTTTTATCCATGTCTAAAATACAGAATACAAGAAAATAAACCAAAAACCTAGAATGACTTTTCAGTCACATATAATGTTAAGGATGAAAATATCTTTGATCTCAGAAGATCTACAGAAAATTATCCTTTTTATAATGATACTCATTTTCAAATTTAGATATCTTAAATGTACAATTATGTGTTCCTTTTGCTATGTCAGTGGAGAACCTAAACAATAATTTTATTATCTGTTTGTGTTAAATGGAGCCCTGCTGGCACAGTAGCTAGGAGTTCGAGATTCTAAACAAAAGCTTTGTAAATATCAAGCCACTGGAAAGTCCTTGGAAACTATATATGGAATTTACACTGTGTCCTAAAAGGTCACTAGAAGTGACCTAGCAGTTGACTCAATGGCAATGATTTTGGGGTTTATGCATCGTCTTCAAAACAAAAACAAAACAAAACTGTAAACAAAGGTTTCAGAAAATAAAAAGAAAAGAAAATATTAGTAAACAAAAGCAGAAGACAAATGTAGTTTATTTCAGCAAAAAGGCATTGTTAAGTGCTATCAAGTTGGTTTTTATTCGTGCAACACTAGGAACAACAGAACAAAACATTGCCTGATCCTGAGCCACCTCACTATCCTTGTCTGAGCACATGGTTACAGCTACTGTGTCAATTTACCTCATCGAGGGTCTTCATTTTTGCTGATTCTCCCTACCTTCCCAAAGATGAAGTCCTTCTCCAGGAACTGATGCTTCCTGAAAACTCTCTAAAGACTGTGGGAGGAAGTCTCACATTTCTCACATCCGAGGAACACCTTGGCTGCATGTCTTCCAAGACAGATTTGTTCATTATTCAGGCATGGTATATTTAATATTCTTCCTTAACATCATAATTCCAAAGCACTGATTCTTCATCAGTCTTCCTTATCCTTGTCCAGCTTTCACACTCATGTGAGACAACTGAAAACACTATGACTTATACCCGGTGCACCTTAGTCCTTAGAATGGCGTCTCTGTTTTTAACACTGTAAAGAGGTCTGTAGCAGATTTGTCCAATGCAATATATCTTTTGATTTTATGACTGCTGCCCCATGGTAGGGTTTGCAGATCCAAGTAAAACGAAATCCCTGAGAACTTCAATCATTTCTCTATCTACCATGATGCTGCTTATTGGTTCAGTTGTGATGATTTTTGTTTTATGGTGACATGTAATCCAAACTGAAGGCTGTATTTTGATTTTGTCAGTATTTCAAGTCCTCTTCACTTTCATTAAGCAATGTTTTGTCACATGTCTATCACAGGTTGTGAATGAGTCTTTCACCAATTCTGATGCTACCTTTTCATAGGGTCCAGATTCTCAGATTATTTTCTCAATTTATAAACTGAATAAGTATTAAGAAAGAATACAATGCTAACAACACATTTCCAGACTTTAAACCGCATAGTAGCCACTTATTCTGTTCAAAGGACTGCGTCTTAGTCTATGTCTAAGTTCTGAATAAGTGCAATTAAGTGTTCTGGTTTTCCCAATGTTTACAATGTAATACATATTTTGTTATGTTCCATGCAGTCAAGTGCCTTTGGATTACGAGTAAAACCCAGGTAAACATCTGTCTGGTATTCTCTGCTTTCAGCCAAGACCCATCTGACTTCAGCAATGATATCTCTGGTTCCATGTCCACTTCTGAATCTGGCTTGAATTTATGTGAATTTAATGATATTTTTTTGATAATTTGTGCATTCTGTTGAATCATATTTCTTTGAAATGGGCACAATAGGAAGTTTTTCCAGTTGGTTGGCCAGGTAGTTGTGTCTCAGATTTCCTGGTATAGACGAACAAACCCTTTCAGCACTGCATCCCTTGGTTTAAATGTCTTAATCGTGGAGCCTAGTTTGTCACCAGTGCCTACAGCATAGCTTGCATTTCCTCCTTCAACACTATCAGCTCCTGATGACATTCTTTTCTGTGTGGTGAAACTGTATGTTCCTTTCATCTTCTTTTGATGCTTTGTACATTGTTCAGTATCTTGCCCATAGAACTGTTCAAAATTAAACTGAAGTTTTGAATTTTTTCATCAGTTGTTTCTGCTTGAGATGTGCTGAGTGGATTCTTTTCTCTGGTTTTCTAGCCCCAGATCCCTATACATTTCACTTTAATACTTTGTCTTCTCAATCTGTCCTTTAAAATCTTCTGTTTAGCTCATTTACTTCATCATTTCTTCTATTTGCTTTACCTATTCTGAGATCAAGAGAACATTTCTGAGTGTGTTCAGCTATCCAGTTTGGTCTTTTCTTTTTTCTCAGTCTTTTGAATGATGTTTTGATTTCCTCATGTGTGATGTCCTTGGTGTCAGGGCGTTTTGATCACTGGCGCACAATGAGTCAAATTTATTCTTGAGATGGCTTACAATTTCAGGCAGAATATACTCAAGGTCACATATTGCTTCTTGGGGACTAATTTCATTTTTTCAGCTTTAACTTGAAATTGCTCAAGACCAATTCATGGTCTGTTCCATAGCTGGCCCCAGGCACTTTTCAGACTGATGACATAGAGCTTTTCCATTCTCTATTTCCAAAGATATAGTTGATTTGATTCCTTTTGTATCCATCCAGTAAAGACCACATGCATAGTCATTGCTTATGTTGTGAAAACAAGTTGTTTGCAATGACTAAATCATTTGTTTTGTAAAATTCTGTCATGAGAACTCCTTTGTTATTTTTGTCACTGAGGCCATATTTTCCAAATATGGATGCTTTTCCTTTGCTTACAGTTTTCACATTCCAATTACTAGTAGCTATCAAATGTCTTTTGATTGCATGCTTCATCAATTTAAGATTCTAGAAGTTGGTAAAAATCTGCAATTTCCACAACTTTTACATTTGCTGTTGGTTTGCAGATTTGATTATTTGTAACAGTAACTGGTTTTCCTTGTAAACATGAAGATATTATCCTATCACTACAGTGTTATATCTCAGGATAGATCTCAAGATGTTATTTTTTTTTATGATGAATGCAGCACCATTTCTCTTTAGTCTATGTTGTTGTTTTCTAATCTGTGCTGTCAATTTAATTCCAGCTCACACCAACCCTATAGTCCATATGACTGTCCAATTCACAATGGGCAATGCCAGTCCATTTCAACTCACTAACACTGGGGATATATATCTTTATGTGTTATATTTTGTTTTTGACAACTTCCAATTTCCCTAGATTCATACTTTGTATATACAATGTTCTGATTATTAATGGATGTGTGCAGTTGTTTCGTTTTTTTTTTTTTTTCCTGAGTTGTGCCACATCAGCAAATGAAGATCTCAAAAGGTTTACTTCATCCACATCACTAAGACCAGCTCTACGTTAAGGAGGTAACTTTTCTCCAGTTGTATTTTGAGTATCTTCCAACCTGAGGAACTCATTGTCCAGCACTGTATCAGATAATATTCCACTGCTATTCATAAGATTTTCACTGGCTAATTTTTTCAGAAGTAGATTGTTCAGTTCTTTCTCCCTAGTCTGTCTTATTCTGTAAACTCTGCTGAAACCTGTTAGTCATTGGTGGCCCTTCCTCTATTTGAAATACTAGTAGCTTAGCTTTCAGCATCAAGGCAACGTGAAAGCCACCACAGTATGTCAAAGTGATAGATGCTTTGTGGCTCTACCCATTACTTAGCTGCAATAGCGTTTCCATATTATTATAAGTGTCTGTTGGATTAGCGCTCTACTCTCAGTACCAAACCCTGTCCTAGTTAGCTGCTATAATGGAGACACCACACGTAGATGGCTTCAAAAAATAGAAGTTTATTCTCTCACAATTTAGTAAGCTAGAAATTCAAACTCTGGACACCAGCTCTGGTATGAGGCTTTCCTTCTTTGTAACTTCCAGAGGATAGGTCTTTGTCTTAAAACTTCTCCTGTTTCTAGAAGTTCTCAGCACAGGAAGCTCAGGTCCAAAAGATGCCCTCTGCTCCCAGATTCTAGAAGGTCAGAAAAATAGGAAACATAAACCAAGGACTGTAATTTTAAGACTTTGACCCAAGTGCATATATTTTCCTTCTTATATATTTTTAATGCCTGAGCTCTTTTAGCCCAACAATTAATGAAAAATTGCTTAAGATAAACTGCTTATGGGCTAATTTCTAAGTAAAGTTTCTTGAAAAACAAAAGCTCAGTTCACCGAAGGATAGAATGAACACTAACATTTTAAAAAGAAAAGAGGGAAGGAAGGAAGAGAAAGGAAAGCTCCACTTAAAAAAAAAAAAAAATGGAACTAAAGATTTTTCTACTTGAAAAAAGTGCTTTAAGATCAGTAGAAGAAGCACTCTATATTCTACAATGCTTCAACAGAAGTTAAAATATATTTTGCTCAACACTGAGCCCTTGATTTAAAACAAAACAAAATATGTTGAGGGAACTATAATGTGTCTGCTTGTGGTTAGTCTATGCTTAAGTTAATAAAAATGTTGTTTCTTAGTTCCCATTAGTTATGCAAACCATTTCAGTCATCATTTCAGCTGTCTTTTGTGAAACTTTTGAGCTATTTTCTAAGTACTGTTGAATATGAACAAAAGACTTGATTTTTGTGAGAAATTTCTCCACATGTGAATTTTGAAATAAAATTCATGCTATTGTACTGATTTGGGGAAAATAAAAAATGAAGTAGAAAAATGCCTGGTAAATAGATAATTAAATTTTGTTTACCGTTCTGCCACAAGATTTTGATGTCTGCCAAAATACAAAGGGTAGACCCAATCCACTGCCATAGAGTCAGTTCCAACTCATAGCAACCCTGTAGGACACAGTAGAATTGCCCCATATAGTTTCCAAGAAGCACCTGGCAGATCTGAACTGCCAACCTTTTGTTTAGCAGCTGTAGCACTTAAGCACTATACAACCAGGGCTTCCATAAATCATAATAGCTGGTAAAAAACAAAGAAACAAAGGAAACCTGTTGCTGTCAAGTAGATTCTTATTCATAGTGACCACATGTGTTTGTCAGTCAATAAGACTACTCCAGTGGGCTTTCTGGGATGTGATGTTTACAGAAATAGACCACTGGGACTTTCTCCTGCTGCACTGCTGGGTAAGTTTGAACCACCAATCTTGAAATTAGTAGCTAAGTAGAAATTGCTTTGCTCCACCCATGAACTTCAACTAAATAGATAAGAGAGTTGGCTTGAAAAATCAGTACAAGCTAAGCAGATGGGTGGAAATCGAACATCAAGAAAGGTTTGATTCTTTACCTTTTATGTTTGTGCTTATACATGCTAGGAGGAAATTTGTTACCTTTAATTTAAAGATTTTTTAATGTTCTTTTTTCAAAAGAACAAATAAAATCCTAAAAGAACAAATAAAACTCTAACACAAAGAAAAAAGAAACAAAGATTACACTCCAAAATAAAGATACAGGGCTAGAAAATGCTGCTAACATCCAGTTCCCCAAACTGGCATTTATTCTCCTTGGTCAGCATTTTTCTGCTTCCTGAGTACTACTCTCCTTCCAAAATAAATGTTTCTACTCTTCCACAAAACAAATTATTCAGCTTTAAAATTACACAGCATTTGCCATACAGCAAATTCCACTAAGCCATGGCAAAATTCCATCTCCTATTCAAAAAATGTTTATGTTTGATGTGGGAATGATGATAAATTGTTTATGTTACTCTTCATCTCCTGGGGAAATATTTTTATTAAGTCTGAATCCTATCTAATAATTAAGACTGGATAGTTTGAGAAAAGTGACTACTGTTTTTTTCATCATTAAATACAGAACTTTTAAGATAGGGTAATACCTAGCAGAGGGGAAACTAGCAACATTTTCAATGCTTTCTTTTCCTGGGCTCACAGTTACCTAGTCTCACACTGTGCAATGAGGAAATGTCCTATCTTTCTCAGTGATCTATAGCTTCTCTCTCTGTTTCAGGAAATTGTACTTCCTGGGGCACTATTGTTGAGAATTTAATTACAGTGTGTGTGTTTTTTAATAGCACTATTCACAAGAAATAGCAAGGACTGGATAGACATCTGCTAAATATGTATATTTACCATCTTAAATATTACTATACTTCAAATGAATTAAAATAATATAAATGGTTTCCATTATGTTGTAAACTCCATAGCATAAATTATTTCAACATTTGTAAGTATTTCAAAATTTTAAATATTTAAAAAAGTGAAATAGATGTATCATTCCATATTATGCTTATTGAGATAGCACATTGATTAATTTTCTATGTCTTTATATAACCATGGCTGAATAATATTAAAACAGGAAAATCTATTAGTATATGCTTCATCACCATAACCTTTTCAATATTCAGTTTGCTTTTATTGTTTTGGCTTTTTTTATTTTTGTATATAACTGTGATGTTGGGATACATATATTTATACATAAGAATTTTCCCAATTTAAATTCAGCACTTTTAGAGACATTCCTGAAAATAAAATTACTAGAACAAGTAATAAATTTTGAGGCCTGTGGCTAAATTTCCTTTAAAGATAGAGTTGATATTTTGTAAGATATTAATAGTATTGTCAACTATATCTTACTAACTTCTAGGATAATTTTGAAAATTTATGTAAACGATATAACAAATAAATACATTGAACAACTGCACTCAGTTGATTTGTGGTTGGATTTATATTTAAAGTAAAACATAAACATATTTTCACAGCTAGACCTAGTTTAAGTTCTTATTCACTTGGCCAATGAAATTATCCAATTATATTTATTTTGAAGGCATTCTCCTTCTGTAATATTCTAAGCAGTCAGTCTAGTAATTTAGAGAAGTGCTTCTGACCTTTAGCTCATTGTGGTCTCCATGGAGATGCTCATTATCTCAAACAGTTTGTTCCATTTAGATTTACTAAGTTCAGCTCCCTATATTTCCACATAAGTTTCTAAGACCACAGTATTTAGAATTTGCGGTGGTTCAAGAGTCAATTATTCCTTCTATGTAGGAGACAAATATTTGTTCCCCACCCATTACACCTTATGTGTAGCTACCATCTATCTGCTAGTGCACACTGGTGTGTCTCTGTGATGCTCAACAGGTTTGAGCAGAGCTTCAGACTAAGAGACACTGGAAGGAAAAGTGTGGCTAACTACTTCAGAAAAATCAGCCATTAAAAATCCTACGCTTTGTGTTGGTCCAATTTCCTTGTCCATATGTTTACTATGAACCAGGGGTCACTATAAGACAGCAGTCAACTTGATGGCAATCAACTTGGTGCCAAGACAATATTTATAAACTTCTTCCATCAGAGCACTGTCATCTGCAATCCTAAGTGTTGCTAAATTGCTATGAGGTAAACCCCAAGCCTTAAGTTCCATGAGTCTCTGAAAGGATTGACAGGACTCAGAAAACGACTATACTCTTCATTACATTTTATTATTTAAGAGCCAAAAAGTTGGCAGTTCGAGTTCACCACGCACTCCTTGGAAACTCTGTGGGGCAATTCTACTCTCTCTTATATGGTCACTGTGAGTTGCAATCAACTCAGTGGTAATTGCTTTGTTTTGTTTTAATCCACAGTAGAGACAAAACTTTCTTCGGTACGTGTAGGATGTGGACAACCCAGGCCTGCTGGTCAGTTTTCTACAGCACAGTTACTCACTGTTCCTGTACTTATTGATTTCTACAACATATTGACGTATTGTTTTTGTTGTTGGTAGCTGCCATCAAGTTGGTTCTGACTTAAAGTGACCTTAACTACAATACAATGAAACACTGCCTGGTCCTGAACCATCCACATGATTCTTGCTATCCTTGGGCCCAGTTTTGCAGCCACTGTGTCTGTCCATCTCATTGAGGGTCTTTCTTTTTTTGTTGTCCTTCTACTGTACCAAACATGGTGTTCTTTTCCAGGAACTGAGCCCTCCTGATAACATGCTGAAAGTATGTGAAACATAGTCTCGCCATCCTTTCTTCTAGAAAATATTCTGGCTGTACTTCTTCCATGACAGATCTGTTCTGTTTCGTTTTTGCAGTCTATGATATATTCCGTATTCTTTACTGACACCACATTTCAAAGGCATCAGTTCTTCTCCCGTCTTCTTTTTTCATTATCCGACTTTTGCATGCATTGGAGGTGATTGAAAATACCTTGGAGTGGGACAGACACAGTACTTAAGGTGACATCTTTGCTTTTCAGACATTTTAAAGAAGTCACTTGTAGCTGATTTGTCCAGTGCAATGTCTCTTTTGATTTCTTCACTGCTGCTTCCATTAGTGTTGATTGTGAATCCAAGTAAAATGAAATTTTTAACAACTTCAGTCTTCCCAGATCCTACTCGATGGCACTTAGCTAATCTTTTCTTTGTTTATCATGCTTCTTATTGGTCCATTTGTGAGGATATTTGTTGATGTGTAATCAGTGCTGCAGGCTGTGGTCTTTGATATTAACCATTTTTGATGACAGGCTTCAAGTTCTCTTCACTTTCAGCAAGGAAGGTTGTGTCATCCAGGTAATGTAGATTGTTAATGAGTCTTCCTCCATTCCTGATGTCCCTTTTCTAGTATAGTCCAGTTTCTCAGATTATTTGTTCAGCATACAAATTTAGGTATGGTGAAGGGATACAACTCTGGTGCATCTCTTTCTTGTCTTTAAACCACACAGTATCCCCTTGTTCTGTTTAATGACTGCTTCTTGATCCGTGTACAGATTCTTCATGAATACAATTAAGTGTTCTAGAATTCCCTTTCTTTGTAATGCTATCCATAGTTTGTTATCATCTACATAGTCTAATGTCTTTGAGTAGTCAATAAAATATGTGTAAACTTTGTTCTGGCTTTCACTGCTTTCCACCACGATCTGTCTGACACCAGCAATGATAGCCCTGTTTCCACACCCTTTTCTAAATCTGGCTTGGCTTTCTGGCAGTTCCCTGCTTATATACTACTTCAGCCACTTTTGAATGCTCTGCAGCAAAATTTTGCTTGTGTGATATTAATGAAATTGATAAATTTCTTATTTTTATGTCCTTTCTCAGGTGTAAGCATAGCTATAGGCCTGTTTCAGTCAGTTGGCCAAGTAGCTATCTTCCAAATTTTTTGACATTGATGAGTGAGTACTTGCAGAGTTGCATGCATTTGTTGAAGCATCTCAACTGGTATTGCATCAATTACAGGTAACATAGTACTATTCTTTCTTAGATTTTGCCATTCCCAATCTCTCTGTCTCAGTATATAATATATAAATATAATATATACTTCTGAGTTTCTAATATGCTTATAAGCATGTTCTTCAATGTAAAGTCCATATATATTGTCTATGCTGTCTTATATCAAGAGGAAAAACCTGAAAATCTGCTCTTTTAAAGATTTCAGCAAAAGAAACCCTAGGAGGCAGTTCTAATCTCTCATACAGAGTCTTCTTGAGTCGGAATCAACTTGACCACACACAACAACACAATGTTAACATCAAGTTGGGTCGCTGTACTTTTTTGTAGACTTTATGTGGCAGATTTTATTTTCCAAAGATGACTCCAACTCAGTCTCCAATACCGCGTGATCTCCTGCAACATGACCTTGATACTCTCCCGTCAAAGAGTACACTCTGATTTCCTTTGTCTTGAATGCAGACTACTGCACGTGTCCCAGATACAAAGTTGTGGTGATGTGCTGCACGGCTTCCAAGGTTTGGTAAATAAAAGGCCTTATAGTTTCTGATTCTTTTCAGGTTGTGCTCTGAGAGAACTCAACAGCTGTGAGAAAAGTCTGAGATCAATGAGACTACCAGACTCAAGTGGACATGTAGGAAAGTGCTTTGTTTTGGTTGTTGGCACAGATGAACTCACAGCTGTCAGCCAACATCAAGAGGCAGGCTTGCGAGTGAGACATTTTGATGTGGACAGTTTGGGCTTTCGATATTACAGCCTTAGCCGTCATTTGACTATAATCATTGATAGACCCCGAGTGAGAATTTTGCAGCTAGATTCTTTAAAACGTCTGACACTAAGTTTTATGAGTAAAGTGAAACGATTTTTATGGTTTACTAAAATATGAGAGTTCACTAGGCTCAAAATATGAGAGTTATTGGTTACTCAGGAATATTAACTCAAGAATATTTTTACATACATAATTTATCAATTACATGTGAATCAATTTATGACTCTACTGAATTCTTTTTTGGAAAGTCAAATTATGTGACATAATTTAAAATTTAAATAGTTTAGAATATTTCAGAAATAATAACTTTGAAATGACAAGCACATAACAGATACAATTATAAATTTTCTACAGATAGATTATTTGACTGATTTGGGGTTTTTTGTTTTGAATATGCTCTGAACAGTGATGCTTTTTTTCTTTCTTTTTTTTTTTTTAGCTCAGAACTGTGAAAATATGTAGGCACATATTGATAAGTTCAATTATATGATTAAATCTATCGAATGATATAATATGTAATGATCAAATGCAACAAGCATACAGCATTTCCTTCAGCTGCCTATGGTTGCCACACCTACAATTACTTCAACATAATTATTTATTGTTCAGATGTCTTTCTGATAACTGTGAAACTTAAAATATTATTTTTTTTATACATTAAAAATCAAAACTACCAAAATGACAATGAGACATAATTTCACCCAGGCATTGCTAGCACAAACCAAAAAATAGAAAATGACAAATGTTAGAGAGGCTGCAGAAAGACCAGACTATTATGTAACTGTTGGTAGGAGTGCAAAATTGTATAAGCATTTTGGAAAATGATATGGCGCTTTTAAAAGCTCAATCTAGAAATACTATATGATCCAGATATCTCACTCTTAGCAACATATCCTAGAGAAATAAGAGTCATGAAGTGAATGGACATATGCATACCCAACTTCATTGCAGCACTGTTCACAGTAACAAAATGATAGAGACAACCAGATGCCAATTGCTGGTGAATGGATAGATAAAGCATGGTACACATGCACAGTGGGGTACTATGCAATAATAAAGAACAACAATGAATCTGGTAAGCCTCTCACAATATGTATGAATCTGGAGGGCATTATTCTGAGTATAATAAATCAATCAGAAGAAGACAAATACTATACGACAACACTAATATAAAAATTTGTGAAAAGCTTTCTACACAAAAATAAATAATGTTTGATTGTTACAAGGTAAGGAAAAGGGAGTGGAAAAATACTCAATAGCCAAGCCAAGTGCCATTGAAGACAATAGATATGCCATAACTTTGGTGAAGGGTAAGACAGTACACAATTTTGGGAAAGCCAACATAACTTAGACAAGGCAAAGTGATAGAAGCTCCATAGACACATTCAAACTCACTGAGGGACCAAAGTGCTAGACTGAGGGCTATAGAGACCATATGTCAGGGAACATCTGTCTTAACTGGCATAATAACATAGTTTATAAAGAAAACATTCTGAAAATAAAAAATGAGAAAAGAAAACATTCTGTATTTTATTTTGGTGAGTAGTGTCTGGGGTCTTAAAAGCCTGTGAGTGGCTACCTAGGATACTCTGTTGGTCTTATCCATCCTGGATTAAGAGAGACTTAAGAAAACTACAGATGCAAGGGAAAAATTAATACAAAGGAATAAGTGACCACAACTACCACAGCTCCCACCAGCCTGAGTCCAGTACAAACTAGATTTTACCCAACTACCACCACTGAGTGCTCTTACAGGAATCATAGTTGAGGCTTCTGGACAGAGCTGGCATAAAATTTAGAAGAAAACACTAAATCATGAGAAATGACCAGATTTACTAGCATGCGAGAGATTGGGGAAACTCCTGAGAGTATGGTCTTCTGACACATTTTAAGCTGAGCAACGAAGTCTCTTCTGAGGTTCACCTTTCAGCCAAAGATTAGACATGGCCATAAAACAATATGAGTCTAAAGAAGCACATCAGTGGAAGGGCAAGGACTACATTGCATGAAAGGACAAGAAAGCTGGCAATAGGAAACACAAATTTGGAAAGGGAAAGTGCTGACACGTTGTGCAGTTGATAATCAAGGTCAAAAACAATATGTATACTTACAGTTTATAGAGAAGCTAGTTTGTTCTGCTAACCATCATCTAAAATACAATTAAAAAATAGTTAAAAAATAAAGAATCAGGGGCCAGGTATGAGATGGCAGACTAGTCAAACGTCTCCTTGTTTCCCTCTGAGAATCAAGGCTTAGAAAAACAACTGAATGGAGCAGAGCGGATGTTTTAGAAGCCCAAGATCAGGTGAAAAATTGTGAGATCAGACTGGGTGACAGGAAGGGGAAAAGTATTTTGTCAGGAATAAGAAAGCAGTACAAAGGATCCTGCTTCTGCTGGCATTGAAGCAGAGAGGCTTATAGTTTTGGATTCAATCTTTGTCAACTAGGAAGCTGGGACTGGGGCTGCTGCACCTGAAAGCCTGGCTGGGGATGGCTGCCATGCTTGGCAGCAGTACCTGAGTGGGCAGCATCTCTTGCAGTGGAAAGTATGAACTTAAGAAAGTCACATCTAGAGAACCCAGTGGTAGCTGGAAGCCAAGTCCAGAGGTCCCCTTCCCCCTTCACTTCTCTGAGCTAGGACATAGATTCTACTGGCACAGCACAGGAGAGGCAGCACAGGTAGGACGTCATCTTAATCAGCTGAGAAGTGGAGTCAGCCACGCCTGAGGGTCCTGTTGAGAATGGCTGACAAGCTGAGCAGTATTGCCTGACTTCAGAGTGCCTCTCTCAGCAGAAAAGCTGTTTTTAAGACAACCGTACCTAGAGAACACAGCGGTGGCTGGCAGCAGAGTGCAGTGTCAACCTTCACCCTTTCCTTCTCTGAACCACACTATAGCTTCTGCTAATGCAGTTCTGGAGAGACTCCACAAGTAGTTTGCCATCTTTGATAGCCAGGAGGTGGAACCTGCTGAATCTGAGGGTCCAGCTGTGATCAGCTACTGCTGGACAACATCTCTCAGCAGACAAACTGTTTCTAAGACAGTTGCGCCTAGAGAACACAGCAGCAGCTGGCAGCTGAGTGTGGCAGCACAATTCCCTCCTCCCTCCTCTGACATATGCTGCAGCATCTGCTGGAGTGACTCTGGGGAGGCTCCACAAGTAGGTCATCAACTTTGTCACACAGGAAGTAGGGCCTGCCACACCTGAGTGCCCAGCTGAGACTGGCTGCTGAGCTAAGCAGCACTGTCTGATTAGATAGCACCTCTTTCAGTAGAGAAGCTGTGCTTAAGACAGCTTCACCTAGAGAATGCAGTGGCAGCTGGCAGCCATATAAAGCAGTGACTTTCTCCACTCCCTTCTCTGAATTATGCTGTAGCTTCTGCAGGTGAAAATCAGAGATGTTGAACAGCTTTCTGGTGGCTTGAAGACAATAGTAGATATCTAAACATTTAAAGAAGCAGAACATCGTGACTTTTGAAAAGTCCCAAAATAAAGAATCAAAAGCTTCCAAGATGAAGAAGACTTCTTGAAATTATCAAAATTAGAATAAAAAATAATTATGTATAGAGTCCTTGTAGATCTTAGGATAGAGATTAGACAAATTGTACCAGGACAAAATGAAAAATTAAACAAGCTATACGAACTGTTAGAACAGCGACAATCTGAAATTCAGCACATCAATGGTAAAATTACGGAGTTAGATAACTTAATTGAAAACCATAAGAGCAGGATTGAGGGAAGGGAATGCAGAATTAGATAGATTCAAGATAAAACAACTCACAACAGCATTTTTGAGGAGAAATCAGATGAAAGAAAAATGAAGAATCATTAAGAATCCTGTGGGACTGTATTAAGAGGAACAATTTACCAGTAATTGGGTTTCCAAAACAGGGAAAGATACTAGAAAATGCAGAGCAAATTGTTGAAGAGTTGCTGACAGAAAATGTTCCTGACATCATGAAAGAAAAGAAGACACCCATTCAAGAAGCTCATCAAACTTCACAAAAGGTAGGCTCCAGAAGAAATACACAAAGATATTTTATAAAGATTAATCAAACAAAACACAAAGAGAGACTCTTAAAGGTAGCTGGGTTTAAATCAAAACTAATGTACTTGGCTTTGGCTTTGGCTTTAATGTACAAGCCAAGGGAAAGTCTTTTAGACTGACCTCTGATCTTTCACAGGAAACCATGTTGGCAAGAAGGCATTGGAATGACACATACAAAGACCTGAAGGAAAACCAAAAACAAAACAAAACCAAAAAATTCTAACCAGGTAGTATATATTCTCAAAAATTGTTTCTCAAATATAACAAAAAAATTAGGAAATTATCAGAGAAATAGAAGCTTAGAGACTTTGCAAAAAACAAACCAAAGTTACAAGAAATAAAGTTCTTCAGTGAGTACACCAGATTTGTGCTCAAGGAGGACACAGCATCCAAAGTCCTGCTTAGTTAGGGAAGTCACAAATTTCAATGAAAACCTAAAATATTAAAATTAGGGAAACAGAGATCTCAACAAGTAAACTATGACAACACTACACAGTATAGAGGGATGTATTACAGTATTCATAGCTCTTTCAGATGGAGAGGAAGTTAAGGGGAAATAAAGAAGTTAAAGACAATTTTAAGCTTAGAACTTCAGGAGGAAACAAGCAAGTAGCTGAAAAGCAAACTAACAACACTACATCAAAATAAGAAACACAAAACAGAAGTATCAATAGGCACAAAACCAACTGTTATGGAATGAATTATGTCCCCCCAAAAAATATCTGTATTCAATTCAATTGGGCCAGGGTACCCTGTATTCTGTGACTGCCCTGCATTTTGTGATTTCCGTGTGCTGTAAATCCTAATCTCTGCATTTAACTGAGTCAAGTAGTCAAGATAACTAAAGTCAAGTAGTGTGAGGCCTCCTACTGTGTTTCTATTCTTCAGTAGTACTCATGGATAAGAAGATTTAATGTTGTGACAATGTCTACTCTATCCAAAGTGATCTACATATACAATGCAATCCCAATACAAATTCAAGTGACTTTTTTAATGAGATGGAGAAACAAATCACCAACTTTGTTTGGAAAAGGAAGAAACTCTGGGTAAATAAAGCACTACCGAAGAAGAGGAACACCGTGGGAGGCCTCACACTGCCCAACCATAGCACTTATACACTGCCATGGTAGTCAAAACAACCTGACAGTGATACAAAACCAGATATGTAGACCAATGGAACAGAATAGAGAATCCAGAAATACAACCATCTTCTTATGACCAGCTGATAATTCAACAAAGGCCCTAAGACTATAATCTGGGGTAAAAACCATCTCTATAAGAAACCATGCTGACAAAGTTGGATATTCATCTGCAAAAAAACTGAAACAAGATACATGTCTCACACCTAACACAAGAACTGACTCAAAATGAATCGAAGACCTAAATATCAAACCTAAAATGGTACAGATTATAGAAGAAAATATAGGGAAAACAATGGAAGTTCTAATACATGGCTTAAACAGACTACAAAATCTTACCAACAATGCAAGAGAAATAGATAAATGGGAAATACTGAAAATCAAAAACTTTTGTTTATCCAAAGACTTTATCAAGAGAATTAAAAGACTGCCTACAGTACAGGAAAAAATATTTGGCAACTACATGTCAGATCAACATCTAATTTCCGTAATCTACTAAGTACTGCAAAATATCAACAAGAATAAGACAAACAACTCAAGTAAACAATGGGCAAAGGACATGGACAGACACATCAGTGTAGAAGACATCAGGAAACCAAAAACACATGAGGAAATGCTCACGTTCATTAGTTGTTAGAGAAATCCAAATGAAAACTACAATGAGATACTATCTCACCACAAAAACGTTGGAACTAATTCAAAAACCACAAAAGAACAAATGCTGGAGAGGCTGGAGAGCGATTGGAACTCTTCTACTCTGCTGATGGGAATGCAAAATAGTACAACCTCTAAGGAAGTCAATTTGGTGCTTTCTTCAAAAGCTGGAAATAGAAGTAAGACATGATCCAGCAACACCACTACTGGAAATATTCTGTAGGAATACAACCTACAGAAACAAGAGCTATTACGTGAACAGATACATGCACATGAATGTTTATTGCAGCATAATCCACAACAAAAAGATGGAATCAACCTAGGTGACCATCAACAGATGAATGGGTAAACAAACTATGATACATACACACAATGGAACACTATGCAATGATAAACAATGATGATTTTAGGGAGCATCTCACAACATGGTATCAACTAGAAGATATTATGCTGAGCGAAATCAATCAGCTGCAAAAAGACAAGTATTGTATGAAACAATTATAAAGAGGACTTACAAACAGATTTAGGCACAGAAGAAAAGACTTGTGATGGCTACAAGGGTTGAAAGGAAGGGATAAGATTGCTCATAGATTAGATAGTCCATAGGAGTTTGGTTAGGTGAAGGATGTGAGATCACTCAGTAGAAGGCAGGTCAGCATAACTGGACTACACCACAAACTAAAATGTTTTCTAAATTCAGCCCATTTCAAAGGATAGAGTAGCTAGTCTACAGGTCTGGGGACCATGCTTTCAGGGGACATCAAGATCAGTTGGCATAAACAGCATTTTGCTAAGAGAGTCTTCTGTATCCCATATTGGTGAGTGGCATCTGGGGTCTTAAAAGCCAGCAAACTGCCATCTGAAGAACATCAATTGGTTCTAGTCCACCTGGAACAGATGATGACCTAGAATATCAAAAAACATGAAAAAAAAAAATGAGCCCAGGAGATAGAAGGACCCATGAGTCATAGACTATGTATCAGCATGAGACCAGAACAACCAGATGGTGCTCGGCCACCACTCAAGACAGCCTTGATAGGGGACACAATGTAGATTCCCTAATGTAGCACAAGGAAAACAGGTATACAGATCAAGAACTCTACAAAAAGACCAGAACTGATGGTCTGACAACCTGGAGGGTTCCCTGGTAAGATGGCCCATAGACTTGCTGCTGCTCCAGACCTGAAACAAATACTGAAGTCAACACTTCAGACAAAGAATGCACTGAACTTGGGACACAGAGTAAGCATGTGGTGTGTGTACATTATGGTTTTATACATTTATGGAAGGCTGTCTTACCGATTTGTATCTAGAGAGGAGAGGAGAAGGTAGAGAGGAACGGACAGGTGTTTGTTAAGAGGGTGCTCAAAATAAACAGTGAAAAGGAGAGTGTTTCATATGGTGCAGAGAACAGACAGAGTTACAGAGAGGTGAGAGTGCAAATTGACTTGGATTGTAGACTTTTGCTGAATAATAACAAAAATAAAGAAACAAAACTATATTTTTTTTATTTAGGATTGATGTAGTATTCCATATATCCTGATCTCCCTCTGATAAAATAGATGCATTTTCTCTGCACTAGAAATCAACCCCCCAACCTCTTTCCTTACAGGACAGTAAAGTAATCATACCCTCTGTCTCCTAGGCCAGTACTCCTCTTGCCACTGCATTATTTTCTCAGTCTGTACATAGTCTCAAATCTGCCCTCATCTTACTGAAATAAAAGAAAGGAAAACTCTTGCTAGGTCCCGATTACCTTCTCCATCTACTATACTGTGATTGTGCTTCCTGAATAAGTTGTTTCAGTATACTTATTTCCTTTCTTTCTTCATACTTTCTCCTATATCCCTGCCAAACAGGATTACATACCACCTTCCACTGAAATCCTCTTTCCAATGTCTCTGCTTTTGTTTTTGTTAGGTGCTTTGAAGTGGTTTGGACTCATAGTGACTATGTACAACAGATCAAAACACTGTTCAGTCCTGCATCATCTTCATAATCATTGTTATGCTTGAACCCATCATTGCAGCCACTGCGTCAGTTTATCTCTTTGAGATTCTTTCTCTTTTCTGCTGACACCTACTTTACCAAGCATGATGTATCCTTCCAGGGACTGATCTCTCCTGATAATACATCCCACGTATGTGAGACAAAGTCTTGACATCCTTGCTTCTAACGAGCATTCCGTCTGTACTTTTTCCAAGACAGATTTATTCCTTCTTCTGACAGTTCATGGTATATTCAGTGTTCCTTGGCAACACTGTAATTCAAAGACATCAGTTTTTCTTTGATTTTCATTATTCATTGTCCAGTTTTCACAAGCACATGAGGCAATTGAAAACACCAAGTCTTGGGTGAGGAGCATGTTAATTGTTAAAGCGACTTCTTTGTTTACTATACTTTAAAGAGGACTCTTGCCACAGACTTACCCAGTGCAATACAACATTTGATTTCTTGTCTGTTGCTTCTGTGGATGCTGACTGTGGATCCAAGAAAAATGAAGTTCTTGAGAACTTCAATTATTTTTTGGTGTGTCATGATTCTGCTTCATGGTCCAGCTGTGAGAATTTTTGATGCTAAGGTTGATTCCACAGTGAAGTCTATAGTTTTAGATTTTCTTCAGCAAGTGCTTCAAATTCTCTTTGCTTTCAGCAAAGTTGCATCACCTATGTAAGACAGGTGGTTAATGAGTTTTTGATTAATTCTGATTCCACATTCTTCTTCATATAATCCAGCTTTTGAATTATTTGGTCAGCATACATAGCAAATGCTATGGTGAAAAGATATAACACTGATGATTTTTGACTAATCTCTGAAGTACTTTCATATTCTATTTGAACACCTGTCTTTTGGTCTACAGATAGGTTCCTCGTGAGCACAATTATGTGTTTTGGAATTCACATCTTCACAATATTATCCACAATTTGTTATGATTTACACAGCTGACTGCCTTTGTATAGTCAATAAGATATAGGTTAACATATTTCTATTATTTCCTGCTTTCAGCCAGAATCCATCTGACATCAACAAAGGTGTCTCTTGTTCCATGTTCTCTTCTGAATCTGGCTTGAACTTCTGGCAGTTCCATGTTAATCTATTGTCTCTACTTTTGAATGACCTTCAGCAAAACTTTGTCTGTGACATTAATGATTTTGATTTCATAATTTCTAACTCTGTTGTATCAACTTTCTTTGGAATGAAAAGAAATTTGAATCTCTTCTGTTTGGTTGGGCAGGAGGCTGACTTCCAAATTTCCTGACCTAGACAAGTGATCATCTCTAGTGCTAAATTAGTTTGCTGAAGCACTTCCACTGATATTCCATCATTTTCTGGAATGCTGTTTCTTGCCAGTGCCTTCAGTGCAGCTTGGACCTTGTCTTCCAGTACCATCAGTTCTTGATCACACGTTATCTCCTCTCATGTCTGAACATCAACCAATTGTTTTTGGAACAGTGACTGTATATTCCTTCCATCTTCTTATGCTTTTGCATTGTTTAATATTTCCCTCAAAAAGTACTTCAGTGTTACAACTGAGGGCTTGAATTTTCTTTTCTTCAGTCTTTTCAGCTTGAGAAATAGTGAATATTTCCTTTTTTGTTTTAAATCTCCAGGACTTTTCACAACTCATTATAATACTTCACTTTGTCTACTTCTGCTGGCCTTTGAAACTTTTTGTTTAGCTAGTTTACTGTATCATTTTTTTTTTCCATTTGCTTTAGATCCTCTGCATCCAGGGGTAGGTTTCAGAGTATCTTCTGACATACAGGTTGGTATTTTCTTTTTTTCCCGGCTTTTTAAAGATCTATTGCTTTCGTCATCTGGGATATCTTGGGTGTCCTTCAACAGCTCATCTGTTTTTTTGTCATTAGTGTTTAATTAATCAAATCTGTTTTTGACATGGTCTTCAATTTTGGGTGGCATTTACTCAAGTTCGTGCTTTGGCTCTTGTAGATTTATTCTAATTTTCTTCAACTTTAGTTGGAACTTTCATATATACAATTGATAATCTGTTCCACAGTCAGCCTGTGGTCTTTTTCCTACTGATGATATTGAGCTTTTCCATTGTCTCTTTCCACAGATGTAGTTGATTTTATGCCTGTGCATTCCATCTCGCCAGGTACTCATGTAGAGTTGCCGTTTACCTCATTGAAAAAGATCCTTGAACTAAAGAGTTCGTTGGTCCTGCAAAATTCTATCAAGCAATCTCCAGCACCTTTTCTATCACCAAGGCATCACTTCACAACTACGAGTCTTTTTGTTTCTAACTACTGCATTCCGATCACCATCAATTATGAATGCATTTTGATTGCATACTGGCTCAATTTCAGATTGGCAAAATTGGTAGACTCTTCAGTTGTTTTTTTGACATTAGTGGTTTTTGTGTAAATTTGAATAATGTATTAACTGGTCTTTTTGTAGACACATGGATACTACCCTAACACTGACAGGATTGTACCTCAAGATAGATCTTGAAATGTTCAGTTTTGATGATGAATGTAATGTTATACATCTTCAATTTGAGATTCCCAGTACAGTAGACTGTACATTCATCTGATTCAAAATGCCCCAAATGAGTCCATTTCTTCTCACCAAAGTCTAGGCTATTGATGTTTATATGCTGTATTTCATTTTTGATAACTTCCAATTTTCCTAGAGTCATACTTCATACAGTCCTCATTCTGATCTTCGATGGATGTTTACAACTATTTATTGTCATTTTGAGTGATACCACATCAGCAATTATAGGTACTGAGAGCTTGATTCTACCCACATCGTTAAGGCCAACTCGACTTTGAGGAAGCAATTCTTCCTCACTCCCATTTTGAGTTCCATCCAACCAGAGGTGCTTGTCTTTTGGCATTATGTCAGACAATGCTTCGTAGCTTCATTCAAAGCAAATACAACACTATACTGACAAGGAACTGCCAGAAATTCAAGCTGGATTAAGAAGAGGACCTAGAACTGGGATATCATTGCTGAATTCTGATGGATCTTGGCTGAAAGCAGAGAACACCAGAAAGAAGTTTATTTGTGTTTCATCAACTGTGCAAAGGCATTTGCAATGTAGATCATAATAAATTATGGCTACCATTGAGGATGGGAATTCTAGAATGCCTAAATATGCTTTTAAGGAATCTGTATATGGATCAAGATGCAGTCATGCGAACAGAACACAGGGACACTGCATGGTTTAAAGTCAGGAAAGGTATACACCAGGATTGTATCTTTCACCACACCTTTTTAATCTGTATGCTGAGCAAATAATTTGAGACTCTAGATTATATGAAGTTGAATGAGGCATAAGGATTAGGGGATGACTCATTAACAACCTGCCTTTCACAGATGACACCATCTTACTTGCTGGAAGTGAAGAATATTTGAGACACTTACTGATGAGGATCAAGGACCAGAGCCTCCAGTATTGATTGCACCTCAACATCAAGAAAACAAAAATCCTCACAACTGGACC
Organism: Heterohyrax brucei; assembly: GCA_028571685.1. NCBI lineage: Eukaryota > Metazoa > Chordata > Mammalia > Hyracoidea > Procaviidae > Heterohyrax > Heterohyrax brucei. The sequence continues at coordinate 53,733,253 of CM053143.1, read as the reverse complement.
AGTAAATGACATTGTCATAAATGGAGAAAGGACTGAAGTTGTAGAGAATTTCATTTTACTTATGTCCACAATCAACACCCATGGAAGCAGCAATCAAGAAATCAAAAGATGCATTGCAAAGGGAAAATTTGCTGCAAAGGATCTCTTTAAAATAGTCAAAAACAAAGACACCACCTTAAAGACTAAAGTGCCCCTGACCCAAGCCATAGTATTTTCAGTTGCATTGTATACATATGAAAGGTGAACAATGAACAAGGAAGACAGAAGAAGAATTGATGCCTTTGAATTGCAGTATTGGAGAAGAATGTTGAATGTACCGTGCACCGCCAGAAGAACAAACACATCTGTCTGGAAGAAGTACAACCAGAGTCCTCCTTGGAACCAAAAATGGAGAGAATGCATCTTACATACTTTGGACATGTCAGGAAGGATCAGTCCCTGGAGAAGGACATCATGCTTGGTAGAGTGGAGGGTCAGCAAGAAAGAAGAAAATCTCTCATGAGATGGGTTGATATAGTGGCCACAACAAAGGGTTTAAGCTTACAAACGATTGTGGACATGGCTTAAGACTGGGCAGTGTTTTGTTCTGTTGCTCGTAGGTTTGCTAAGAGCTAGAATAGTCTCGATGGCACCTAGCAACAACATTTTGCAGTTATTTATAAGGTTTTCATTGGACAATTTTTTCAGAAATAAACTGTCAGTTTCTTCTTCCTAAGTCTCCCAATGTCTACTGATTTTCAGTTGCCAAAGCCAATGGTCAATTTTCTATCTTCCGGCTATTTAATCTCACTGAAGAATTTCCCAAAGTAGAGACATTTACTGTAAGAAAGCTACAGAGATGATTTTTCTATCATTTAAAAATTTGATTTTATTAATTTGAATAGTTATGCATGCATGACTGAAGCATGCCAAAGAGAATATGAACTGTAAATCTAACTCATCCCTATGTTTGTCAGCTGCAAAATTCTCCTTTGAAGAGAGCTGCTGTTAGCTTCTACCATATTCTCCTCGAGATGATCTATGAACATGCAAAACATACATATGTCTTAATGTGTATTTTTACACGAATGCTAGTACTCTACAGATAAAATGTATACCTTTGTTTTTCCTAGAACATACATCTTGGGTATAATACGGAGGTAAATCATGACGGTGCCATTGTTAAGAACAACAGCTGCTAACTAAAAGGCAAGCTGTTCAAATCTATCAGCTACTTGGAAATCCTGTGAGAGCAATTTTACTCTCTTTGACAGAATTGTGATGAGTCACAATCTACTTGATGACAGTGGGTTTACTTAGAGATTGTCATGGTTTTAACTGGGTGTTTTGAAAAAAAAGGTATGTATCAACTTGGTTAGGCCATGATGCCCATGATCATGTGATTGTCTACCATTTGATGAGATTTTCTATCACTATGGTTTAATAAGTTGGATTGATAGTAGTTATACTGTTGAAATCTACAAGATTGTATTTTATCTTAAGGCAGTGTCTTTTGAGATATAAAAGAAAGGTGAGTAGATAGACATAAGAATGTCATGCCACCAGAAAAGCAGTACTGGGAGCGTGTTGAGCCTTTGGGACTCAGTTCCTGTGCTGTGAGGCTCCCAAACCAACTTAAGCCTGATGCATCATGAGGAACTCCACTAGAGCTGCCAGAGAGAGAAAGCCTCCTCCTGGAGTTGATGCTATGAATTCAGAACTGCATCCTGTGGCCTGTGAAAAGATAAATTTCTCTTTGTTGAAGCCATCCACTTGTATCTCTGTTACAGCAGCACTAGATGACTAAGACAGAGATGGACCAATTATTTTTAAGACTCTCATTAAATGACATTTACATTACTGTCTATCTTTGGTCATCTATGTGAAGAACAGCAAAAATATCTTTGGGTACACATAATTTTGCAAGTATGCAAGTGTTAAAAAAATGATGTCAGGTTGATTCTGATTCATAGAAATTGGAAGAGTCACAGAGTAGTATTGAGCTTCATAGTTTTTTTCTTGGCTCCAATCTCTATAGAAGCAGATCATCAGGACTTTTTTCGAAAGCAGATCCTGAGGGATGAGTTTGAACCAAGAATCCCTCAGCTAGTAGTTGAATACAAATCATTTATACTACTCAGAGAGTGTGTAAATTCTCGGAAGAAAAAATTACTGAGTTCAAAGCTATACTATATATATGTATATACTCTGCTGTCAAGTCATTTCCAACTGATAGTGACCCTAGAAGCCAGAGTAGAACTTCTCCATGGAGTTTCCACGGAGGACCTGGTGGATTTGAACTGCTGACCTTTTGGTTAGCAGCCATAGTACTTAACCAGCTAAGGCCACCAGGGTTTTCATACATATATACAATTGTATGATAACATACATTGCTATAAATAATACACAAACATATACTTGATAGAGTGAAAACTTGTTCTACAGAGGTTGTAATTTATCATATAATCAATAATGTATGAGAATATCTTTTCTAATTTTTTATTAATAGTTTTTGATGACTTCATGACTTTCGATGACTTATGATTAAATGATATAATAGTTTTTAGTATATATTATGCATTTATGATTTTAATGTGTATGCCAAGCCAAGTGCTGTTGAGTCAGATCCGACTCATGGCAACCCTAGGGACCAGGGTAGAACTGACTCCCAGAGTATTCAAGGAGCACCTGGTGGAACTTGCATACATACAATTGAAATTCAAAGCAACGGAGAGTTCCGTTTATTAAGAATGCTTGTTCTCATTGATATCCATCATTCTTATATAAAACAAAATGCACTGACATCAAGTTAATTCTGGCTCATAATAATCCTAAAGGACAGAACAGAAATCCCATGAGTTTTCCAAGGAGCAGTTGGTGAATTTGAACTGCATATTTTCTGGTTAGCAGCTAAACCCTTGATCAATATGCCACCTGGGTCCTCATTCCTAGTTTGTGTGTGTGTGTGTGTGTGTGTGTGTGTGTGTGTGTGTGTGTGTGTGTGTGTGTGTGTGTGTAAACACACATGTGAGTGATTTTATAATAATTTGTATTTTAACATATACATTTAAAAGATAAACTATATATTATGTATTTATATATGCGTTATTTTTATTTGTTATGTAAACTACTTTCATGTGTATACAGATTTACACCTTGCTGTTGTCCCTGGTTACCTAGTGGTTAAGTGCTGTGGCTGCTGATCAAAAGATCAGCGGTTCAAATCTGCCAGGCAGTCCTTGGAAACTCCGTGGAGCAGTTCTTCTCTAACCTACAGGGTCTCTCTGAGTTGGAATCAGATAGACTGCAGTGGTTCAATAGTTTTGTTTTGTTTGTTTGCTTGTTTTGGTTTTGTTTTCTGGTTTTTTTTAACATATCCTAGATGTTGTTTTATAGTAGATCATATAAAATTATTTAATATTTTTTGCCCTTATGATAGCCTAACACGTGGACACAGCAATCTTTCTTTGGTCCAATTCCATTATTGGGTATTCAAGCTTTTTGTAATTTTTTGACAACACTAGTAGCTGAGAATGGTTAATATCTCTCTCTTAGAATTTCATGTACATAACAATTTATCTGTAGAATAAAGTAACAGTGGCATAATTACAGGGTCAAAATAAAAATGTACTTAAATTTTGTTAGATACTACAAAAGTGTTCTCCATAGAGACTTTTCAATTTTGTTCTTATACCATCAATATATTGTAAGTTTATACTGCATAATAACTCCTGAAAAGACTATATTACAAAGCTTTTGAGTTTTTGTTGCTGTGGCAGCTCAGAAGTTTTAATTCCTTGTAGTTTTAGTTTTATTGAAAAGATGGAACATATTTTTTAATGTTTAAGAGCCATTTTACTTTAATTTGAATATTCTAATCACTTCCTTCAGCCATTTTTCCAAATGTTTCCTAACTTTTTTTTTCTCCCTTTATAAGAAACATAGATTTATGACACATTGCAACTATTTCCGGGTTTATCATTTTAATTTTTATGACACTTTCAACTTCACATATTTTTTTGTTTATTTGTTTGTTTTTATGGTTCTATGATCAACTGAAGGAGCTCTGCTGGTGTGGTGGTTAAAATACCCAGTTGGTTCAAATCTACCAACCACTCTGTGGAAGAAAGATGAGGCAGTCCCCTCTGATAAATGTTTACAGTCTCAGAAAACATGCAAGGTCACTATGAAAGTGTTTTAAATTAAGGGTACCTCAGCTATAACAACATAGATCTGCTTCATGGACAGCATAAAGCTTCTCCACTCTCTACAGCTTCCATGGGGTTGTGGGAAACCAGCCTAAAAATAAAGCTCGCATTGCCTGCTGCACCATCCGCATTATTAGCTCCTTGTCTCTGACCCAGAAGTCTTGTCTCTTCTCTCATTATCAATAAAACTGTGGCAGAATAACTTTTCAGCTTGCACTCATGGTAAAATCAAGACCCTTGGAAATTTTTTTTTTATAATAGTCTTTTTACTAATTTAACTCATTGATCACGATGTCACTTGGATCTTATTCAGAGAACTATACACAAATGAAGAATATAGATTTTAAGCTAGATGTAGTTGCTGGATAAGAATTTGTGTTTTTCCTCTTCATAAAAGGGTGAATATATTTGTATAGGTAAGTGGGTGAAGTAGAATTTGGAGACAAGTGAAGAAACTTTTAAGTGAATGGCCAACATCCATACTCTTCTTTCTTGGACCACATTTAAACTACATTTGCTCCCTACAAATTTCAGTCATTATAATGTCTAAAACGTAGTTTTAAACAATAAAACAATTATGTCACATCAAAATAAACAAAAGGGGTAAAACAAAAACCTTCTATGAGAGGTCATCAATTTTAAAATTAACAGTCAATAAATTAAAGCAATTATTACGGATACACTCATGTCCATTCAACCAGCTCCTGTACCTCTCTGCCTTCTCATATTGTCTCCAGACGAGAGCTGCCCAGTTAGTCTCATGTATCTCTCATGGCAAGAAGAACACTCTTGGTAGTACCATTTTATGTCTTATAGTCTAGTCCAGTCTTTGAAGAGTTGCCTTTGGGAATGGTTTCCATTCTAGACTAACAGAGACTTCACAGCCCGTATCTTTCTGGACGCTCCAGTCTATCAGATCATCAAGTCCGGTCTTAATTGAGTTTGAATTCTGCACCTACTTTTCTCCCATTATTCCAGGAACTCTTTTTTGAGCTCCTTGTCAAGGCAGTTGTTGGTAGTAGCTGGACAACATCTAGCCTTCTAGTCTCAGGCAGATGAACTCTGTTTTATGTGACTGTCTCTCTTAGATTCATATTTTCCTTATATCCTTGGTACTCTCCAGTCTTCTTTGCTCCAGGTGGGTTGAGACCAACTGATGCTTCTTAGATGGCCACTGGCTAGCTTTTAATAATCCAGACAGCACTCGCCAAAGTGGAATGTGGAACCCTTTCTTAATAAACTTTATTATTCCAAATGACCTAGGTGTCCCCTGAAACCACGGATCCCAGACCTTTGCCCCTGCTACTCTGTCCCTCTAAGTGTTTGTTTATATTCACAAAACATCTTGGCTTTTGGTTTCAGTCCTGTTCTGTCAACTTCTCCTGTATTGCAGCTTGTCCTTCCCCACACCTAAAACAATTCTTGTCAACTATCTAGTTAGTGAATACCATTCTCCTCCCTCCCTACCTTCATAACCATCAAATAATGTTTTCTTCTGCACTCAGACCTTTTTTTGAGTTCTTATATAGTGGTCTCACACAATAGTCGTCCTTTTGCTACTGACTAATTTCACTCAGCATAATGCCTTCCATACTCTCCTACATTGTTAGATATTTCCCTGATTCATCATTGTTCTTCATCATTGCATAATATTCCTCTATGTGAATATACTATAATTTGTTTATCCACTCATCCATTGGTGGGCACCTAGGTTGATCCCATCTTTTTGCTATTGTGGATAGTGCTGCAATAATGTTGATGTGCATGTATCTATTTATATGACAGCCCTTACTTCTCAAGGATACATTCCAAAAAGTAGGATTTCTTGATTATATGGTACTTCTAGTTCTAACTTTTTTAAAAAAGCACCAAATCAATTTCCAAAATGGTTGTAGCATTTTAAGTTCCCCACCAGCAGTGTATAAGTGTTCCAGTTCCTCCACAGCCTCGCCAGTATTTACTATTTTATATTTTTTGGATTAATGCCAGCCTTGTTGGAGTGAGATTGTATTTCACCATAGTTTTGATTTGTATTTCTCTAGTGATTGATGCTGGTAAGCATTTCCTCATGTTATCTGTTAGCTAGCTCATTGTCTTCTTTGGTGAAGTGCCTGTTCATATCACTTGCCTATTTTTTAAAATCTTGAAAAGAGTAAGAGAAAATGTTTCATCACTCACAAACATTGAAACCATAATAATGTAACAATTGATTTCTTTTTTCTTTTCTTTTTTTTATTATGATTGAGTGAAAATGTACATTCCCATATAAATTTACATGCCCACCTATATGCCGCTTCCATTGCTCTCCCTGCCCAGTGACAGCACACTATTCCTCTCTGCTCCCTACATGTCTCATCTTCCCAACAATTTCCTTTCCTCTCCTCTCAACCCACAACCCTTACTCCAGCCAGAGGTCCACAGGATGATAGCCTATAGATGCATAGAACCACAAAGTGCATCCAATATGTGGTCTCTCTGCATCACCAAGTCCAATCCATTCATGTTTGAAGAGTGGATCTTCATAATGATTTATGGGCAAGAGCAGCATCAGGGCCAGGGGCCATTTTCCCAGGGGAATTCCAAAGCCGCTGGACCATTAATTGTGGTCTTGTAGTGGAGATCTCAGGTGCACCCCTTTTCATTCTTGTGCTGCCAGTGAGACTCAACTTTGTGAGCTCCATAGCAGCTGTCACAGGTGGTGGCCAGGCACCGTCCGGTTCTAATAAAAAAAAGTAATGGACTTTAGAAAACAGTGAATAGAATATTTAAAGAAAACAAAATACAAACAAAAAAAAACTATGAATAAATAATCATATATACACAAAATCAATCTTTTAAAAACTAAGGCATCCCAATGGAAACTGAAAATTCTACCAAACAGGTAAAGAACAAAAACACCAATCCAATCCTCCAGCAACTCTTCAAAAAATTTAGGAGAAGAACTTACCAATTCATAAGCTAAGGCCAGTATTACCCTGATATCTAAACCAGACAAACACATTGCAAGAAAGAACAGTATAGACCATCACACCAATATTCGTTATAAATATAGATGTACGGTATCTTTAACAAAATATTAGCAATCCAAATTCAGCAACATATAAAAAATACTATTATGCATGACTAACTGTGATTTACTCCAGAAATGCAAATATTGATTCTACCCATGGGTGAAAACCAGTTGCTATTGAGCCGATTACGATTCATGGTAACCCCCTATTTTTCACAGTGTAATTGCACTCCACAAGGTTTTCCATGGCTGGGATCTTCAGAACTGTTCTGGCAGGCATTTCTCCCAAGGTGCCTCTTGCTGGCTTTGAACTACCAATCATTTGGTTAACCATTTGTGACAGCCAGAGACTTTATACAAGATATAAAAATAAAAACAATGTAATACACTACATTAAAAGAAAAGGAAAAAGGCCCCAAACCAAATGATCATCTCAGTAGACACAGGGTAATTAGTGGACAAAATCCAACACTCTTTCATGATAAAAATACTCAACAAATGGGACCTAGAAGGGAAATTCAGGTACCAAAGGTAGATTTTACTCCCTCTCTTCCAGGGTCTGCATGATCTTTCCATTGACATTATATTTGAATAGTTTAGTCTAGGTGATACAGATCCTCCTCCTCTAGTGTCTTAGCTGTAAGCTTTATGATTATGTATGCAACTGCATGCTGAGAAGATCTAAAGATCCTATAGAGAGAGATTTTTTCATTCGGTGCCTGTGCAATGTCTTTTGTATGTTGTTCATAGCAGCAGTGTTTACAATAACTCAAGTAGAAATAGTCAAATTATTTATCAACTGATGAATATATACATAGAATATACTACATCCGTTCTATTTGTGGAATAATATCCATTCCAATGTGGAATAATGTTTGGTAACAAAAATTTAAGTACTGAATTATGATGCAACTTGAATGAATCTTGTAGATCTTATTTTAAGTAAAAAAAAAAAAAAACAAAAAACTCAAGAACAAAAGACTACATATGATATGGTTATATTTATATGAAATGTCCATTCTATTCAAATGAAATATCTCTGTAAATATAGAGAGACAGAAAATGGATTAGTGATTTGCATAGTTCTGGAAGTATTGAGGGAAATCAGAGTTTTAAGGTAAATGAGAATGATTTTTAATGACTAGGCAGACATTTTTGAGGTAATGAATATTATCTCAAATTGACTGTAGAGGGTTGCATAACTGAGAATATACTAAAAAACACTGAATTGTATTCTTACTGTGAATTTTACAGCATGTGAATCATTTGTCAATAAAACTATTATATTAGAATATATATACATACAGATTACAAGAAGCTTATGTTGTATTGAGACAATAAGTATAATTATCAAGCCCCCCCCCCAAAAAAAAATCAGTTGTCTTTGAGTCTGTTCTGTCTTGTGGCTTCTTCATGTGTTTCAGAGTAAAACTAAACACCACGGGATTTTCAATACCTATGATCTTTCAGAAGTAGGTTGTCAGGCCTTCTCTTTCAAGCTATCTCTTGGTGAATTCAAACCATTAGCCTTTCATTAAGTAACTAATATTGATCCATTTGTGGCATCCATAGCTTCTATATATAATTATATAGCCAGTCAAAATGTGATAAGAGCTATGAAACATACATGAATAAACCATAACATTTTTATAAGTTCATTGGTGGAGGTATTCCGTCTAGGAGAATCAGATTAAGATTCACATAAAAGATGGATAAGCTTCCAAATGATTTCCACAGTTACTGAGGATACAATGTGAGTTCAGAATTGGAAAATGAAGAATGAAAAGGATATATTCCATTCTAGAATGGAACAGAAAACCTAGCCAAAGATTGAGTCTGAAAGATACAGCCTGAGAAAGAAGAGAATGGAATCCTAGTAGGTCCTAAATGAAACGTTTAAAAAGTTTGTACAATAACTTGTAACTTGAAAAGCTTTTCTAAAGTTTTAAATGAAACCAAAAACCCACTGCCACTGAGTCATAGCAACCCTGTAAGACAGAGTAGAACTGCCTGGTTTGGTTTCCAGGGAGTAGGTGGTACATTTAAACTGCCAGAGTTCAACAGCAGATGTCCTAAAGACTGAGCCACCAGGGATCCCCATAGTTTTAAGTAAGGTAGTCGCAAAATGACTACACTAGTTGACTGCAATATTTTGGTAGCAGAAATTTTCTACCTTCAATAATAACCATTAGGAAACTTTGGTCCTTAAATGTATACAGGCTAATTCAAGACTGGCTTTTAATCACAAGACGTATTTATTGTCAACAAATAACTACTTGGAATCATGACCAAGTTGTCCATCTTCCATGCCTAATGAGAAGAAACTTTTAAGGAGATAGTATAAATGACACTTTATGAGTAACAGAAAATCCAGGACTAATTATTTACTTGCAATCTTAATTGGTTTCAGTGAGTCTCAATTATCTAGACTAAAACAAATAAATCAACTCATGTTTAAAAAGCTTAGAGATTTTGATTACTTTCTAAATTGTACTTATCATGAGCTGCAAGTTTTTTGAAAATTAAAAATGTAAAAAAAACAACTTTGGTGTTCCTTGAAACTGGGAAATTGTCATGTTAAATCACTGTCACCCTCCCACATCAGCAAAAAGAGCTAACCCTAGGAAAAATGGGTAATCTGAATTTCTCTGATTCACTGTCACATGTTCTTCAAATTTATTCTTACAAGTACATTATTTAGCTTAAACTGTAGATATTATAATTTAAGTAGTACCAGTTTTATACCAAGATTTTATTATTTATTTAAGTAGTTTTATGATTATGAGAGTCTTTTAAATAACAATACCATGAACCTGAAAGATATTTTAGAGATACAGTCCACCACACTCAGTGTTGCTATTTTATAAATTAAATTGAATCCAAGAGAGTTTGTGAAGGTGAAAATAGGCTTATCTAAAATTCAGCTATAAAGCTTAGACTACAGACTAACATCTTCATTCCAAGTTCGATGACTTCCTTTATGTATCATCCAATAGATCAGCTAATGATAGTTGGAAAATCACACAGGAAATCTAATAAAATTATGTCATGTGGTAATAAATGATTTCTGTTTCTAGCCTAAAGTGCATAAAGTATAACAAGCCCCAAAGCTATTTATTATATTTTGCCACACTGCAAATGGTGAAGCACGGCCCCGCTAACTGAAAAGTCAGCAGTTCAAACACTCCAGCGACTCTGAGAGAAAAGACCTAGTGATCTGCTCCCGTTGATAACACAACTTAGGAAACCCTATGGGGCAGTTCTATTTTGTCATATATAGTTGCTGTGAATCAGAATCGACTTCATCGCACACAACAACAAAAACAACAACTTTATATATAGTGATGGGTGTCTGCCCAAACTTATATCATTGTGGATGACAAGAGGTCAGTTAAGTCACTTCAGCCAAGCACTAAGATCTCATGCTTGGCTTCACTAATACTGGCATTAACTTACCTCACAGTGAACACGAAGTCTTATTCAATGCCATCAATACCTCATACTTAAGTGTTTGAGCATACAGTATGAGAGAAAGAAATTGCGTTATGTTTTAACAATAAAGATGCAATTACCTTTTGCCTTATCCAGATTCCCCGTGTGACAAATGTTGGAATTAAACTGTTGCAACATTCAGCACATTTTTATCCAGATAAATATTGAAAACATATTTAATGCAATGTTGAAGGAATTATAGTATTCAGAAAAGGGAAAGTCTGACTAATGCAGCAGCTGCACCACATTCCAGTGCACTCAAGCCATTGCCAGCATTTATTAGCCAGTCAAGTTTTTGACAATAAACAATCTACGGCTCAGGAACATGCTCTCTAGTGGATAGCTGTTGGAAGCTTATTTGCATGACAACATCAAGAGCTTTTGTTTCTGTAGGTTGTCTATTGTTAACTGCTTGATTTATATCAAAGATTTTAATCAAGGTTTAAAGATGCTTTTAAATCCATTCTAATTGATGATATTTCTTATGCAAATGATAAACTTTGGAAAACATAAGTGAATTTATATATGAATACTTTATATATGATATGAGGGTCCTGGTGGTGCAGTAGTTAAGAGCTCAACTGCTAACGAAAAAGTCAAAGTCGGAAGTTCAAGTCCAGCAGATGTTCCTTGGAGATCCTTTGTGGCAGTTCTACTCTGTCTTATAAGATCACATTGAGTTAGAATGGACTAGACGGCAACTGGTAGTGTGTGTGTGCATGCGTATTGTGTGTGTGTGTGTGTGTGTGTGTGTGTGTGTGTGTGTGTGCAGGATATTAGCAATTAACTGAATGACTTAGCTTCAACCTAGTCTACAGACAAACCATGTTCCCAGCCTTTGCTGACCATTCCATAAATGTTTGTTATTGAACAAAATGAGACTAGACCAAGTAATTGTCAGTAATAGCCATTCTGCCCATCCTTCATAACCTATAATTCTCATACTTTAAATAATTATTTGGCATATCATTTGGATACATTCTAGTTTAAAGCATCCCAAAAGACTGATTATGAGCTACATCCATGATCTATGCTAATAAAAGATAATATTCAAAATATTGAACAACTAATATAAGATTGATACAGACCTCGGAGAACAAAATGCCATTCAACCAGGGCAGATACAGTCTCTCTAAACTAGTAGTGTTTTTTTATGATATTTGCTGAAAAATCAGGCTTAAATCTAACCTCAAAAGATAATGTGAACTATTAAATATGTAATGAGTTATGTTATACTGGGAAGAATGAAAGAATTATATACCTTTTCAGTTTTATTTAGCGATGCATAACACCGTATATCTTTCAGTTCATGATTTTGCGATGGTTTTCATGTCAATATAATGCAGCAAGGTGTACCACAGGTATTTGAAAAGCTAACAGGGTCACCTATGGTGGACAGAATTCAGTGGAGGCTTCTGGACAAACAAATACTAGAAAGAAGTAACTGGAAGTCTATTTCTGAAAAATTGGCCAGTGAAAATATTATCACTAACAGTGTAATATGTCTCATATAGTGCCAGAAGGTAATCTCCTCAGGTTGGAAGGCCCTCAGAAAGCAACCGGGGAAGAGCTGCCTCTTCAAAGTAGAACAAATAAAAATGTCATCGTGGAGATTTCAACTCATAGTGACCCTACAGAACAGAGTAGAATGGCCTCAACAGAATTTCCAAGAAGTGCCTCATGGATTCAAACTGCTGGCCTTATGCTTAACAGATGTTGCTCTTAACCACTCTGCAGATGTTGTTCTTAACCACTTAGCAGGTGTTGCTCTTATCCACCAAATCTTGATACCGATGTTTCCCCTGAAAATACAGTTGGCTTTAATGATTTGGATAGAGTAAAACTTCCAGGACCTTCATTTGCTAAAGGGCATGACTCAAAATGTCAATAATTAGTCACATACAGTGATTAATAATCAGAAGGTGGAATGTACAAAGTATGAATCCAGGAAAATCTAAGTTATCAGAAATGAAATGGAACATATAAAGATCAATATCCTAGGCATTATTGAGCTGAAATGGACTGGTATTAGCCATCATGAATCAGACTATCATATAGTCTACTATACGGGGAATGACCAACTGAAAAGGAATGACATCATAGTCATCTTCTACAGATTATTTCAAGATCCATCCTGAAGTATAACACTATCAGTGATAAAGTAATATTTACATGCATACAAAGAAGAGCAGTCAACATTATTATTCACACTTACTTACCAACCACTAGAGATAAAAAATGAAAACACCAAAGATTGTTACCAACTTCAGTCTGAAATTAATCAAACACGCTATCAAGATGCATGGATAATCACTAGTTCTTGGAATGAAAAAATTGGAAACCAAGAAAAGGATCAGTGCTTGGAAAATATCACTAGTGATAGAAATGTTGCCAGGGACAGTGCAATGGAATTTTGTGATACCAATGATTCTTCATTACAAATACCATGTTTGATAATGTAAATAGTGACTGTATGCATACACCTCATGAGATGGAAAACACAGGAATCAAATCAGCTATAACTGTGGACAGAGATGATGGATAAGCTCAATATCATCAGTCAGAACAAGGCTAGTGCTGACTATGGAACGTAGCCTCAATTGTTAATCTGCAAGTTCAAGGTGGAATTCAAAAAAATCAGAACAAGTCCACAAGAACACTATAAGGCAGTTCTATAGGGTCTCTATGAGTTGCAATTAAGTAGACAGCAATAGATTTTATATGCTTTTGCTTAAGGGGTGTAATTTCTTATTAAAGTACCTATAAAAACAAATAAGACTTTCTGTCATTGTTTACAACTTTTCTATTTAGCTAAAATTAAAATTCCCAAGGATAATGCAAGTGTGAAAAATAGTGTCTTAATACTGAAAGACAAAAGCTTTGCAGAAAATAAAACTATAACATATGCTACTGAATTAATAGGAGACAACCAGAAACCACAAAACTAAGATGAGAGAGTTCACTGATATCCATATGCTTTCATACCATTAGATCAAGACCAAGCTATCTTATTTTGTTAAGTGCCTGTTAAGAAAGGATATTTAATTGAAATAAGTATTTATATATTTCTTATGAGAGGTGAAATGGAGAATACCCTTTCATTCCTACATAATTCACCTGAGGCTTTGTGGCATCCAAATAATATGAATTCAAAATTTTCAAACTACCTACAACACAGGGCAGTTGTTCTTACAGGAGACACAGAGGGAGAGAAAGAAGGAGGGAGAGAGAACATAGCAACTAGTTTGGGATTGAATTCTATAGGAAATTTAATCTGTGCTTTAAATTATGCCTATAACCCTACAGGCTATCCTGTAGTATTGGTTTAATTAACATCAGTCTATTAATTTACATATGTTTTCATAAAAATGAATAATGGTTTATCCTAAATCTTCATTACATGCATCTGGAAAGTTTAACTCTCTGAAAGTTTGACTATATATATATATATATATATATATATATATACATATATACATATATGTATATAAATATGATATGGAGACCCTTAATAAAGTAATTTTAAGTTTTAGAGAATATGTTTACATTTCTTAAATTTTGTTTAGTGGCCCAATTGAAAATATCTACACATTTTAAACTCCTAAAGACCAAAACCAAAATAAAGCATGCTAGATTAATTTTTTAAGTTGTGTTTTCAATGAAGATATAGAGCAAATTAGTTTCTCGTTAAACAACACATGCATTATTTTGTGGCATTGGTTGTGTATTCCGCAACACATCTACCCTCTTTCCTTCTTGACCTTAGACTTCTCATTTCCATATGTTCAGTTTTTCTCTCCCTTCCTGCCTTCTCACCCATGTCCCTGGGCTGGTGTGACCATTTAGTTTTGTATCCATAGAGAGCTACATGAATTACTGTTTGTTTTATGGGCTTCTGTTTGGCTGAATGTTGAACCTCAGAAGTGATCTCAGTTCTGAGTTAGAAGTGTGTCCAGGAGCCATGCTCTCAGCTTTCTCCCGTCTCCAGTCTCTGTCAGACCAGCAACTCTGTTTTGTGTGTGTGTGTGTGTGTGTGTGTGTGTGTGAATTTTGTTCTGTATTTTTCTCATACTATGTCCTGTATTGTCTATTGTGATCCCTGTCAGAGCAATTAATGGCTGTAGCCAGGCACTATCTAGTTGCTTTGGACTTAGTCTGGTAGAGGTTGTGGTAGATGTGGTCTATTAGCCGTTTGCACTAATGTTTCTCTTGTCTTTGTTTTTCTTCATTCCCACTTTCTCTTGGTGGAGTGGGACTAGTAGGGTATCTCAGCTGGATGCTCACAAGCTTTAAAGACCCTAAATTATGTGTTAGATTAAACGCTGAAGGAGTTATTGTCTCTGTTAGTTGACACTGAGTCAGCTTCAACTCATGGCATTTTTACACGAACAGAGGGAACTGTTGCCTGGTCCTGGACCATCGTTATGATCACTAGCTTGTGTTAGTCCATTGCTGTAGCTATTACACCAATCCATCTCATTGAGAATTTCCAACTACATTATAACAGAAGGTGTTACATTACTCTGTTATGTCAAGGTGGATGACTATGTGAAATTTTATTATAATAATGTTCATATTTATGGAGACAGAAATCATATTGGTTACATTCTTATTGTTGAAATCATTTGAAAAGACTAACTTGATGAAACTCATTAAAAAAGCCAAACTTTAAACTTTAGTAGGAATGTACATAAGCCGCTGAACACAAATAAATATGGAGTACTAAGGTGCTGGAAAATCTGATATCATAGTGGTTAAGTGTCATGTCTGATACACATGAACTCGGCTGTTCAGATCCACCAGACACTCCTTGGAAATGCTATGCAGCTGTTCTACTTTGTCTTATAGGGTTTCTATGAATTGGAATCAATTCTGCAGCACTGGGTTTGGTTTGAGTTTAACATGCCAGCTCTGAGGTGCAGTGGTTAAGCACTTGGCTGCTAACCAAAGAGCTGACAGTTCGAACCCACCAACCACTCTGTGGGTGAAAGATGGGACAGTCACTTCTGTAAGGTTACAGTGTTGGAAACACCATGGAGCAGCTCTACTCTGTACTACAGTGCTTCTGTGAGTCAAAATCAACTCAAGGGCAATGTGCATTGTGAGGAAGAAAGCTAAGTCCCCACCTGCCACGTTGCTTTTGTGGTTGCCATCAAGTCTACTCTGACTCACGGCACCCTTACATAAAACAGAATAGAACTAGAACTCTGTTTGGTCCTGTGGTGTCATGCTCAAAATAGCCAGCTATTTTTGAAGTCCATTTTTGTGACTTTCATGCCAATCCATCTCACTGAGGTTCTCCTATGCCTTCATTTGCCCTCTACTTTACCAACACATGATTTCCTACACAGCAATTGATCCCTCTTTATGACGTGTATAAAATAAGCAAGTCAGACAAGGTTTGGTTATAATCTGTAAGTAGCGACTTGACAGAAGTAGACTGCCGGGCCTTTGTTTCTAGCTTGTTTTAGCCCACAAACTACTAAAACTTGTCCATCCATGGATGACCATGCTGGTATTTGAATTATCAGTAGCATATCTTCCAGAATCATAGTAACATGTAACCCACCACAGTATGAAAAACTGACAGATGTGTGGTGGCTAGCTCTCATAGGTGAAAATAAAACGCAGTATCAAAAGGTGAAAAATCAATAAGGAGCAATATGAATGTATTATTTGATGTAAAGATACAGTGATTAACCATTGCAACATCTAATATTCTTAGAAGTAGTTGACTGTGGAAAGAAGTGGATCATTAGATGGTTTTTGTTTGTTTATTTTTGAAGAAAGACTATGGTTTTAAGCCTTTAAACTACATATACATTTAAGAAAATTTAATTTTTTGCCAAAATAACAATTTAAGAGAGAAATTACATGAAATAGAATAAAAACAATTAGTCCTGAGAGTGAGAGTTACATTCTGGGGTGGATAAGAATATGAGGAAAATCTCTCCTGATACAAAAAAAAAATATTGGGGAGACAGTGTATTTTATTTAACTGTATTTACCCTATACAAGTGCATGTTTTCAGTCTTGCTTGTTCCTTAATTCTGCTTAGATGGCTTGCAAATTACTTGCAATTCTTTCAGTGCTCACCAGATGGAATGTTTATCATATGTTCCATTCTTTTCTTTGATCTAATAGAAAACAGTTTACATTTAAATCTAATCCAATTTTACGAAGAAAATGTCTAGCATTAAAAAAATCACAGAATGCTAAAAGAGCATTTACAATACAATAAAATGTATGACTATAAACACTTCTACAGTCACACTATACATAAAAGCACTTTAACTTTTAACCAGATTATCATCTGGAAGGCAATGTACACATTTTGAGAACAGGGTCTTTGCTCCAGTGTCTTAAATTTAAGTGGAAAAGTGCCAAAAGGAAAAAATACATATATAAATATACATAAAATACCAAGAGCATGAACGTAAAGAATAAATGGAATTAAGCTTAAAAGTATTAAGACAGATTATATTCTCAGAAAGGCGTAACTTGAAATCAAGTAAAATTCAATTATTTAAAAATTACAGAACTAAATGATCAACAAACTAAGTTTTTCATTTTACAGCTTTCCTGAAGAAAGGCTTAGATTAAAAACTGTGTCACAGTGGCCCAAAGCATGACATCACAAATAAGTACATCCATTTTGCAGACTGTTGGCCAAATAACAACAGATTTTGGCAGCACAGACAAGTAAGGGAAAAGTAATACACTTTTTTTAACTTCTCTTAAATATGCTTGTTAAACCCAGCTCATGATCTCAGATTGTGTATAGCCCAAGGTTAAAAGAAAAAAGGATCTAGTTGGGCTCAGACTAAACTTGTATTAAACTGATTGAAATAAATGCGATGAGTGCCAAGAGTCAAAATGAACAAAAACAAAATTATTTTACTGACCACTAATACTTTGTTTTTCAAGGAAAATGTTATCAGTAAAATGGAAATAGCTATTTTCTTAGATCCTAGTTTATTAACACAAAAATAATCATTAAGCCCATATTGCTGAACAAGTCACTCTGTGAAGCAGAACAGAGATTCCCATTTATACCTTCCAAGTTGTGTGCTTCTATGTTTTAAGCTGTAGGGAAATGGCATTGTACTTTTGGAAAATTTAATGTAGATAATTTCCCCAAATATTTCCTCATTTAAAAAGATTTCTATCACGAAATAGAGTTCATTTTATGTTCAAATATATAGTAAAAAAGCAAATAAAAATACAGTATTACACATTATGTGCAACTGATTATAACGAAATAGAGAAATTTATTTTAGTTTAGGAGAGATTATCAAGTACTTAGGAGCTTCCTGAAGCTCATTAGCTCTAATCTCTAAGCAAGCACAGAGGTCTGATTCAGTCAACATGTCTATTCCAAAACCAAAGCAGAAAGATAAACTTGAACTTGTATAAATGCATTTCTCATTTATGAGATCATAATGACTTTAATATCCTAATACACTCTCTAACCAGAAATGTTTCTGTTTTTGGTCTGTGGTTAGAATTTTCTTGATTCTGCACTGTCAAAGAGTTGGAGGGAGATGAATTGTAGAAAGTGATATTCAATGAGCATAAGCTTTAAATTTGGTAGTTTGAGAGATATAAAATATATCTACTGTTAGTTAAAACTTGATAAACAAGAAAACGTGGTTTGTTAAAAATTTCCTGACTTGATGTACTGTTATTGTTCTTCATCATTGTTTGGCCTATGGCAACATTATGCACTATTTTCTTCTGGGTTGTATGTCTGTAAGCGCACTTTAATTGACTTAATTAATATTATAGTTATAAGTTACAGTGCTGTTGCCCTTGCCAATCTCACAGCTATTTCAACAAACACTTAGATTCAATAATTGACCAACTCAGTCAAATTAATAGTCCACTTGGTAGATTAAGTATATTTGTTTGAATGATTAGGTAATTCTGTATAAATAACTGGATGACTAGCCCCTTACAAATAAAGAGCATTATAAAACACAGAAGCAAAGCATGGGGAAAATCTGCCTGTGACGTATTTTTAAAAACATAAACTTGGGAGCCCAATAGAGCTGTGTTCATTACCAGTCTGGGGAACATGTTGTCCCTGCTGCTTTTTTATCTGTAAAATGAAGTTGGGCATACCTTCATAAGGGTTTTCCAAAGTGTGGTCCTCCAAAGCTTCCTCTTCATTGGAATCACCTGAGACTAAGACAAAACACATGTTCCTGTACACTGCCTCAGATCTCGGTGATAGATACAGGATTTACATTATTAATCAGTATCCCCAGTGACTTTTAAGCTCTCTAAAATCGGAGAGTCACTAAATTTTGGATTAACGTATAAATAACCAAGATACTTAGGACCCTGGCAAACAGAGCTAGTTTTGAACCTGAATTTAATGGGGAAATGATGAATTCTAAATGCACTGGTGCCAAGGTTTTGAGGAAAAGGAGGAGCAGGATCCCAGCTAGGGCTTATCCAGGTCATCTGAGAGCAGTAGAGTCTTCTGGTGGAAATAGGAAAAAAACACTGGTTGCCACAGAGTCAATTCCAACTCATCGTGGCCCTGTGTAAATAAGTGTAGAACTATGATCTTTAGAATTTTACAGCGGCTGATTTTTGGAAGTGGCAGCTGATTTTTCAGAAGTAAAATGTCCGAATTTTCTTCTGAGACACCACTGGGTGAATTCAAATCCTCAGCTTCTGGTTAGCAGTTGAATGTGTTAGCATTTGGACCACCCGGGTACTCCCAAACTAGAAAAGCCCTGAGAATTTTTTGGGCTTTTACATTATTGCATGAGCTTTAGAGATGGTGTCAAGTCCAACCCTGAATAGTTCTGGAGTGAGCTGACATGAACAGAATCGATTCCATTGTGTGGCTGGGATGAGTGGACTCAGAAAGGAAGATGTAGGACCTCACCACGCCTGCTCCCCTCTCTCAAAATCATCACTCTTCCTTCCATAGTTCATTACTGCTCGTTAATACTCTAATATATCTAACAAAGAAACAGTAGAAAAATAATTTCGATGAACACACAAAGAAGGAAAACAAAACAAAATACAAAAATTACAAAACCCAAAAGCAGAACACTGACTAAATTTTTAATTTGCAATATCCTTTAGTATTATATTTTCAAATTTAATCTTATTTAATGACAACAAACAAACGAAAAGCGTATTTAACTGCTTCAATTTCCTCTCAACTTTATTTCTTTCTAGTAGTTCTATGAAAACTCTGGTAGTGTAGTGGTTAAGTATTACTACTGCTAACTGAAAAAGGTTGACAGTTCAAATCTGCCGGGCACTCCTTGGAAACTCTATGGGGAAGTTCTGCTGTGTCCTATAGGGTCTCTGCAAGTCGGCATCGACCCTGTGGCACTGAGTTTTTCATTTCACTGTGCTACAGTGCAGAACGTTGCAATGAATAATAAAGTACACCTACTTAATATAGCTAATTAATTGAATCTGTAAACAATTATAGACTAAGCTATCAAGACTTGTTAAAGCAAATAACTGAAATACTATTTTAAACAGAATATTACCCATTATTATTTCAGTTTTCTCAGCCAAGTGTTAGAATTAGACTTAGAAGAGTGTTTCGTCTTGTTCTGGATGAAGCAAATTGCATAGGTAGAATTTTCTTGAGTATCTAATTAAGAATGTGGTCCCAAGTTTAAAATCACATGATTCTATGGACTTTGTAAATAATTTATCCTTTCTATCATTCTCTAGATGCAAAATGTGAAAGTGTTTTAAGGCTATGAAAACCAACTAAAATTCCTTATGTAGCAGAACGTGTGCAAGGTGTAAGGATGATTAAAGAGAATATTTAATGGAAAAAAAGATACGGGAAAAGGCTTACCTTTTATTGTTCCCCAGATAACACATATCTAATAATGTATAAATGAGAATCTGATCATATACCGCTCTCTGCTTTCTGGTTCACCAAGGACTGTAATGAGTAAAACAACTTCTGGGAAAACCAGTGCTTCATTTGAAATGACAAAGAAACAAAAAGCCTCATTAATGTGTTGAACAGAAACCGTGACAGATCTTGAGGTTGGACTTTGGTTGTGTGTTCAATTTGGCCTTGAAAATTTGTTGAATTGAAATCACCAAGATGTACACAGTTTGGTGGGCAGAGACAGAAGTTGCAAGGGAGATGTAGTTTATATGCACACATTTATTATCAACAATGCTGTTACTCACTACATGGGAGAGGAAGAGTTGTATATCCTTTAGGCAAATCCAGGAGAAAAATATGGCAATTTGCTTCCACAGACTACAGACTTGGAAACCCCATGAGACAGCTCTTGTCTGTCCTGTAGGGTCACTATGAGTCAGTTTCAGCTCCATGGCAGTGGATTTGATTTGGTTTTAGGCAAATCAGTTGTCTTTAATGGTTTGAGAATGATTAGCAAGTGTTCATCACCACAGGGATAAAGCCCTGGAAGTGAAAGACTAGTATGACATTTTTTTGAAGAATTACTAACCCAAAAACTCAGTGCTGCTGAGTCAATGCCGACTCACAGAGATCCTATGGGACAGAGTAGAACTGCCCCATAGCTTCCATGGAGCATCCAGCAGATTTGAACTGCTCACCTTTCGGTTAGCAGTTGTAGCATGTAACCACTGCAGCACCACAGTTTCCATGGAACTACTAGAAAAGAAAGAAATTTGAGAAGAAAATGAAGGAAGTAAATACTCCTTTTTTTGTTTGCCGTTATTAAATAAGATTAAATTTAAAAATACAATTCTAAATGACATTTAAAAATAAATCTAGAAAAGTTTCAAGGAGCCCCTATTTCTATAATGTAAGCTTTATCACAGAGAAGAAAAAGCTTTAAAAAAAGGAAAATAATGACTTACTCATTTTGACAGCATTACAAAGTCAGAAGAGAAAGTCCTCATCACTGAATTCACATACTAAGAGCTACACAATTTTTAGAATATTATTAATTTGAAGCCAAAACTCTCCATGCAGACTTGTTTATTATGACTTTATAATATGGTTCAGGTATACCAGGATTTGAAGACTAATGTTTATATTAGTTCATCCTATGAAATGTTTTTGGTTGGCTTATTAACAATTTAGAGTCACCTACAGCTCAGGTTTCAAGTAAGGTACGACAATTCTTTCTTTATGTCACATCATTTTTTTATCTTAAATACAATAGCCTCACTGTTGGTGGGGAATGTTCACGTGTACACAAACAGGCATAATACGAAACAACACAAACCGAAAAACTAAGAACCTGTGTTGCTTTGTATCTTTGGTTTTCTTCAAGGATGCTAGAGGTATTCTTTTGTTCCTATAGGCCTGAGGATGCTATGAGACTGTGTTCTGTAGACACACATTGATTTCTTAGTCTTGTGAAGGTAACTGGTAGGAAAAATGATTTGGTGATTGGGTGGGTGGGTTGGTTGGTTGGTTGGTTGGTTGGTTGGTTGGTTGGTTGGTTGGTTGGTTGGTTGGTTGGTTGGTTGGTTGGTTGGTTGGTTGGTTGGTTGGTTGGTTGGTTGGTTGGTTGGTTGGTTGGTTGGTTGGTTGGTTGGTTGGTTGGTTGGTTGGTTGGTTGGTTGGTTGGTTGGTTGGTTGGTTGGTTGGTTGGTTGGTTGGTTGGTTGGTTGGTTGGTTGGTTGGTTGGTTGGTTGGTTGGTTGGTTGGTTGGTTGGTTGGTTGGTTGGTTGGTTGGTTGGTTGGTTGGTTGGTTGGTTGGTTGGTTGGTGGGTGGGTGGGTGGATGGGTGGATGGGTGGGTGGGTTGTTTTAACTGGCATTCTCTCAATTTTTCACATACAGCAAATCCTTAACTTAGCCTACTTAAAAGTCAACACAAACCCTTGTTAGATTTGACTGTACTGGTATAGACTTGAGGGCCAAAATGTCTCCTCTCTAGATAGGATTAAAT
Organism: Heterohyrax brucei; assembly: GCA_028571685.1. Classification (NCBI taxonomy): domain Eukaryota; kingdom Metazoa; phylum Chordata; class Mammalia; order Hyracoidea; family Procaviidae; genus Heterohyrax; species Heterohyrax brucei. Next base: position 53,710,671 of record CM053143.1, on the reverse strand, counting down.
GGTTACATATATCAACATGTGATAATAAACTCTATGGCCTTGGAAAACTTCCTCTCTCATGTTTCATTTTAGAGTTCAGAAAACAGAAGCAAAATTAAGCGAATGGTATACATTCACACACCATGTTAATATCAAAGCTAGTTCCAAATATAGCCTAATGTCATTTGCTTTCTTTCTTTTCTCTTAATAAAAGCCAGTGTTATGGACTGAATTGTGTCTCCCCCAGAAATGTGTGTAAACTTGTCTAGGCCAAGATTCCCAGTACTATGTTGTTGTCCAGCACTTCGTGAGCTGATGTAATTATCCTATGTGTTGTAATTCCTAACATCTATGATGTTACTGTTGCTCTGGGAGAAGAGTGATTAAGAGTTCTGCTGCTAACCAAAAGATCAGCAGTTTAAATCTACCAGGTGCTTCTTGGAAACCATATGGGGAAGTTCTACTCTATCCTGTACAGACCCCGTGAGTTAGAACTGACTGGACAGCACTTAACAAGAAGAAGATGTTAATGAACCAGGATTAGGCACAGTTATGTTAATGGCTCAGTACTCAATCTACATAATTAGGTTGTGCCTTGAGTCAATCAATCTCTTTCAAGATTTGAAAGAGAAACAAGCAGAGAAGAGAGGGATCCAATAACTACCCAGCCAAATGAGCCAGGAGCAGAGTATATCCTTTATCCTGTGTTCCTTGTGCTGAGAATCTCCTAGACCAGGGAAGATTGATGACAAGGAATTTCCCCAAAGCCAGCCAAGAGAGAGGAAGTTTTTGTTACAGAAACACTAGATAACCAAACATAAAAATAAAATAAAAAGCTTTGTATCTTCTGTACACTGAAGTTAGAATATATTTTGGCAGATGTGTGTTCCGAGGTGTTCTTATAAGTAGAATCAATCAAATGACTTGATTTATTTTTTATTTTATTTAATATGAATGAGTGAAAATGTACCTTCCCATATAAATTTACATGCCCTCCTATATGCAGCTTCCACTGCTCTCCCTGTCTGGTGACAGCACACTACTCCTCTCTGCTCCATACATGTCTCATCCTCCTACCAGTCTCCTTTCCCCTCCTCTCCACCCACTCTCCTTTCTCCAGCTAGAAGCGATGGGCAAAGAGATAGACAGACATTTCACTAAAGAGGAGATCCAGACAGTCAAAAAACACATGCGGACATGTTCACAATCTTTAGTTATTAAAGAAATTCAAATCAAGACGACAATAAGATACATCTCACCCCAACAAGGTTAGCCATGATCCAGAAAACACAAAACAACAAATGCTGGAGAGGCTGTGGAGAAAGTGGAACCCTCCTAAACTGTTGGTGAGGTTGCAAAATGTTTCAGCCTCTTTGGAAAGCAATCTGGAGCTTCCTTAAAAAAATGGATATTGATATACCATTTGATCCAGTAATTCCACTATTTGGAATATATCCTACAGAATCAAGGCCTTTCACACCAATGGACACATGCACAAGAATGTTTATTGTAGCACTGTCCACAATAGCAAAAAGATGGAATCAACCCAGATGCCCAACAATAGAAGAATGGATAGGTAAACTATGGTATATATACTCAATGGAGCACTACGCAATGATAAAGAACAACGATGATTTCAGGAAACATAACCTGGTGACTTGATTTTATTTAACTAAAACTGAAAGCCATGCAACACACACAGGAAGAACTAACAAGTCAGTATTTTCAGACTTCTTCCAAGGCAAGTTCTGTGGTGATTCTACAAATGAAAAAGATACTTGTCATGGATTCATTTGTGTTCCCCAAAAAATGTATGTGTTGATTTGACTTGGTTAGGAGTTCTAATATGGTGCCCTTCCTCCCATGTGCTGTGAATCCTGCCTCTGTGATATTGATGATGGAGAATGGTTTGCAATTGTGATAGTGAGGCAGGATTCAAGCTTGTGAAATATAAGGGAGAGAAGTGAGCTGAGGAAGTTGGGAGTCTCATACCACCGAAAGAGAAGCACAGAGAGCAGAGCACATCCTCTGGATCCAAGGTTCCTGTGCCGAGATGCTGTCACGGGATGTGGACTTAGCCTACTGGACTGATTTCTTATTCTGAATGGAATTGTATCTTGTTAATGGATTTGTGGCTTACCGGACTGTGACAATAAAAGCTTCTCCTCATGAAACCTTCCACTCGTGGTATTTTCCGTTAGAGTAGTACTCAGTGACTAGGACAATACTGTTCTAATCTCAAGAATATTGCAGTCTGCTGTAAGAGTATACATCTGTACAATTCATTAATTATTAAAAGAGGGATATCCCCAAGTGAGATGGTCAGTAAATATTTGGTAATTTATTTTTATTAGATAAATAAACTTGACTCTTCAGTTTAGCAGTTTGCATGTTTAAACTATGAAATCAAATTCTAGTGTCATGAAATTTGGAAGAGTTCATTACCAGATAAACAGATTTCCAAGTATTGTTTTTCCACGGAGTCCTTTGAAGGTTGTGGCACTTAAATTATTTTTTTATCACCTTCCTTTTTATCTTTTATTTGTTTATTTATTTTGGTTATCAAATAAATTTCAGCACATGGTTACTTCATGTGATTAGGAATAGAACTATGTCCAAAGGGTTTCCAATAGCTGACTTTTCAAAATAGATCTCTAGACAATTTTTTTTTCCCCCTGAGGTGCCTCTCAATGGGTCAAATCTCCACTTCTTTGGTTAGCAGCAGAGTACACTGACCTTCTACACCCCTCAGGAACTCCTCGAGCAATCCTTCCAGTGCTGTAATTTTCAGATTGGTAAAATCACAACTCTCAGGAAAATATAGCATTAACATCTGCCAACAATTTTTTCTTAACTCATTAATTAATGAATGTACCAATAAGATGTTTAAGCCAGTCCAAAGGCACTTGAGAATCAAAGTATGTATAAGTAATTCAACAAAGTAATCAGGATAATGTTCCTGGATTAAATACAAAACTGGTTAATGTCCAACAGGGCAATAAACCATAACCTTGAAGGTCACCTTTTCCACCTGACAAAAATTATTTGTGTATTCATCAGAAAAAAAGAAGCACTTGACCTCTGTGCCCCCACATTGTAAAATAGCCTAATCAATAGAAAATCAATCAAAAGTGAAATCCCAGGTGTATACTGAACGAACACCACTAATCTCTTTACCCTGGTTCAAAATGTTGGAAAACTTTCCCCATCCCAGTGTGTTTCTGATACTAAGACACTATGCTTTAGCTCAACAACTCTAAATAATTTCTTTTCCACATGCAAATCACTCACTTGCAGAATCTATCAGACCTGATTTAGTTTTATTTTCCAATAAAACCATTAGCCAGCTGTCCAACATTTATAACAGAAAAAAGAAAATAATTTATGAGTGGAAAGATATGCTTTATTTATTTGGAGAATAAAATCTTTTGAACTTTCTACTGTCTAGAACAGTTACAGTTCAAAATGTTTTAAATGCTAGTTTTAGATCTAGAAAATTCCAGGTATCTCCATATTTTCAGTAAGTAAGTAGACACTTTAAATGTAAAATTGAAGTGTGAATGCTTTTGTCATAGGATAAAACATGGGATTTCCGAGTCAATTGTCGTAGCATACCCTGAACAATTTTTATTTTATTTTAAAATCTTTGTTATTTAATGCAGTATCAATTTGGTGCAGAATTTATTTTAAATGCATAAAGCAATGGAACAAATCTCAATCTAGAAACATAATACATAAATTTGTATTATGAATGAGAAAGGAATGCTGAATTTATAAAATAATAAAACTTTATACTATAGAATGAGTATTAAAATGTATCACTAATAAATCGCTAATATTGTGTGATATAGCAACAAACTGTAACTTAATGTTGAAGGATAGTCCTAATGAGAAATGTAGACAGAGACACAGCTGAGGATAATCTCCTAATACTAAATTCTGTTACAATGTTTCCATCATGTATTATTTGCTTTGTTGTATAAACAAAAGGTTAATTAAAGGCTGATTTTTTTAGCAGAGAACAAAAATGCTTAGGTGTTGAGCCTAGGTTTAAACTAGTATCACCTCATAAACTATTGAAGAACTTCCATTAATATTATCTGTTTACTCTCAAGTTTCACTTTAATTTTGCATTACTTAGTACTGTAATAAGCCATTTATGTTTTCCAAAAAATGTAACTTTCATACAGTACATCTTTCCTATAGGAAATCAGACTTCGAACACTGCTCTATTGAATAAAGTTCTTATTAACTATACAGTACCCTCAAGAGGTCTTAAAATGACTATTGTATCAAGGTACTAAGTTTCTGAACAAATTCTAGAATTTAAAAATTGCAGAAATCATAAAAAATATGTAATCTGAAATCATTTAAAATATTTTAAGTAGAACTCGATTTTTCTTTTTCTTTTTGTATTTTTCATAAAGTATTCAGATTTATTAGGTTTTTTTTTTGAATGACATTGCTTGTTCACCCAAACCATAATTATATGGCATAATAAAATCTAAAGTAGGTTTTTGTACAAAACGAAAAGCTTTCAGAAGGATCATTGCAAACTTAGTTCCTATGAAGCACAGGTGAAGGATGTCTCAAATGACCAACCCGTGCAAAGTGCTGTACCACTCCAGCGTCTCTATCATCATTGACTCTCTCTTCCCTCAGTACTCTCCTCCTTCGCAGTCTATAATTCACTGCAGGGTGTCAAAGAACTCACGAACCAAGTAAAAACAATGGCTCACATAGTTGTGGAGGTTGGCAGGACCCAAACCTGTGGGCTGGGTGTAGGCTTCTCCCGATCTACGTAGCGGCAGGGGCTGGTGAATCCAAACCACAGGCTGCTGGTCGGCAAAGCATTGGAACCTGGGTAATCAGGTCCTCAGGTCCTACGATAGGCCACTGTCCCAGGGGACTGTGGAGCGTGGCACAGCTGGGTCAGACACTAGTCCTGTAGCTCAAGTTCCGGGAACTGGAGGTCAGTTGATCATGAACCGGACGTAGGTACCAGATGTGGAGAGCGAGAGCTCCACCAGACCTTCCACACCTTAGACAGAGACCACACCTCAGGGAAGGGTGTAGCCTGAGTAAGGGTAGGACCTGAATCATGCCCTCCTACAGGGCTGCGCCCCAAGATATACCCTACACCCATCCTGCCTCATCGACAAGTGGAAGTCAGGATCCACAAAAGGTAAAACGGAGGACAATCATAAAGCAGTGGGAATCACGGCCCAGACAAGTGGACGCATCACCCCATCATCAGCGTTCTCACCTACTTTGTTTGCACAGTCCAGTTCTGTCACTGTGAGTTATAAAGGCTATAGCTGGAATGGCCACATTCCGTAATTCACAACAACACATACTTATCATTAATCAATTCATGGTGAAGGATTGTAGTATATATAGATAAAATTACTGATAGTTACTTTCAATAGTCAGGATTATTCTGATCATTTATTTAAATTAGTCTATATTTTCAAGGTTCATAGTGACCGTATGGGAACAGATGGAGTAAAACTGCGCTATAAAGGTTTTCTAGGCTGTAATCTTTATGAAAGCAGATTGCCAGGTCTCTTCCCTGGCGAGTGTCGGGTGGGTTCAAACCATAGACCCGAGAGTTGAAATCGACTTAACAAAACAACTACAACAGCAATACTTTTCAGAAGTCCAGCCCTTTGTTTTATTCATTGCTGTATGTCCAAGTCGTAGGAACAGAGCCTAGTTCAGAGTAGGTGCTGTTTTCACAGGACAAATTAATCCATGCCTTTTATTAGAGGGAACCCTTGTGGTTAAGTGATGTGCTTGCTAATCCACAGGTCAGCAATTCAAATCCACCACATGCTTCTTGGAAACTCTCTCTGGGGCAGTTCTAGTCTGTTCCGTAGGGTTGCTATGAGTCAGAATTGACTAGATGGCACCGGGTTTGCTCTTTCTTTTTTAGACCATATTTAATAAAGCATCACCTTGGAATCACTTTAAAAATATAGAATGCACTTTTGTAACTGTCACAGACTGTATTGTGTCCCATAAAAATTCCCCATAGTAACCTGGCTGGGCCACATTCCCACTATTGTGTGGTTCTCCTCCGTTTTGTGGCTGTGAACTTTATGTTAAAGAGGATTATGGTTGAATTGTAAGTTACTTCCCTGCTCCAGTGTAAAGAGAATTTCCCCGGGGTTTGGCCTGTATTCTCTTTTTGTTTCTCAAGAAATGAGGGAAGGGAAGCACACAGAGAGTTGGGGACTTCATGCAACCAAGAAAGCAGTGCCAGGAGCAGATTCTCTGGACCTTGGATTCTTGCACCTGAGAAACTGTTCAGCCAGGGGAAAATTGAGGACAAGAACTTTCCTCCAGAGATGACAGAGACAGAAAGCTTTCCCCTGGAGCTGATGCCCTGAATTTGAGTTTTCAGCCTACTTTACTGTGAGGAAATACATTTTTCTTTGTCAAGATTCATCAACCTAAAGCTATCCTCTTGTTGTGTTTTGTGTATAGCAGTGGCATGTGACTAAGAAGTATCATTGTATTTCTTTCAAGGAAGATTTTAAAATGTGGTTTATAGTGCTGGCTGTAAAGTTACTCATGTTTTGTATAAATTGCAGAAAATATAATTAAGGTGGATTATGGTGGCATCCTTGGTGGTATAGTGGTTAAGAGTTTGCTGCTAACCAGAAGGTCAGCAGTTAGAATCTACCAGCCACTTTTTAGAACCCTCTGGAGAAGTTCTAGTCTGTTCCATAGGATTACTATTAGTCAGAAGTGACTCGATGATAAAGAGTTTGGTTTTGGTTTTGTCATGTCAGCACAGTGGTTAAGAGCTTGGCTAGGTGTTATAAAATCTCTGTAAGTTGGAATCAATTGGACATCAAAGTAGTATCATCCTAAACGAGCCCTGAGGGTACAGTGGTGAAGTGTTCAGCTGCTAACTAAAACGTTGGCAGTTAAGCTACCAGCTGCTACTTGGAAAGCCTACGGGGCAGTTGTACTCTGTCTTCTAGTCACTACGAGTCTGGAATCAACTCTACAACAATGGTTTGGGTTTCTTTTTGGTATTAACCTAAAAAAGGAACCATGGTGGCACAGTGATGGAGCACTTGGCTGGCTAATGGAAAGTTTGGTGGTTTGAACCCACCATTTGCTCCGCAGGTGAAAGATGTGACATTCTACTTTGGTAAAGACTGCAGCCCTGTATACTATGTGGGGTGGTTCTACTGTGTCCTATGTGGTTGCAATGAGTTGGAATTGACTCGAGAGCACACAACATCATCCTTTAAAAAATGTCTGCTATGTAAAACAGACCTCATTAATTTCCAAGTAATTGTTGACCTAGAGTAAAAATAAATCACCATAACATTAACTTTCATTTACTTCTGATACATGGACTCTTGGCTGTGGTGTTTTGTTAAATTTTGCTCATACATTTATCTTACCATCTGTCTGGGCAACTATAACGGCTTTCATTATTTTGGCAATGCTGAATGGATGCATTTGCACAGGAAGCCTTGACATATTTATTTTATGCTCTTTCATGAGAACTACAAAATATGTACTGCGTGATCTAGAAAAAAATATGCTAGAAACTAAACACTTGACTATGAAAAGCTGATTTTTTTCCTTTAAAATTCCTTGAAAATCTCACATTTGATTTTCTTAGTAGCCCTCCTGATAATATAGAAGGCAAGATAATTCAGCTGTGAAAACAAGAAAAATTTCTGGTAATATGAAACAGCTGAGTGCTTCACTCTCTTTATGAAGGGCTTAGTCCTCCTCTAGCCACAGATTTATTTATTTATTTATTGGTTTGTTTTTTTTAAAAAAATCAGATCGCTGTTACGGGCATGGTATGGTGGAATAAGTTTTCTCCTTTCTTCTAGAAGAAAACTAAGAGGAGTGAAAAGGCAGAGGGACCCTAAATTGTTTTAGTTTGTGTTATATTAGCCTTGAAAAGAAAGAGAAAAGGATCATTTAGCCAAAAGCAACAAACATCCAGTTCCCAGGAATTCCAAACTCTCAGGTTTAGAGCCACAGAGACCCATTAATTCAGGGATGTCAAGGCTGCTGGTAAAACTGAATAAGAACAAAACAAAACAAAAACCCAAAAAACACTGTTTTATGAATTGCCATACCTAGCTTCCTTTAGTAGACAGTGATTTGGGAAACTTCTATACTTGCTATTTAAGCCTCTTGTAAAACAAAAGAAAGGGCAGAGGAGCTCAAAACTTACATGGCCAGAAATATACTTTCACTCATTCAGAATCCCAACAAATTGAGTAAACTCTGGCTGCTAAGAGAAAAATAGAAGTAACAGTTTCCTGAGAATTGTTAAGCCAACACATTATTAAACATACCACCTAACATTGTTCTTTTCCTCTCCCTCTTCACTCTTGCAGCTACCACATGTGATGGAAGGAATCCAAGTTAAACACTCTCACCAGAGCGTACTCCAAGACAGATGACTGGGCCTCAGGCTTGGCCAATACAATGCACTTCTATTCTCTATTTATTTTTGCAGTTCAAAGTCCTGGCAGTAACCCACTTGATGCCTGCCATAAGGACCAGTGCACTCCTGATTACTGCCTGGAGATTTTTATATCTATGCCAGCTACTCAGATAGATCACGTACAAAGGGTAGGGGGATTTTTTGAAAGGAAACAAAACCCCAGCTTCCACTTTAGCTTTGAAATCTCAGATGATATACTGCCAACTTACAGACCTTGCTTTAATCAGAGCAGCCACATGAAAAGGCTGTTTCTATTTATCCAAGGTCATTTAGGAAACCAGCAATAAGTAGGCCATGCAAAACTTTAGCTTAAGAGTTGGCATGTTGTCCTCAACTGTAGTTGAGTCTTGATTTCATTTTCTAAGTAGACATATTTATAATCCTGCCATACATGAGTTTCTGCCTTCCTTCCACCTACCAACAAATGGTTTTTTAGAAGAATGCTTAGGGTTAATTCAGAATTGTTTTTTAAGAGTAGTCTCGTGTAAACTTAAATAAATTTAAGACTGAACTGCTCTACTGGTTTAGCTAAAACTTAAAGACATTAGCTAGAATAACATGACTTGTCTCTTGTAGTTTTAAAAGTATAATTAAGGAACTGAAAAAATTAATATTTCAGAACATATAGAGTAAAAACTGTAATATTCAGGAATTCAACAGTATTAGGAAGAGGAAAAATTATCATTATGCTGCCTTTTTATTCTTTAGCAGGAGTCTGAGGGTGGCACAATTGGTTAAACTTTGCACTACTAACTCAAATGTTGGTGGTCTGAATCCTCAACAGACAGTCTTAGCAATCGGCTTTAAAAGGTTCCAGCCATGGACACTGTATGGAGAATAGTAGTACTGTGAGACACTTGGGATCTTTATAAGGCTGAATGAACACTAGGGCAACTTGTACTTAAACCGAAAAAACTGCCATTGAGTTGGTTCTGACTCATAGTGACCCTGTTGAAAACAGAGTAGAACTTTCCCACAGAGTTTCCAAGGAGCACCTGGCAGATTCGAACTGCCAGTCTTTCAGTTAGCAGATATAGCACTTAACCACAACACTACTAGAATTTTCAGCTGGTACCTGGTACTGGTTATTACTTGGTATCCCATGAATCCCTTTTCTATTTTAATTGTCATAATATTTTGCATAATCCTTGATACCAAGATAAAGATATTTCATTTTTTTGTTTCCAGCTAAAGGAAGGAAATCTCATTCCTTGATTATTAGTCAATATTATACCACTTCATACTGCAAATGTCCCACATCTCACTTTACATCTGACCCTTCATACTGTGAAAATATTCCAACCTTATAAAAAACAGAATTCTATTTATGCTACAATTTTTTTGTGATACCACTATCATAGCTTTAATTTTGAAAATATAAATATCACATAACAATGTAAGTATTTTTGTCTTAGTTTTTCTGTTTCTTTACTGTTTTCTGTTTCTTTTAAAGAGATAAAAAAAGAAAAAAAAAAAAACTTCTATACTTACCCCTCACACCACTTTTTTTTTTTTTAACTCTTTTTAGCATCTTCATTCCAAGTTACAGAACCAAGTTTCCCTCTGGTTGTATTTTCCATTAGCCCAAATAACTTTGTGTAGCATTTCTGGTGGCACAAGTTTCCACGCAATGAATTTTCTCACCTTTTGTTTATCTGCCAGTATCTTCATTTCATTTTTGTTTTTGTACAATATTTTCACTGGAAATAGATTCCATGTAGACAGCTTTTTCAGCACTTTAAAGAAGTCTTTTTTATTACTTTGGCCTTTGTGGTTTCGGAAAAGACAGCAGACTCATTTGTATCCTTTTTATCCTATATGACATGGATCTTCATTTTTCAACTAATTTGTTGATTTTGTTATTGTTACCTCATCAACAAAAAACAGCAATCTTTAAGGTACATTCAGTGAACTTGATTTTTGCATTTGGCTGTCTTATACCTGAATTTCAAGTCACTCAGAGAAGCAGGCCATGTAGGAAAGCAGAAACTGTCAACTTACTTGTATAAAGCAAAGGAACAAAAAAACTCCAAGGTTTCTAGTTATCTACAGTCTAGACTCATTTCTTTTACTTTCAAAGTAAAAGACAGGTAGGCATCAAAACTCTCTTTTGTGGCCATTCAGATTATGCTCTGTCCAACTATAAACAGCATAAACCCTATTGTAGTCTATACAGGTAGTGTACCTATGAGCCGAGAACGGCACAGGCTTCACCAACATATGTATTGTTTTTTTCTCTTTTCCCTCAAAACTGCGTTATATATTCTTTAGTATGAGTTATCTAATGTAAAACTACATGTGACATTAGATGATATCGTTAAATGAGCACAAGACATGACTCCAGGCCATAATTCGACCATCGCAAATCCTCTAGGGCCCAGCAGAGTTGTTTCAAAGACTTTGAAGTAATTCTATGGCCCGATTGTTGAAACTTGAAATACATTATTCTTAAATACTATATTGCCAATGTTGGTCAGATTTCTTATTCTCCAAGGCCTATTAGATCATAATTTAATCAAAGTAGAAAAATATATTAGCTATGAAACGTCAAAATTTACTTTGTTTAGGTGGCTGGCTCGTAGTTGGTACATGATAAATGCATCTGCAATATTTTCTACAGACACATGAAAAATTCTGACTCAGGTCATTACTGTCCTCATGCTTTAGTGTCCTGTACCCATCCCTTCTTCTCTAGTCCGAATCCTAAAATCAGTTTCCATAGTCCACTCTTACCTAGACATCAGTACAAGGGGACATAAAATATGGCAATTTCCAGAGCTTCAGTTTCTGTGACGACCTCAGAAAATAATGTAGAGGAGCAATCTAGTGGAGGATTATTGGTGATGTTGGTGTGTTGAGAGTCACAAGTGAGTTAGAAACAGGTATACTGCATTAGGCTAGGTTGTCTGGAGAAACAAAACCAGTGAAACATATAAATCTATATAGAAAGAGGTTCATATAAAAGATACAGCTCACACAATTGTAGAGGCTGAAATGTCCCAAGTCCTGGATTCTGGATTGGGAAACAACCCTCATACAGCCATGGAAGCCGGTGAACTGAAGGCGAGGAGGTCAGAGAGCAAGATTCCTGCTTATAGTCTGTGAAGGCTGGAGAACTCCCAGATGGCCAGGAAGACTGCAAGTTTTCTCCTTCATGCAGCTGTAGGGGCTGTTGAACCCAGGGTTGGCAGGTCAGGAACGGGACACTTACTCTATTGCTGTAAAGATCAATGAATCCCAATATTGACAGACAAGCTGGTAGCTCAAGGCCCAAGAATCATACGTCAGAAGAGGAGAGAGGCAGCTGCTGGACCCACAAGCCACAGCCTTGGCAAGGTGAGCAAGCAGAATGCAGGTGGCAGAAAGCTGAGAGATGAAGGATGAGAGGGCGATGGGCCGCCACAAGGCCTGTCCTTTATGTTACCACAGCACATTACATCATGGCAGTGACTACGACATTATCCAGCTGCCAACACCTGAGGATCCATGGTGCAGTCAAGCTGCCACCAGTCTTAACTATCACAGATAGGGCCAGCCTTCTACACAGATACTGTCTTCATGGAGCTACACAGAGCCTAGTCGGAGGTGTTTGTTGGAGAGAAACTTCTGTAGCAGTAGCGTTTCCAATTTTTAAGTCACGGCAAGGCTAAGGAAGATGGTTGCTCTTGTGGGACAAAGGAAAAAAAGATCAGCTTGCTGACCCCAGTCACATGTACTCTTTAAGTGGCTTAGAATTCTTCATCCTAGGGGGGAATGTCATTCTTAAACTGGGTGCAAATGAATAAATCAGGTGGAACAAATTTTTCAGGCAGATACAACCTCAGGTAGGAAATCAGGTCTGGAAAGCAGAATACAAGGCTATATTAAAACAAACAAAAAAAGATACCAGAATGTGTTATCAAAAAAATCTTAATGGGCACTTTCTATAGTTTTGACTAAAAATCCAAGCCAAGATGGTCTATTCAGACATGCATTAACAAAGAGGAAGCAAGGTATAAAAAGAGCAGATTTCTTATATCACTATGTGCTGAGAAGTAAGATTCAGTTACAGGGGCAGGTAAAATTCTCATCCTGGAGCTACCGCAGCTAAAGTTAGCCAGGGAAAGAGAGTCTTTAATACATACTAGAGGAAATACAGAGACTAGAATGGCAGAAGTACTTTTAATAGAACCAAAAAAAAAAAAAAAAAGTGCTATCTTGTTACTATTGAGTCAATCTCAACTCTTGGTGACGCTATAGGACAAAGTAGAATTACTCCACAGTTTCCGCAGAGTGGTTGGTGGATTCAAACACTGACCTTCTGGTTAGCAGAAGCTCTTAATCACTGCCACATCAGGGATCCAAAAAGAATAGGGGCTTATCATTTAACAGAAGAGGGGCATAAAATAGAGTCATACAGATATTAATTTCTTATAGAGACTTGAATATGAGTTTCTTCTAAGAATTAGACATGAGTTCCTTCAGTTATCCACTTGATCAAGTCAGGGTGACTCTGCATAACTGGGGAGACAGTTTCTAGTAACACTATTTTAGATTAAAATAACTTTTCTTGGTAACATGTTATTTTAGTTTTTTTGTTGTTGTTATTGTTTTTAAAGTAAATGCTGAAACCAACAGCAATGGTCTAATTATATCAAGCAGTTAATACACAAAGTGTATATACTTAGGTATCATTTTCTTGTCATTTCCTTCCACTTTTTTTTTCTTTTGCATATGCATCACTGTATTTCCAACTTCTCACACTTGTAAGCCTGTCTATAGGCTGAATTTCTAAAGCTCCATTCTTACGCTTAAATTTTGTTATCTTTACACACTGTGTAGCTACCTGTCTCTACACCCTAGTCCCACATCTGTTTTCGGTCTCTCTGTTTTCATCTTTGATTTTTAGGGTTTCAAATTGAGGTTCTGCTTATCTTTTAGCCAATATCTTATGTAGCATGCTGTACCATCATTAGGCAGAAAGTTCTTTGAACACTTGTATGTTTTCATATTTGTAATTTTAAAAGTATCTTTAGTTTAATTGCAGTGACACCCTAATAAACCATGCAAATCACCAAGAATTATTTGGAGACTATGAGACCATCTACAATGACTGCCGACAGAACTCTTTTTATAAAATTTATTTATTTATTTTATTGAATATGACTGACTGAAAATGTACATTCCCGTGAAAATTTACATGCCCACCTATATGCAGCTTCCACGGCTCTCCCTGCCCGGTGACAGCACACTATTCCTCTCTGCTCCATACATGTCTCATCCTCCCAACAATCTCCTGAGAATTGAGTAACCTTAACACACAGCATTGAATTTATCCATAAGACTAAATGCTTTTTCAGTGATTGTTTTCATAATTAATACTTCATAGTTAATAATCTTGGAGAAGATGAAATCTAAGCACAAAAATGAACATGTATTGTATCCTGAACATTTTGAAAATTCAAGTCAACTGTGTGTTACTAGCATTGTTTCAGCAGAGCTATGAAGAAGTTAAATGTCTAACAATTGCAGTTGGTTTATCCCTGCAATAGTCCTCTCATGAAATTTTCAGGCATGAAGTTAAGTATCAAGAGGACTTTTTAATACATGTTTGATAGTGTAAAAATACATTGACAACTAACAAAAAAGAAAAATCCAATGAAAAGTTCAAATAGATTAAAAAATTCAGTCTTCCTAGCCACTTGTACCTGTTCTAACAAATTTACACAATTCCCTACATTTCAGTCAAATTTCAATAAAACTTAAGAGAAGTTTCATATTTTGCATAAAGTACCAGAAAAAAAAATAGATTTAATGCAGTCTTAATCTAATAAATGAGAAGTTAGGTGGAGCCTTTGCTCCTTTTTCTGTAATGTGCTATTTTATATACTTCATGATGGAACTATGCAATGCCACCTACAAAGTATTCTTGCCAAATTCTAAACCAGCATCAGATTTAGCCTCCAAATTTAAAAAAACAGTTTATAGGAAGTATAGATATCAGAAAAACAATTTCAACAATACCACAGGGATACAATTAGGAAATCCCATACACCGGGAAATTATTTAAGTTAAATGGCCTCATCTCTTCAATAAATAAACTTTGAGAACAAAATAAAAGTTGAGGAAAGGATAACCGAAAGTTATAATAGACTTTGCATTTTAACCAGTTGTGATGTGTGGATCTTACTTGGTTCTTGATTCTAACAAAAACTTTGTAAAAGAAAATTTGACACTATTAGAGAAATGTGAATATTAACTTGGTATTTAACAATAATTATTATTTGTAATGATTGAAATATGTTAAGTATGGTTATGTTTCAGAATGAGTACTTATTTATAGAAATATACTGAGATGTTAAAGATGAAGTAATGTGATTCTCAAGATTTTCTTCAGAACAAACCAGAAGTGGTGAGAACTGACAAGAGCTATAGACCAAGCGAGACTGGCTATGAGTCAGTAACAGCACAAAGATTATGATTATGATAGTCTCTACATTTATATATACAGTATATACAATTATCCATAATCAGAAGTTTAAAAACATCAGCATCAAACATTACATTTTCTAAATATGTATTGCTCAGTATAGAAACACAGTGTTTTGTTTTTCAGATTGGTGATTATATACACATATATAGCCACCACACATCTGTCACTCTGTAGTACTGTGCTGGTTTGTGTGTTGCTGTGATGGTGGCAATTATGCCACTAGTATTTCAAATTACTAGCAAATACTCATAGTGAACAGCTTTCAGGTGAGTTTTCAGACTAAGACAAACTAGGAAGAAAGGCTTAGCACTCTATCTCACAAAAAACTGGCTAGTGAAAACCTTACAAATAACAGCAGAATATTGTGGCATGTAGTACCAGGTTGGCATACACTTAAAATATGACTGGTAAAGGGTTATTTTCTCAAAGTAGAGTTGACCTTAATGATATGGATGGAGTCAGGCTTTCAAGACCTAACTTTGATGATGATGTGGCATTACTAAATGTAAGAAGAAACAATGGCGAGAATCCTTTAATAACAAGAATGTGAAGTGCATAAAGCAGGAATTTAAGAAAACTTAAAGTCATCAAAAAGCATGCATACAGATTGACATCCTAGGCCTTAGTGAGCTGAAATGGACTGGCATTGGCCCTGTTGAATCAGGTAATGCTGTGGTCTACCACGACAGGAATGGCAATTGAAGAGGAATGACAGCATGCATTATCAAAAAGGATGTTTCAAAATCTGTCCTTAAGTACAATGCTGTTAGTGATGGAATAATATCTACATACCTGTAAGAAAGACCAATTAATGTGACTGTTATTCAAATTTATACACCAACCACTAATGAAGATTTTTACCAACTTCTGCAGTCTGAAATTAATCAAACATGAAGTCAAGATGCATCGACAATCACTGGTGCTTGGAATGCAAAATTTGGAAATCAAGAAGAAGGATCAGTAGTTGAAATATATTGTCTCATGAAAGATATGATACCAGAGATAACACAGTAGCATTTTGTAAGACCAATGACTTATTCATTGCAAATGTATTTAAAGAAATGAATAAATGGTGCCTATACATGTGAACCTCACCAGAGGAAAAACACAGTACTCAAATTGACTACATCTGTGACAATATATTAAGGAGAAACTCAATATTATCAGTCAGAACAAGTCCAGGAGCTGATTGTGCAACAGACCATCAATCATTTGCATGCAAGTTCAAGCTGAAGCAGAATAAAATGAAAACAAGTCCTCGAGAGCCAAAATACAACCTTAATTATATTTCACTGGAATTTAGAGATAGTGTCCAGAAAAGACCGATGCAGTGAATACTAACAATTGAAGATCTGACAAGTTGTGGGATAACGTGAAGACCATTATACTGGTAGAAGGTGGAAGGGTGTTTCAAATGCAGAAAATAAGGAAAAGACAAAAATAAATATGAGAACAAACTGAGATAATGCAGTAAAGCCACTGAACAGATTTCAGAGCGTAACTTGAGGAGATAAAGCAAGGTATTATAATGAAATGTGCAAAAACCTAGAGTTAGAAAACCAAACGGAAATAACAACATGGTTCACATTTCTCAAGCGGAAGGAACTGAAGAAAAAATTGAAGCCTCATGTTGTGACACTGAAGAATTCTATGGGCAAAGTATTGAACTACACAGAAACATTAAAAAAAAAAAGATAGGAGGAATACAGAGTCGCTGTTTGAAAAAATTAATCAACATTCAACCATTTTAGGAGGCAGAATATGATCAGGTACCAATGGCAGTGAAGGGTGAAGTCCAAGCTTCACTGAAGGTGTTGATGAAAAACAAGGTACCAGCTCCAGAAGTCTTTCCTTCTCTGTTGGCTCTTGGGGAAAGTCCTTGCCATCAGTCTTCCTCTGCTCTAGTGTCATCTCAACATAGAGACCCCAGGTTCAAGGCACACACGCTGCTCCAGACTCTTCTTTCTTGGTGATAGGAGATCACTCTCTCTGCCTTCTTGCTTCTCTCTTTCATATCTTGAAAGAAATCGACTCAAGGTACCTTCTAATCCTGTTGATTGAGTCTTGTCTCTTTAGTTTAACTGTCTCTAATCCTGCCTCATTAGTATCGTATAGGATTTATAACACATGAGAAAATCATACCAAATGACAAAATGGTGCACAATCACACAATAGTGGGAATCATAGCCAAGCTGACACATGAGAAAAAGGAAGACCCTCAACAAAATGGATTGACACGGTGAGTGTAACAGCAGACTCAAAGACAGCAGAGATCGTGTGGGTGGCGCAGGACTGGGCTGTTTCCTTCCAAACCAACTGGGCAGAATCTGATTACAACAATAACAACAAACTTGCTAAATTCACCTATTAATTCTAATAATTTGTCTATAAATTAAAATAATACTTTGTCTATAAATTAATTTGGGCTTTTTAAGTTAATGAAACATAGCGTTATTTTCTTCTCGCAGTTGGTCTCTGATGTGGTACTGTTAGTGTTTAAGGTGGCTGTTAAGACTCGAACCGTATTTTTCTTTTCCTCAATCTTAAATCTAACTGGTTATCAAGAACTGTTTAACCTCACATGTTTTGGTGATTTTCTTTACTTTTTTCTTCGTCTTGTAACCTCTGCTCCCGTTCAAATATTCATTACATTTTGCCACTGCAGATATCTTTCTAATCTTGGATGGAATCATGGCCGTCGCTGCTATAGAACTTGTCTATTGCTTCCTTTGGTTGCCAGAGACCTTCTTGATTATGTATCTGTTTAGCTTAGTAACTCACTGCTAAGTACAGTTTCTAGAAAGCTATAAATATCAACTCAACAAGTTCTTATTCTTATAGAATGGACAGGTAGAATAATATTTTAAAGCATAGCTTCCTATATATATTTCTTCTTCTTCCTTGTAGGAATGCTTAACTTAGTATGCCATTCTCTCTACCTTCTTATTTATACCATTCCAGTTAGAAAATACACTTAATAGTTTACATGTGAATAGTATAAAGTAATTATTTTCTCTTTCTGAGCACTACATCCCACTGAGTTAGGCATTTAAAAGTGTTAAATAAGGGTATAAAAACAAGATGGCAGGTGTCATTTGAGGTTTTAAATTTTAAGTCATAAATATGCGATTTCTAGAGTCACAAATCGTTGAAATTTCATACTACATTTAGCATTTAGCTCAGGTCATCCATCCATAAGTAAAATCGGTAGCCACAATATTCAGTATCTAACTCAGTGGGATGTAGTGCTCAGAAAGAGAGGATGATTACTTTATAACATCCATGTGTAAATTATGAAGTATATTTACTAATTGAGTGGTATATACAAGAGATTGGAGATAAGGGCATACTAAGCTAATCCTTCCTAAAAGGAAAAAAAAATAGTATATATACATGTGTGTGTGCGTGCATGCATATGTGTGTGTGTGTATGCTGTGCTCCAGACTACTTTTTTGGTGGTAGGAGATCACTCTGTCTTCTTCCTTCACTTTTTGATATCTCAAAAGAAATTGACTAAAGGTACCTTCTGGTTTATGTGTCTGTGTGTGTGTGCACACGTATACACACACAGACACATACATATATGTATATACGCTCATATGTATATACGAAGTCATATGTGGCATATGAAATAAAATATACCACGAAATAAATGAATAGTTTTCTTCAGTTTCACACTAAATACATGGTTTCTGAGCTGAGTAGTTAGCTTCATGACAGGTAGTACCTAGAATTTACAATTCTCCCCACCGTGGTGTTTCAAGATTATGAATTAAATCTGTTAATTTCTCCTGATTAAAAACTGGTTCTACCGAGCTTATTAGATGGACTCCCTGAGTAGTACAAAGAATTAACAGCTCAACTACTAACTAAAAGTTTATTTATTTACATCTATACAGAGGAACCTTGGAAGAACGTCCTGGTGATCTGCTTCTGAATGTAGCAGCCTTAAAAATTCTGAGGAACACTGTGCTGCTCTGCAACCCATGGGGTGACCATGACTTGAAATCAATTTAACATCAATTGGTTTATTTATTGATTTATTTTAGTTTATTCAACTATCAGTGTAGTTCATTTTTTTAAAGAAACTAAATTAATAATTTAATAAGTTAATGACTAAGAGGATTTGAAAATGTTCATTTTCAGCCTTGAGAAATCAAAGGGAAACCCTGTTCTGTCTTCATAATAGATTCTATGTTTATATTTCAAACATAAACAGAAAAGTCTACTTACCCAATACTTTCAAGGTCTCTTCTTCCACTGACATTTTTTGAATAGCCAGATCAATTATATTTCCCTTTATTTATTCTCTATCCAAGAGAAAAATGGCAATAATGCATTCCACAAAATTTGATAATATTGTATATTTTGAAATGTTTCCTTATAAAAAAAAAATTTTAAGGCATAATTCTTACTACTCTTAGTTAAGGCAGAGTTTCAATAACTTGTATAAGATACAGTTGAAAAAAATTCTCACTTTAATTTTTACATCACAGCACATCCCAGGATTCCTTTTTTGTATTATATACAAATCTGAATTGCATCCAATATTTCAGAACTTCAAAAAGACAGTTACATTAGGAAAAAGATTAAATGAAGCATTTCACTTAGATTCTCTATTCATCACAATTACAGAAAATTTTAAGGCTACCAAATACCTGTGTGAATATTCTGTTAAAAATTTTTATGCAACTCTTTGGACCAAAAATGAACTGGACTCGGGTACACAATGTGACCATGCGGTGTGTGTACTTTATGGTTCTATCCATTTATAGAATGCTGTCCTACTGGTCTTTCTAGATGGGAGAGAAGAGAATGGAGAGGAGGGGACAGGAGCTTGTTGACATTTTTTGACATTATATGACGAGTGTAGAATGGAAAGAAGGAGTGCGCTGTCACTGGGTAAGGAGAGCAGAAGGATTGCAGATAGGTGGGCATGCAAAATTAATTTGGATTGCACACTTTCACTTAATCACAATAAATAAATAAATTTTATGCAGGTATATATTTTCTTTTGTGAATTCTATTAAAGTTTACATATATATAGATGAATAAGAACAGAAAGTGACTGAAGCAATAAACATACATAGTAAAATATCCTTAAAAATTCACATTTGAAATATGAATACATTCAAAGAAAGTACAACATATAACTTGAATATAGCCCTAAATAAAATATTAAAGAGTTGAGAATACTTTATCAGCTAGCAAAGCTTATTAATGGTTATCTAAGCATGAATTTCGATGGCACTTGGTTTGGCAAGCATGAATTTATCTTCTTTTTCTGTGAAGTCAAACAATAGTTATAGTTTATCTTTCATCTTAATTTTAAGTCATTTACCTTTATTTAAACATAGTCATTATTAACACATTTTTATGATATTAATAAAAAAATAAAAAGCACTCTGTTGAGTTGATTCCATCTCATAATGATCCTGTAGAACAACATAAAACTGCCCTCTAGGGTTTTCAAGGCTGTAAATCCTTACAGTATCAGACTGTCACATCTGTCTCCCACAGAGCAGCTGATGGGTTGGAACCTCTGAAATCTCAATTAACAGCTGAGTCCTTTATCAACTGCACTGTCAGGACTCGTCAGATATTAATAAAATAATATTTAAATGCTACGTTTCTCTAAATGAAACGTTGTTAAGACATGTAGCATCTCTAATAGATCTCTTCAAAATTTAAACCCACAAATTAGGAAGTTCTAATACTTTTCTGACTTCATATGAATTGAATGCTTGTCCGTTGGAAAATAGACTGAAATTTATGCTGCAATATCATACTTGTTTTGATGATACCACATTGATTATACTTTAATTATGTAAAGTATAACAGGGCAAAAGAAAGAAATAAAGAAGGTAATGTAAGCTTTAATTCCTTTTTTTTCACTATGGGAGTGCTTTTAAGAAAAATGTATTTTATTTATTAACTATTCATACATACAGATGGTACCACATTGAAGAAAAGAGTACTATAAATAAATAAGTTATAAATTTCAAACAACTTTGAAGGAAAATAATGATGATACTCTAATAGGTTGTTGTTATCTGTTGTGGAGAGTATTAACTCTTGTTTAGGATCCATGCATTCCATTTTCCTTTTCTGTAATAAAATCCCCTGAATTTTTAGCGCACAGGTGTTAACCGGAGTGTTTACGTTTTCTAACTAGACTTACAGACAGGAGTAGCCATATTTGTAGTTTTATGTTTGAAAACGTCGGGAAAAATTATTGTGTGTACCTTTCATGTGACCACTTTAAGGACAAAGATGTTCCCCTTTCCTCTTTCTACTGCTTGGGGAATGGCAACACCTGAACTGGGGTTACAAGTCTGACAGCCACAATGAGATTAAGTGGTACACCAGCCCGAGGGCAGGGCCGAGATGGTTAGAGGGGACAGGAAAGCTGATAACGTCTCAAGAATCGAAGGCTGAGAAGGGGAGAGTGTTGACATCTTACGGAGTTGGCAGCCAATGTCAAGAAACAATACGTGTATTATTATTTTTAATGAGAAACTAGTTTGCTCTGTAAGCCTTCTTCTGAAGTACAATTAAAAAAATGACAGAGAAGATGAAAGCACAGTAAACAAACAAACACAAAAAGTCTGGTAGGAAAGATGGCATAGTGTTCAATTTAGACTGTTATGTGAAAGAAGTATCTTTCTGCCATATTTAAACACAGTATTTGTTACAGCAGCTTAATCTGTGCACAGTCTCATAGAGCATTTAAATGCTATTATTAACAGAAAAAGTCCTTATCAATATTTAGTGTAAATGGCACATTATAATCCAAATACTTTGAAAGGTACTGGATCTTACACATAGCGACGTAATGATAATGTTTTCCACATTAGGAGTATTGGGAGCCATGTTATATTTGGAATAAGCCCACAGGGTTGGGAAGGCAATAAGGAAAGGATGTAAAGGCGAGAACAAAAAGGAAAATTAAAAAGAAAAGAAAACTGAAAGATGCAAATTTCTAAACATACAATAAATAAGGAAAGATAATCCGAAATATTGGTATATTGTTTACTAGAAACAATTCACACTGACAGTATTTGAAAAACATTGCTTTGTATGCTTCTGAGCTGTGCCGCCATGATTCTCTCAGTGTAAACAGAAAATTACGCAATACAATCCAGAGAAAAATCTCTATACTTAATCAAATACTGTCATCAAGTCAATTCTGACACATGATGACCCTACAAGACAGAGTAGAACTGCTCCACAGGGTTTCCAAGGAGAACTTAGTGAACTCAAACTGCTGGCTTTTGGTTAGCAGCCGTATCTCTTAACCACTGAGATTTCTGATTGGATTAATAGATGTGGAAAATACTCACGGGAGTGGACATGAGGGCAGGCATCAGTCAAACTAGTTTTCAGGAATAATTTTTGAATGCCTTTGTTCTGTAAAAACATTTTTTATCCAATTAAACATATAAAATGATATTTTCCTTCATTTTTATTGCATGTTGTAACACTGATGTAGTATTAATTTAAAATGATAAACTTCTGTGACCTCTTTATATTCTTATGAATTTTAAATCAACCTGAAACTTTCTGTAAGGATAGAGTTCAAGTAAGAAATTCATATGAGATTAGGTGTTGTGATTTGTATCAGCAAAACACTGAACTTTCCCTTATGTATGTGACTAATGTCACTAATGTGAACAAAAGATGAGATCCTTAGACTCTACCATTCTGTGGTCTGTGCATGTATACAGTGTGTGATAGCTGTTCTGGCCCCTGGTCTGAGGTCAAATTAAGAGATTTATAAATTTTGTTAATGGCAGTTCCATACAGCCAAATTAAAAAAAAAAATCCTTTCTTTGAGGCTCAACTTGCCATCAGATAATTCCTCATGAAAAATGTCAAACTTCGTAGCTCTGATTTTCTTTTTTATTTTTCTTTCAGATAGTTCGTAAAATAAACCACATTGCTTTAAAACAGAACACATGGTTAGTTTTGCAGGAGAAAAGTAAAAAGTCTCTAGTTTGGCCACCACTGTAATTACTGGCAGCCACTAAATTTCACATACAACATAAGGCATAAATTTGCAGATCACCAACATGTGTGTAGCCACAAGGTAACAAATATAAAACATGGGGAGAGAGAATGAAATAGGTTAATAAGCGATGACAAAGAGATAAGATGTTTAGTTATACGCTGAGTGGGTTTTGCCACATCTCATTGCTCTAATCCTCAATGCCGGCTGTTATTCAACATTTTTATAAGAGGCATATTATCAGCTCTCGGTTTCAGTGGTCTTATTGCAAGGTAAGCATCTGAATTTGGACAAGAAAAGAGAAAACAACAACAAATGCAAATAGAGCTACATTTTCCTAAGTGTGTCAAAGTGATGTAAGTCTCCCTGTCAACACGGATTCAGAGCCAAAAGGGGAAAACGAGTCAAGTTCAGTGCTGCATGTGATTTGCTCCACTGTCCAATTTCAGTGAGGACTCATGTTCTATGACTTGACGTTGATGACAGCTAACCATATTTAACTTCCATGTGTAAAGTCTGTCAAAGAATGTGTGGGAGATATTGCTGATGAAGATTTTCACATTTCACCAAACCCGATGCCCAAGTACTAAAGTTTCAGTTAGTAAAGAATAACTTTGAGGCAAATAGAAAACAGGGAATAATATACTATCCTTCATACCTAAATACACTGTTCATAACCCACTGTCAATATACCATGTACTTCTGACTTTCTTCCAATTGGTGATATGGATTTACATTCATAAATTCACAACTGGTTCTCTTATCCCTTTATGATCAACCACATACTAGATGCCTGACTGAGAACTGTAGCCATGGAACAGAAAAAAGCTGACGGAAATTGGTGAAACTCAGCTGTATTACGAACTAGAGGGCAAAAAAGAAGAAGAAAAGGAGATGAAGAAGAAACATTAATACAAACATTCTAGGTGGTATATTTTAACTAATTTAATAACTGATATTTGTTTTATATTTGCAGTAGGCAAGTAATTTTCATAATTTATTATTAAAAGTTAATTTTATTCTCATTAAACAGGACTTGAAAGCATAGCTATGTTAATTAAGAACTTGGCTGCTAACAAAAATGTCAGCTGTTCCCTGGGAACCTTATTGGGTAATTCTACTCTGTCCTGTTGGGTTGCTATGAGTCAGAATTGAATAAGGGACACATTAGCAGCATGTTATACATATGAGATTGTGACATACAAGAGCTATGTAGGTAACAATCAGATTTATTAGACAGCATTACATCCTAGAGTCTGGTCTAAGGTCAAGTACCAGTTCTATCTCTTAAGAGTTTTATAAATTTCTTTAAATTTATAAATTTTCTTTAAGACATTTACATTCTCTGATGCTAAGTCCCCAGAGATAACAACAGCATCTATCTTATGAGGTTATTGGGAAAATTACGTAAGATAATCACATAATGTTCTCAGCATTGTATGTAGTACTAATAAACATTAATTTTAGCATTACTAGAAACCCTGGTGGCATAGTGGTTAAATGCTGTGGCTGCTAACCAAAAGGTTAGCAGTTCAACAGGCACTCCTTGAAAATCCTATAGGACAGTTCTACTCTGTCCTATGGAGTCTCTATGAATCAGAATAGACTTGAAGGCAATGAATCTTTGTTGTTGTTGTTTTATCACTTTCATTGTTATTAACATGATCTAAATATCCATTGTCACTTCAGTATATTACAATTAAAATTGGAATAAGAGTATTCATTTTAAATAACAATACTGTACGAAGAATAATGCAAAATTTAAAGCAACTGAGATTCAGTTGTGAACATTCTGGTCCATGAAAGTCAAAGAGGTGTATGTTAACCTCGACTTTGCTACTTTGAGTCTCCATTTCCACGCCTGTGATACCGAGTTAATAAAGTCTACTCTTCTGGACTGACTGAGCCTTGAGGGTCAAGTGTGCAAGGACATTGACAACTGAAAAGTACTGCACATGTGCAAAGTATTATTAGTACTTGGGGAATAATTGATGGTGAAGTCTAATCACACTATAGAACTACTCTAGCTTTTCCACCATCTGGTATTACCTTACCAATATTTGACTGAATTGTAAGTTAACAATGATTTCAAAAGAAAGCAAAAGAAAATGGCTTTCATGCTTAGCAATTCATGCTTGCAAATATTTTCCTCTCAGGGCAATTTTAATAAAATCAGAGACACCATTAAGTAACTATCAAATAAGATACTGAAATATCTGATTCATTCCATCATGTTCAATGTGATCACAGAAGTTAAAATGAGTAGACAAAATAGAAACTTTTATCCCACACGTGTTTCGTTGTATGCTGAGTTGTAAAATCTTGATCTCCAATTTTTCAAATAATTTCCCTTTTGATTCTTTTCAGCAAAAGTAGTTTTGAACATGTGTTAAATAGTAAAATAGCACTGCTTTAGAGGAGTTGTGATTAATTCCAGTCTGCCCATTTGTTAAAAAATATGTCACCTCCATTTTTATTTGAATTTTACCAACTGATAAAAGTTAAAGAATTGACTTAAACTTTAGTCCCTGCATATGAAATTAGAGATGCAAAGAAAGAAAGAAAGAAAATATATATGTATTTATTGGCTTTGCTAATCCATTGTGTTTGTTTAGAATATTAACCACAGGAAATACAAATTTTACAGAGAGATGAAACATATAAGAAAATGTGTATCAATTAATGGATATTTATTTAACAATTCCTCTGGTCCACATGCTCTTCTAGGTGATGTGAAAACAATGATTAGTAAAGCAGAAAACTCTGTACTCCTGTGGAGTTTACATTCCTAATGTATTATGCAAGGTGCTTAAGAGAATGAACTTAAGTATTATGCAACATATGTAGCAGAAAAGACAACCAATTATGCTTTTCCAGTTATACTTGCACACAGCTAAGTAAAACCAAACCCGGCACCTCTGAGTCCATTTTGACTTATAGCGATCCTATAGGACAGAGTAGAACTGCCCATACAACTTCCAAGGAATGCCCAGCAGGTTAAAATTGCCGACCCTTTGTAGTCATGTATCACAAATGAAGTAGTACATGGCACAGCTTCAGTCTGAGTGTCAGGCTTACCTGGACCACAGAAGTAGTCTCTTGACATATCTTACTCCTAATTTCTTTCATGTTCCCACGGCTCTTTTCCTAATAACTTTTTTCTCCATCTCGACTCTGTTCTGTCTAATGAATCTCCTATCATTATTGATAACTGAAAAGAACAAATTTTTAATACCTTACAGTGTAATATTCTTAAGTCTTTCTCCAAAACTCCTCCAGTTTAGGTTCACTCAGGAGCCTTATATATATACAAGGGCCAATCAAGGGACTCACTTCAAGGAAGAACCAAGATTATTGCCATTTGTCTCCTAGAAAGAAGTTTAATACACGCACACACACCTCATTCATACACACGGGCACATACAGTGCTTCCCTTATTATTGAATTGTTCCACAGTCTAAACTCAGTTAGCCCCTACTTTCCATCTCAATTTTCTTACCAATTTTTGTTTTATGACGACAAGCCAATTGATAAGCACATGATTAAAAACAAAAATGATGTGATAAGCATCTTGAGAGATATTTATATCACTACATTAGGCATAACAATCCTAATAAAACTGATCGAATGATACTAGCAGACACAGGCAAGAAATATGAGTTTGTTTAATGCAAGCAGAGAATGGAATTTATTTCATGTGGAAAGCTACACAGAGCAGGGGACATACACTTTCTCTCAGTGGTAAAGTCAAGTGTTCTCAGCAAACAATTCGTGCTAGTGTTAGATATATCCTGATCAATTTGAGAATCCTCTCTGGTTTCACACACAATGCTTTTAACCAGTGCAGCATAATGTTTTGGCACGCAAGTGAAGTCTTTGAAAAGATACAGAATAGAAGTTAGATATGGTGGCATTCCATAGAAAGATTGACAGCAAAATTATTATAAAATCCAGTATCCCGATGATGGTAATCTTTGAGATTTTTTTTAAATATATGATATTTTTAATATATCATTTTATTGACTCCCACACTCAGTCCATAGTAAGAACTGGACTTTTTTTTTTCTTTTTTAGTCTCATCCAAATGAGAAAATTGAAGTCACAAATTTGCTAAGGGATTTACTGAAAAAGTCTCAAAGTTAGTAATTCAAATCAAGGATTTGAACAAATATTCCTGTCTACTTCTGAAGCTTTGTGGCATTGTGTAGTCTTTTCAGCTTTACATGAAGGAGAGAAGAAGGAAAGGGAGACAGAGGGAGAGGAGAGAAATAAGGCACCAAAGGAGTAGGAAGGAATAAAGGAAGAAAAGAAGGACAGAAAGAACCAAAAGAAAGGAGAGAGGCCAAAAGAAAGAGAAACAGGGAGGGAAAAGATGAAAGGAGGGGGGAGGGGAGGGGCAAGGTAAGGAAGGGGGCAGAGGAAAAAGAAGGAAAGGGAAAGGAGGGGAGAGGAGAGGGTGAGAGAAAAAGAAAGAAGGAAGGCAGACAGACAGACAGACTAGGAGGAAAACTCATTTTATTTTTCAGCCAACAAATAGACAAAGTATTTTTCTGGTTATCTACCAAAACTTCGTAAATATGAGTATTGAATATAGACTTCATCTGGATAGAAACATCTAATAATTCATTTTTCTTCATGTGTTTTGCAAATTTTTAGTGGAACAAATAATTTAGCCCAGCATGTTGTGTTAGTGTCATAGACTGTGATTTAGTATTGCCCAGAATCTAACTGCTAGATATGATTTCTACCCCCACATTCTGGTACTCATAATTGAAATTCTTATGGAATGTCAGTTACAGAGTTGTTTTAAAACTCCTGTGTGACAGAGACTCTTCTTAAATGAACTATAACAAGGACATAACCACAGTAATAAAAAATTAGGTTTAAAATAACTTTTAGATAAATAGTGTATGAGTAAGTTCACATTGTAAGAATAATAGAAAGAAATCTGTCCTGGATTTTATACAAGAAGTCACATATTTTACTTGTCTTTGTAACTTAGTAATTCTATTCTTTAACTAGGTGTAATAATCCATGTTTGTACTTTTGAATGGGAACCCTGGTGGTGTAGTGGTTAAGAACTGTGGCTGCTAACCAAAAAGTTAGCAGTTTAAATCCACCGGACATGCCTTGGAAACCCTATGTGGAAGTTCTACCCAGTCCTAAAGGGTGGCTATGAGTCAGAATCGACTCAACAACAACGGTTTAGCTTGGTGCTTTGGAGTAGCGATATTATGTATATCAAAAAATATCTATATAGCTGTAGCAGCTCACCAAACCATCATGCTGCATAATGCCTAAATTTCAAGTTTCTCAACTTTCAACAAGTTCTAACTTACTCTAAAAAGCTATATGATATACAAAACTGTATGTCAGTCTTTTATCTGTAGCTTATATCATGAGTTGGCAAACTACTGTATATGTAGGCCAAATTCCTCCTTCCTATTGTTTTTGTAAATAAAATTTTATGGAAAGATAAAAATGCATTCATTTGTGTATGGTCTACGGCTACTTTGCTCCACAAGGCAGAAGTGAGTAGTTGTGCAGACATTTGTTGGCTGTCAACACCCGTACTTTTTGCCAGTGCTACCCTAACAAAAGCAACGTGAGTGAGTAGCTTTAAAGAAAAGGAATGTATTTTTTCAAAATTTGAGGGTCTATAAATGCAAACCAGGAAATGGACTCTAGGGCATGCTTCTTCTTTGTCAATAGCTTTGCATGCTTCTTGGCATTCCTTGGCTTGGCTTGAGCATGAATCTTCTCTCATGGTCTTTTTCCACGATGCATGTGTCTCTCCTGGTCTGTTTTCCCCTCCGGTAAGAGGCAATTTAGAAGGGACTAGGGTTAAGCAACATACTCTAGTGTGATCTCATTTATATAACAAAAGAAAACCTATATTTTCAAATATAGTCACCTTCCAAAGTGCACAGGTGCAACAGATCTTTTGGGATGACACTATTCAATCTATTAAGAATCCCAAAACATTACTAAATTATACAGAGCTTTGTAGAACACAATGCCAATCCCTGTCCTGTGTAATATGCTCTATCCCCTTTTTCTACCCTTCTCATCTTTAATCAGTTAACATTCTTTATTTTTAAAGTTTATGCTTCTGGTTATCCTATTCCTCTGATATTTATTAAGATTTGTCATTACATTTAAAATGTTTCCATTCTTTACTAAAAACAAACACAAAAATATTTCCTCAAAATATAAACACTGTGCTTTTTCTTTGTGGGAAACCCCAGTGGCACAGTGGTTAAGTGCTACAGCTGCTAACCTAAAGGTCAGCAGTTCAAAGCTGCCAGATGCTCCTTGGAAATTGTATCGGGCAGTTCCACTTTGGCTTATAATGTTTCTATGTGTTGGAATCAATTGATGGCAGTGGATTGTCATTGTTTTGTTTCCTTTGTGTCATTTTATATTACTCACAAATTATTCATAATATCTGTTACTAGGAAACCCTGGTGACATTGCAGTGACGTATTTGGCTGCTCACCAAAAGATCCGCAGCTCAAATTGACTAGCTGCTCTTGGAAGCCCCATGGCGCACTTCTATTCTGCCCTATAGAGTCTCTATGAGTCAGATCCTACTCAATGGCTGGCAATTTTACAGGTCTTTTATTAAACACTAGTTGTATGTCAGAGCCTATGATAGGTACTTTTAATATATTCTTCCAAAGCTTCAAAGCAGAAGGAAAAAAGGTGGGGAAGAGGGACCTATCTATGTAGTAAAGTAGTAGAAGATAACGTCTACTCACCCAGAAAAATAATTTATTTCACTGTGTCTGTTTCCAAGTACAGTTTTATATGTCTTCAATGTGAGAAATTACCCTTAAATAAATATCTAGATGTGTAATCTTAAATGTCTTTCCTAGACGTTTTCTTGTTTCATTTTATCAGGACATTGTCATTAAACAGGCTACCTAAACTTCTTTCCCTCACCACCCCTCATTTTATATATTTCTTATATATTAATTTTTTTAAATTACTTTTAAGCCTTATTGTTTTTCCATTTTGATTGTCTTAAGCTGGAGTCTCTCAAGAAGCAAAACAAGTAAAGCGTGTAAGTAAATATATTGAAAGATTTATATTAAGAAAACAGCTCATGAAATCACAGAAGCTGAAATGTTCCAACTCATGGATCAGGACAGACATCTCTTACAGCTGGGGAAGTTGACAGACCTAAGGTCAACAGGTTGAAGAGGGGGGTTCCTGTTTGCAGGCTTTGAAGGTTGGTGAATCCCAAGACGGAAGATAAGACTTCAAGGTTTCTCGTGATTCACGTAGGTGCAAGGGCTGGTGAACCCAAGATCACATACCGGGAAACAGGACTCTTTCTCATAGGCTGTGAACATAGATGAATCCCCAGATTGACAGGTAAGTTGCTAGCTCAGGTCTCAAGAACTAAAGGTCCGAGTACAAGAGACAGGCAGCTGCAGGATTCACAACAATCTGAAAACCTTGGCAAAGTGAGCAGGAAAGAAGTGGGCAGTAAAAGGCAGCAAATTGATTGCTGAAGGGTGGTAAACTGCCACAGGTCCCACTCCAGCCCATAGCACTTAGCAGATTCCCTTATGAAGCTGATCACAGCATTATATAATTCTCCCAGTACTGAGAATCATGACCCAGTCTACTTTTCTACGAGGAAATAAATTTCTCTTTGTGAAAGCCATCTACTTGTAGTACTTCTGTAATAGCAGCACTAGATAACCAAGTCAGAATTTGGTACTGAAAGTGAGGTTCTGCTCTAACAGATATGTGAGATTTGAAAGCAATTTTGAAATGATGAATGGATAGAGGATTCGGAGGATGTGAGAAGAACCTACAGCAGCAAAGGACTAGTAGCAGCCGTAAGCCAGCAGCAACAGAACGAGGAGATCAGTACCAGGCAGCACTGGAGCTGACCCTTGGAGTGAGACAGCTGAGTGCTTGTGCACAGGAGGCTTTCTAGTGAAGTGGAATGTTCTGTGTACTTATCAAGAGAGCTTCAGAGTTTTGGAACACTTGCTCCAGCAAAGCAGATTTAGGCATGAGGTACAAGGACTGAGAGGCCAAGGAAAATAGGAAGTGGAAAGTGAAAAGGCAGAGAACATAGGTAGCAGAGTTTCCTCTGTCTCAAAAGATATGGCCACAATCTCTTGGGGTTTCCAAGGGTATAGCGGTGGCCTCTGATGTTTCTAAGGGTAGAGTTGCCACTCAGATGGACTAGGAGAATGTCATGCCTAAAGCTAAGGGAGCATAGTTGCCATCCCACTAGGCTTCGAAGACGTGGTTAAAGTTCAGCTCTGAGGCAGGGACCTCCACTCAGAATCTCCAGAGCATGGCCAATACACAGTCTAGAAGGTATGGCCGTCATATAAATGGTCTCAGGAAACAGAAAACTGTTTTCAAAGCCTTACAAACTGATGTATTGTGTTCTGCTAATTTGCTTAGTGACTGTTATCCCTTCTTGTACTCCAGTTTTTCCCATTTGGAATGGAAACATCTAGATTTTGCCTGTTCTGCCATTGTACATTGGAAGCAGACAATTTGTAATCTAAATTCATAGAGAGGAATTTTTGGATTTTGGACTTAGTGTTAAGATTTTTGCTATGTATGATACAGTAGATATGTTTTGTGTATTGCAAGGACATGATTTTTGAGGGGAGCAAAGGGTAGCATGTTATGGATTGAACTGTGTCCCCAGAGAAGGTGTGTGTCAATTTGGCAGGGCCATGATTCCCAGTATTGTGCAATTGTCCGCTATTTTTTCTCATGATGTGATTTCTTTATGTGTTGTTAATCCTGCTTATACGAAATCAATTAGGGGGCATGAGCAGCAGTTTTGTTGAAGAGCCCAGACTCAATCTACAGGATAGGATTCCATTTCTTTAGGGATATGAGAGAGAGACATGAGTGGAGAGAGAGGGGGCCCACCTACCACCAAGAAAGGAGTGCCAAGAACAGAGTGCATCCTGTGAACCTAGGGTTCTCACACAAAGAAGTTCCTAGTCCAACAGAAGATGAATAAGAAGGACCTTCCTCCAGAGCTGACAGAGAAAGCATTCCTCTGCAGCTGACACCCAAAATCAGGACTTGTATCCTACTAAATGGTGAGAGAAAAAATTTCTCTTTGTTAAAGCCATTCACTTGTGATATTTCTGTTTTAGCAGAATACTGTCATAGGAGAATATGGCAAGGCTACATAAACCCAGGTGGCACACTGGTGAAGTGTGCTAACAAAGAGGTCAGCAGTTCAAATCCCCCAGGCACTTCTTGGAAACTCTATGGGGCAGTTCTACTCTGTCTTACATGGCTTCTGTGAATCAGAATCAAATCAACAGCCCTAGATTTTATACAATCAAGATATATGTATTCTAATACTTTTATCTCTGCAGTCAGTCAGTGGTTTGATATATTTCATCAGTAAGTGCTTTTGCCCTTTAAATTTGCCTGCAGAGAAAATCTGCTTCTGTGAGGAGCTGAAACTTCTGCAATGATCTCTATGTAACCATCTGGTAGCACCAGATAAACCCAACAGTGCAAACTGCATCATCCCAATTACACAGAAAACAAGGTTCCCATTGCCTTCTGTGCCATCAACCAGCCACTCTGACAGCCCAGATCGCTGTCCCTACTACTGTGGTTTGACTGAGGAATGAGATATTGTAGCTAACTGATGTGTATGGTTCAAACAGGTAAGAACAGTAGCTTGTGTCTTAATGAAACACTCTCTTGGTTGATTTAATTGTTCTTAAAGAGGAAAATAAATTAACAGACATTTTATTTTGATTTTAAAGTTTTTATTATGCCTGAAATCAAATATAAATAAAAAGTTTCCTCACCTAAAATTAATCCTATCTGTAACTTCCTTGGTCTATTTTTTAGTTGCTAATCAACTTTTTTCTTTCCTATTTGAAGATCAACTAATGGTAAGATCATTGTCTCATAATTTAATGAAAAATATCCCTGCATTTCTTAATTTAGATTTCAAAAGGTATTGTGGCTGAAGCTGAGTTGAGGTCAAAATTATTAGCAGCCAAATCAAAGATCATCTATTAATATGATAACAGTTTTCTCAGGAAAATAAAGAAGGCATGTGAAGATTAGCCAGCAGAAGATGGAGCCAAGATAGTGAGTAGTCAGATTCTTCCTCTGACCTTTCTAACATAAAAGACTCCAAAAAACAAATGAATCCATTACATACGACATTCTAGAAGCCTAAAACCTCAAAGAGAAAGTTGAGAAACTGGACTGAGCAATGGGGGATGGAAAATGGGATTCACCAGGCCTGACCTGCTGGGAAACGGCTATGGTCAGCATAGCGAACTGACTATGGAAGATGGAAGACATGCTCCCTCAACAGAAGAAACTAGCCACAGAGTCCGCTCATGCCTACAGAGCCAGTGAGGAACAGCAAGAGATCATCAAGAGCTAAGTCTTTGTGTGAAACCTGCTGTAGGCACAGGTCTAAACCTTTCACTCAGAATATACTTCTCTCCTTTCTGCCAACACATCTCCCTTCTTTCTCGGTACTAGGCCCAGCTCTGGAATCTGATGCCATTAACTGAGCCAGAAGAAAGACTCCTTAAGGCCACCCTGAGCCATTCTCTAAGACTCAGAGAAGGAATAATGTAATAAAAAGGGAGAAAGGGGAAAGAAAAAAAATCTGCTAACTCCCGTGTACCAGAAATTCAGGGCACAAACTATTCCTTTGTGTGTATTCACACATGGGGGACATGCTGTCCTCACAGACACACAGCGATGTCTGTTAGTTCCCTGACTTTCTCAGAACCTGTAGCCAGATACCTATGCCTACAGCAATCACTCCTGCCCATCTAGCACAGTAGGTAAGAGCCTGCATCACTTACCTTGTTACTGACTACTACACAAGAAGAGTAAAAGGACTCTTGGCTCTTACGTTTAGTAACAGCTCTAACAAACTGGTGACAGGACATTAGAGATTCAAAGGCAGCAATAAACAAACCGTAAAAAAAATTCTATCATAAATTTGAAAACCTAGGGAAAATGGACAAATTTCTAGAAAAATGCTACCTATGAAAACTATCACAAACAGAAGTAGAAAAACTAAATAAAACCATCAAAAAAAAAAAAAAGATTTTAAAGAGGTAATAAAAAGCTTACAAGCAGAAAATGCCTTATCCCTGATGGCTTCACTGGAGAATTCTACATACTTTCAGAGGAGAGTTAACACCTTTATTACTAAAGGTATATCAGAGAATAGAAAAGGATGGACTATTCCAAAAATTTCACTCTATGAAGCCAGTATAAACTTGATAATAAAATCAAGTGAGGTCAACAAACACAAAAAAGAAAATAGAGACAAATATCTCTCATGAGTTTGAGTGTAAAGACCTCTACAAAATTCTAGCCAATAGAATTCAATGACTTGTTCAAAAAAATAAATCACCATGACCAAGTAGGATTTGTACCACAGATACAGGGATGGTTCAACATCAGAAAAACAATTAATATAATCAATCACATTAAAACAAAAGAACAAGTCATTTGATTTTTCAATTGATGAAGAAAATGCATGTGACAATTCAGTACTCATTCATATTAAAAACTCAGAAAAATAGTAATAGAAGGGAAATTACTCATTATAATACAGGGTATCTATGCAAAGCCAACAGCCACCATCATCCTAAATGGAAGAAATCTAAAGTAATTTCCCTTGAAAATGAGAACTAGATAAAAATGCACATTGCCACCACTTTTATTCAACCTCATTTCTGGATGCTCTAGCCAGAGTAATCTGGCAATACAAAGAAATAAAGGGCATCCAAATCGGTAAGGAAGAAGTCAAAATATCCCTATTTGCAGATGACATTACCTTATACACAGAAAACCATAAAGAATTCACAAAAAACTACTGGAACTAATGGAAGATTTGAGCAAAGAATCAGGATATAAGATAAACATACAAAAATAAGTTGGGTTGCTTTATACCAACAAAGAAACTATCAAAGAGAAAATAACACCATCAAAAATTTAAAATAGGCTCAAGAATATAAAATGCTTAGGAATAAACCTAACCAGAAACTTAAAGGACCTATACAAAGATAATTAGAATACTCTACTGCAAGAAATCAAAAGAGAACTACATAAATGAGAAAACCTATCTTGCTCATGGATCGGAAAATTTAACATTGTGAAAGTGTCTACTCTACCTAAGTGATTCATAGCTATAATTCAACCCCAGTACAAATTCCAATGGTATTTTTCAGTGAGATGGAGAGGTAAATCACCAGCTTCATATGGAAAGGGAAGAAGCCACAGAAATGTAAAGCATTACTGAAGAAGAAAAATGAAGTGCGAGGATTCACACTACCTGACTTTAGAACTTATTACATTTCCATGGTAGTCAAAACAACCTGGTACTGATATAGAAACAACACATAGACCAATGGAACAGAGTTGATAATCCACATATAACATCATCCACCTATGAGCAAGTGATATTTGACAAAGTTCTACAGTTTATAAACTGTGTGAAAGATAATGTCTTTAATGTTGGGAAGCAAATGTCATGAAACAGAGGCAGAGATACACCAGTCTGAGGGTCCAGTGAAGCTTATAAGAAAAGAAAGACAGTGGGGTCTGAGCCAAGGGGTGGTCCATCCCCATCGAAGAGAAAGAGAAAAGGGACTGAGCTGAGGGTGGCTAAGCCCACTAAAAGAGAGAGGGGGGCAATCTGAGCAGAGATGTGGCTCAGTGCCCCATAGGACAATAGGGTAAGTTTGCTTTTTGTTTTTTGTTTTTTTTAACAGTTTTTTTAAATTTATTTTTATTTAACATCACTGAGTGAAAATGTACATTCCCGTATAAATTTACATGTCCACCTATATGCAGCTTCCACTGCTCTCCCTGTCCGGTGACTGCACACTATTCCTCTCTGTTCCCTACATGTTTCATCCTCCCAGCAGCCTCCTTTCCCCTCCTCTCCATTCATTCCCCTTCCTCCAGCCAGAGTTCAGCAAGATGATATCCTATAGATGTATAGAACCATAAACTGCTTCCAATATATGGTCACTCTGCATTGCCAAGTCCAATCCATTCCTGTCCAAAGAGTGGAACTTTGTTATAATTTATGGAAAGGGCAGCATCAGGGCTGGGGGCCAAGCTGTCAGAAGAACCCCAAAACCACTCGACCATCAATTGAGGTCTTTTAGTGGAGATCTCATGATGCATCCCTTTTTATTCTTCTGTTGCCAGTGAGACTCCTCTCTATGACCTCCATCGTGGCTATCACTGGTGGTGGCCAGGCACCATCCAGTTCTTCCGGTCCCAAGTCGATGTAGGCACTCACTCTTGTGGGTCTCTGTCTTCTTGGTTGTCTTTACCGCATGTCATTTTGGTACTTGGTGAGCATCCGTTCCTGCTGAGTTGGGACCATTTGCTGTGTCCTCAGATGGCAGCCTGGCAACTTTTAAGACCCCAGATGCCACTCACCAATGTGGGGTGCAGAGAGCTCTCTTAGCAAAACGCTAGTTGTGCCAATTGGCCGGGAATTCGCGTAAGAGCATGGTCTGCCACCCCCTGCCCCAGCTACTCTATCCTTGCAGTATTGAGTTAAGATGGAAGGAGTACTCAAGTTATGCTGTAGTCCACTTAATGTTGTTCTTGTTCCTAATGTGTGCTGTCACCGCTTTCTCCCAACTAGATTTCTAGTAACTATCTAAACTAAACCCTCACCCCAAACCCTGCCTCCCTCCCCTCCCTTGCAGCTGTCAAAGAGTCTTTTCTTCTATACACAAGTCTGTTTTTGAGATCTTATCGTAGAGGTCTCATACACTATTTGTCCCTGTGTCGCTGACTACTTTCACTCAACATAATGTCTTCCAGTTGAAACCAGGTTAGGAGATGTTTCCTGGAATCCTCGTTATTCTTGTCATTGCGTAGTGCTCCATTGAATATATGTACCATAGTTTACCTATCCATTCTTCTATTGTTGGGCATCTGGCTTGATTCCATCTTTTTGCTAACATGGACTGTGCTGCGGTAAACATTCTGGTGCATGCGTCCGTTGGTGTGAAAGGCCTTGATTCTGTAGGATATATTCCAAGTAGTGGAATTACTGTACATTGATATCCATTTTTTTAAGGAAGCGCCAGATTGACTTCCAAAGAGGCTGGACCATTTTGCAACCCCACCAACAATGTAGGAAGGTTCCACTTTCTCCACAGCCTCTCCGGCATTTGTTGTTTTGTGTTTTCTGGATCATGGCCAATCTTGTTGGGGTGAGATGGTATTTCATTGTTGTCTTGATTTGAATTTCTTTAATAACTAAAGATCGTGAACATGTCCGCATGTGTTTTTTGGCTGCCTGGATCTCCTCTTCAGTGAAGTGTCTGTCGATCTCCTTTGCCCATTGCTTAATTGGATGATTTATCTTCTTCTTATTTATATTTTGTAGTATCTTATAGATTATGGAGATCAGGCGTCAGTCTGACATACAGTTGCCAAATATTTTTTCCCATTCTGTGGGTGTTCTTTTAATTCTATTAATAAAGTCTTTGGATGAGCAAAAGTGTTTGATTCTTAATAGTTCCCATTTATCTATTTTCTCTTCTGTTGATTGAGGTTTCTTTGACAGATTTTGGAGTCTGTCCTCATTGTGTATTAAAACTTCCATTGTTGTTTCTACCTTTTCTTGGATGAACTTTATCGTTTTAGGTTGGATATTTAGGTCTTTTATCCAGTTGGAGTTGGGTTTTGTATAAGGTGTAAGATACGGATCTTGATTCAGTTTATTGTAGATGGATAACCAATTTTGCCAGCACCATTTGTTGAAGATACTGTTTTTACCCCAGTTTAATGTCTTAGGGCCTTTGTCGAATATCAGCTGTTCATAGGCAGATGGTGTCATCTCTGGGGTCTCAGTTCTGTTCCATTGATCTATCTCTCTGTTCTTGTACCAGTACCAGGCTGTTTTGACCACTGTGGCAGTGTAGTATGTTCTAAGGTCGGGTAATGAGAGGCCTCCCAGTGTGTTCTTCTTCTTTAGTAGTACCTTACTTATCCGGGGCTTCTTCCCTTTCCAAACAAAATTGGTGATTTCTTTCTCCATCTCATTAAAAAATGATGCTGGAACTTGTATTGGGATTGCATTATATAAATAAATTGCTTTGGGTAAAATAGACATTTTCACAATGTTAAGTCTTCCTATCCATGAGCAGGGTAGGTTTTTCCATTTATCTAAGTCTCTCTTAGTTTCTTGTAGTAAGGGCTTGTAGTTCTCTTTGTAAAGGTCTGTTGTTTCTCTGGTTAGATTAATTCCTAGGTACTTTATCTTCTTAGGGGCTATTGTAAATGGTATTGATTTGATAATTTCCTCCTCAACAGTCTCATTGTTGATATAAAGGAATCCTACTGATTTACTTATGTTTATCTTGTATCCTGAGACGTTGTTGAACTCTTCTATCAGTTTGAGTAGCTTACTTATAGATTCCTTGGAGTTCTCTGCATATACAATCATATCACCTGCAAACAGGGAGATTTTAACTTCCTCTTTGCCAATGCAGATGCCCTTTATTTCTTCATCTTGTCTAATTGCTCTGGCTAGAACTTTTAGCACAATGTTGAATAGGAGAGGTGACAGTGGGGATCCTTGTCTAGTTCCTGATCTCAAGGGAAAGTCTTTCAGTCTCTCTCCATTCAGGATGATGTGGACAATTGGCTTTGTATAAATGGCCCTTATTGTGTTGAGGAATTTGCCATCTGTGACCATTTTCCTAAGGGTTTTTAGCATGAATGGGTGTTGGACTTTATCAAATGCCTTTTCGACATCAATGGACAAAATCAGATGATCCTTGTCTTTTCTGTTATTTATGTGGTTAATAACATTAATTGTTTTCCTGATGTTGAACCAGCCTTGCTTCCCTGGTATGAATCCCACTGGGTCATGATGGATTATTTTCTTGATATGTTGTTGTATTCTGTTGGCAAGAATTTTGTTGAAGACTTTTGCGTCTAGGTTCATGAGTGATATCGGTCTGTAGTTCTCTGTCTTTGTTGGATCTTTCCCTGACTTAGGTATCAGGGTTATGTTGGCTTCATAGAATGAGTTTGGGAGTACTTTATCCCTTTCTATACTGTGAAATAGTCTAGGTATTACTGGGGATAACTCTTCTCTAAATGCTTCGTAGAATTCTGCCATGAAGCCATCTGGGCCTGGACTGTTTTTTGCTTGGCACTGTTTTAATGAACTTTTCAATCTCTTCCTTTGTGATAGGTTTATTAAGTTGTTCTGCTTCACTTTGTGATAATTTGGGTAGGTGGTATGAGTCAAGGAATTGGTCCATTTCCCCTAGGTTTTCAAATTTGTTAGAGTACAGTCTTTCATAGTATTCTGTTATGATGTTTTTGATTTCTGTTGCATCTGTGGTGACAACTCCCCTCTCATTTCTAATTTGGGTTATTTGTTTCCTTTTCTGCTTTTCTTTAGTAAGTTTAGCCAGTGGTTTATCAATTTTGTTGATCTTTTCAAAAAACCAGCTTTTGGTCTTTTCAATTTTTTCAATTGTTTTTCTATTCTGTAATTCATTTAGCTCTGCTCTAATCTTTATGATCTCATTTCTTCTGGTGCCTGAGGGGTTCCTCTGTTGTTCTCTTTCTACTTGTTCAAGCTGTAGAGCTATTTCCTTGATTTGGTTTCCTTCTTCCTTCCAGATATGTGCATTTATGGAGATAAACAGACCTCTGAGCACTACTTTGGCTGTATCCCATAGGTTCTGGTAGGCAGTGTTTTCATTCTCATTGGAATCCATGAATTTCTTTAATTCATCCTTGATTTCCTCTATAACCTATGGTTTTTTGAGAAAGATGTTGTTCAGTTTCCAAGAGTTCCACTTTCTATCTCTGTTTTTGCTGCGATTGATTTCAACTTTTATGGCTTTATGATCTGAGAAGATGCTTTGCAGCAATTCAATGGTATGGATTTTTTTCAGCATTGCATTATGGCCTATCACATGGTCACTTATGGGGAATGTTCCACGTGCACTGGAGAAGAAGGTGTAGTTGTCTGCTGATGGGTGGAAAGTTCTGTGTATATCAATGAGGCTTAGTTGGTTAATTGTGTCAATGAGGACTTCTGTATCTTTACTGAGCTTTTTTCTAGATGATCTGTCTAGTAATGAGAGTGGAGTGTTAAAGTCTCTCACTATTATTGTGCAGTCATCTAACTCTCTTTTGAGTGTAGTCAGTATTTCTTCGACATATTTAGGTGCTCTGACATTAGGTGCATAAATATTTAATATAGTTAAGTCTTGCTTGTGTACTGAACCTTTCAGCAATAAATAGTGACCTTCTTTGTCCACAATGGTGGATTTGACATTAAAATTGATTTTGTCTGAGATTAGAATTGCCACCCCTGCTCTTCTTTGTTCATTGTTAGCTTGATATATATTCTTCCATCCTTTAATTTTCAGTTTGTTCCTGTCTTTAGGTCTCAAGTGAGTTTCTTGTAGACAACATATGGATGGGTCGTGTCTTTTGATCCAAGATGACACTTGGTGTCTCTTTACTGGAGCATTCAGTCCATTCACATTCAATGTAATTATTGATAGGTATGTGTACACTGCTGCCATTGTGGTATATTTATTTTTATTTTGATGTTTTCTCTGTTGTTCTTATTAGTCTGTTCTGGGACACTTTTTTGTGAGTTGATTTTTCACCTTATTCAGAGCTGGTTTTATAGTTGTTGATACCCATGTGTTAAATTTCTTGAAATGGTATGATACATCTTTGTTGTGCTTTACAGCTACCCCTATGAACCCCCTTAATAAACTATTTATAAACCCAATTTTAATTACTACCAGTCTTGTCATCTTCCTCTCCATCTGGAAGGACTATAACAACTGTAATACATCCCTCTTTTATTATGATGACACCATAGTTTTCATGATGATCACTGGATTGCTTCTTTCGATATCAAAGCTGTGATTTACTCTGGAGCCTTCCCTAAATGGGTGGAATATTGAGTAGTGTGTCATTCTAAAATATAAAGTTAGTGGTTTCGTTCTTCTAAGCCAAAGCCAAGAACTTCTTTCAGTATTTCTTGTAGTTTGGTTTCGGTTTTTACAAAGTCTCTGAGTTTC
Organism: Heterohyrax brucei; assembly: GCA_028571685.1. Lineage (NCBI taxonomy): Eukaryota > Metazoa > Chordata > Mammalia > Hyracoidea > Procaviidae > Heterohyrax > Heterohyrax brucei. The sequence goes on along the minus strand of CM053143.1, from coordinate 53,669,614 downwards.
TGTTTATCTGAGAATGTCTTAATTTCATTTTCATATTTGAAAGATAGTTTTGCAGGATATATAATTCTTGGTTGGAAGTTCTTCTCCTTCAAGACTTTGAATGTGTCGTGCCACTGTCTCCGTGCCAGCATGGTTTCTGCTGAGAAATATGAAGAGAGCCTACAGGGTTTCCTTCTGAATGTTAGCTTCGCCTTGAGTCTTGCTGCCTTTAAGAGTTGCTGCTTATGTTTCATTTTGTTAAGCTTGATTATAATATGTCTTGTAGCTTTTCTTTTGAGACCTATAATGGGTGGCTTATGACATGCATCTGAAATGTCTATATTCTCTTCCTTCATGATTTCTGGGAAGTTTTTTTTCAGCAGCTCAGCAACAATACTCTCTGTGTTCTCAGATGTCTCACCCTGTTCAGGGACTCCAATTAATTGAAGGTTGTTCCTCTTAGTAGAGTCCCACATGCTTCTTAATGTTTCTTCATTTTTCTTGTTTCTTTTTTCTGATTTCTACTCATAGACACTGGCATCAGTAGCTCTGTCTTCCAAGTCAGAAATTCTTTTATCCATTTGTTCCATTCTGTTTTCTTGGGTTTGCATGGAAGTTTCTATGTCTTTGATTTTCTTCTTGATCTGTTGGATTTCAGAGTACTGGTATTCCATCAGATTGAACAACTTGCTTAATTTTTCATTTTGTTCTGCTGCATTTTGTATAAGGTCTAGAAAGACCCTGTATATAATCAATTTGTATTCACTTCCTGATGCTTTCATAAAAGTTTCTTCATCTGGAAAACTCCTTGGTTGCTTTGTTTGGGAGCCTTCTGAAGCCATGAGTGATTGCTTGTATGCCACAATTGTCTGTTGCTTTTTGGGTCCCATGTGAGTATATAGAGGCTGGAAGAGGTACTGTGAGGATTGCAAATGTTTCACTAGGCTGTCTTCAAATGTAAAGCAAAAGGTATCTGACTAGTTCACAAGTCAGTTAGGTTTTCAGGTGTAGAGGTCCCTCTTCTCATCTGACAAAGTAAGCGCCACTATATCCAACCCCAGATGAGAACAAATTAGTTCAGAATACAGCAATTCTACTGCCCTGGTGGCCTCTGCTGACGGGGCCTAGCCTTAGCCAACACTGCGTCAAGTACTGGTTTTGCGATAGAAAAGCACTCCCCTGTGGGCAGGCTGTGGCTCCCAAGCTAAGAATTAGGTCCAGCTGTGGCCACCGTACCCAAGATTGCGTCCTCCACACAGGCGGCAGACAGAGGTGCTAAAGGTGTCGAGAGGTAGTGACTCCTCTGATTCTGTTGCAGGGCCCCCAACATAGGCAGCACTGTGAAAAATCACTACTTTTGTGACAGAGAAGTGCTGTCCCGTTTGCATGCACTGGCTCCCAGGCTAAGAACGAGGTCCTGCTAAAATTTTGATACCAACATGGCATCCTGCACACTGACCACGAAGCTGTGCACAAACCCCGCTGAGGCAGCTACAAAATGAAAGGCTCAAAGTGGCTAGATTAACAAGAGTCCCTAGCCTGGCTCTCAGAATACGGGAATTTCGCCTGCCTATCCCCCTAACAGCGCGTCTGAGTCCAGCCGTCAGGCAAGACCAAGCTCCACCTGCCAGCCAAGACAGAGGAAAAATAAAGTCAAACTGGTGTATTTACCTTCTGTCCGTGAGAGCCGGGGCTAGCCAGGAGCGGGAGTCAGTGAAAGAGAGGAGGTTTTTCGCTGAGTGGTATGAAGTCCCAATTAACAGCCCTGTGCCGTGTCCTGAGGCTGATTAGGTGATCTGAAGGCTCCGTTTGATTATCAGTTCAGGTCTTAGTTTCCAGAAGGATATAAGGAGACATGTGCTTAGTCTGCCATCTTCACTTTGTCTTTTTTTTTCTTTTTTTAGTAGTTTTAAAGTTCTAATGAAGTAGTGTGGGGTGAGGGGGGTTATGGTTTGATTAGGAAAAATTGTTAAGAAGAGGAGAGGAGTTATAGTTTATTTACAGTCTTTGATAAGGGAAAAGGGTTTGCAGGCATAAAGATTTGTTTGTGGTTCAAATTCCACTGGGCTGTTTTGAGGTAATGGCTTATGCTAAAGCCCCTCTGAAATCCAGGTACATATCAGAAAATGTTTGATGTTAAACCTCTCTGAAATCCAAGGTCAGAGTGCCCTCATTTAATAAAATGTGTTGGCATAACTGGATATCCATCAGTAAAAATATGAAACAAGACCTATGTCTCACACCATGCTCAAAAACTAAATCAAAATGGATCAAAAGCCTAAATATAAAATTTAAAATGATAAAAATCATAGAAAAAATAGAGACAACGCTGGCATAAGTAGATTACACAACGTTACACAAACATCAAAAGAGAAAAAAGATAACTGGGAACTCCTAAAAATCAAACACTTATTTTCATCCAAAGATTTCACCAGGAATTTAATTACCAGGAACCTGATTACCATCTAATCTCCATAATCTATTAGGCACTGTGAAACTCTAACAAGAAAAAGACAATCAAATCAAAAATGAACAAAAGATATGAAAAGATACTTCACCAAAGAAGACATACAGAAGATAAACAGACACAGGAGGAAATGCTCATGCTTGTTAGCCATTAGAGAAACCAAAATCAAAACTACTGTGTGATAGATAACTATGTTACCACAGCAAACCTGGCATTAATCCAAAAAACACAAAACAATAAATGTTGGAGTGGTTGTGGAAAAACTGGTACTCATATACTGTTGGTGGGAATGTAAAATGGTACAACTGTTTTGGGAATTTATTTGGCACTTTCTTAAAAAGCTAGAAGTAGAAATACATGTGATTCAACAAACCCACTTCTTGATATACATCCTAGAGAAATAAGGACTGTCACACAAATAGACACATGCACACCAATGTTTATTGCAGCACTGTTCATGATAGCAAGATGATAGAATCATTCTAGATGCCCATCAATTGAAGAAAGGATAAACTGGTATATTCTCAGGGTGAGAAACTGCAATTCTCAGGAAATACAACATGGAGTCACCTGGAAGACATTATGCTGAGTGAAATCAATTTCAAAATGACAAATAGTGTACAAAACCAATGTGATAATGACTCAAGAAAAGGTTTAAGTACAGCAAATAATTTTTGATGGTTTCCAGAATGGGGCAAGAGTGTGAAACATATTCATAGACTAGACATCAGATAGGAATTGGATTAAGTGAAGACAGTGACAGCAGGTGGTATGAGGGATGTCAGCACAGCTGGACTATACCAAAAGCTAACAGATTTTTCTAAATACAACCCAACATTTTGTGGGACAGAGGAGCAGGGCAGGAGACTAGGAACCATGGTTTCAGGAGATACCTAGATCAACTGATATAGCTAAATTTTTTTAAGGAAATGTTCTGGATCCCACTTTGGCAAGAGGTGTCTAGAGTCTTAAATGCTGGCAGATGGCCCTCTAAGTAGCGTCAACTGGTTCCAAGCTACTTGGAGCAGAGAAGAATAAATGACATCAAAGACATGAGGAAAATAAGAACCCAGAAGAAAGGAGGGCCATATAATTTGGAGACTTCATCAACATGAGACCAGAACTAGATGGTGCCTGGCCAACACCAGTGACTGCTCTGGCAGGGAACACACTGTAAAGTTCCTGATGTGATGGGAGATAAATGGATGTGCAGAACCAGAACACTATTAAAACATCAGATGTGGTAGTCTGACAGAATGGAGGGTTCCCTGAAGACATGGCCTCTGGACTCTGTTAGCCCAGAACTGAAAGCAGTACCAAAGCCAGCTTTTCAAAGAAACATTGGACTGGACTACAAGGCAGGCTGGACTACAAGTGATGCTGGTGAAGTGTGTGCTTCTTAGCTTAAATATATACATGAGTTTGCCTGAGCAGCTCTGGTCCAGAGGTAAGATGTGAGGATGGAGGGTGAAAGGAGTTGGTTGAATGGATACAGGAAGTACAGACTGGAAAGTACGAATGTGCTGTTACAGGATGGGGAGAGAAGCTATAGTTGCATAACAGTGTGGTTGTGAGGTTTTCTATGGCACATTGACTTGGACTGTAAACTCACTTAAAGCACAATGCCAGCCAAGCCAAGTGAAACAATCAAAAAAAAAAAAAAAGAAAGAAATTAGACAGTGATTGATCTTCTTTTCCCTTCTCAGCTTGTATCTAGCTTACTTTGAGCCATGTGCTTTCTTTTTCTTCTTTTTTCTTAGAATTGGAATTGTCTCCCTATGTTCTTATAAAATAGCTAAGTAACTGCTCAGCAAAAATCTTTCTTCATTTTTTTTAATCAGTCCTAAAACATAAAAATTTTATGGAATGAAATCATTGAATGTATTTACAGAAAGAGAATATAAAGGGTGTGTCATGGTTGGAATTGTGTCCCCCCAAAAATGTGTGCAGCCACGTGGCTGGGATATGGTTCCCAGTATCTTGGGACTGTCCTCCACTGTGTGGTTTTGCTAACCTGTATGTTAAAAGATTAGGGTGGGGCTGTGAATTCCTGCTGTGGGGGGAGTTTCCCTGGAGCATGGCTTGCCCCACCCTTAATGCTTTTAGCTTGCAAGGAATAAAAGGAAAAAGAAACAAAGGACAATTTGAGAGCCTCGCTACCATCAAGCAAGCAGCACCGGGAGCAGAGGTTCTTGCGTGAGGACACTCCCTGGACAAAGACTGATGCAATACTGGGCTTTCCTCCAGAGCTGACAAGGGAAAAGCCTTCCCCTGGAGCGGACAGCCTGAATATGGACTTGCAACCTACCGGACTGTGTAAGAATAAATCTTTCTTTGTTAAAGCCATCCACTCTGTGGTATTTCTGTTAGAGCAGCCTAGCTGACTAAAACAGGGTGTCTGTTCAGAAACTTTGAGGATGTCCATTTAGCACTCATTACAAGGTTTATTTGGGTCCCGGGCAGCTTTACAGAGTTCTCAGATGGGAGTCTGTAGAAAGCGCATTGGCTGGGGAGTTGGGGAATTATAAAGGGTGGAGATGGACCTTGTTGAGGACAGTTACTGTTGCTAAGTAACCAACGGGACTGTGGGTGATTAGGACCATTCGATTAGCATAAGGAATGCCATTTCAGTGGGGTGAGATGAGGAGAGGACTAGTAGAGCCTACCATGAGGAATAACAACTAGGGACTCTCCAGGGGTGGGCTAGGCATTTCTGGGAATAGCTGGCTCAGGCCAGCTGGGGGACGGGGCTTGGGTTTCAGCCTAACGTTTCTGCCTTTTTCTGATAAGGGATGAAGAAGTCAGTCTTTGTCTACTTCCTGCTGAGTGGGGGCTGAGTAGGGTTACAGGCCGGAGTCAGCGAAAGATGGGCTGGTGGACAGATGAGTATAGGGGTGTAGTAGTAGTTGATTTACGGTGACTCTGGACATTTCTTTTATGTGGTTTTTCAGGAACCTGAGAAAGCAAGGGGCAAAAAGAAAAAAGAGACTGATTAATATCAGGGGCCCAAAGAACGGGGCAAGCCATTCCATTAAAGATGACTGGAATCAATCAAATGGGGATGTTTTGACTTGTCTTCGTCTCAGCTCTTCACTCAGGTGAGGTAACTTATGGAGGTTCTGCTCTATTTGGCAAGTTTCATTGATGTAGTAACAGCATTCTTCTCTCAGGAAGAGACAGGTTACTCCTTTTTCAGCTGTAAGTAGGTCAAAGGCTCTTTGATTCTGTAAAGTAACTTGAGCCAGAGAAGTTATTCGTCGCTGTAGGGAAGTTAGGGAGTCGGCAGTGGTTTCAAGGGCTATTTGTAGGTCTTTTTGGAAGTCTTGACTTGAGATTATGCTGTGTCCGAAGGCTCTACCAGCAATTCCAGTGGCTGAGACTGTGGATGCATAGGTTAGTCCTATCATGATGGGTAGAAATGTAGCTCTTTTCTTTCGGGGTGCAGGTATTAGCCAGGCAAGTTCGGACTCGGTATACAGTGTTAGCTGGGGGACTAGGAGGTCTGGGAAGCAAGGTCCTGGTGTGGTGGAATTTAAGCACTTATGTAGAATTCCATTACACCAAAAGTAAATACCCAGTATTGGGCCAACTTGGTGTTGTATGGTGATATTTTGGGTGCAGGAGTGGAGGGCTGTCATTATCATGCTCTTGATTATGAGGCCGATTTGGGGGGGTTGTATCTGGTTATTGATTTCAGGGTCCCAGAGGGGTAGCTGTAATGTAGGAGTGATGCAGTAGTGGGTGTTTGAGGAGGTATGGGCTGGCTGGATGTAATTAAATGGGACTGCTGCCAGCAGGGGACACTGAAGTGAAGCACAGAGGAAACAGTTGGTGATGTTGGGTAGGGTTTGTGAGTGGTTAAAAAAATGATAGAGTGTGTTCAATGATTTGTGTCCATGAGGATAATTGGGTTGTATGTGGCTTGTTGAGAGTCTGGTTCTCTAAAACTTGTATCTTTTGGGCCATATTTTGTGATGTTAGGGTAAGGATTGGGATTAGTTGTTCATATCCTTGAGAAATATGTAGAGTTCCAGTGGGTCGGGAGTCATACGTGGTCTGGTAGATGTGTCCTACGACTCCCGAGGCTCACCTAGGGTTCCAAGGGTCTGATATGTGAACCTTATATTTTGGGGATCTCTGGGCCATTTGTCCCCGGGAGTTTCAACAAGTGGGCTCCTAAGCCAAGGATTGTTGCTGTACATTTTACATGAGTAGTAACGACATCCCCCATATATCTTAGGCCACCACCAGCACCGATCTTCTGTTTGGTTGAAGAGGAAGCGAGCATATGAGAACTCAGATCCCAGAGTGATTTTAATTGTAATAGGGGAGCGGCAGCCCTGTGGGTTGCAGTTACCAGAGCCTATAAGGTGAGTTATGGTGGTTTTCCCTGTAGGATAGGTTTCTTGGATCTTAAATTTCCATGCATTTCCCCAAGAAGATACAATACCTTAGAATAAATCTAACTAGAGAAATAAGAGATCTTTACAGAGAAAACTACAAGACATTGCTACAAGAAACAAGGAGAGACTTACACAGTGGAGTAATCTGCCCTGCTCAGGGATAGGAAGACTCAATGTTGTGAAAATGTCTATTTTGCCCAAAGCACTCTACTTATAGAATGCAATCCCAATACAAATTTCAGCGACATTTTTTAATGAGGTAAAGAAACAAATTATCAGCTTCATTTGGAAAGGGAAGAAACTCCGAATAATTAAAGCACTACTGAAAAAGAAGACCATACTGGGAGGCCTCTCACTACCTGACTTTAAAACTTATTACACTGCCACAGTAGTCAAAACAGCCTGGTATTGGTACAAAAAGAGACACACAGAACAATGGAACAAAGTAGAGACCCCAGAGATGCCACCATCCTATCATGAACAGCTGATATTTGACAAAGGTCCTAAGATTTTGAAGTGGGGTAAGAACAGTCTCCTTAACAAGTGGTGCTGGCATAATTGGGTATCCATCTGCAAAAAATTGAAACAAGACCCATATCTCACACGTTATACAAAAATCAACTCACATTGGATAAAAGATAAAATATATATATATACAAGCAAAAGCTATAAAGCTCATCCATGATAACAATGGTCAACAATGGATGTTTTAATACACAATATAATATAGACAGACTTCAAAATCTGACAAACAAAACACATTCATCAGAAGAGAAAATAGATAAATGGAAATTAATAAGAATCAAACACTTCTGCTCATCCAAAGACTTCATCAAAAGAGTTAAAAGACCATCCATAGAATGGGAAAAAATATTTGACAACTCTATGTAAGACCGGCGCATGATCTCCATAATGTATAATGTTCTACAAAATATCAATAAGAAAGAGACAAATCATCCAATTAAGCGATGGGCAAAGGAGATGGACAGACACTTCTCTAAAGAGGAGATCCAGGCAGCCAAAAAACACATGCAGACATGTTCACGATCATTAATTATTAAAGAAATTCAAATCAAATCAACAATGAGATACCATCTCACTCCAACAGATTGGCTATGATCCAAAAAATGAAAAACAATAAATGTTGGAGAGGCTGTGAAGAGATTGGAACTCTCCTTCACTGTTGGTGGGATTGCAGAATGGTGCGACCTCTTTGGAAAGCAATTTGGTGTTACCTTAAAATAATGGATATAGATATACCATTTGACCCAATAATTCCTCCGCTAGGAATATATCCTACAGAATCAAGGCCATTCACACCAACTGCTACATGCACACGAATGTTCACTGTAGCACAGTCCATGATAGCAAAAATTTGGAATCAACCCAGATGCCTAACAACAGAAGAATGGATGGGTAAACTTTGGTATATATATTCAATGGAGTACTATACACTGATAAAAAACAACGATGATAGCAGGAAACATCTCTCAATTTCGTCTCAACAGGAGGACATTATGTTGAGTGAAACTAGTCAATGACAGAAGGACAATTATTATATGAGACCCCTATGATAAAAACTTAAAAGCATACTCATACACAACAGAAAAGACTCTTTGACGGCTACAATGGTGGGTAGGGTGGGAGGGTGGGAAGGCAAGGGGCGAGGGTTTAGATTAGATAGTTGTTTGAAATTTGGTTGGGTGAAATTAGTGACAATACACATTAGTAAGAAGATCAGTATAATGGGACTTTGACACAACTTGTGTACTCCTCCTCTCTTAACCCAATATTGTAAGCACAGAGTATACACACTTCCATTTTTTTTTATTTAATTAAAAAAAAAAAAATTCCAGGCATAGTCTGTGGAGGTTTCAGCTCTTACTCGAGTTGAGAGGATTAGTGACCCGACTAAAACAAAGAGAGGTAGGGCCCATGGGTTTGCAGGTATATGAGTCATGATTGTCTGGGGCTCTCTTTACTTGTGAGAGGTGGGGCCAGGACGGGTCTCCCAGGAGTTTTATGGCTGTGGGGGTAGTTAGGATGACAGTATGTGGGCCTGTCCACTGGGGTTGTAGAGGTTAGGGATGTAAAGTTTTCAGAAATACTGCATCTCTTGGGTGTAGATGGTCAGTTGTCTGTGATGTAAAGTTAACAGATTGAGGTTGTGGAAGGTACAAGTCTGTGTGTTCTCACAGGAGCTGTTGGAGAAGGGAAAGATGAGAGAGGTCACTGGCCAAAGGGGGACTTTGTGACAGCAGGTTATGATTGAGGAGAAGGGTTCGGCCATATTTCAGCTCAAAAGGACTAAGGAAGGTGGGCTTGCGGGGTGTGACCTGTATTCAAGACAGGGCAAATGGGAGGAGGTCTACCCAAGATTGGCGGAGTTCCAATGACAGTTTGGCAAGGTGGGTGTCGATGAGGCCATTAGCCCTTTTTATTTTGCCTGGTGATTGGGGTCGATAGGGGATGTGGAGTTTCCACTGGATTCCCAGGGTAGCGGAAATCTGTTGGACCACTTTGGAGGTGAAGGCTGGCCTGTTATCGGACTGTATAGAGGAGGGTAGTCCAAATCAAGGAATGATATGAGTTATTAAAATGTCAGCAGCTATGGCAGCAGTTTTGCCTTTGAGTGGAAAGACTTCTACCCAGCCGGTAAGGGTGTCAGTTAGGGTGAAAAGGTGCTTTAAAGATTTGTGTGTTGGCATGTGGGTAAAGTCAATTTGCCAGTCTTGGCCTGGCAGGTGTCCTCTCATTTGATGGGTAGGGAATGTGGGTTTGAGGCCCCCTTGGTGGTTGGTGGTCTGGCAGGTGACACAGGAGGAGCAGACAGCTTCTATAGTTGAAGTAAGGGAGGACAAGAGGAACAGTGGTTGTAGGAAGTGTCTTAGGCTTCACTACCTATGTGTAGTGAATTGTGTATGAGGGTGACAAAGCTGGTAACTTGTGTTTCTGGGATTACTAGTTTATTGTCTTTGTGTATCCACCCTCCAGTGGAGATTGAGGCTCTCTTTTTTGTCCAGAAAATCTGTTCTTCATTTAAGTATTGTGGTGTGAGGGTGTGAAGTGACAGGAATACAACAGGGGCTGGGAGGGGTTGGCTCTCTTGTGTTAGGTTGCAGGCTATTTTATCTGCTCTGTTGTTTCCTTGTGTAACTGTGGAGTTGTTGGATTGATTGCCTTTGCAATGTATGATGGCTACAAGGGTGGGGAGCTGGAGGGCCTCTAAGAGTTAGGTTTATGATTGGTGTGCCCTTAGTTGATAAGAATCCTAGCTGTTTCCAAATGGAGGTGTGGCAGTGGGCCATTGGGAAGGCGTATTTGGAGTCCATGTAAATGTTAGCCATTTTGTCTTTTGAGACATGGAGTGCCCTGGTGAGAGCAATAAGTTCAGCTTTTTGGGAGGTAGTCCCTTCAGGGAGATTGGTTGCCTCTGTGGTTTCAGTGAGAGTGACTACTGCATAGGCTGCCTGTTTCCGTCCCTGAGTGTCTGTTGTGAAGCTGCCGTCTACAAAGAGGGTGAGGTCTGGTTGAAGCAGGGGTTGGTCTGATAGGCTTTGGGGGGGCCATCAGGGCCTCGGTGATGTCACCACACAAATGTGTGTCTGCGAGTGTTTTAGGGTTTGTTGGTACGGGGAGTAAGGTGGCCGGGTTTAAGGAGACCGTGTTAGGGTGATTTCAGGGTTATCTATAAAAAGAAAATGAAATTGTTTTATACAGGAAGGTGAAATAAGTGATGGGTCAGGAGATCTTGCAGCCAGTGAGGTGAAATGACTTGTAGGGGCTGATGGAGAGTTTGAGAACCTCTTGTGTAAGTATAGCCGCAGCAGCTAAGGCCCACAGGCAAGGTTACCAGCATCTGGTTGTAAGGTCTAATTGTTTTGAGACATATGCTATCAAGGTGAGTGTAGGGCCTAGGGGTTGGGTGAGGACTCCTAGGGCAATTCCCTTCTTTTCATCGGTAAATGGGAGGAACAGTTTGTTGAGATTGGAAAGGTGTAGAGGAGGCGATTGTAGGAGGTGGTTGAGAAGGTTGTGAAAGGCCTGTTTGATTATCTGTGGTGACTATAGGGGACCCAATGGAGGGTTTTTTGTAGCTTTATATAATGGCTTGGCAATTGTGGAGTAGTCAGGGATCCAGTGGCAGAAGAATCCTACTGGTCCCAGGAAGGAAAGAATTTGGTCTGCTGACGTGGGTGGTAGTAGGTTCTGTAAGGCCTGTACTCTGTCTGATGTTAGTGCACAAGTGGTTGGTGTGAGCTGAAGGCCTAGGTATTTGGCTGAGGTGGTGGAGAGCTGGGTTTTAAATGGAGAGACTCAGTAGCCCTTGTTTGCCAAGAAGTTGAGGAGTTGGGCGGTGTGTAAGATTGAGTAGTCCAGGGATAGGCTACATAAGAGTAAACCATCTACATACTGTAGGAGGGTACTGGGAGAGAGTATGCATTTGCTGAGGTCTTTGGCCAGGGCCTGGCCAAAGAGGTGGGGGCTGTCCCTAAATCCCTGAGGTAGGACAGTCCAGGTGAGTTGGCTTGACGAGTGAGTATCTGGTCCTTCCCATATAAAAGCAAATAGATTATACAAGGATGGGTCAAGAGGTATTGTGAAGAAAGCATCTTTGAGGTCTAGTATGGAGAAGAGAGTGGTTGAAGCGAGGATATTAGATAGGAGGGTGTATGGATCGGGAATGACGGTATGTAGGGGGACTACTGCTTCATTGATTAGGCATAGATCTTCTACTAGCCTGTAAGTGCCGTCAAACTTTTTTACTGGCAGGATAGGGGTGTTGTATGGTGAGTGGGTGTATACTAAGAGACACTTTGTGAGTAGTCTTTGGATGATGGGTTTCAGTCCCTGTCTGTGTGTGGGAGACATGGGAAATTGCAGTCTGGATGGGAAGTATGAGGGGTCTTTTGGTTGTATGATGATGGGCTGGTGATGAGTGGCAATAGTTGGGGTTGAGGTATCCCAAACTTCGGGGTCTACCTGGTCTTGGGCTATGGAAAGTTTGAGTAGGTGAGGGGGTTCAGCTATTAAAGAGAGCATGAGGGAAACTGAGGGGTCTGAGGTGATTTGTAGAGTAGTTCCTAGTTTAGAGAGGAGATCTTTGCCTAGGAGTGGAGTGCGCAGGAGGGCATTATTAGGAACGAGTGTGTTAGGATTTTATTATCTAACAGGCATGAAATGGGTCCCGTTGTCAGTGGGTTAGAGGGCTGTCCGTCAATTCCCATAACCGAAATTGGGAAAGAATAAGTCAGGCCCAAGTAGGAGGGGAGAACAGAATAGGTAGCCCCTGTGTCAATTAAAAATGATAATGACTTACCTGCTACCTTGAGAGTTACCCTGGGCTCAGCAAGAGTAATCGAGGTTGATGAGCCAGGGCTCCTTCAGTCTTCAGCTGCCAGTCCCGTGACGGCCAGTGGCAGGTCTGGGGATGGAGAGGATGGCCCCCCATGGTTTTTTATAGATGGACAGTCGCTCTTCCAATAGCCCCGCTGACTGCATGCCGGGCATGGAGTGGTGGGTGGCCGTGGTTGTGGACAAAGTTTGGCCCAGTGTCCTTCTTTGCCACATTTGAAACACTCTCCTGGTGAAGTGTGGCTTGGAGTGCTCTTCTTTATCTCATTTGGTGGCCTTAGGGCTGCCACCAAGTCTTGGGCCTGTAAGTGTGCCTTTTGGCGGGTTTGGGTTTCCTTTTCTGCCTCTGCCCACTCCTCTCGGGTGTTAAAGACTTTAAAGGTCATATTTACCAGATCTTATATGGGAGTTTGGGGACTATCCTCAGCGATTTTTACTTTTTTCCTAATGTCTGGGGCAGATTATGTTATGAAGTGGGTTGCTAAGACTGTGGCTCCTGCTAGGGAGGTAGGGTCTAGGCAGATATATTGGGTAAGTGCCTCGTTAAGGTGATTGAGAAAGGCAGCAGGATTTTCATCTGCATGTTGGGTAATTTCTCTTAATTTGTTAAAGTTTACTGCCTTGTAGGATATGGTTTATAGTCCAGTTAGGGCACATTGGACCATTTTGTCTCTCTGGGTGTGGTCACTGTGCCCAGATTTAGTGTCTGTTTGGTAATCCCAACCTGGGTCTTGTCCTGGGGCTGCCTTTAAGCCTACTGGCATGGTGGAGTCTGCTAGGTGGACTTGATCGGCATGTTCTCAGGCAGCCCCGAGGACCCTCTTTCTCTCATCTGTGTTTAGGGTAGAAGAGAGAAGGACTCACAGATATTGCCAAGTTAAGTCATAGGCCTGTGTAAGGTAACAGAATTATTTTATGTAATTGGTAGGGTCATTTGAGAAGGAGCCTAATCTCTTTTCGATTTGGGAAATGTCAGTTAGAGAGAAAGGGAAATGAACTCGGACCACTCAGTTCCCGTCACTTTGTGTAGGGGACAAAGGAGAGACAGGCTCTGTGTAGGCTGGCTCTGCAATTGGGAATGGGTGTGGCTACTGACTGGGGATGGTATGGTGGACTGGGGATGTGGGTGGAGGTGATAGTAGGGGATATGTTGGGTGTGTCAGCTCAGGGGAGGGTGGGGATCTCTGGGGTGGAGGTGAGATGGACTCTGGTGAGTCAGAGAATGAAGAGGGTAGTTCGGGTGAGGGGTTGGATTTCATTTAGTCTGACCCTTTGTTAGCTTGGGTTGGGGTTTCTCTGGCTAAGAGGATTTTAGTGGTATTACATGTGGAGAGGAGTGAAGGATAGGAGTGCAGATAGAGAAAGGCTTGGACGTGGGGGACTTCCGGCCATTTGCCTCTGTGCCAACAAAAGTTTTCGAGGTCTATTAGAACTCTGTAAACAAAGGTTTCCTGTTTGGGCCATTTAGATCCATTATCTAGTGGGGAATGAGCCCAGGAGGTGGTGCAATAAAAGATTAGGCACTTAGGATGCCAGTCTTGAGCTAACCCCAGAGCTTGGAGGTTCTGTAAGAGGCAGCCCAAAGGAGTGGACAGGTTGGGCTTTAGTAAGAACCTTCTGAAAAGACTGATGTCTCGCTCTTTCAGGAAGGGCCTCTTGGATGGACGGTCTCAGAGGTCACAGGGGACATCTCCCAACTGTGTTTTACTGAGACTCAAGCCTAAGGGCTGTGGAGGTGTCTCTGATGTGGTACCATGGTTTTTTGGACAGTCAGGGGGGCAGAGACACCAGAAGGGTGGAAGCTAGGTAGACCAAAACTCACCCAGGATCTGACCGGAGTGAGAGTGGTTTCAGGAAAGTGAGTTGGGGAGAGGATGGGTCTGGTTGAGGGGATTTATTACTTACCATAGGCGTTGAATGAAAGAGGACCAGAGATTCCTGGTTTGTCCAAGTGGTTGTTTAGAGAGGCAGAAGAGGTAGAGGGAGAAAAGGTGAAAGTGAGGGGTGGGCTGTTGGCCAATACCCCTACCGGGTTTCGGCACCAAAATGTTAGAGGTTTTAAATGTAAAAGGTTTCATTTAGTTTAAATTATGCCGTAAAAGGAGACTGGGGACAGAGAGAGAAAGAGAGTGAAAAAGTTTATTTGTGTCCTGGGAGGCTTTACAAAGTTCTCGAATGGGAGTCTCTAGAACTGCGCATTGGCTGGGGAGTTGGAGATTTATAAAGGGTGGAGACGGACCTTGTTGAGGACAGTTAATGCTGGTAAGTAACCAATGGGGTTACAGTTTCAGTGGGGTGAAGTGGTGTCGTTTCAGTGGGGTGAGGTGAAGAAAGGACTAATAGAGCCTATGGGGAGGAAGTGGCAGTCAGTCTCATTTGAATAAGAGAAAAACAACTAGGGATTCTCCAGGGGTGGTTGAGGCGTTTCTGGGAATAGCTGGCTTGAGCCAGCTGGGGGAGGGGGGTTTGGGTTTCAGCCTAACAGTGTTCACTTCTGTTTTCTTTTCAGCAAAAGTGTCCTAAAAAATTGCTGTTAGCTCACAGAAGTAGAAAAAGCATACTTGTATCTCTGTATTCTTCACAATGATCTCTCTTGGCTGCCACTTGTCTACAAAGCAATAAGCCATATAATTTACAGGAAGAAAGCCACTGAATCCCTCAGAAAATACAACCAAACAATCTGTCTTCAATGCAAAATAAGTAGGTGGTGGAAACGTGATGGAGAAACATCATGTAAGGGAATCCAGCAGTGCTTGTACAGTCTCTAGCTTGTTGTAGAAATGAAACAACTCCTTGTGACAGGATTCCATGAGAGCTTTTTGCAGGCTCCTCAGTCCATGAGAGCCAGCCCTCATCAAGGGTTGGGCAGCGAAAGAGAAGAAGTTTCCCGCTCAGTGGTATGTAGACCAAATAGACAGCCCTATGCTGTGTCCAGGGGCTCACTAGGTGTCCAGAAGGCTCTGTTTAATTATAAATTCAGGCCTTGGTTTCCAGAGGGATTTAAGGAGACGTGTGTTGCATTGACCATCTTGACTCTGCTCCCCTATTTGTTTGTTTTTAACAATGTCTTAATATGGTTCTAGCATCCAAAAGTAGTTAGTTCCACTTGTTCTTTCCATGGCTTAGTTGTACTGGTAGAGGGACAGATCTTTATAACATCCTAAACTTTCATTTTGCATTACTAGAAGGTTCACTTGAATTTTTTGTGTTTTGTAAAAAAACTATCACACCTTCCCTTCCCTTTGGCTTTTGGAAGCTTGTTGTTTCATTCAACAATACTATTAACCTTAGGTAATTCAGAGCAATTATAGCTTGTGGGCATTTCATGCATCTTCTTCCTCCAGTCCTACAGTAGTGCAAAGCCTGGCTAAACCAGGAGCATCAAGCCTCCTCAGTCCTTTGGGAAGACCTAGACAAATATGAAATGTCACACACAATAGTGCACCAGTAATAGGCAAGTCTGTTCTCTGTACACCTAAGCAAAGGAGAATGTGGTTTGCATTTCACAGCTTGTGCCACTGGCATTACCATAGCTGCTGCTGTTCTTGCTGAGAACTTCACATTCTGCTCCTTGTGATTCCATCAGGACCCCCAAATGCAGAAACGGAGTTTGTGAGAATGAAAAACAACTTTATTGGTTTGCCATGCAAGGAAATAGTCATGGTTAAGTGCCTTCCGAGACTGTTACAGGCAGCTAGTTGAAATGGGCTGGATCATTTTCAGAATACAGACTGGTGTGCACACAGTCACGGAGGGGTTTAAATTTAATGAGCATTTTCTAAGGACTGGGTTTGGTTCCCAGCACAGGAAGAAATTAAAGATTTTTGTTCATTAGCATGTTAGCTGGTTACTGAGGGCACACAATTTACTATACATAAGGTTGTTAATGAATTAAAGATCATCTTGAGTGCCATGATGGAGGTCAGGACCTTTTCAGACAATTCCTGCAAGATTCTGGCTGTTATCAAAAAAGGTCTGAGGAGAAAAGCAACTTCAGGAAATCAGCTAGATACGGGACTGTGATGAGGTTAAGAAAAAATGGTTCTGTGGCTTTAGTCCTGTTTTACTGCCATGTAGGTGACTACAGTGAGAACATCTTCGGTAGAGAGAAGAACTTTCCTAACTTACAACAGTTGACTTTCTCTTAAATCGGAATTTGCAGAGATGCTGTATCTGTTTTACTAATTTCTAGATTTCTAAGACTATTGGTTCCACCACTATCCTTTTTCACTCTGCTTTTATTTAGGGGGTGTAGGAACACGAAACAGTATATGCCACCATCTTGCCTCTCCCCCAAAACTAAACTAAACATAGTGATGTGATAGAAAGGGGACAGATCTACAATCCTATACACAAGTCTGACTTATCACTTTTGCATTTTTTTCTTCTTTTCTAATACATGCATTTAATTCTGTAAATTTTTCTCTAATTAGCTTTCCCTACATTTCCCAATATTTAGAAAGTGATATCATAATGTTCATTTAGATTAAAATCATTTTTAACTTCTCCTGAGGCTTCTATTTTTGGCCCATGCATTATGTAGAAGTATATTGCTTAATTTTCAAGTATTTGGGGGAATTTGTAGTTTTATTTTTGTCATTGGTCTTATATTTTTAACCTGGTACTTTTTTGCCAGCCTGCAGTATACTACTTTTGTAGGGTTTTCTGCATTGTGCCAATGCTTGTCAAACTTTGTGATATAAAGTGATGTGAGGGGCCCAAAACAGAGGCAGAGACACACCGGTCCAAGGGTCTAGTGAAGTTTATTTGAAGACAAAGAGAGTGGGGTCTGAGCCGAGGGTGGTTCAGCCTGCCTTTCCCCAATAAGGTAACTTTCTTGCAGTTTTAAAATTCTGATGAGATAGCATGGGGTGAGGTGGTTTATGGTTTGGTAATGAAAGAAAAAGAAGAGAGGTAGCAAGAAATTCCGGTTAGGGGATTTATGGTCTGATAAGAAAGAAGTGTTTGATTAGAAGGGGGAGGGGTCAGGTTTATTTATGGTCAAGATTTTGATACGGGAAGGGCTTTGAGATTAGGAGGGCAGAGGTGGAAGGCTTAAAGTTATTTACGGTTTTATGATTATACCAGATGGGACATACCAGACTGTTTTTGGTCATCCCCAAGGGGCATGCATACCAGGCTGTTTTCATTTAATGGCAAGGTTTGTTCACTGGATAAGATGACCTGCCTGAATTTCAGGGACAGAGTCCTCTCAGTGATGGACTGTGTTTTAAGGACTCTCTTGTTAGCATTTATATTCATGTTTTTAATGAAAATTTAAAGCAAAGTTCATGTTAACTATAAGCTCATTGTGCTTCCTTCCTAACACCATTAATTATTTTCTAGAACATAACAGGTCATGATATAATGTACTGATTCACTTCTTGAACAGGAGATAACCAAAAACTCAGTGCCATAGAGTGGATTTTGACTCATAGCAACTCTATAAGACAGAGTAGAACTACTTCAGAGTGTTTCCAAGGTGTGCCTGCAGGATTTGAACTGCTGACCTTTCGGTTAGCAGCTGTAGCACTTAGCCACTACACCACCAGAGATTCCATACAGGAAATAAAATATGTGAAAAAGAGGCAAGTGAGACATATTATGGGAGTTTAGAGAAACAATAGATTTTCCAGTTGTAGCATTAGTGAAGATGTTGTCTAGATAATTTGATATTTAAAGTGGAACATAAATAATAGTTAAAAAATTGACCATAGGTACAAAACATGAAGTCTTTGAAGACACAAACAAAATAATTGCATTTGCAGCATTCCTTATTACATTAAGGGGAGAAAGCATAGCTCTTGTAAATGCCATGTTGTATTATTTACAAAAAATCATGAGAAGATTTTGAGGCATAAAGGTGTGGTATTAATAACTAGTGTTGCCACTCCTCTTTGTATGATGTATAATTGAGGGCATTTCTGAGTCTTTGGCGTGTCATCTGTAGAACGTAAACAATAATTCCTAATTTGCTTTGCTGTTGTGAGAATGACTTAGACAGAAAGCATACGCGAGGAAAAGTCAAAAAGAAAATAGGCGGGAGCACTGAAGTCTGACACACCAGGCTCTATATTAAAGTTCCTTTATTCATAAACTGTAATCCCAGAGAATAAATATCATCAAGTCTCAATTTACTCATCTATGAAATATAAATAATCTATACCCTCTGAGAGATGTTGCAAAGATGAAATTAAAGCAGGAACCAGGTGGTTATCCCCCCAAATACCAGTTACTTTTGGACATCACAGACAATTGGAAAACATTAAATATTTCTGAACTATGAGACAACATAAGAGTTATGTTTTAGGAAGATTTGTTTTCAGGCTTGTGTAGTTTATAAATAAAAGAGAGTAACACTAGAGGTAAGAAAAACAGGGGTATCGGTTGTCCAGTTATAAGTAAAGAAAGACCTCCAGATGGATAGTGGTAGGTCAAATGCAAAGAAAAGTTAGACATTGACATTTTTGAATCAATAACACTTAGTTTTTGCCAAAACAAGTTAGATAGCATGAAAAATACTGTACATCAGAATTTCAGAAAAATGTCAAAGCAAAACAGTAACAGTATTAGGTTTAGAAAGAAAAAAACATGAAACTATTGTCTTTGAAATCTCTATAAATGGGAGCAAAAAGTAGTTAAGCAAGATATATCCTTCAGCAGACTGCAGTAGATTGTTTTAAGTAAATGATTTGATCAAAAGTTTCTGTAGAAATTTTAATTAGTCATTACCACCTATAACCACAAGCAACAGTGTAGTCTTCTCCAAAACCATGTTTATAGTCACTGTGGCCTAGGTTGCATACATGTACTGGTCTGAAACAACTGACATTGTTTAAAACTATAAATCAGTGGAATGAATCAAACAACACGTCTTGGAGTTAAGAAGACATAGCTATGAACTGGCCCAAAGAATGAGGTCAAAATGTGAATACATTATTTTTGTGATAAAATATTTAATGTTCCTTTACACAGTCTACTTCAGAGAAATGTACACTCATGTTTTACACTAGTTGTTAAAACAACCACTAACCTAGGTTCTAGTTTTTTCTCCCTTTCTGGTCTAATTTCAAAGACAAAATTTGAATTTCCTCATTTCCATAGCTTAAAAAAAAATGTATCTTTAGAGAGTTACAACCAGAAGTATCTGCAACAAAAACCTTCACAGCTGTGTGAGCATGACACAAAATGAAACGAAAAAGAAAGAAAGAATACTATTACTCTCAAGGGTGTTTTCTACCTGTGCCTTCAGTGACGAACATGTTGCTAATGTGTCTGGGAACCAACAGTAGCAAATAGATTCCTCAATGTCATCTTTGAGGAAATAGAAGGAAAGTGAAAAGTGAAGTAAAATTTAAGATGTTTTGTTCAAACAGGTAAACTGAGAACATTTCCCTTCAAGAACAAATTGTTTCTCATAACACAGAACACACTCTGATTGCCTTCAATTATTTTCATTCAAAACATCAGAGCAAAAACTAGGAATTAAGTTTTCTGTAGTCTCCTTGTTAGACTCCAGGATCACAAATGTAAGAAAATAATTCACACAGGTCTTTTCAAAATTTTTTTTTTTTTCTGGAAAAGAATGATGTATGCACATTTTAATCAGTAGAATTTACAGCTTATCATTAAAAAAGGTCATTTCAGGAATCTACCATCAAATAAATACAAACAGTTCTATAAGCAAGTTCTAGGATGTTGTTAGTACTGCCAGCCTCCATTAGGTTACTATTTTTCTAGAAAGGACTGTTGTCACCTTTAGCAACAAATTATTTAATCATTAAATTTAGGTATTGATGTTAAGTGATTGTTTGCTAGACTATAAAGATAAGTAAAACAAGGTTCTTCTTCTAATGCTGTGGTTAACCTGTGCCACACACATTTCTAAAAATGAAAGTAGTGTGTAACTAATGTTCCAATTCCAAGAAATGATCTTTTTGAGAGTGGCAAACATTACCTACACTTACGTGAGATTCTGTTACATCATTTGCTTGTTTGTTTGTTTTGTTTTCATTTCTTTATTTCATCTTTAATTGAGGAAAACTAAGGCAGATTCTATTGAAAACACACTACCTGCATCTATCATTGTTGTTGAAATTTCAGGAATTTGGTTATTGTTAAACATTGATACTTAGCACTGTAAGAACACTTGCTTGGAAAACAATCAGCAGTCACCTCCAGGAAGTAACGTGAATGAGTTTATGCTGAAGGCAGGACAAGTTAGAACATGTTGCATGAATTACTTTTGCTTTGAAAATGAACCAACAGACTGGAAATATTAATTCAAAAGGAAATATTTTGTTATTAGGAATTTTGCACTTTATGCATTTACACATCCATATTTATGTTAATATATTTGCATTCTTCCTGTAAAAAAGGAGGAGATTTAGAAAAAGGAAATGAGCATAAAATAATCACCCTACTTTTTCATACTGTGTATTTCTAATAACATTTATATGTGTATTTGAAATATTTCTTAAAATCAATTCAAGGTACATCCAGTTTGAATTAGTCTTTTTTTACATTTGAGATTTATTTAGATTTCTATAATAGATGTAAACTAATGTGAAATGCCAAGCCAGTGTGAAATATCTATCCTACATACACTCTATCTAGCATCCTCTAATCTTGTTTAATCCTGATGCAGTTGTAAAAACTAAAAGATTAACATTACTGTGGTGCTGTTAATTGAACCATAGACATTATTCAAATTTCACTATTTTTTCCACTAATGTCTGCTTCCTTTTGCAGAATCCAAATAGGATAGCACATTCGATTTAGCAACTTTCTCCTTTGTAATTCTAATATTAATATTGTATTTGATTTTGTTTATGGCTTTTCAGCATGAAGACACAGAATACTCAGAACAAAAGATGCTGATTACATAAACAACAAAGGCTCCTGGGGAGATAGCTTCTATCATATACCTTCTAAATGAATTTAATGAAAAAGCTGACTTTCATAAAATGGAATAAGTATCTTTAACCTTCAGGAAGAATAATTTGTCCAGCAAACTGAAGAGGACACAGAAACTTGTTCAGGGTTAAGGGAGGCTCAGGGAGCTCTAGAAATGTTAGTATGCTGTTGGATCATTGTTAATTTCCTCTAAAATGAAAAAGTAATCTTGGACCTATACTGAGATAAATAGAATAAAGGGGAAGAAGTATGGAGACAGGAAATAACATTTTACGTTAAGGACTTTATCTATACCATAGGAATTTCACCAAAAAGAATTTGTAGATGAGGTTGACAGGCATGTTTAACTATAGCAAAGTCATTGTAATATGGCTTTGAAATAAAATAACTTATTTCTAAACAAAATCCAATCCTGAACCTTAGATCAAAGATTGCCATAACTGTTCTCTCAAATTTATCTCTTAAACTAAAATTTATATTTTACATCAGAATGCAATGTTTTCTGTTTCGTGAGATTAAGGCAATTCAAGATGCAAAATCCAAAATAAAATCACTTCTTTCTCCTAATCAAAGAAGAAAATATAAAATGCCCTACTTAAGTTCCAGGATCATGATTTAAAATGGTATTATTCAACGTGATTGTGTTTAAATGTTACTTTTTGTGTAGTTTAATCGGATCTGACTCGAGGGCACTTGGCTTGACAATCATACTAGGTGCACTGATTATAGTATCCAGTGAATTGAAGCAAAACGAATATCCTGGGATCCAAAATCAGATTAAGAAACAGAATATTGACAGCTTTCATTTTCAGCACTATCCAGTCAATATCCCAAATCCTCCCCCAGGGGAATTGCTATCTTCACTTCTAGTACAAGGTTTTCCTTTTTGGTAATTAATAGAATCAGAATCAGTCGTTATGTCTTATTTTGCACTAGCTTCTTTCTCTCAATATTTTGTTACAAATAGCTGTAATTAACCTATTTTAGTTACACTGTATTAAAAATATACCTCT
This sequence comes from Heterohyrax brucei, assembly GCA_028571685.1. NCBI lineage: Eukaryota > Metazoa > Chordata > Mammalia > Hyracoidea > Procaviidae > Heterohyrax > Heterohyrax brucei. Next base: position 53,647,481 of record CM053143.1, on the reverse strand, counting down.
ACTTACTTTAGCATTCTGCAGTAATGAATATACAAGGAGTTACCAGTTGCAGTTATTAAAGAAGCATTAATATGAACTTTCTTCATGTATTTGGGGTTTATCTGTGTATGCATTTCTTTTTAGTGTATACTTACTGGTAGAATTTCTTCTTTTAGTCTGTGACTATTTTCAACTTAATAGAAAATGCAAATACTTTGCTGGAGTAAATACATCAATTTATTCTCCCATAAATAACATGTGAGAATGATTGTTACTTCACACTCGCACCACCATTACACATTGTCACTTTTTTATAATTTTTATTGTTGGTGTATAGTAGCATTTTATTATGCTTCCAATATGCCTTTTCATGATGAGTCATGATATTGAGAATATTTTCATGTTTTTAGTTTCCAGTTTGATAAGCTTTTGGTAAAATGATGTGCAATATTTAAGCATCTTCTTCCACATTAAGGCCATCTTTTTCTAAACAATATCTTTTGAGGAAGCAAATTTTGTCAGCCTTTTCCTTTAAAGCTGATGTTTTCTTTGTCCTCTTAAGGACTGTTTTATCTAACACCTCCACTACAACAACAAAACATGTAATCAATTTAAAAATCGGCAAAAGATATGAACAGACACTTTATCAAAGATGACATTCAGGTGACTAATAGACACATGGGGAAATGTTCACAATCACTGTCCATTAGCCATTTGGAGAAATGTAAATGAAAACTACAGTGAGATAACATCGTACCCAACATTACCAGCACCAACCAGAAAAAAGCAAATAACAAATTTTAGAGAGGCTACGGGGAGATTAGAACTCTTCTGTACTTCTAGTGGGAATGCAAAATAGTATAACCTTTTTGGAAATGACATGGCACTTCCTTAAAATGCTACAAATAGAAATACCATCAAAAGTCAAACAAAAAAAGCAGCATTGCATTGAGTCATATCTGATTTATAGCAACCCTATAGTTCAGAGTCAAACTGTGTCATAGTTTCCAAGGAGTTCCTGGTAGATTTAGGCTGCTGACCTTCAGGTGAGCAGATGTAGCACTTAACCCGCTACGCCACCAGGGTTTCCAGAAATATTGTACCAAAATCCAAACCAAACCCAGCACCACCAAACTGATTCAGACTCACAGCAACCCTATAGAACACAGTAGAATTTCTCCATAGAGTTACCTATGGTTAGCAGGTGTAGCAATACCATAGGCTCTAGCAATCTCACTCCTAGGAATATATCCTAGAGAAAAAAAGATCCATCATACAGTATATACACACTTGTGTTCATTACATTATTATTCACAATAGTAAAAAACAAACAAATAAGCAAACAAAGTGTGTATCAACAGATGAATGGATAAACAAACTGGTACACACAATGGAATACTATGCAATGATGAAGAACAATAATGAATCAATGAAATATCTCATAACATGAATGAATCTGGAAGATATTGCAGTGAATGAATTAAGTCAATCACAAAGGGACAAAATATTATATGAAACCACTATTATAAAAATTCATGAAAAAATTTACACACAAAATAATCTTTGATGGTTAAGAGGGAGTATAGGGGTGGGGAAGGAAAAAACACTAAATAGACAATAAACTAAATAAATCCTCTACTGTTGAGTAGATTCTGACTCATGGTGACCATTGGTATGTGATAACTTTGGTGAAGTGTAAGACAGTACACAATGCCAGGGAAATCAGCACAACTTGACCACAGTGAAATCATGGAAGTTTTATGTATACATATAAACTCCCTGATAGATCAGATTACTGGGGTGAGGGCTAGGGACCACGGTCTCAGGAAACATCTAATTCAGTTGACATAACACAGTTGATAAAGAAAATATTCTATGTCTTACTCTGGTGAGCAGCAAGTACCTGGGTCTTAAAAGTTTTTGATATGATACTACACCGGTTCCCTCCTCATCTGGAGAAAAGGAGAGTAAAGCAAACCAAAGACAGAAGGGCAAGATTAGTCCAAAGGACAAGTATAAATGGACTACCAGTACCTCAACCTCCACCAGCCTGAATCCAGCACAACTAGATGGTGCTCAGCTACCATCATTAACTGCTCAGACCAAAACCACGATGGAGGGTCCAGGACAGAGATGGAAAAAATGTAGAACAAAATTCAAACTCACTAAGACCAAGGGTGCTGGTATCACAAAGACTGGAGAAAGCCTTAGAATATGGCTCCTGGACACCTTGTAACCCAGTACTGAAGTTACTCCTTGGGTCATCCTTCTGTGGAAAATGAGACAAGACTATAAGACAAATGATAACATTCACTGTTCAACCACGTGTACAAGACTAAATGAGTACAACAGCCTAGGGACAAAGACAAGAAGACAAAAGGACAGAGGAAAGCTGGATGAATAGAACGAGAAACTCAAAGTCAAGAATTGGAGAGTGTTGACACATCACAGAGTTGGCAACCAATATCACAAAACAGTATGTATATTAATTAATTAAAGAGGAAATAATTTCTTCTATAAACTTTCACCTAAAGTGTGCACATGCATACTCATATACACACACACACACAAAATTTAAGGAGTGAAAAGCATTTCAAGACTGAGAGCTTTTACACTAATAAATTTACATTAGTTTTTAGAAATTTTAATACTTTGCTTTCTATATGTAAGGACATGACCCACTTGGATTAAGTGTGTGTGTGTTGTAAGCTAGAGGTTAAGTTTTGTTTCTTCTCTTTACACATGTCCAAGAGATTCACACTGATTTAATGAAAATATATGTTTTTTGTGATACACTGCATTTTTACTATAAATCAACTTCACGTATATGGAGAATTCACTGATATTTTTGTAGCAACAATATACTGTCTTGATTTAATATAGATTTATCATATGCCTTGTCTACTATAATATATTTTGCATTTTGAAATCCTTCCTTAATAATGTCTTGGCAATCATTACACTTTTGTACATAAAAATGTTATTGTTAGTTGTCATCGAGTTGATTCCAACATGTAGCACCCCATATGTGCAAAGTAGAAATGCTCCATAGGGTTATAAAAACAATGACCTTGCATAAACATATTGCCATGCCTGTCTTTTGAAGCATCACTGGTTGGCTTTGAACTGCCAACTTTTCAGTTAATAGCCAATTATGGTATCATTTGTGCCATCTATTTTCAGAGAAGATACCTGCTGAGATTTTGATGCAATGTCTCCATATCTATCAACTGAGGAAGAATTGTTATCTATGTAATACTGAATCTTCAAATCCATGGTACAATATATTCCTCCATTAATTTACTTATTATAATAAAAATGCTCTCAATAATGCCTCAGAGTATCTATAGAAATCTCATACTTCTAGAACTAGATTCATTAGATTTAATAATAAAAATTCATTGCTATCAAGTATATTCCAACTCATAGTGATTCTACTGAGCAGATCAGAACTTCCTCAAAGTATTCTAAGGTTGTAATCTTTATGGAAGCACATTGCCACAATTTTCTCCCACACAGCCACTGATGAATTCTGACTACCAACCTTTCAGGTAACAACTGTTCACTTTAACCACTGTGTTACCAGAGCTACTTGACTTAAGAGACAATTTATTTTTATAGCACCTATTAAAAATATATTTATGTAATACATTTTTGAAGTGTGCATTTTCTCAATTTGTTTCTGTTTGTTTTTATAGTCAAAAGATTAACTTTTACCAAACTTGTATTCTATAATGTTGCTCAGCTCATGAAATCTAATTATCTAAAGTTTTTTCTAAACTTTATACATGTTTTTATCTCTTGTGTATGATCTTTAGTTCTTTTTAACCTTTTTTTTTTTGTTTGCCTTATATTAACTCATATACTAAAAAATGAGTATATGGATACAAAATTGTAGCATATTAACATAACAAACGACTCAGCAATTAAAAGGGATAAAATATTGATACAAAGAAAAACATAGACACATATTGCCTTAGCCATCTGGTGCAACTATAATAGAAATACCACAACTGTATGGCTTTAGTAAAGAGAAATTTATTTTATCTCAGAAAAGTAGACAAATGTCCAAATTCAGGGTGTCAGTTCCAGGGTAGGACTTTCTGTACTGGCTCTGGAGGAACGTCCTTTTTGTCGCTTCTCCCCTGCATTAGGAGCTTCTCAGGTGCAGGAACCCTGAGTCCGAAGAACATGCTCTTTTCCTAGTGCTTCCTTCCTGCTTTTTATGAGGTTACTCTGTCTCTCTGCACACTTCTTTCTTTTATATCCCCAGAGATTACCTCAACACAATCCAAGTTTGTGGGTTGAAGCCATCTCACTAACACAGCTGTTGCCCATTCTTCCTCATTAACATTACAAAGGCAAGATTTACAATATATGGGAAAAATCACACAATACTGGCAATTGTGGCCCAGACAAATTGATACACACTTTGGGGGGAATGCAATCCAACCCATGCCACATATTACGGATCCCTTGATAACTGAAAGACGTCAGACACGAAAAGAGACCATTTTGATTTTTTTAATAATTGTACTGATGTAAAACTTGAGGAAAAACAAAATCTTTTAAATAGAAATAAAAGCAAGGGCTGCCTAGTGCAGGAGGTAGGGGAGTTGACCTCAAAGAGACAGTAAGGAACTTACTGAAGAGATGAAAGTCTTTCATATCTTGATTATGTGATAGTTTTATATATGTATAAATATGTATTTGTGAAAAGTCAAACCACTGAATTTATGTTGTATTCCTAAAATATATCCATTTTATTGTTTATAAATTGTACTTAATAAAATTTACCTTTAGAAGAAAAAAACAAATAACTCTAACTATATTCATAATTCTTAATTACATTTACTATAAAGATTTGTAGTAAAAATTGTTTTGATACCAAAAAGTATCTTCAAGAAAAGCTTGACCCACTTATTTTCTCTAATATAATCAGGTTTTAAAACTGTTCTAAAAGTAGTAATTGTTTACTTAACACAGAGCTTAAAATATTTTTACAAATGACAATAACTTTTTAAGGTTTATAGTTTTCATCTCTCAAAATCAGGACGATGTAAATTAGTAATATGGTTATCATTTGTTGCTGATCTCAGGTAAAAAAATATATATATCTATAAGTTAAATGAAACACATTTCTCATCTCTGTTCATTATTTTATTAATCTGTTTGTAAAATACCTTCTGGCAAAATTCTAAAGACTAGTACAACAAATGAAAGCAACTATGTATTATTTAAATATTAAGATGATATATGTGACACCGTTTCATTTGCCATTTCTGGCTTTCCATCCTACAAATGGAAGGGCTGAAGATGGAATGTGCATGTGAGTTCATCAATTTCATTTCTAGAAACAGTCATTCAAGATTTCAAACAGAAAATGTTCAAATACTATTTAACAATGATAAACCTAGATATAAGAATTGTATGTATGTTATTTTCCTCAAAAATTATGTTTTCAGCTTGAACAAGACAAATAAGCTCATAATTTCATAAATGCAAAATTATTTGTTAAAAATATAATCTACTTCTACAGTGAGAGACTGTGTTATTCCCGTGTCATGGACTGAGTTGTGCCCCTCAAAAAATGTGTATATCAATTTGGGTAGGCCATGATTCCTGGTTTTGTGTGATAGTCCTAGCTTGCCTTTATAATGTTAATGAGGTAGTATGGGCAGCAGTGAGGCAAGACTCAATCTATAAGATTGAATTTTGCCTTGAGGACATCTCTTGATATATATAAAGGAAACAAAAGTGAATAGCGAGGGGGAGGGGTAGCCTCATACCACTAGGAAAGAAGCAGTGACAGGAGCGGAGTATATCCTTTGGACCTGCCATCCTTGTTCCTCAGAAGCTCCCAGTCCAGGGGAAGACTGATTACAAGGACTTTCCTCAAGACCCAGCAGAGAAAGCCTTCTCCTGGAAATAACATCCTGAATTTGAACTTGCAGCCAACTGGACTGTAACAAAATAAATTTATCTTTGTTAAAGCCATCCAGTTGTGGTATTTTTGCTATGGTGGCACTAGATGACTAAGACAATCCATATATATAAGACGCATAAAAAAGGTTTTATAAAAATTTATATAAAAGAACACTATAATTGAGAAGATTGAGGATTAATTTCTAACTAAATACATGGAGAGAGAGAGATGTCTCAGAGGCACATAAAGAAAAATGATCCTGAAAAATACTATATGTATTTATCTTTCTCATAGAATATACCACACAGGATTGAGCTAATAGTGCATTGGAGATATTTTTGCTTAAACCCTACCTGTTTGAGAGTCAGTATAGATAGGAATGATATTTTCTGGGTGTTTTTTAAAACTCCACCAGTTCATCAATTTGGTTAACCTCTTCATTCACATCTTTAAAACAGACATATAATAGCATCCACTAACACTGTAGTGAAGAGTAAATAAGTTGTTAATATTTTTAAATGTAATTTCTAATTACCTCAGCTTACACTGATTACCTTTCATTGGCAAAAATATCTATTTATATTAAACATACAGTATCTGACATTTTAATTCAACTTTCCATGTGATTGATATAAGCATTTGTAACAGATTCAACTCGACGGCACTTGGCTGGCTTGGCTGTGAAGGCAGAGACCTATTAAGGTATAGACCTCATGCCACATGTATGTATATTTCTTATCTTTGCCTCAATAGACAAAATATCTTATCATTTAGTTTTTTCTCTTGAACAGGATCAAATAGTTAAAACTCTATGAAAGCTAAAATTACAATTGAAAATCACCAATGTCTGTCTGGAAAATTACACAGTAAATTAAAATGGTGACTAATACTATCTATTTTACTTGCTTAGTGTGGTGATATTTATTGGAAAGTGAATCATTTTCACCCTTCTGTTTTAAAAATTCATTCAGTTAATAAAGATTGTTTTGTTGAACTGAATTTGTGTCATATAAAATATCAAGTATCATTATTAATCAGTGTGCCAATTCTTTACTAAATTTAGTATTTTTATTTGGAATGAATATGAAATATAAAAAGAAATTGTGCATACTATATTAAAAATGTAGTTTCCATGATTACTAATAAAAATTACATAGAGCAGTTTTAACATATGATAATCTGATGAAATAGGAAATACACTTCTAAACATTTATTCTCCTGTGGCATTAAATACTCAATCACAGAAATTGTCTGTGATTAGAGCATTGCTTTGCAAAGCTAATGTTACACAAATAAAATGGTTATTTACACTATTTCAAAGAGCACCAGTAACCCACACAGTGATTTTGTTTGTTTTTAAATTGGAAGTAAATAGTAATGTTATATAATACGTATACACTTCAATTAAAAATAGGATGAAATAACAGAGCTTCTTTAAAACTGCTGGATAATTGTTTCATTCCTTAAGAGGGTTTTTTTTTTTTTTTTTTTTTTGAGTCCATTTAAGTGTTTAACCACAATCAACTGTAGTTTCATGTTACTCTGAGTTCTCATTTGTATGTTAAGATCAAATGCTTACCATTTGTGGTGTGTTTTCCCCGCCTATGGTCCTAAATAAAGTAACTAATCATGTTTGCTGTTTACATCCATAGACTGCTCAGGTTGTGAGTGAAAATATGTCACCACAGGTTGGGCTTAATAAAATGGCAAAACCCTTGTATGAAGGCCAAACCATTAATGTCTTAATCTTTTGCCAAGTCAACACACTGGTCTGTCTAGTTTTAAAATCATGAAGAAATTATGTTTCGATGCTAGAAGTGGAACTTTAGGAAAATGCATTTTCACTAGCAGAAAATGACCATTAAATAATGCTTTAGGACTTTTGCCATGTGAAAGTGAGTTTTACGTGAAACAACATATGTAAAATGATGTATTGGAGGTGCCCCATTCAGACCACAGGCAAATACACTGTTGGAAACTAGAATCTGGGTTATCATCTGCTTATATTTTATGATCAAGTTAATAGAATTTTTAAGTATCACTACTATCACTGCAGCATCATGTTGTTGTAAGCTGACAAATCATTTGTACAAATGCTCTGTTGAAAATGTATGACAATGAAATTCTGCTTGATGCAAAAGAATCTCCACAATCCAGGCAACTACATGTAACATGTCTCATAAGATACGCCAACTTCCTGTTAAATGTGAAGAATCAGTTCTACTCAGAATTAGCAAAGAAAAACGAATACATTGACAGCACATCTTAGTATTCTATAACTGAGAGTAGTATGATGTTTGTTGCTAAACCACTCTTCAGTCATTTTCATTCTCTTTTTCTGAAAACTGGAAACCCTGGTGTTTAGGCACTATAGCTGCTAACAAAAAGGTTGGCAGTTATAATTCACCAGGGGCTCCTTGGGAACTCAATGGGTCATTTCTACTCTGTATTATAGAGTGCCTATAAGTTGGAATTGACAGCAGCAGGCTTTTTTTTTTTTTTTTTTTTTTTAATGTAGTAACCTGATACTATGGAGTCACTTCTGAATTATGGCAAACAAAAGCTCCTGGGTGATTTACAATGTTTGCACTCAACTAATAACACACCGATGGATGATTCAAACCCATCCAGTATGCTGCAGAGTAAAGGTCTGGTTATCTGCTTCCACAAAGACTATGGCCAAGAAAACCTTAAGCAATGGTTCTATTCTATAATGTGTGGGTAGCCACAAGTTGGATATAACTCCAGAGCAATAGATTTGGTTTTCCTTTGTTAACATAGTGAAGTTACTGTAACGAGTACCACTCAGTAAAATAACAGCAAAACAAATTGCATTTTTAATAATACTAATTTAAATGTCATATTGCTCCTATTCAAATTGCTATACATTAAGAATATTCATCTCCACAGTAAATTCCTTCAGGCATGTGTTTAGGAGTATAGCAGAACAACTTGATATAAATTATGTTTTAAAAGAAGTATATAAAAAAGGGATTAAATTTATGATATATAATGGAAATACCATCATCAATAATATAGACTGTCAAACAGAATTCTCTAGTTCCCAGTGGCAATGTTTACTGCCTTTTCCAAAGTGGTTTGACAGTCTTTTGTTTTAATTATGTCTTTAGATAGGCCGTGTTCTTGTTAAATGGAAAGCATAAATTTAAGCTTCTTACTCTATTTAGTGGAAACTGTTTTTACATAACTCCACAACTTCTCTTCATTGGAGATATATTTTGCAAACCTTGTTATATTAGTATCTTAGGCTGGGTTCTCTCTGAGGAGTGAAACCAGTGTGATATATATATATATATATATATACGTATATATATATATATATATGCATGTATGTATGTATAGAGAGACAGAGAGAGAGATTCATTTCAAGGAAATTACTGATACAGATACAAATGTTGACAAGTCCCAAATTCAAGGGTCAGGTATCAGACTAGAGGTTTCTCCTGACCTAAAGGATTGCAGGAGCTGAAGAACCTTAAAGTGATGAGTCAGCTGGCAGACTGCTGGCCCAAATCCCAAGAATTAGAGATCAGAAGACGATGAGTTGGTTGTAGGATTGAGAGAAGGCAAACTTTGCTAGAACATCCAAATGTACATATTGTACACAGCCTACACTCCCAAGGAAATTCCGTTTTCAACTGACTGCACAAATCGGATCACAAAATGGAAGAGGATTACATAAAATCTGCCAAACCACTGTGAATCTTAGCCTACCTAATTGACATACAGTCTTAACTATCACAGTCCACACCTAGTAAACCTGACACCTGTATGCATCTCCTTAAATCATACATATCTCTAAATAAAGATATTTATAAAGTTATACTTGTGCCTAACATGATACAACTAACATTCATACATGCAATTGAAAACAGTTAACTCCATTTACATCTTCTATTTAATAATAAGTAACGTAATAAAGTAATAAAGTGTTTTAGAAGAAGTAGAACAAGAATGGAACTTAGAAGCAAGGATGGCAAGACCACATCTTGTATACATTGCACATGCTGTCAGGAGGAATCAGTCCCTGAAAAAGGACATCATGCTTGGTAAGGTATAGGGTCCACAGAAAAGGAGAAGATTGTTAATGATAGGATTGACACAGTGGTTACAACAATGGACTCAAACATAACAACTGTTGTAATCATGGCACAGAACTGGGAAGTGTCTCATTCTGTGGTACACAGGGCTGCTATCAGATGGAATTGATTCAGCGGCACCACCATCACCACCAACAACAAATAGAATAAGGAGGGAAGAAAATATGGATATTTGCTATATATATGTGTGTGTGTATATATATGTATATACATATGCAGACACAGTCTCACATACATGTGTATAATATAACAAGAAAGAAATACTGAAAAAAATTACAGTACTCATTTCTGCAACTGGTCATATAGTTGCAGTGGTTTTCCACACCCAGCCCACATTCCCTTGCCCTCAGCAATCACCTCGATTGGTCATTGTTCTTTGCCTGGTAGGGTGACCCAAATGGTCATTCCTGAAGGGCCTGAGCCATTAGTAATTATGTCAGAATTGGGTTGCCCTAGTTTTACATTAACTTTAATAATAGGGCATGGTAGTAATAAGAGATGCCCTAAGGCATCTCTTGTATTCAGATGTACTCATCTTTATTATACAACACAAATTCAGGTTCTCCTTGATAGTTATGATCAGTCACCTCATGCAATACATTAACTACCTTCTTTCACTGTTGATACAGAGACCTGAGGAACCCAAAGTAGAAGAGTGGAATTCTTAATTTCCAATTCAATAGAATTGTGTCCTGTTGCCAGATGGGAGCATTTCTTCCTTTGGGATTAAGACCGCTAGATCTATGGAGCATAAGGTCTTGGGGACAAAAAGTAAAAGTTTTGCAAGTGAGTTACTAGGGGTGATAAAAGTGGTGACACTCCCATTTCTACCCCTGGATTCCTAGACCTTTGAATTCTGCTTATGGAAGAAATAATACTATATATTGGATGCTAGTTTAGAGTATATACAATAACACGGAGAACATGGCCCCAAGTCTCCAAGGTATTGCTGCCTAAATTGATGCCATTAATGTGTTTTTAAAAGACTATTTCATTGTTGTAGAGATTCAGTTTCTTCAGGACAGTGGAGAATATGGCAAGATTAGTGAATGCCATGAACTTGGTCCCATTGTCCCATTTCATTCATGAAATGAGTTTCTTGATCTAAGAAAATAATGTGCGAGATAGTATGATGGTAGATAAGTCATCCTGTAAGTCCACAGATGGTAGTTTTGGTAGAAACTTTGCATGCAGTAAACGCAGATCTGTATTCAGAGTAAGTGTCTATCCCAATAAGAAAAATGTGTTGGTCTTTCCATGATGTAAGTGGTCCAGTGTAAACCTTCTATTACCATGTTCTGACTGATCACCATGAGGAATGAAACCATATCAGGAATTTAGGTTGGTTTACATGAATGGAAAATCGGGCACTCAGCAGTGGCTGCAGCCAAGTTGGCTTAGGTGAGAGGGCATTCATGTTGTTGTGTCAATACACAACCTCGGTCTCTGCCAACATGGCCACTTTGAACAAAGATACGAATGGCTGGGGAGACAGCATTACTGGTTTCTATAGAACACATCGTGTTGTCCATTTTATTTTTAAAAATAATCCCTCACTTGAGGTCACCCTTAGGCAAACATACACAAATGTAGCCTACTTCCTCCTATGTTATACTTTGTACTTCAACTCTTGGGACTTGCTATCTAGTTATAGGTATAAAGTAAAAATGAGTGCTTGGGTGGGTCTTGGGGACAGTCAGTAATGTCTTGTAAGGTATCTGCCTCAAATGTTTCAAGCAAAGCCCAAGACACTACTACCCCAGATGGTATCTCAGACAAAAACTCTTCAGGCACATTTGGGTTAATCTCATCAGATAGAGTGGAAGCAATAATGCTTGTACAGGGGAGGGTGGATTCGTTGACAAAGATGAAGTAATTACTTTACACGGAAACGAGAGAGCTGGTTCTCTTGTTAGGAATGATTCAATAGAATTTAGTAGCTCAGTGTGCACAACTTCCTGATTATCTGCCCATTTATCCCCAACTCAAGTTTCAAGATCCAATTTCTTCCTAATAAATGCCCTCACGTTAATTTCAGAGGTCATTCAGTGGTGGGAATTCAACTGGCATTGCAATTCAGCCATTCTTATGATAATACTTCAGTGTTGCTTTTCAGTGATGTACACTTTGTCACTACAAGAAATAAGTATTTATTTCAAGGAAGAAGTAACAACTTTCAGGTCTTGAATATGGTGCATGAGCTGTGACTCTGACATTTTGAGCTGATTCCTTTCTTTAACCACTTTGTCTGCTGAAAGTAAGACTAATCAACCAATTTCCCTATACTTTTTATACTGGAAAAAAAGTTGTAGAAAGATATTAAACATGCAATCACTCAGAGCCTTGTCTCTCACTAATGTTTTTTCCACTGATGGGTGGTGGTATTCTGCATATTTATATTGCAGCCTCATGCCATGGATTAGCAGTGCCCTCCTTGCTACTGGATTCTGAGTCATCAGCATCTTTGAGACAATACAGACTCAAGAACCAATTCAGAAATTTCATTGTTACAATTATTCATCTGGAACCACACTCACTACCAAATGTCTTAGTCCAGGTTCTCTGGAAGAGTAAAACCACTAAATATAGTGAAAGAGATATTCATTTCAAGGAAATCACTCACAGAGATGTGAAGTCAAGATATTCCCAAATTTATGAGTCAGTCGTCAAGCTGGGAATTTTCTTGACTCATGTGGTTTCAAAGATGGATGAATCCCAAATCAGCAGGTCAGATATTAGGCTGTCAGGTGATGGGGCTGAAGGGGCTGATGAATCGCCAAAACCTCAGGTCATATGGCAAGCTACTGGCTCATGTTCTGAGAACCAGAAGTTAGAGGATGACTGGCCAGATGCAAGATTGAGAGACAGCAAGCTTTACTGAAATATCCACATATATTGGATGTAGGCCACATCCCGAAGGAAGCTCTCCTTTCAGCTGAACTCCTGCTTGCATCAGATCTCAAAATGGAGAATAATTACATATCTGCAAACTACTGAGAATCATGGCCTAGCCAGGCTGATACATAACCTTACTTATTAGCTAGTTTCTCTGTATTTAGAGTTGATTGAAAGATTAAAAATAAATGTTAAGACACATTTTAAGTTAAAGTTTCCATCTTGTTTAGGTACATTATTGGAATTACCTCTGCAAAGTAGTTCCAGACTTTCTAAACTATATAAGGATTAATCAAAGAAAGATAGTACATTACAGAACTCTGGTGGCATAGTGGTTAAGAGCTCAGCTACTAACCCAAAATTCATCAGTTTAAATCCATCAGCCATTCCTTGGAAAATGTATAGTGTCTCTATGAGTTGGAAATGACTCTACAGTATCTAATAACAACAACAGTGCACTGAAAAATAGCTTTTTTTAAAAAAAATCCTCCAAATAATCCTCTCATATGTTTTCATTTATTCAATGAATATTTCACTGTCTACTATCTCTTAGTTCAAGTCCACCAGGCGCTCCTTGGAAACTCTACAGAGCAGTTCTACTCTGTTCTATAGTGTTGCTACGAGTCGGAATAGACTCGATTCACTGGGTTTGATTTGGTTTGGTTTGTATTATATGCATTGAAAAACTTTGCATACAGAAACTAAGGCTCTGCTTTCCTAGTGTAATTAATTTCATTATAATTAATTTATAAAAATAATGAAACAATTATGCAAATAAAAGTGTGTCTGATTCAAAACAGTAAGCACATACAGCTATCTCCATTCTCGTTTGATTAAGTATAAATTAAGTAAATGAATAAAAGGAGACTCCTTATCCTTGAGTTGATTCTGATACATAGGGACCCTGTAGAACAGGATAGAACTGTCCCATACAATTTCCAAGGAACAGCTTCTAGATTTGAACTGCAACCTTTTAGTTGGCAGCCATAGCTCTTAAAGATTGAACTCCAGACAAAGGCCCTAAAATATTAAACTGGGGTAAAAACAGTATCTTCAACGAAGGGTGCTGGCCAGATTGGATAACCATCTGCAATAAATTGAAACAAAATCCATATCTAACATCTTATACAAAAACCAACACAAACTGGATAAAAGACCTACACACCAAATCTAAAATGATAAAGCTCATCCAAGAAAAACAATGGAAGTTTTAATACACAGTGTAGACAGACTTCAAAATCTGTCAAACAAACCACAATAAAAAGAAAATAGATAAATGGGAACTATTAAAATCAAACACTTTTGCTCATTCAAAGACTTTATCACAATAGTTAAAATGCCACCTACAGAATGGGGAAAAATATTTGGCAACTATATGTCAGATCGACACCTGATCTCCATAATCTATAAGGTACTACAAAATATCAATAAGAAGAAGATAAATCATCCAATTAAGTGACGGGCAAAGGAGATGGATGGACACTTCTCTAAAGAGGAGACCCAGGCAGCCAAAAAACACATGCGGACATGTTAACAATCTTTAGTTATTAAAGAAATTCAAATCAAAACTACACTAAGATACCATCTCACCCTGACAAGGTTGGCCATGATCCAAAAAACACAAAACAACAAATGCTGGAGAGGCTGTGGAGAAAGTGGAACTGTCCTACACTGTTGATGGGGTAGCAAAATGGTCCAGCCTCTTTGGAAAGCAACCCGATGCTTCCTTAAAAAAATTGATCGAGACATATCTTTTGACCCAGCAATTCCACTACTTGGAATGTATCCTACAGAATCAAGGCCACTCATACCAATGGACATATGCACAAGAATGTTTATCACAGCATGGTGCACGACAGCAAAAAGATAGAATCAACCCAGATGCCCATCAACAGAGGAATGGATAGGTAAACTATGGTGTATACACTCAATGCAGCAATGATAAAGAATATGCAATGATAAAGAATAATGATCATTCCAGGAAACATCTCATAACCTGGTTTCAACTGGAAGATATTACATTGAGTGAAAGTAGTCAGTGACAAAAGGACAAATATTATATGAGATCCCTATGGTAAGATCTCCAAAACAGAATTATGTATGGAAGACAAGACTCTTTGACAGCTGCAAGGGAAGGGAGGGAGGGAGGGTGACGCAGGGGGAAGGTTTAGATTAGATAGTTGGTAGAAATTTGGTTGGGTAAAATTGGTGATAGCACACATTAGAAACAAAAATAATTTTAAGTGGACTTCAACATAAATTGAATACTCCTTCCATCTTAATCCAATATTGCAGGGACAGAGTAGCTGGGGAAGGTGGCAGGGGACCATGCTCCTAGGCAAAATCAAGGCCAATTGGCACAACTAGCGTTTTGCTAAGAGGGCTCTCTGCACCCCACATTGGCAAGTGGCATCTGGGGTCTTAAAAGCTGCCAAGCTGCCAACCAACGGCACAGCACATGGTCCCAACTCAGCAGGAATGGATGCTCACTGAGGACCAAAACGACATGGGGGAAAGACAACTCAGAAGACACAGAGACCCACCTGAGTCAGTGCCTACATTGACTTGGGACCAGAAGAACCAGATGGTGCCCAGCCACCACCAGTGATAGCCGTGATGGTGCTCACTAAGTTGAGTCTCACTGGCAACACAAGAATAAAAAGGGGTGTACCCTGAGATCTCCACTACAAGACAGCAATTGATGGTCCAGCGGCATCGGGGTTCCCCTGGGAGCATAGCCCCTGGCCCTGATGTTGCCCAAAGCATGAATCATAATCAAGGTTCACTCTTCGGACACTAATGGATTGGACTTAGTGATGCAGAGTGACCATATATTGGATGCACTTTATGGTTCTGTGCATCTATAGGATACCATCCTGCTGACCTCTGGCTGGAGGAAGAGGAGTAGGTGGAGACTGTTGGGAGGATGAGACATGTATGGGGCAGAGAGGAATAGTGTGCTGTCACCAGACAGGGAGAGCAGTGGAAGCTGCATATAGGTGGGCATGTAAATTTATATGGAAATGTACGTTTTCACTCAGTCATAATAAAAAAAGTAAATGTAAACTTAAGGCAAGAAAAAAAAAAGATTGAACTCCAAATAAATACAGGTGATAACTATACAAAGTAAACACACAGTCTGGAAGAAAACTGAATTGGAGTCACAGGGATTTATTATTTCATGATTGTAGAAACAGAATGGAGTCACGGCACCTGAAGGAAAGTCCTGAGAAACTCACAATAAAGATGGAGTAAAAGGGAAACAGGTGTCCTGTCGGCATAACTGGTTAAATGCTTGGCTGCTAACTGATAACTGCCCAGTTCCAATCCACCAGTAGCTCCTTAGTACAAGGATGTGACCATCTGCTTCCACAAAGATCTGAAGCCTTGGAAACCCCATGCGGCAGTTCTACTCTGTCCTGCGGAGTTACTGTGACTGAGAATCAGCTCTGTGGCCATGGGTTTGGTTCAGTTTGATTTGAATTAGAAGGGATAATGGTTTACAAAGAAATAATCTATACACAGACATTTCTGAATGAACCTTCTTTTTCTTACCTGAATAAATTTTAACTCTTGGAAATGTTAAGTGTTATGGATGTCTAAAATGAAATAATGGATCTAAAAGCATGAGAATTAGTTAAAGGTATATAACTGGAACAGCTGGCACTGCCTACTATCCACTATAAACTTAACTTTCTGTCTCATCTAGCAACTTTGAAGGAAGAGGAAAGGGGGAAAATATATTCATTATTTTATATATATATATATATACATAGAATTCCTCAGAACATTTGGGAAGAACTAGAGTGTCTTGTGTGGACTCAGTGAGTCAGATTGAAGTCTCAGCACATGAAGTCTTTACATTTCAACGTTTTTTGAGCCAAAGATGTAATTTTCAGTTCCCTTTTTATATTCACTCTAAAATGAAGATTATCAGTCAACAGGCCTAAGAGAGAGAGTTTACAGTCAGCTCTTGTACTATTCATAATCATGAAGGGCAGCAATAAAAAGATATTTGAAGAAAGCTTAGTGATCTCGGTAAACAACAGTTAGCAAACTATAGCTTCAGGGGAAACAGAAGAAATTCAGAAAGTAGTAAAGGAACTTATACATAAAGCTTACTGTTTATTACATACACACTCTAATAACAGGCATTAAAAGCTAAAAAATTCCCCTTTGTTTTAGGGGTGAGTAAAAATGAGGAGATGGTATTTTTTTTTTTTTTTTAAGTCTGTCTGTACTATTTAATTTTGATCATATGGAAGTTTTTGATTTAGAATTATTTACGAGGTTGATGCTAATGCCCCATGAAAAATTATTGGAAGTTTGAAATGATCCTTCTTATTGACTGAAATAATTGAAATGTTGCCACTATACTTGCTGTGTAATGAATATTATCACGATGCTTAATCAAAATTCCCAAATCATATATTTTGAAGGCAAGTTATAATCCCCATCTACTACTTTGTTCTCCCTGCATTCAAGCCTGGTCCCTTCCAGTCTTTATTACGATTTAGAAGTTCTCTTACACCTACATATGACACAAATGAGAAATTAGAAAGTTAAGAAAATCCTGCAAATATCTTCTTAGCCTTCTACAACCATCCACAGATAGATATTCATTTTTACTCCCGTGATTTTATCTATTCAAATATCTGTACCCAAGCTAAACCCAGTGTTATATCTCACAGAGATTAGTGTAATGGCCTATTAACTGGTTTAACAGAATCATTTTTTATGCTTCTTTCCATGGCATCTCCATTGAATTCAGAATCATTTTTTCAGAATACCAAATACATGTGTGTGAAATGACCTAATTATTTGTCTTCTTTCCACCGTCTGTGATCAAAGTGAAGTTAGTTATGTCTTATGTGACTGCTCACCAATGGGAGATGGCAGAGGAGGATTTTAACAATAAAGTGGATAGGATTATATGTTTTGTGGAAACTGGTCATCCTGTTTCCCTAGCCATTTCTGTCATTGCCCTTTTGGCTCATGAACAAAGTGACCATAGGTTATGCATTGGCTCAGCAACATGGAATTCCTTTCCTCAAGACTAACTTGGCTTTAGTCACTGCTGATTGCTCAGTCGGCCAGCACTGGAAACCTATACTGAGTCTCTGATAAGGGGACTCTGAATCCTCAATATTTCCTGAGGTGATAAACCAGCAACCTAGTGGCAAGCTGATTATGGTAAACCATTTCCATCACAGAAAGGACAATGTTTTCTTCTTACTGAGATACTCTGATACTCTATGCAATGCGTCCTGCAAAACTCTCATCCATGGACTCACAAAGTGCCTTACACACTGTCATGTTATCTTACACTGCATTGCCTCAAGTCAAGGGACTCGTCAATGAGCCCATGCTCATGGAATTTACTAATCTTACCATATTTCCCATTAACCTGGAATAATCCAACTGATAAAATGATGGAATGATCTTTTAAAAACACAATTATAGTACCAGCTGGATGACAACACTTTGTAGGGCTGGATAATATTCTCCAGGAGGCTGCATATGAAGACTGTCAATTAAGCTGGTGAACTCATCCTAGAAAAGTGCTACGTATGTTACTGTTGAATGTCACTATGGTTACCTCTGAAGTACTCCCCTTTGGTAGTTGTGCAATAATGATAGTGTTTATTCCACCCTTCAGAGCAGTTTTGGAACTCTTTTTCTAGAATGGCCATCAGAGCTGTCATCGTATTAACCTTGGTCTCCTGAACGTCACCCAAACATCTTCCTTTCAATATTCCCTTATCTTTGGGTACAGAAGAAAGTCATTGGGGCCCAGATCTTGTTGAGTTGGGAGGGAGTTCCAATACAACTATTTGTTTAGTGGCTAAAAACATCCTCACAGACAACTACACAATTAAGTTTGTAAACTTGCCATCATGCCACCACGCACTATGATCTTTCCAGAAAGAGCTCCAAAATCCCTTTGAAGGGTGGACTAGGCACTGACATCAGCACATAGCTTCCCAACGGAAGTACTTCAAAGGTGACCATAGCGATAGTCAGTGATGGAATATGTAGCACTTAGAACAATTAAGTTTGCAGAATTAATTGTCAGACCTCACAGTCTCTTAACTGTGTCCAATATATGATGCTCTTTCTTCCAAAGCCAGGATTCATGGTCTAGGAATTAAAGGGTATAAATGGGAAAGACACAAATTACTGTTTTCCCAGGGATCCACTTGCCAAATTGTTGCTGTCTCCAGAATCTTATATTCTGTGAGTCTAGTGATTTTAGTTGGATAGGGAAGAACGCTTCCACCAGAGACATGAAACAGACTCCGTTGAATTTGAAAGTAAGAATGCCAATTTGGGTTCCTCACACTTCTGCATCAACAAACAAAGAAGGGAGCTAACATATTGGGTTGTATGACTGATCCTGATTATCAAAGTGAAATCCGATTGGTGTTGCATAATGGAGGTAAAGAAGAGTACGTCTCACTACAGGAGATCCCTTACAGTGTCTATTAGTACTACAGTCAATGATAAACTACAGCAACCCAATTCTGACACGACTGTTAATGGCACGAACTATTCAGGAATAAATGTTTGAGTCACTCCAGCAGGCAAATAACCATGACCAGTTAAATTGCTTGCTGAATGTAAAAGAAATATGGAATGGGTGGTACAAGAATGTAATTCTAAATACCAGCTACAACTATGTAATCAGTTGCAGAAAGGAGAGATGTAGTCATTATATTCCTTGCATGTAGAATCTAATATTTTTGTTTTCTTTACTTACAAAATACGAGATGTAAACAAGTCTAACACATTTTCAGTTCTATGCATTTAGTTGTATCTTGTTAGGTACAAGTGTGATATTGTAACTGTCTTTAGAGATTTTTTAGTTGTCTTTATTTTGTAATTAGCTTTTTTACTTTTTTTTTAAATTGAGATTAAGTGAAAGTTTACAATTCAAGTCAACTTCCCATATAAAACACCAAGTGTCCACCTCTCTGCAACTCTATCTGCTCTACTCACCCTGTGACAACACACTTCTTTTTCACTCTTTACTCCCAGTGTACACTCAACCAACACTTGTCCCCTCCTCTCCAACCTCTCCTCTCACTGTAAAAAGAAACCAGTAGGACAGCCTTACATGTAAATTAAACCATAAAGTACACACATTACCTGCATCTCTGGGTAACCCCAAGTCCCATCCATTCTTTGAAGTGTTGGCTTCAGTTTTCAGCTCAGGGCTAGTAGCAAGTCTAGGGACCATGTTTTCTGGGCACCCCCCCAGGTTTCTGGACCCTCAATTCTAGTCTTATAGAGTTCTTGATCTGGACACCTCTTTTTCTCATGTTGTGTCAGGAACTCTACATCGTGATCCCTATTACGGCTGTCTTCGATGGTGGCTGGTTACCATCGAGTTCTTCTGGTTTCATGGTGATGTAGTCTCCCAATCATACGAGTCTTTCAGTATCCTGGGCTCATTTTTCCTCATATCTTTGATGTTCTCAGTTGTCATTGTAATATTTTTTGCTGTAATTTTTTTCTGTTTCTATGACCAAGGCGAAAGTCAAAATTTTGTTTATGTGAGGAGACACACAGGGAGAGAGATGCTATTATATATAGCCATATTCTTTTGGAGGAAAGGGCTCTAAAAGTATGTCACCTGTTAATTTTTGTTTATTGTTTAAAGAGTTGCTTATAGATGCCAAGTTGACAAAGGGTGGACTATGACGGTTATAGTGTGTGTCAACTAGGACAAAGCCATAATCCTCAGTGATATGGCAGCTATATAATGATTTGGTTTTCATGTATGTAATTATGTAGTCATCCTCCAGGTTGTGATCTGATGTGATCAGACAATCACCTGTAAAGGGAATTTCTTCAGGGGTGTGGTCTGCATGTCTTTTATATACACACACATACACACACACGTATAGGTATTAGCACATGGACATTTTGGCAAAGCTTACCTGCTTGCATGCAATCCTGTATCTGGTTCATCATCATCTGACCTACAATTCTTGGAAATCATACAGTTGCCTAACTTCTTACTTACCTATGTTGGAATTTGTTGGCCTCTGCAGTCTGTGAACCAGGAGCCTGTTGTCTGACCTGCCAACCTAGGGCTCATCAGTCCCTGAAGCTCTATGAGTCAGGAGAAGCCTACAACCTGACGCATAACTCATGCACTTGGGACTTGCCAGCCTCTACAATCACGTGACCCATTTCCTTAAGATAAATCTCTCTGTCTTTCCCTTTCTGTGTCTCTTTACACACACACACATTCTACTAGTTTTGTTCCTCTTACAGAGCCCAGTCTAAGACACTGTCTTACTTATCTAGTGCTGCTACTAGAGAAAAATCCCAAGTAGGTGGGTTTAACAAAAACAAATTTATTTGATACATTAGTTTTATGTTATGTATATAAAATATAAAATATATGTTTATTATAAGCTACAAATCCAAATTCAGGGCATCAGTTCCAGAAGAAGGCCTTCCTTGTTGGCTCTGGAGGAAGGTCCTTTTTGTCAGTCTTGCCCTGGACTAGGAGCGTCTGAGAGGAAGGAATCCAGTGTCCAAAGGATGTGCTTTGCTCTAGGCATTGGCTTTTCTTGATGAGGTCCCCACCTCTGCTTGCTTCCTTTCCCTTGTATCTGAAGAGATTGCCTCAAGGCACAATGCAGTCTTAAACACGGAGTCCTGCCTCACTAACACAACTGTCACCCATCCTCTGCTGGTCTCCTGAATCGGATGGCTGTGCACAGGCACTCAACACTCTCACTCTGTGAGTTGGCTCCAGCACTGTCTACTGCTGGTCTCCTGGTTCTTCAGTGTTGGTTAGTCTATCTCATTAACATCATAGAGGCAGTATTTTAGCATACAGGAACATCACACAATGCCAGGAATCATGGCCTAGACAACTTGCTACATACATGTTTTAGAGGAAACAATTAAATCCATGACATTTCACCCTTTGGTGGAACACATCTAAAGCACCCAACCTTTTGGTGGAATCATGTCCAAAACATCATATCCTGACAACATACAAACCATATTTACCCTACCATAGCAAAAGGCTTAAGCCCAAGTCCAAAATTCATAAATTCCTCATAAACTATAAAATCTAGAATACAAGTTATCTGTTTCCAAATGTCCAGTGGAAGAACAGGCACACGTTAAACATTTCCATTACCAATGGGAGAAAGTGAAGGAAACGCAGGGATAACAAGCACCGAATAAATTAACAGAATGCATTACATTAGCCTTTAAAAGTTTGAAAATTATCTTCTTTCTCTGAGATGTTTTACACAATGGCCCTGCCCTCTTGACTCTAGATATTAGCTGTATTCTCTAGATTCTGAATGGAGGCCCCAGAGCTACAGCTCTGCCTACCGGGTCCACTGGAAGCCACCTCTGCTTTTTTGGTTGTAGGAGCACCATTTTTCAGTCTATCTGAGTAGAAACTCCACCTGTAGAAATACCAGAGGCCATGGCTTCCCTCTGAACCATGAGGTCATGGTCATACCTTTTGAGACTGAGGAAGCTCAACTCCTTGTGCTTCTTGTCTTTTCAGCTTCTGCTTCTTGTGGCCTCTCCACCCCAGCCTCAAGCCTGCATCTATTCTACTGAGGCAAGTATTGCAAAGCTCTGTAGCTTCATCAATAAGTGTTCAGGGGCACCCCACTATATCAGTAAGCCTGGTAAACACAAGCACTCAGCTCTCTTCCTCTATTTCTGCGAACCTATCTCTGCAGATGAGTGCCCAGAAACACCCCACTGAATCGGATGGCTGTGCACAAGCACTCAACACTCTCACTCTGTGAGTTGGCTCCAGTGCTGTCTACTGCTGGTCTCTTGGTTCTTCAATGTTGGTTAGCTGCTGTAATTCATTTCTACCATCTGATCCTTCTTTGGTGTTAACAGTTCTGTCAGTTCCTTCTGAGTCTTCATTCATATTTTGAAACTGTTTCCACATTTTAAGTATTTTTAGAGCAACATCCCACTGTCTTGGTTCCAGATTCTGTATTAGCCATCTACTGCTGCCATATGAGAAATATCACAAGTGGATGGTTTTAACCAAGTGAAATTTACTTTGTAAGAGCCTAGAAGGTTACAAGTCCAAATGCAAGGCATCACCTCTAGGATAAATCTTTCTCTGTTGGCTCTAGAGGAACATCCCTGTTGTCAATCTTCCCTCGGACTGGGAACTTCTGAAGTACCGAGACTGTACTTAGGATTGTCCTTAGGAAAGGACTCACTCTGCTCCAGGCACTGCTTCCTTCCTCATCCTATGAGGTGTCCAATTCTCTGCTTGCTTCCTTTTCCTTTATATGCCAAGGGATTCTCTCACAGCACAGTACAATCTTACACTTTGAGTCCTAACTAACACAGATGCTGCCCACTCTCTCTCATTGCCATTGTAGAGGCAGGATTTACAACATATAGGAACATTACACGGCACCGGGAATCATGACCTAACCGAACTGCTAGAAATGCACTGGGAGAGGAAAACCAAACCAAACCCACTGCCATCAAGTTGTGTCCAGCTCATAGCAACCCTAGAGGTCAGAGTAGAACTGCCCCATAGAGTTTCCAAGGAGCTCTTGATGAATTTGAATTGCAGACCCTTTGGTTCGCAGATGTGGCACTTAACCCACTATGGCACCAGGGTTTCCAATGGAGAGAAAGAGAGATGCTATTATATATGGGCATATCATTTTGCAGAAAAAGGCCCTAAGCATTTTTTACCTGTGAAGTTTTACTTAATTACTGCTAGAATATTAAAGTATATATTAAATACAATTGAATATAAAATAATTTGGCCAATGACTAAAACAACTGAGATTTAAAATAGATTTACAGATGAGATAATACAGTACAGAACTAAAGGTATTTCCCAAATTCTGATGCCTGGCCTCACTTCATTCAGTTTTGTTCTACGTGATAAACTACGTGAACATAGGCTACCATGTCATTTCAGAGACTGGCAGAAACTTTGGCCAAACTGGCACTACATGAAAACTCACAGGAAAGTCCTCCAAACCAGTGACTATGTAGCCAATTAAATAAATGGTTATTCACAAACTGAACTCATGCAGATGAAAACATCTGGCCTGTTGAGAAGCTTCATCAGTACTGAACGATTTCTAATGTTAGGTGCCAAGATACTTTCATTAAGGATGAAGCCAAGGAAAACCAGCCAGAATCAAGTAGTAATTATCTTTGCTATATGGTAATTCTGGATACATGTGCAAAAAAATTATACTACTGAATGCCAAAAACACAGTTTTTCTGGCTACCTATTTATTGACTTAGTCCAAGACTTTACTTAAAACAACATATAGAAACTTTCTAGAAATTTGCTGAAGAGTCATGCAAATTAATCTTCCATTTTTGATTTTTTAAAACATTGTGTATCCCTTGTCTTGCATTAAAGGATTTAAACTATTTTGAAGTGGATTTCAACAGCCCCCGAGTGGCAAAAATGGTTAACTACTAACCTACCCGGAGACATTCCAGAAAAAGGACTGGCAAGTTACTTATGAAGTTCACATCCTTGAACAGCGGCGTTAAGAAGAAGGTGCGGGGGGTGTGAACTACACTGTGAAACTGCCAGAGGGATGGTATCAAAAGGACTATCACATTTTTGTTAAGTGTTTTAGCAAAAATTCAATTTTTATAAAATATCATATAGTTAGTTATAAAAACCATAACATCTTTTGTGAGCCCAGATGACATATATTAACATCTGTACAAGACTAAAATTCTATTCTAGTTTACTTTTTTGAACCTTCTAATGCTCTCCTGTCAGAGCTGTTATTATTACCCAGTTACGGTGATGATTCAAATCACATGGTTTTATTTGCACATGCTACAAGCAGACACTGTCATTTTTGTTGCTATTGATGTTCTTATAGTTGTTAATTTTGTCTAATGACACCATGAGTTGCCACACTGGATGACATAAATCTTAGTGATACAACTGATACTGAAGTCTATGGAGTGCACACGGAGTGGAGTTCTACTCTGCAACATACAACATCTCCAGGTGCTGGGACTAACTTGATGGTAACTTTTTTTTTTGAGAGAATTTCAGGGATATATAACACCTAATATATCAGAAGACAAATATAAATAAGAAATAATGTGAAAAAAAGTGGTACAGAAAGGCTAAAATGTGGTATACAACAGTGTTCTATATTTACATGTTATTATGTAGATGGAAACTCCACAAATTTAACACGAATAAATGAAAAGCCAATTCTTGACTAGCTATTCAAATAGATGATATTACCTCAAAAAGCATTAAGATTTTTTGAGTGGTGTGTACATGATTTAAGGAGACCGTTTTTTATAACATAACTCGTCTTCTCTTTCCTTGATTTTAACAGCTGTCTAACTTCTTGGCTGCTACTTGTACCCCATGTAATCCCCAAATTGTTCAAACCATTGTAAGTTTATGAGTTCTGACAATTAAGTTCACAAACTCACACTAGGAAAAAATACTACATACCTCATTGCTAAATATCACTATGGTCACCTTCGAAATACTCCCTTTGGGAAACCATGCACTGATGCTAACACTTAGTCCACCCTTCAGAGTAATTTTGGAACTCTTTTTGTGGCATGTCCACCAGAGCTGTTGTCAGACAAGGTGTAAGAATTAAGTGCACAAACACACCCTAGAAAAAGGCTTTGAAGGGTGGACTAGGCACTGGCATTGGTGCATAGCTTCCCAAGGGGAGTACTTCAAGGTGACCATAGTGATATTCAGCAATGAGGTACATAGCACTTTTCCTAGGATGAGTCACAAACTTAATTGTCTGATCTATGTTTGTTTGGTTAATTGATAACTTTCCTTCAAGTAGAACATAAACCTCAATGAAGTATAAGTTATAGTGTTCTATTCCTGTATTTACATCTCAAGTTGCTCCTGGAGTTCTAGTTGTTGTTTTTGTACAGCTTCTAACTATCTGTTTATTTTGTCCTTTTGTTCATATCTTGCTTCCATGAATTCTAGAGTTTTGCCTGTTTTCCTTTATCTCTTAGAGAATCCTGTATGTAAGTCTTTTGAGTTCCTTACAATTTCTTCCTCAGTAAGATTTTCTGCCCCATTATCTTGAGTCATCTTGTCCTATTTTTTTATATGATTTGATATTGCTGCCTCTGAGTCATGGAGGTGTAATTCCATCTATTGATTGATTATGTGTTTATTTTATCCTGTTTTTGTTTCATTTTGTTTCATCTTGATCCTTCGAGGTGTGGGGGGCTGGTATGACCTACTGATAGCTAGTTTGGCTGTAGAGAAGCCCTCGTAGGTAATAGTAGCATCTGTTCACTGGGCGTGTAAGATGACTGAGGGTAGGCTATGTGGATGCTGGCCACTAGCTGGTATTGGTCCAGGGGCATAGGAGTGCTCACAGTTGCTCTCTGAGTGGGTAGAGAAGTGCGCAGAAGGTGGGATGGGCGTGTGGTGGTAGGGCAAGGCTTTACACCACGGGGTGGTGTGGTGGATGGGCAAGTCTGTGGGCAGGAGGGGCAAAGCAGCTAGCCAGGGGAGCATCTGAGTGGTGACAATCTCCCTACTTGGCAGGTTTGGCAGACAGGAGGGATAAGGCAGGCATTCAGAGGAGCACCAGAGTACTCTGCTACTGCTCATGGAGTTGGTGGTGGGTGGGTGAGGAAGTGATGGAAGGGGCTGATGCAGGAGAAAAAGGAGTCTTTTGTGGTGTTAGGTGGTTGGAGATGCACGCACATGGGAACTCATGCCTCTAGTCACCAGAAGGGTGAAAGGAAGAGGACTGTGTACCTTTGGTTAATGGGTGAGGGTGCCTGGGCACTTCTTATTAACTGCAGCTGTCCATAGGGCATAACTGTGATCAGGTGTAAAGAGAAAGAGGCTGTCCTTAGTCTAACTGAGTGTGGACCTCTTTCTGACACTTTATGGATCTATTACTTCTAGTGTTTCACAGATCCGCTACCTGGAGTTTCCAAAGCCGTATGTGACTTTGAGGAAGTAGATTACGAGGCCTGTCTTCTGAGACACCTCTGAGTGGATTTGAACCACCAGTTTTTTGTCTAGTTGTAGAGCTCTTAGCAATGTGTGTTACACAAGGTCTTACCACCTAGACTTACTGATTCTTAATGCTTGCGGATGGGAAGCAAGTATTACATAAAGCTCATTTAATGATTTTTATTTCTCATCATATGCTCAGGAGCCACTCATCACTACCTTCTCTGAAGAAGAATTATTTCATGAAATCTTTCTTTCAAATGATTATTTTTGTTTGGGGTTACTTATATTAATGTTAACATACTTGGCTGATAGATTGGAAGTTCAAGTCCACACAGAGGTGCCTTAGAAGAAAGGTCAGGCTATCTCTTTCTGAAAAACCAGCCATTGAAAACCCTGTTTAACACAGTTCTACTCTGAACCGTGGGATCTCATGAGTTGGAATCAATTCAGCAACGTCTGATTCAATCACACACACACACACACACACACACACACACACACACACACCCCATCGGGCAGTGTCAGCTTGTTCTATAGGGTTGCTATAAGTCAGTATTGACTTGAAAGCAAAAGGTTTAGTTGTTTGTTTTTTTTTAATATATATTTAACATGAACTATAAAGTATATTAAGAGCTACGTTGTTTTCGGGTTCAGCAAAATGAATTTTTCCAAAGAATCCAAAATAAGCATTTAAAATAGTAAAATAATATGATTTGAAAATAAGTATCTAGGTCTTTGTCTGGCAGAATGAGAGATAAAAGTTTTTTAAATACAGTAAAAAAATATTTTAAAAAAACATTCAAGAAGTAGTGTTATCAGAACTTAATTGCCACTCTGTGGTGATATGCAGATAAGAAACTGCAGTAATATCAGCTGATTTTCAACAATATATTACCATTTCTCAAGTGTGTTCTAACCTGAAGGACTCAGGAGCTTAGATTTGTTGGCAACTAGGAGCAAAACCTCTCATTCCAGTCTACCAGTAAAATCGCTGATGCCTAGATTATTGAGAGTATTCTCTTTGTTCTATAAGTGTCTCAGTGTCCTGTAAGTGCACCTCACAGCTGCTAAACAAAGATCATTTTATTGCTGCTGCTGTATAAAATGAGACCGAATGTGGGCAATATCACTGGTTGCATGCTGTCCTGCTGACAGCTGCTTTCCTACATGAGGTTCGGTGTGGCCAAGTCTATTGTTACATTTCATTAAATCTCACCCACACATTGGTTTTATCTGAAAAACTGGGTGAATCATAAAATTGCTGTTGGCTAGACAATGTCATTGCCTGAGGATGCATGATCAATTAAAAATAAACTCCCATGAATAACTTGTTCCTTTGTCATGAGACCAGAACTAGATAGAGCCAGGCTACCATGACTTAATTTTCTAAGTTTAAATCAATCTTTTATCTCTTTATATCTTGTTGACTTTGCATACAAAAGATCTATTAACAAATTTTTAGTTACTCTTTTTAGTTATTGCATACAGAAGATCTATTAACAATTTTTTACTCTTTTTAACCTGGGTTGATACCTAGTTGCTCCTATGTTTTAGTCTAAAATGTGTGTGTGTGTGTGTGTGTATGTGTGTGTGTGTGTGTGTGTGTACTGTGGTTTAAGTGAAAGTTTACAATCCGAGTCAATTTGACATACAAAACCTTGCACATACACTGCTGTGTAAATTGAGCTGTTCTCCCCACCCTGTGACAGCATACTCCTTTCCACATTGCATTTCCTTTATTCTTTTGAACGTATCTTTTCCCCCTCCACCTTCTCAACTTGCCTCTGGATAGGAGCTGCTCAGTTAGCCTATGTACACATTTAAGCCAAGAGGAACACTCCGCCAGTATCATTTTATATGGTTAAATGGTATGGCTGCTAACCAAAAGTATGACCATTCAAATCTACCAGGCACTGCTTGGAAACTTTATGGGGCGGTTCTGCCTTATCCTGCTGACTCACAATGAGTTGGAATCAACCCAAGAGCAATGGGTATCTTTTAGCCTAATTCAATCTTTGAAGATTTGGCATCAGGACCGGTTCCAGCTCTGGGTTAACAGAGAGTCTGGGTGGCCATGTTTTCTGGGGATTCACTTGTCTGTCAGACCATCAGATCTGGACTTTATTTAATAGAGGACTAGTTCTACACATCCATTTTTCTCCTGCTACATTATGGTTTCTATGTAGTATTTCCTGTGAAGGCAGTCATTGGCAGTAGTTGGTCACCACCTAGTTCTTCTGGTCTCATGCTGATGTAGTCTCTGGATTACATGGCCCTTTATGTCTCTTGGGGTCTTGTTTTCCTTACATATTTGATATCTTTCATTTCCCTGTACTCAGGGTGGATTGGAACCAACTGATGCTACTTAAATGGCTGCTTATCAGCTTTTAAGACACCAGAAGAAACTAGCAAAAGAGGAATGCAGAATATTTTCCAAAAAAACTTTGTTATGCCAACCTGGGATCAACTGAAAAACATTTTCCTGAGTGAAATCACTCAGCTGCAAAAGAACAAATACTGCATGAGACTACTATTATAAAGAATTAAGAAAAGACTTACTCACAGATGAAAATCCTTTTTGATGGCTACAATGGTGGGGAGGGAGGAAGAGGGTTATTCATAGATTAGATAGTCAGTAGAATTCAGTTAGGTGAAGGGAGTGATACCATGAAGTATCAGCATAACTGAGCTACACCATAAGCTAAAGCATTTTCTGAATTTCTACCCAACGTTTCAAAAAACAGGGTAGCAGGGACAGGGATCTGGGAACCATGTTTTCAAGGATCAATGGCATAATTAGTCTTTTTCTAAGAGAGTGTTCTACACCCCATATTGGTGACTGGTGCCTGGGGTCTTAAAAGGCAGAAAGCTGCCATCTAAGAAACACCAACTGATCCCAACCCACCTGGAACAGATGAAAACCAAGAATATCAAAGACATGAGGAAAAATGAGCCCAGGAGACAGAAGGAACCATATGACTGAGAGACAACATCAGCAGGAAAACAGAAGAAGTAGATGGTGCAGGGCCAACGTCAGAGACAGTCCTGACAGGGAACACAATGAGGAGTCCCTGACATAGCATGGGAGAAAGGGGTGTGCAGATCTAGAACTCGATTGAAAGATGAGACCTGATGGTCCAACACTCTTGAGGGTTCCCTGCGATCAAGACCCTTAGACTTGCTGCTAGCCTAGAACTGAAACCAGTACTGAAGCCAAAACTTCAGACCAAGAATGGACAGGACTTGGAGACACACAGTGATGCAGGTGGTGTGTGTGCTTCATCGTTTAATACAGGCATGAAGCTATCCTACTGATTTCTCTTTGGAAGGGAGAGGAGAGGGTAGTAAGGAGGGGACAAGTATTGGTTGAGTGGATACTGGAAGAGGGGAAAAGAAGAGTGCTGTCACAGGATGCGCAGAGCAGATATAGTTGCATAGAGGTAGGTGCTTCAGGTTGTATACTGAAAACCTACTTGGATTGTAAACTTTCATTGAACCACATAAAAAATTAAAAAAAAAAAAAAACTTTGTTAGGCCAATTGTCCTTTAAAACCATGGTCCCTAGAACCCTGTCTCAGCTGTTCTGTCTTTCAGAGTGTTGGGTTATATTTAAGAAATCTCTTAAAGTTTGGTTAGTTCAGCTATGCTGTCCTCCCTTGTTACTGTGTGCTGTCACTCCATTTACCGGACCAAGTTCATAGTACTGTCTAATCTATGAACACCTCCCCTCCCTCCCTCCCACCTTTGACACTATCAAAGATCGTTTCCACCTCTGTTTAAACATTTCTTGAGTCCTTATGATAGTAGCCTCATACAATATTTATCCTTTTGCAACTGATTAATTTAACTGAGCATAATGTCCTCCATATTACTCCATGTTATGAGATATTTCTCAAGATCATTGTTCTTTATCATTGTATACTATTCTATTGTGCAACCATACCACAGTCTGTGTATCCATTCATCTGTTGACGGATATCTAGGTTGTTTCCATTCTTTTGCTCTTACAGACAGTGCTGCAATAAGCGTTGATGTGCATTTATCTATTTGTGTGACAGCTTTTATTTCTCAAGGACATATTCCAGAAGTGCGATTGCTAGATTCTGTGATATCTCTATTTCTAGCTTTATAAGAAAGCACCAAAACAATTTCCAAAGTAGTTACACAATTTTACATTAACACCAGCAATGTAGAAGTGTTTCTATCTCTACACAGCCTCCCCAACATTCATCACTTTGTGTTTTTTGGATTAATGCTGGTCTTGTTGGGATGAGGTAGTGTCTCATTGTAGCTTCAATTTGGACTTCTCTAATAAGTCAGACATGACTCGACAGCAGTGAGTTTTGGAATGAATAATTCATAGGGTCACTGTAAATCAGAATTGACTCAATGGTAGTGGTTTTGGTTTTTGGTTTTATAATGACTGAATATCATGAACACTTCCTTGTGTACTGTTAGCCAGCTGGGTACCTCTTTGGTGAAGTGCCTGTTCATATCCTTTACTCATTTCTGGATAATTTGTCTTTTTATTCTTGAAATTTTATAGTATCTTGTAAATTATGGAGATTAGATGCTGTTTTAGTCACCTAGGCTGCTCTAACAGAAATACCACAGAGTGGATGGCTTTAACAAAGAAAGATTTATTCTTACACAGTCCAGTAGGTTGCAAGTCCATATTCAGGGTGTCTGCTTCAGGGGAAGGCTTTCCCCTTGTCGGCTCTGGAGGAAAGTCCGGTATTGCATCAGTCTTTGTCCAGGGAGCGTCCTCACGCAAGAACTTCTGGTCTGAAGGACGCGCTCTGCTCCCGGGTGCTGCTTGCTTGATGGTAGCGAGGTTCTCAAATTGTCCTTTGTTTCTTTTTCTTTTTATTCCTTGCAAGCTAAAAGCATTAAGGGTGGGGCAAGCCATACTCCAGGGAAACTCCCCCCACAGCAGGAATTCACAGCCCCACCCTAATCCTTTAACATACAGGTTAGCAAAACCACACAATGGAGGACAGTCCCAAGATACTGGGAACCATATCCCAGCCACGTGGCTGCACACATTTTTGGGGGGACACAATTCCAACCATGACAGATGCTAATTGGATTTATGATAACCAAACTTTTTACCACTCTGATGTTGTCCTTTTACTCTTTTGTGGCTTGTTCCATTTTGTCTGATTTCCTATCTGACCTCTTGGGGGGTTGTGTATATTAATCATTTATATGCTACATCTGGTAATTCCATGAAATTCTCTTTATCTAAAAGGTTTCTTGATTTTTTTGTTTTTAATGCTTGCTGAATCCATCATGCTGTATCTGTTTATGTGATTTTATATTAAGTATTTTCTCTCAGTTATAAATAAGTTAGTTTATTTGTTTATGCTTTCTTACTGTGTTCTAACTTCTTGTTTTCTTTTAATATGTGCAAATAGACTGTTCACACAATCTAGTTTGATTATTGGCACCTTTGAAACTCTAACGTCCTGCCATTAGGTGGTTATATGTCAACGAGTATATGAGCCCGGGAGTCCGTTTACTTTTCTTGTATGGACAGCTCAGGTATCCTGATATTTGGTCACCAAGTACGGTACAGACTCTCACCGGCAGTCATAGATGGACAAGGGTGATTAATTTAGGCACTGATATCTGGCTGCTAAAGGGTGTCATGTGCTGAGCAATGCAGGTGGCTGACAGCTGCCCCAAGTATCTGTGAGGAGAATGCGTCCCTGTTCCCTATGTGGGGTAGGTGGAAGGGTTTTGCATGAATTCTATGGGTGCCCAATACTGTTGACTGTTTGTACTGAGAAGTACCACTTATATTTGGACCCTTGTCATATATGGCTAGGTGATGTGGATGGAGCCACCAATCCTCAGACCTCTGCTCTGCACAGGTGAGGACCCTGTTTTATAAGCAAATTGATGTCAAATATAACAAACCTGTCTCTTCACCCTGAAGTTAATACAGTTGAGACATGACTTCAGGTATATGCCCTATTGTATTGTAGCATTTTACTGTGCTAATGAGGCCCTATGCTATTGAAATAGGCCCACAGAGGTCTATGAAGGGATGAAAGGCATGTAAAGTCTATGGACCCCTTATACCTGTGCCTAGAAAAAGGAAATGTTTTTGCCCCAATTTCCTGGCTTACAGGAGATGGCAGATTCCTTTTTTCCTGTTTTTTAATTTGCTTCTTCTCTAAGGTGTGGAGAATGGCACAGGGAGCATGATGGTGATGGGTCCTGTTTCAAGCCTGTGGAATCCAGTAGCCTCTGAAACTGGCTTGTTCCCAGTACAGAGCAGGAATGCGGTAGGTAAATGGGAGAGGTGTTTTTCTCTAATAAGTTTTTTGGGCGGGGAGGGGCATGCTTAGGCATATGTACTTATCTTTCTGATTGAGCAGCATTTTTCACTGATTCTAGAGGCATGAGTAGACTTTCTGCTGCTCAGTTTCTCTTGATGTGGAAAACATATCCTAAATTCCACTACTACTCTCAGAGCTCTCTCAACAGCAGATCAGGCCTGTGGGGTACTGGTTCCTCCTGGGCCAGGTATAGCAACTCCTCACTTTTTTCTGAACTATCTTTCTCTCCACCTGAGGCTCAGTCCTATTCCTCAACTTTGCTGTTGATGTTCAAGACTCCTAGACTGTCATATATAATAATTCACTTGTTTTCTGAGGACTTTTGTCAGAGGGACCGCAGGAAGCATCTGACGACTCTCCTGTTTTGGCTCTACTTATGACTTGAGGTAATCTTTAAATTTGAAAACTTAACCCAAAACTCTCCCCAAGTGTTCTTTGATCAAAACAATAGTTATCTTTGTAAGTGAAGTATATTTGCCTTGAGGATTGTGTTCTTTTAAAGAAATATCTATTTGAGATAAAATTGATAACAGCAATTCAAAAGGTTAGATAAGCAACTTAAGGAGCAGTGAGTGTGTGTTAATGAAAGAGGAACAACTCAGAAAAGGAAGATAACAATGGTTGCGTAACTTGAATAATGTAATCAATGTCACTGAGTTGTACATGTAGAAATTGTTAAAATGGTGTATGGCTCTGTATATTTTCACGGAAAATAAAGAAGAAAATAGTCTCACAAAATATTATAATAACTTGAATCTGAGGACTGCTGTCATGGATTGAATTGTGTCCCCCCAAAAACATATGTGTTGATTTTACCTGGTTTGGAGTTCCAATATGGTGCCCTTCCTCCCATGTGTTGTGAATCCTGCCTCTGTGATATTGACGATGGAGAATGGTTTGCAGTTGTGTTAGTGAGGCAGGACCCAAGCTACAAGCTTGTGGAATATAAGGGAGAGAAGTGAACAGAAGAAGTTGGGAACCTCGTACCACTGAGAGAAGTACCTACTCCACCCTTC